>OX183134.1:35098501-36364730 GCA_945261195.1 Cryptosula pallasiana | reverse complement strand
ACTTCGAAAAATTATTTTACAAGATATGAACGTCAGAGGTTCAATAGTTTAAGAGCACGGAGAAACCTTGTAGAAAAAATTAAAAACCAATTGTTTTCATGGCAACATGCGCTGCTGATCCTAAGATAAACTGTCAGCAAGTACCACTATATGGGGTGTTGTATGATTGTGCCCTTTGCTGTTACATAATCCACAGGTTTCTATGACTTATAATGCTATCTTACAGTTTATTGCATGATTCACATTTTTCGCAGGATAACACCCTGTCACTAGATGTATCATCTGAGAACGAGTGATTAATTAAAAGGAGGCGTGAAAGCTGGGCCCGACAAACTAAACTGCAAAGTAGACTCAATTGTTTGGTAGCAACTTTACTGCCCCTCTTCTTCTGTAGGTCACGTTACAAAATATTTGTTTGTTCTATTGTGAAACGAAATTATCATGAATAAATTTTGCTAACCACTGACTAGTTGTTGAAGAAATGTTCTATACCAACTCTTTTCTGCCATTACACATTTATGAATGTAGTTAAGGCCCTAAAAGTGAACTAAGCAATTTTTTGGGCAGCTGATACTATTGGTATAGCTACAATATTAATAGTCTCATTCCTACTACCGGCGTAATGTTACTTTGCAGTTGAATGCGCTACCATATATAGTAAATAATCAAACAACTAATACAATTTTTTTCCAAATCTCACCAAAGTGATGGCCGCTGCTATTACTTCTAACTGCCATGTTTGTCTAACTAGAAATCTATTTTGCCTGAACTAAAACTTTTGATTGAGAGAAATGTCTACTGTCATTAAAAAAAACTGTTAGATATTATCTATTCTACAGTTAGCACAAGTATATGCATTGGTGAAAAACCAAATTCTGTAGCAAATGATTTTTCAATAAAGTTTATTTAAGCAATGAAACTTTTCTTTGAAACAAAAATTTAGAAAATTTTGTATGAATGTTGACCACAATGGATATTGGTGTCAACTAGTGCAAAATGCTCTCTAGCTGATGAAGCTTAGTTACATCTGGGAAACAGCTAGAGAAAAGCAAGTCCAGGGGTAGACCAACGACGCAACAACAATAGATCTAGAAGGTTTCTAGTTTTTGTATTATGGCAAAGTCCATACGATAATTTTCACCACTGAAACACTTTGGCGAGCTGTATTTGCAACTTTGGGTTAAAAGCTAACTAGAGTGAGAGTGCAAGCAAATAACTTTGATGTAATAAATCTGAGCTATTTCATCAGCTATGTCTTAAGAGTTATTTTGTGGTTTTCCTCTTATATAACACTATAGCTGGTGTTAGTAAGTTAGTCTGGTCTTTATTACAGCTAAAGCAACCAGGGAACTGACATTAGGGTAATTGCAGACACATGCTTCAGAGAATTACATAACTAATGATTCCAGTGACATCCAATGCTTTATGATAGCTAGCAAGATACCTGACAGTGAAAGAACTACACTCAGCAATGCAGTAGCAGCAATGAGAGTTGACATTGGAGCAAGTTGGGGCCATTTGAAAATTGGCACTGAGAATAGCAAAGAAAACTATAGTGTACACTTTTTATTTTCTCAGCCAAGTTTGTTGATGCAAGTTACTTTTTAGTCAGCAAACAGATTTTTTTCGATTTAAAGAATAGCTGCCTTCGTACAAATCAATTTAATGGCATCAGTTCCGTTTCAAATCTGATTTCGGCTGTTATTGCTAGTTACTATTAAATAACGCTGTGAGCGCAAGCGCTTGATTAGATATATTTACAGGCCAGAGGAAGTTTGCATTATTGCCATTGTAGTTAGAATATGTTAGGAAAATTTATGTTCCACTTGTTCACTGTTTTTGTTTTGGTTGTAACATTGCAAAGCTCTGTTTCTATTTGAGTCTATCAGAGGCTAGCAAAAAAAGAAGAAAAAACCAAACACAAAGCTGAAGATGGTGAGGGCTCATGTGTGTAGTAACTAGCTAGGCTAATGCAGGATCTGAGTCCACGGTAACAGTTGACAGCTTAAAATCTGCATGCTTCCTTAGAACTAATAACAACTTCTATTGCATGAATATGGTAAGGTGAGGTTCTTTTTTAAGGAAACACATGGAAGCCTTTCTATTGATAGCTTAGCCTGTACTTTCAAGGCTCATTAACTGAGTTATCTACATGACTATTCATTGCTCTGCACTGCCGAGCTGAGCACAATGCACTATTGTTGATATCACCAGCTTATCTAAACATTATTGGTTATACAGAAGTCACGTGACATTGAGGTTTGACCAATGAGATATAGCTACATGAACCTCTGATGGCGGCCATTTTAAGTAAGCTCTACTTTCATTAAATAACTCAAACTTACCAATGCAATGTCTGAGTATCTAATAAAGTGTATTTACCAAGCTATTCAGTACTTTGATTTCTATAAATACTATCATTCAGCTATATTGTTTTTTGAGCAAGTGTATCAAAGTGATATATTATGCACTGATATGGTATAGTAAGTATTACTACTACTACTACCTACTAACTAATAATAATAATAATAATATATATTATTTGTTAATTTTTACATGCATCTATATCTATTATCTACTATCACATATATATAATAATTATTATTATAATATTATATTATTATAATAATATAATATTATTATATAAAATCATATAATATTTTTTAAAATGTTATTTTTATTTATTTATTTAGATAGTGTAGTGAGAAGTTTTAGATTTTTTTTTTATCTTTAAAATTGGTGGCAACTTGTCTAGTAGAAGCTGATACGTTCATTGGTTCTAAAAATAATTGGCCCAAATTTGATCAACATACTAAAAAACGAATTTAAAAAAAAGCACAATGTCTTAAAAATCACATTGTTTGCGGTGGCAAGTGACCGCAGGCGGATCACCCAAGCGTATCTACTAGTGCAAACAATATACGCGCCTATATATATATATTGTTTGCGTGTATATATATATGCGTACAGCAAAACCATTATCATGACGATTGTTATTTGCTACCACTGATAACAATAATAATTGCAATTATTTCTATATTTAATAAATAACAATAATTATAATTAATTTCAATACAGAACAACCAGAAAGATAATAATTACTCTCAATCGATTAGTAATTATTACAATCAACGTGTTATTAAATAATATTCTAATTATTTTTTCTAATAATATTTATTAAATTAATTATTAGTAGAAATGTGAAAACAGATTTATTTTCAATCATTATTATTGAGAAACTGCAAAAATGAGTGTTTTTTCAAACTCACACTGATAGCAAAATTAAACTTTTCAGCGTTGAAATTATAACATTAATTTATTTGGACAAATAAATTTATTATTGTTTAGTAATTCTGTCTCAGTTGATAGCCAGTTGATAAATTTTGTTAATGTAAAACCATATCAATGTTTATTTCCGCCCGCAATATCAGCGTATTATGGTCGGTGAAATCTCACGCTATTGTAGAATTTTTGAAAAATATTTTTCTTACCCTTTTTCAGAAAAAGATTAATTTTACCCAATAAGTTTCACCAATTATTCAAAATAATACACCACTAGATAGCTAACATGCATACACATGAATGAAAATTAACAAATTGTCAAAATACCATTCTGAGCGCTGACAGATTTCAGTTGAAGTATACAAAGTTTGAACACATGTAACTAATACTGAACAGGTCTGCAAGGAAGATTTCAGCAGATTTCCTGTGCTGTAAATGATTGGCTATCTGATGAACTTTAAACTTTGGCGTTAGTAACCTTGGTTCCAGAAATATTAAAACAATAAAAACAAATGTCTATAACCTCAGGGTACGACATTTTTTTATACTGCGGTTTTGATAGAGTCACGTGGTACCAAATTCAACTCGTTGTAGCGTCTAATTTATTAATAATTATTAATTTAAATTTCGTCGGTATTTATATTATTTATTATTTGATATCACATATGGACAAACAATGGTAATAAATGTTTTTATCATCTTGATGATTTACTTATCAGAGTAAATAAACATTATTATTGTTGTTGTTGTCTTTATTATTGTTGTATTGTTTTAAAAGCAATATATAATAATAATGTTCAAATCAATTCATCTAGTATTATTATTTTATTATTATTATTATCTAAACAACAAAAACAACAATTATGTAGCAAGTGCAAAAAAATCACTCAAAAAATGTGTACACTATTGAAAGTAAGATCAAATTAAAGCAGATTTTTGGCTGATTCTATTGATACAAAGTTTGTTCCCATAGCTATTATTTTGGAATTTTGAATTATTTTTTAAAAAAATGTACTCTTACCTAAAAAAATATTGCATTCCTGTCTCGACCGCAAACCGCAAAAATGTTCGTTACGCACAGCACGGTTTGCTGTATCATATATGGATACATATAAACGCTTATTATTATATATATTACAACAATCTACTAATGATGATAATAATAATTCACAAATAATAATTGTTATAACAATACTATAAGCAGACTGTCAACTATCATTATTTATTAGCTACAGTTTTTTGTTTCACATTTCTTTGACTAAAATTATTATTATGCACGGATAAGACAAGAAGAAAGAAAATGAAGAAAAAAATACTTAATATTGTTTACTATATTAATAAATAATAATAATATTCAAATTCAAAGATGGTTAGAAAAAGTGTAATTAACCAAACTGGTTTTATTATAAACTACAAATGAAAACAAAACACATGAGAAGTAGATGCTCAGATCATGGCTCAGATCAGCCATGATGAACCCAGCAACTATCGTAATAACGTAGCCAGAGTTTTTTATTTTATATAATCATTAGAGGGGGAGTTCCGGCGCCCGCACTGTCTTACTACATTGTGATACAGAATATCGCGCTGTAGCCTATTGACGATCGAAAATAAATTTTTGGTTGTTTTCTGAAAAAACTGTCAGAATGTAAACATCAGTCAACCAATTACCAAAAATAATGAACCAACCCGTAGAAAACATATTTTTGAATAACTTAATGACATTTATATTGCTGGATGGCATTTCAGGACTTGACAGATTTTTGATGAAGTTTTAGAAGTTTGAGCCCAAATTGCGACATTCACAGTGAATCTTGGTTGTTTTCTTATTGGCCAAATTTATCAGAATATGATTTGCTACCTGGTGATAACCTTACTTTTATAATAGGAGCCTTAGTTAAAAAAAATATTTAATTTTTCCTGAGAAGGGTTGGTCAACACGGCGTTGGACGTTTTTATATTCTGAGGAATTTGACCGGTCACGTGGTACACTACGATACTTTTTGTTGTTGCTAAATTATGTTAAAAAATTATAATAATAATTCCTTGAACACCTACCACCCTGACCTGACCTACGAACCACATAATCATCATTATCACTAATAATTAGAGTGATCTAACGATTTATTTGTTTTATTATTTATTTACAATTGTTTAAAATTTTGTAACATTATGATTTCAGTTGGTTTATTTTAATTTTTTTCGTTTGAATTCCATCAGTATAAGTATGATGACGACTTATAAGAAAAATAATACTGTTGTGACTATCCTGATTTAAAGAGCATAACAGATTTTTTGTCACTCTAAAATACAGTGGTGTATTTTAACCTTCAATCAATAAAACAATCAAATGTGTAGTAAAAATGTTTCATCTATGATTTCAATGTTCTATAATAATTTCAAAATAATATGTTTTAGATAGTTGAAAAACCTTGCGGTTGCTACGTGACATGAGCGAAAGCATTGTTATAAAAAATTGTCCCGGAAAATTCGTGATTTTTTTTCAAGTCCAAAAAATCATGTTTTTTTCATATCTTTCAAACTAAAGCTCACAAAGACACAAATCCAATTGCTATAGCTAGAGAAGTCTACCGCACGTGGATGTGACTATGAACATTTTTTTCATTTCACTCATAGACTTGAGAAAATGCCTTTATAATTTCAACATTTTATCTAAAATCTACCAAGTCCCTGAAGGGCATCGACATATTGTTATAGGACAATATAATAGACTGTGGAGTTAGGATTTGAATGGTGTATAATTATTGTAGTGTATTCAATGTATTTTGATAATAGGAAGGCTTTTCAAAAACGCCCCGACTAAAATTATTTTTCATAGCAGCCAAATATAAATTAGCCTAACCACTATCATTGCAAATGCATTGTGGGCTTACCACGTGCTCCGCGTGTTTTAATGAAATACTGGGTTTGCCGCAAACGCTACGGTTAAAGATGATTAGTACATTAGTGTCGCGGCTATTTATTTGTCATCATTATTGATTTAGTTTTAATTTATTCCAGTTTATAATTAATCTGATATTATATCTGTTAATCCAAAAGAACATCATTGAATGATAACAGCTAGTGGTAATAAATATGATATAGAAAAATGCAATGTCATCAATAACCACCATTAGTTTTAATAGTTATTTATTAATTAATTATCACTAAAATTTTATATTAAATTTATTTATTAATTATGATTATTAAATTAATTACAAGATTTTTGATGATGACACCTGTCTATATCAACTGAGATACAGAACTTGTTGTTTTTTGTGTAGTCCAGCTACTTCTACAAAATAATGTTATACAACCAATGCAAAGGATTTATAATTGTTACATATGCATTGTATAATTATTGAGGCGTACGCATGATATCTCTATATATATATAACACGCTCCATGCGTGCGTCAACACTAATTGCCGGGAAAAAAGAACATTTACCATGCATTTTTATACTTAAAAGTACATTTGGTAAAACTTGTTTTAACAGTTAACTATCAAGGTGACAATAGTAAATTTGGTCTCATTGTATCCAAAACATATTTTTCCACCCATTAAAATTATGTAAAAAATTTTCAGAACAATTTGAAATTTTTTTTCAACTATCTATATGTTTTACAATTTGAGACTGTTAAGTCAGTGATTTGAGATTTTTTTAATATTAAAATGATGTGACAATCAAATATAGCTAGTACAAATAGGTTTTCAAAATTTGGCTTTTTTATAAAATTGATTGTCAGCCTGTCCAGTAAGAGCTGGTAATTTCACTATTGCCCAAAAAACATTTGCTTAGATTTGTTTAGCACCAAAATAAACAAAATATCAAAAATGATACTTGGACACTGCAATCAGTAAGTTTTATTCATTATAGTTAAAACTTCTTATTTTTAGGGGGATTTCATCATGAAAATTGTTGAGAAACGTAAACACACAGATGATCATGGGACAAGGTGCCTAGTAATGGTTTTCTCACATTCCTTTCATTAGCTAATGCGCACATTTATTGCTATTCAACCTGTTGCGTTTTCAAACAATCTTTCTAGCGCATATTAAAATATCATTAAATTTAGAAACCATATTTTATAATCACCTCAATGTTGCTTGGAACAAACCTTGAAACTCAACAACAACCGGGGTTGGCTCCATTTATACCAGGTTCAAGCCTCTCAAATTTCAGTGGTTATTATGGTTTTTTTCATCGATTATTTCAAAATTTGTCAACGCTCAACTTGCGATCCATTATTCTTCATAACGTTCACTCATGCTGTACTTTTATTTCCATTTTTCCCCAAATGAAACAACTGTTCAGCTCAGTTTCAAGTAGTTACCAAAATAGGGAATTGGAAGATTTTTTATTGGAAAATATGAGCCACATTTATACTTGATGCAGCTTCACGTTTCAGATGGGACACTCAAAATATTGAAATCCATTTGGCGCTCAAAAACCCGGATGTGCTCATCCAATGCTTAATGCATCAAGAATACGAATGGCGTTGAGTCCTACTATGGTGAAGCTGTTATATTTATTGCAGTTTTCTTGTATATATTTTTTATTTTAGCTAATTTCATTGTTCACTCAAACTATTTAAACCATAAAACCCAGTTTTAACCTGAAAATTCTAATTTAATCGTTTTAACTTTTAATAAAAACAGTTTTTCCAAACTTGGAAACAACTAGTGCTTAAGCCGTGGCTACACACACCTACATTTTGTAGGAATATGACGCAAAATACGTTTTATAGTGTCGTTCTGGTGGCTACACACACAGATGATTGATCGCCGCAACGCTACAGAGTGAATTATTGAAAATATTCATTATGATAACTCTCATAAATATAAATTATCATAACTATTTAATTAAGATGTTTTTGTATAATACTAAATAAGTAGTTTATTATCTATAATAAATATCTAACGTTTATTAATAATAATTAGTTGTTTATAAATTAATAATAACCGTCTTTGATAGAAGTTACAAATGGTCTGTTGGCCAATCAGTAATGACCAGGTCAAGGTTGAATTATAAAAAATTCATTAAAGTCGTCAAATTTCGTCCCTATATTTTATCCAATTGAGAGTCGTTGTTTAATAGTAAATTGTCCAATCACCGCAGCTTCAGACAAAAAACATTTTCGTAGACCAAGATGTTGATCTACAAAATTGTGCATCTTTTTGAAAAAAAAGCGTTGCTTGCATGGAAAAAAGACGCGTTATTACCGCATACCGACAAAACGTAGCTATGTGTAGCCACCCTTTACTCAGGCCTACATGGAGTTATGTGAACAACAGAATTTTTAAAAATTATTTTATTAGTAACTTGTTCTTGACGAATATTCAAGTTTCTTTGTGATTGTAGTTTGGCTGATAATCCCTTAACAAAAAACTGTTAAGGGTTAAATGTAAACGTGGAGCGCACCAAAATGTCTAATATCTTTAGAAAAATAACCAAGTTTGTGCATTCTAGCAGCAACTAACAATGTTCTATATAATATATTGAAAATGAGAATTTAGTTTTTTATTATCAACTGTGCTAATGAGTACACAACTCAGAACCAGTATATTTTGAATATTTGACTGGGTAAAAGTCACATTATTTTACTGTCAAACTCTGAAGACATAGATAAATTCCAACATTTATATTTCGTTGCCAAGTCATAGATAAGGTATTTTGTTTATATAGCCAAAGTGTTTTACCAAGTTTGCCACGTTTTGTCGGTATGCAGTGAAAACGCGTCATTTTACAAAAATATGCTCAATTTCGTAGATTGGACATTTTACTATTAAGCAACGACTCTCAATTGGATAAAATATAGGGACGAAATTTGACGAATTCAATGAATTTTTTATAATTCAACCTTGACCTGATCATTACTGATTGGTAGGGCTGTCAACGATTAAAAATTTTTAATCTTAATTTTTTCCATTAATCTTAAATTAATCTTATTTTTTAATCTTATGTATTTATGTGACACAAATGCAATGATGGGGCAGTAAAGTCATCATCCATCTACCTGCATGCTTATAGAATGAGATTAGCAAACCTCAATTTGGATCTATCAGTCCAAGAACAAATAACATATATAATATGATCACAATAATGTAATATTTATTTATTTTCTCACAAAACTGCTACTCTTCAAAATCACAATCGGGAAAGAAGAGGAAATCTTTGGGTATACCAGGGTAAATCATAAAAACGTCACAAACGAATTTTCTTTAGGTATTTTTGATAACCTGGTTAATTGATCGTGATATATTTTGGCGGTGCAGCTCAATAGTTTATTATATATAAATAAATAGCTTTGATCAAGATAATAAATAAAACCCGCGAAATCTAGTGACAATAGTTGTTTATTGTTGTTTTTCAATTTTATTGTTATAACTAATAGACACTGCACTAAAAAAATTGATATGCCTGGTAAGTTTCAATTTTTTTAAGTAATAAATATAACATGTTATCAATTAATTGTATTGTTTGTGCTGAATAATAATAATAATAATAAACAACAATTTATAAAAAAAATATGATTGTTTATTATTAAATTGAATAAAGACAGTAATATGAAAATTGTTTTAAAGTATAAATAATATTACATCATATTACATGTTTTTATTAAATAATAAGGAGACATTAATATGATAATTATTATTATTATTGGTCACATTTGAATGTGACCAATAATAATGACAACAGTGACCAACAAAAATAAGTATCGTAATATATTCTTCTGATATAATAAAAACATGTATTGTTGGTAAAAATAATAAAAAAAAATATAATAATAAATAGTAATATGTAAGTGGTTTACATAATATTTATTATTATTATTTATATATTATTATTTAATTATTAAAGGTTTTTTTTTTATTATTTTTACTAACAATACAATCATCATTTTATCAAGAAGTTTTAATTATTATTTATTTATTACACTCCAGGTGTTTTATAAGCATTTCTGATCATAAAACTTTCCATTGGATGGAGGATAATGAGATTTATCGTAGCAAAATGTGTACCTAAGTAATGATGACAATCTGGATCACTAAAATAGATCCCAAAACTAACCTAGTTTAGAATCATAACAACATTCAGGGTTTCTCCATTGCACTCCAACCAACACAAAAATAATAGCCTGAGAGCTAGTGATAGTTTACTCGTTTTGCAACAACACTCACCTAAAAACTTGTTGATTCATTTCCAGTTAAATCGACTTGTTCGAAGTGACAAGATGGACATTTTCATGATTTTTCTTCAGAATAACACATTGAAATTTAGTGACAAAGGTGAGCTTATGTCACGAAACACTCAAAAAGGCATCTCCCTCTTTGTGTAGACAAACTGATAGACGTGTTTAGCATAATAAACAGTGTTATAAAGACGTAACTGAGGTTTCTTATTATCCGATTAACTGAGTCATAAAAGGTTAATCTTTTTGATCTTAAAAATCAATTAATCTGGTTAATCTTTAAAATAACGCAATTATTTGACAGCCCTACTGATTGGCCAACAGACCATTCGTTACTTCTATCAAAGACGGTTATTTTTAATTTATAAACAACTAATTATTATTAATAAACGTTAGTTATTTATTATAGATAATAAATTATTTATTTGGTATTATACAAAAAACATCATAATCAATTAGTTGTGATAATTTATATTTATGAGAGTAATCATAATGAATATTTTCAATGATCATGTCCATTTGCCTCACTGGACACTCTGTAGCGTTGCGGTGATCAATCATCTGCGTGTGTAGCCACCAGAGCGGTGATACAAAACATTTTTTTGTCAAATTCCTACGGAACGTAGGTGCGTGTAGCCACGGCTTAATTCGAAGTAGTCCCATGGTATTTTTGTCTGATATAGTTCGAAGTTGTCCTCTTTTTATTGGTTATTTTTAACTAGTTTCTTTAAAAAAAAACTTTTTAATAATGATGTGTACGTTAATATTTTTTCCACGCTTTTATGTTGTAGTGGTCTCCAAGCACACAGTTTCTTGCAGCATTTGAACAGAGAGTCCAATACAATTGATGACCCAGCAGCTCGCACTCATTATCACTCACTACATTTGCGCTTGCATCAGGAAACGTAGGTACAGAACAAATTCTGATTCGTCTTTTTTAGTTGATGGAAAAGTCTTTTGACAAACGACTTCCTAAATTTTATTTGCCAAGTAAATTCAGAACCTCGACTTATGAATTGTGCATGACTGTTACCAAATATATTGAACAATATATTAATTTCCCAGGATGGGAGCTCCTTCTCCAAAAGAACGTTGGCTAGGCAAAGTAAAGATATTATTGTCTTCCGTTTTTCTCAAGTTCAGGTCCAGAGAACAGTTAGTCAGAAGCAAAGGTGAGTCTCAACATTTTTTTTTTATTAGGCACTTAGAATTCTTACCACTATATTTTACAGAATACATTTCAGTTCCACGGAATGACACTCAAGTGTTTTTTATTCTTGAGTGTTTGTGGAAAATGAGTTGTTGCCACTGATTGGGTTGACATGCAATGGAGAGGAAACTAAAGCTGTGGTATAATACAATTTTCAATATTTATTGAGTATTATGAGCCTTTTCGTGAGTTAATTAGTCATGGTTCTAAAACAATCAAATGACTAAACTTAATCAAAAACCACTTAACTTTGTGCAATACTACGTATTTTTATTCGTATAAAAATTCTGATGAATGCATGTACCTGCTTGACTAGTTTCAATTTAGATTTGAATATGTATCTCAAATATTTTCCCACATGAAGCTTGTTCTTGATAGGTATTCGAATCTGTTTGGAATTGCAGGTTGTGAGTGCTGCTTTAATGATAACTTCAGATGAGATTCTATGAAGTTGGCAATATAGAGCTTTGACTAAGTTGATCTAGATTATATCGGCTGTGGAAACGCTTACGAACCGATTTCAGTTCCTTACGGTAAGCTCTATCAGTTGCTAACATTTGCCGCCAGCCTTTAATTCATCAGAAAACTGTTTGCCTTGCCTGGATAATTTACATGTTTCATTTAAAATATTTATCGGCGCTGTTTTCTTGGTCCTTATACTGATAGTTGTCTTTCCCTTACTCCCTGTTTTTGTGAGAAGAAATAATTTTTTTAATTTTGTATCGATCAATGAAGCAAAATTCGCTCATTTTATTAATAATTCAACAACCTGCATGGCCATGAGCTAGGTTTGACTTTGCTCGATCTATTTGGAGAGACTATTTTTAAAAAAATTGTGCATTTTTGGGTCGAGTAACAATTTACATCTATAAAAAAATGTGTTAAACTTCAGAATCTATTTCTTACTATCAAATGTGTTTATGAGTGCACAAATCTGAACGATTAGTTTTTGAAGACTTGTCCTGATAAACATGATACATTGCTGTCAAACTCTGAAGACGACAATAAAGTCTATGAACATTTTATTTGGTCATAATTGAAAATTTTGATTGTCATCGCCAAAGTGTATCAACAGGCTGCGCTAACTTGAAGTTATCTCGTCACACTTCTCTGCGATATATTTGGAAGTTGTCCTCTTTTTTATTGATAATGCTTATCTAATTTGTATAATACCTTCAAATTAAAATTGGTTACAGAGAATCATTTTCATTCAGTACATTTACATAATGTATTTCAGTCTGTATCAGAAAACCTAATTACGGAAATGAATCTAAATTATTTGTTCATTGTTTGTTTATTGAGAGTTGTTTCGACAAACTGCTTCCTAAATGTCAACTGCTGTGTAAATTGATAAGCCTAACCAACCATTTGTGTATGAATAATAAAATAATAAAATAAAATAGGCCTATATTCCAGGATGATGAACTCATTGTCCAAAAGAACGATGTCTAGCAACAATAGAAGTATCAATATTTTCCGTTATCCTCAAACGCAGTCGAAAGTAAGGTAGCCAGAAGCGGAGGTGAGTCTCAAAGATGTTTTTTAATGTGAGCTGAGAATTTTTGCCAATTTATCTTTCACGATATGTGTTTTAATTTCGCAACGTTGAAATTATAATAAGTTTAAACAAAAACCAGCAAGTTTTATGCAGTTTTATCAATAGTCCTTATTTGTAGAGGAATTTTGGTTACAAAAATCATTCTAAGTCATATAAGCACTGATCATTGTGAAACAAACCCCCTAATGGTGATTTTGGCACTCACTTTGTCATCTAAAGCGCATATATTTTGCTTTTTAAACTGTTCCTTTTTTTTGATTGATTAAAGAAATAATAAGATTCCAATTATTTTGGAAACTGGTTATTATTATCAAGCTGATTACTTGAACTGAAAGCTTGAAACTTGTTGTTGCGTGTAAATGTTTGTTGTGGAAGTTGATATTTTTAATTGCTATCATTTATCAAGACCTTTTTTTTGTGGGGGGGGGGGGGGGTAATAAGTTTGTCTAGAATACTAGAAGTACTCAAGCATCTCTTGACCATGAACTTTGTAATATTTGAAGTTATTCTTGCGGCCAATCACATAAATTGTTAAAAGGCATTTACTGCTATTGAGCAATATTTTAATTCTATTTATTGGAGTTTTAGCTTCTTAAATACTCAATTAGTGGTTAATTTTGCTGTTTTTTTCTAATGTTTTTTTATGCCATGTCTATGAACACAATTATTTTCCTCTCATTGGCTGTTTTTAAATGGTTTTCAATAATGTTACAATGACACACATAAGAGTAGACAGACAATCTTTGCCGGTATTCCAGACATTTAAGTTTCACTTTTTAATCTTTAAAGCTACCTGCCTTTGCCGTGAGTAATTTTATCTGTTATAGCTGGCTGACGCAAGCAGCCAGAAAATAAAGGATGTTTGCAAATTTCTGTGAAAATTTGTTGTTGGTCAAACTTGACAAGTTGCCCCAAAATTGATTTTTCATGTATGCACCATTTTTTTGTGCCATATTATCGAATTTAACTTCAATTCCTTGGATAAACAGAGAAAAATTGGTAATACCAACGTACATTGATTATTCACTATTAAATGTGCCAAATAATGCACTACTGTCTATCTCATTGTATAAAAATTTCCAGCTTTCATTGACAGCCATTCTCATAGGAGTTGTCCCATCTTCAAGTCTTCTTGATTACAGTTTCTGCGCCAATTTTCCGTACAATTTCCTAATGTTTCTGTTAGTCCCACAATAATAAGTTTTACTCCATCGTGTAGAGCATATTATTTTCTATTTTCTGTTTTTTTTTAAGAAATTTGTCAGTCTTAGTGGAGAGTGACTAATAACAACCGCACCATGTTCATTTTTGGGGAAGAGATAATTTTTTCTTGCTGAATTATGTTGAAACGTTTTTTTTGGCAAAGAAGCTCTGCGGAAGAGATTTGTTTTGATACGTGAATGAAAAAACTATATTTATTTGAGCATGCTGGCTGGAATTATATAGAAGTTAAAATGGAAATAAGCTATAAATTCGTCATTTGGATAACAACAATAATGTTAACTAGTAACTTTTAGCTATTCTCATTTTTTTCCAAATTGTTTATTATATGGTTCTTTATATCAGAAGATAGCGCTTGAAATTCCCTATTTATCGGTGTAGAAAATGTATCTGTACCTTAATTATTGAGAAAATAATCAATATTATTCTGAGAAAGATATTCCGGGATTTTCTCAATACAATTGTTAATTTTCATTGTACTGTTCAATTTTGATGCCTATTAGTCCTAAAAAATGTACATTTATAAAAAAACTAGTTCTTTTTCCATCTTTATCGTTAGTTTTTTGGTTAGAGGTTTACTTTTAGTGATTTTTTTCTATGTATAACGGTCAATTTTTGAAAAGTGTAAAAAAGGTGTATCATTGAAAAATTATTTTTCCCTATTCACCGGTATAGAGTTGGCTTTATCAAAAAATCTGCCCATGTTATAGATCTTGGTGAACCCTGTGGTGTTTTTTTTAGCTCTATAACACTAACGGTTGAATTTAAAAAATTCATTAAAAGTTAATAATTTTTCTCCAAAACGTCGGAGACAATGGAATGCGCTGAGGCAAAAAGTGTCCGAAATTGAATAAGATTAAAACAATTTTTATCTATTGAAAGAAACCCAGACCAATCAGAATAAAATTTTGCGTGGATAATTTCTAGGTATATCGTTTCCTGTTGCTCACAAAAGAATTCTCTTAGCTGTTCTGTCATGTGAACTTTATTTTTCTTTTGTCTGATGTCATTGTAATTAGAAGTTGTCTTCTTTTAACTTATTGAAATCTTTGAGTTGCTGGCAAAAGTTATTTCGGTCCATATTGTAGAAACATATTCCCAATTCCATATATCCATATCCCAAATTGTTTTAAAAACTTCAATAGCCCAGTTCATGCATCTTTTTATCAATTCCTACCATTAAAATTAGTTGTCATACTATCAATCTCACAAGTCTGAGATGTTGAATACATATTTTACGCTTTGAGCCAATATTGTTTGAAAACCACATGTTATGTACCTTTTGGCTTATGTGTATTTTCTCGGACACGTAGTATAGTATATACCATGTATAATTACTCTTTTGTTCCTTGGCGTTTGTTAGAAAGGTGCACAATGCATATTTTACTGTAAGTCAGCTGCTCTGTGTATACATGGAATGAACATTCCACTGCAGTACTTATGATGGCCAACTTAACTATGATTTATTTTTTTAGATTGTGAGTTTATGGTCACTATGGTCTCCTTTGACCGAGACAACCTTGACTTGCTGACACAAGACTTAGCCAGGAGTGAATTATTTTGTGAAGGTGAGCTCCTACCATTTTTGTAAAAATATTATTCAAAAATTGTTTCTTGGCTTTCTATACTGCCGATTTAAAAAAAAAAAATATAATTGATCCATAACCTTTCATGCTTACAGTCTACGCACTGTTCTTTGCCCTGAAGGTCAATTTAATTTGCGCAAACTGAATGCGAAAATGAAGGGCAACTTCATTCCTGAACGATTTACAATAAAACCTTAAAAAGCATTACTTTTAAATAAGTAAGCTTGTTATTATCTCTGAACAAAGTTTGGATTAATATTGGATATTGTTACATATGAAAGACCTTGCTTGTAGATACAGACTTATACTTTGTGTGTACTGTGTGCATGGTCTGTATGTAGAATCCAAACATGCTCGTCCATAGCATAGCAACGTACATGAACCAGATAAATATGATATCAATCAACATTATTCACCAATGACCAGGCAGCATCTATTATTGAGCATTTATAAGTGTAATTGTAATAATGACAGCTTTTGTTTTTAGTTGGCTTTGTGAAATGAATTCTCTTAATATATAATTATTTTTGTTGTTATGAAAAAAAAATATTAATAAGTGATTTCAGCATTGTAACTAAATAGTTGTTATTGTTATGAAACAAAATGCAAGTAATTTCAACTGAACACTGACAGTAGGTTTAAAGCCGATCATTTAGGATGATCATAGTGGCTAAAAAATAATGAAAGAGGTGACAACTCCTTGTCGGTCAAATAACACAGGCAGACACTTGTTTTTTGTAATTAGTTTATACATGCGTCTCTGAGCTCTTGGAGTACTAAATTAATTCAGGAGTTGTGTTCTTTTTATAGTGTACCACATCAAGTTTCTAGTTGTTTGAATGAAGCTGACCACTAACTGTAATTTTGTGCTTCCATTTTTTGCAATGATAATGAATTTTGCTATATTTTGTTCATACGAAAAAGCACCAAACTAAGTAGTTCCAATTCGCCAGCATTTTGTTTAGTTTTTTGTTTGAGTTCAAGTTGAAAAGATCAAGACGCAAAAACTTTTTTATTGCATTTGCGAATCACATTTTGGTTTATAAACTCAAGAGAAGTTTTTAATATGTTGTATGTTCATGAGTTGAAAGTTATCATGTTGACATTTCAATTTTCAGAGATTAGAATGAAGATTATGTTCAACGGAAGCCGATGAAATCCTTCAGCTAGGGATTCTGTGGACTTCTGACATAGGCGTTCCTAAAGTAGATGGCTGATAGGACAAGTGATTACAACAGCTGTCTCTACATCAAAGCCCAGTGCATTATTCTACTTCCAAAGACTTTTCGATTTGTGGTTTTTATTTACGGAAATGAGTTCTGGTTTAACAAAAAAGTTCTTTCAGAATTGCGTTAGATGATGCTCTGTATTTTCTTCAAATGAAACTTTCTTCATGTTTCAGTTCCTTTTTTGAGGCAAAATTTTCTATGGAGCTCAAATTCAAACTTATGGTCAATTATACTTTTAATATTCGGAGTCGTCTTTCCAATTTTGTTGAGTTTTCTGCGGTTAAATTGTGTAGTTTCAGGAAAAAGTTATTGCAAGTAGTTTTGTGCACTAGCATTGCCGCTTAATGAATGTTAATTTTTTGTTTATTTTGTTTTCTATGAATTGTACAACAAGATATGCAATTCGTTGGCGAAAATGAGTCTTAGTGCAAAATTCACAGGAAATGACAACTTCTATTTTAGGCTTTTAACCAAAACTGAAAACCTTGTTCATTATGTTTTTAATCAACATTTTTTATATCCGTATCGCTGTATAGTCGCCATGAATATGTTTTGTATACTGTCTGGAATCTAGACTGGAAACAAATCCAAAATATTTGTATTCTTATAAAAAAGCTGTGTTTGCTAGAGGTTTTTTTGTGACATTTCTGTAGTGCTTTCTATTCATAAGTTAGAGATGTATTAGTACACAAATAAACTTCTAAAACACATCAAAATGAAACAGAAATCTAATGTTGACTTCCACCGTAATAAAAACGTTCTATGAAAACGTTTCTGAAACGTTAAAAAGCAAGGAAACAACGTGAAGAAAACGTTATAGAGATGCTGTTATTTGGGCGTTAAACAGCAACGAAACATTACTCATTGATGTTTTATTAACATGAAAGCAAAATGTTTTATTAACGTTTGAAACCAACCCATGAGAAACGTTTTGAGATGGGCGTAAGAAGAAGTGAAATAAATGTTTCAAGAAAACGTTTTTAGAAAGATAAGCAAGATGACAGAGACATGAGAAGTAACAGAACGTTTATAGAACCTAGATAAAAAACCAAGATAAATCATTATTTGAAACGTCTTAAAAACGTTAAGAAAACGTGAAAGAAAAACGTTTTTATACAGTCAAATAAACGTTTATGATCACGAACAAACGTTTCATGAAAACGTTTTAGAAACTGGAAAAAGGTGTCCACAGAAAAGATCTTTTCAAACCCTACTTCGGAAACGTTTTTCTAACTTTTCAAGAAACCTTTTTAAACGTTTTTTTAACGTTTTAAAAACCTTTTGCGTTTGCTGGGATAGACAACACACTGATATAGACAACACACTGGTATAGACAGCACACTGATATAGACAACACACTGATATAGACAGCACACTGGTATAGACAACACACTGATATAGACAACACATTGATATAGACAGCACACTGATACAGACAACACACTGATATAGACAACACACTGATATAGACAACACACTGATATAGACAACGCACTGATATAGACAACACACTGATATTCACAGCACACTGGTATAGACAACACACTGGTATAGACACAACATTGGTATATTGGTATGAAAACTTTGTTCAGCAGTGAATACATTCGGGTTGTGAAGGAGGTTTTCATAAAAATTTGGTGTTTTTTTCTGGTGAAATTCTCGGTTGCAGACTTTGAATACTTTTTTGCAGAAACATAAACTAAAGAAGCCACTCAATGCCGGCAAAGCGTATACATTTTCAATATTATACTTTTTTTCAAGCAGTAATTATCTCAGTTGTCTCATTTGCAATGTAGGTAACTGCGTTTAGCCAGAAAATTACCGATTTCCGCAAACTCTTGCTTTGTAACTACTCACAAACTTTGCAACCATGCTTTTGATGTACTGTCCTTCAACACTGTTGATTGCACTATTGCCATCGGTTCCTGAATCCAGAGTACCGAAGTCCCACACAAGTGATAACAGGCTTTGTGGAAGTGCTTGCACTCTGTACACAAGTTTTCTCATCGGTATCTTTCCTACAATTAGCAAGTAAGAAACAGATAATTAGTGAAACTTGTACTGAGCTTCAGTTCATCTCATTTAGCAAAACGAGTCACATCTTGTGGTATTCTTTTTGCACAAATCAAGTTTCATATATAGCATTGTGTTAATATTACTGCAGTTGGGTGATGTTAATAGATAATGTACTACCAGGAAACTGACATGTTATAGTACAGAATGAGCTTTCTTTTACGTGTTTGTACAACTAAGCTATAAATGAACTTTTGTTCTTATTATAGCAAAGCAAAAATATCTAGATATTTGACGATTCTTTGTAAATATTCATGCCATCACAGTGCTTTAGATTTCACTGATCTGTTTTAGCAAACTTATTTTTAACTGGCTATTTTATAACCTCAAAACTACAAGCTCACTTTTTACTGAGATTAGGGAGGTAAAGCTTTTAAAAGAAGTAAAAATGGAACAACATGCTTGATAGCCTAATTCTTTCGAGATTAGAGAGGAACACTTGCTGAAAATAAGATGTGCTAAGAAACTTGCATATTCACATAAACGACAAAGTCTGCACGTACATTGGACACCTTATCGACTCTTATTCATCACTTTTATAGAAATAAAATTCACACTTTTTCAAATGATCTAGTGCTAGCCCGGCACCGGGTCACCTCTTGAGATAGGCTGATTGTTGTTGACAAGTCTTGAGAGGCTGACTGCTTTGTTGTGCAGGCAGACAAACATCTGCCCAGTGAAAACTGCTCATCAGTGGATAAACAGTGGACCCCTAACATCCACTACAGTAACTTCATAAAACTGTGCATTTGTGGTTAGCTTCTTTATGTGATTAAATCAATTATTTTTATATCCCCAAATAGACTGCTTAAAATATAATTTTCTTCACCAATTCAAGTTTTGAAAAACTGTGTTAGTCTCTTACCCTGTCTTATGTGTGCAAGTTGATAACAGCTTGTGAAGTTGTATCCTGGCTATGCAGTTTAATGCTGGTAGAAAAATAAAAATAGTCAAAGTGGTGGGGGGTAGTAGGATGAAATGAGACAAAACCAATCATGTGTTCCTTGTCATAGGAGTCGGTTTAAAGAGGGGCTGTGTTTGTGGCGGGTGGTTCAAAACCACTGCAATTTTAATTTTGTTTTCTAATACAGGAAAGCTTATATGATCAAAATTATTTAAACTCTATCACGTGTGTGACCTGTGGGAAAATGGTTAAGATTGCTTGGCCATTAGACTAATAAAAACAGAAATATACCAATAGTCAATGAAATAGAGCATTTTATTTTTTAATCGATTGATATAAGTTTTGTTAAATTATGAATTTTTAACGCATTTATGAATAGAAATATAGTTAGCATCACTGAAACATGAGGAAGTTTTAATAAACCAACCAAACAGATCTGGGGTTTCTTTTTCAGACACTCTGTAGCCAAGGCCAGCTCTTTCCTGATTTTCAATCATCTTTTTACTGTGCCTAAAAAACAGTAAGATCATTTAAAATAGATTGTTCATTTTTTTTATTAAAAGTTCAATAGGTAATAGCTTGCAAAAGCAACTCGGAAATTAAGTGAAAAGTAATGACCAAAATCTATGCCATTAAACTTTCCCAATAAAATAGCTCGCTGAAAAAAATTGGCATTATTCCATTACTGATAAACACTGATAAACTAATGCCAAAATCGTTTCACTTAGAGAGTGAACCATTTGTAATAATCAAGTGAATGAAAAGATTTAATAATCACAATTGATCAACATAATATGAATGATTTGAGATGTGTTATAAAAGTTTTTGTCTGAGTTGTAATAACAATCACCATACCCCATCACCTACAGGCATCATTAATTGTTGCTTAAACTTACAAAAAATTAGCGCAAGACTAAACAAAAAATTGACAGAGAGGTGTTGTGTTTGTTGACTGATACTGTGAAACAACTATAAAAAGTGTCATTAAGAGTATTTGCAACCTTTGTTTGCCGAACACATTGCAATAAAAATAATCAGACCAGCAATAAATTTAATCAATAAATAATAATTTGTTCAGAACTCGTGGGTCAACAAAAAGTAGCTCACTGAATAAAAAAATAATCACCGAGTATTTATTTATATTGTTCGTAGGTCGCGAATGAAACTGAACAATAAATAAATAATAACGTGTGAGTTGATTTTTTTATTTGCTTATACTGGTTTTACATCCTTAAAAAATAATTCAAAATAATTGCAAGCGTTCAAAATTTACTAAAATGAAGGGCAGCTTGACAAACTATCTCAGTTAATAGCAGTTCAAACTTTATTATTTTTTTCACTATTTTAAAAATTGGGAGTTATCTTTTTATGATTTGTTTGGTAAACTATAGCATTTCATTTGGTAGCTATGTTGTTCTAACCTAATTTTCCGTTGCTTACGCGATATATTGAATTCTGAACAACTATTACGTTTTGTATTTTGTTCGACGAACAGGTCCCGAATACTCTTATTGATACAATAGGTATTGTTTATAGAAATTGGATGGCTACTATTTCTACTTGCTTCTAAAAAATATTTTCTGATGACATTTTTGTACAACTGCACTGCTCTGCATGCAAAGTTTTTTGGTTAACAGTTATGCTGACACAGATAAATCTTTTGGGTTTTTCAAAGTTGGTGGTCAAATTTTATGGTGCAAAAATACTTTGAGAAAGAGCTTAGAGGCCAATCATTACTTACAACTTGTATGGGTTGCAAGCTGCTACTATCCTTAGTGATGAGTCCTCTGGCAAGGCTACACCATTCATTCGTTTGTCACACATAATCTCCTTTACCAGCCCAATAGCCCCTGTAGTGTTAACTTCGTCCAGAAACAGTACAGTGTATAGTGGTGGAACCTGGTAAGTACAACACATTTCACACCTGTACACTATACCTATGGTAACATTCATATCTATATTTCACATACAGAAGTTGATAACAACTATAAATAAGAATGAGAAGCCCCAGCCAAACGAACACATACAAAAGTGAAGTTATTACAATTATTACTAGGCAATAACTAGACTCAATTTTGTGTTGAGTGAAATGTAAGCTAGCGGTCTTTAGTAATTGGTGCTTTAATACAACAACACCCAAAGCAATGACTATTCTTATTATTGAAATAAGTGCCAAAAATGTGTGTAATTTTACAATCAAGCAAGTGTATTAACATTATGTAATTTAATGGAAACGTAAAACATACAGAAAATGCCTGGAAATGATGAGAATAAAGATCAGCTATCCTCTTATTCTTTTCCGATTTGTCTCTAACTCGCTTCCAACTGGCAACAAGCTCATCATCTGTAGTATTCTCGTTCACCTAGAAAAGCAGAATTAAAAATGGGAGTAACTAAATTTGAGATTGAGTACAAAGTCTAAATTCCTTGATGACTTCTTAAGAATTGCATTCCAAAACAAATAATGGGCTAAAAAAACAGGCAAAAACTAAATAAAATTTCTTGTTAAGTAGATAACTGGTTGAGATTGTCCTAAAATGAAAATATAATTGAATATTTCTGTTTAATCGATTCACCAACTAGAGATGCCTTGTTGGTGAAATTGCAAATGTGTCCGTCCATTAGGCTAAGAAGTGGTGAAGGTCTGGTGATTAAATACCAGTCAGGCAAGTTGAGTGTTCTATCAGTTGCAGAAACCAATCATGCCGGATTGGCGGGGTAAACCGTCTTAGCAAAATTAAAATCTTCATATAAACCAAGATAAATGTTTTGAGGCTGAGTTACAAACCACTTTTTTAATATTGTTTCAAAGAGAGGACAAGTTGAAACTTATGCAACATGGCGGAACTCACCTGAAGTACTTCGTGTAGCCGGGAGAAATTAGCTAGCCCTTCTTTGGTTTTTCGTCTTTTTGACTTTAGCAGCTTAGATGATTGCTTAATCTGTTCTTCTTCATCACTGGTACCAGCCTGAAAGATAAAATAGAGTTACTTTTCTAAAATTTACTACCAGAAACCTTCCATAAAGCACATTGAGTGTACGGTGAATTATGACCTGACATTAATTGATTGAGCATGTTACAAGTTCAGCACTTAGAAAGTTTTAATTAACATTTCAAACCTAAGACAACTGTGATATCAGTTCCTCAAGCAAGTTTCTAGGAATGTTTTCATTTATGGCTAACAGACAAAGGAACTTGAACATGAAAATACTGTCTCGCAATTGTAACTTATTTGCTCTTAAACATTGCTCCGTAATCAGCTGAAAACACTTTGGAAACTAGGATGCGGATTGATACTGGGAAAGTGTACTGATATCAAAATGCGTAACAAATTTTGACTGAATCCTGCAGACTTGCTTTCGAGAATTTATATAAATGGCCAAAAATTTATAATTTTTACGATATTTCTTTTGATAACCTATTTTAATAATATGTTTTCTTCTTTTTGTTGAAAACAACATGATTGTTTTAAAGAGATGAATTTTTCATTTCATGTCCCAGACCCTGTGGCTTCATTTTTGCCAGAGAAAAATTTGTTAATGAGTTTTGTTAATAATATTACTTTCCTTTGACAAATTTGAATTTGTTGCGAAAGAAAATCCGAAATTAGAATATTATTAACTTTAGTTATTTGTATACTGAGAATTCTTCAGTTAAATGATATGATTTACCAATTGTCGCAAAAACTGCAATGCAACAACTGTTTTCCCATCAAATCAGGGGCGGCTTTTATGGGACGGCTGACCGGCCAAGCCGCCCAAACTTTTCAGAATGCAAAGCGCGGCTTTCTGCCAACTTATTTCATTGCTCCAGTTATTTTGATTGCTTGATTATTACGTAGCTCTGTGTTACGCCGTCTACATTATAGAGATAAATCTGGTTCTATGCTAGCTTTGTGTCAGGGTCATTAAATAATCATTGCCATTGACAACTCGCTGAACTTGCTAAAAAAACAGAACATGAGCCAAAAAAACTGACAACTTTCTTCAAACGGTATGTATAACACGACGTTGGGCATTTCTTTTTCACAAGAATGAAATGAGGTGATGTGTCATTGGTTTAGCATTGGGTTCGAGTGTGCAACTACTAATGATTATGATCTTTTTCTTATTATTATAATTATTAGTTATAATAATTAATTAATAATAAAGTATAATAATTATTTTTATTACTTTGGCCTGCTACTAACAAATAGTTTACTACTGTGACCACTACAACTACCACTACCATTGCTGCTGCCACTACCACTACTACTACTCAATCCATTTTTATTAATTAATTATTTAATATAATAATTATTATTATAATAATGATTTGATATTTATTTATTCTAATACATAACACTAAAAATAATAATAACAATGTTGTTGTTAATTACTTATTATTATGAATATTTTTGTGATCAGTTACTACCACCAGTATTTCTTGTTTTACATGATAAATACTTTTTTTAGTTGCTAACTACTATTGAATAAATTCTGGGATACTCTTTGTGATCGCGCCTTCATTTTCTATTATTAGTAACTAGTTGTTGGGCAGTTTTAATGAAAACAAAAATTTGGTCATAAGCAAACACCAGCAGTAGCAAGTAGAAATAAGTGTCCAATCATTATAATTATTTTCATAAATGATTATTATATTACTGACGCTATTTTTTTATATGGTTATTATCATTTTTTGGTTAAAAAATTATCAGCACCAGTTTCATCTCAGTGATAGGTTGTGGTAGACAATGACAATTAAAAAGCTGGATAAAAGTTTAAATGGTTTTTTCTCCTACTGGTGAAACTACTGCTAACTTCACTGTGTATTAACCATGTTATTATTTATTTTTAAACAAATTAATAGTTAAAAAGCATGATGGTGCATTAAACTTTAAATAATTTTGCCAGTGCTTTTTTCTTTTTAAATATTTTTGACCATTTTTTATTATTTTCAGTATTAAATCTGCTAAACCGAATATTGGTAAGAAATACAGAGCTCAAGTTGGCATACAAAGTCTTTCAGCTAACATATTGTAATGGATTCCGGTCTGTTACCACGGACATCCACTAGTCTCGAGTATTCTACCTCTCTCCAGAGGGGACACTGTACTGACCGACAGTGACAACTGTATAGGGCAACCGAATTACCCGGTAAGGCAAGAGCCCATGGCTCAGACAAACAGTACCGAGTAGTGTTTGTAATAATGGCTTTATTCTCTAAGCTGTCCTGAGGGTAATTATTCCTCTAGGGTTTAGCAATATAAGAATACATGCCATGGCTCATTGTAATGAATGCACAGATTAACAGTGGGAGCTCTCCTTTTATAGGAGAGCTAATGAACACAAAACATATAAGAGACAATGCACAGGAAGTAAATGAACCAATTACATTAACTATATAAATAATCAACCAATCACAATGCAATGCAAGATAATAAAGGGAGGTGCCAAGTGGCTAAGGGCGGAGTCCTTTCTCCTAATTGTCCAATGACGGCTCCTACAGGGTTCCCAGGCTGTACATAGAATTAGGTCCACTAAGTTGGTACTTTAGGGGTAAGCACTTCCTGTTTACGACCTTGACTAAGTTCTCTGACATCTTTGCAGATCCTCGTCTAAGGCGGCCATCTTGTGCCGGCCCAGTACAGCTGTACCGGGTCGGTAGAGGTCACTACCGACCCTGCAGGGGTCAATACCGGCCCTGCTTACTATGCTACCGGCACAGTAGGACTTCCTACCCAACAGCTATTAACCAAATGCTGTGGGCAGAAGTCTAGTGCATTGCTTCGCAAGGTTTCTAGTGTAAACTACCTGTTTACTACTAGAGTGCACTGAAATCTACCACAATATGGTCTTAGCTGCAAGCTACAAAGTGTGGAAGTAAATGGAGCAGACGGCCATGAAATTGTCAAATCTGTTGTCAAAAAGTTGCAAAAAATGAGAGCAAGTGATGAGTTTGCCACATTCTACAAGTAAGTGATTCAGGAGAGCAAAGACCTAGGTTTGTGAATAAAACTGGAGTAGCATATATACCTGTTTTCACATGAAAGTTTGTTAATAAACTGTAGTTTCATTCACAAGCTTTATAGTAACTGATTACAGTTTCATAGATAAATTTCAGCTGGTATTTAAATAATTTGAACTTTCTTTCAATAATGATTAATTTATTGAATTAGGAGTCCAGGAACTGCTATCATCCAGAGCGATTCGAAAAAGGTGCAAGAGGAACGTACCATTATGAGGAAATTCATGAACATGCTGCCAAGAGAGACTATTTTGCAGTTATTGACACCACTATTGCTACTTTAGAAGATACGTTTGATCAAAAGAACACCTAAGTTTATGCTTCTCTGGTCAGTTTGCTAAAAGACGCAATAGCCGGCAAAGCTTGCAGCGTTCCCACCAAGTTGGTTGAATTGTATACAGAGGACTTCAATATCACCAACTTGGAAAACGAGCATTCTTTGGTGCACAGCTTGGTAGGCAGCAAGTTCAAGTCCGTGTCAGTAATTGAATTTGCAAGCTGGCTAAAATTTAGCCCCAAGTCCCAAGTCTTTCTATCAGAAGTAGAAAGAGTTACCAAGTTCATTTTGACGCTGCTAGTCACCAATGCCACCAGTGAGAGAGGCTTCTCTGCCCTTAAACATGCTAAGACTGCAATGAGAATTTCTATGGGACAAATCCGTCTTAATGCATGCTTGATACTTCGTGTTTACAAAGAGATGACGGATATGATAGACAGCGAGCAGGTCATTACAGACTTTGTGAAAGGGCACCCCAACAGAGTCAAATGCATTGCTTGTCTCTAAACAACTTTTTTTTGCAAATTTGCATTACAATAGCTTGTACACACCTCGTTTATTCTAAGTATTATAAATCTACATGTAGCTTCTTCTGTGGACTTGAGGTTGTAATAAAATGCATTTTATGTTTACTTTTAAGCAATTTCCAGCACAATAACAGCTCTTATGGGTATGTTGCCCCTGAGAAGGGCTACCACTGAACTTCATTTTCTGGCTGTCTGAATGGGCATCATCAGGAGGGTTCTGGGAGTATCTGCAGAGCCCACCATAAACCGGATAAAAAAAATTTCATGAGCCACTTCCACTCTATATAGCCCTTTTCTCTAGTTTTTTTAAAACCAATGGACCTGCAGTAGTGATTACTTGGAAAAGTGTCTGCCTTTTGCAAAGATCAAAACATTTTCTACAAAGATTTATTAACAAACACACAAACTGTGGAATCAAAAGCATCAAAGTTTTATATGAATTTTCGTGCAGGTTGGTCTTGCAAATTCAACAACAATATTTTTGTGTCATCATCCATAACATACACCTACATTCTATACTTCAGAGGGCATTTCTAGGCATCTCAGAAGGCATGTTTTTAAAGTTTTCCGCTAGCGCGGGGCTATTGCGGGGGAGGGTGCCCGCACCCCACCCCACCCCTCCCCCGCACCCCCCTCCCCTCCCACCCTCTGTTGGCTGTCCCAACTTTTGTTTCAACAATACAGGCCTGCATCAAATGCTCAAGAGTTAAACTGAATTGTAAAGCTTTCAATCACATGGTTTTTGTGCGAGAATGTGAAGTATTAGCTGATGTACACAATCATTACAACTTTTCATTAGACAAACTGCAAGGGGTTAAATTGTAGCTATTGACTATTGGCTATTGGAACTCGGAGTAAACTCTAAAACTGAGAGAAAACTAGTGAGACATAATTCAACGACACATCATTGTTGAGTGAGCTACAATCTAATCAGATGCTTTGATGTCTGCAGAACATAATGGTCAGAGTACCGTAGTGGACTTTTACATTTGTCTACTACTTAACCACTAGGCAGTGTCACTGGGCAAACTTCTGTTGTGCCAGCACAACAACATAATCAACCTCTAAGACCAAACAAACAACAAGACACCTCTCCTAAGAGGTGACCCTGTGCAAAAATGACACCTCAAACTAATTTTTCTGTAAGTATTCCTGGATTGGAAGTAATACACACATATCATATATCATATATGCAAAGGAATATCCCAAACTTTTCAATTAATGTTAGCCCACAGCTCAGACATACAACTCGGCGCTTTTGTGCTACATAAACTTATTCTGTCCAAGCGCAAACATTGGCAAGTAAACCACCGATACAATTGTGATACCAAACGCAAAGAATAACAGAAAAGCTTAGCCTTTTTGTAAGATGAGTTACAGGAAGTGACAAGAAGTACTTGGATTAGTTAACCAGCCAATCAATTGCATGCAATATCAATACAAACAAATGAATAGCATGACAAGTATAGATCGTAACAATAAGATGGGAGATCTGGTTCCCAGAAGTAAGTGGCTGATTCAGGTTTTAGAATGTTCTTTTGTTCCTCTGCAGATCCTGCCTTTTTTAGTCCTGATGTCTGAGAATGATATAAATCTCAGCACAGGCTCCGGAAACTTGTAGGCTATGTTTGGTCTCTCAGGCTATGGGGGCCATCTCGCTCGCCTATCTCAAGCCCAGCAAGAGTAGCTATCCGGCTGGCTCTGGGTAACTTTCCCGGGCCGGCCCTCAGGGCCATTATACTAGTGTAACCTGTGCCTGTATGTTTATATCATGGTTCTATTGTATATTTCAGCTAATGAGAAATGTGCAAGGAATGCTGGTCTTATTTTATCATATTTTCGTGAGGGAATTTGTACCGAGGCAGAAGGGGAAAGTATCAGGGGCTGTGTCTAGGTTGTTGACTGACAGGACAAGGGGTGGAGGGGGTCTGGGGGTGGAGGGGGGGGGGGCTGGAGGGTTGACTGTATCATGTAAATCTCTCACAAAGCCTGCTTCATTAACGACGTAGTCTCTAATTACTTGCATTCTGCTCATCACTAGTGTGGGTGGTTCCGGGGAAAGGGGGGGGGGGGGGAGGAAGAGAGAAGATGTTTTCTCAGGGGTATTAGGTTATTCCAGGTGGGGGCAGTAGGGCTTGCCATTCTGGTCTGCTGGTGGTCACTTCTGGTGGGTAGGGGTACTATGGGGGGGGGGGGGGGCTTCTCAGACAGTGACTATAGCTCGAGTGTGTGGAAGGGGTGGGGGAATAGGGAAGGATTTTGGAGTCGCTTCTGGTTGATAATGTTTAGACGGGGGAAGGTCTGGAAACTCACTAAAACTGCTCAAGGAAGGAGCTGGCTCTCGGAGGGTTGGCTTTGCAGGTTCTTCATGCGTGTCATCCTGTAGAACCCATCTGCAATCAGTCAGGTTTGTTTCTTTTGGACTCAAACATGTAGTAAGCTCCGTCGTGGGTATGTCCAACAATTGGTCTTCCTGGACACTAGAAGGAGCGTGGTACTCAGCTGGGTTAGCTTCCAGTAACAGATCATCGTTGTCTTCTTCTACTTGTAGCTAGGAATTAGTGCTTTCGGATTTCATGTTAGTTAAGTAGGTATTCAGTTGATGCAGGAGACAAGCAGTGTGTTCAGTGTGAGTGGCAAAGGAAGAAAGGACTGATTTTCGTTTGTCAATTGGCTGCAAACTGGTTTGTACTGGTTCGTAGGGGTGGTCTGGCATTGTAGTGGGAGAAAATAGAGGCGTCTTTAGTGGGTCTTGAGACAGCGGAAAATCAGGGGTGGACGTGGAGGTTTGGTGTGGGGGTAGAGGACATTCAGGCAAGTCGTTCAAGACTACGCATAGAGGCGTGGGATCCTCAACCTCAGTGGTAAATGCCTTTACTTCTGCAGGCAAACCTCAACTTCTAGCATTATTGTTCCCTCCATACTGATTTATCTTTTGCAGCCACCTAGTTGCACCAGGGTTCACCGTAACGTTGGGGGGTTCCAAATTTTGCATAGGGCAGCCAATAGGTGCTAGGGCTATGGTAGGACGGGGTGTGATAAGGGGGGGGGACACTTTCTGTAGGTGGTGTTACGGCTTCTAGCTCAGCCAGTTCTCATCCGATTTGGACTGTTTTTGCTGGAGGTGTCAGGGGGTACCTCACCTACAGGTTGCTGTAGAATAGGGCTTGTTCCTCTTTTGTCCACTGGCAGGGAAGGAGAAGAAAAGGTCGAGGGGAAGTCTGGGGGTAGGGGTAACTCCAAGAGGGGGAGGGGAGCGTCTTTGGGGAGTGGTGGGCGACTTCTTTCCTCCCGGGAGCAGCACCACGCATATTGGGGCGGCGAGCTGGCTCTAGGGCTGCAGGAGCTTGTCCATAGGGCTCCAGGCAGGCCTTATATGGCTTGAGGCGACTGCCATTCTGTACTGAGTGCTGTCCATGTCTGCCAATCAGGTAAGTATGATTACTGTAGGCCTCCTTTATCAGGTACCGTCCGAAAACTTCGGCTGAAGTTTCGGGTTTTCGCCTTTTCGTCTCCTCTTATTCTCTAGCCACACTTCATTGCCTGCTTTAAACAGGGAGGTTTCCTTGCTATCATCACCTCTTATCTGCTTTTGGGGATGATAAGTCAACTGGTTGGGCAGACGCAGCTCTCTACCAAGCATAAGGAAATTAGGGGTCTCTCCCGTAGTGGAATGGGGGGTAGCACAAAATGCTCTCATTAGCTGGGGAAGGATCATGTCCCACTCCTCTGGCTACCTCTTTAGTAGGAGAGAATGCAGTGCATCTCCAAGCACTCGATTGTTGGGTTCTACAACTCCGTTGGCTTGGGGGTGGTAGAAGGTAGTCTGAGTCTTTTTGACCCGCCAGAGGGTGCAAAATTCATGCATGAGACTAGATTCAAACTGAGCACCCTGATATGTGTGCATTTGTTCAGGCAGTCCAAAAGAACTAAACACGTGCTCATCTAGGGCGGTGGCAACTTCTGGGGCTGTAGCGTCAGGGAGGGGAAGGGCATCTTGCCAGTGGGTGAAGTGGTCCGTTAAAACAAGGATCCACTTGTTACAACGATCTGTCTCTGGAAGAGGGCCAACTAAATCTACAGCCAACTTTTCCCACAGCCGGCCGGAATACATTCGTTGCCTAGTCGGGTTGGGCCTCGTTCTACCATGTTTGGCTCACTGACACATCTCACAACTGTTTATTGCTCATCGTACGACAGCAGTCATGCCCAGCCAATACCAAGTAAAGTTGAGTTTTTTAGGATGCGTTGAATGCCTTGGTGGGCCATGACGTGGGTTTCCCAGACCACCTTGCCTCTGAGACTGGGGGGACATACTGCACACTAGTGTGACCTGCGTTGCCCGGCTAGGTGTATCTCCAGGACACCATCTGGCCGGAGTTACATGGAATGTCGACGCTTTTCTAGCTGCTGTAACTCGTTGCTGCCTAGCTCTAACTGAGAGGGATAAATGGGGGAGTGAGTCTTGACGGTCTCGTATATGACTGCCACGAGGTGACAGCCAGTCTTCTGGGCCTCAACTAAGTCTGTGTCAGGGGGTAAGGGACAGGAGGGAGCAACAGCATCTACTTGGGAACTGTGTGAAACGGGGTTGCTCTGTGTAGATTGGAAAAGGGGGGAAGGGGGGGGGGAAGAGTAAGGACTATTTCCTCTTTTGTAGGTCCACCATCTCTAGCTTCTATATGTCCACATTGCTTGCAGCCTGGGGAACAACGCCTACTGAGTCCGTCTGCGTTTCCATGCAGGTGCCCACTATGACGCTCAATCGTGAACTGGAACAGTGACAGTTTCTCGAGCCATCTTGCTACTTGGCTGGATGGTTCCTTCCTTTTGCATAACCACATGAGACAGGCATGGTCTGTCCTAATCTGAAAAGTTTGTCCGTAGAGGTAGGGTTGGAAGTGTTTGGTTGCTTTGACCACTTATTTTCAAGTGACGCAATAATTGAATTCAGGGAGACTCAGGGTCTTACTATAGTAGGCAATTACTCGCTCTTCACCTATTTGTATTTGAGAGAGGACAGCTCCGATGCCATCATCACAGGCATCGGTATCTAGGATGTATGGACTACTTGTATCGGGGTAGCCGAGGATGGATGCGGAGAGCATTTCTGCCTTAAGCTGTTCAAAAGTTTTTCTCTGAGGGGGTTCCACTCCCAGGGGACATCTTTGCAGGTGAGTTTACTTAGGGGTTTGGCTACGGTGGAGAACCGGGGTTAGTATTGCCAGTAATACCCGACGATACCGAGGAATGCCTGTAACTCTTTTAGGCAGGTAGGGGTTGGCCAGTCTTGGACTGCTGCTATTTTCTCAGTGTCTGTAGATACACCACGTTCACTAACCATGTGGCCCAGGTATCGAACTTGTGATTGCAAAAGCTCACACTTGCTGGGTTTCAGCTTCAGGTTGGCTGCCTTTAGCCGCTGTAACACTTCCGCTAGCCGGTGAAGATGGGTGTGGAAATCAGGACCGATGAAAATAACATCATCCAGGTGCAAGAGGAGTGATTTCCAATGGAAGCCATGGAGTGCCTGTTCCATGAGCCTCTGGAAAGTGGCGGCGGCAGAAGTCAGCTCAAAGGGAAGGACATTCCATTTGTACAGGCCAGACCTGGTAGAAAAGGCGGACTTGTTGCTAGCGTCAGTGTCTAGGCCCTAGGGAGATCTGCCAATACCCACTGACCAGGTCGAGAGTACTGAAGTAACCGCTGCCTGACAAGGCATCCAAGCTCTCGTCAATGCGGGGGAGGGGGATAGGCGTCTTGCTGTGTCACTGCGTTCAAACGCCGGTAGTTGATGCAAAAGCGCCAGGTGCCGTCCTTTTTTTTCACTAACACCACGGGAGAACTCCAGGCGCCAGTACTGGGCTCTACCAATCCTTTTTCCAGTAGTTTGGTCACTTGTTCCTCTGCTTCCTTTTCTTTGTGGGAACCAAGTCTGTGGGAGTGCTGTTGGATAGGCTGAGTTTCAGGTTTCCAGGGGATACTGTGCGCCACGAGGTCCGTGCAACCCATATCATGGTCTCCCTTGCTAAACACTGACTCGTAAGAGTGTTGGAGTTGGGCTAGCTTGAATGCATCTTGTGGAGTGTGACAGCTGTCTAGAACTTGCAGGTATAACTCTTGCAAATTTTCTGGCACAGGGAGGGAAGGGGGGAAGGGGGCAGAGGGGGTAGGCCCACTCTCTCTTGTAAGTAGCTCAATGTCGCTGGTGAGTACACCAGTGTACTTGCCAATGGTCTTTCCAGCCTTGAGGTCCAGTGGTTGGTTAGTGGGGTTGAGGCAGTGCACCAACAGGTGGTGTTTGGCACTGGGGGTGTTGAGACTGGCGGCCAAGTGCGGGGAATCCAGGGTACCTTCTACGATACTAAAGGGAAGGTGATCAGGGTATGTGACTTTGCACAGTACTGTCATCTCTGTGCGTGGGGGAAGGTGGGTATCTCTTATCACTTGTACGCCTGTAGTGAGCATACTGCCCTGCTGATCAGTGCACGCAAGTTCCTGGCTGTTAATTACAACGACCAATTGATCAAACTTCATGTGGCACTGGTGAGAGGTAAGAAAGAGCATACCCAGGATGGCATCTTCATTTATCCGTCCTACTACCAAGGTGGCTTCTGTCTTAACATCTCGAAGATGAATGGGTAGGTGGATTGTACCAAATAAGGGAATATGCGATTCATCTGCCAGGATACCGTGCGAGTCTCCTTCTTGGAGAGAGTTTTTGATGGCAGGAGACAGCCGGTTGAATAGGTGTTGTGACAACAAATTAGTGGTGCACCCGGTGTCGATGAGCGCTGATGCTGGCTTTCCTTCTATTCGGCCTGGGAGAAAATAACTCGCCTGGTAAAGGAGTTCTGGTGGGGGGTATAAGAGGGTGGCTTGGGGTCAGGGGGCATTGTTATCAAGTGCTAGACGGTCGTTTATCTGTTGGCAGGGTTGAGTGACGACGGGGTACGTTTCGTTCAATTTTCACTGGGGGGTAGTACACCTCGTGACCCTGATCAGCTTGAGCAGTTGGTTGTTGTCTATGGGGACAGGGGTGTGTGCAGTGTGCAGCGGCATAGGAAAGCAAACTGGTGAAGTGTCATCGCTGATGTGGTGTGCAGCTGAGTAAGACTCGAAATCTCCTAAATCTTGCAAGGGGGTGTACCGGTTGGTAGTAGGCAGCTACCAGGGCTCTGGGGTCTGTACAACAGGCCGTCTTTTTCTTCTGGGAAGTAAAGTTGGCATCACAGGATTGCGTTGTTCCAACTCTGTGATCTTTTTTCTATAGTTCCGGGGTGCCGGGGGGCAGTTAGGGGCCGGTCTCCCAACTGCGGGCGACCCCTATTTTTTGGCAAAGCGTTGGGGAAGTTGAGGTAGATGGCCAGGGTTTAATGGGGCAGCTTCTTTGGGGGTGGCCGATGGCACCGCACACCCAATACTGGAGGGGAGGTGATGGGGTGTGGGGGTATGGGGGGGGGGGGGGGTGGCAGCAACGGAGCGTTTTCGTTGCTGATGCATTTTCTGCAGCTCTTCTGATTGGAGTTTGACCGCCTCGGTCAGCATTTGTATGTTTTTTAACAACAGGAAGGGAGCGTCTTCGGGTATGGTGGCCGCCTGATGAATCTGGTTTGGGGGTAGTGAGTGAGGGTCCACCGTTGGGGAGGAGCGACTTCTCGTCATCATCTTCTACCAATCTCACTTGGGAAGGTTTCTCTTCCAAACCAGTTTTTATCTATAAATATTCATTGCCTGCTCTGATGGTTCCTTCAAGATCATGGGGTTGTACAGCCAACAAGTGTCGTTGCAGGTAAGCATGGCCTATGGTACTGCAAAAGTTTTTAAAACCATCCGATCTACTCTTCTCGGGGGAAGGTCGTCGTAGGCCACGCGGACCAAATTCTCTACCTTGTTTGCATGCTGCTGGAGGGAGGTTTTGGGAAGCGTCATAGTACAATCAACTTGGCTTGCGCTTTTTTAGGGGTAAGTGCAAAGCGTGCATGTAAGGCGGAGAAGATGCCTTCTACGTGAGAGGGATGACCACACTCCAGGGCATCATCTAGCAATGCTTCTCTGAGGTGCATTAAGGCAGTGGCTTAGCCCCAGTCGTTGATGTCTGCAACCTCAATAAACCGAGTGATAAAGTATTTGACATCGCCAGTGCCGTCGTACTTGGGGGCCTTGAAGGGTGCCTGTTCTGGCCTTTGGGGAGGTTGCACCAAGTTTTGCAGAGCTTCAGTCAGTTATTCCAAAGCTATCGTGGATTGAGCTCCAACGGGGTTTCTGCCAGCGCTCCTAGCTTTTTGGGTGGCCATTTTCAGTCAATGGCAAGCTATGGGGTATGGAGTGGTTGATCTGGCAAGGAAGAAATCAGTACACAGGGTTATCCCGGGCCGGGATAGCTTCCGGGAGGGGGTAGTATACAGGGTGATACTGTCACTAAAGAACTGCCTTAGGAAAGAAAAAACAGTAAACGGGGTTATACCGGCTCGGTATAGCTTTGGGGTAAAAGGACGGTGGTATATAGGGTGATACAGGCACTGTATAACTTCGGGGTAGGGGAAAATGGATACAGGGTGATACAGGCACTGTATAGCTCCAACTTCTTTCTTCTCTTTCCTTCTCTCCTTCGTGTCTTTCTGTTCGCTTCTATCCCATCGCTGCCACCTGTGTAGTAGTTTTGCACCTGCTACTACGACACAACAGAATCAATCTGAAACTGTTTAACGTTAATTTGGGGTAGACTCCGAATTAATTATCAACTTCACGGGGTCCTCGACCCAGACACACAATAACTGAGTTACGCGAATAATACTTCATTTAGTAACTTCATTTAGCAATAAAATACTAAATACTTTAGCAAGATCCTCCAAACTTCTGCTTCAAATGCACAAAAAAACTCATTTTATAGGAGAAGCAGGGGTAAGTTCACCCCCTTATTAGGGTGAACCGATCATACAATATAACAGTAAAAATGCAACAATCAAAAGACATAATACAAATTTGTACACAAGGTCAGCCAATGATAGCAGTAAGCACATGCCAATTTGTGCTGGGCATCTTTTCCCGCTCTTTTTCCGTGCTTGGCATTCTTTCACTCCTTATTAGGGCATCCTGGTACGTTTCCACTCCTTATTAGGTCATCCATAATTTAGCTTGATCTCCAAGTCACCATACTCTGTTCAGCTAATTTCTGAGGTGGGCATCTAGCCATACAGACCCAAGGCTATCTATTCCAACTCCTTTGTATACTGGCCCGAGGTAGCTGACCTGAGGTAACCTCGGATAGGTTATATTTGATGTATAGGGTCTATACATGGTCTATATATGTCCGGGGTCCTCCGTATCCATTTCCCTAGGGGGAACTTGTACCGAGGCGGAAGGGGAAGGAATCAGGGGTTGTGCCTAGCTTGTTGACTGACAGGAAAAGGGGTGGATGGGGGTCTGGGGGTGGGGGAGGGTCTGGGGGGTTAACTGTATCATGTAAATCTCTCACAATATGTTATTATACTTTATAACTCTTTATTTAAAAATGATTGATAGTTACAGCATAAAGTTATGTCCATTGTTATATTTACATTATAAACTCTTCACATAGAAAAAACTAGGTGAAGACCATTAAAAGTTATCCTCCCTTGTCACTGGTTTTCAGGCGTACCCACGGAACATCTAATGCTCATTGCAACGTGACCAATCTCGTCATTGTTGCCAAAAACAACAAAAAGTCAAACTTGAATTGCACGTTATTTGACTGAAAAGAATTAGACAATATAGAGTGTAAATAAATAATAATTTCAAATACGAAGAAAAAATAAGTAGAAAACACTTCATGGATGTTTTTAATATTTTGAGCGGGACTATCTAGCATCCGTTGACACTAAAGAAAAGACAGCTCCCACTAGGGAAGTACATGTCAATCGGTGATATGCCTTAACAGGGGCGGATCTAGCCTTGACAGTTAGTTGGTGCCAATATCTGGCTGGGGGTCCAGGGGGCCGGCAGGCCCCCGGCGGGTCCAGGGCAGCACCCTGGCGGGGGCTAGGGGGCAGCGCCCCCGGAAGCGGGGTGCGGGGCGCAGCCCCGCGCCGAAACGGTGAATGCGTGTTATAAAAACACCAAGTTTTCTGATAAGCTAGAAGTATTTGACTGTTTTGCTAAATAATGCATTATTGAGAAAGTACATCCCACATGTTCAAAGTTTATATTTCTATAATGAAATGTAATTGGTATAAAGTGCTGTGCATGAGGCATGAATTTTGTAGTTTATTTATCATCCTTATGTCTGACAGTACTCAATAACAATCAATGCCATTTTGAAAGGGTCACCGTCATCCTTCGGCTTTTTTGGCTTGCAAAGCGATCAATCACTTGTTCGTAGCTGTAATGAAAGAAAAAGGCATAAAGTGGATATGTATTAATTGATTGGTGCTGAGAGTTTGTCATCACAGAGCTAAACCAGTTATGTCCCAATCCCAAGCTTCTCACACTAATATTTAGTTGCACAGCTGTTTATTTGTATGATTTTGATGTATATTTATTGCGATGTTACTCACTTCAGACTTTTTTGGTTATGTATATTCAGCAGCATGAGCTGTGCCAGTTTTTCCTCAGACATTGTGGACCGCAAGTAACTTTTAACAAGCTTGAGCTTACTGTTACTTCTCTCTACTTGGCATGTAGTAACTGGTAAGGTAATCAACATCCGAAAAAGAACATGTATGTTGGCAAAGAGAACATCATCACACACCTACAATACAGCAATTTTGCGGGTGAGCTGTTATACCGAAACCCATTCGCATGTTAACACCATGTGAAATGAAATAAATTTCTAAAGTTGACAGAGTTTCAGTTGAGCCACACAACTTTTTTAAGAGAATTTTTTAATGAAGCGCCAGACATACACAGAGCACATACCAGTATGGCTGACAAAGCATCGTGTGGAGGATTATCCACATCTTTCCACTTTTCCCTCCAGCGCAAGACCTCACTTACAACAGACGAAGGATATGGCAGGTCAGAATAGTAAAACTCGAGAAGTTCTCTGGCACAGTTGACAACTTTCGTGTCCGGCAAAGTCCTTAACTCAGATGGAACGAGAAAGAATAGACTTTGAATGACAATGCTGGATTGATTCTGAGGAAACCTTCCATCCATTTCAGCGTTGAGATAATCCATGAAACTATTAAACATGTTAATACGATAGTAAGTGGAGGGGATACAGCTCTCTCCGCTCACAGCGTTACCTCGATGCTGCTGTCGAGAAGCTAATCTTGGAACAGACATCTCCTCCCCAAGATCTTTTGCTATCGTTTCAGCTCGTTGATAATATCGCTCAAAGAAAGTATCATCTGCTCTGATCTTTCGTAGTTGCTCCTTGATGTTTTGAACATGCAGCAAAGCTCCAATTAGGTCTTGCCCAACAGATTGCAATCCAGCGCTGAGGGGTCTTATGACTGCCATAATCTCGCATAGAACTACTGCTGCTACGATAAATTCTGATTGAGTGATTGCTTTCAGAAAGCCCCGTATCTGAATTGAATCTGTTCGGAACAAATGATTTTCGTTCATTCTAGTAAGTGCCTCAACAAGATAAACATGAAGCTCCACAAAGGTTTCATACGCTTCATGCCGCTCCATCCATCTAGTGCGGCAGACATCTTTCAATTTGACGTGGCGATTTTTTGGTGCTAGCTCACAAATTACTTCCTCTAGAAATCGAGTGCGCTTGGGAGAAAATCGAAAAAACCTAGCCATTTCACCCATGATGCTTGAGGACTCTCTGATAGCAGGAACTGAAGCTGCTCCAACAATTGCCAAGTTCAATTTATGGCTACTGCAATGAGTATACAAAGCTTTTTCGTTTTCGTATAGAAACCTCCCAGAAACACCAACTCGCATTGAGCTCATATTACTGGCACCATCGTAGCCTTGACCTCTCATGTCTCTGACATCTAGCCCATTATTTACGAGAATCTTTTTTAGGGAAGTAAAAAGGCTCTCACCTGATGTAGACATGCATGTTACAACATCGATAAATTCCTCATGCACAGATTTGGTCTCACTGTTGTAGTATCTTAGACAGACACAGAGCTGTTGTTGATTGCTAATGTCAGTCACCTCATCAGCTAAAACACTGTAATAAGTGTTGCTTTTAACTTCTTCAAGAATGCGTATCTTCAACTCTTGTGCCATACATTCTAATAACTCATCCTGAATTGTTTTGCTGGTGTACAATGCATTACGGTTTGCATTAATCAAATGCTTTTTTAGTACGTTGTCATCAGTCAGACTTGCAGTGTGATTGAGCAACTCAATAAAGTTTCCTTTGTTTGCTGATGTTGAAGTTGCATCGTCTCGATGACCTCTAATAGCCAAGCCTTGTCTTGCAAGGAAATGAAGGGATTTCACCATGCACATAAGAATGTGACGATTATTAGCAACAGTTTCAGAGGATACCCTGCTGCACTCACCAATGATCGATGTTTCTGGGTTGAGAGAACGCTCTTTGAAATGATTGAAGCTCTCGAGAGCATCAACATGGTGCTTACTTTTTGAATGAGACTCGAATCTCTCCTTAGGTTTGTGAAAGTCTCTGAATAGCTCTGAGATGAATGAGCCAGTGTATCTTGGAGTTCGGGCAAAAAGACAACAAGGAAGACAAAATCCGCCATCTTTTCCTGGAGAGTACCGCAACCATTTGTGTGTTGTGAGCCATTGTTTGTTAAACTTTCTGTTTCTTCCATTGAAGAATTTACCTAAAGGAATGGACAGATGATTTTAAAATTGCACAACTCAATTAATTATCAACATAAATTGTGAATATAGCCATTCATGTGACAAGAACAAGGAAAATTGTTGGCATACTTGGAAATGAGTATCCGTCTGTGGGTTGAAAATGGTTGTCTATCAGATGTTGCCGAAGGCTTTCATTGAACACAGTCTTTGTATAGTCGCCCAGGTCAATGCTCATCAATGCTACAATGTAGTTGCTTGTGTTTGTAAATAAAACTAGTTGAGAGTGAAGAAATCAAAGAAATATAACCATAATCAACTGAATTGCTTCAAAGTACAGTACAACTTGTTTGGTTGGTACAGAAAACAAATCTCTTGAGATTTCTTTACGCAATATTCATTCACAGCATTATTAAAACTGACACATATGTGATACCTGAGTGAGAGTCTCGTGGGCCTGCACTTTGATCGACAGAGATGTTTTCATCAAGAACCACTGAGATGGAAATAAACAAAGAGCAATAGAGGATTATAATTACAAAATTGCCAAAATACCATGTACAAATCCAAAATCAAAGAAATATTATTGCATGGTAATGGAAAAACTTTCTCACCTTCTCCTTCCGTGTGAACAGATTTGTCTACCGCTATTGGTTGTAAAGATCCTGAAAACAGTAAGCGATTTGCATAATTTTTATAGAGTATGTGGTACCTTTCAAAGATCACAAAATCGGTTCATTTGATCTGTCCATGCTGGATTAGTGGTAAGGAAAACTCATGCACTAAAGTGACTGGAGTCACCAACAGCAGTATTTCAGTGATGATGTTTGACTACTTTTTCAGCACAATGGTAGCATTGGGACTATCATGCAATGTCGTGGTTCAACAGCAAGTTGTCCTTGGGTATTTAAGAAGTACCATACGCTTATATTGAAATTGTAAATTAAGCAAACAACTAGCATGCGCTGTTACCTTCATCTGTTTTTGTAGTCATTTGCCTATAACGGAAATAATATAATAATGGTGGTAAACTGTTACTGGGTATTCTTTGCTTCAATATGTATTTTGCTGGTTTCTCTTTTGTCTAAGTGTTATAGAAAAATGTGATAACAATCATGGCGACTTTTGACACAATAATTATCAAAGCATCATTCTGCAATTAATTAAAACACAACATATAAAAAATATGTTGCCCATGAAAGCTGTTTGATCTATCAATAGCACTAATGATGAATAAACCAAAGGTTACTTGAACTCATTCTTGTCTATGATATTGTAAACGATAAATTATCATTTAACAACTAAAAGAAAAAAAACACAAAGCGAACTGAGTAAAAAAGTGGATCAATCATTTTTAGTGGCATGTGTGCACCAGTTTAATTGATGAAAAATTTTGTCTATCAACCATTTTTAGATGCTTGAAACCTGATACAAATCTCATAAATTTCATGAAACCAACTGTAAGCGTTTTCGTTGTTAGAGCAACACTCACTTTTTAGGAAATGGTTGCTAATTATTAAAAAAATGTTATTGATATAAATTATTATTTACTGTGATCATCATCATTTTTACCTTCAACATCATGAGGAAATTGATTTGATAATAATAAGTAATAATGCTCTACGTTAATAATTTTTGTTGGTAATAAATAATAAATTATTGTTGTAGTAGTAAAATGATAATTATTATTATTATTTATTATTATTAATAATAATTAATAATAATATACTAATCATAACAAATCATAAACAACCAAAAGATGGTGCACAAAGTGAACACTAGTGTTGAAAACTTAATCAGCAACAAGATACTTACTTTGAAACAGTCTTTTGTTGCCAGTAGGTCAATAATGTGCCCTGTCTTTTTTTTTGCTGGTGGGGGAGAATCGCTTGCCATGCTTGCGACTTGTACCGGAAATGAAATTCCGGATTTTCCACAGAAGTAAATACTATTACTAACTCATAATAGAATGGATCACGCCTAAGCGCTCTCAATGTGATACGTCTATGTATGTTGCTAGGCAGCTGCATGAACTTTGTTCCCATTTAACAACAATAGACAAGAACTTCGTTACGTAGTCAAAATAAATCGTTTTTATCTGAATTTTTTTTATTTTCTTAAATAATTTGAGTTGGTGCCATGGCACCAGTGGCACCACTGCTAGATCCGCCCTTGCTTAATTAATGCGAAATTTAAGCATGATTGGAGTTTGTGATTTGCAAGCATTTGACTGTAACTTGCATAGTTCATTCATAGTTTTCAAGATCAGTGCGAATCACAAAAAGTTTGTGAGTTAGAGAATTTTGTAGTACTACAAAAAGAAAAAAAGCTGTTTCCTTATCAAACAGAAATTATCAGCTTTATCTTCAAACAAAATTCGCATTGAGTTTGCTGACTCAGATGCTTTGATAAAGTTCAGGGTGCAACTGTATATGAATTGACACAAGTAAATGTACAGCCACACCAGAATAGCATAAAATAAAATCAAGTTTTGAAAGATGATTAAATTAGTTACTGAAAACTTAAAAACTCACATTTAGCAGAATGATCTGATGGAACTGATCAGCTCAAACTATTATGGTTTCCACATGAGATAAAATTATTTTGAACAAAGCACATTACTTACCCCAAGGGTTTTTTTCACAAAAGCATAATCAGACTGAGATTTACGATGAAGTTCCATCACTGAATGAGAGTTCCGAACACTGTCTTGGATGTCTTCTTCAGTGTCACCACAATGATGCTAAGAACAAAAGACTGAAAGATATTTAGGAAGCTCTCACTGTCAAAATATAAATCCTTTGATCACCAATATTAAAGGGGATTTTTTGTAGCAACGAATATTTTATCGCCATTGCCGCTAACCCGTGACTCCTCCCTCTCTATACAGCTGTCCACTTGTCCCTTAATTCCACCCTGTGACAAATTTTTCCTCATTTCCTATTTTTGTCTTGCATTGGTACAGAGAAAAGACAACTGACAATTACTGTTTACAAAAACCAAAATCTAAAAAGTATCAGCCATTTTGTTTTAACCTGCCCAAGATTTTCAAAAAGAGCTACAAAGCAGCTATACAGGCTCTATATTGGTCCTGCAGAGTGCTTGCGTCCTTGTAGTAGATAATATAGTTAATATCCCAGCTCTACACAAGGACCAACTTACAAAAAGCATAAAACAGAATAGTGATAACTCACTGGCTTAGCCATCCAAGGTTACTAACGAGCTAGCAGCTGAGCATGGCACAGACAAAGGAAACTGAATTACTGGATAAAAAATTCCAACTTCTCTTGGATACGCTTTCGCAATCTCTGTTGAACAGAATTGTGCATCTTGTGAACATCTTACAACTTGACTGTTCTGTTTGTGTGGCAATTTTGCACTGTGTATAATTGATCTATATTTGTATTTAGTTTTATGTGACCACTTCACTTCTAACTGGGCGGGGGGCAGTGTGTGGTGATTGGTGAGATTTCCTCCTTGAATGATGCGAAAAGGGTGAAATCTATCGTTTTATATTTTTCACTTCGTAACTAATAGTTTTGTATCCTAGTAAACTAGTTCCCACTGGAACTATGGGTGATTTATGTGGGACCAGAACTCTGATATTTGTGGCTAGGTAGTCCCTTTGAGCTGAGGAACTTGAGTTGATGTGAGCTCTGTGAGAGAAAGGCTAGCAGACGCAAGTGGTATTTGATTATACAATTACCCCAGTTGGGAGAGGGGAGTGGAGAGGGCAGGTAATCAATAAACGGTTTACACCTACCTAAAGTAAAGTCAAAGTCTGCCTATATTAACAGGAGCATCTACCTATATTAAAGTGCACATCTACCTGCATTAAAAAGCACATCTACCTACAACAAAGAGCACATTCATCTACAATAAACATCATTTACCTACAGTAAAGTACACATCTACTTGCAGTATAGTGCGCGTCTACCTACAGCAAAGACTACATCTACCTATAGTAAAGTGTACGTCTACATACAGTAAAATTAGCATCTAGTCAAAACTTATAACCTGATAATTAATTTCTTGAATCAAAAATTGTTACCTGAAGAGCTTCATAGATAAGTGGATAGTTTTGGTTAGAGTTTTCATCAGAAGCTATTAACTTCTTTACTTTCTTGACCAATCCAATCATATCCTCTTCTCTTTCAATTCTGTCATTCTACAAAATGCGGCTGGAAATTACTATCTAAAAAACCATTATTTTGTTAACTAAACGTGAGTTTTATAAAAAAAAATTGACTAAACACGGTGAAACTTGTACTGGCTTATTCATAGTATAGGATAGTTTGTTTGTTGGGTATTTGCTTGCCATTGCAGGACTGATAGAAGCTCCGACTTGATGTTAAGCCTTTCGCACTAGAGTTAAAGCCAATTTATAGAAAATAAGTCACTCAATTTAACAATAAAAAACTTAAGGCGTAATTCAATCAAGAAATTCAAAAATTGCAGAAAAAGTATTCAACTAATGGTTTTTCAACTAAGTATTTGGGTTGTCTTTACAAGTAGATACAAGAGTATTTTAGTAAAATACAAAAAACTTCTTACTCGTTGAGATTTGAACTTTTGATTGAGCAACCTGGCACTCTACCTACTACATGATCAGTTTTCCATAAAAAAGTTATTGAAAACGCCTTGTTGTTGCTATAAATTTTGCGTATTATTGAAGAAAATATTAAAAAAAAAATTAATAAACAAAAAATTGCCCGAGTTGTTTTCAAACTGTAAACTGACCTAACGCCCTCAAACTTAGTCGTACTAACTTGAGTGCGTAGAGACCACAAGCAGCTTCTTGTAAACATCTGGATGGTCTGTTGGGATAATGCCGGACAATGAAATGCAGTTAAACCGACATTAATACACTTCCTGATGTGATATATTTGTGAAATAAGCTTGGCCCCAGTAAATGCAAAGGGAAGTGAAGAAGAAAAAACTCTCGTATTGGTTAGGTGCAATCATTCTGAAAATGCTTTATTTTTTCTTATTCACGAACAATATTTAACAAAAAGCAAATGCGTGCTACAATCAAACTCCGACTTTTTGAACCCAAGCTGGTAGAGTTTTCCATAAAGTCATCGAGAACTTTCCATTGCTTTCACCAATAGCTGTTAGTAAAAGCAGCTATATTGGCCTATGTACAGGAATTGAATTAATCAGTTTTGAGATACTTTGTATAAAAACCTGGTAATTTACTAAGTTATCTATTTTTAGATTGAGCAGCCTACTATTGATTAGATTAAACAGATTAATTAAAAAAATATCTATCTGAAGAACAGTTGTAATACAAACACAGCCTTTTAAAAATTATCGACATTTTGTATTTTCATTTTGGCAGAAATTTTTGACCAACGGAATAATTTTTAGGCCGTGTTATTGTAAAAGTTTAAAACTCAGTTTTTCGGTAAAACAACTACTATAGTGGCTACTGGACAAAAAAGAATGTTTAACATCTGAATATGTTCATTCTACTTTGGGAAAGCATTGAAAAATTTTTTTCTTATAAAGTTGGGGGATGAGGACATGGGGTATTATGAAAAGTAAAATTTAGAGCATTTTAGGAAGGGAGATAAAGGAACAAGAGAGGAGTAGAAAGAATAAAAGGTTTTGCACTATTCTACAAACAAATTCTCCAACAATACTTTGTAGGATAGAACATATTACAGCTTGAAAATTAGTTTCAAATCTGGCAAACATTATACTCTACAAAAAATTTGACGTCAAAACCTTGTTTGGTTTCACAAATAGTAATCTAACTATAGGATTTGAAGGCACCATTGATTCTTTCAATTTAGTTATATTTTCTTATGACTGCTGTTCAGTCGCAGCATTTTCGCGAAAATGCAATCTTAACCAACAAATACCTGAAGTTGTGGTAGTCGCAAAGCATACTCTATCATGGCAGCATGATTTCTGTCAGCTAAACGCAAGGCATCTCTGATTTTATCTACAAGGTCTTTTTCAGTAACACCTCCATGAACCTATAAATTGACATATTAAAATTTTTTCGGCTATCATCCAAACTTCTCAAAGCCTTGTTTTCATTTAGAAAAAAAATGCGATGCTTGTATCAGCAAATTCTATAGTTTGGGAGTCAATAAGAATTGAGTGATAGGTATGAAAGATTAGAAAAACCATCAACTTTCAGATACACTTTCATCACCATAAATGGGAAAGACAGTGCTGTTTTTGCATGTTATGGATGAAAAAAAAAGCAAAAGCTTTTGTTTGTGTTATAAGTCAGAAAGCTCATCCTTAATGTTCTACGCACCTTCACTTTTATCATGGTCTTCATCAGTTCTTTGCAGTATGTTGGAACTGGCACCTTTGACATAAACTCTATAAGCTTTGTTTTACCACAGCCAGTTTCCCCCATAATGATAACAGGAATGTCCGCTCTACAGCAAAAACAGTATGCCTTTAGTTAGATGTTTATAAACTATCTTTGTGACAGTCAAACGACAAACTACGTGTATGGCCTAATTGAGATATTTTGTTGCATTTTGAAAAATAATTAATTGTTTAACTAAATCCTGTGAACATGTTTGAAAAAATGCCCGACATCGCATGTATGGTAGCGTTGAAAATAAGTACTCGTCTGCTTCGGACCAAGGGTTGTCCCTCTTGAATCTGCTTCAAATCTGAACCAAATTCAAAATTTTTGAATCCCGACGAATCCATAATTGCTTGGCCTTTCATCGCTCAATTGCAACAATAGTAAAGGCATATATCTGTAGAGACACGTTGAACTAGTTATGTATGCTGTGTTGTGCCTATCATTTTCAATGATGGAGGTCATTGCCTTCGTCATCCCGATAGCCTGCTAACTGGGGAACTTTCGAGATGCTGCGTATACTTCCAACCATTAGACAAAATCACACACGCACATCGATCAGTCTTTATGTAGGCTAGAACTGGTACCTCCATGTTATGTATGCTAGAACTGGTACCTCCATGTTATGTATGCTAGAACTGGTACCTCTATGTTATGTATGCTAGAACTGGTACGTCCATGTTATGTATGTTAGAACTAATACCTCCATGTTATGTATGCTAGAACTGGTACGTCCATGTTATGTATGTTATAACTAATACCTCCATGTTATGTATGCTAGAACTAATACCTCTATGTTATGTATGCTAGAACTGGTACGTCCATGTTATGTATGTTAGAACTAATACCTCCATGTTATGTATGCTAGAACTGGTACGTCCATGTTATGTATGTTAGAACTAATACCTCCATGTTATGTATGCTAGAACTAATACCTCCATGTTATGTATGCTAGAACTGGTACCCCCATGTTATGTATGCTAGAACTGGTACCCCCATGTTATGTATGCTAGACCTGGTACCTCCATGTTATGTATGCTAGAACTGGTACCTCTATGTTATGGATGCTGGAACTGATACCTCCATGTTATGTATGTTAGAACTAATACTTCCATGTTATGTATGCTAGAACTGATACCTCCATGTTATGTATGCTAGAACTGGTACCCCCATGTTATGTATGCTAGAACTAATACCTCCATGTTATGTATGCTAGAACTGGTACCTCTATGTTATGTACGCTAGAACTGGTACCCCCATGTTATGTATGCTAGAACTGATACCTCCATGTTATGTATGCTAGAACTGGTACCCCCATGTTATGTAAGCTAAAACTGGTCACTCCATGTTATGGAAACTATGTTTAAAACTTACCTTTTTCGCAAATGTTAGATTTTTTTACGAATTTATAAGTTCTCAAAACTTTTTTAAAATTGACTATAAATTTTGAAGCACCTGAGACGCTGATGAATTGCCAGAATTTTCTTTGTGTTATCTGGTGTTAAAACGTAATTCGGATCCGGATCATCATCTTGTTGAAATGGACCTTGTTGAGGGTCAAGTGTTTGTGCCATTATGTCCCTCAGCTTTTTCAACAGCGTTTTTCTACAATTAACAAAGTAAAATTGACACGATCAGGTCAATACATTTTCTTAAACTTACGTTTTTTTTCTGTGTTTCTTTTTAAATTTAAAACTATGTAGTATGTGTTTTGTTGGTGTCTGCAAACTTCCCAATTCTGTTTATTAACCATGGAATAAGGAAAAATGAAAGAAACTGAGAGAATGTGGTTGCCTAAAAGTTGACATCGGTATACCTGTCCAGGGTTTCTCTATTCTCTTCAAAATCCAAGTGAGATTTTGCTAGATACTCAAATGATCGATGAGATAGTGACCGTAGAGGTTTGTATGGCTCATCATCAGTCTGATCGCAAAGTATGTAACCTTTACGCCCTGAAAAAATAGTGTCTTTATTGTCAACATGTACAAAAGATTTCTAACCGATTTGTTAAGGTGAAATTATGGTTAGCAAGTTTTTTTGTTGTTTCCTATTTATGTTTTCTTTGTTGTTGATGTGACACACAGGCTCTTAGAGATGAGAATACCGCTAACATAATTTTTGTTTTATAGCAGACATTCACATGACCAAAGTATTGCCTGGATAAATTGTTTAAAATAAAATGCAAATGTACTGCTTTTTTAGGAGAGTTTTGTTTCGCCATGTGTTTAGTTCTAGAGAGAAATTTTAACAATTAGCTAATATATACATGCTTGGTGGAACTAGGCTAAAATCCCATGCACAGTTATTAAGTTCACCTGTATTTTTAGTAAGATTAAAAATTGACTTAGTAAACAATAGACACTGGTGGCTAAGTTAATGTGACAAGTTCCACTAAATTTCAAGCAATAAAGCAACTAGGCGTTCCTAGGAATGCCTAGTTGGTGAAGGGTTGCTTAGTTGGGGAAAAAGTTAATGTTTCTGGCCACAGGGCTATGCAGTTATGCCGCAGGGTCTCGGGTTTAAACCTGAGTCAGGCAAGTTGACTTTTTTATCAGTACCAGAGAACTCTCATAACTAATTGACCATGAAAATCGACCTAACAGCATCCACACTTACATACTAATTATGGCTAAAAGAGATTTATATGTTAAAGTTAACTTTTTCGAATGGCCCTGCATGAACAATTTTTTAAGGGTTTTGTTGTTGTATCTCTATTGGAAATGTTGATTGCTATAAAACATATCCGCGTTCATTTTCAATGCATAGATACAGATATGACAACTTCAAGTTTTTAAACCAAAGCTTTTTTTCTAAGAAACACTTTGACGCTAAAAAAACTAGCACATTTGTCACAATTGTGAATTTATGTTACCTTAACTAAATGTGCCTGATGTTGTCCTGCCTGTGAGAGAGAGTGGTGAGTGAGAGTGGCAAGAGAGAAAAAGCGGTGAGAGAGAACGGTGAGTGCAGTGAGTGCAGTGAGTGCAGTGAGTGAGTGCAGTGAGTGGATGAGTGCAGTGAGTGAGTGCAGTGAGTGAGTGCAGTGAGTGAGTGCAGTGAGTGAGTGCAGTGAGTGCAGTGAGTGCAGTGAGTGAGTGCAGTGAGTGAGTGCAGTGAGTGAGTGCAGTGAGTGAGTGCAGTGAGTGCAACAAGTTACCATGTAGGTAATTGAGTGAGCGCAGCAACTCCCCACCCACCTTTTACCTGCACCTCCTCCCAACCCCACTTTCGACTGAGCTCCTGGTGCCCTCGTTCCTCTTACACAAGATATAACTCCATTTTCGTGTACCGACAGTGAACCACCCGTTGTGGTCAGCAATGTGGGGTCTTAAAGGACAACTGTCACCCTTACCTAGCTGCTTTGTGTTGCTAGATCTTGTGTTATTGGACCAATCAAGGATCTGGTTTGATGGATACTCACTTTTCGTCAAACTGCACCCTTTATGACACAAAAAGCTGCCCTTCTCCCCAAACAGCTACTTAGACTTGCATAACAGCAGCTCTAAGGCTGCACTGAGCTTTTTTAATCAATATCCAGGATAGAGCAGCCTTTTTAAAAGCTGAAGGGCATTATTTGAGTAAGTATCAAATTTATATAACTAGGATGAGGTGGTCATGCATGAGAAGCATGGAAGCTAGAGCAGACACGATGATGATGATGATGATGATGATGATGATGATGATGATGATGATGGGCATTATTTGAGTGAATATCAAATTTATATAACTAGGATGAGGTGTTCATGCATGAGAAGCATGGAAGCTAGAGCAGACATGATGATGATGATGATGATGATGATGATGATGATGATGATGATGATGATGATGATGATGATGATGATGATGATGATGATGATGATGATGATGATGATGATGATGATGATGATGATGATGATGATGATGATGATGATGATGAAAATAAGCAAATCACGTAACAATAGAGACAGAGCCTACCATTAGCGAAAAAGATCATTTGCGAAATATTGAAGTTCTCGGGTTAGTAATTGTATCTTTTTTGTGTTTTGTATAATATTATTGTATCTTGTGATTGGTTATCTCCCTATTTAGAATCATTGCATCCTAGGAAAGTATTATATATGCCAATCCGCATGTTACGGTGTAGGAGAGCAACTTTGGGCCTCACTTAATAGGGAATATAGTTTTTTGTATTATTTATCGAATAAACCATATTATTTTTGGACACATTGTGTAATCTGTTGAGCATGCTGGCTATAGTTAGGCTAACGATTGCACTAAGAGGAAAAGGTCAAAGAATATAACTGAGTTTGGAATTCATTGGAAGATTCTGGAACAGCTGAGAGCTTTGAATATAGGAAAGGAAAGTGGAGAGTACAATGAAAACTCATCATGTAGAGCTAAAAGCATAGCTCTGGTTGTTGTTAGCAACTTTTCTGTGTTGCTGACTAGCAACACACCTAGAATGTGGAACAAAATTTTCCAAACTTGTGAAACTGGTGATATCTGATGATAAAAACAAACACGGCGTAACTGAAGTATGAGAATGGAAAATTACTGCTTACTAGTCACTCAAGCAAGCAAACAAGCAAACAACAATTTGTATTTACACCTACTGCCCAGCCACCTTGTAGTTACACCCCTTCTTAACACCCTCTTGGACCTACACTCCTTTCTCCCAACTCCCAGTGCCCTCTTTCTCCTATGCAAGAGCTAACTCTCTTTTCCTGCGCTGAGAGTTAACTATCCAGTGTGGTGAGCAACTTATGAGTCCAAAAATGACTGTTCTCCCTCTTCCCCTCCTCCTTCTTTGTGGCTAGATGTTGTATTCTTGGCTGACAAAATATCTGGAGTAATAGATACTTGCGTTCCATCAAAATGCACATTTTTTTGGACACCATAAAAACCCTCATTTTAATCATTAAACAGCTTGCTACCTGGATTTAGTAGCTTCCTGAAAAGCTAAAGGGCATCATTACAGTAAATGGAAAATATATATATTTAGGGGGTGGTCGCTATGCCTGAAAAACCGTGACTATACCAGGCAGGATGATGAAATGTGGTGCAATACCACAAAAGAAAGGCAGAGCTTACCGATAAAGAGAGAAATTATTCCTTAAATATCCATGTGCTCGTGTTAGTAAGTACATTACTGTTTTGATTGGTTTTATATTATACTTAATATCGTTTGATTGGTTGTCTTTATTTATCAGCATTGCATACCAGGGATCCCAACTACTTGGTTTGATCTGGGAGACCAACTTTATGCTTCAATTAAGAAGGAATGGATTTATTGTAATATTTGTAACACAAACTATATTATTTTTGGACACCTTGTGTAATTTGTTGAGCCTGTTGTCTATTGAAATTGACGTATTTTGCTAGGAGGAGAAGAAGAGAGACTATTACTGAGTTGGGAGTTTGATGGTAAACTCTGCAACAGCTAAGAGCTAGGAGTCTAGAAGCGGGAATTGGAGAGATTAAGGAGATCTCTATTTTTAAAGTTAGGGGTTCAGCTCTGATTGTTGCTGGTAACTGTTTTGCGTTGTTGTGTGTGTGAAGGGGGGGGGGGGGGGGGGTGGACAAAATTGTTCCAGGACGGATGCTTAGAAGTCACATTATTGTGCACAGTATAATGTGCAGGTAGTTAAATTTTACCAACTTGTAGAAAAGAACAGGTTTGATTTTTTAATTGAAGCAGTGTCGGTTATAAAAAATAATTACAGAATCTATTTTTGGTGACACTTATTAGCAGAAATTCTCACCTCTTTTAAAGTAAAGTCCCAGGGTAGTGATGGAAAAGTTGTCCTCTTGGAAGAAAATATAGGGATAGTGATTGTGTTCCCATTTCCTCTTCATGCTGAAAAGATTTTCAACCGTTTCCTCACTATCTTCCATAATCTAATAAAAGTCAAAATTGGTTTAAAAAAATTGATACAAAAGGTGACATGGGCCCGCTAATTAGATTTTTTCTGCTTCGTCAGCTCAACCTTAATGCTGCCTATATTTCTAACTCCCCAATATACCGTATCACTTTGCGCATAGCTGTATATCTGCTTCTGTAAAAAGTGGGAAACAAACTCGTCTATATTCAGTGAGTTTTCTCCTTTCCTTTCTTAATGTTTTACTTGTTTCACTGTTATTTTGCCTCTCATTGTCAAACTCAACTTACTTATACAAAAGTATAATTTTATGTTACTTATACAAAAGTACTGAAATTTCATGTGTTTCAGCTGTTAATCTGTTTGATAATTAATGACTGTGCTACTAATTTATATTCACCTTAATATTTTTTTGCATTTTCTGTACACCTCACCGCAGACACAATGGTAACTGTTAGAACAAACTTCGCTTGTGTTTGGCTATCTCTCAATATTTTATCGGTTCTAGTCAGTTAAGGGAATCCCACGGGACTATGGTATTACTCCCCCATGATGTCTACTCTGAAATTTATGTCAGTAGTAATATATGAGCAGATCTCCCTACCAAGTGTTTTTTTGTGGATTAGATCTTGGAGTTTAGGCAATGGGTTACGACGTTGGATGAATTCGCCGAGTTTATATGGTATTTCATTTGAGGGGTACTTGAGTGGCATTTGAGTGGCATTTAAGTGGCATTTGAGTTTTGATTATTTTTTACTTAATTTGAACTTATAGATTTTGAATGTATGGCATTTAAGTTTTGATAATTTTTTGATAGCTATATATAAATATATATACTTATGAATACATTCATGTCTACATTGAATAGAAATGAAACATTGTATGATTGTGTATATTTATTATATAAGGAGTGTATATTAAAGATTATATACTTGATAAAGCTCTAACATAGACTCAAATGAAAAAATGGATGAATTGATACATTCATCTGTTTGAATATAACGTAAAATATTGGTCTTAAACTCACATAGTAGTTCTTGAGTCCATTCAGCTTTAATTAAACTTTGGGTGAGATCTTGATCCCATGCTTTTTTTTTAATTTTTTTTAAAAAATTGTTTATTTTCACGATTTTAGACATTTTCAAAACTGTCTCAAAATTGTTTTGAATTGTTAGACGTAATAATGTTTCTTGATTGACATCATTCCGGTGTAATGTACGTGGTCGGTATTGTATTGGCGATAGCTCTCCATATAATGATGCTAAAGTTAGTAAATGCTGTGTTATACAGAATGCCACAGCTTGTATTGTCAATGAATATTTCGCCTTTTCCTGTACTTCAACATTTTCTTTAATATATCTATGGTATATCTTCGGGAGGTAGTCTTTTATTGTATATCTTTTTGAACTCATAATGAACTAAAATAAAATATTATGTATTAGTATAGAATGATTACATGTAAACAGTTAAAAAGTTATGTGTTAGTATAGGATGATCAAACAGTGTTGTAAAATAGTTACATTTTGACAAAAAAGAGGTATTTGGTGAAATATTTTTTCATTTCATTCAATTTTCATTAATTTTTTGTAAAAAGAAATCATTCTCTAAATGGTTAAATTTTATCTAATTGTACAAATTTACAAAAAAGGAGAATGTGATAAAATAGAACAGTTTTTTATACAACCATGTATATATGGATAATTATGTACATATTTATGGTTATATTTATATCTAGATTGAATAATATACATTTATGACATAATAACTATATTGAATGCTACAAAATATGTTGGAAAATCACCAAATTAGTCGTCTAGATGGTTAAAATTTACAGTATTTGGGAAATAACTGCAAGAGAGGAGTATTTGGTAGAGGAGAGAGGAGAGAGGAGAGAGGAGGCTTGAGCGTAAATATTTCTTTTAGTTATTTACATAATAAGTATATTGAATACTATAAAATATCTTGGAAAATAGTCATAAAAATAAATAATTAGAGCTTTCTACTAGTGTTAAATGATTATTGATTATTTTTTACCTTATCACCACTTAGAGCCAGATGATTTAATTAACTAAAGACAAATAATTATTTTAGCGTTTCTTACCTTGATGCTCTCCTAGTAGCTGTAGTAGATGATGCTTCTCCGCTTGCTGTTGAAGAACTGGATGCTTTCTATGTGAAAACAGTGGCTCTTAAATAGCTAAAGTTGCACTGATTAAACCCTATGAATCAGCATTTTTTCCAATGCTTTCGCGGGAATAAAAACTGTTTATTCCCGCGAAAGCAACAGGTTCCATTCGCGGGAAAATAAATTATTTATTCCCGCGAAAGCATTGGTTTGTATTCGCAGGAAAATAAAATTTTTATTCCCGCGAAAGCAACAAGTTCCATTCGCGGGAAAATAAATTATTTATTCCCGCGAAAGCATTGGTTTGTATTCGCGGGAAAATAAACTTTTTATTCCTGCGAAAACATTGGTTTGTATTCGCGGGAAAATAAAATTTTTATTCCTGCGAAAGCAACAGGTTCCATTCGCGGGAAAATAAATTATTTATTCCCGCGAAAGCATTGGTTTGTATTCGCAGGAAAATAAAATTTTTATTCCCGCGAAAGCAACAAGTTCCATTCGCGGGAAAATAAATTATTTATTCCCGCGAAAGCATTGGTTTGTATTCGCAGGAAAATTAATTTTTTATTCCTGCGAAAACATTGGTTTGTATTCGCGGGAAAATAAAATTTTTATTCCTGCGAAAGCAACAGGTTCCATTCGCAGGAAAATAAATTATTTATTCCCGCGAAAGCATTGGTTTGTATTCGCAGGAAAATAAAATTTTTATTCCCGCGAAAGCAACAAGTTCCATTCGCGGGAAAATAAATTATTTATTCCCGCGAAAGCATTGGTTTGTATTCGCAGGAAAATAAAATGTTTATTCCCGCGAAAGCAACAAGTTCCATTCGCGGGAAAATAAATTATTTATTCCCGCGAAAGCATTGGTTTGTATTCGCGGGAAAATAAAATTTTTATTCCTGCGAAAACATTGGTTTGTATTCGCGGGAAAATAAAATTTTTATTCCCGCGAAAGCAACAAGTTCCATTCGCGGGAAAATAAATTATTTATTCCCGCGAAAGCATTGGTTTGTATTCGCAGGAAAATAAAATTTTTATTCCCGCGAAAGCAACAAGTTCCATTCGCGGGAAAATAAATTATTTATTCCCGCGAAAGCATTGGTTTGTATTCGCGGGAAAATAAAATTTTTATTCCTGCGAAAACATTGGTTTGTATTCGCGGGAAAATAAAATTTTTATTCCTGCGAAAGCAACAGGTTCCATTCGCGGGAAAATAAATTGCTTATTCCCGCGAAAGCAACAGTTTCTATTCGCATGAAAATAAATTATTTATTCCCGCGAAAGCAACAGTTTCTATTCGCCTGAAAATAAAATATTTATTCCCGCGAAAGCAACAGTTTCTATTCGCGTGAAAATAAATTATTTATTCCCGCGATAGAAACAGTTTTTACTCGCCTGAAAATAAATTATTTATTCCCGCGAAAGCAACAGTTTCTATTCGCCTGAAAAAAAATTATTTGTTCCCGCGAAAGCATTGGAAAAAATGCTGATTCATAGGGTTTTATCAGTGCAACTTTAGCTATTTAAGAGCCACTGTTTTCACACAGAAAGCATCCAGTTCTTCAACAGCAAGCGGAGAAGCATCATCTACTACAGCTACTAGGAGACCATCAAGGTAAGAAATGCTAAAATAATTATTTGTCTTTAGTTAATTAAATCATCTGGCTCTAAGTGGTGATAAGGTAAAAAATAATCAATATCAATAATTATTTAACACTAGTAGAAAACTCTAATTATTTATTTTTAAATTTTATGCTAATAACATCTAAGCTATTTCTTTGTAACATCACAGACTTTGACATTACCAAAATTGTGTGTTTGCCCGAGCACTAGTAAAGTAACCGACTCTAATTATTTGTTATTACCAAAATAATTATTTAATGCTAGTTGAACCTAGATATAAAGTTATCTCTACTAGATAGCTTCATACTCACACAAACTTTTTCTTCGCTACTTTATGTAGATAAAGCCGATGAAAATAAATGAATCAATTGTAACAATCAATCTTTTGTATTTTGTAGACACAATGCCTACTTTGGACTCTTGTTTGAGACAAAACGCAGTAGCAGCAAAGACTATAAAACATCTGGTCAAGATCTACCAACACCAATGATAGATCTAACACAACATGACCTTTTCTCCTACTTATATGATACCAAACCAATGAAGACTCAAACTACATGGATTTTGAAGACAGCACACTTCTCCAACACAGCAAGAATTCCTTTCAAGATCTACCTCCTACTTAGATGATACCAAACCAATAAAGACTCAAACCACATGGATTTTGAAGAATTCCTTTCAAGATCTACCACCTACTTAGATGATACCAAATCAATGAAGACTCAAACTACATGGATTTTGAAGACAGCACACTTCTCCAACACAGTAAGAATTTCTTTCAAGATCTACCACCTGCTTAGATGATACCAAACCAATGAAGACTCAAACTACATGGATTTTGAAGACAGCACACTTCTCCAACACAGCAAGAATTCCTTTCAAGATCTACCACTTACTTAGATGATACCAAACCAATGAAGACTCAAACTACATGAATTTTGAAGACAGCATACTTCTCCAACACAGCAAAATTCATTTCAAGATCTACCACCTACTTAGATGATACCAAACCAATGAAGACTCAAACTACATGGATTCTGAAGACAGCACACTTCTCCAACATAGCAAGAATTCCTTTCAAGATCTACCACCTACTTAGATGATACCAAACCAATGAAGACTCAAACTACATGGATTCTGAAGACAGCACACTTCTCCAACATAGCAAGAATTCCTTTCAAGATCTACCACCTACTTAGATGATACCAAACCAATGAAGACTCAAACTACATGGATTCTGAAGACAGCACACTTCTCCAACATAGCAAGAATTCCTTTTAAGATCTACCACCTACTTAGATGATACCAAACAAATGAAGACTCAAACTACATGGATTTTGAAGACAACATACTTCACATGGATTTTGAAGACAACACACTTCTCCAACACAGAAAGAATTCCTTTCAAGATCTACCACCTACTTAGATGATACCAACTCAATGAAGACTCAAACTACATAGATTTTGAAGACAGCACACTTCTTCAACACAGCAAGAATTCCTTTCCCAACGCAGCAAGAATTCCTTTCAAGATCTACCACCTACTTAGACAATACCAAACCAATGAAGACTCAAACTACATGGATTTTGAAGACAGCATACTTCTCCAACACAGCAAGAATTCATTTCAAGATCTACCACATACTTAGATAATACCAAACCAATGAAGACTCAAACTACATGAATTTTGAAGACATCACACTTCTCCAACACAGCAAGAATTCCTTTCAAGATTCACCACCTACTTAGATGATACCAATCCAATGAAGACTCAAACTACATGGATTTTGAAGACAGCATACTTCTCCAACACAGCAAGAATTCATTTCAAGATCTACCTCCTACTTAGATGATACCAAACCAATAAAGACTCAAACCACATGGATTTTGAAGAATTCCTTTCAAGATCTACCACCTACTTAGATGATACCAAATCAATGAAGACTCAAACTACATAGATTTTGAAGACAGCACACTTCTCCAACACAGCAAGAATTCCTTTCCCAACACAGCAAGAATTCCTTTCAAGATCTACCACCTACTTAGATGATACCAAACCAATGAAGACTCAAACTACATGGATTTTGAAGACAGCACACTTCTCCAACATAGCAAGAATTCCTTTCAGGATCTACCACCTACTTAGATGATACCAAACCAATGAAGACTCAAACTACATGGATTTTGAAGACAGCATACTTCTCCAACACAGCAAGAATTCATTTCAAGATCTACCACCTACTTAGATGATAAAAACCAATGAAGACTCAAACTACGTGGATTTTGAAGACAGCACACTTCTCCAACGCAGCAAGAATTCCTTTCAAGATCTACCACCTACTTAGATGATACCAAATCAATGAAGACTCAAACTACATGGATTTTGAAGACCGCACACTTCTAAAACACAGCAAGAATTCCTTTCAAGATCTACCACCTACTTAGATGATGCCAAACCAATGAATACTCAAACTACATGAATTTTGAAGACAGCACACTTCTCCAACACAGCAAGAATTCATTTCAAGATCTACCACCTACTTAGATGATACCAAACCAATGAAGACTCAAACTACATGGATTTTGAAGACAGCATATTTCTCCAACACTGCAAGAATTCCTTTCAAGATCTACCACCTACTTAGATGATTCCAAACCAATGAAGACTCAAACTACATGGATTTTGAAGACAAGATGATACCAAACCAATGAAGAGTCAATGTTACACAACATTACTTTCTCTCCGACTTAGATGATACCAAACCAATGAAGACTCAAACTACATGGATTATACTTCGATGATGCTGAAAAAACTGTCCAGAACAAGAGCTCAAGAAGCTAATCTATAACTCAAGACAATCATATCACTATAGGTGAGTTTTACTAATTTTTACCATAAATTAAACAAAATGCTGAATCTATACATTTTCCAAGTGAAAAACAGACTTTTTTGGTGAAATTAGTGTATTTTTTACAACAAAATGCTGAATATATACATTTTCCATGTGAAAAAAGGACGGTTTTGGTGTAAATAATGTCATTTTTTACAACAAAATGCTGAATACATACATTTTCCAGGTGAAAAAAGGACTTTTTTGATGTAATTAGTGTGTTTTTTTACAACAAAATGCTGAATATATACATTTTCCAGGTGAAAAAGGGACTTTTTTGATGTAATTAGTGTATTTTTTACAACAAAATGCTGAATATATACATTTTTCCAGGTGAAAAAAGGACTTTTTTGGTGTGAATAATGTATTTTTTTACAACAAAATGCTTAATATATGCATTTTCTAGGTGAAAAAAGGACTTTTTTGATGTAATTAGTGTATTTTTTTACAACAAAATGCTGAATATATACATTTTCCAGGTGAAAAAAGGACTGTTTTGGTGTAAATAATGTATTTTTTTACAACAAAATGCTGAATATATACCTTTTCCAGGTGAAAAAAGGACTTTTTTTGATGTAATTAGTGTATTATTTACAACAAAACGCTGAATATATACATTTTTAAGGTGAAAATAGGACTTTTTTGATGTAATTAGTGTATTTTTTTACAACAAAATGCTGAATATATACATTTTCCAGGTGAAAAAAGGACTTTTTTGGTGTAAATAATGTATTTTTTACAACAAAATGTTGAATATATACATTTTTCCAGGTAAAAAAAAGCACTTTTTTGGTTAATTAGTGTATTTTTTACAACATATTTATAAAACAAGTATTTTTTGTTTTGTTTTAGATAGATGAAAGAGAATCAAAAGCACTTGGTGAAAATAATGCTCAAGAAAAAACAAGTTGAACAATGTAACTTGGTGAGTTATTTCCCTTTTCTAATAATGTAAACTATCCAATGTGACTAGAACTATAATTCAAATTCATGTAATTATTTTAAATTTTTGCTTAATCATTCTATACCAATACATAACTTTTTTATTTTAGTTCATTACGAAATTAAAAGCATATAGAACAGAAGTCTTCCTTCCTAAGATATAGCATCAGTACATCAAAGACAACATTGTAAAGGAACAAACTATGCATTAACTGTTATTACTTTGTATTTATTACAAGTTGTAGTGCTTTGTATTACTTAGTATTTACTGACTCTAGCTATATTATATGGGGAGATTTTCCTTACTCATTATGTAATAAATGTATATAATCATACAATGATTCATTTTTAATCAATGTTATTATTCAATTTAGATATATCTCCTCTCTCCTCTCTCTATGTAGATATAAATATACCCATAACTATGTACATAATTGACCATATATACATTAATGTATAGAGAACTAAAAGATCTCTCTCTCCTCTCTCTCTTTCTCTCTTTCAAGATACCATATGTATGTGTGTATGAATGCATTGATTGTCATTACAAGTTGTAGTGCTTTGTATTATTTAGTATTTACTGACTCTAGCTATATTATATGGGAAGATTTTCCCTACTTATTATGTAATCAGCTATATAACCATAAATTGTTTCATTTTTGATCAATATATTTATTCAATGTAGTTATATATCCTCTCTCTCTATGTAGATATAAATATAGCCATAAATATGTACATAATTAACCATATATACATGAATGTATAGAAAACTAAAAAATCTCTCTCCTCTCTCTCCTTTCTCTCCTCTCTCTCTCTCCTCTCTCATCTCCCATCTCTCCTCTCTCCTCTCCCCTCTCTCTCAAGATACCATATGAGTTCGAGTTATGTAAAAAAATTATCAAAACTTGAATGCCATACATTCAAAATCTATATGCCATATAAGTTCAAATTAAGTAAAAAAAATAATCAAAACTCAAATGCCACTTAAATGCCACTCAAATGCCACTCAAGTGATATCTCTCACCATTTTGTCTTTTGTCGAGTTGTCATACAATGATGACGCAAACTTGTCTTGGTCTGTTGATTTAGCCCCACTGTTCTTTTCCATCAAACTATGATACTCCTCTTCTGGTATAACAAAATAACATTCACCATATTTTAAAGGAGGAAGATTCATTTTGTATTGATATTAAAACCTGTGCAATCAGGATGATTATAGGGTCTAAAAAAAGCTACCTCTCCCAATCTGCATTAAAATTTGTTGTTTGTCAGCAATCAGTGTTTGTACCTCCTTGAAGCGCTACTACCTAATAAACTGAGTTGTGTACTGATTAGTTTTTTGTAGCTCTTTTTTGAAGCCTCCTCTCTCCTCTACCAAATACTCCTCTCTCCTCTCTTGCAGTTATTTCCCAAATACTGTAAATTTTAACCATCTAGAGGACTAATTTGGTGATTTTCCAACATATTTTATAGCATTCAATATAGTTATTATGTCATAGATGTATATTATTCAATCTAGATATAAATATATCCGATATAGTTATTATGTCATAGATGTATATTATTCATTCTAGATATAAATATATCCGTAAATATGTACATAATTATCCATATATACATGGTTGTATAAAAAACTAAAAAATCTCTCTCTCTCTCCTCTCTTCTCTCTCCTCTGTACTTAGCTATAAAATGTTAATATGGACATGAATTTGGACATGCGCATGTACATAAATATGGACATAGGTATGTACATAAATGGACATGAATATGGACATGTACATAAATGGACATGAATATGGACATGAATATGGACATGAATATGGACATAGGTATGTACATAAATGGACATGAATATGGACATGTACATAAATGGACATGAATATGGACATGAATATGGACATGAATATGGACATGAATATGGACATGAATATGGACATGAATATGGACATGAATATGGACATGTACCTATTCATATCCATTTATGCACATGTACATGAATATGGACATGTGCGTATTTACTGACTCTAGCTATATTATATAGGAAGATTTTCCCTACTTATTATGTAATAAATGTATATAATCATACAATGATTCATTTTCGATCAATATATTTATTCAATTTAGATATATCTCCTCTCTCATCTCTCTATGTAGATATAAATATACTCATAAATATGTACATAATCAACCATATATACATGAATGTATAGAAAACTAAAAAATCTCTCTCCTCTCTCTCTCCTCTCTCTCTTTCTTTCTCTCATGATACCATATGTATGTATGTATGCATTGATTGTCATTACGAGTTGTGGTGCTTTGTATTACTTAGTATTTACTGACTCTAGCTATGTTATATAGGAAGATTTTCCCTACTTATTATGTAATCAGGTATATAATCAGATAATGTTTCATTTTTGATCAATATATTTATTCAATGTAGATATATCTCCTCTCTCTCTATGTAGATATAAATATATCCATAAATATGTACATAATTAACCATATATATATATATAGGAATGTACAGAAAACTAAAGAATCTCCCTCTCCTCTCTCTCCTCTCTCTCCCTCTCTCCTCTATCTCTTTCTTTCTCTCAAGATACCATATGTATGTATGTATGTATTGATTTTCGTTACAGGTTGTAGTGCTTTGTATTACTTAGTATTTACTGACTCTAGCTATATTATATAGGATAGCTATATTATATAGGAAGATTTTCCCTACTTATTATGTAATCAGGTATATAATCATATAGTTTTCATTTTTGATCAATATATTTGTTCAATGTAGATATATCTCCTCTCTCTATGTAGATATAAATATACCCATAAATACATCCATAATAAACCATATATGCATGAATGTATAGAAAACTAAAAAATCTCTCTCTCCTCTCTCTCTCCCTCTCTCCTCCCTCTCTCTCCTCTATCTCTTTCTTTCTCTCAAGTATGTATATAATTATGTAAAAAAATTATCAAAACTTGAATGCCATACATTCAAAATCTATATGTCATATAAGTTCAAATCAAGTAAAAAAAATAATCAAAACTCAAATGCCACTTAAATGCCACTCAAATGCCACTCAAGTACCCCTCAAATGAAATACAATATAAACTCGGCGAATCCATCCAACGCCGTAACCCATTGTTTTCACCCCAAGGTCTAATCCACAAAAAAACACTTGGTAGGGAGATCTGCTCATATATTACTACTTATGTCAAACAAAAGAGTCCTTGACCCAGGCAACTATGCAATGTTGTATGAGCAATATAACTATATTATTCATACTTCGTTTAGACAAACAGTAATCAGTAAAAGTTCAATCCGAGAGCACACTAACTAAGATGCCAGCAGGAATAACCATCCCCTTATAAGGAGTAGACCAATCACATATTAATACAACATTCACAAACAACATGGCGCATGATATTGCAGTGGATTTTGGGGGAGTGAAAGCACTAGCTAAAGTCGGCAGCAATCCGACTGTATGCTGCCACCAGTTGTCTTTAACCTCGAGACAACAACAGGTCGGTACTACACTGAAGCAAAAGTGGAGGAGTGTTTTCTACTCCACGACTAGAATAGAGTCCTCGGCTCAGACGCAAACTCAGTGCTTTAGAGTAAATATGCCTTTATTTTTCCATAAGAATACCAGTAAGTAAAAGCCCAATACAAACTGAGTTATCATAGCAAAAGCTCCGCCTTTTATAGGCAGTTGGCAGGAAATAAATATGACTGATAGCCAATAACATAAGAGTAATATACAATCCACAAATGATCAGACAGATATCAATAGTAATTGAATGAAGTAGGTTATACAGCGCTAAATAGATATGGCGCCCAGAAGTAGCAGGTGGAGTCACAAGTCAGTGGACCAATCACAGTCCTTTCAACTTCCTACTGTTGGTATTTGGTCCTTTTAGTCTCTGTTCCTTAGCTTTCATTATGGTTACGGGTGGTTAATTCCTGGATAATGTCTTCTCCTTCTCATAGGCTACTTTCCGTTTCTCAGTCTATACTGACTCACTTCCTGCCGGTCCTGCATGGTGCATACAGGGCCTGTACTGCTCTATACAGGGTCGGTACTGACTCATGCGCAGGTTACGTACTTCAGTATTGATTACTCTAGTTATTGTGGTCATCTAATGGCTATAGTAAGGATGCCAGAATGTCCGTACAAGGAGTGTGCAGATGTTAATGCCAATATTTAATAGTAAATAAACCAAATCCAACAAAATTCAAGCACATGATACAGTTCTTAAATATCACATTGGACAGAGGGAAATAGCTAGTCCATATACATTGGGGAGAAGGTTTCTTATGCACAGTTTATGCAGCCGTACCATTGATTCGGTTGGTGCATAACTCAACGTTAGAATTATACTTGCATGCTGAAAATCAATTATCCTAATGCAACGGCAAGACATATCAACATGCCAATGCTGTGCAAAGAGCCAAAAAACTCATGAGTGTTTTCATTAAAGTAAAAAACATGTTAATTAATCAGATTATTGACTGATTGACAATCGATCGATGAATGTAGGTTATTTTTTTGTCAAAAAGGACTGCTACTACCTGTCAAACTAAACATTTTTTAATTAACTGATAATGATAAATTATCATATCTAATATATTAAAATATACAAAAAAAATAAATAAAAAGTGGCCATAGCAAAAATGAGAACCACAATGATGATGACAGTAATACAAAATACTAACTACTTGGTTATTTACCACACTTTTTTTTCATTACTCAGAGCCAATCCAAGATAATAAAAAAATAGTACATATGTTCTACCCTTGATCATTTTATTTGAAATAGGCAATTGTTTTCTTCATTTTTTTGTTGTGTTAAAATATTAGGCCAGTAAAAATAGCAGTAATTTAATCAATAGCAGCACTATATTGTTACAATAAATATTTTTGATTGGTGAAAATGATTTTTGAAATTTAATGTGCATTCACTGATTGCCAAAAATGTAAGTAACATGCAAAGTAAATGACAAAACATATGATTCATCTGTGTGAAACGTGAATGGCACAGCAATAGAGTAGTGTGTAAAGTGATGCTATCTAAAGTGATGTCTGTAATGGCCCAAAGTTGGGACAGTATTGTGTACATGACCGCAGTATTGTATATAAAAGACAGCCGTAATAAGGCGACATAATGAAATCAACATGCAGCGATGCAGCTTGTATAAACTAAACAGTGGTCTGAAGTCTTTCTTCTTATCTTCATTATTTTGATTCTATATATACCTGCTGTCAATAAGAGTATTCGCGACCTGCTCGTCGAAAGAAATACAAAAAATAATAAGTGTTCGTAGTTCAATACGCCACGTATGCAACGGAACATAGGTTTAGAACAACATAAATATTCAATGAAATGTTAAAGTTAACTGAACAAATCCTAAAGAAGTTAGCATCCCATTTTCAAAGTAATCAAGAAAATGATAAAATTTGAGCTGCTACAAGTACAACCGGATTAGTTTGGCAAACAGCAGTAGTAATATATGAGCAGATCTCCCTACCAAGTGTTTTTTTGTGGTTCTGGTCTTGGGGGTTATGCAATGGGTTACGACGTTGGATGAATTCGCCGAGTTTATATTGTATTTCATTTGAGGGGTACTTGAGTGGCATTTGAGTGGCATTTAAGTGGCATTTGAGTTTTGATTATTTTTTACTTAATTTGAACTTATATGGCATATAGATTTTGAATGTATGGCATTTAAGTTTTGATAATTCTATACATAATTCGAACTCATATGGTATCTTGAGAGAGAGGAGAGAGGAAAAGAGGAGAGAGAGGAGAGAGGAGATACATCTACATTGAATAAGTACATTGATTAAAAATGAAACAATATGTGAATATATACATTTATTGTATAATAAGTAGGGATACATAAAGAGAACATATTAAATATTGTGAGCTTGAAATAGTTCCAATATCATTTCAAATGAAAAAATGGATGATGAGAGATTTTCATCCGTTTGTATGTATCTACATATATCTGATTGAAAATGATATAATAATTCAGTAGTCCATTGTATTGAAATCAATTTTTGAGTGAGCTCTTTATTCCACACTTTTCTTTGAATTTTCTTTAAGTAATCATTAATACTGACAGTTTTTGACATTTTTACAACTGTTTGAAAATTGTTTTTAGTCATATGCTTAAATACTTCTACTGAATTGTCAACGTATTTATGTGTAGTGTATGGCCGGTATTGTACCGGTGAAAGTTCTCCATGTAAAGAAGCTACAGTTAGCAAATGCTGTGTCATACATAATAATATAGCTTGTAATGTCAAGCGATATCCAATCTTTTCCTGTACTTCAACATTTTCTTTAATATAGCTATGATATATCTTTGGAAGGTAGTCTTTGATTGTGTATCTTTTTGAACTCATAATGAACTAAAATAAAATGTTAAGTATTAGTATATGATGATTAAACAGTGTTGTAAAATAATTACATTTTAACTTTTATTAAATAATTTTTCTATTAATTCTTACCTTATCACCAAGAAATCAGCTGTAGTAGTTGATGAAATCAGTTGTAGTAGTTGATGAAATCAGTTGTAGTAGTTGATGAAATCAGCTGTAGTAGTTGATGTTTTATTGCTGGAGAGAATGATTTCTATGCAGAGAGAGCTGTTCTTATATAGTATAAGCCACTCCTACTCATTTAGCTTATAGCCATTAAAAACACTCACGCGAAAACTCTATCAGAATAGTGTTATTAGCGTGAAATATTCCTGTTTTATTCGCGTGAAAATAAAAAATTTCATTCCCGCGAAAGCAACGGTTTCCATTCGCGTGAAAATAAATTATATATTCCCGCGAAAGCATTGGTTTGTATTCGCGTGAAAATAAAATTTTTATTCCCGCGAAAGCAATGGTTTCCATTCGCATGAAAATAAAATTATTTATTCCCGCGAAAACATTGGTTTGTATTCGCGTGAAAATAAAATGTTTATTCCCGCGAAAGCATTGGTTTGTATTCGCGTGAAAATAAATTATTTATTCCCGCAAAAACATTGGTTTGTATTCGCGTGAAAATAAAATGTTTATTCCCGCGAAAGCATTGGTTTGTATTCGCGTGAAAATAAATTATTTATTCCCGCGAAAACATTGGTTTGTATTCGCGTGAAAATAAAATGTTTATTCCCGCGAAAGCAACGGTTTCTATTCGCGTGAAACAAAATTATTTATTCCCGCGAAAGCATTGGTTTGTATTCGTGTGAAAATAAAATTGTTATTCCCGCGAAAGCAACGGTTTCCATTCGCGTGAAAATAAATTATTTATTCCCGCGAAAGCATTGGGATGTATTCGCGTGAAAAAATGTTGATTCATAGGATTTAATCAGTGCAACTTTACCTATTTAAGAGCCACTGTTTTCACACAGAAAGCATCCAGTTCTACAACGGCTAGCGGAGAAGCAACATCTACTAAATCTTTCATTGCAACAACTAGGAGCTCATCTTCTTTATAAAGGTAAGAGTAAAAATATTTATTTTTTGTTAGCTAACACTACTAGCTGAAGGTTTATGATCTTTATGATCTTTTAAAATTAATTACGAAAAATTAAACAAAATGTTTTGTTTTTTTAGAATGAATACTCAAGACGAAGGAAGTCAACCGATGAATGAAGAAGCAGGATCCCAGCAAACCCTTTCCCCATCACCTTCTCCTATCTTTGATATGGCAGAAAGTCAATTGGTGGTTGATGAACCAGAATCCCAACAAGATTTTACTTCATTCACATCTCCTACTAACAAGCTGTCTTCAAAAAGAACATCGATGAGGAAACGATCTTTCATTGATTTGACAAAAGATGATATTGAAACTGGCTTGAAGTGCAAAAAACCAGCTTTGTCGACTGTTGGAGACGAAACGCTTTTTCGTCACGTCAGAATACCCTTTCAAGATGCTGGAAGTAATGAACTAACCACTCTCACCTACAAGAGCGCCGGGTTAATAAACTCTCTCTCTCCAGATAGTCTAGAAAAACTTGAAGAGTCCATGGAAATCTGCGAACTACCAGTACCAACGGTTATGGAGGTGTTGTCTGTTGAATTCCGTGATGAATCAAAGTGTGTCATCATTTACAACTACCGAAAGGATAAAAAGAGAACTCGGGTGAAGAGTGATGTTTCAACCGAAATAGGACTGCTTGTTAATAAAGCTAAGCAAACATGTCCAATTGTTTTAATTTATATGGGAGAAAGAAAGACAGGAGATGCAATTTTTCGTACTGCTGAATCTCAAGGGTGTAATCGAAAGATCAACGATCCATTCAACTCATTGTACAACAAGAGTTTGAGACAAATACAGGCTTATTTCACTGTCGCTCACCTACACGATTTTCCTACAGGAAGTGTTATAGCTTATGAGAATTCTGGAATGCTAAGAAAATGTGATACTCGTTGGAACAAGACTGCCGATATTATAGTGGCTAATTACAGATGCATGGTGAATGGAGAGCTATTGATTGGAGATCTTAGCATCCCTGCTCAAATAGCTTCATCTGTGGTGGCTGAAAAAAGCGGTGTAATCGTATTCAAAGGACTAAGACAAAATACGAACAACATGATTTCCTATGATATCATTCTACTCTCGGCTCTTCAAGCTTTCATTCAAACCTCAGAACTGTTTGATACTTCGCTGCAACACAGCTGTCTCTCCTACTTTGATGAAAATGAAAAAGAGAATTGTCCAGAACAGTACATCGAAGTCTTAATCGATAACACAAAGGATGTGACTCGTCTTCGATGATGGTAAGTTTTATATCTATTTTAAAAAAAAAGCACCGAAGTATTTTTTTGTGAAATTAATTCATATAACTATGTATGATAGAGTCATTAGTTACTATGTCTTTTAGATATAGCTAAAGAGCGCTCCTGAGGAAGAAAATGAGAAGAACTTATTTATTTCTTGCTTGAAACATTACAAAATAATAGTTTTTATAGGTTCTGTAGTGTTTAGCATAAATAATGAGATAAGTTGTATTTTATTCATTTTATTTGTTATATCAAATAAAAATCAATTATAATAATTTATTTTAACAATTTACTTAGTAAATTAGTTCCTTGTATATGTACACCATCTATTCCTTCTACTGTATTATCTTCTATGAACTCGAAGTTAGGATAGGTCTGTATGATAAATCTCCGTATTGAGTGATCTCTCATCTCACTATCTCCTATGTCTCGTAAACTTCTAACAATTTCATCCATACTCCATCCTCTACTTCTCAGTAAACAAAAGTATACACAATAATCGCCACATACAGTTGACAAAAAATTTTGTAGTTGTGTTTCATTACTTCGTATTGTTTCATATCCTCCATGAATACTTAGTATTTCATTTACATCCGGATAAAAGGAAACAGAACGCCCAAATGAGTCAAAAAAATCCACCTCTGAATCATTAGCGTACACAGCCAACCAATGCTCTCCAGGTTGGTGAGAATAATGGGTGTTGAATACGAAACATCCTCTTGGAAAATTGCAAATTTGCTTCCAAAACTGTTCTCTAGCTCCAACATGAATCCCTACGCTTTGACATAAAACGTCTGAAGATAAGATCGAACGAATTTGCATGGTATTCATCTCTAACTTTCTGTTTAAAGCACTGCGTCTCCCCCGATAGTTAATTGAAGAATGCTATCCATCTCCAGCACACCGTCTTTTACAAAGTATGCTACCAAGGATAATCCATCAGTCGTGTTAGTGCTAAAACGAATTTCCACACTTGTTGTGACATTTTTCATAGAGTGAAAGCCTTCTTTAAGAAAATCACCAGTCAAATCAAATCCATAAAGTGTAGTACCATCAAGGTATTGTTCTTTCGTAATACCGAGACTATCGCCTTCAAGCAAAGTTCCGGTAGCGTGTAGAAACTGATGATATTCTCTTCCAAAAACCCCTCTAGCATAATTTGGCTCAAATCTTCTTCCAATTGGACAATCACCAACTCTCAATACAATACTATCAACATTAGCGTGCGTCATTCTATATGGATTCAAGGCAAAACGTCCGTTCATTGCGTTGTGATCAACTAAACCTAAATAGACCTGTTTAGGTTTTTGTTTGTTTTCTTCCAAAGTGATGTCAATCTGCGCAACCCCAGCACGAATTCCATATAGTTTTATCCGTTTTCGATCAACTGGATAAATGTAGTTGTGACCTTCCAACGCCAAACTGAGTTGGGAGTTTTGTATTGTAGGATTCACCTTAACTTTACAAAGATGAAGTTCAAATTTATCAATTCTAATCTTTGCTCCTCCTGCAGGCATCTCATTTGCAGCAAACAAAGCTAGTTTGCCGGAGGCACGCTCAAACTCCAGCTGCATACTAGGACCTGGAATTATTAGTTTTTTCTGCTGAAATAATGCAAGATGAGGTTTTCCAGTTAATTCTATTGTCTTTCCACCTATGATTAGAGCTTTCCTCTTTTTCTTATCCGCGGTTTTGTGATCAGCAGCGTCTTTGCTAGTTGAATCATCATACAGCCATCCTTCCATCTTACCTTGATATTTCTTTCTTTCTGCACTGTTTTCGAGTAGTTGTGAAAAGTAGGAGCGTAAACCGTAGTTGTTAGCGTATTCAACAGTGGTTCCTTCTATCGACATTTTCAACTCGCTGAATAATGTATGCATTGAATCCCCCATCCACACAACTGCATCATCATCATTACCTGTAATATCGGTTCCGTCATCTTGAACAACTGTGGCTTCAACTTGCAGAAACGAGTTGTAGAGATCTGTGTAATGTTCAGTGCTCCCTGACAAGGTTAACTCGATACTACCATAAGGATCTAACCTATCAGGTCTGATGACAACATATTCTGATCTTTCTACCGATATGTTTGTTGGTTCCGTAGCAAATACATCCAACGTTGGATTTATGTTGTAGGAAGAACCTTCCAACTTATTACCTGTTGTTCCATTTAGGCTAGCCATCTTTTGCGAATGATGATTGCTTGAGGTGTTACTGCTTAATGAATATAGTTATCAAGCTCTGCTGTCTTTATAGCGGATTCTACTGCTATTAAAATATACCACGTTTACCAACACCTCTCCTCTTCTTTCCACCTCTTGTTTTTCTCCTTTTCATACTATCTGGACGGACTGCATTGAGCACATCTCCCCCCAGATCATTCAACTCTGCCAATCCCCTCTTCTTTGCTGACGCTGCAAAACTTTGACCATCGATGACATCACGCGCTACATTTCCACCTACAGACAATGCTCTTTTCCCCAAACTAATTGCTCCTCTTTTCAGCATTGGTGCTGCAGATTTAAGTAAACTTGAAAAAATACTACCAAGTCCATTTCCTCTCATATTAGGCATCACTCGTCGTCCACTATACACTCCAATTCCATTTCCAGCTTGCATCTTGTAGTACTCATCAAAAAAATCTTTTGAATCCTCAGGGGTGTATCGTACCAAACTCATTATAATTCTTTCTCTCTATAGTGAACCGTCAACACAACCTTTCCACCATCAAATGGTATTCGTTGACCGTCGTCACTCGTTATAAGTACTTGAATCATATCACTATTTAGTGATGAAGCGTCAACATAGTGAGGATTTTTAAATTCTTGATACACAACGCTATTCTTCTTTCCTTGAACTGGAACTACTCTCAATAAAGGTACATTCGTATCTCCTACCATTCTATTATCAACAATGTTGGAATAAACATACAGGGATGTTAAACCGGAATTTATATCAGGGGGTGTGATATTATTGTATCTACCACGAGGGTATGTAGTTTTTGATTCAAATCCAAAAATATATGCTATATCTTTGGAAAAGCTTATGGCAGTATCAGGATCACTGTTAGTTAGTAAAGCGGTGTTGGTGATCTTGTTGTAGGAGATGGCGAATTTCTTGTCTAAATCCATTTCTTTCATTCTCTTTCGTATAATCTCCTCCAACTCCTCTATACTATCATATCTTCCATTACCGATTAGGATGAAGGACTTTTCGCTTTTACCAGAGACATTAGTCTTTTCTAGATATATTTTCCCTTCGGTAACATTTTTCCAATTATTAGAATAAGTCATATCTAGCAGAGCTACCTCCCATTTACCACCATTGATAACCAAATATTTATACAGTCTCACTGTAAATTCGGAATTGTTATTATCAGGAAACTCTTCACCACTAGAGTTTGAGGGTAAAGTTATCAGCATCGACATTTTCCCAATGTATGATGATTATATCAAGCGTTGTTTCCTTATAAACTATTCATCTACCCACTCATTGAACTTTTCTCCATAACCTAACCACTTAACCAGAATCTGTCTTTTACCTCTTCTCATTCTTCTTCCCAGTATCTTTTCAATTCTGAAAATCGTGGGTTTTTTTACTTTTTGCAACTCTTTTTCGTAAAAGGTACCATCAATCATCTCCTCAGCTAAATCTTTCACCCTATATACAACAGGTTTTTCATCAATAAGTACATCGGTGATTATAAAAATCTCAATCGTCCAATTCGGGGTGTATCCTCTTTCAAACACTCCTCTTGCCTTACTTATTCTCACATAATCCCCAACCTTTAGTTTTGCTTCTTGAGTTAAACTATGTTCACCTCCTTCATACACACGATTCCATACAAGTTCTTGATTTTGAAAATTCACATCATTTGGTCTCATACCTATAGCACCATGAATTGTGTTGTTGTATGCATTAACCATTTCTGGTAAAACATCAATGTATCTATCGTCATCTTTATATGTCAAATATCTATATATCTTCTCTTTTAAAGTTCTGTTAAAACGCTCCACCATTGATGCCTTTATCGTTTCATTTTCGGTTGTAAAGCGCTTGATCTTTTTTTCCGCCAGCAGAGTCTTGACATTGACGTTGTCAAACTCTTTACCTTTATCAGATTGTAAAGCCTTATAGTTTTCCCCTTCTAGTATTCTTCTCAATCCTCTTGCTACTACCGGTCCTGATTTGTTGATGAGCGGCACAGCCCAACCTTTTCTAGATAAAGAATCAATAGCAGTCAGTAAAAATGCTGTATTATTATTTTCATCTCTTCGAGATCGAACATCCATCAAATCTACCTGTAGCTGTTCCCCTATTCCAGCTACAATTGTAGGACGACGCTTAAACTTGGTTACAACTTTTTTATGTAACGTGTAGGCATCCTCACCACTCAACCATTCACGGATTCTTTTTTCTCCCTCTCGTTTTCTACGAGCTTTCAGTAAAGCTCTAGCTCCTCGTAGAGATGTATGTAATGCAGGATTGTAATACAACTCTTTTAGCGTGTCGATGTCCATGAATTAGTACCGGGAACGACCAACTTTTTCTTCTGAGTCTTACGTGTTCGATGCGGGGATTTTCTGACAGTTGTGATTCCTTCATCAGTTAGCAGGCTTTTAAATCTACTGTAATTGGTATTTCCCGATTGTATTTTACCTCCTTCGGTTAGAACGTCTCGTAGTAAAGTTTTGGAAGTCCTAGGATTCAACCAATGTTCTCCAATTTTCAGTCTGTTCTTCTCCGAGTCGAATCTACCAATTTTACTCAGATTATTCAACATTCTGACAGCGATCGTTTGATCACTCTTTTTTGTTGTTAAATCAGCTGCTTTTTTTTCAAAATCTTTTAAATTTTCGCTTTCACTATCGTGCTCATCTTCTCCATCAGTAAGAAATGTACTTCCTAGTAAGGTTGTGTCTTCAGTATCAAACAACCTTCCTTTTATTAATTCCATCCCAATATCATCATCATCATCAACCACTTTCACTGATTCTAACTCATTGTCTTTATCAACATTTTGGTGAAAAGACATTAGGTTTATTATCAATAACTGTGCTATTGGCCAAAGGAAAAGTAGACTCTATCTTTTTTTTCTTAATGAGATTCCAACTATCCTTTTGTGTCTGGTTTTGGTTATTTTTAATCTTTTTGACATCAGACAAATACCTACGTAGGTTTTCAACATTTTCATCTAACTTTTCGTATGAGGATAAGTCAGAATCATAAGCCGTTTCCAGTAGATCATTTCGCTTTCGCTTCATATTTCTCACTGTTATAGCTTCCATAGGATTATAATACAATGGAGGTCTGGTTTTCTCTTCCTTTACCACTGTTTTATTATCCTTTCTTTCCGTTAATCTATAGTATTCATCTTCAGTGAGTATAAAATTACGTCTGGAGAATGTTAAAGGCTGACGATTCATCTTTTTATTGATGATAAAACAGATACAATAGGTTTTATAATAGCATCCAAAAGATTCCCTCTACCGCTCTGAATCAAAATTTTACGCTTATCATCAACTGTCCCTCTACCACTAAGTTTATGTAGCTCCTTCTTGTAACGCTGCAACTCAATAAACTGCTCAGAATCAAGAGGAACATTACCTAATATAATATTTTTAACACTTTCTATCAATGATTGAAACAAATCTGAGTTGGCCTTTTCGACTATAGCGATTTTTCCTTTCTTACTCAGATCATCCAGAGCTAAAATCGCCATTCTATTTCGCATCATTCGTGTTGAGAGTTTCATCTTTATCTTCTCCCTCCGCCTAGCACGCTTTTAAGTAACCCAGGAACTATATTGCTGATGATAGGTCCTAGTAGAGCGCCTAAAAATCCTCCTTTTTGCAATACAGCTTTCTTATCATCTAACGTTGATTTTCTTACTAAAGCGCTAATATCCTTCACGTTTCGCTGCAACTCATTATACTGAGATGATGTCAATGGTATCGTTCCATTTATAATAGCTTTAGCGCATTCCATTAGAGTCATAATAAACTCCTTTTTGGCTTTGGCTATAACAGACTTTTGAATAGCAAAGGTTGTATTGTTGAGCGATAACAACACAGCTGCATTTCTTGTTAATTTTTTCTCCAAAGCTTTAGACATTATAACGCTTTCGTGTTGCGTCGTTGAATAACAAAATATGATTGAGGTGAAGTGAATAGTAATTGTATTTATATCCTTTTACTTGGGTACATATAATATCATAGGGAGAACTGATGTAAAATTTCCCAATAGTCTATGTTGATCATTCGTTTGTTGAGTCGTATCTATTCGTAAATAAGAGTATGGTTTCTTTGTCGCATCTTCAAAAGCCTCTTGTACATATTTTATTTTTGATGGGAAACATTGTCGAGCCAAATAGGAAATAGAAGAAGCATCTCTAGGGTTTTTAAAAAGAAAAAAATAATGACTATTTAAGGAAATTGTACGATTTCCTTTTAAAAACAGATTCTGAACAATAAAAAACACACTTATGTTCAAATGATGACTATGTTTTGTATACAAAGCATTAGCATCGGCTTTACCAGAAACTTCATCCATGAGATCATCAATTATCAGCCATCGATTTTTACCATCTTTGGGAAAACTCACTGTTATATCTATCATGCCTTCATGAAAAATCACTCCTGATACATCATCAAAGGCTTTTTGGTAGGCTCCATAACAGTAGTGAATCTCTGTTGGTGGAGGGTGTGCTATAGTCTGACTAGCTTCAATCATTCGAAAAATCGCTTGCGTCTTTCCCGATCCAGTTGGTCCTGCAATCATTGCTGTAAAAGGAGATCGCATCCTCGGGTCATAATCTTCAGGTTTCCCATTCATCATAAAAAGATGTTCATCAATCAACAGTAGTTTCATTTATGATTCCAACAGGAGAGTTTCTCGCTTTTTGTATTTTTTCCATAGCTTCTTCATACATACTAAACTCAGTAACACCTCCAAAAGTGGAAAGCCCTACGACAAATACCAAAATTATCATAATTATCAACGCTTTACGCTTCATACTCGGTAAAACATCTATCATATCACGTTCAGTACCATCAATAGTATCAACTTCATTCATCGGTCTCATCTCAACATCATCCTCTGTCGACATCTTAACTTCCAATAACCATACAATCTTATCACGTTTTCATTTATATACAATGTTAAAACTATCAAAAAAATCAAATGCCATACATGCAAAATCTAGCTGCCATATGAGTTCAAATTAAGTAAAAAAATAATCAAAACTCAAATGCCACTTAAATGCCACTCAAATGCCACTCAAATGCCCCTCAAGTAAAATACAATATAAACTCGGCGAATTCATCCAACGTCGTAACCCATTGCCTCAACTCCAAGATCTAATCCACAAAAAAACACTTGGTAGGGAGATCTGCTCATATATTACTACTAACAGCCCTTCAATTTAGTAAACTTTGAACGGGTGCACTTATTTTGAATTGTTTTTCAAAGACATAAAACCGGTCTATGAAAATGAAAAAAATCAACTCGCTCATTATCATTTATTTAGTGTTCAGTTTCATTCGCGACTTACAAACAATATAAATAAATACTCGTTGATTATTTCTTTTATTCAGTGAGCTACTTTTTGTTTACCCACGAGTTTCGAACAAAATGATTGTTTATTAATTGAATCTATTTCGGGTCTGATTACTTTTATTGCAATCTGTTCTGCAAACAGAGGTCGTGAATACTTTTATTATTGTGGTTTTCTGGCACCAAACTAGTTTGAGGAAAAATTCTTACTTTGAGTTGGTATAACCACTTATCCACTTTATCCATGGCATATACCAAGTCGAGGATATTCAGAACCGGGACTATTAGAGCCTGGGCTATTCTTAAATTGAGGTTAATTGGGGCCGGGGCAGCCCCTATTTGTTGTATATACACCTTCACAGTTCTATGCCGAGTGAAGGATCCTAGAGAGTCTTTAGTAATAGCTACTTTTATATTTTTGAGTCAATTCTGGTGAGCAATAAAGGTATTGTTATTATATTAAGAGGGTAATCAAAAAAGAAGGGGTCTGAGAGGCCAATGACACAACGAACAGGGATACAATATCTTATCTACATCACACAGAAAAAATTGGATTCCCATTAGTTTTCAAAACTTTTTGAGAGTTAGAGAGCAACTTGAATGATAATTTGGGTGTTGCACTGTGATCGCACAAGTTGTTTCCAAAATTGACAGAACAGAATAAACAGGGTAGTAATTTTGAATAACACAGCTGCCTTTTTTATCCTAAAGCAAGTTTCAAAACAAGAGTATTGGAATAGTTCTTCAAATCCAACTATCATGTAGCCTCTCATATCAAACTGCAGGAATTATGTTAGATTTCTTGATGACCAATGTTTTATTCTATGTAGATGAGCAAGTTCTTGCTAGGTAATTTTGTCACATATTTGATAGTCAAAAACTTTCGTTGTGTTTACAAACGTGAATTATCCAGAGAAATTGTTAAAAAAAACTGTGGGCTTGCATCAACTAAGCTAAAACCAGCTATCCTCATAAATATATTTAAAACTTGATAAAACTTTCTATTGGTGGCTCTAAATAGTTGATTTATCTTACGCACAACTGTCAAAGCTACTAAAATTATGAATACTTTCGCTCAAAATGTGCTGTGTTCTCAGAATAATTTGTTGAAGTTGTTGTAACATTTACTAATACTCCACTAACACATACGCAATCTTCATCTCACAAATATCCTATTTTTGACTGCAATTGCTTCACAACTTGCCTGCCAGTCACAAAGATATTACAAAACCTCCTCCCCTGCTTCCTTAGGTGACCCTCGGTTAGGATAATGCAAAAACATTCAAAGAGAAATTGTTAGGTAACTTCACAATGGTCAAAGAGTCGTAGCTAATACCTGCAAATCAGTTTTTTAGCACAATAAACACATGATTGTTAGCCTATACAACTAGTCCAAACTTCAGTAGAAAAATAGGTGGGGTGAATACAAGCTCAATCAGTTATAAGCGGTGAAATAGGAATCATTTGGCTCATTTATCATACAGCTCAATAGTGTAGTATGAAAATCACTAAATTTCCATGCACCAAAGTTTTGACGGACTTTTGGATTTTTCAAATCTTTGAAGGATGAAAGTCTATGAAAACTTCAAAGTTTTCAAAACTTTGATATTTTTACTACACCGATCTTGAAGGTGGAACTTTTCAACTCTTCAAGGATTCAAAACTGTGAACTTTTGGCGATAGGATCATGGAAGTTGAAAACTTTGTAGTTTTCGTATTAACAAACTATTAACGTTAGAGAGAATCATCAGCAATAATTTATTATTTAGGTTAGGTTTAACTTGAATGTCCTTTCTTCATAAAATAATCTTAAAAAAAATATAAGGTCCTCACCATCATGCTAATAAATAATAATAAAAAAAATAATCATCAATGACGCTGTAATAATAAACAATAGTTATTATTATTTATTTATTTAATTTCATGTCATAATTTGACAACTACTACTTACTTGTTTTAAGGTTCAGTTGGCTATGAAAAACCGTACATACACTGGTTGATAAGTCATCAAAAAGCTCATCTTCGGTGTTAGTAGTTCATTTTAAACCACATGATTTGGAATAAAAAATTTAGTGACAACACACAGTTGTGAAAACAATAACTTTCACGTGTCATATTAAATATCATTTGCTTAATTAATCAATTCTGAAAAAATTGATCCAATGCACAAAAGTAAGCTACCGAATAACCGAAAAATTTCTGAAAAAATGCCGGTGTAAACAAATAAGCAGTTTTTGCAAAACCTTCAAACACTTCATGTTTGTCTATTACCATTACTTGTAACTAAAGCAACCTCTCATCCGAATGAAATAAATTTGACTTACCTCAAGGAGATTTAGGCAAGGATTTTTTTCTGCTATATACAAAGATCTTGTGGAGAAATCCTAAGAACAAATAAAGCTTATTTCTGATCATAGGAAAATGTTTAGTAAGTAGTAGCCTAACATTAAACTGTAATTGTTCACAATAATTAATCTTGAAAGTTTTCTGCTGGGTCAACTGACAAAAACCTGGAAACATGGAGAAAATTTAATGTTTTTGAATAAAACCTTAAATAAACTGTAGGTATCAAATAACTTTCATTTTCAAAAATTTATTTGCCGAAAAAACACTGATAAATAAAATTTACCAACATCAAATAGAAGTTGTTAAGACCAATCTGTAGGATTAGATCTTTGTACAATTTTTTCCGTCTGTTTCAACTTACATCACTTTATATGTTACGACATTCTAGCAAACTTAATAAGGGTTCTGTTGCCTGAAGAATGTAAAACTTATTATTGATGAAACATTGAAGGTTAGGATTAGCGACAAAAAGTAGGCTTAGTGACAAAAAGTAAGCTTAGCGACAAAAAGTAAGCTTAGTGACAAAAGGTAGAGTTTGTGACAAAAGGTAGGCTTAGTGACAAAAAGTAGGCTTAGTGACGAAAGATAGGCTCAGTGACAAAAGGTAGGCTTAGTGACAAAAGGTAGGCTCAGTGACAAAAGGCAGGCTTAGTGACAAAAGGTAGGTTTAGCGACAAAAGGTAGGCTTAGCGACAAAAGGTAGGCTTAGTGACAAAAGGTAGGCTTAGTGACAAAAGGTAGAGTTAGTGACAAAAGGTAGGCTAAAGCTTAGTTTCCATACATCTCCCAAGTAATCGCAGCATCTCCCGCGAGCACTGGCAACTCACGAGGAGTTGCGATCCCTTGGTTTCCATACGTTTGCATTTGATGGCGCCCGGCTGCGATTGCTTTGTGAATACATTGTAGATTTAATTATTATTATTATCATCCTATTAGTTTATTTTATTAATATGTGAAAATTAGCTATTTTTATCATGCAAAGAGCTTTTATGTTAATAATTATTATGATAAGAGGCAACCATAATAATAACACAAGTTTATTGCTACTGCAGTTTAAGCAGTAAGTAATAAATAATAATAAATTATTATTAATTATAAAAGGCTGTTGTTATTAAATTAATATTATAATTATTATTCATAATAATAATAATGATCAACTCAATAGCATTATCATTATTTAATTAATCATAACAATTTCACCAGTGAAAATTCCCAAAATTATTTTTTATTTATCACTCACTGGTAACTATTATTATTATATATTATTATTATATTTAATACAATTATTATTCATACATTCAATCGTTATTATTTATTATTAATATCAACGAACAAACTACTGCTATTGTTACGCTTTTTATTATTAGAAGCTATAGATTTTATATGAATCAAGTAAAAAAAATTATTATTATTGATAAGTCAATTTTTTTTGTCAATGACAAAAAATAATTATTATTTTTATAATAATATTAATATTACTACTACATAATTGCTTCGGCCATGGTCAACTTTCCTGACCTTTACCCTGATCTTTTAGGAAAAATACACAAAACGATGTCGCCTAATCTTCAGAATCTATGTTTGGTCGCATGTTTATGGTCTCCATAGATCCTTGGCGATCGCCAGCTGTTTCCGATCGTGGGTGCGTCGCAGAAAAGTACTTTGCAAACAACTTTCGTGGGACGTCGCAGCAAGCTCGTAGGGAATTGTGGCACATCGCGTAATCACGGTCTCCATAAATCGCAGATCATGGCAGAAGCTTCTGCGACCTCGTGCGAGCGCTTGGGAGATGTATGGAAACCAGGCTTTAGCGACAAAAAGTAGGCTTACTGACAAAAGGTAGGCTTAGTGACAAAAGGTAGGCTTAGTGACAAAAAGTAAGCTTAGTGACAAAAGGTAGGATCAGTGACAAAAGGTAGGCTTAGTGACAAAATGTAGGCTTAGTGACAAAAGGTAGGCTTAGTGACAAAAGGTAGGCTTAGTGACAAAAAGTAGGCTTAGTGACGAAAGGTAGGCTTAGTGACGAAAGGTAGGCTTAGTGACAAAAGGTAGGCTTAGTGACAAAAGATAGGTTTAGTGACAAAATATAGGCTTAGTGACAAAGGTAGGTTTAGCGACAAAAATAACGATGAGTAAAAGCTAAATACTGTAATTTCGATCAGCAGGTTTGTAGTCACTTATAGCAATGAGGTATAGAGAGTATTAGCCTTTTATCTGGATTGACGTAAATTATATTTTTCTTCTAGCTCATCTACTTATAAATATCACATTTATTTATCTCACCTTGGACATTTGCAGCATCAGCGCAATGAAGAAACTTTTTATCTCCTCTTGATCTGTCATGAAGGGAGACTGTTCTATCATTGTAAGTCGATTGTTGAAAAATCTGACAAAGTGTCTCAGCTCCGACCATGAAGGATTGTGGAGCCCGCAGTTTCTGCGGTGCAACATAATATCAAAAAATAAGTGATTCGAAAACAAGCTATAAAGTAATAACTTTTTTATTTAATGAATAATAAAATTTTGGACTGCCAAAAACATTGGTTTGTTGTAAATTTTTCAAATATTAGCTACTCATCGACATAAGTTTCAGCTTAACATTTAATACTCGGACAAACAAATGAGTTTTCACAGATTTTATTAAAAATTCTGGGAGTTGACCTTTTGAAGGGACAGAATCTCAATAACTGACACTATTGCAAGTAACATACATCAGATTTCTTCTTTGTTTCATGGAATTATCCTGCTCTTTCTAGAGTATTTTTTTCAATATATTGTGTTGTTATCTCACCTCAATAAAACTTTTAATATGTTTTGAGGATGGCTGCTATTCCTTGCCTTTGTACTTAGCTGCTTCATCACATTAAGCCACTCTGGTTTTTGTAATTCCTCTTTGTCAAAATCAAAACCAGCCTCTTAATGAAAAAGAAAGTCACTTGTTAATGGTTTTTACAAAACACCTATATCTAAAGCTGCATTCACTTTACAATAATTGGCAATGCGATTATTGGACAGAATTAAAAGCTTCTCATCCAATAATTTCCGTGTGTTTACACTTGCAATTTCAGTGCCCGATATAGCACAACCTTGACTGGGGTTTAATTTGGATAATGCATGCAATTTGGGCAAAAATGTGCTCAAGTAAATGATCAAAGTACTTCAAAGTTAAGATAATTTCGTCTTGTAATATATCAAATTGCTCTCTGGGGTAATCTTTGGAAGCCAATTATGTGTTATATGAGGTGATGCATTACCTTATTGGAATGAAAGGTGTAAAAGAATTGTAGTAGTTTTTACACTGGCTACCAGACACAACGGGGTCACTCCATCAACTTTTGAATGTTACTTCGGAATCACTCCGAATCAACGCTACCAACTGACGGGGTCCTAGACCCAAACACACAATGACAAAGGTTTAATTAACAATACTTTATTTATGCACAATCCATTTAGCAAGATATAATGGTATCTAACAACTCCACTTGACTTCTGCTTCAAATCATGCAAGAAAGCTCCTTTTATAGGAGAAGGGGAGGAAAACTCACCCCCTTATTTGGGTGAGCCAACCATACAACACAATAGTAAAAACAAACAAATCACAATGCAGTATACAAGATTGTTTATAAAGTTATCCAATTAAAGTCTTGAGCACATGGTGCTTTGCTCTGGGCACTTTTTGCCGCTCTTTTCTGTAGCTGGTAATCTTCCAGTCCTTATTAGGACATGCTTGTACTTGGCTTGCTCTCCTGGGCTTCGTATTTGTCCGATTTGAATTCTGATTAGGGCATTAGGTTCCTTAGATCCCAGGCTACCTCTTCCACTATCTTTTTACCCAGGCCCGGGGTAGCTGACCCGGGGTAGACCCCGGGTAACCCGGGGTAGTTTTTAGGTGTCACATTCTCTCTCTACGGGGTCTGAGTCTTTGGGGTCCACTCTCGAGGGGATGATTCGTGTTTAGACCGAAGGGGGAGGGGAATACTTATACAAATCTCCCACAGAATTTTACCATCATTAAACAAAACAAAAAAAATTTATCACAATTCCAATCTTTGCAACTATTACCTCATTATTTCTCAATTCAAATACCACCCACTAATATTTTAGTTCTAAATATCAAAGTAAGAAAAGCTAGTTGCCAAAATCAATGCACCAGGGCAGTTTTTAAGTTATATTAATGATAATAATCTTGTTGTTATTGCTGTGGGTATTGGTAATAGTTACTATTAGGTCTTTTCATCATTATTTTATCTGTTTATTTCAGTTCCAAAATAGGTAGTGCTACTACTTTTTATCTCACCTATTCTTATCATTAACCCTTTTGTTTACTATTAAAACACATTAATTTGACTGATTATTACCACCACCACCACTACCACTACCACCACCACCACCACCGCCACCGCCACCGCCACCGCCACCGCCACCGCCACCGCCACTGGCACTACCACTACTACTCATATTTTAAAGTTTGTATTTTTGTACAGTTAATAATGTGGTTTGTGATTCAGTAAGTAAAATCATGGTTGTCATTCCATTTGCTTGCTGGGTGATATTTTGTAACGCTTGCTTGAACAGACTTATGCTGTTAAGTGCATAAGCTACCCAGTAGATAGCTACTAGCAGTTGGTAAACGTATGTATTACTGCAGACACACACCAAAGTAGAGTTGTAACCAGAGAGGGAGTTTACTATCTTATATTACGAGACTTGTTATGGATGCTGTTGTTTTTTCACTCATAACTATTAATAAATAAGCTGCAAATAATAATAATGTTAGTTTCATTATTCATTTTAATCATGGAACTTTTAGTTGCTGTTATTAAAATGTTATTAATTAGAATACTCACCACAATTTTTTAATTGAGAACTGGCTTGGAAATGATCTGGAAAATTTTGAAAAGAAAATCTTATATTCGATAAAAAATGTTCAAAATTTGGGTTAAACAAAAATACGCTAGTATATGGAAGTTTCTTAAAATATATCTAGTTGAAAACTGTGAAGGGCAAGCTGATTCGCTGGACAAAACGAGAATTATACAGAGCTACATCACTGCCTGATGAATGAAAGCTCGCCTTTGATTGCTGAATTGTTAACATATGCGCTGTTCACACTCTTGTGAGCCGATTTTAGGCATCACCCACTAGTAAGATAAGTGTATAGCGAAGATGCAGCTTTATAGTGCCTATCTATTAGCTTTGGTGAGTAATTTCTTGATTTTTGATAAAAATATTATAAAATGAATTTGACAATCTTTATACGAGACAAAACTAGCCGGGCAGAAAGAAAATTTTGAATGTGCCAGTAGCACTTCCTGACATTGCATAGATTTTGTATCTCAATCAGAAGCTCTCACATTCTCCGGTGGCTAGGAACTCAACCACCATATGCTTCTGACCAATGCCTGATCTGATTTATTTTCTATGTACGATTTTAACTAGTTTGGTAACGGATCTCCACAAACAAAAAAAAACTTTGTTGTTTCGCAAAAAAACCGCAACTGGCAAGTAGCCTGACTGACATCAATGCCATTCACAAGATCCAAGATACACTTGTCTAACTTTACACTTAGGCTCACATAACACAACATGATTACCATGAAAGTTGAAAAAACGTACTATCCATGTACCACAGCTGCAGATGTTTATACAAAGGTTGGTGCAAATCATAAAATTGAAAAATAATATTCACCTAAACCGGTTAAAACTAAAAGTAATGAGTTCTGTTTGGCAAACTTTTCAGGCAAACAACAATTTTGGTTGCAGTCAAGCTACTTGTTATCTACCAAACAACGAGCTTCTATTATCTCTTGATCATAATAAGCATCTAAATGGATTCTTGGAGATTTTCAGCTCTGCTTTGGCATAAACTTGCAGATGTGTCGTTTTAAGTCTATTTAGGAAACTTCAGCTTGAGAACTTACAACAAAATGAAGTTTTTTTGTTCAAGTTACACAGAAAAACAGATCTTCTGTCCGGTTAAAAGGAACTGCAAGTGCAAAGATATCTCCAGTTTTAGACTCTTTTTTCAATATTTTGATAAGGAACAGTGACATGAGGTGATGATCGATTCAAGGATGAATAATGGGTGTACGCTCTTGTGAAACAATTAGAGGGTGTGACAGGGGGTGGAGAGACCTAAACAGAGGTAAAGCAATATAATGGTATTATTGTATTTGGTGGCCACCTAAGGATTCGGGATCCTTTCATGAGAGAGTTTGTGTGTCTTGACGAAATTAAAAATGTATATGGATAAATGAAAGATGCTGAAAGAGATTGAGGTATACAAAGGGTGAATTACATTGGAAGGGGTTGTTACAGCGTTGGGTAAATTAGTGATGCTTGGGACTGCGAAATGTCACGTAAAACTATACCAATGCAGTAAGTTGACATCATAGCACTTTTCTCAAGAAACAGCGATTACCATATGGCATCAATTGATCGCTACAATTACCCAATTTTAGGTAGTAACAATGCACTAATAGCAATAGACTTTCTCCATTGTGCAATCTTACTTTTCAATGACAACTTTTAAAGCAGTATTTTGGCTTTTAGGAACTTAACATGAGACTGACAAAGAACACAATAGGCATTTTGGGATCGAGAATGCTCATGCCTTGAAAAAATCGGTTCAGGAAGCACTTCTGAATGCAATTTGGACAATCATTCATGCCATACTTCTTGTGCAAAAAATTTCGAAATCAACCTATTATTTTATGCAGAGTGTCTTCTTCTTTTTCTGGTGTTGCAGTGAATAATAAAAGGCTCATCCTGGTGACAATTTTTTGGTCACTTTTTTGACAAAAAAACTAAATGTATTACGGAAGTACTCATATTGATAATTAGGGAATAATTATTACTAACTACCATGTATTTCACTATTTACTAATTGTCAATTTATAACATTAATTTGACTTTTAACGGTAGAACATCTGGTGGTTTTTTGTATCTAACATAAGTAAAATAAAATAATTAATCATAACGACAATAACAACTTCTAATAATATTAATGATTATATCATTTGAATAACAGTAATACTAATACCATGCGTTTTCATTATATTATAATTACTTAGTATAATAATTACTATATAATACTTATTATATTATTTTATTACAACCCACCATCCTTAGTAAATGTGATCAAAAATAGTTTCAGCACATGCTTCAAGGATTATTATTATTATTATTATTATTATTATTATTATTATTATTATTATTATTATTATTATTATTATTATTGTTATTGTTATTGTTATTGTTATTGTTATTGTTATTGTTATTGTTATTGTTATTGTTATTGTTATTGTTATTGTTATTGTTATTGTTATTGTTATTGTTATTGTTATTGTTATTGTTATTGTTATTGTTATTGTTATTGTTATTGTTATTGTTATTGTTATTGTTATTGTTATTGTTATTGTTATTGTTATTGATATTGTTATTGTTATTGTTATTGTTATTGTTATTGTTATTGTTATTGTTATTGTTATTGTTATTGTTATTGTTATTGTTATTGTTATTGTTATTGTTATTGTTATTGTTATTGTTATTGTTATTGTTATTGTTATTGTTATTGTTATTGTTATTGTTATTGTTATTGTTATTGTTATTGTTATTGTTATTGTTATTGTTATTGTTATTGTTATTGTTATTGTTATTGTTATTGTTATTGTTATTGTTATTGTTATTGTTATTGTTATTGTTATTGTTATTGTTATTGTTATTGTTATTGTTATTGTTATTGTTATTGTTATTGTTATTGTTATTGTTATTGTTATTGTTATTGTTATTGTTATTGTTATTGTTATTGTTATTGTTATTGTTATTGTTATTGTTATTGTTATTGTTATTGTTATTGTTATTGTTATTGTTATTGTTATTGTTATTGTTATTGTTATTGTTATTGTTATTGTTATTGTTATTGTTATTGTTATTGTTATTGTTATTGTTATTGTTATTGTTATTGTTATTGTTATTGTTATTGTTATTGTTATTGTTATTGTTATTGTTATTGTTATTGTTATTGTTATTGTTATTGTTATTGTTATTGTTATTGTTATTGTTATTGTTATTGTTATTGTTATTGTTATTGTTATTGTTATTGTTATTGTTATTGTTATTGTTATTGTTATTGTTATTGTTATTGTTATTGTTATTGTTATTGTTATTGTTATTGTTATTGTTATTGTTATTGTTATTGTTATTGTTATTGTTATTGTTATTGTTATTGTTATTGTTATTGTTATTGTTATTGTTATTGTTATTGTTATTGTTATTGTTATTGTTATTGTTATTGTTATTGTTATTGTTATTGTTATTGTTATTGTTATTGTTATTGTTATTGTTATTGTTATTGTCGCCGTCGCCATTATCACTATCACTATCACTATCACTATCACTATCACTATCACTATCACTATCACTATCACTATCACTATCACTATCACTATCACTATCACTATCACTATCACTATCACTATCACTATCACTATCACTATCACTATCACTATCACTATCACTATCACTATCACTATCACTATCACTATCACTATCACTATCACTATCACTATCACTATCACTATCACTATCACTATCACTATCACTATCACTATCACTATCACTATCACTATCACTATCACTATCACTATCACTATCACTATCACTATCACTATCACTATCACTATCACTATCACTATCACTATCACTATCACTATCACTATCACTATCACTATCACTATCACTATCACTATCACTATCACTATCACTATCACTATCACTATCACTATCACTATCACTATCACTATCACTATCACTATCACTATCACTATCACTATCACTATCACTATCACTATCACTATCACTATCACTATCACTATCACTATCACTATCACTATCACTATCACTATCACTATCACTATCACTATCACTATCACTATCACTATCACTATCACTATCACTATCACTATCACTATCACTATCACTATCACTATCACTATCACTATCACTATCACTATCACTATCACTATCACTATCACTATCACTATCACTATCACTATCACTATCACTATCACTATCACTATCACTATCACTATCACTATCACTATCACTATCACTATCACTATCACTATCACTATCACTATCACTATCACTATCACTATCACTATCACTATCACTATCACTATCACTATCACTATCACTATCACTATCACTATCACTATCACTATCACTATCACTATCACTATCACTATCACTATCACTATCACTATCACTATCACTATCACTATCACTATCACTATCACTATCACTATCACTATCACTATCACTATCACTATCACTATCACTATCACTATCACTATCACTATCACTATCACTATCACTATCACTATCACTATCACTATCACTATCACTATCACTATCACTATCACTATCACTATCACTATCACTATCACTATCACTATCACTATCACTATCACTATCACTATCACTATCACTATCACTATCACTATCACTATCACTATCACTATCACTATCACTATCACTATCACTATCACTATCATCATTATTATTATTATTATTATTATTATTCGGGAAGTAAATTTCACAACCTGACGGTTGGTGTAAAGTGAGCCCGGGCCCTAGCTAAGGGCCAAAGGGTTATCACTATTCCGTTTTACTGTAAAGCCTTTCGTAGAATCTGGGCCGTACCCAACAGGGCAGTCTTTTGAATTGTTTCAAAGGATAGCTGTACTCCAATCTCAGCCATGTAAGATATCAAACGGCTGGATATTGTCCCAAGTGCTCCTATCACTATCGGTATCACCTTAGGTTTCACTTTCCACAGTCGTCCAATCTCAAATGCTAGATCTTTATACTTATCAATCTTCTCCTCTTCTTTCTTTATCACTCTTGTGTCCCCAGGTATTGCTATATCTATAATCTGACATTCGCTGGTCTCTTTATTTTCTAATATGAGGTCCGGTCTTCGCGCTTCTATCACTTTATCTGTCTGAACGTTAAAGTCCCATAGCAGTTTTACTTTCTCGTTTTCTATAACTGGCTCAGCTCTATGATCATACCATTTCTCTGTGTGTGGTAAACCGTGCTTTTTGCATATGCTCCAATGCACAGCTGCAGCTACTTTGTCATGTCGGTGTTTGTATTCTGTTTGTGCGATTTTAGGGCACTCACTGACTAAGTGACTTATCGTCTCATCCCGGGTCTTACACAGTCTGCACTTTGCGTCATCCGAACTCTTTTCTATCCTGGCCTTCCTGTAATTCGTCCTCAGTGCCTGATCTTGAGCGGCGACAATTAAGCTCTCCGTTTCTCTTTTCAAGCTCCCTCGTGTCATCCATTTCCACGTTTCTACTGCCGTGTGTTCTTTCGTTTGTCTGATGTATTGTCCATTCATCGGTTTCTCAACCCATTCATCTATACGTGTTGTTTTCTGCTTGTCTCTGTATCCTGATTTTGTCATTGTCATGTCTTCCTCGTCTGATCTTATCACTCTTCCTGCATTATTATTATTATTATTATTATTATTATTATTATTATTATTATTATTATTATTATTATTATTATTATTATTATTACTATTACTATTATTATTATTATTATTATTGTTAGAAATGAAACCTGGCCTCATCACTCTTGTTTGTCATTGTAGGCAACGTAAAAGGGTTCACTATTTGCAAAAAATATTTGTTATGGTTGAACTGTACGCATTTGGATCAAGAACATCATAGGGTGAATGTCTCCCTGAACAGTAAAACCATCGTTCAGCATCGAGTTCCAAAAACAGGTTTTCTACTCGCCGCTAAATTAAAATTTCCCAAACTGGCATGGACGTCATCGATCACAAAAGGAAGATCAACTTGAAATTCAAAACTTTAGTTTTTCTTTTAGAAAATTAAAAGTTTGATCGAGCAACCCACAAAAAACCCGAAGATGTTCAAGTTTTAACTGGTGTGAAACAGAATTATTATCTTTGAAATAGCGCAAGCATAAGAGTTTTAATTTATTGGAATTTGTAAAATATAGATGTATCATTTTAATAAACTAACAAATTGATCTTTGAGTCTACTTCCACATGAAACTTAGTATGAAGACCTATGACTTACAACAGAAATAAAATTATGGAACTACGTGATTTGAGTTATTTTAACAACTAAGTCATATAACTGTACGAGTTATCTTGAATACTTTTAAAACCAAGTCATCAAAGGTAGCTTGAGCCTAAAGTTATGGACAATAACAAGATTGGCATATTTACCAGCATATCCATGAGGGTACATCTCTAACATCTTCTGCGGAGGATATCGCATAGTGGTTGGCAGTAAATCCAGAACTTCATGAACAGATTTTGTCTTCAAAAGAACATAATAGTGGCAAAGAAAGCATCCAAAAAATGTGGAGGCTTGCGATGTTCCTGGTAATATTGTAGTGATTGTCCTCCTTCCACTACCGACACACCACCATCTACTCCAAACAGACTGTAACAACTTCCTTAGGGTCCATGACCCAGACTCACTACACCAGAGTTTACACTATCAATAATTTATTACAGAAATCTATTTAGTAACATTATAAAGATACTATTACAAAAATCCACGAACTTCTGCTCTCGTGTGCAGCAATTCCTTTTTTAGACAAAGACAGGTAATCTCGCACCCTTATTAGGGGTTAGCCAATCACCGTCAATAATGCAAAATATACATAAATAACAATATATATTACAAAGAGAATAATATAGTAAGCCAATGGGAGCAGAGGGCACATGGCAATGCAGCTCTGGGATGCTTTCCCTCTCTTTATAGAATAATGGAAAGTTTCCACTCCTTATTAGGTCTATTACTTCCTTGGTCTTTGCTCCTATAGGCTGTAGCTTCTTGCATCCTTCTCCGGTCTCCTGATGGTGAGGGGTTTTCGACTCCTGAGGCCCCAGGCTATGTTTAGTAGCCATCCTTCTTCACTGGCCCAGGTTACTGACCCGGGGTGACCCGGGATAAGTCCTGTGTGATTAATATATTAAATACAGAGCCTATACCGACTTTGGAAAATCTGGGATATTGGGTATCCCTTAACCCGGTATAGGAAATATATAGCATGAAGGAAAAATTTCCTTGTCTACTGAATGCTGTTGCTATCGGTAGGAGATGGGTACAGGGGAGGGTTCTCAAGGTGGGGGAGCTGGTGGGGTGGCAAATATGCATGAAAGCCCCTCACATACCCGTTTTATTAGCAACGTAGTATTCATACATCCATCACTCAGTCTTCTCATCACTAGTCTGAGTGGTTCTGGGGAAGGGGGGGGGGGGGGGTGTGAGAAAGGGGATAGAAACTTCCTCAAGGGTGTTAGCTTATTCAAGCTGTTGGCAGTGGGGCTTTCCATCTTGTTTAGCAGGTTGCCACTTTTGATGAGTAGGAGTGCTGTAGTGGAGCTCATCAGACAGTGGCTGTAACTGATGTGTGTGAAAGGAGGTGGGGGAATAGGGGAGGGGCTTCAAAGTTGCCTTTGGTTAGTAATGTTCAGGTGGGGAAAGTCTGGAAACTCACTAAAACTTTTGAAGTAGGGGGCTGGCTCTCGAGAGGCTGGCTTTGCAGGTTCTTCATGAGTGTCATCCTATAGAGCCCATCTGCAGTCAGTGAGGTGTGCTCCTATTGAACTAAAACATGTAGTAGTCTCTGGGTCTTCAGTGGGTATTGATCAAGGTACTGTCACACCAGGAAGCGCATGTGAAAACTCTTCTGCACTGGACTGCATTTGAAGGTGTTCCACTTGTGGGTGAAACTGACAGAGTACAGTCAGCATTGTTTGCTTCAAACTGCAGATTGACAGCAGCTACACGGCTTCTATTTGTTGGCATAGCATGTCAGTAGCAATGGAGCCGTTGATGCCTTTTGATTATTGGTTGGTGAAAGGGGCAAGTTTTCTGGGAGCCAGGCTTGTTGACTATATTTATCAACCTTTGGATCACTCTCTCTGGCACTGGGGGAAAATAGGGTATTTTCTGGAGAGGTTAAGATGGACTGGAGAATGGGGAGGGGATGGGAGGCCTGAGATGATGTTAACTGGCAAGGCAGATGGGTTGCCACAAGGGTAGGTGGGCTCTGTGGGTTGGCCAACTAGTGCACTCACTTCCTGCAGCAATTGTACTTTGTCAAGGTATCGCTCCTTCTCTTTTGCAATGTCTATCGGGTGGAGATTTACAGCCACTTGGTAGAACCAAGGCTGGTAATATCATTGGGATGGACCGACCTTGCATCTGGGGTGGTTTGTAGGTGCTTGGGCTACAGCAAGAAGGGGTGTGGTTGGCAGGGGCATGGCTGGCGGGGGCAATTCCAGCTTTTGTCGTTTGGTTGCTCGCTCAGCCAGTTCTTGTCTGATTTGGATGAAACTAGCTGGAGGTGTTAGGTTGAGCCTCCTCTACATGCTTCTGTGAGCTAAGTGTTGTTTTCTCTTCCACTAAGGAATGTGCGGAGGACGGCAGTGCTAGAAAAAGGTCCTGAGGCAGGGGAAGCTCTAAAAGGGGGAGAGGAATGTCTTGAAGGGGAGGGGAGACTTTTCGTCTGCGGGAGGCGGCACCACGCATGTTAGGGCGGCGAGCCAGTTCCATGGGTGCTGGGGCTTGGCCAACGGGTTCCAGACAGGCTTTGAATGGTTTGAGGTTGCTACCATTTTTCACAGATCGCTGGCCACGTCTGCAGATAAGATAAGTATGGTTGCCGTATGCTTTTTCTATTAGATAGGCCCCAATAAATTTGAGTTGAAGTTTCGGGTTTTCGCCCTTCCTTTCTCTCTTATTTTTTATCCACACCTCGTCTCCTGCCCGGAACAGTGATGGCTCATCTCCATCGATTCTTTTTACTAGTTTCTGCTCCATTCTCAGGGTTTCATGGACCTCCTCTAGTCTTTTTTGTTGGGCCTGGGTATACTGGTTCATTTCGCATGCACTCGACTAAGGGGGGGGGGGGGATGGTGGGTCAACTCGTTGGGGAGACACAGTGTTCTGCCCGTCGTGAGAAAGTTGGATACTGCTGAATACTGTTGCTATAGGTAGGAGAGAGGTGCAGGGGAGGGCTCTCAAGGTGGGGGGATGGGTGGGGTGGCCAATACACATGAAAATCCCTCACAACATGTTGTTGACATTGACGGTTCCATTTCCATTTTTAAAATGTTTCTAAATAGACCAGAATAAAATTCAGAGCACTTTGATTATGCAATATGCAACCCATGGTGTGAATACACATAGTAATTGCTTTCATATATTTACTAGATAGTTAAGGCATGCACAAGAAGATGTGCTTCTGGAATAACATCTATTGTTCCTGAAGTCTTGAGAAATCCTTAACATTTGCTAATTATGTTTAATTAACTCTCAAGTTGCGTTTACACTAGGCGACTGCGTCTCCGTCTCCGTCTCCGTCTCCTCAGCGCACGAGACAGTCGCAGCTTTTGGTGGAGATGCAAGGTTATCGCAGGCTGAGACGCGGCCGAGGAGTGTTGGGTTCGAGCGTCAAGTCGCAGCGCCTTCACAGCCAAGTGACACAGTTTAACCAATTGAGTTTCTCTACATAGCGGCTCCAATATTTTGATTATTCTAGCCTGGATATAATGTAAACAATGATTGTTATAAGATCGTAAGGGTATTATTAAATAATTAATTATTATCAGCATTGTTGACATGTGTGTTTATTATTCTTCTTATCAAAAGAATCAAACTATGTATGCTCAACACTAATAAATAATTTATATTCGGAGTAATTATCATTATTATTTACGAATGCAAACACCAAAATAACGTTAGATTTTCTTCAAACTATTATTTAATTTCAGTAAGTGGTATTATTATTTATAGATAAGTTAAAACTTAATATTATAGGTAATTAAAAAAAGACGCTCGACGCATTGAGAACTACTGCCTGGTAGAAAACTGGTAATAATTAAATCACAACTCATCAACTCAACTGCGTGAGCAGGAACGCAAGAAATTATTTTAGCTAAGATGGTTGGGCAACTCCAAAGTTGCAAACTAGAAAGTGCTGAGTGTTGCAGCAGTGTAAAGCCATCATGTGCCTGCGTCTGTGACCATCAATAGAGACGGAGACGCAGTCGCCTAGTGTAATACTTACATCCTTAGTAAAAGGCATGCACTCGATGATGTAGTACTGAGTCGGTTTAGCCTGCCAGACAACTCCTTCACTGCTCACCAGACTCCTCAGTATTATGAGGTTGAACAGCAGCTCATCCACTCCTGTCTCTACCTGTGTGTATAATATCATTTGGTTTCACCCTATGTAACCCCCAAAACACGAATAACTCTAAATAAAAACACATTTATAAATTGTTTGCAGTGAATTTTGCAGTCTACCTTAGTTTTTATTTTACTTTTTCGACATTTTTACGCAGCATTCAGAAATTAATTGTATCAGCATGAACTCATTATAGAGGCAGCAGCTAGTCTTACATCAAGAAAAGCATAAAATCTGTGCTATAGCCATATTATTCTTAGTAGCTTCTTCGTATTGCTTCGCTAAGTCACAACTGGTAATTTTGTCAAAGCTGTGTCCCAAATACCTCATAAGCAATGTCCAAATGGATGACGTCGTAGGAAGGTTCGTCATTATGCGGAAGCATCTTGTACAGTGTTTCAACAATTTCATCTGTTTTCACCTCTCTGGGCACAGGTATTGTGACATTTCTGAGTCGAAAATCACCGCTGGCTTGCAACTTTTCACAGAGCTTCGTTTTGAGTAAAGACTTTCCAACTCCAGGTCTTGAGGAACGAATTACCCGAGCCATTGATCTGAAAGTTTACAAACGCCTATTTTTTAGCAGTTCAAATAAAACTTCTTATTAGCTCAATCAACAAACAGCTTTTAAAGTGTGTCAAATATTATGAAAAAACACCTGTAGAAGTTTTTGATTTACCAGACATAACAATAAATATTTGAAGGATTGTGTTGGAATATTTTATGTTTCCATTAAGTTTACTGCTTTGGCAACACCTTATCTAACTCACATTTGCCTTGAAACAAAATGCAATCATTCTTTTTCATTGTGAAATCAAGTTTTATTGCTAGTTTTAACTAAGACTAAAGTAGTAATGTCAATACGGTCGATTCCAAAATTTCAAAAGGAGCAGCCATATAAATACTGTAGGCAAACAAAAATTGAAGATTCTGAGGGGTTCAGGACCTTTTCAGTAACTTTTCAATGTTTTGACATATCATTTCAGTTACAGTTTGGTAAAACACAAATTCTGAAGCACTCTTTTCACTCTTCTATGGACTTTATAATTAAAAAGTTGCTGTCATGGTAAAGTAACTTCTAAAGCCCACATTAGAAAGTTTTTTGCATGATGCTTTGTGTTTGAATTTGCTCTTTGGATATACCAGCAGAAACTTCTTAATGGATTGTGTGGATGCCAGTTTCAAAACTAGGCATGTTATGTGGTTACTCGATGAAGTACAAAATCCGCTGGCTATAAGATATGCTTGAAACACTTAGATTAATGGTCTGAAGCTGGATTACCAAATTTTAGAAGCTGATAAATATATCAACAATAAAACAGAAGCAATAGTTATAAACATAAAAAGTGGAAAATAATAAATATCCAGACATGTATTCTGTTAAGATAGAAAAGTGCTGATTTTGAATAAGTAATTCTGTTAACCAAAAACATTGTGAAATAGTTTTAATCCTTTTTCACTATTTTGATTACGGTATATTTACCTGTTCTGGTCTACATAGGTGACACTGTTGAGCAATGGGTCATCATTTCGCAAGTGATGAAGCACATAATCTTTCAGAAGACTTTCTTCAGCTGGCTCCCTCTCTTCTACCACTCGTTTTCCCAAGTACCTCTTGATTGGTGCAACTTTGGCTGTTTTGTCATATAAAAATACTAACCCACAGGTTTTAGACTGTGTGTCAGATAGGCTGTCTAGTCTCACACGAATTTTTTGGCATGCTTTATCTTTGAGGAAATCACAGTTGACCATGCAGTAAAGAGATCGTTGGTCGTTGAGAGCTCTCTCGATGAACAGTATAGCCTAAATTTTAAAAGAATTAAAATAAATTAGCCAATGAACTTGATCTGTAAGAATATTTTAAAACTTGTTACAATGCATGCAAATTCATGACCAACTTGAAGTATTTGAGCACTGCACAATCTTTTCAAGGACACAAAACAACTGTTTGTTTGCGAGATTTTTCTAACAAAGTTTGCATTTTTACTCTTTTAATTGTCATTTTATGTTTTTTTTCTTACAGACAACCTAAAACTTTACTACATCTCTCACTCAGGATATAAAACCTTATGTACAGAAAACTAAATCCTTGAGAACAATCGTAATTGACATAATGAAATATAAATTTTTTTTGCGAGTTCCCTATTTAAACAAAAAACATAAATAACCTATCATTAACAATTTGATAAATTTTGTTAGCAAAACGCGTACCAACTAAAAGAGGAGAAAACACATACTAACTTTTATGAAAATACATTATGAGTTGTGTAATGTAGCAAGAAGAATTCTATGAATTTTAATGGCTGCTCTCAAGGAAGTGACAGTGCATCGCTTTGTTTATGGTTTTCTTGTATTGCGTGGTTGGTGTGTTGATTTAGCTCAATAGGTAAGTGGCCATTTTAGATTATAAAGTGCAATTCTTCATACTAGAACATAAACTATAGGAAGAACTTAGCTGAACCAGTCATGTTGATTCCAGTCAATGCTCAAGTCATGACTATTATTAGCAATTCTATTTATTCTTCAATTTGGTTTAACCATCAGGTCACATAAGTTTCATGTTATACAGGAACTTTGCAAATTACTATATTGTTGCTATTAACATCTTAAGATTTGAATTATATATGACAAGTTATCTAATTAATTAGCAATTTCTATTAAAATAGTTTTAACTATATTTTGGTTAATTATTAAACTGTTTGAAGTAATCAGTAATGTGAATAATTTCAGTCGTTTTTAACATCTCCTTGTCACTCTATTGCAGCTACTATACATCTGTTACTTATTGGTACTTTTAAGTATCCACTGTTTATTATAAATACTTCCCAGTTTAAAGTAGGAATGTGGAAACTGAAACTCCCAACCCAAGTCTATTAATTTGGGGGAACAAAATCAAAAATGGTTGTTAACTGAAGCAAAGTTTTTATGTGATGACAAAAACCTATCCGTTACATTCATTTCAAGGTAGAACCGAATGCCGGAAAGTAACTCTTTGCTTGCAAAAGAATGGAGATTAGTTAAACCTGTGCCAGCACAATGGCTGTGGTATCTCTATCAAAAGGACCCAATGGAAAAAAATAGATTGAAAGAGATGGAGATGGTAGTGCTGGGCCAGGGCTACATTGTGTGGGAAAGTAAATCAAGGCAAGAGTAGAGTTAACAAATAGATTTAGTGTGACAGGAGTAAAGCAGTTCAGGGACAAAAAGGTAGAGAGGAAGAACAAAAGATTAGTTTAGAACAAGTAATAGGGTAGAGCAAACAGGGATGGGAGAAACTGTGTTAGAAAGGAGCAACAGTAGGAAAAGGCAAGGGTGAGAGGGCGAGGTGAGAGGGCGAGGTGAGAGGGCGAGGTGAGAGGGCGAGGTGAGAGGGCGAGGTGAGAGGGCGAGGTGAGAGGGCGAGGTGAGAGGGCGAGGTGAGAGGGCGAGGTGAGAGGGCGAGGTGAGAGGGCGAGGTGAGAGGGCGAGGTGAGAGGGCGAGGTGAGAGGGCGAGGTGAGAGGGCGAGGTGAGAGGGCGAGGTGAGAGGGCGAGGTGAGAGGGCGAGGTGAGAGGGCGAGGTGAGAGGGCGAGGTGAGAGGGCATGCTTGAATTTAGTCATATTACAAAAAATTGAAAATGATACCTCTTCCTCACTGGTTTGTTTCCCACACACCAAAACTTCATTTCTTGTTGGGGTACCATACTCATAGTCAGCTGCGTACAAGGTCAACACCATCTTGTATGTCTGATCTATAAGTAAGAGTAAAGGTGGTGTTGTTAACAACTAATGTATAAAAGCCTAGCCAAAAGGTGCTATTTTCCTAAGAATTAAAAGATTTGCTATCAAAACCTCACAACTGCTACTTTAGCTACTGAACTATTCAGCTATAAAAAATGACAAATGTTACTAGAGACAGATATCACGCCACGGTACAAAAAAATATTATTACAAAGTTGGTAACTATTTTTAATACTTTGGGTTCATTATCATTGCTCACGAACACAAAAATTGCTGAGGGTTCTTAGCTTTACACATAATTGGTTAGAGCAGCCCAGCCGTACCCTCCCTGCAGTAATGTAAGCACGCTTTGTTACAAAATAATTTGAAGATGGTTTTGAGTAATTTTGCTAGCCAACTTTCATGGCCTCCAGTGAAATGATTAAATAATAGCAAAAGGAAAAACTTGTGGAAATTAATTCTTTGGATGAAAAATATAAAAAACCGCAGTGATATCATAAATAAATTGGAATGAAAATGTTTTTTTCTTTTATATTATTCAAATCGGCATATCTAGCTTTTTTCAACCCCCAAAATTTCAAGTTTTTGCAGGTTTGGTAAATGTTTTAGTTTTGCTGCGTTGATAAATATCAACCACAACCCTAATTGCAGAGGATGCGTTTGATTGTATGCAGCACTTTTTCAGTAGTTAGCACCCTAGGAAATTGAATGATAATATGGAGAAAACACCAATTGAACAGCACAACCATCTTTTTGCCTGATTTCAACTTCCAATAAACTTAAGCCACTGATCCCTGTGTTATTTGCCACAATATTTCACAAAGCACTACACAGTGACCTACCTTTAGTTATACCAAGAAGTGCAGGAGTACCCCTCTCTACCCACTCAGGGAGCTCACGTGGTCTACTTGGTTCCGATTTGAGACCTAGAATTTAAAGCAATAACTATGTTGCTGAAACCAAATTTTCTACTTTCCGATCTGAAACCTGCTTTGTGGAATCAAAAATAGGCTGAGCTTGCTTTATATTATTAGGCAAACTCTCAGATAATCCATGTTGATATGTTTTATTAGTCATTGCAAAAACAAGACACTAGTTGTTTCAAAACTTTGTCAACTTAGTTCCAATAGTAGTAACACTTTGTCATGTAATAGTGAACAAGTCCAACATTGTCAATTAACTAATTACTTTCCTCATTCTCGTTCATATTGTGAAGGGTTTTAGCAGCCTTTCCCAGTGCACACTCTATACTACAGGTCTCTCTGATTGTCAGCTGACCTCTGGCATGCATCCCGACAACTCTGGCTTTAACAACATTTGCATTGCTAGTCAGAGGCCACCGTGATAAGCATCCCAGGTTTCCCAGGTAAATTAATAAACAAGTACCCTGTCCCTGAGAAGGTATTGTGGTGGATTTTACTGGCTACATGCAGTGACCACCACTGCACAGAGGTCCACCTGTTGGTGGCTACCACAGGCATGCCTCCAGAGAATGCAATAGAAAAAGACCGGAACCTATTGTAATGATTATATTACTCTAACAAATGATTTTTACTAATAATTAATCATACCGGTTCTGGGTATTACTACAACGACCCCAAATATTACTCAGCAACCCCGGGGATTTAATACCCCGACCCTGGGTAGCTATCCCGGGTCGGCAGCAAGATGGCTGCCATGACCAGAGTGACGAAACCTAGCCTAAGAGCCTCCAGATGCCACCTCCCAAAGCCATCTACCCTGAGATGTAGAGAAACGTGAACCCAAGGCCAAGTAACTCTCAAGGACTATCTCTACCAATCACTGGCCCAGTTACCTATGGACTCCGCCCCTTAACTATGGGCGCCAGTGCTCTTTAATTCATTTAGCCTTATCTTATTGGACCATACCACTTACCATATATCATATTGTTACTATATATCATATACAGTAACTTCCTGCCATGCTGGTATTTTCGCACAACTCTGCCTATAAAAGGCAGAGGTTTGCCCATACTCTTTGCACTTACTGATATGGCAAGAGTGTGTTCTCTTGTCTTGTATTGCCAGCATTACCTGCTGTTCTGTGATGAATAAATGGTTTATTTACACACTACTTAAACACAGTGTATGTCTGAGCCAAGGGCTCGCAACCGTTGTTAAAGTCGGTGATTTACTTTGGAACACTTCGTTTGTGCCATCCCGGCATGGGGTCACCTCTGAGTTGAGGTAGACTGTAGATTGTCAGGCCTGAAGTGGCTGACGGTATTGTTGTGGCTGAACAAGACTGTGGGTCTACCAACACAACCCCCTAGCGGAAGGTAGTGGATGTCAAAATCAGCTACAGTATCATGGGCCAAAATAGAAGGCTGCTACATTGACTGAGGAGCGGAAACAGCCTCTTATGTCTCAGGAACCCATATCGACTTTATAACTGGCAATAAGTTTTGTATAACTTGAATCCAAGGCGTAGCAAGACTAATAACTTATGAAAGGAAGTACAAACGAACAGGATTGGATAGTGAGCCAATGAATATCCCTCCTGCTTCAGGGTGCTGCTTGTATTTAACCCTGTGCCTTATATCCGAATGCCTGCTATTATTATCCTATATATTGAACTGATGGTATTTGTCTTACTTATGTACGATTGGACATTACACAAACTAGGACCAATTGCTCCTGTGAGCCAGCTTATAAAAGGCAGGACTTTGCAATCAATCATTGGTACCAACACAGAATCATCTCTTGGAGAGAGGTTGTTTTTGGTGCTGAGGCTATCGGTTACGACTGACTTTGTTGTGCCGGCTAATGAGGTATTTCTGGATATTTAGTTCACTACATAAGTGATGCTGGTGGGATAGGTTCTCATGCTGTTTAGCTACGCTAGTCTGGCCTTGCAATCTGCAGACCTATAGTACTGACACCGTGTTAAACAGTACAGACACGGTGCTTACATGAAAACTGTAAACTAAATAAATGTGTTAACTCTAAAGCTAGGAGTTAAGTGCTTGAGCAGAAGGAACTTTTCTATAATTGTGTGTTATACCAACACAGAATCACGTTGTAAAGAGAGGAAGTGTTGGTAGAGAGGCTATCGATTACTACAGATCTTACTGTGTCAGCCAGCGAAGAGATTGGCTGGTGATGGAGCATTAGTGAAAAAGTAGTGCGACAAGCAAAGTCCACTACAAGACATACTCTTAATAAGAGACCGGGCTTCTACACAATGCTGAGCTAATGCAAATAATCTGAAATATTTCATAGGCACTATAAGTAAACTAATAAAACAGTTTTTAGTCAAACACAATATTTGGAGGCAGTTAAACATGACAGATGAGTTAGTGAACAGTTTTGTTTACTCAATGTTCTAGTCACTGCTGATGGTGAACCAAGTTATTCCTGCAACTAACTAGCATACAACTAACTAGCATACAACTAACTATCATACAACTAACTAGCATACAACTAACTAGCATACAACTAACTAGCATACAACTAACTAGCATACAACTAACTAGCATACAACTAACTAGCATGCAACTATCTAGCATACAACTATCTATCATACAACTAACTAGCATACAACTAACTAGCATACAATTAACTAGCATGCAACTAACTAGCATACAACTAACTAGCATACAACTAACTAACATACAATTAACTAGCATACAACTAACTAGCATACAACTAACTAGCATACAACTATCTAGCATACAACGAACTAGCATACAACTAACTAGCATACAACTAACTAGCATACAACTAACTAGCATACAACTAACTACCATACAACTAACTAGCATGCAACTAACTAGCATGCAACTATCTAGCATACAACTATCTATCATACAACTAACTAGCATACAACTAACTAGCATGCAACTAACTAGCATACAACTAACTAGCATACAACCAACTAACATACAACTAACTAGCATACAACTAACTAGCATACAACTAACTAGCATACAACTAACTAGCATACAACGAACTAGCATACAACAAACTACCATACAACTAACTAGCATACAACTAACTAGCATACAACTAACTAGCATATAACTAACTAGCATACAACTAACTACCATACAACTAACCTTTGAGGTTTCTGAGAACTTCTCCGAGACAAGGGATACTCATCAGGTCATTGATGCTGGTGCTGTTATGGTCTATGTAAAGAGACCAAAAGGTGTTGAACTTAGCCTTCAGACTGTCAGGCCTTCAAAGTAGAATTTGAAATACTTTACTCATTAGGCTTAAGCTCGTTTTTTTATATTTTGAAACCTTGTTGGCTGTACCAGCAGACACATAAAAGAGTGAAAGTTTGAGCAGGACAGAACTGAGATTTTTTGTATTCAGTTAAACACCAAAGTGATGAGGCAAGCCTTAGTGCAGAATGTAGTTGTAGATGAATCAATATTGAATGTCAACCTTATGCCTGGTTTATATAACGAACATCATTGCTGTGTTTGGAATGTACTTGATGACAGCACTTCACTTGAATTTTTATTTACCTACTGAAGGCCAGTTAGGGAAGTATAAGAACTGGACAATTCCACAAGGACTGCACCTCCATTAGCAGGTCTTTTCTTTCAGTAGGCATTGAAGTGATCATTAATTAAGAAGTCATTGAAAATTACTAATGTGGTCGCGCATTCGTTCGCCAATGTCTCGCTACTATACTTTGATAAAATAAATGACCAACTTGCAGTGCAGCTGAAACATTAGTGCGACTAAATTAACAAACATAAAAACAATAATGCTAAGTGAGTAGAGTCAAGTAAATAATGTCAATTGAATACCGCTGCTCGGTGAATAACAATGAGTAAACACAAACAATACATGAGTATTAATAATAAATGAATAATAATAAATAAATAACATGAGTTAACAGTTATGGGTGAATGAATACCAATGAAAGGAATACTGTAGCGGTTTATGCCACATACTAAAGCGTATTGGCATCACAACAAGTAAACGTGCTCGGTGTTTATTTTTCTCCTCTTCCTCATGGGGTCCAACTCATCACAGCCCAAAGTAGCCCACTCCATTGTATCTAATCTGACACAGCCGCTACCAACTGCAATAGAGTCTTGGACTCTGACAGGCTACACCACGGTGTAAGCGATGTAATTTATTATCAGTAGTAATATATGAGCAGATCTCCCTACCAAGTGTTTTTTTGTGGGGTCATAATCTGGGGTGATGCAATGGGTTACGGCGTTGAATGAATTCGCCGAGTTTATATTGTGTTTTATTTGAGGGGTACTTGAGTGGCATTTGAGTGGCATTTAAGTGGCATTCGAGTTTTGATTATTATTTTACTTAATTTGAACTTATATGGTATATACATTTTGAATGTATGGCATTTAAGTTTTGATAATTTCTTTTCATAACTCGAGCTCATATAGCATCTTGAGAGAGAGGAGAGAGGAGATGTATCTACCTTGAATAAATTCATTGATTAAAAGCGAATCAATGTATGGCTATATACATTTATTACATAATAAGTAGGGGTAAAATCTCCTCATATAATATAGCTAGATACATAATTCGAACTCATATATACATTGAATGCTATAAAATATATCAGATGATAAAGTTAAATATTCATCTATTCTTTATCGATATTTATAAGGATGATGAAAGATTTTTTGTATTTTATATACATATATATATAGTTATAGTAACTGTGGTAAAAGAAGTCTATTATGAAGGTTTTTATTTAAGCCAAAGTAGGCTCGGTAGATACTCCATCAGAACACACTCGTCTTTTAGCATAAAAATATGTGAGACCTCGTTTTATTTGGTTGTATGTCAACATTTTTTGATCCTTTACTACAAATCCTCGATTTTTACCCATAAACGACTTTTTTGTGTTCAATACATTTAGATAACTGTCTTTGTTCAATTGATTAATTCGTTTGTTCAAACCTTTTGAGCTAAACTTGTTTCCTTTTTCTCCCCAGCAGTAATAGGATTTAGAGTTAAGTGCAACAATTCCATCTCCGGTAAATTCCTCTTTAAACAGCCCAGGTGTTCTTTTTCCGTGTTTTAGTACTTTTTCACAACAGTCTTGCGTGCTCCATTCTAAACCCATTGTTTTGGTTCTTAAAAACTCATCCCTATGTTTGTCACAGTATGGGCGTGGAAACCAATCACCATATTCATTGTAAAACTCTTTTTTCATACTTGGTTTTACCAGTGTTTCTAATGTTCCGCTCAACGCCATGTATGCGCTATCTGTATCCATTTCAACATATTGGAAATCACTTCTGTCAATATATCTATAAATAAAAAGTTTGTTTCGATTTCAATTATTTGGAAGTTTTACTTACTTACACATAATAATGGTAGGGAATTAGGTTTCACTTACTTATCCATAAAGTCGTAGTAAAACTGTAGCATTCTCAGTTTAGCATACTGTAGCACGGAGAAACCCAAGTGTACTGGAACATTCATAGTTAGCTGAAATGATGGTGATACTGATTAGCAAAGTAAACTTGTGGAATATAAATTTTGAATTGCAAAATAATTGTTTTAAAACTTACTAGCTGTTTACAGGTTACGATTTCATAAAAATCATCTGCTATCTCTTCCATGGCGATAAATTTGTTTCCTCTGATACGAAATGAAGCTTTTCTGGCGCCTTCGATGAACTTGATGGTGGTATGTTTTTCTTTATCAGTGATTGTTTTTCCATAAGCAGCATTTCCTACCAACTTGCTAGTAGTAGCGAGTAATTCTTGACTAGGGTCTGCATCTCCCATTCTCCTAGCGTCTGAAACCGATGTTCCAAAAGCTTCAAAAGCTTTTCTAGGAATATATTCTATTAGCTGATAAACTTTGGTGACTTTCAATCCTTGTTTCAAGTACCATTTCAACAAAGGACTCATTAGCAATATCTTATCTCCGTACATACTTCCAACTAATGAGCGTTGAGGAGTCTTTAAAAACCCTTCGGCTTCAGCAAAGACTTTCATTTCATCGCTCAAGTGTTCTCTGGTTAACATCGTATTTTTAAAAATCGGAGGCATTTCGGAGAACTTTTCTTCCTCTTCCTCAGGAACTTCGATGTCACATTCAACAAATCCGAAGAATTCTTCTGATTGAACTCTCTCCAACACTTCTTCTTGATTCAGCTTTTTTTCAAGTATTTTAGGGTAGAAAGAATTGTAAAACGTGTTGACAAATTTTTGTAAATTTGTATGAGTTTTTACACGCTTCATCCAGTCACACTCCCAAATCGAGATTACAGTGTAACCTAATGCTCGAAGATATTCTTCATTTTCCATCGTAGTTTTAAACAGATTTGCTTTTGATTTTCTTCCAGTAGCTTGAAGCTCTTGTTCTTTAGCGTTGTTATAAGAGCAGTCGTGTCCATGCCAAAAACATCCGTGGAATTGAAAGACATGACGATTTTCAACACAGAAACCATCAACTGGTAATCCTCGCTGTCCGAGAGTAACTTCTGCTCCATTGAGCTGATGTCTGATATTGATTTTTTTTGAGAACATTTGGAACTGTAACCAGCTATGAGCTATCTTGCTAAATTTTACTGGTTCAGCGACAAAGGAGTTTTCGATTTTTCTTCTTCGAGGATAGCCAGTAGGCATTGATTGCATCATACACCATAAATAGAGCGCATTTGCATCAACTCCATAGATTCTATCACAAATCTTTGCTTCTTTTCCCAACCAATGTTCTCTAATTTTAGTTATACCTTTTTCGTGATATCTATGCATCACTAGACTTGGTCCACCAACTATATTTTTCTTTATTAGAGGATAAAGTTCTGCATTGCAGTTGTCAAGCAGACAAATTGGGAGAGTCTGACGAAACGAGTTACCAAGTTCATCAAAATTCAAGTATGTAGAGAGGTATGGAGGGGGTGGTTGAGGTGCTTTGTTAAACATCCATCGAATCGCTAATCCTGGTAAAGATATACCATCTTTTAACATATCAATCCCATGCTCTCTGTAGATTGATCTTTGTCTTTCCAACGCTTGAACAAATGGTTTTACATCCAAGTTGTTGTACCATTTTAAAAAATCCCTCATTGTCTTCATGTCGTTATTTTTCCATGCTTCTTGACAAATTATGTACTCTTCTTCACTGATATTCTTTTGTTTTAAAGAACTGTAAAAAGCTTCTCTTGGAGGTAGATGTTCTTGATTAAGTTGTTCCAAGTCTTTCATCCATTCATAAGGAAAAAATCCTTTTCCGGCTTCACATTTGTATGCTTTGAGATACATTTCATAGCTATATCCAGGAGCGATGAAGTTTGTACAATCTAAAAACAAAAAAGATCCTATTCCGATAACAGGCATCTTGGTTCCTTTTTTTATAACAAAATCAAAATCTGTGTCACAGACATCATAAGTCTGTGAATTGAAACCTAGAATAGGGAGTTTTTTCATATAGCTGTACAAATCATCCAGAACTTTTTCAGCTCCTGTTCTACGTCTGAAACGATTTTTTTCAAAATCACTACGAAACTTTTCTTCAGCTTCTTCCAGTCGTTGTAATTCACCTTCTATCTGTTTTATGATTCGCGAAAATTGTTTTTCCAATCGGCTATATGATTCTTCACTAATATCATCCAAGTATTCAATGAACTTTCCAACGCATTCATCATCATCCCCATTATTGACAATACAACGCGGGTTGTTGAAGCCTGGTACATTTGAACAAATTGAAATACTTAAAAGTTTATGCTCATTCGTGTAAATGGTTGTGTCTGTATCTCGATCTTTTTCGCAATTAGGTAACAAACACTCTATGTCAAATGTTGCAAAAAATGGATAGTATCTCAAGGAATCATCTGACCCGATATCTATCCCGAATTGAACCTTCAGTTTGTCGAATATTGTAGCAGTAGGACTGTATTGCCCTCCAGAAAACTGCATAGTTGTTGCCTCTGAGATTGAACATCTGTGTCTTTTCAGATTCCCCAATCTATCATAACAAGTAGAACAGGTTGGACATCTGTAGGCTTTGACATATCCTTCCAAGTTTGTAATAAGACTGAAGTGATTGATATAAAGATCCAAATATAGATTCTCCTTATAACTGGAGTTTGAATTCCAAATAACTGTTGAAGTCATATCATCATTTAAAGAAAACACTGTTATCTTCAGTTGAAATGCTCGCTCCAAAAGCAATAAATCAGCTTCTGTCACTCCTTTCCCATCACACCTTTTACCACTATCACCATAGATGAAACTATGATATTGTTGTTGGTACTCCTTCACCTCCTTAATTATCGGATCTTTTGCAATTCCACCGTTTTTTTGTAGTTCTTTGTGTAATGCTAGACATCTAAAAAAACAAAGATTGTCGGTAATTCGTTTTCCTTTTGTGTTTTTTAACATGGTTCGTATGTGTCTGTTGTTAAGGAGGTGAGAGGGTAAATGCTCTGGTGGTGATCCAACTTTTCCCATTCCGAGTAGTTTGTAGAAATAAAACGAAATGTTTGTGATCAACATCAATCTCCAAGTCGTATTTGGTCTTCGTCTCAAGCTATTTGTACGATGATCAGTCTCCATAACATCAACAAAGAAGTCATCAAGATCTCCTTCAGTTTCAATCAGTTTAGCTTTTGGATATACAGTAGCATTGTTTGATGATGAGTGAAAGTATCGGAGTTCACCATCATTTTTATTTTCTAGTATACAACCTACGCTACAGTTGACTTTTGCTCTCGAGCTCAATTGTCTCCAAACTTTTTTTAGCAATTCTAACACTCTTGAATCATGATAGTCATTTTGGTAGGTATCAGCTTGGTCTCTTGGAATCCCATCCCAAAGTCTTACATTTAAAAGTTCTATGACTTTTCCAGCTCTATGTTTCGTTTTCATAGCTCCCCAATATCTAGCTATCAAATCATCACATTCTTCATCTTGAAAAGTTGGAGCTGTGCTATCATCAACAATACCTAGGGTTGATGCTCGGGTAGGTCTTTCAAAATTTAAATCTTCCATTTCTTCTTCTTGTTCTTCCTCTTGTGCTTCTTCCTCTTCTTCTTCTTCTTCTTCTTCTTCTTCTTCTTCTTCATTTTCTATCATTGGATCATTCTCATTTTCTTCAACTATCTCCTCCACAACCGGCTCTATATCTTGAGCTATTATGCTAGTCTTTGGTGGTGAAGGCTCAGCACCAAATCCTATTTGATTGATTGTTTCATCGGGTAAACGAAAACAAATGAGATTTTCTTCTAACCATTTCCAATTGGGGGAAATTTCAGGGTTTTTTTCTTCTACATTCTCCTCCCGATAATTTAAACTTTGTCTACAATAGAAATGTTAACACATAATAGTTGTTCTATAAAACATTCACATACATTTTATATAAAATGTAACAGAAGAAAAAAATGACTTAAACACCATTATCAATTAATTTTTAAAATGGAATTAGGAAAAAAGACTCAAACATTATTATTAGTTAAGTTTTTAAAAACTTACTGTGTACTATGACATGAATTCCAAACTCCCTCTTTTACATTAATTCTCTGATATTCTGAGTCCTGTCTACAATAAAGAGATAGCGCATTATTTTTGCTGATTCATGAGATGAGTATAAGAAAAAAGCAAAAAAATTACTCTACTAATGTTATTAATTTATGATTTTAAAAACTTACTGCTTATCAAAGGCTATTGTATTTTCAGTAGTTGCTGAAACTTGAAAAGTCGAAGGTTTGTCTTGAAAAGCATTTTCAAGTTCCATCTCCATTTCATTTTCATATTCAGCATTGCATTCATCATTCATGTATTCATTATCAGCGTTTGAAAAACCGATATCATTTTGATTTTTCATGAGCCATTCCCATTCCTTATGTATGTCTACATCAGTATCATCCTCTTCTGTTTCCATAGCACTATAATAACAATAAAATCATTACTTTTTAATAGAAGTGACAATAGCACATAAAAAGGTAAGTTAAATGTCTCAGCTAATAAATTTTACCTTGTGAATAAAACTCCTAGTAGTCAGTTGGTATATTATATAGTAGATGTTGAGGCTTCAGTTACTGTTGTTAGAACGAGTGATTTATTATGTGAAAGCATTACTTTTTAAGTAGACAAAAACTTAAGTGAGATAATTAAGGCGGATAATTAAGTCTTAGCTTCAATGAAAATTTTCAAATTCACACAGAAAAACTTTTAATAGTCAGTGGATGTAGTAGTAGATGTTGCTCCTCCGATCACTGTTGTAGAACTGGATGCTTTCTGTGTGAAAACAGTGGCTCTTAAATAGGTAAAGCTGCACTGGTTGAACTCTATGAATACCAACCTTCTTTATAATATGACTATGAATCAGAATTTTGTCCACGCGAAAACCAATGCTTTCGCGGGAATAAATAATTTATTTTCACGCGAATAGAAACTGTTGCTTTCGCGGGAATACAAATTTTATTTTCACGCGGATACAAACCAATGCTTTCGCGGGAATAAAAACTTTATTTTCACGCGAATGGAAACAGTTGTTTTCGCGGGAATAAATACTTTATTTTCACGCGAATGGAAACTGTTGCTTTCGCGGGAATAAATCATTTATTTTCACGCGAATAGAAACTGTTGCTTTCGCGGGAATACAAATTTTATTTTCACGCGGATACAAACCAATGTTTTCGCGGGAATAAAGACTTTATTTTCACGCGAATGGAAATAGTTGTTTTCGCGGGAATAAATAATTTATTTTCACGCGAATAGAAACTGTTGCTTTCGCGGGAATACAAATTTTATTTTCACGCGGATACAAACCAATGCTTTCGCGGGAATAAATACTTTATTTTCACGCGAATGGAAACCGTTGTTTTCGCGGGAATAAATAATTTATTTTCACGCGAATAGAAACTGTTGCTTTCGCGGGAATACAAATTTTATTTTCACGCGGATACAAACCAATGCTTTCGCGGGAATAAATACTTTATTTTCACGCGAATGGAAACTGTTGTTTTCGCGGGAATAAATACTTTCATGCAAAAGCATTGGTTTGTATCCGCGTGAAAATAAAATTTGTATTCCCGCGAAAGCAACAGTTTGTATTCGCGTGAAAATAAATTATTTATTCCCGCGAAAACAACTGTTTCCATTCGCGTGAAAATAAAGTCTTTATTCCCGCGAAAGCATTGGATTGTATCCGCGTGAAAACAAAATTTGTATTCCCGCGAAAGCAACAGTTTCTATTCGCGTGAAAATAAAGTCTTTATTCCCGCGAAAGCATTGGTTTGTATCCGCGTGAAAATAAAATTTGTATTCCCGCGAAAGCAACAGTTTCTATTCGCGTGAAAATAAATTATTTATTCCCGCGAAAACAACTATTTCCATTCGCGTGAAAATAAAGTCTTTATTCCCGCGAAAACATTGGTTTGTATCCGCGTGAAAATAAAATTTGTATTCCCGCGAAAGCAACAGTTTCTATTCGCGTGAAAATAAATGATTTATTCCCGCGAAAGCAACAGTTTCCATTCGCGTGAAAATAAAGTATTTATTCCCGCGAAAACAACTGTTTCCATTCGCGTGAAAATAAAGTTTTTATTCCCGCGAAAGCATTGGTTTGTATCCGCGTGAAAATAAAATTTGTATTCCCGCGAAAGCAACAGTTTCTATTCGCGTGAAAATAAATTATTTATTCCCGCGAAAGCATTGGTTTTCGCGTGGACAAAATTCTGATTCATAGTTATATTATAAAGAAGGTTGGTATTCATAGAGTTCAACCAGTGCAACTTTAGCTATTTAAGAGCCACTGTTTTCACACAGAAAGCATCCAGTTCTACAACAGTGATCAGAGGAGCAACATCTACTACACTTTCCATTGCAACTACTAGAAACTTTCTCTTTATAAAAGGTAAAATTTAAAACTTATTATTCCCTACCTAACAAAGATCAAAATTAGTTTAGCTATAATGTAAAGTATGAAATAAATAATCTTTTAGTTCCACATGAAAAGCTGAATTATATGTTATTTCTTTCTTTTTTAGAACACTATGGAGGATTTTTCTGCTTCTTACACGGATTTAAAGCCAATCGAAAACAAACAAAAAACGTTCAAAACACCCAAAAGAAAAAACTCTAACTCTGTCACAAAAGAAGCAGCGATAAAGAAACGAGCTCTTCCAAAACTGGTTTTACCCACAACATCAAACAATATGGAACAAAAAGAATTGCTCACTGATGCTGACAGAGCTCTCAATATGGCCAAATCTCTCCAAAAATGGAAGGCATGTGATTTGAAAAAGATTGGAGGGTTTCTTACACTAGCATCACTTCCTGTTCCATCAGTTTTGCAAATCGTTTCTATTGAGCAGAGTACTGGTGCATACGGAAACTACTACATTCTCACTTATCTTGATAATTCAACTGGAGCGAATTTTCAGAAAGTCGTTTGTCCAAGTAGAGTAGTTGAAAGCTTCAATGTTGATAACTACCCATTACCTTTCAACATTTTGTACTTGGGTGAGATGGAAAACTCAAAAAAACCAGAGACTACTTACTACAATGTCAAACGTATCAGTACAAAACGATTAACCACAATGGAAGCTACTGCTGAAGCTGAAAAACTGAGAAAAATGAGTGAAGAAGAACTCAAACTCGCTTACGACATCGAGTATCTCAGTAATTTCAAAGATTGTTCCATTTTTGCTTACATCGAAGTTGTAGAAAGATTCATTCCTTTCCGATTCAATGGAGAAGAATCCATTGTAAATTGCATTCGCTATGTCACTGAAAAGAATGGAAAAAGAGAGACGAGAACGCTTTTACTACCAATCAGATATAACGAGGAAGCTAAAAGATGTGCACCTGGTGTGATGATTTACAAAGGAAAAAAACAGAGTAAGAATGGAAATCCTATTCCATATCACAATGTTGTCTTCATTTCTTCAACCAACGCTAGTGATTGGGAGCAATATTGCACACAAACAAGTTCCAATGAGGTGCTAACAAAAACGAATAATGAGGATGAAGTTCTTAAGGAATTCCTAGAAAACGAATTACAAGATTTTGATGAACCACTTGGTGTTGATGGTATGTAAACTCAATATCAAATGCTGACAACAGGTAGTCTCAAGCGGATAATGAATGAATAAAAAAAAAGCCTGTGTATTCATTGACATTACAAGTTGTACTGTTTTGTATTACTTACTATTTACCGACTCTAACTATATTATATGGAAAGATTTTCCCTACTTATTATACAATAAGTCTATATAATCATATAATAATTCATAGAAAAGTCTAAAGGTTCTCAGGTGATTAACTCACCAAAAGTTCCGGTTTTGCAAAACATTTGAAGATCTTCCTATCCTAAGCATTATACGAATGACTGCACTTTTTTATCCAGTTGAAATATCTAAAAACTTCAGTAACTTAGTATTTACTGACTCTAGCTATATTATATGAGATTTTCCCTACTTATTACACAATAAATGTATATATTCACATATTCTTTCATTTTTAATCACTGTATTTATTCAATGTAGATATATTTCCTCTCTCTCAAGATATCGTATGACTCGGAATTACAAAAAATTATCAAACCTTAAATGCCTCACATTCAAAATCTAGACATCCTATGAGTTATAATTATGTATACAATTATGTAAAAAATTATCATAACTTAAATGCCATACATTCAAAATCTATATACCATATAAGTTCAAATTAAGTAAAATAATAATCAAAACTCGAATGCCACTTAAATGCCACTCAAATGCCACTCAAGTACCCCTCAAATAAAACACAATATAAACTCGGCGAATTCATTCAACGCCGTAACCCATTGCATCACCCCAGATTATGACCCCACAAAAAAACACTTGGTAGGGAGATCTGCTCATATATTACTACTATTATCCACCATCTAACCATCCACCATCCAACAAAACCCAGCATGTGGAAAGAAACAGGAAGTAGCAAATTATCCATTAGTAACAAGCATGGCATCAGGCTGTGTAGCAATATTACTAACAATGGTCTTTTACAGTTTATTACACTACAATTTATGTTACACTATAACTGGATTGAAACAAATCCATTTTTGCTGCTGACAACTAAGTGCGACATGAATCAAAATAATAAAAATTTTACTTCAGCAAAAATGAAGTTTTTCTTATCATTGCTTAATAATATTCATTGGTATTATTATCCTCATCATTCATCAAATAACAACCAACATACGACTTAAAGCCCTTGTCACCACACAGCTTTGGTTGCAAGCACAAAACTCTGCCATAAGTTATCCATTTATTTACTCTTACACGTCGTCAGTCAATAATAATTCAAACAGCCTGCAATGCTAATCGGCTGAATTGCACCAAACAACATCTTGACTGCAATGATTTTCATGGGCATGGTTTAGCGGGATAATAGCGATAAAAACTTTTAGTTGTGGAAATACATGGCAAGTTGCTAATTGATATTGAAAAAAACCCTGAAAGTTTTGTGGTTATTTGATAGTAATGTAGAAACATACCAATTGTTTTCTGTAATGGAACAAATTTCAAATCAAGTAAATCCTATCTTAGCTATAGTAGTTGTAAGGATCTGAGCTATCTTGGCAATCTTAATACACATTGCTCATTATGATTCAGTGTTGTGGTAGCAAGCAGAGCATAGCGGTCCTAGGATTGATCAAGTTCTCAAAATGTATGGTTCACTATGGTCTCATCAGCAATTAAATTAACAAGATAATTAACCTAGTTATATTATTATCCAATAAAATAGGCCTGTTGCCATTTTTAACTTTTTTTATATCTTTAAATCTTACTAGTTTGATGTGAAGTAAATATTAATGGATTATTTAAGAGTAATAACAATGAAACAAACTAAAGAAGTTTTAGATAAAAATGGTGGTGACAAGGAAGCGAATACGGGAGCTCGAGCGGTTGCATTGCTTTTTGGTGGTGTTGTGGTACTACGACCATTGGTGTGGCACTTTGTGTGAGAACAGTAATTGATTTAGGAGAGCACATTTAAATCACAGTAAAAATTGTGAAGAACTATTCAGCAATTTATCATTTATGTTACTTATACCCTTATATCTTTCATGCGTTCTACCATGTGCTGCGCTATCTTCTGATTGATTAATTAAAAAATTATGTAACTAAATAGTTATGGAGTGATCTGCTTTCTATTTTATGGGTACTAATGCACTTGGTTTGTGCTGCATACAAGCAGCTAGGTTTTTTGAAATGAATCGTTTTCATATCACGGAGACGAAGGGCAACTCCCTGTGCCAAGAAAAGGATCTGGGTGCCGTCTGCTATGATAACGTGGGACTCACTCTTTTGTTCTGACTGTCTTACCGACTCAGGTAGCTGGTTAAAAACGTGCATGGACAGGAGATTTGTGGTGCAACCAGTCTCGACGATGAGAGTGACTGAATTTCCTTCTAGTTTTTCTGGTAGGAAGTAGCTTGCCCGGTATGGCCTCTCTATCTCAGTGTTGACCAACGGGTGGGTTGAACCTTTGCAGCTCGAGAGGAGAGAGGCGACGCTCTGCTTCTAAGGTATGAGGGGTGCTCCGCTGGTGGGCTGACTGGTGTAACTGCCGTCTGGCGGTTCTGAGCCTGGGGAGGCTCGTGCTTCAGGGGACCTACAGGTCGTAGGGGGTAGGTAGAGTAAGGAGTGTATGGCGGCCAAAGTTTTATAAAGCTCCGGATCATCTGCTCTGTCGTGTAGAACTGCATAACGGTTAGAGGGAGGGAGCTGCCATTTAGGTGAGGAAGGCAAGGCCTTCTTTCTAGGAGGTGGTCCGGGGGACCCGGTTGAAGGAGCAGAAGGCACAGTCTCATTAGTTCTCTTTTCAACTTTTGTGCCCTGTTACAGCTAGTTGGGAGGTGGGTTTTCTGCGGGCACTTATCGTTTCCCTACACCGGTGTTGCTCTAGGTGTAGGGGTAGCCTTTGGTTTAGATGGACAACATCTACTATAATGGTCAATCTTCCCACAACCCCAACACTAAGGCGGCACCAATTGTACTGTAGCAGGGGGTGGCGTGGTGTGGGAGGGTTCTGTTCAATGACGGGGATGGTAGGTGTCGCAGTATAAGGGTGATGTGTCACAGGAAGAATGTGGTTAGAAACCTGGGTAGGAGGTTGCATCACTACAAAAACAGGGTATACTTCAGGAGGGGTGTAAACACGCTAAAAGTGGGTGCGTACATGCCGAGGTACGGTGTCTGTCCTACGGGGGTAGGGACCCGGTGATACTGAAGGGGTGTATGCTCTACTTGTTGCCACTGCCTCATTTGTTGCATCTCTACTGCCATGTTCTGTAACATCTGAAGTAACCGAGTCATTGCATCTTCCAACATGATTGCTGGCTGCGGGGGTGGAGGGGAGTAGCTCACTGAGGGGTAATTGATGGAAACTGGATACGGGCAAGTTATCTCTCCTGGAGCCCGCGACACCACCGCAACAGTCTGGGAACAATGGTACGGGGTCAAGGAAGATTTGTAGGGCTCCGCTTCCTCTTCATCTTTGTCTACATCTCAAACTCCGGATGGTGTATAGTCAGGAACTGTCTTGATGTAAAGGAACTCACCTCCACCACAAACTGCATCTTCAAGGCCCTGTGGATCCAATGCTAATAGGTGCCGTTGCAGATACTGGTGAACCAGGGTGGATGTAAATGTCTGTAGTATCATACGTTCTATTTGTCTACCTGGTAAATCTTCATAAACGACTCGAATTAGTCTCCCCACCTCACTAGCATGCTCTTGGAGGAAAGTCTTTGGTGCCTTCTTCAGATGTGCTACACTCTGCAGGGCTTCACGGCATATAAGGCCAAAACGAGCATGTAGTGCTGTGAACACAACTTGCAGGTTGTTAGGTCTGCCACACCCTAATGCTTCCTCACAAAGCGCCTCTGTTACGTGGAGCAGAGCTGTGTGGGCATTTCAGTAGTTTGCTTCAGCAACCTCTAGTAAACCGTGTGATGAAGTACTCCACATCACGTTGTCTGTTGAACTTGGGAGGCTGGAAGTTCTGTGCAGGAGCAGGGGGAAGTGCATGGGGTTGCAACACTCCTTTCAGTGTCTGTGTGAGTCTGTCTAAGGTCGCAGCTTCCTTAGTGCCTGCTGGCAACCGTCCAGCACTCCTGGCTCTCAGTGCAGCCATTGAAGGAAAGGATAGTCTTTACAATCATCAGGGCACCTGTCAGCACGGGAGCAGAGAACTTCGGGCTGACGGTCATTCACTTTTCTTCTAGTACACCTGTGAAGTAAATTGTACATTGCGTCGAACACCGTAGGGGAGGGTGGCATTCTGCCGGGTCGGGGGGGGGGGGGGTGGGGGGAAGAGTACCACTGAGTCAGAGAGAAGGGGGATGTAGCGGTGTCTGTGGGATGGTAGTTGGGCTGCTACCAGACAACTGTTACCAGGGAGAAATCACCAATACCAGGGGTGAGGGGGAACGAGAAGAGGTGGAATTTGGCCATTGGTAACTTCTCTCGCAGTGTCTCAATGCTCACAGGATTCCACTGCTGCTACCAATGTAACGGATTTTGCCGTGGTTCTACCAGACAACTGCTAGAGAGAGGCATACCCCGTGTAATCTGCAGACAACCAACAAGGTTGTCATGCTAACAGCACACTGCGACACATGGTAGCAACGATACTAATCTGTATGGGGTCGGGAGCGCTACTGTAAACAGTAGTGACGGCTCCTGTTACTAACTGTCCATGTATAAAGATACACTGTGTTCTACCGTGTACGGAAGTGTCAACAAGTAAGTCAGCAACCTGCCAAACTTGACACGAGATGGTTCAATTATAAACACTTTATTGCTTGTGCAATAGATAAGCTTGCATGAGCAGTTCCTTCACAAGAGCACAAACAGACCTGCCCACTGAGCTAAATACAACCTATTTATAGAAAATCATTCAGTTGAAATTGCAGTTAAAATAAAGGCATATGATTGGTTATAAAAAAGCTTGCAAAATATAATGATAAAGCGACATACACAGGCTGGCACATTGTAAACTGGCTAGCCGCCAACATTCGAACAAAGAGACACACGACGCCACGGAAATTTACCATAAAGCCATCCATAACAATAGTAAATGTAAAGCAAGTAGTCCTTCCATTCAATGCTAGTAGTACAGGCAGGCCTTGACCTATCTACTTCCCGCAGCACCTGCTGCAACTCATAGTGCTATCAACTGAGCAAGCTTGGTATTGTTCCGTTTGCGCATTCCCAGGATTTGCTGCTTGTGAGCAACGCACTAGTTGCTTGCATCACTTACTAACCTAGTAAGCAGATGCGACTAATCAACACTACGGTCACACTATGTGAACCCATCAAAATACCCAACCCTATATGTTCAACTCTAGCCAGCTCTATGATATTGTAGTGGATTTTGGGGTGTCAACCCAATGCCCAACAACATCACCTCACTCCAGAGGTCAACTTCCAAACGGAGGAGTATATCAACTCCACAACCGTATTCGGAGCCCACGGCTCAAACGCACAGCTCAATGTTTCAATGAGTATGTCACAGTTTATTATACATCACAACCCAGCGAGGTATAACAACGGTAAAGTATTATGCGACTTCGCACGATCACAATCAGAATCCCAATACAGTACAAAGAATAATGAGAAGTGTTCTGCTTTTTATAGGCAGTACAGGGGAAAAATAGGCCCAAATAAGGAGGCAACAAATCCGCAGTAGCAGGAAGTAATTGCACTAATCAAAACATGATATATAAATAATACAATGCATCATTGGCTAATATGAGGTTAAATACACAAGGCACCCAGAAGTGAGGGGCGGAGCTTATCAGTCAATATTGCTGATTCATGATGGTTTAACAGGTAGCTCTAGTTCTTGGCTCTTATGGCTTGTGGTCCTTGCCTTTGGTCTGTCTGAGGATAGCTAAGCCGAAAAGTCGGGCTCTGCAACTTCTGTATCCTTCTATAGCCCTTCTTTCCTCACCGACCCAGTATGGGGCCGGTAGTGCATGCTGCAGGGCTGGCAGTGTGTGCGTCAGGGCCGGCAGTGTGTGCGTCAGGGCCGGTGGTACCTCTGCAGGGCCGGCAGTGAATGCTGCAGGGCTGGTAGTGATTGGTGCAGGGCTGGTAGTGTTTCTACCGACTTACTTGCTTGTGTTCTGGCTGTGCCAGACTCAGTTTAGGCATGCGTGACACCAAACAGATGTCAGGGGGACCTTGTGCAAAGATAGTGGTCATAAAAATCCACCACATTCCCCTCTCCATTAAAGACAGTATCTCTTTGTCTTTAATTACATAATTTAGCAAAGAGAATAATATAGAGTGGTGAGCAACACCTGTGCTCGGTTAAGTTTATGGGGAGAGCATCCTACTGCCTCCTAGTATCTCTAGGGGTGGCATCCCATGTCTGTTTCGGTCCCCCAGGGTCATAGGGGAAATCGAGAACATCTCTCGTTGCACAGAGTGCTACCATAGCATCTGATGCACAAGCAGAGAAAGAGTCCTCAGGGTTTCTCTCTTCTCCCTTGGTGTACGTGGTGGCCGACTCACTCTTCAGCCTCAACTTCTCTCCTGGAACCTCCTCTTCCAGCATTGGGGGTGGCAAGATCTGCATCAAGTATACCTCTAAGTTTGGCTTGACATCGACAGTTGACTGCGATTCAGCATCTTTTTCGTCTATAGGTGCTAGCTCCGTTTCAGCGGCAGCAGCAACAGTGGTTTGCTGAGGAGGTGCAGTTTCTGTCCGTAGCGACTCCTCCACTGGCACGGCCAACAACTCCTCTTCTCCAAGTCCTGGAGGGTGGTAGGCTGTTAGGTCAGTTTCTAACAGCAAGCTCTCATTCTTCACTTATATCTCCAAACAGTTGTAAGTAGCCATAGTGCTAATCTGTTGCACAAGGCTTTCTTTAGTTGAGACAGTACATGTAGTGCCCTTGTCACTGTCTTGAGAAGGAATGACAGTATCCTTTTTGTCAACTGCTTTCTCGGACTCCCGATTCATCCTGTCTGTGTTTGCAGGAGGTGACTGAGCAGGGGTACTAGGGGCAAAATTTGGTAGCTCCTGGTAGCTCTCACAGGATGAATTCAGCTGGGGCCTTGGTACATCTGGTAGAGTAGCTTCTGGCAATCCATTTGAAACCAAGCACGACCCTCTTGGTGCAATTTCTCTGGCGGCCATAGCTGTTTTGGTACGTTCCCTGGGTTTTCCGGTTATTGCATCATGAGTGGTTTCATCCACTGTCTTCCATGCTGGCAACCAATAGCTCTTTCCGTTCCCTTTCACTGCCTGTGGGTGGTTACTAGGTAACTCCTCCTTCTTTTTCTTCTGGTGATCCTCCTGCTTGTCCAGGGGCGTAGCCAACAGGGGCATAGGGGTAATTTTCACGCTCTTTCCTCTGGCGGCCTCAGTTTTCATCCCTTTGTGCTCAAATTTTCTGTGCGGGCTACTCTCCCCCCTCTCCATTGTTTGGGAGGTCCTGCAGACTGTTTGTTCACTCTTCGAATGTGTTGTGGGGGAAATCCATCCCAACCACCAAGTGACATAGCATCCTTCTGTGTGGCGTCTATCCACATCACACTGTCCTTTAACAACTTCCCATGTTTGACCGTACATGGCACATCATGTCCATCTATAGTAATAACAGAGTCCTAAAATTTGAGTAAACACTCATGAGCGGTGAGGAATGGCATCCCTATGATGGCCTCCTCATTTACGTCACTTGTCACAAAGCTGACATTGGTCTTTAACCCACATATCTGTACGAACACCTTCACCGTGCCGTAGAAAGCAATTTTCGACCCATCAACCATCAACCCATGTGGCTCACTGTTCTGTAGTGTACTCCTTACACTCAGCGGCATTTTTGATAGACATCCCGGGATAGGAGGTTTGTAGTACACCCGGTATCTACAATATTGACACAATTCGTCCATCCATTTTCCCAGTAAGAAAATAGCTCGCCTTATACGGGCGTACAGGGGGGGGAGCAGGTGGTGTCTGTCGCATGCATCTTAGCAGGGGGATGGCTTGTGTAGGGGTGTCGTGTCTCTTGGCTTGGTTTGGGGATGTTACGGCTTGCCCAAGCGCAGGTAGTTGCCAGTAGCTCTACTGCGGGCGTCGGCCATTTCCCGCCTGTGCAGGCATCCGTTGTGGTCTCGTACTCCACAATTTCTTTGGGCACCGCCTCTGTATGGGCCCTAACTCTCCGCAGTCTCAGCACTGGAGTGGTGGTTGATCAGGCAGTGGTGGAGGAGGCTGAGGGGCAGGGGTAGCTCCTGGTTTCAACGACCTGATTTCTTTCGTGAGGTCCAACAATGCCTCCATGACCGCTGTCCGAGGGTTCCTCTTGTCCGGAGGTGCAGGGTGGACATTCTTCACCAAAGTACTCGGTGTGTCCGGCCTATCATTTGTGTATTCCTCTTTGTCCGTAGATTCATCTTCTATCATGCGCACATGATTAGACCTCTCCTCAGGGCCTGACCTTATCTGCAGGTATTCATTTCTTGCTCTCACTGGGTCTGAAATCTCCACTGGCTGTATTGCCAGGTGTCTCTGCAACTAGGGGTTGCCTAGTGTAGAGCTGAAGGTATCCAATACCATTCGTTGCAACGATCTGTGGGGGAGGTCCGCATAAGCGACCTGCACCAGTCGTTCTACTTCAGTGGCATGCTCCTGCAGTGTAGTCTTGTACGTCCTGCGGAGGCCAGTCAGTTTGTACCGTGCTTCACGGAGGGTTGAGCCAAACCTTGCCCGTAGAGCAGCAAATATTCCTTGCAACTGTGGTGCCTTACCACATTCAAGAGCACTCCCTCTCAGGGACTCTCGCAGATGCAGCAACGCTGTCTGCTTGGTCCATTCGTTGGACTCAGCCACTCCCATGGAAGCGCTCAATAAAGTAATCCACGTCTCCATCTCCATCGAACTTCGGTGCGTTAAACAAAGACCGGCGATTGGCAGCGGCTGGCTGCATGCTTGGCTTGTAAGGCTTCTGTCAAACGTTCCATCATGTTCGGGGTTTGCAGGTGGTACCCTATCAGTACTGCATGCCCGTTGGTTTGCCATTGTCTATACTAGAGGAGTAACTCAACTCAAGTGTGCAATGGAAGGTATGCTGGTTTGTATTTAGCGGCGCCAGGTCTCTGCAGCTTCTAGGACTGTCCATATCAAGTGGTCTCAGTACACAAGGTACTGGACAGTAGAACAAGGAGTGTACAATCTTGCACAGCATCGGTAGTAATGTGTACAAGGCCGGCGTTAGAAACACAGGGCCGGTCACAAAGTTAGCAGGGCCAGTATCCGAAGACACAGGGCCGGTATCAGTGTTAGCAGGACCGCTATCAGAAGACACAAGGCTGGTATCAGTGTGTGCAGGGCCGGTATCGAAGATACTGGGCTGTCTGGTTGCTGCAACGGAGTAAACTCAACGTTTATGCAGAGCTAAGTGATGCACACTTTTTACCGATCACTTCTTCAGGTGGAGCAAGCTCAACATCTGTTCAAGAGTGTCCACTTGGGGGTCTGTACGGTGAATACAGAGCCGGATTTTTGGGCTACAATCTGCAGTTCCAAGGTAGCGTAGTCCAACAGCGTGAGAACAATCCCACTGCTGCCACCAATGTGGTGGATTTTGGGGGGCCAACCAAACGTCCACCAACAATGCCTCACTCCAGAGGTCAACTTCCAAACGGAGGAGTATATCAACTCTACAATTGTATTCGGAGCCCATGGCTCAAATGCACAACTCAATGTTTCAATGAGTAAGTCATAGTTTATTATACAAGCACAACCCAGCAAGGTATGCTACTTTGCACGATCACAAGCAGAATCCCAATACAGTACAAAGAATAATGAGAAGTGTTCTGCCTTTTATAGGCAGAACAGGGGAAAACGTAGGCCCAAATAAGGAAGCAACAAATCAGCAGTAGCAGGAAGTAATTGCACTAATAAAAACATGATATATAAATAATACAATGCATCATTGGTTAATATGAGGTTAAATACACGAGGTGCACAGAAGTGAGGGGCGGAGCTTATCAGTCAATATTACTGACTCATGATGGTGTAATAGGTAGCTCTAGTTCTTGGCTCTCATGGCTTGTGGTCCTTGTCTTTGGTCTGTCTGAGGATAGCTAAGCTGCAAAGTAGGTTACTGCATCTTCTGGGCTCTCAGGCTATAGCCCTTCTTTCCTCACCGACCGGGTATAGGGCCGGTAGTGACACTGCAGGGCCGGTAGTGCATGCTGCAGGGCCGACAGTGTGTGCGTCAGGACCGGCGGTACCTCTGCAGGGCTGGCAGTGAATGCTGCAGGGCCGGTAGTGAATGCTGCAGGGCTGGTAGTGTTTCTACCGGCTCACTTGCTTGTTTTTTGGCTGTGCCAGACTCAGTTTAGGCATGCCTGACACCCAGCAGTTGTCAGGGGGACCTTGCACAAAGATAGTGGTCATAAAAATCCACTACAATGTTCCGAGTATGCTCCTCTAATGTGAAAGATATATTTTTAGTTATATAATCAAACAGTTTGCTGATCGAGTCAATGAGTTTGATTAGATTAATCGACAAGCTTCTTGACAAAATAATGCTCAATTTGCTCCCTCCAATACCAGCAATGCAAAATTAGTCACCCTGTTAGCAAATGCAGGATATTGTGGGGTATGCAAACCCTCTTAAGTGTGCAACTCAACACAACTCGTGGTAAAACTAATTGTGAATGTTTGACACAATGGAACTACAGGGATAAGCTACCCATGTGAAGCAAAACTCTATGACGGCTACGATCTAATGGCTTAAAGTTGTAAAGAGCCCACAACTCCTATGATTGCATGGTGCCTACAGCAATACTGAACTAGACTTTAAACACATATGGACCAGTTCTTCTTGTGGGGGTAATATCCAATCAGACATAGGGGAATTCTGTCTTTATATATATGACGTGCCGGCTTCCTTAGCCTGGGTCCCAGCTCTGCTGATAGCTATCTTTTTGCATGTACAGGTGGGTGTGTTGACCCTTGGAATTAAGGCAACCCGAATCTGATTGGTATACCAACAAGGTCAGGACACTTGGCTGGTATAGGCCACAATATGATGGACCCTGAGTTAGTATATTGATTTGGTATTGCTGTTTTACTGGGCTAATATACTCTATATGCAGTATAATGGAATGATACTGTGTTCTATACAGGGTAGCACAAAGAGGGGATTATGTATGTGATATAGGGGAAAGGGCACAGGGTGTCAAGGGGCATACCTAGGAATGGGAAAGAGTATAAAAGTACTTTATTACTAAATATCCCACAACATCAAAAATAAAGTTAACCATAACTGCAATAATGACAATGACATGGTAAAAATGGTGAACATTATGATAAATACAATAATGAAAATGACGGCGACAATATTGATGATGATAAAATCTTTGATAATAGTAATATTAATAATAATGATAATAGCAGTACCAAAGTTAGCTAAAATGAAAATAATTAATCAAACTTCTCTTTCAGTCAAACACCATCATCCAAAAAAGCAATACACCCCAAGTATTCTAATTTGATTAGTCAGTAAGTTGGTTTATTTGAGGAACGATGTATCTGAAGTACAATAAGAACTTATTGCCACAATATTATTTATCAAAAAAAAAGTATTTTGATGAAAATATATCATTTGTTACGTTCTGTACCGGTTAAATGGTTACAAACGACGAGTAGTCATGTATATAGGATATATTGCATTGCTTCAAGGGCACAACACTCTGGTAAAGCAGTCACTATATACGGTGCTAAGCTTGGGCTAGGCAACCGGAAATTCCATGCGCTATTGATTGTGAAATTTCAACTCACTAACAACTAGGTGCTACACGAATGCAAGTTATATGCTATTAACTACATTGGTTGAGGAGTTATGTTTCCTTAGCCGAGGTAGTAGTAGTAGTTAGTGATGGAAGAGGACAAAAAAATTCAGGCTCGGTCCGATTCCGAATCTTTCCACTCAAATCGAACCGGTCCGAGGCGGTTCGGTCCGACTCCTATTTACGTTTGACAACTCCTTGGTTGTATAAGTTTATACTGAAGGTCAAACAGGTCTCTAGGTTACTTGACGATCAATGCAATTTTAGCAAAGTTTAAGTACCAAGTAATAGCAAGCAGCATTTTTCTTTCAAATTTTGCTAACGCTAAAACATCCTAATTAGGGTCTACAATAAATAAAAATTAATTATTTTACTGATTTATTATCAATACAACTACAAATATTTACCTATAATAAATAGCATTTACTTTTATTAATTATTGTTGAAATGATCAAGGAGTAGTAATATAGTAAAAGTTCAGTGTTCTTGGTCGAGTGAACTGGTCAAGTCAAATGAATTGATTGCGTATGTCATAGATAGTAGTTACTAGACTGAGCATGTTGTTGAGTGAGCAGTGAGAAATAAATCCAGACAAAGCTTCTCTTTGACATTTTTATTACTTACTACTACTAACTGCTAATCAGCACGTGTGATTGATGTGCCTGTGTGATTTTGTTTACTAGTCTAATTGTTGGAAGTATACACAGGATCCCTATCTTCCTCAGATTACAGGCTATCGGATGACTAAGGCAATGACCACTGTCATTGAAAACGATAGACACAACACCGCATAAGTAACCAGATCAGCGGGTTACAACTATATGCTTTTACTATAGTCGTAATTGATCGATGAAGGCCGATTCGTTAGGATTCAAAACTGTTGGATTCGATTTGGATTCGCCCCGGATTTGAAAGGGGACAACCCGTGGTTCGAGGCGAACGAGTACCCGTTTCCATTACTAGTAGTAGTAGTAGTAGATAGTAGTAGAGTAGTGTAGCATAGCTGCTAACTAGCTCGGTCTGGTTAGCAGTTCTTAGTACCAGTTGTGGCATCAAAATCAATCAACCACACGTAACTCGACGATATACTGTGGACAATGTATCTGATGTAGCCAATGACAAGCATTATTGCACGGGCGCTGGACAAAGAATAACGCAGAATTTAAAAATGTTATTAGGAAAATGCATGGACCGCTCGGAACCTGCGATCGTGTAGCCAGGTCTTTATAACTTCAAGGTGTTCTTGATGAATCACACATAAACTATACATCAGTTGTCTCGCTTGCCACAAAGAAACTGATGAACATACCTGTCAAGGTTTGATGAATATTTGGAAAGCAATTCTTTCAAGTGGGTGCTTGTTTTGAAGTCTGAAGTGGTATTTAACCATCGCTTGAGCTTGCCTAAAGTAGTATAAAAACTGAAAAATTGTTGACTGCAGCACATATACAACTTAAAGGTGGCGTGCCATTGATTGAAACGCAATTATCTAGTTGGAGTTGTCTCTTCTTCAGAGTCGAAAACTGCTAAATAGTCTCTACCAAAATGTTGAAAATAATCATGAGTTAGTAGCTATTTTTTTTTAATTATTTGAAAATCATTATTTATTTACAATCTACATTTCATAGGTTTTTTCCAGCCAAAAAAATGAGTAATTCAGATTTGAAAATTGTGATTGTCTTTGATGACAACAATTAAGCCCGAACCGAATCTCCGACGGAGTTTTTTCTTTGTAGATAAATTCTAAATATTGTTACTTTAGATTGTTTGATATCATTTGATTTAAAAATGTTTTTTCAACTATGATTTTGTTTCAGTTTGTGAGATATTCGCCATTTAATTTATCACATGAGGGCCAGTGTGTGTACCAGATGGCAAACTTATCAATAATACATTAAAATGCTGACTCACTAAAATGCTTCCAGAAAATCTGAAAACAATTGCAAACTATTTTTTTATGCTCTTGAAAGTCTGTACACAATGATTATTACTGGAATGCCCTCCTTCCATGCAAACAAGCCAAATCTTTAAAAATCCGCTTTACAGCTTTATATAAAGCGTTGCGTAACGAGAAAAAAATTGTGACAAGTCAGCATCTGTTGCGCTTATACTAGCTTATACTATACAGGAAACTAAATAGAGCACAAATCCGGACGAAGTTTTTTTAATCAAGAAACTTAGGATTAAACAAATTGGGTTTTAATCAGTCAAAAGTTGCTGACATAGCATCTTCAGTACTTTTATTAGTGAGTGATAAATGGAAATTGCATTTTGTACTTTTTAAGGTTAGAGTTTAATTTTTTATCATTGGAAATAGTATGTAAGTTTCTATTCTAGCGAGCCATAACTCTAACTAGCACCAACAGTATACAATCAAATCTCAGTTATCAGGTGGCACTATCATGAAAACTTTAGTTTGACACCAACAAAAAATAATTCTTAGATAACCAGAGTTGAGGTTTTTCCGTGGTTATAATACTTCTACCCACAAATACTTACATCGTAAGTTAACATTAAAGGTAACTTGATACTATCAGCAACATTGGCTACATAAATCTATAAAATTCGACTGTGACGTCCACTGTGAACCAATAGTAAATTCGTTGCTAGATTGCAGGTCAAAGGTCAAAATTTAAATTTAAAAAAGTCGAGGCACTTCAGTCTTTCCATTACACTCATCAACAAGCACAGTTTATGTTTTCTCTTAATCAGCTACTGCCATAAAACCTTAAACTTCATATGAGCCTTTAAACGCTGTGAGTGATCAGTGACCATACATCCTAGCATCTAGTGTTGTACTGAAGTTTCAATTCTTGTTGACCTCAAGACCAAAACACGCAGCCTGGGACCCACAGGAACGCATGCACATGGTCTCACGGGCTTTTTCTCTGTACTGGATAATTATATGTCAGCATTAGATCCAAGCAAAATGACTAACCTTTCTTCTTAGCTTCTTTCACTCCAAGTTCCAGCACAGCTTTCTCTGCAATTTCTTCTGTGATGTCATACTGGCTTTGTACGTATGAGATTGCTCCAATTTGCTGCTCTGTGAGGTCCATACAAGCTTGTGATTTCCTTTCATCTCTGAGTCTGGTGTTTTGTCGTGATTTGCACTCTGTGATTATTTCTGAAAGCTGGTCAGCAGTGACTGGGTGGATGACGGACAGTAGCCCAAGAACCTGTTAAAATTCAGGATACTTCTGTTGCTGCAACTTTTGTGAATGTTGGCACCACAAAAAAAATAAGGTTGTGAAATGAAGAATATTTTAACGTTTGATAAAAACAGGGGTCAGGTTTTATTTTTGATAACTTGGCCTGGTTGACTGAAAATTATCTTTGTTTCAAAATTTCAACTAAATGATGTCAAAATAACTGTAAGTAATTGTTGCATTAGAGCTTCATCATGAACTTGAACTCAATATCGTTTTATGCTACAAAAAATTGCCACTCTATGACATGCGTAGCCTTAATTAGTGTCCAGCTTTATTCGCGACCGACAAACAATATAAAAAAATGCTCTTTGATTATTTTTTATTTAGTATTGTAATGGATTTCAGCGTCCACTACTGGACACAACTGCTACCGGCTGTGCAAGGACTTAACTCTTGCCTTGCAAGCCCTGTGCAATTCCCTAGCTACCCAGTCAATACTGGCATAACAGGGTATGATCTGCTTCAAATGCCCTGACAGGTAAACAAGCCTGCCAGAGACTACTGCAACTCCAAGTATTCCAAGTAAATAGAGAGGTGTTTGCAAGTATGAGGGTTATTTATTTCTGAGCTCTCTGACCCAAACATCACAATTTATAATAAACTGTTACAATATACAAAACAACGAGTTCACTCAAGCATATTATATGAATTTAACCAATAATATAGCTAGGATCGTTCATTGTCCAATCCGGTAAATTAGTAGGCGGAGTTTTTGCCTTCTCTAGCAGTGATCTCTGTTAGCAACAGTTCATGCTTGTCTGGGCTCGTCTATCATCAGGTAAGGGTACACAACTGCTACAATTTGTTACAGGGTAGCAACTACCAAAGTTCCCCACAGTATGATTCTCTTTGTTGAACCACGAGTTCTGAACAAAATGGTTATTTATTGATTAAATTTATTGCCGGTCTGATTATTTCTATTGCAATGTGTTCAGCAAATAGAGCTAGCAAATAGGATCAGAGAAACAGCCTCTTTGCTGTGTTTTAAATTTCGCTATCTATTGCATCATTACATTAAACAATGGCCTTTGCAACATATCGTGTGCTTTGATATACCATTTATTTTGGTATGCATGATTAGTGATCAATGCTGGAAATTATTTTGATTTGACAACAATCAAAGAATTAAAAAACAAAAAGTTTTTAGCTTTAAGAATAAAAGCAAATGCCAAATTTGAGCCCCCATTCCCATCAAATATCAAACTGATCAAAAAGAATTTTTTGCATCAGTTTTCATTCTTGTCAGCATAGCAGTTCAGTCATATGTTGGCTTAGGAACCTGATGGATACTTTCACAGACAGAGTTTTAATGGATTATATATATAGATCAGACAATTGGAAACCATACATTTAGACTGAAATCTTGAAATGCACATCTTAGATTTTTTTAAAACAATAATCATCATACCGAACTGATGCAATAAGCTGTTTGAGTTACTAGATAAAATATTGAATTTTTTTTATATTATTTGATTGTTTTAAATTTATGGTTTTGTTAACATTAAAAATGCTAATACGATGAAAAATGCTAAAAGTAACAAAAACCAAAGTAATAGAAAATAAGCATTTTTCTTGTAATGAACAATAATATAGTCAGTTTAGGAAAGAAGCATGTTGTGTTGACAAGCGATTTGTTTTTAAGCTAAATGATGGTGGTTGCAACAACTGAAAATACAAATTAGTAGAAATAATCAGAATAAAAATTGCCTATTCTGAGTCATAATTCAATTGTCAATTACCGGATTATGTTACTAGCCAAACATGTTTGTTTAAACTGATAACTTAGATCTAACGAGAAAATGCAAAGTAATTTAAATAAGGATAATATGGGATTATTAGCGTTAGGTATTTATTTTAGTGGTATTTCATTGTTACTTGTAGAAAAACTGTTTCTAATTATAGGTGGTAAGTTCTGTTACTTGGCGATGAAAAACCGAGCAAATGTGCTTTAAATGGGCTTGCTAAAAATTTATAAACTGAAAATAAAACGCAAAACTTTTTCCAAGTTTTCAAGGTTTCAGTAAACAAAAAGTGACAGAGTTGCTTAGCTTATGTAGAGTAGAGGTGGCCACTATGTTTTAATTTATTGTATCAAATATTATTCTCTCCGATGAACTTTATTTTGTTTCTTTTTGTTGTAGAGCCTATTTATGGCTCTATTTTCGGCACCTTAAAAAATTGGCGAAATAAAAACTGAATTTTTTTTCATGTAATATTCCCTGTCTTTAACTCCCTATCTGCTTTTGATAGTTTCTGTTGCACTATCTATTGTGCAGTAGCAATACAGTAAAAACTAAACAAAAAGGAAGACTCGCTTATTAAAATATTTTTAGCAATTATTTGGGTCTAAACCTACGCAAACAATGGAAACATAAAAAGAATAATTTTCCGTTAATCTTTTATGTTCTGTTCACTAATTTGTTCCAAGCTCTAAACGGTTTCCTACCCTAACTGACCAAGGCACCAAAAACGTAACTATCATTGACTCTTAACTAGTCTCATATATAAATTGTGTCAGCAAGAGCTCAATGAAAAAAATATTTAGTATTGTAACTATATCCAAAGATGACCAAAAGTATCATATTACCTGTTCCATACACTGGTTATCTCTGTTTGATGCAAAAAGACCAATGTCTTTTCGTAGCAAAACCAATTGTTTGGAGGTGAAATAGTTCAGCTCTGGGTAGTCACTAAAACCAAGTAGAACAACTAGTCAAAGGTACAATATTGTACTTCATGGTAGTCATGTACGAGCTTTTACCAGATCTGCTGATCGTAAATGGTGGTGGTGAATGTTGGACGTCACTGATGCCACCCTCAGGGTAACAATTGTTAGCTTAAATTTTTAGGATCTTGCATCAAAAAATTATAAAGTTTTAATCCACAAGTTTCAATAGCAACAGTTCAAAAATGAAAAAAGAATTGCAAATTTTTGTAAGTTATGGTTTTATCTGTTGGAAGAGTTGCTCCTGAGCGTATCTCCAGGTCAAGTATTCTCATGTTTTGGTAAGTTCTGCTAAAGTGTGCAGATTGTTTCAGCAAGAGTTTTTATGAGCAGAAGAAAATTCTAGTACTTCCAATATCAAATTTGTCTGCCAACATGAAATTGGCTCAAGACTATAGGTCAATTTTATTGCAAATGAAAATTTGAGTCATGTTATATCACCGACGTATTAAATATGTTAATTAAACATTCACATAGTTACAAAGATGTCTAGCTTCAAAGATTTGACAGCTCCAAAACTTTACTTGGCAAGCTTTTATCAAGTAAAACGAGATAAATTTAACAACACCAGTTTGTTTGCACTCAAGTGTTATGTAATGAAAACCTACATTCTCATTGTTTTCATGCTTTGTTTCCATCGCTCTCCACAGTCTTTCAGTAACGTACAAAGATTTTGACAATGCCACAGAGCAGTCCCTTCACTAGTCTTTCCTTTCATCGACAGCCTCATTGATTCAAGACTAATCTCTATCGCATTCTCACCAGTTTCGTTGCAATCAACTTTCACGAGCATGTCATGGAACTGGACGCACCCCTCTCTGCGCACATCCATGTAAGCTCTGGCAAGGTTCTCAACTACATCTCTCATCTGTTAGCCAAAAAACAATGAAAACAGTCATGAGGATTGTGAGTGTTATCGAAGTTGAAACTTGTGAAAAGCTTAAGTTACCAGAAATTGTTGAAAAAACATCATTGTATGATGGCATTTAGGTTTTATCGAGAAGAAAATCTTAAAGGAGATAAAAAATGTTAGGTTTTCAGATTTTGCGGAAAAAATATTCCCATGGAAATATGTTTAAGTGCTGTCAGAAATGCACGATGTGAAAGCTTTTGTATACTCTAAATATGTAATGCATTGGTAACACTGAACTTCTCAGTATAAAATCTTGTGCAAGTTTACATTTGAAAATGTTAAATATAGGTCAATCCTGGCACTGCGGCCAATTAAAAATTTATGTTGCATTCTTGTAGCAACAGTCCACTCATAAAGGTAAGTTGATAATACAAACTCAAATGTATTGGTTTTAAGCAACAAATGTGAAACAATTTTCCATGTCGAAACTACAGTATCTTTTGAGACGCATATATTCCTATGTTAAGCTTTTTAGCAAAAAACAGCCTTTTTGACTTTGTGAGGTGAATTACAGTATCATAGACTTTATTGTTATTGATCAAACTATGGAGCAAACTATGTGAGAAGGTAAGCAGAAAGATCAAGATGGATTTGTCAAGTAAAATAGTAGTGTGGTGAATTTGACTGGCAACTAACAGTGACCACTACTGCGCAGAGGTCCCTCTGTTGGTGGCTACCACAGGCATCCCTCCATTGATTATAACAGGCAGAGACCTTCATCTGTTACAGCAATTATATTGCTCTTATAAGCAATTATTATTATTAATAAATCATATCGGCACTAGGTATTTACTACCCCGACCCTGGGTAGCTATTCTGGGTCGGCAAAAAGATGGCCGCCATAGCCAGTAAGATGAAAATTAGCCTAAGTACCTCCAGACACCACCTCCCGGAGCTATCTACCGTCAGATGTGCAAAAACATGAACCAAAGGCTAGTAAAGACCAAAGGATTACATTAACCTATCACTGGCCAAGTTAACAACAGACTCCTCCTCTTACTTTTGGGCGCCAGTGCTATTTAACACATTTACTCTAATCTTATTCGACAATGCTATCTACCATATATCACATTGCTTAATATATACTGTGTAACTTCCTGCCATGATTCCTGCGCATGGCTGGAAACTTTCCACTGTAACTCTGCCTATAAAAGGCAGAGATTTTACCATACTCATTGCACTAACTGTTATAACCTGAGTGTGTTCTCTTGTCTTGTTTTGCCTCCTTGTATTCTGCTATGAATAAAGGATATAATTATACATTACTTAAACACAATGTATGTCTGAGCCGCGGGCTCGATACTGTTGATAAAGTCGGTCGTTCACTTTACAACGCTTTGTTTGTGCCGATTTGACACGCAGCCATCTCTGTGTTGAGGTAGACAGTTAATTGTCAGGCCTGAAGTGGCTGACTGCGTTTGTGTGGCTGCACAGACGGCGCGTCTGCCAGCACAACCCCCTAGAGGAAGGTAGTGGACATAAAAATCCGCTACAATAGGATATTTTATTTATAATTATGGATAAAAAAACACAACTTTTATCATTATCGACATGTTATTTGCAGCAAGCGACACCAATGGTAAAGTGAAATAATTGCCATAAATTGCAATAACAATTAAATGAGTTAAATTGAAAGTTGTCATGCAGAACTAAAGAGATGAAGATTCTTTACGCGGCCGATGTTTTTCTGATTGCAGTTTGCACTTTGACAACAGGTAAGCCCAAAATTATGGAGGGCTTTCCTTATTGCAGTCTATCAATAAATTAAACACCTACTGACTGCACTGAAGGTACAATATACTATTATTGCATATACTAGCGCAGGGACTTGCTGAAAGCAACACAATTTATGTCACTGCCACTTCATACTTGAAGTCTTTCTGTCGTGGCATTGTTTTATATTTAAGTTTGTAAAATCGTGACTTTTTGGGGGATAAAATAAACTTTCAATAACAGTTCGGCGTTTGTACAACCAACCAAAATACTTGAATTCCATATTGAACTTGACATTACACAGAATGTTGATGGCGTCACTAAAAGCATGTCGATTGCTGCATTTGAATTAGTTACCTCATTGAATTGGTCTACTTTTTCAGCATTTTTGGCTAGCTTCTGGGCAGGAATCAAGGTTAGTTGACTTTGCAGATCTCTCAAGCCATCTAATGTGTACGGTCCAATTTCACCACTCTTCAGAGTCAGCCGAATCACATCATCTAGTTGCTACAATATATTTGTGTCGGTTTTACTGGTCCAGATTGTAAAGTCAAACAAGTGCAATACAGAAGTTATATTTTTCACTAATCAATTTTTTTTTATCTAGCAAATTTTAACCATTCTTCAAAACATTGGCCGGAAATAAAGTAGCTGTGCCATATTTTAAGTGTCAAAAACTTATTCAACGAAAACTTTGTTCCTTTCAGCAGTTTCTACGCTACATGCAGTTTTTGAATTGCATAAAGTTGGTTAAGAACTAATAGGAGTAATTGTAACCTTCTCTTGCCAAACCAAACTCAATAAAAAAATTGGGTCTGAAATGAAGTTATTTAATAAATAATTGGTTCTTTTAGAACTCGACGATCAACGAAAACTACTTCACTGGAAAAAAATACAAACCAGCAAACTTCTATCTAGGTTTATTGTAGACAGTGAATGAAACTGAATACTAAACAAACTACGATGAATGAGTCCAATATTGTAACGACTATGCTAAGGTTGCCCATTAGCAGTAAGTAACTAAGTCCAGGGAAGTCCCTTCTAAGTTGATTAATGTTCTAGGCCACACCAGGTAGTCTGTTAGGAAAGTTAGGTGCTAAAGAGTAGTAGCAGATGGTGTGGGCTCACTTATCGTTTCGTGTTGGCCATCTTATTTATGTCTACATAGAGGATGATGATGCTGCAGAAGAGATAAACTAGTTAAATTTCGCTTTCTTTTTACTTACACACCCGCATGTTTATAGCCAATTACATCACCCTATTTTCACCTGCTCGTTGTAGTATTGTTGACTATTAATACAATTGCTGTCATCATTGCTTGTTAGAACTGTTTGAGTGTAAGTATAGAATAGTGAAATTGTGGGCTGTGCTTTGTGTCATGTTATGAACCCTAGTATATATAAGCAAATACATTATTTTGACAACAAACAACATATCTTGTTAGTGTGGCTGGGTGCCATACTGATAACACCAGCTGAAACTCAATTTTGATTTCGGTCAATCATTATCCTACAGTGATTATAGTTGACAGCAGAATAGACACTGCCTTGAATAACAACTCTCTAGTAGCTCTCAATAAAGGTCTATGCGCAAACTCTTTACCACATGTTCATTTTAACAGACAGGTTTTATATCCTCATAAGTGTTACGAAAAAATTACAATCTTTAAAAAAATACTGTAGAAAAGAGAGACTTTACAAACTACATTAGGTCATGCAAATACCAATTTTCACTTAGTCCTGAATATTTTGCAACTTCGGAGTTATCCTATCGAAGGTTTGTCGGCAGTATATACGGATTTATTGGATAATTAAGATTTTCCAAACTAATGCTAATGCGCGGCGTCTTGATAAACACACACTTATTATTTTTTGTCGCTTATTTGGCAAACATGTAGTATATACTATTAATGAGAACAAGAAAGCACAAAAAAGCATCAGCTGAGCATATAAGTTTTGTCCCAAAAACTGTTTTGTTTAGGACTTGAGTTCCTAAAAAGTATGTCACTCAATGATCAATCTTCCTGATAATTGACATGAAAAATAGCAAAACGACTTCCACCTTTCCTTAACTACATTAGAACATACTGTGTGGATGATAATGCAGACACATTTGCTATTAGGATGCAATAAAAATAATTAAATTTAGCTCAAGAACTCATTAACTTCAGTGAATGCACCAGATTTTCAGGTTATGCATCCAAAACCAATAAAATTATACCACTTTCAGTTAGTCGTATTTGCATCAGTTTAAATCACACTTTATGCAACAGGCAGAGGCTAATTTTCTTTTTCAAATTTAGTTTATTAGCTAATGTTAATGAATAAGTAATGACCTTGAACTTTGTTGTGTATCCCCGGATATAGCCTACTTCATAAACCCCTGAAGAGTTTATTTTACCAGCATTAACAATGGCTGACATCTCATTACTGGTTTTCATTCTCTGGAATTCCTCAACCTGGGAAGCTGATGCTCTCTACAAGTATAATTGGAATTCTGAGCAAAATGCTTGATACGTTCAAACGAAAAGCAAATGATAAGACAAAAACAGAAAAACCGAATGCTTTTGCTCATTTTTGGGAAAAGCTGTCGATGTTAAAATCATTCATACACAAACAAAGGCAAAGACAAAAGCATGGAAAATTCAGCCAGGTAGAACTTTTACAATTTTCCCATAGTTACTCAGAAACTGTGTTATTTATGAAAGAAATCTAATTAAAAAAATCTGCTGCTCTTTGGAAATACTTGCCGCCAACTGTGTCCTTGAGCAGACATTGCTGCTCAGCATAAAATCACAAAGATGAAACACATTGTAGCGTCCACAAACTGATCACGAAATATGACGTCACACGTCAAAAGCATCGATATAAATATTTGTAGCACCTATTTTTTTTCAGTTTCCAAATATTCGGGAATTACTAAATTTTTAATAACTTGGGACCACAGGCAGCTAGAAACAAAATTTTAAAACGGTTTAATAGGATACAATATGCCGAACAAGATTAACCAATCACTGCACTTCTTACATAGCTGTAGTTTTAAGAAAAATTGTCTGGAAATGACGTTGTAAACGTGACTTTTCCTAGTGCGCCGATGGACCATATGATTTTAGTTTATGTTATATCACTAGCCTGTCTTATTACCGACCTGTTGATATACTATTTGTTATAGATCCTTTACATCTGGAGGTAGGAAAATAGATTTAATAATTTCCTTGCCAAATAAAAACGTAATTTTTTTTAATATATATTATCATGAAGCAATTAGTAACTAACCGCAAATTAATTACGCTCGTTTGGTCTTGCGTCACGGATTTCACTCTAATGTATCAATAATGAGGCGTAAAACTAACCGCAATGCGAACATGAAACAAAGTAATTTTTTTGCTGAGAGGGTCATTTTTAAAACTCATTTTCTCAGTAACTATCAATGAGAGACAAAAAAGTTTACTACTATTGTGACTGCAAGATATGATTCTACGCCATGATATGTTTTTTAATGTCCCAAGGCTGATTTGAAAATTGCACTTGTGCTAGCTACACATTGGAGTTTATTTTTAGAGAGTCGTAATCTGGACTATTGTGAATAAATTAAAACAAAAGAAATTATTACCAAAAAAATAGATTTCTGGTCGCTGCTAGCACACTGCTAAAAGTTAGTCGGCACAATCATCATCATTATTAGGTTCAAAAATAGGCTTTAGTAATATTTCAACTACCCAAGAGTATTGGTGAATTTTGTTAATCAAGCAATGTGCAATGAAGATAATCAGTTCAGTTGTAAATGCAATAAATAAGTAACCGCTTTGTTCGGCACTCAAGGGTCAATAACAAGTAACATTCTGAAAAAGGAAAATCAAAAGACATATACATCATTATGTTTTCTAGGTTGTAAAACAAAGCGATCATTGAAGTATGTTATTTCTATTTATTTATGGTAATGAATGGGTTTTGTATCTTCAAATACGATGCATGATATTAGATACTGTAAAAGTACAATGGAAATAGGTAATGCAGGTTAACTATATACATACAACGATGCTGTTTTTAGTATTCCCTAAACACTTTGAAATTGGATTATCTACTTGTAGATTTTTTGATTATAATAAGAATTTATTAAATTACAATGAGGCTAAAACTGACTTTCTTTCGTATGTAAACAACGTTTTGATTGACAAATATGCATCCTTTCTTCTCATCTATTCTATGAAAATTTCATAGATAATCCATATTGTAGTGGATTTTGGGGGGCCGACCAAACGTCCACCAACAACGCCTCACTCCAGAGGTCAACTTCCAACAGAGGAGTATGCCAACTCCACAACTGCTCTCGGAGCCCGCGGCTCAAACGTACAACTCAATGACTGGTTGAGTAAACCATACTTTATTACACAGCATAACCAGCAATGTATAATAAGGGTAATTGTATCATGCTACTTGGCTTAAGCACAGGCAGAATCCCAATACAATACAATGAATGAAGTGAAGTGTTCTGCCTTTTATAGGCAGAACAGGATTAAAACATATGCCCAAACAAGGGGCAACAAATCAGCAACAACAATCATTGGCTAATATGGGGTTAAATATGCAAGGCGCCCAGAAGTAGGGGGCGGAGCTTCTCAGTCAATCTTGCTGACTCATGGTGGTGCAATGAGTAGCTCTGGTTCCTGGTCCTTATGGCTTGTGGTCCTTGGCTTTGGTCTTGTTTGAGGACAGCTATGTTGCAAAGTCGGGCTCCTGTACCTTTGGTATCAATTTAGGTTCTCAGGCTATAGCAGTTCTTTCCTCACCGACCCGGTATAAGGTCGGTAGTGCATGCTGCAGGGCCAGTAGTGCATGCTGCAGGGCTGGCAGGGTGTGTTGCAGGGCCGGTGGTACCTTTGCAGGACAGGCAGTGAATGCTGCAGGGCAGGTAGTAAATACCGCAGGGCCGGTAGAGTTTCTACCGGCTTACTTGTTCGTGTTCTGGCTGTGCCAGGCTCAGTTTAGGCTTGCCTGACACCCAGCAGTTGTCAGGGGGACCTTGCGCAAAGATTGTGGTCACAAAAATCCACCACAATATTGTAGTAGACTTTGAGGGGCCTGATAAAATACCACCAACAAAACCTCACTTCCACAGAGGTTGTCCATCAATCTACTTCAACAAAGGAGTATCTCAAACTCCACAACTGTAACAGAGCCCGCTGCTCAGACTCATTACTCAATGCCTCAGAGTAATAACCATTTTATTATCTCGCAGCAACAGAGTGTAAAATAATAGTGACAAAGTCGCTTACTACTAGGAAGCAATCACAAGCAGTATCCTGATATAAATGCCAAGAGTGCGAGCAAAGCTCTGACTTTTATAGGCAGAGGTACAGAAAGTCATTGACCTAATTAGAGAAATAACAAGTGACAATAAACAAGAAGTAAATATACAAATCAACAGACAAGTTATAATTAGCAAGGCGCTAGACAGGCTAAAATATGGTTAAATAAATAAGGCACCCAGAAGTGGATGTCGGAGCTGTGAGCGCAATATTGGTGAGTTACTGTCCATGAAGTGATGATGAAATATAGTTAGAGTTCCTGGGCTGTTATAGCTTGGGATCAATGACTTCTAGCAAATCTGATAATGGTCAAGTTGCAAACTCGGGCTTCTGCATCTTTTGAAGCTAGTCTGGACTTTCAGGCTACGTCCATTTTTTCCTCACCGACACGGCATAGATTAACTGCAGGGCCAGTAGTGCTAGGGTAGTAAGAGCTGCAGGGCCCGCCGTGTTACTGCAGGGCCGGTAGTGATACTGCAGGGCCGGTAGTGTTACTGCAGGGCCGGTAGTGTTACTGCAGGGCCGGTAGTGTTACCGCAGGGCTGGTAGTGTTACTGCAGGGCCGGTAGTGTTACTGCAGGGTTGATAGTGTTACTGCAGGGCCAGTAGTGTTATTGCAGGGCTGGTAGTGTTACTGCAGGGCCGGTGGTGTTACTGCAGGGCCGGTAGTGTTACTGCAGGGCCGGTAGTGTTACTGCAGGGCCGGTAGGGTTACTGCAGGGCCGATAGTGTTACTGCAGGGCTGGTAGTGATACTGCAGGGCCGGTGGTGTTACTGCAGGGCCCGCCGTGTTACTGCAGGGCTGGTAGTGCTACTGCAGGGCTGGTAGTGTTACTTCAGGGCTGGTAGGGTTACTGCTCGGCTGGTGGTGTTACTGCAGGGTCAGTAGTGTTACTGCAGGGCTGGTGGTGTTACTGCAGGGCTGGTAGGGTTACTGCATGGCTGGTGGTGTTACTGCAGGGTCAGTAGTGTTACTGCAGGGCTGGTGGTGTTACTGCAGGGGCGGTAGTGTTACTGCAGGGCCGGTAGTGTTACTGCAGGGCTGGTAGTGATACTGCAGGGCCGGTGGTGTTACTGCAGGGCCCGCCGTGTTACTGCAGGGCTGGTAGTGATACTGCAGGGCCGGTGGTGTTACTGCAGGGCCCGCCGTGTTACTGCAGGGCTGGTAGTGCTACTGCAGGGCTGGTAGTGTTACTTCAGGGCTGGTAGGGTTACTGCTCGGCTGGTGGTGTTACTGCAGGGTCAGTAGTGTTACTGCAGGGCTGGTAGGGTTACTGCATGGCTGGTGGTGTTACTGCAGGGTCAGTAGTGTTACTGCAGGGCTGGTGGTGTTACTGCAGGGGCGGTAGTGTTACTGCAGGGCCGGTAGTGTTACTGCAGGGCTGGTGGTGTTACTGCAGCGCCGGTGGTGTTACTGCAGGGCCGGTAGTGTTACTGCATGGCCAGTAGTGATACTACAGGGCCAGGAGTGATACTACAGGGCCGGTAGTGTTACTGCAGTGCTGGTAGTGTTACTGCAGGGTCGGTGGTGTTACTGCAGGGCCGGTAGTGTTACTGCATGGCCAGTAGTGATACTACAGGGCCAGGAGTGTTACTGCAGGGTCGGTGGTGTTACTGCAGGGCTGGTGTTGTTACTGCAGGGCCGGTAGTGTTACTGCATGGCCGGTAGGGTTGCCCACAGGGTCGGTAGAGTTGATGCTTGCATTTCTACAAGGTTTCTGGCAGTGTTGGGCTCAATTAAAGCGCGCTTGTCACTCTGCAGTTTTCCGGGGGCACTCAGCGCAGACAATGCGATCGTGAAAATCCACTACAATATTACGTTTAAGAACAAGCCACTCCTACTTCACAAGCTTTTATATTTCTACTACATACAGCAAACAGAAGTAGGCTTGATTAGCAAATCTTTGCTTAGTTGAGTTAGCTGGTAGAACCAGTGCATTATTGTAGTCTACATTTTAAAAAGCGACATTTGAGTAATAATTAACGGCAACATAAACAGAAACCCCTTAACAACTACATATAAGTTTTATATTCTGGTTATTAGCAATTCAAGGCAGCAAATTATAAAGTTGAACATAACAAAAACTTGAAGTAATGCCACGGTTGCTAGAGCCATGCTTTGATTAAAGAAAAGAATAGTAAAATACATAGCCTTTATACTTTTCCACCAAAAAAACAGTTTTTTTTGTTACTATCCTGCTCACATGTCTTCACATGTAAGTATCCAAACTATTAGTGATTCTGAGGTTTCTGTTAGCACAAAGCTTTGAATGAATGCTCTGTATTTTGTACACGAGTGTTAACAGCACCTTTTATGGTAAGAGTGTCCAGTATCAATTATCAAAAGTTTTCTGATAGAAATCCGCATGGAGAGAAATGGAATAGATTCAAACTAAGTTTTTCAATACATACTTCTGTGGTAGATTTTGGTGAGTTTCAGCAGTAAACTGCTTGTTTATTACTAAAACATCAACCTCAGTGAGCTGGGAGTCTACCCACAGCCATTGTAAGAATGTTGTATTGATGGAATACCTTACTGTGCCAGAGTCACGACATGCAGGGCTGGTATTGACCCTTGCAGGACCGGTGTTGACCCCTGGCTGACCCAGTATGGTCATACTGGGAGGGAACTAGATGGCCAACATAATTGAGGATCCTTAAAACTACCGAAGAACTTACTCTATCACAGGAACCAGAAGAGCCTTTCCCCAAAGTAGCAGATGTGACAACCGCAAGCTAGACATAGCCTTGGAACCTGCAAAGCCTACTACTGGACAAAGGAGTTAGGACTCCGCCTTTTAGCCACTTAGCACCGTATACCTTTAACTTTAATTCATCGCATGATTTGTTCTTAATTCATATACTTGTTATGATTGGTCAGTTTACTTCCTGTGCATGTAATCCCATATGTCTTATGCAAATAACTTCCTGCCAGCCTGCCTATGTAATGGCTTGAGCTTCTGTAACCTGTTGCATTCATTCATCGTGTTTTGCCAATCATCTTAGAGGATAGCCACCCAAGAGTTTGGTTTCTAATGAATGAAGCCACCATTCAAACAGCACTCTGTGTAGTTTGTCTGAGCCATGGGCTCTGTGCTTGCCAACTGATCCGGCAGAAACTATCATAGTTGTCACTGTTATACCGGCACAGTGTCCCCTCTGGAGAGAGGTAGAATACTCAAGATTAGTGAAATTTTGTGGTAACCAGACCAAAACCCATTACACTTGAACCAAATTTTAAGGGAACCCAAATCCAAAAAGCTCTTCTAAAGCTGGCAGAACAAATATTGTCAACTTTTATATCTCAACACTAATACCAACTTCAAGTTTATCTATAGTATCACCATTAGTTTATCTGATTGAGAGTTTAATACATATTAAAACAAGTTTTACCAAATCATCTGCAAGGTCAGGATTTTTCTCCATGTTTAGCCAAACTGCTCTGCAAGACTCCATAAGCCTTTCCAAGTTCATATCATCCATAGACTCTGAAGCAGTTTCTCTTTGCTTGAGATGGTACAACAAAGGTTGGTATCCTTGCAGCGCATTAATCAGAGAAGAAGTGCGATGCTCATCTAACGCACTTTCATAAAGTTCTGAGCACAGAACCTCAATCATGGTGTCTGTTTCACAATCTTAAATAAAAATTGTCGATGAAAATCAGGGCCTGTGATCAACTCAATGTGAATGAAGTTTTTCTTCATTTGCCCATGATCAATCAGCTACTAGAATAGTCAACATGCAACAAGAGCATTGCTTAGTTACATGCAAACCTAAAATATCACACACTTGTCAGTTGTCTTACAATAGAGTTTAATGCGGTTGTTTCGTTCTGTTGTAGAGTTAATGTTCAAAATTAGGGTCAGTAATTTTCTATTCTAAAACTTCTGTTGGTGGTTTGCCATTCCTAAATTTCATAAAGCCTTCTATTAGACCAAATTGCAAGAATATTATGTTTGTTATACCTTCTACCGCTTTTCCAACCCAGTCTATGAAGTCTTTGCAATCATCAGCTGCAAATGCTGACAGACAATTCAGCTGAGACTCTGTTACATCCTTAAGAGGACCAATGCCAGTTAGCAGCTCCCTTCTGCAATCTCGCAATGCTTGTCTCTTTTCCTTCTATAAAGTACATCCGGTTTGAGCATAATTGAAACACATTCAGTTGTTCATGTTTTTAATATAATTCACTAATACCCGTTTTAATTACGAGCTTTGTAAAACTGAGAATGCTGAGCTCTCAACAGAAGTAATACCTGTCAGAAGTTTTAAACATGAGGAATTTGCCTGCAACAAACAAAATGCATTTCTTTAAAGACAAAAAAGTTGATGAAGAATTTTCATTACATTAAAATAGCAAGCCCCCGAGTCAATCACAATGAAGGATTAGAAAAAATCGCACTAACTACCATGTAATGATCATCTTTGAGGTATGCAGGGCGTCAAATAAATATTTAGTTAGTGATATATATGTATGTAGCTTAACCGCTCAACACTAAACTTCAACCCAAATGAAGATTAAGGATATTGCTGAAAACTGATAACTTGTAGCAGAAACTATATACTGGAAATTTAGGGTCAGATGTGTAGTGGATTTTGGGGCCTGCCGAAATTCCACCACCAAAACCCCTCTCCAACAGAGGTTGCTCATCAACCAACTTCAACAGAGGAGTATCTCCAACTCAACAAATGCAGCAGAGCCCACGGCGCAGACTCAACACTCCAGTGTGTCAGAGTAACAATAATTTTGTTATTTTGCAGCGCTCAGCGCAAAATAAGAGTGGCAAGGTATTTTTCTAACTTGGAACAGTCACAAGTAGTATCCTGATACAAAGTGCAATGATATCGGCAAAAATCTATCTATTATACGCATAGGTACAGGAACTGATTATACATATGGCCAATGGCATAGAAGTAAAACATAACTACAAGAACCATTAAATAGGTTATAAATATTATGCAATCAAGTAAGGTATATAGGATTAAATGCGTAAGGCCGGCAGAAGTAGGAGGCAGACCTTGAGGAGCAATACTGCTGAGTCACTGCCTGTATTACACCATCACTTCCAGAACTGAGTTCTTAGGCTGGTATAGCTTAAACTCCTATACTTCTGGTATTTTCGTGATTAGATATGTTGTGGAATCAGGTTTATGTTCCCTCTTAGTTTATTCTTGGTTCTCAGGCTGCATTTGTACTCTTTTTCCTGGCTAGATATAGATTGGCTGCAAGGCCGGTAGTGGTAGCTGTAGTGCCTGCAGGGTGGCCGCAGAGCCGATAGTGGTAACTGCAAGGCTAGTAGGGTTGCTGCTTGCCTTTTTATATAGTTTCTGGCTGTGCCAAGTTCATGGAAGGCTTGCCTGACACTTTGCAGTTGTCAGGGAGATCTTTGCGCACCTTTTGTGATCATAAAAATCCACTACATTCCCCCCTCCATTAAAGACTTTCTCTCTATCTTTGATTAATCAAATCGCAAAGAGAGTGAGAATATGTGTTTACGCCGAGTGCACTATACTTGTTTCATAAATGTGACCACAAATTCTCCCAGTGGTGACACCACCACAGTGCTTGAGTGACCAGTCTGCAACAACAGCTGTTAAATCATTCTCACATTGGCTCTTCTGTTGCACCCTTCCTGGGTCATAAGGGAGGTTGAGGATAATTCTCATTGCACGGAATGCTGCTATAACATCTGCCGCATAAACAAAAGAAAGACCAGCGGCACAATACTGGTAACTTCTTTTCACTGGCATACAGGTAGTGGCTGTACCAGTGGTGGGGACCGACCTAGTCAAGACGAACTTTTGGCTCGGCAACTTTTGCCACAGTCATTACCTCTTTTGGGCAGTCAATTTCAGGTTCTACGTTAGGTACACATACTAGTTATTTTGCCAAATCTCAATTTGGCATAGCTAGCAGTTTTTCCTTTCACTCCTGTGTAAAATGGTTTGTCTCTGCCGGTTCAGCTTCCAACAGTGGCTGATCACCAGCACCTTCTAGCACCAAGTGACTGGTAGCACTTGTTTTACCAGTATCAGACAATTGGTTCGGTATTGGCTGGAGGAAATTTACTAATGATTTGTTGCTCTCGCTGTTAGGGAATGAGTCAGGACAGGTCTTATGGGGAGAGGGAGGGGGGGGGGGAGGAGAGGGGGGGGGGGAGTTTGCTGGTGTCTTGACTACTCCACATCAGCATTACATGGAGTCATCTTCTCTCCAATTGATGACTTTCTTACCTCCCTCTCTACTGTTTTCAGGAAATTCTTCTTTTCTGCAGCTAGTGGAAATGCAATAGTAGCTGATTCTTCTATTTCTCTTTAGGCAACAGTAGTACTGAAATCTGATTGAAACTTGGTGGGAGGTTGTCTCTCGTTTTTCCCCAGAGTTTGGGGGTGTTTTCACGCAGTGTGCTCTGCCATGGGAATAGTTGTAAGGGTAAATCTGCTCCTACAAGAGTTTTCCAACTGTATTTAAAGAATGAAACTACTTTTCACTTGCAGCAGTTGGACACAGTTTTTCTTCCATGGTCAGTGAGTTCTGTGTGTTCTCAACATATGGGCAATATTTTCACAGCCCCGCATGGTGGCATGGGAGTGATATCACTAGGGAGTGTAAGGATAGGCCTCATGTTGTTCTTCAGAAACTGGATTTTCTCAATGAGTGTTTGCAGTGCCTTGGTAACTGCTGTGGTGAGATCCTTATTGAGTTTACGGGGGTGTCGGGGACTTTTTTCACCAGTGTACCTGGTAAATCCAGGATGGGGGGACTGTGTGGCGTGGCATTTGAGTAATATCCTTCTTCATCAAACTCATCATCAACAACGCACACTTAAGTGGGGCTCTCCTCATGGCATGTCCTTATCTGTAGGTATTCATTCCCTGCTCTGGCATCAACGACATCAACAACTCCTTTTGGCAATATTGCCAGTAGGCATCTCTGCAAACAGGGGTTGCCCACTGTAGATCAGAATGTATCAAGTACCATTCATTGCAGTGGTCTGGGGGAAGGTCAGCATAGGCGACCAGTAGCAGCCGTTTAAGTTTGCTGGCATGCTCTTGCAACATAGTGTTATGTGCGCCGCGAAGGCCAGTCAGTCTGTATCTTGCTTCAAGGCAGGTAAAATCAAAGTTTGTCCTCAGTGCATCAAATATACCATGCAAATGTGGCAGCTCTCTAAATTCGAGTGCACTCCGTCTCAGGGATTCTCGCAGATGCAACAAGGATGTCCACTCTGGCCACCAATTAACCTCAGCTAATTCCATGAAACTAGCTATAAAATAGTCTACGCCTCCTTCTCATTCAAAACTTGGTGCCTTCAATGGCAACCAGCTGTTAGCAGCTGCTGGCCGCATGGCTGTTTGTAGGGCTTCTACCAAGTATCCCATTAAATTAGTTTCAGGGGTTGCAGGGGGTACACAATGTTGGTTCGCCACTGTTTCCGCTGGATAATCAATTCAACTCTAGTGTGCAATGGGAGTAATGCTGGTCCATAGTAAGCAGCACCAAGTCTTTAAAGCTACTAGGGCTGTCTTTGTCAATTCATTCTCAGTACTGCACAGTGGTACAGGGCCTGTACAATTTTGCACAGGGCCGGTAAGGATGTGTACAGAGCCGGCTTGGGAACTGCAGGGCTGGTCACAAAGTTAGCAGGCCCAGTATCAAAAGACACTAGGCCGGTATCAAGAGACACTGGGCCGCTATTAGAGTTTGCAAGGCCGATATCAACAGACACTGGGCTGGTCAGGTTGCTGTAAATAGAGCTAACTAAACCTAAATGCAGGGCTGTGTAACACACAATGCCGCAAGATCATTGTTCAAGAGTGTTCATTCAGTTAGTGGTCTGTATGGTGAATGCATAATCAGATTTTCAGGCTGCAATCTGCAGTTTCAAGGTAGAGTAGTCCAACAGCGTGAGAACAATCCCAGCACTACGACCATTGTACTGCCACAAAAAAACCTCTCTCCAACAGAGGATATTTATCAACCAATTCAACACAGGACTGTATGGAATTCCACGACTGTAACGGAGCCCATGACTCAGAGTCAACACTCAATGTTTCAGAGTGACCATACATTTATTATTTCACAGCGCTCAGAGCAAAAATCTAGTGACAATGCATCTTGCTAGCTTGGAACAGTCACAAGTAGTATCCTGATACAAATTGCAAGAAGCATAGGCAAAGTTTGTCTTTTGCAGCCATAGGTACAGGAACTGATTATACATATGGCCAATGACATAGAAGTAAAATATAAATACAAGAACCATTAACCATGTTATAAATATCATGAAATCAAATAAGGTATATCGGGTTAAATGCATAAGGTGCCAGATGTAGAATGTGGAGCTTTAGGAGCAATGCTGCTGAGTCACTGCCTGTATTACACCATCACTTCCTGAGCTGAGTTTTTAGGCTGATGTAGATTGCGTTCCTCGGCTTCTGGTATTTCAGTGATTAGATATGTTGTAGAACCAGTCTACTGTACACTATGAGTCTATTCTTGGTTCTCATGCTACATCTGCACACTTCTCCCTGGGCTGATAAAAATGGCTTCAGGGAGGGTAGTGGTAATTGCAGGGCTGACAATAGTAACTGCAGGGCCGGTAGGATTGCTGCTTGCCATTTTATGCTATTTTTGGCAGTACCAGGTTCATGGAAGGTTTGCCTGAGACTCTTCAGTTGTCAGGGAGACCTTAACGCACAGTTTGCGATCGTAAAAATGACCTGCAGATGTGAAAATTATTAAAATAAAGCTACGTCTTATTCCAAATATTCAAGTTCAAAGGATTGACAACAAACCAGATTTTTTCACTTGACCACAACGGTGAGTATCATACCAGTGGTAGCATAGTTTTGGTGAGGCCTTTGCCGCTCGTAAAAACGCTAGTGAACTGCAGCAGCGAAAGTGAGGTTAAAAGATTACAAAGTACTATTGGCTAGAGTTTTCTCGATAAGTCAACATGCAAAAACTGCCCAGAAAATAGAGCTACTAGAGCTAGTTGAATGGCCACTGTGTGGGGCAATGTCATGGCTGAATGCACACTTTACACTAGTGGCCAGGAGAGGAAAAACATTGTGTACGGTCATGCCTAAATAATGACTGTAGTATTTAATGTAACAAAATGATTATTATCCATAAACAGAGGAGTACTTAGAAACTTGTCTTTACTAATTTTTCTCTGTCAAAGTTTGCAAAACTCTGAAATCAAAGTATCTGGTGTCTATTGGGTTGTGATTTCTGCGAAAAGCCTGATTTTTTTCTGTCCAGAATCTTGCCAGGTTCGGCTGACATATTTTCGTTTAAAAAATTGTCATGAACAATTGGGAAATTAAAATCAGAAAACTCACAGCTTGATATAGCTTTCTAATAGCAACAAAGTCTCCAGTAACGTTAAATCTGTTCTGCATCATTAACAAGGCTTCTGCACCGTTGAAGTAATGTTCCAGTTTGAAAGCTACATCTATTTCACATCTCCGAGCTTCCAGATCTCCCTCAGAAGAAATAATGTCTGGCAGACAGCTGATCAACAACTCCTTGCTTCCACTTAAGTGACCATTCACCACATCTTTCAATTTTTTAATATCTATTGAACCTATAACCAAAATTATTTGTGGAAAAGAAAATTCATAATTGTCATATGAATTAATGAAAAAGGTCACGTATGTATGCTCAATACAGACACTAATAAATTGGCAGAAACATTTAAAGTTTTACATTTTTTTTCATGAAATGATGTAAGCACAATAACAAAAGATGCTGCAAATTTTGATCTCATCACAGTATGATTGTTGACACCTTATTTTAACACTTTGACAAATTGCAACGAACCAGCCTAAAAGACTGAGCTTGGTTGCTTTTGATTGAAAAATTAACCAAAAATTGAATAAAGATGTTAGCTGGGAGATTTTTTAATAAAAGGTTTAGCGGCATTTATTTTTTTTGAAGGATTTGAATCAGTTACCTGTGGAGATGGTATCAACAAAATCTTTGAGTTTCCCCATAGCCTCTGTAATTGCTGGAACAATTTGTTGCCATGACATTTTGCCATGCATGTGTTGTCGTAGAAAACTCTGAAAGATTGATAGTTTTTCACACGTACGAAAACTGGGAAGAAGTTCTCGAACATCGCTAGGAATCTCTTCACAATAGACATGAAATGTTTCACTGTCGATTGCTTGTTTGAAAGTTATTTCACTGAGCGGTCGATTAACCCAACAGTTGACTGCATTTCTTCCTATAAAAACAAATGTTTCCTTGTGTCAAGCAAGTTTAGTTGTTGATCAGCAAACACACAAGTTTTTATACCATGTCGAATTCTAAACCTTACCTTCAATTGATGCGTCGCAATAATGCCAGAGGCTTGAGAAAGTTCTGTGGAATTCAGCATACTCTTCACGACACCTCTCCAACTTAAAATATGCAAGCTTCAGAACTTCGTTGTTCTCCTTTAAACGTAATTCCTCAGCAAGCTCTGAAGCAACCTGAACAAAAGCCTCACTCTGATTGATGTTTAATCTATCAAAGTCTCTGAATGTAATTGTTTCATCGATGATAGACCTCACAGTCTCTTCAAAGCCGCCAACAGCAGAATCCAAAGAGTGAAAATGTGGTGTAACTATTTCGGATGTTTCGTTCACAGATTCAAGCATCCCTAAAAGAAACAGTAGGAAAAGCTGTTCATGCTCAACTATAATATGATTGATGAATACTTAAAACTTACCTCACCTCTGAACTCAGAGTATGCATTTTTCACAACTTATAAGCAACAATATACCAAACGGCACCATTCTGGGAAGATGACTTCTAGTAAGCTTAATTAATTTCATGCAACAGAATTCAATGTATGAGCCATTGGGACTTACAGCCTCTCGATGAGAAAAGAAAACCAAAAAAGTTCCGTCAATAGTAAAAGTTGTAGGATAAACCCAAAAAAATGGCTGTATCAATAGTCATACAGTACAGCCATGCCAAATGGAGTGTCATTTGTGAAAATGCAGACTGCTCGAGAACTAAGAAAAAAGTTTGACATTCACTTTCCATTTGCCTGACCAACATTTTTTTTCAATTTTGATATGCTTGTTTTCAGTAGTTCATAAAAACACCATCCTATCATTTACGTGAAAAGAGGAGATCAAACCTACAAAAAATGATAAATGAAAACGTAATTTGCTTGTTGATACACATACCTTTGTAGCTCAACAAGCCCAGAAACTTTTCCTTCATGCTAACCATGTGCACCACAGCTTCAATCCTATCTTGGTAATTACTTCTCCAGTTCTTTTCCATCAAGTCAACAAATATTGTGTGCAATTTCCTTAAGTTGGCCCCTCTAAGGAGTTTGTGATTTTCTGGCTGATTAAAATAAAACACAATAATTTTCAAACAAGTGCCAATCTAGCATTTAGTTTCACCTTGTTTGAAGCTTTAGTAAAAATGTCTATTCAATAAAAAAAAACAGCAACTATGTGCAAGTTGAACCAAATTAATGGGAATAGCTTTAACGGTGATATCAATATAATTGGCAATTGCTTTGCAACAACATCTAAAATTTCGTTACCAATGGCAAAAATTCGAGAACAAGGTTTAAACACTCTTACAAGTTATTGCCCACCAATCACGCTAAAGTATATATTATCTACTTCTATGCAGCTTGAATGATTATGATGCATTACATGAAGAGTTTTAAAACACGTTTACATATTTAGTTGCTTTGAAAAACATTACCTTACGAACTAGGTAACTTATAAAAGCATGTGTTTGACATTTGATAAATTCTATTAACAAACAATAATGATCAAGAAAATATTTTAAATCAGCAATATTAATAATTATCATTGATTGTATAAAATATTTCATACTTTAACCTGTTCTATAAAAGTTGTGGTACTTTTTTATCATTCACCAAGTTTTATATTGCTCTTAGCAGTATAACATTAAGTGAAAACCAAGTAAAAATGTACCAAATAATCGATCATGGAACTGGAAAAATTATAATAACAAGAAAAACAATTGTGAAGCTTACACCCAATAAATAAAAGGTTACAGCAGTAATATCAGATATTTCCCAGCATGATTTAATTAGTAGTTACTTATAATTACAATTATGTTACAAAAAAACAATGCAAAGCTTTCAAACTTGATCAGAAATTTCGAAGACTTGAAAAGTTAGTTTAAAATGAAAAATTAAAATTTTCTTTGAAAAAGGCATACTGAAGCTGACTATTCATCTTTAATGAAAAATCTCTGAATATTCAAATCAACAGAAATGAGTAAAAACATAATTACTTACAACATAGTTATTGTACAGTAACTTCAAAGGTTCTAAATGTGAACATTGCTACATGACTTTCTTGCATTATGAAAAGCTGTAAAACCAAGTTGCTATCAGCGTTGGTTAAAATTAGATTATGGTGGTAAAAGTCAAATTATGAAAAGTGCGTAATCAAAACACACCAATGCGGCTACTGGAAATCTGTAGATTATTAAAGCTCCACGAATGCAGAACCATATGTATATCACCTCAAGAGTGTTTTTTCCGCATGAGTTAATTACCAGGCAATAATTACAAGTCTTATCAAAAAATAGTTTAAGCATTGATTTGTGCGTCTTTAGTAGTTCACTAGATTGTTGTTTTTTATTGAGTGTGTCAGTTGTTGATTAGTGTTTTCTGAGAACCCAATGCAGCTGATTAGTTTTAAACAAAACTAATGTATTATAACTTTCTGCGAGACCTTTTCCCTTTGGAAACTTCAAGTTTTAAATCATAAAAGGGTTCGAAATGTGTTTGTTGAACAAAGGAAAAAATAACAATATATGTTCAAGAGTCAATACAATGCATATGGAACGGAACATTAGTTTAAGGCATCATAATTATGCAATGAAGTTTCATCGATTGCTGAACAAAACATAAAAATATATCTCTCGATTTGCAAAAAGATTAAGAAAATAAAAATTGCCTCGTTATAAATTTTTTTGGTTTTTAAAGTTGCTCTTTTGATTTAGGATATTTCACGCAGTTCTTCTGATCTCAAAAAGTTTTTGAAACTGTAAGACCAGAAAAATAGATTCCAACAAATCAATTTATTATTCAGTTTCTTTCACAACCTACAGACAATATAAATTACTTCTCGTTCATCATTGTTTTATTCATTGAGCTTCTCTTTGTTGACCCGAGTTTGGAACAAAACAGCTCTTTACTGATTAGCTTTATTACTGTTCCGCTTATTTTTCCGGTGAACATAAGTCACAAATACAGTTAATATAAATCAGAAGTTAAAGGAAAGTTGTATAAATGCACAAGGACTCACATTGAGCAGCCATTCTGGGATAGATAGCAAGTACTCCTTCAAGACTTCGGCCATCTTGTAATTGTTAAACTGTTTACCACAAAACACCTGACCAGCAACTAGTGAAGGAGAATTTATCTGTAAAATAAAGCATGATATCTCCGTTTTTAAACATCAAACTGTAACTCGCAAGCGAATCACGTCTAAAGTGCCTTGATTGAGATTTTAGGCAAGTACTTATTTAAGAAACACAAGATTTGAGTCTGTTTTGAGACTTGATTTTGTATTCAAGTTACCAGCACTGGACCATATGCTGCAAATTGGAAACAGCTGGGTAGGTAACAGCTTTTCTTATTTAAAGTATCCTTTAGTAGCTTTTCATGTCGCTACTTCATAGCACTAATAAGTAGTGCTATAGATAAACGGCCTGGGTACTTGATATGAGATGTTTACAAGTTTTACTCTTCATAAAGACATTGCAAGTATCGGTTGGTGCTACACGGTGATACTTTTTGTACGATGTCATTTGACTGATGAGGAGTTGCCACTTCTTTCATTATTTTGTAGCTAACTGTATGACCCTAAACAATTAGTTTTGAACCTACTGCCAGTGTTCAATTAAAGTTAATTAAATTTTTTTCCACAACAATAATAATTATCTAAATACTGTGCATCCTTCCTGCTGAAATTACTTATTATTATTCTTTTAATAGCAATAAAAATAATTATTTAATAAGAGACAATTTATTGTACCAACCCCACTAAAAGGCTATGAACATCCATACATTTGATGCACAAGGAATGAAGCTCTCTTAAGCTTCAAGAGAAAGCATAACTGCAGCAGCCAATCACAATCAATTATTTACCATGCATTATGTAAAGTGCATCATAAAATTTGACATGTTGATCGTTAGAAAATCGGAGGTTTTCCTGGCTAATTGGAAAGTACAATGTGGCCATCGGAAATTAACATTTATTCGAGTGAAATAGACAATCATGTAGCCTGGCCTTAACACCACCAGCTTGTACATAACTGTAGCTGCTCTATCACTGAACGCTAAGTCAAGATACCTTTTAGCTGTTCTAGAATGGGCTACTGGTGGCCTATAGATATCTGGTATGCCACTGGCCAACAATGACAACATCACAAGTATTTTAATATTCTTCATTGCTCACAGCTTTTAGTTACTCTAAATATGTCATAAAGGCAAAGCTAGTAACATTCCAGCCTTTTAAAAGGTGAGCATAAGGAGTTGACCATTCAAGGAAGTACATAACATTTACTGAAATATGCACATGAATTCTAACAAGTCATGCAAAATAACCCAGCCAACGTATGCAAATAAAAATAAAAACTGTTTGACGGTTTCCCGCACAGTGTCCATAAGCATCTGGGCTAATATGTTTGAAGTTTTCCTGCCACTTAGAACTTGAATTTTTAATTATGATAAAAAGTTTGCAGAGTGATAGCCTGGCAGTTTGCCATGTACTTGTTTAGCTAAAAAAACCTATGGGCTGGGGCAGAGTTGAGATGGTGTGCTTGCTTTGACTTGAAGTTATGGTGTACTGAATCACCTTTTTTACAACTTTGAACTGTTTTTTACACTCAATATGTATTTCTGATCTATGACAGAGGATCATTCACAGTTAGGCTTTTATGCATAGGAGCAAAGGATGCATGGTTGTGCAGATGGAACTGGGAAGTAGTAATATATGAGCAGATCTCCCTACCAAGTGTTTTTTTGTGGATCTGGTCTTGGAGTTGAGACAATGGGTTACGGCGTTGGATGGATTCGCCGAGTTTATATTGTATTTTATTTGAGAGGCATTTGAGTGGCATTTGAGTGGCATTTAAGTGGCATTCGAGTTTTGATTATTATTTTACTTAATTTGAACTTATATGGTATATAAATTTTGAATGTATGGCATTTAAGTTTTGATAATTTCTTTTCATAACTCGAACTCATATAGCATCTTGAGAGAGAGGAGAGAGGAGATGTATCTACCTTGAATAAATTCATTGATTAAAAGCGAATCAATGTATGGCTATATACATTTATTACATAATAAGTAGGGGTAAAATCTCCTCATATAATATAGCTAGATACATAATTCGAACTCATATATACATTGAATGCTATAAAATATATCAGATGATAAAGTTAAATATTCATCTATTCTTTATCGATATTTATAAGGATGATGAAAGATTTTTTGTATTTTATATACATATATATATATATAGTTATAGTAACTGTGGTAAAAGAAGTCTATTATGAAGGTTTTTATTTAAGCCAAAGTAGGCTCGGTAGATACTCCATCAGAACACACTCGTCTTTTAGCATAAAAATATGTGAGACCTCGTTTTATTTGGTTGTATGTCAACATTTTTTGATCCTTTACTACAAATCCTCGATTTTTACCCATAAACGACTTTTTTGTGTTCAATACATTTAGATAACTGTCTTTGTTCAATTGATTAATTCGTTTGTTCAAACCTTTTGAGCTAAACTTGTTTCCTTTTTCTCCCCAGCAGTAATAGGATTTAGAGTTAAGTGCAACAATTCCATCTCCGGTAAATTCCTCTTTAAACAGCCCAGGTGTTCTTTTTCCGTGTTTTAGTACTTTTTCACAACAGTCTTGCGTGCTCCATTCTAAACCCATTGTTTTGGTTCTTAAAAACTCATCCCTATGTTTGTCACAGTATGGGCGCGGAAACCAATCACCATATTCATTGTAAAACTCTTTTTTCATACTTGGTTTTACCAGTGTTTCTAATGTTCCGCTCAATGCCATATATGCGCTATCTGTATCCATTTCAACATCTTGGAAATCACTTCTGTCAATATATCTATAAATAAAAAGTTTGTTTCGATTTCAATTATTTGGAAGTTTTACTTACTTACACATAATAATGGTAGGGAATTAGGTTTCACTTACTTATCCATAAAGTCGTAGTAAAACTGTAGCATTCTCAGTTTAGCATACTGTAGCACGGAGAAACCCAAGTGTACTGGAACATTCATAGTTAGCTGAAATGATGCTGATACTGATTAGCAAAGTAAACTTGTGGAATATAAATTTTGAATTGCAAAATAATTGTTTTAAAACTTACTAGCTGTTTACAGGTTACGATTTCATAAAAATCATCTGCTATCTCTTCCATGGCGATAAATTTGTTTCCTCTGATACGAAATGAAGCTTTTCTGGCGCCTTCGATGAACTTGATGGTGGTATGTTTTTCTTTATCAGTGATTGTTTTTCCATAAGCAGCATTTCCTACCAACTTGCTAGTAGTAGCGAGTAATTCTTGACTAGGGTCTGCATCTCCCATTCTCCTAGCGTCTGAAACCGATGTTCCAAAAGCTTCAAAAGCTTTTCTAGGAATATATTCTATTAGCTGATAAACTTTGGTGACTTTCAATCCTTGTTTCAAGTACCATTTCAACAAAGGACTCATTAGCAATATCTTATCTCCGTACATACTTCCAACTAATGAGCGTTGAGGAGTCTTTAAAAACCCTTCGGCTTCAGCAAAGACTTTCATTTCATCGCTCAAGTGTTCTCTGGTTAACATCGTATTTTTAAAAATCGGAGGCATTTCGGAGAACTTTTCTTCCTCTTCCTCAGGAACTTCGATGTCACATTCAACAAATCCGAAGAATTCTTCTGATTGAACTCTCTCCAACACTTCTTCTTGATTCAGCTTTTTTTCAAGTATTTTAGGGTAGAAAGAATTGTAAAACGTGTTGACAAATTTTTGTAAATTTGTATGAGTTTTTACACGCTTCATCCAGTCACACTCCCAAATCGAGATTACAGTGTAACCTAATGCTCGTAGATATTCTTCATTTTCCATCGTAGTTTTAAACAGATTTGCTTTTGATTTTCTTCCAGTAGCTTGAAGCTCTTGTTCTTTAGCGTTGTTATAAGAGCAGTCGTGTCCATGCCAAAAACATCCGTGGAATTGAAAGACATGACGATTTTCAACACAGAAACCATCAACTGGTAATCCTCGCTGTCCGAGAGTAACTTCTCCTCCATTGAGCTGATGTCTGATATTGATTTTTTTTGAGAACATTTGGAACTGTAACCAGCTATGAGCTATCTTGCTAAATTTTACTGGTTCAGCGACAAAGGAGTTTTCGATTTTTCTTCTTCGAGGATAGCCAGTAGGCATTGATTGCATCATACACCATAAATAGAGCGCATTTGCATCAACTCCATAGATTCTATCACAAATCTTTGCTTCTTTTCCCAACCAATGTTCTCTAATTTTAGTTATACCTTTTTCGTGATATCTATGCATCACTAGACTTGGTCCACCAACTATATTTTTCTTTATTAGAGGATAAAGTTCTGCATTGCAGTTGTCAAGCAGACAAATTGGGAGAGTCTGACGAAACGAGTTACCAAGTTCATCAAAATTCAAGTATGTAGAGAGGTATGGAGGGGGTGGTTGAGGTGCTTTGTTAAACATCCATCGAATCGCTAATCCTGGTAAAGATATACCATCTTTTAACATATCAATCCCATGCTCTCTGTAGATTGATCTTTGTCTTTCCAACGCTTGAACAAATGGTTTTACATCCAAGTTGTTGTACCATTTTAAAAAATCCCTCATTGTCTTCATGTCGTTATTTTTCCATGCTTCTTGACAAATTATGTACTCTTCTTCACTGATATTCTTTTGTTTTAAAGAACTGTAAAAAGCTTCTCTTGGAGGTAGATGTTCTTGATTAAGTTGTTCCAAGTCTTTCATCCATTCATAAGGAAAAAATCCTTTTCCGGCTTCACATTTGTATGCTTTGAGATACATTTCATAGCTATATCCAGGAGCGATGAAGTTTGTACAATCTAAAAACAAAAAAGATCCTATTCCGATAACAGGCATCTTGGTTCCTTTTTTTATAACAAAATCAAAATCTGTGTCGGAGACATCTTTCAATTTTTGAAGCAGTTTTCCTTTCATCACATTGACATCGTAAGTCTGTGAATTGAAACCTAGAATAGGGAGTTTTTTCATATAGCTGTACAAATCATCCAGAACTTTTTCAGCTCCTGTTCTACGTCTGAAACGATTTTTTTCAAAATCACTACGGAACTTTTCTTCAGCTTCTTCCAGTCGTTGTAATTCACCTTCTATCTGTTTTATGATTCGCGAAAATTGTTTTTCCAATCGGCTATATGATTCTTCACTAATATCATCCAAGTATTCAATGAACTTTCCAACGCATTCATCATCATCCCCATTATTGACAATACAACGCGGGTTGTTGAAGCCTGGTACATTTGAACAAATTGAAATACTTAAAAGTTTATGCTCATTCGTGTAAATGGTTGTGTCTGTATCTCGACCTTTTTCGTAATTAGGTAACAAACACTCTATGTCAAATGTTGCAAAAAATGGATAGTATCTCAAGGAATCATCTGACCCGATATCTATCCCGAATTGAACCTTCAGTTTGTCGAATATTGTAGCAGTAGGACTGTATTGTCCTCCAGAAAACTGCATAGTTGTTGCCTCTGAGATTGAACATCTGTGTCTTTTCAGATTCCCCAATCTATCATAACAAGTAGAACAGGTTGGACATCTGTAGGCTTTGACATACCCTTCCAAGTTTGTAATAAGACTGAAGTGATTGATATAAAGATCCAAATATAGATTCTCCTTATAACTGGAGTTTGAATTCCAAATAACTGTTGAAGTCATATCATCATTTAAAGAAAACACTGTTATCTTCAGTTGAAATGCTCGCTCCAAAAGCAATAAATCAGCTTCTGTCACTCCTTTCCCATCACACCTTTTACCACTATCACCATAGATGAAACTATGATATTGTTGTTGGTACTCCTTCACCTCCTTAATTATCGGATCTTTTGCAATTCCACCGTTTTTTTGTAGTTCTTTGTGTAATGCTAGACATCTAAAAAAACAAAGATTGTCGGTAATTCGTTTTCCTTTTGTGTTTTTTAACATGGTTCGTATGTGTCTGTTGTTAAGGAGGTGAGAGGGTAAATGCTCTGGTGGTGATCCAACTTTTCCCATTCCGAGTAGTTTGTAGAAATAAAACGAAATGTTTGTGATCAACATCAATCTCCAAGTCGTATTTGGTCTCCGTCTCAAGCTATTTGTACGATGATCAGTCTCCATAACATCAACAAAGAAGTCATCAAGATCTCCTTCAGTTTCAATCAGTTTAGCTTTTGGATATACAGTAGCATTGTTTGATGATGAGTGAAAGTATCGGAGTTCACCATCATTTTTATTTTCTAGTATACAACCTACGCTACAGTTGACTTTTGCTCTCGAGCTCAATTGTCTCCAAACTTTTTTTAGCAATTCTAACACTCTTGAATCATGATAGTCATTTTGGTAGGTATCAGCTTGGTCTCTTGGAATCCCATCCCAAAGTCTTACATTTAAAAGTTCTATGACTTTTCCAGCTCTATGTTTCGTTTTCATAGCTCCCCAATATCTAGCTATCAAATCATCCCATTCTTCATCTTGAAAAGTTGGAGCTGTGCTATCATCAACAATACCTAGGGTTGATGCTCGGGTAGGTCTTTCAAAATTTAAATCTTCCATTTCTTCTTCTTGTTCTTCCTCTTGTGCTTCTTCCTCTTCTTCTTCTTCTTCTTCTTCATTTTCTATCATTGGATCATTCTCATTTTCTTCAACTATCTCCTCCACATCCGGCTCTATATCTTGAGCTATTATGCTAGTCTTTGGTGGTGAAGGCTCAGCACCAAATCCTATTTGATTGATTGTTTCATCGGGTAAACGAAAACAAATGAGATTTTCTTCTAACCATTTCCAATTGGGGGAAATTTCAGGGTTTTTTTCTTCTACATTCTCCTCCCGATAATTTAAACTTTGTCTACAATAGAAATGTTAACACATAATAGTTGTTCTATAAAACATTCACATACATTTTATATAAAATGTAACAGAAGAAAAAAATCACTTAAACACCATTATCAATTAATTTTTAAAATGGAATTAGGAAAAAAGACTCAAACATTATTATTAGTTAAGTTTTTAAAAACTTACTGTGTACTATGACATGAATTCCCAACTCCCTCTTTTACATTAATTCTCTGATATTCTGAGTCCTGTCTACAATAAAGAGATAACGCATTATTTTTGCTGATTCATGAGATGAGTATAAGAAAAAAGCAAAAAAATTACTCTACTAATGTTATTAATTTATGATTTTAAAAACTTACTGCTTATCAAAGGCTATTGTATTTTCAGTAGTTGCTGAAACTTGAAAAGTCGAAGGTTTGTCTTGAAAAGCATTTTCAAGTTCCATCTCCATTTCATTTTCATATTCAGCATTGCATTCATCATTCATGTATTCATTATCAGTGTTTGAAAAACCGATATCATTTTGATTTTTCATGAGCCATTCCCATTCCTTATGTATGTCTACATCAGTATCATCCTCTTCTGTTTCCATAGCACTATAATAACAATAAAATCATTACTTTTTAATAGAAGTGACAATAGCACATAAAAAGGTAAGTTAAATGTCTCAGCTAATAAATTTTACCTTGTGAATAAAACTCCTAGTAGTCAGTTGGTATATTATATAGTAGATGTTGAGGCTTCAGTTACTGTTGTTAGAACGAGTGATTTATTATGTGAAAGCATTACTTTTTAAGTAGACAAAAACTTAAGTGAGATAATTAAGACGGATAATTAAGTCTTAGCTTCAATGAAAATTTTCAAATTCACACAGAAAAACTTTTAATAGTCAGTGGATGTAGTAGTAGATGTTGCTCCTCCGATCACTGTTGTAGAACTGGATGCTTTCTGTGTGAAAACAGTGGCTCTTAAATAGGTAAAGCTGCACTGGTTGAACTCTATGAATACCAACCTTCTTTATAATATAACTATGAATCAGAATTTTGTCCACGCGAAAACCAATGCTTTCGCGGGAATAAATAATTTATTTTCACGCGAATAGAAACTGTTGCTTTCGCGGGAATACAAATTTTATTTTCACGCGGATACAAACCAATGCTTTCGCGGGAATAAAAACTTTATTTTCACGCGAATGGAAACAATTGTTTTCGCGGGAATAAATACTTTATTTTCACGCGAATGGAAACTGTTGCTTTCGCGGGAACAAATCATTTATTTTCACGCGAATAGAAACTGTTGCTTTCGCGGGAATACAAATTTTATTTTCACGCGGATACAAACCAATGTTTTCGCGGGAATAAAGACTTTATTTTCACGCGAATAGAAACTGTTGCTTTCGCGGGAATACAAATTTTATTTTCACGCGGATACAAACCAATGCTTTCGCGGGAATAAATAATTTATTTTCACGCGAATAGAAACTGTTGCTTTCGCGGGAATACAAATTTTATTTTCACGCGGATACAAACCAATGCTTTCGCGGGAATAAATACTTTATTTTCACGCGAATGGAAACCGTTGTTTTCGCGGGAATAAATAATTTATTTTCACGCGAATACAAACTGTTGCTTTCGCGGGAATAAAAATTTTATTTTCACGCGGATACAAACCAATGTTTTCGCGGGAATAAATACTTTATTTTCACGCGAATGGAAACCGTTGTTTTCGCGGGAATAAATAATTTATTTTCACGCGAATAGAAACTGTTGCTTTCGCGGGAATACAAATTTTATTTTCACGCGGATACAAACCAATGCTTTCGCGGGAATAAATACTTTATTTTCACACGAATGGAAACTGTTGTTTTCGCGGGAATAAATACTTTCATGCAAAAGCATTGGTTTGTATCCGCGTGAAAATAAAATTTGTATTCCCGCGAAAGCAACAGTTTGTATTCGCGTGAAAATAAATTATTTATTCCCGCGAAAACAACTGTTTCCATTCGCGTGAAAATAAAGTCTTTATTCCCGCGAAAGCATTGGATTGTATCCGCGTGAAAATAAAATTTGTATTCCCGCGAAAGCAACAGTTTCTATTCGCGTGAAAATAAAGTCTTTATTCCCGCGAAAGCATTGGTTTGTATCCGCGTGAAAATAAAATTTGTATTCCCGCGAAAGCAACAGTTTGTATTCGCGTGAAAATAAATTATTTATTCCCGCGAAAACAACTGTTTCCATTCGCGTGAAAATAAAGTCTTTATTCCCGCGAAAGCATTGGATTGTATCCGCGTGAAAATAAAATTTGTATTCCCGCGAAAGCAAAAGTTTCTATTCGCGTGAAAATAAAGTCTTTATTCCCGCGAAAACATTGGTTTGTATCCGCGTGAAAATAAAATTTGTATTCCCGCGAAAGCAACAGTTTCTATTCGCGTGAAAATAAATGATTTATTCCCGCAAAAGCAACAGTTTCCATTCGCGTGAAAATAAAGTATTTATTCCCGCGAAAACAACTGTTTCCATTCGCGTGAAAATAAAGTATTTATTCCCGCGAAAACAACTGTTTCCATTCGCGTGAAAATAAAGTTTTTATTCCCGCGAAAGCATTGGTTTGTATCCGCGTGAAAATAAAATTTGTATTCCCGCGAAAGCAACAGTTTCTATTCGCGTGAAAATAAATTATTTATTCCCGCGAAAGCATTGGTTTTCGCGTGGACAAAATTCTGATTCATAGTTATATTATAAAGAAGGTTGGTATTCATAGAGTTCAACCAGTGCAACTTTAGCTATTTAAGAGCCACTGTTTTCACACAGAAAGCATCCAGTTCTACAACAGTGATCAGAGGAGCAACATCTACTACACTTTCCATTGCAACTACTAGAAACTTTCTCTTTGTAAAAGGTAAAATTTAAAACTTATTATTCCCTACCTAACAAAGATCAAAATTAGTTTAGCTATAATGTAAAGTATGAAATAAATAATCTTTTAGTTCCACATGAAAAGCTGAATTATATGTTATTTCTTTCTTTTTTAGAACACTATGGAGGATTTTTCTGCTTCTTACACGAATTTAAAGCCAATCGAAAACAAACAAAAAACGTTCAAAACACCCAAAAGAAAAAACTCTAACTCTGTCACAAAAGAAGCAGCGATAAAGAAACGAGCTCTTCCAAAACTGGTTTTACCCACAACATCAAACAATATGGAACAAAAAGAATTGCTCACTGATGCTGACAGAGCTCTCCAGATGGCCAAATCTCTCCAAAAATGGAAGACATGTGATTTGAAAAAGATTGGAGGGTTTCTTACACTAGCATCACTTCCTGTTCCATCAGTTTTGCAAATCGTTTCTATTGAGCAGAGTACTGGTGCATACGGAAACTACTACATTCTCACTTATCTTGATAATTCAACTGGAGCGAATTTTCAGAAAGTCGTTTGTCCAAGTAGAGTAGTTGAAAGCTTCAATGTTGATAACTACCCATTACCTTTCAACATTTTGTACTTGGGTGAGATGGAAAACTCAAAAAAACCAGAGACTACTTACTACAATGTCAAACGTATCAGTACAAAACGATTAACCACAATGGAAGCTACTGCTGAAGCTGAAAAACTGAGAAAAATGAGTGAAGAAGAACTCAAACTCGCTTACGACATCGAGTATCTCAGTAATTTCAAAGATTGTTCCATTTTTGCTTACATCGAAGTTGTAGAAAGATTCATTCCTTTCCGATTCAATGGAGAAGAATCCATTGTAAATTGCATTCGCTATGTCACTGAAAAGAATGGAAAAAGAGAGACGAGAACGCTTTTACTACCAATCAGATATAACGAGGAAGCTAAAAGATGTGCACCTGGTGTGATGATTTACAAAGGAAAAAAACAGAGTAAGAATGGAAATCCTATTCCATACCACAATGTTGTCTTCATTTCTTCAACCAACGCTAGTGATTGGGAGCAATATTGCACACAAACAAGTTCCAATGAGGTGCTAACAAAAACGAATAATGAGGATGAAGTTCTTAAGGAATTCCTAGAAAACGAATTACAAGATTTTGATGAACCACTTGGTGTTGATGGTATGTAAACTCAATATCAAATGCTGACAACAGGTAGTCTCAAGCGGATAATGAATAAAAAAAAGCCTGTGTATTCATTGACATTACAAGTTGTACTGTTTTGTATTACTTACTATTTACCGACTCTAACTATATTATATGGAAAGATTTTCCCTACTTATTATACAATAAGTCTATATAATCATATAATAATTCATAGAAAAGTCTAAAGGTTCTCAGGTGATTAACTCACCAAAAGTTCCGGTTTTGCAAAACATTTGAAGATCTTCCTATCCTAAGCATTATACGAGTGACTGTACTTTTATATCCAGTTGAAATATCTAAAAACTTCAGTAACTTAGTATTTACTGACTCTAGCTATATTATATGAGATTTTCCCTACTTATTACACAATAAATGTATATATTCACATATTCTTTCATTTTTAATCACTTTATTTATTCAATGTAGATATATTTCCTCTCTCTCCTCTCTCTCAAGATATCGTATGACTCGGAATTACAAAAAATTATCAAACCTTAAATGCCTCACATTCAAAATCTAGACATCCTATGAGTTATAATTATGTATACAATTATGTAAAAAATTATCATAACTTAAATGCCATACATTCAAAATCTATATACCATATAAGTTCAAATTAAGTAAAATAATAATCAAAACTCGAATGCCACTTAAATGCCATTCAAATGCCACTCAAGTACCCCTCAAGTAAAATACAATATAAACTCGGCGAATTCATCCAACGCCGTAACCCATTGCATAACCCCAGATAATGACCCCACAAAAAAACACTTGGTAGGGAGATCTGCTCATATATTACTACTCTGGGAGAGTGCTGTTTAAAAAGAGAGTGGCTTAGTAAACGGCAAAAAGAAACTTTCAGTTAGACAGGACACTAACATTTGCCAAAATATTGTGAGGAACTCTTTCGCACCTGGCACGGGCCCAAAACAATACCTTTGAGTACAATAAACTTGGGTGAAAAAGTTTGTCAAAAAGAACAAAAACCAGTAATTGAGCGGCTATTTAATTGGGAGCTATTTTGGCTGTTGAAAGACAAAAGTCAACCTGAACTCAGTAACAATACATTGCAGAAGTAGAAGGATTGGCCAAGAGCCTCCCAAAGGTGAAGAACGAAGTGATTTAGACAAAAAAGTAGTCTATGTAGTTCCAGAAACAGACTAGCTTACGGGGTGTTGGATAACGGGATAAAACTCCTGGTAAGGTAAGAGCAGAAGTTGAGACACGGCCACAAGCTCACCAGCTGATATCCACTAGTTGATACCCACTAGTTGATAACCACTAGTTGATACCCACTAGCTGATACCCACTAGCTGATACCCACTAGCTGATACCCACTAGCTGATAACCACTAGCTGATACCCACTAGCTGATACCCACTAGCTGATACCCACTAGCTGATACCCACTAGCTGATACCCACTAGCTGATACCCACTAGCTGATACCCACTAGCTGATACCCACTAGCTGATACCCACTAGCTGATACCCACTAGCTGATACCCACTAGCTGATACCCACTAGCTGATACCCACTAGCTGATACCCACTAGCTGATACCCACTAGCTGATACCCACTAGCTGATACCCACTAGCTGATGCCCACTAGCTGATACCCACTAGCGGATCTAATTGGATTGGAATGTAGGTAAGTAAAAGGAACATATTTAATCAATATGGAGCTTTTAATTTGAAATATTTATGTGATTGATATTGCATCACAATTCAAGTACATAATGTTTTTTTTGTCATAAACTCTACATAAATTGCCAAGTTGAAGTTGTTAATAAAGCTTCAGCAATGAACAGCTCTTATTCCATTAAGTTGGTTTGCTTTATTAAGGAGTTGTAGTAGCTGCATGTTTATAGGAATTATATGTTGGGTAAATAGCAGTCAACAAACTACTATGGTACTCCTAAATGGTGCTAACATTAATAGGAAAGTAATTAAGTTGTTTCAGTATAAAAACTGATTCCTCTTCGTTGCAGCCGGAGCGAGCCTCAATTTTCTCAAAGCGAATAATTAAATTAGCTGACAAAAGCGAAGGCAAGTAGTTTAGCCACCATTAAAATACTTTCTTTGTATATTTGATGAGATCAATCATGTCAGTTTTCGAAACACATAAAACTTTCAACGAGGAAACAAGTAGGTAAACCCACTTAATCTTAGATCATTCAAACAATTATGGTTGAAGAGAAAATTTAGTGAAACCCTATGATTCCCAAGTGAAACTAGTAAGGGTCTACCTCAGAAAGTCTTTGGCGTAGCTGTCCAGAGCAGTATTTTATCCAGAACCCATCAACAATTTCTATCCCAGCTTTGCAATTAAATAGCTTCTGCCAGTTCTGTAATGAAGCAACAGGCAAAACTGACAACGTAGACTGCAGTTTCATTCCTACTTGAAGTAATTAAATGACTAAAGCAACCAAGAAGAAAATGTTTTATGCAAAAAAGAGTAGGAGTAGTATACAATGAGTCTATCATAAAAAAATCTTTTTCCGTCATTTAAGATGCATTGCACTAGTTAAAATGGTACACAAGAAAAAAAACAATGAACAGCAGTTACAACTAGACAACGCGAGATTTTTTCCCTATAAATAATAAAAATATTATTGAAAAGAATCAAAACTTTTCTTGGAAAAGATTTCATCTCAAGATTTTGGGTTAAAAACCAACCACATTTTACATCACTACCAAGTTTTTCATGCCATATGTCAATAAAACATCAAATTGTTGTCATTTATTTTCCTATTCATGAAAAAAATGTTTTTGCAAAAAAAATTGTTTAAAACTTAGCAAGAACATTTGAATTTGGTTTTGAAAGAAGAAATATAATTTGGTTGCAGAACATCTCACCATAAAAAGTTCTATGAAACTAAAGATGTATAAAGTATCAAAGAACGCACAGCGGGTGAGCCTGAACAGTTTTTGTTTAGTTGTCCGCGTTCAACAAAGTGAATGTCAATCTGAAGAGTGAGAAAAGTAAATATTGTAGTGGATTTTTATGACCGCAAAGTGTTTGCTAAGTTCTCTCTGACAACTACAGACTGTCAGGCAAGCCTCCCATGAGACTGGTACTGCCAGAAACCTTGCAACTGTCATTACCGGCACTGCAGGTATCACTACTGGCCCTGCAGCAACCCTGCCAGCCCTGCAGCCAATCTAGACTGGGTCGGAGAGAAAAAAACCAACAAAGCCTGAAAACAAAGAATAGTTACAGGGAATACCGAAGCCTGAATCTACAACATACCTAATCACAAAACCACCGGAAGCCTTGGAACTCAAGCTATACTACCCTACAAACCCAGCTCCGGAAGTGATGGTGCAATACAGACAATGACCAAGCAGTATTGCTGCAAAATCTCCGCCTCCCACTTCCGGGCATTTTATCTATTTAACCTTATTTACTATATTTGATTGCTTGATATTGTGGTAGATTTTGATGCACACTAGTAGTGAACAGGTCGTTTACTCTAGAACCTTGCGAGACAATGCGCTAGACTTTTACCCACAGCGTTCGGTTAACAGCTGTTGGGTGGAAAGTCCTACTGTGCCGGTGGCATAGTGAGCAGGGCCGGTAGTGACCCCTGCAGGGTCGGTAGTGACCCCTACCGACCCGGTATAGCTGTACTGGGCAGGCAAAAGATGGCCAACATAGATGAGGATCCTCAAAAGTGTGTAGGAGCTTAGTCAAGGTCGAGAACAGGAAGTACTTACCCTTAGATTACCAACTCCATGGACCCAACTCTATATACAGCCTGGGAGCCTTGCAGGACTACTGATTGGACAGTAAGGAGAAAGGACTACGCCCTTAGCCACTTGGCACCTCCCTTAATTAACCATACTGCATTGTTGATTGGCTTGTTATTTATATAATCAATTGTATTGGCTAATCTGCTTCCTGTGTATTGATTGTTATATGTTTTGTGCTTATCAGCTCGCCTATAAAAGGAGAGCACACACTGTTACTCTTTGCATTCATTCCTATGTTGCCATGGCATATGCTCTTATATTGCTTAAGCCCTAGAGGAATAATTACCCTCAGGACAGCTTAGAGAATAAAGCCATTATAACAGACACTACACGGTACTGTTTGTTTGAGCCATGGGCTCTTGCCTTACCGGGTAATTCGGTTGCCCTGCACAGTTGTCACTGTTGATCAGCACAGTGTCCCCTCTGGAGAGTGGTAGAATACTCGAGATTAGTGGATGTCCGTGGTAACAGACCGGAATCCATTACAATATTTAAAATCTGTTTGTTGATTTGTATAATTATGTTCTACTTAAATGTTAATAGTCACCTCTGTAATTAGGGCAATGGGTTCCTGTGCTCCTGGCTATAAAAGGCCTATGAAAGGCAGAGGTTTGCTTGTACTCATCGTACTTTGTATCAGGATACTACTTGTGATTGTAGTAGCTAGCAAGATATATTGCCATTATTATTTTGCACTGAACGCTGTAAAATAATCAAATAATTACTACTCTGAAGCAAACCCAAACCACCAAATGACAAACCCCTTTGTTACAGTTTTGAACTTTGAGATACTCCTCTGTTGCGTTGGATGATAAATAAACTCTGTTCGAGAAAGTTTTTTTGGTGGCATTTTGGCCAGCCTCCTGAAATTCACTACAATACAATCATGTAAATTCATCCTTACCTCAAATTCTATTATGTATAGCTCTTCTTTGTCTTCTTGTCCTTGCCTCTTTGCAGATCGTTTGATACATCCTTCAACAAACCCATTCAAAAAGACTTCCAAAGGATGCAGCTGTTCAGCAGTGGAAAATGGCTCTTCTCTTCTGGAAATGCTGGACAGTTGTAGATATATTGAGGCCGCCACCAGAGCCTCATCAAAGAAACTTGGTTTGTAACTTTTCAGCAGTAGTTGTTGCAACTCGAAAACCTGCTCCGTTTCTCTTGGGCATTTACTAGGAAATTATAAGAGAATAGCTGAAATGAGCATTCAAATACTGCTGTAATCATCAAATTGATGAACTGAGCAGATTTTTGCATTATGCTCTCACCAGTCAGTGTTCATAATTGCCACTGCAAACACGTGGAGTGAAGACTATGTTAAACAGTCTTTCGCATAAGGGTTATTATAGTAATAGCTATGGGTGACATTGCTATGAAAACTATATCCCAACTCTTTAATCATAAGGAAAGCTAGAGTTGTTGTACTTTGCTGTATTTAACATATTATTATGAAGGAATCTGCACCACCATGCTAACAAACATTGTATTTTAATGCAATTAGAAGGATAACTTGAAAACTAGTAATATCTGGTCATTTAATTAATCTAAGTTGAACATCGACCCACTTTCTATCTTATTCCTGAGCAGCAGTAGTAATGTAGGAACAGATCTTTGGCATGGAGTCTAAGGACAAGGGTCTCCCGGTTCCAAGTGTCTTTTTGTTGACACCAGTTACTATAAGAATATGCGAGGCACCTTTTTGTGTGCACCAGGTGTTATAACTTAATTTTTAATACTTTGGTTTGAACTAAGTATTTATTGTGCAGGGGCTGTTTATGTTGGAATTTGTGTAGTGATTTGGATCATGTGTTTGAGTATTTTATAAAAAGAGTATGGTAACCTGAAAGGGTACTTTTTTGTGCACCAGTTGTTATTGTTATTAATTTAGTTTGTAATTGTATGATTAACTAATTATTCATTGTGAAGGGGTTGGTTTTATTAGGGTTTGTATGATGATTTAAACTGGGGGGTTTGAGTATTGTAAGAAAATGAAGTGTCGTATTATTGTGTTGCTATTGATAAGTAAGATGTCAACAGAGGAGATGTTGAGATGAGAGTGATGAATGAAAATGATACTGTTGATGGTATTACAAGTGAAATTGTAGATGTTTTTCGGAGTCTGAAACAAAAACAGCTAATAGTTATGATTAAATTTTTTTATTTGTCATAGGATTCATCTACTTTTTGAGGCGTTATTGAGTTTAGTGTATATGAAAGCACTGTAAAAAATACAAAAAGCAAAAACCGCTCTCAATCAAATCATAAATGACACTATTGGCCAATGACGAAAATCTAGTTCAGCAGGGGCTGTTTATATTGTGCTTTGTATGGTAATTTAGGTCATGGGCTTGAGTATTTTATAAACATGTTATGAAAACCTAAAAGGGTACTTTTTTGTGTACCAGTTTTTTGGTATTAATTTCGTTTGTAATTGTATGATTGACTAAGTATTTATTGTGCAGGAGTTGTTTTTATTAAGGTTTGTATGATGATCTAAATTGGGGGGGTTAGAGTATTGTGTAAAAATTAAGTGTTGTACTATTGTATAACTTTACTATATGGAAAGAATCATCATAGATAACCATTGAAAAGTTTTACCATTAACTCAAAAGAATGTACAGAAGTATTTACCTCATAACTTATTTGTAGGTATTTGCTTACCTGAGGATGAATTTTACACCAGCATTTCTTAGTTTATCTCCAAATAAAGCCAGTTGCATAGTCGGACCAGGAACTATAAGTTTTATCTGATTGAAAAGCGCGATATGGATGTGCTTGAAAACTCTGATGTCTTCCCAGCCTTGATTACCCCCTTCTCTTCTTTTTGTCAGTGGTGCTGTGTTGAGCGGCGTCTTTACTTGTCAAACTTTCATACACCCAACACTCCAAACTTCCCTGGTATTTGTTTGCAGCGGTGCTAGTTTCGAGTAGTTGCCGAAAGTAGGAATACAAACCATAACTTTCGGCATATTCGACAGTATTACCTTCTATAGGAAATTTCATTTCCTTGAATATTCCATGGGTTGAGTCTCCTATCCAGACAGGTGCATTGTTCTTGCTGCCAGTAATATCACTTCCATCATCTTGGACAACCGTGGACTCTATTTGCATAAATGAGCTGTAAAGATCTGTGTAATGCTCATTACTCCCTGCCAAGGTCAACTTGATCCAGCTGTAAGGATCCAACCTATTGAGTCTGATGGCAACGAATTCCAATCTCTCTACCGATATGTTTGTAGGCTCCGTCTTAAACACATCCAGCGTTGAAGTGTTGAAGGGTTTTTAAAATCTTGGTACACAACAGTGTTCTTCTTTTCTTGCACCGGTACTACTCTTAGCAAAGGTGCATTTGTATCGCCTACCATCATATTATCGACAATGTTGAAATAGACGTATAACGAGGTTAGTCCAAAATTTATGTCAAAGGATGTGTCATTGTTGTATCTGTCTCTGGGATTTGTAGTTTTTCCACTCGATTTGAATTCAAAGATGTATACCAAGCCTTTGGGAAAGTTCAGTGTCATATCGGGCTTGCTGTTGGTCAGTAAACTTGTGATTGCTACCTTGATGTAGGAGATGGCAAACTTTTTGTTCAATTTCATTTCATGCATTCTCTTTTGAATAATCTCCTCCAACTCTTCCACGCTATCATATCTCCAGTTACCGATTAGGATGAATGACTTTCTGTTTCTGCCGGAGACATTCGTCCTTTTCAGATGTTTTTTACCCTCAGTCACATTTCACCAGTTATTAGAGTGCAATATATTTAGCAGAGCTATTTCCCATTTAGCGCCGATGATATTCATATATGTATACAGCCTGACGATCAAATTGGAGTTTGTGTTATCGGGAAACCCTCCGGCATTAGAGTTTGAGGGCAAAGTTAGCAGCATAGACACTTTGCTGTCATATTATGGAGACAGCGAGCGCTCGTTCCTTGTAAGCTATTCATCCACCCACTCATTGGACTTCTCTCCATAGCCCAATCACTTAACCAGTATCTGTCTTTTACCTCTCCCCAATATTTCTTCCAATATCTTTTCAATTCTGAAAATTGTAAATTTTTTCACCATTCGCAACTCTTTTTTTTAAAAGGTCTCATTGATCATCTCTTCAGCTAGATCTTTCACCAGGTATATGATAGATTTTTCATGGGTCAACACACTGGTGATTATAAAAATCATGATGGTCCAATTCGGGGTCTATCCTCTTGCAAATGCCTCTCTTGCTTTGCTAATTCTCACATAATCTCCAACTTTCAACTTTGGTTCTTTAGCCAAACTGTGCTCACCTCATTCGTACACTTAATCACTTAATTCCACATCAATGCCTGGTTTTGAAAATTTATGTCGTTCGGTCTCATACCGATACCAGTGTGAATAGCGTTGTTGTACAGGCTAACTATCTGGGGGTAAAACATTGATGTATCTGCCGTCATCTCTGTACATCAGATATCTGTAAATCTTCTCTTTCAAAGTCCTATTAAAATGTTCCACAATCGAAGTCTTTATCGTCTCATTGTAAAGCGCTTGATTTTTTCTCAGCCAGCAGACTCTTGACATTATGATTGTCAAACTCTTTACCTTTATCCAATTGTAAAACCTTGCAGTTTTCTCCATCCAGTATCCTTCTCAACCCTCTGGCTACAATGTGACTGGCTTTGGAGATGTGTGGAACAGCCCAAACTTTTCTGGAAAGAGAATCAACAGCTGTCAGTCAAAATGCTGTGTCGTCGTTTTCTTCGTTTTCAGAAAGCACATCCGTCAAGCAGGGGCGTTTTGAGTTAAAAATCCAACCCCCTAACAAAATAGAACCGCGCAAAGCGCAAAAATTTTTTTGTTAGGGGGTTGGAGGAATTTGTTATGGGGATGCCTGTTAGGGGGTTTGCCATGAGTGTTAGGGGGTCGAGTTTTATTAATGTCATACTATATTATTATTCATTAGCCAATCATTATTCTTTCTTTTCAATTTTTGTAGTTTATTAATGATGATAACAATTATTATTATTTTATTATTATTTATTTATATTATGTGTGTGTTTTATTATTTTGACTATTTATTGTTATTATTAATACATTTTATTTATTATTTTTTTAATATTATAATAATAATAAATAATAATATAATTTGACTGCTTCAAATTATTATTAACTGTTCTTTATAACAATTATTATAAATAATAATAATCATCATAATAATAATAATTATTATTATAATAGTTAATTAATTAATAACAATCTAATGATTATAAATAATAGTAGTAGTGAGTGAAGTGGGGAAAAATCTAATCATTATTAATTATAATAATAGTTACAGTAGTAGTAATAATAATTTTAACCACCAAGCCACATACAGACAGTTGTTAGTTGTTGCATAGCAGCTTTATTTGCGTGTTGTTTAATAATAAGGTAAAGAAATATTTCTTTATGGTAGAGCTTTTATCCAAAAGCACGAATATTCATTTATTTGATTGGTCAACCATATGTTCATGAGCCAATGATGTGCCTTGTTAGTTTTTTGATAATTTTATTGTTTCATCACAAGGGTGGGTCAATGTCAATCCACAAAAAAGTAAAAGCATGTAGTTGAACTAGGTCTATGTTTCATGTTGTAATGCTAAGATAACTCCAAACAATCATCATAAGAAAAATCAATCCCCGCAAACCAAACCAATACCCGACAAATTTGACCCCCTAACGTTAGGGGGTTGGGAGTTGTACCCCCGACTGTTCGGGGCGTCGGGGGTACTCAACTTGCCTCTGCCGTCAAGTTTACTTGAAGCTGTTCTCCTATTCTAGCTACAATTGTGGGACTGCGCTTAAACTTAGTCATGAGTTTTTTGTGTAGCGTGTAGGCATCCATACCCCTCGATCACTCTTGAATAAGTTTTTCTCTTTTTAGCTTTCTACAAGCTTGCAGCAATGCTCTAGCTCCTTGCAGAGACGCATGCAAAGCGGAATTGTAATATGATTTATTTAACGAGTCGATTTCCATTTCTTAGTTCCCACAACAACCAAAGATCTCCCTCTATGTGTTTGTCGTGGTGATCGTCTGACGGTTGTGATTCCTTGTTTCGATAACAGACTTTTAAATTTGCTGTAGTTTGTGTTTCCAGGCTTATCATACCTGTTTTGGTTAGAGCATCTCACAACAAAGTTTTGGCAGTCTTAGAATTCAACCACCTGTCTCAGATTTTAAGTACGTTCTTATCTGATTCTAAATTTACTTATAATGGATAATTTCTTCTCAAACTCTCCTTAGCCATCCTTCTCACCCTCGTCATCACCTTTGCCGTCATCATCAGCATTCTCAATGTCAAGCAAAGACAAAACATTGGTATGCAACAACCTTCTTATTGGAGGCTTCTCAGTAGCATCTAACACAGGTAGAGGGGGTAGGTTTGATTGGTAAAAAGTTGTCAGGCTTGCCATCGATAATTGTACTATTAGCCAAGGGAGATTTATTTTGTGACTTTGGTTTCTTGGCGCGAGACCATCTATCCAGTTGGTGGTGACTATTTTTAATTTCTCTGATATCACTCAAATATCTACGTATGTAGTGAACATTCCCGTCTCACTTTTCGTACTTGGACAAAGCGGAGTCATGCGTTGTTTCCAGCAAAGCATTCCGCTTCCTTTTCATATCTCTCACCGTTATATCGTCCTTAGGTTTGTAAAACAAAGGCGAAGTGTTTTTATTTTCCTCTGTCACTTTTTCATTGCCGACTCTTCTCATTATTTTAGAGTATTTATTTTCAGTCACTGTAAAACAACGTTTAGAAAATGTTGAAGGCTGGAGGCTCTTAGCTTTAATGGTTTTATTGATGATAAAACAGGTACAATAGGTGTTATTATAGCGTCTAAAAGATTGCCTCTACCAGTCTGAGTCAAAATTCTATGCTTACTATCAACTGTTCCTTCACAAATTTGTTTGTGAAGTTTTTCTCAATAAACTGTTTTGATTCTAGAGCAACATTGCTTAATATAATGTTTTTAACAACTTCTATTGGTGATTAAAACAGATCTCAGTTGGCCTTTTCGACTATAGCAATTTTTCCTCTCTTACTCCAGTCATCCAGAGCTAAAATAGTCATTCTATTCCTCATCATTCTTGTGGAGACATTCATCTTAGTCCTCATCCAATACAGTTTTCATAACTCCTGGAACTACTGTGCTGATAATAGGTGCTAGTAGGAAAGCTAGAAATCCTCCTTTTTTGCATTACAGTTTTTTATTATCTATCGATGATTTCCTAACCAGACTAGCAATATCCTTCGCACTTCGTTGCAACTGATTTTACTGAGCAGTCGACAATGGTATCATTCCATTTATAATAGCTTTAGCACATTCCATTAGAGCCACAATAAGTTTTAGTCATTATGTTAACAACTTGTTACACAGCTGCATAACAAAATATGTGTGAGATGAAACGAATGGTAATTTTAGTTATGTGCTTTTACTTGGGTACATATAATATCATAGGTTGAGCCAATGTAAAGTTTCCTAATAATCTGTGATGATCATCCGTTTGCTGAGTCGTGTCTATCCATAGAAAATAGTATGGTTTTTTTGTCGCTTGTTCAAAAGCTTCTTGTACATATTTTGTCCTTCCGGGAAAGCATTGACGAGCTAAATAGGTAATCGAAGAAATGTCTATAGGGTTATTAAAGAGAGAAAGTGGTGGCCATTCAAGGAAATTGTATGAGTTCCTTTTAAAAACAGACTCTGAACAATAAAAAATACACTTAAGTTCAAATGATGACTATGTTTCATATACAAAGCATTGCCATCGGCTTTACCAGAAACTTCATCCATCGAATCATCTATTATCAATCATTTGTTTTGTCCGTATCTGGAAAACCTGTCATTATATCTATGATTCCCTTGTGAAATATCCCTCCGGATACACCGTTAAAGGCTTTTTGATGGGCTTCATAACAGTTATGTATTTATAACGGTGGAGGATATACTATAGTCTGACCAACTTCAATCATTCGTAAAATTGCTTGCGTCTTCTCTGAACCAGGGCTTTGGACCCTTCAGACCCACAATCATCGCCGTAAAAAGGGATCGTCTCCTCACGTCAAAACTTTCACTATTACTATCCATGATGAACTAGATTTTCGTCATCGGCCAATAGTGTAATTTATGATTCGATTGAGAGCGGTTTTTGCTTTTTGTATTTTTTTACAGTGCTTTCATATACACTAAACTCAGTAACGCCTCAAAAAGTAGATAAATACCAACATCAATACCAAAGACAAAATACCAATATCATCATAACTATTAGCTGTTTTTGTTTCAGACTCCGAAAAACATCTACAATTTCACTCATAGTACCATCATCAGTACCATTTTCATTCATCACTTTCATCTCAACATCTTCCTCTGTCGAAATCTTACCTATCAATAGCAACAGAATAATACAACACTTAATTTTCATACAATACTCAATCACCCCAATCTAAATCATCATACAAACCCTAATAAAAACAACACCTGCACAATAAATACTTAGTTAATCATACAATTACAAACTGAATTAATAACAATAACAACTGGTCCACAAAAAAGTACCATTTCAGGTTCTCATACCATCTTTATAAATACTCAACCCCATGATCTGAATCACCATACAAATCGCAATATAAACAACCCCTGCACAATAAATACTTAGTTCTAACAAAAATATTAAAAACTAAATTATAACTCCTGGTGCACACAAAAAAGCACCTCGCAGGTACTCATGGTAACTGGTGCCAAAAAAAGACACTTGGAACCAGGAAAACTTTGTCCTTAGACTGCATGCAAGAGATTTGTCCCTACATTGCTACTAGCAGCATTAAGCTATAAAGGAGAACAAAAATTGCATATCTGCATTGATAGCAAAAAAACTCTATATCAATTTATCTTTCATAAACTGAGAGATTATTTTGTATATAAATTATTTTTACGCATCCCGTACCTCAATGCTAAGCAAAGTAGATTTAGGAAACTAGCAAGGCAATGGTTGTTTAGCATAATCTCTTATACTCAAGTCTTATTTCACCATGGAAAAATACAAGTTATGGATAGTGGTGTATTGACTGCTTCAACATGAAAACCTAACAGCCATACTGAATTAACAAATTTTACAGCATTTACAATGATTAATGGCCAATGATAAAGAGCCATATTTAAAATATTAGCTTATGTGTTGTTTGAATAATTTTCTGTGGGGTTTTATCTTGAAAGTATGGAACAGAGAGTTATACTATTTTATATACTCACACTGCTGCAGGTGGAAACTCTCTCAGCCATTTATTTAGAGCAGCAACAACAAAGCACTTCTTCTTCTGTAAAACAAATTCTCTGAACAAATGGAATAACAAAATAAGTCTCTGGTGGTCTTTCAGCTTACAACAATCAGATAGAAAACTAGAGCTAACTTGCTTTATTAAATGATGTTCAAATTTTAAGCAAGCTCAGCACCAAGAAAATGTTTTGGTTGAAACTCCATAAAGCCAATTGAGTTTAGTTAATGTGGAGCTTTTAATGAGAGCAAAATGTGGAGTTTTTTACGCCCTTTTTGATTAAAAAAAAAACCCAACTCAATTGTTCAACAGAATTTGCTCGACAGTGATATTGTCCCGATCAAAAATTTATATATTCATAAATTTGAAAAAGGACTCTGGATTTTGAACTTCCAGGTCATATTTCTTTATCAGAACTAAGTACCACAGGTGTTATAAATAAATAGACTGTTTTTTTATATGGGACTTGCTAATTGTCAAATCATTTTTGGATACATATATGGGAAGTTTAAAAATATTTATCGCTACTGCTGCAGCACGAGTCCGAAATACTAAAAAGAGGTCATTTGTGGTAGTATAAATACTTACGTGGTCTACATCCCTGGTCAAATGGTGCACAGCTGAAGATAGTACAGCAACCAATGGAAAACCTGCCAGGTAATGTCCAGAAAGTCTAAAAAGTCTTAACACGGAATCCACTGTCGATGCTGACAAGAACGTAAAGGGCAAAAGCCTGTCAATGACAAACAGCGGCTGAAGCTTCTCAATCAGTGCGTTAGACCTAGAAAGTTTCAAAATATGTGTTCAAAAAATATGTGCAAAATAAACTAAACTGAATAAATAATTGCGCCATAGTTCACTCTAGAGACATAACTTTTAGCTTTGCATAATTATAAAATAATGCTCCAATTATTTAAACATTACCTTTCTTTGTCATCGATAATTTTGTATAGAAGATGTTTTTTGACAATGATATAAAAAAGGCTTTCACAATTGGAGTTAACTTCGCACCGTTCACAGCAGTAGTAATATATGAGCAGATCTCCCTACCAAGTGTTTTTTTGTGGATTACACCTAGGGGTGAAATCAATGGGTTACGGCGTTGGATGGATTCGCCGAGTTAGTATTGTATTTCATTTGAGTGGCATTTAAGTGGCATTTGGGTTTTGATTATTTTTTTACTTAATTTGAACTTATATGTCATATAGAGTTTATATTGTATTTCATTTGAGGGGCATTTGAGTGGCATTTGAGTGGTATTTAAGTGGCATTTGAGTTTTGATTATTTTTTTACTTGATTTGAACTTATATGACATATAGATTTTGAATGTATGGCATTCAAGTTTTGATAATTTTTTTACATAATTATATACATACTTGAGAGAAAGAAAGAGATAGAGGAGAGAGAGGGAGGGAGGGAGGGAGGAGAGAGGGAGAGAGAGAGGAGAGAGAGATTTTTTAGTTTTCTATACATTCATGTATATATGGTTAATTATGGACGTATTTATGGATATATTTCTATCTACATAGAGAGAGGAGATATATCTACATTGAATAAATATATTGATCAAAAATGAAAATTATATGATTATATACCTGATTACATAATAAGTAGGGAAAATCTTCCTATATAATATAGCTAGAGTCAGTAAATACTAAGTTATACAAAGCAATACAACTTGTAATGACAATCAATGCATTCATACATACATACATATGGTATCTTGAGAGAGAGAAAGAGAGAGAGGAGAGAGATCTTTTAGTTTTCTAGCAATTAATGTATATATGGTCAATTATGTACATATTTATGGGTATATTTATATCTACATAGAGAGAGAATAAATACATTGATTAAAAATAAATCATTATATGATTATATACATTTATTACATAATAAGTAAGGAAAATCTCCCCACATAATATAGCTAGAGTCAGTAAATACTACGTAATACAAAGCACTACAACTTGTAATAAATACAAAGTAATAACAGTTAACGCATAGTTTGTTCCTTTACAATGATGTCTTTGATGTAGTGATGTTATATCTTAGGAAGGAAGACTTCTGTTCTATGTGCTTTTAATTTCGTAATGAACTAAAATAAAAAAATTATGTATTAGTATAGAATGATTAAGCAAAAATGTAAAATAATTACATGGATTTGAATTATAGTTCTAGTTACATTGGATAGTTTACATTATTAGAAAAGGGAAATAACTCACCAAGTTACATTGTTCAACTTGTTCTTTCTTGAGCATTATTTTCACCAAGTGCTTTTGATTCTCTTTCATCTATCTAAAACAAAACAAAAAATACTTGCTTTATAAATATGTTGTAAAAAAATACACTAATTACACCAAAAAAGCGCTTTTTTTTTACCTGAAAAAATGTATATGTTCAACATTTTGTTGTAAAAACTACGCTAATTACACCCAAAAAGTTCTTTTTTTACCATGAAAAGTATTTTGTTGTAAAAAATACACTAATTACATCAAAAAAGTCCTTTTTTCACCTAGAAAATGTATATATTCAGCATTTTGTTTAATTTATGGTAAAAATTAGTAAAACTCACCTATAGTGATATGATTGCCTTGAGTTATAGATTAGCTTTTTGAACTCTTGTTCTGGACAGTTTTTTTTCAGCATCATCGAAATATAATATAAGTAATTTTTAGAGTCTTCATTGGTTTGGTATCATCTAAGTAGGTGATAGATCTTGAAAGAAATTCTTGCTGTGTTGGAGAAGTGTGCTATCTTCAGAATCCATGTAGTTTGAGTCTTCATTGATTTGGTATCATCTAAGTAAGTCGTAGATCTTGAAAGGAATTCTTGCTGTGTTGGAGAAGTAGACTGTCTTCAAAATTCATGTAGTTTGAGTCTTCATTGGTTTGGTATCATTTAAGTAGGTGGTAGATCTTGAAATGAATTTTTGCTGTGTTGGAGAAGTATGCTGTCTTCAAAATTCATGTAGTTTGAGTCTTCATTGGTTTGGTATCATCTAAGTAGGTGGTAGATCTTGAAAGGAATTCTTTCTGTGTTGGAGAAGTATGCTGTCTTCAAAATCCATGTAGTTTGAGTCTTCATTGATTTGGTATCATCTAAGTAGGTGGTAGATCTTGAAAGGAATTCTTGCTGTGTTGGAGAAGTGTGCTGTCTTGAAAATTGATGTAGTTTGAGTCTTCATCGGTTTGGCATCATCTAAGTAGGTGAATCTTGAAAGGAACTCTTGCTGTGTTGGAGAATTGTGCTGTCTTCAAAATTCATGTAGTTTGAGTCTTCATTGGTTTGGTATCATCTAAGTAGGTGGTAGATCTTGAAATGAATTGTTGCTGTGTTGGAGAAGTGCGCTGTCTTCAAAATTGATGTAGTTTGAGTCTTTATTGGTTTGGTATCATCTAAGTAGGTGGTAGATCTTGAAAGAAATTCTTGCTGTGTTGGAGAAGTGTGCTGTCTTCATTTTCATCGGTTTGGTATCATCTAAGTAAGTGGTAGATCTTGAAATGAATTCTTGCTGTGTTGGGGAAGTATGCTGTCTTCAAAATCTATGTAGTTTGAGTCTTCATTGGTTTGGTATCATCTAAGTAGGTGGTAGATCTTGAAAGGAATTCTTGCTGTGTTGGAGAAGTGTGCTGTCTTGAAAATTGATGTAGTTTGAGTCTTCATTGGTTTGGCATCATCTAAGTAGGTGAATCTTGAAAGGAATTCTTGCTGTGTTGGAGAATTGTGCTGTCTTCAAAATTCATGTAGTTTGAGTCTTCATTGGTTTGGTATCATCTAAGTAGGTGGTAGATCTTGAAAGGATTTCTTGCTGTGTTGGAGAAGTGTGCTGTCTTCAAAATCCATGTAGTTTGAGTCTTCATTGGTTTGGCATCATCTAAGTAGGAGAGAAAGTCGTGTTGTGTAACATCTTTAAAGGGGTTCTTGGTGTGTCAGAAAAGTGTGTTGTCTTCAAAATCCATGTGGTTTGAGTCTTCATTGGTTTGGTATCATCTAAGTAGGTGGTAGATCTTAAAAGAAATTCCCGCTGTGTTGGAGAAGTATGCTGTCTTCAAAATCCATGTAGTTTGAGTCTTCATTGGTTTGTTATCACATAAGTAGGAGAGAAAGTCATGTTGTTTTACATCTATCGTTGGTGTTGGTAGATCTTGACCACATGTTTATAGTCTTTGCTACTGCTGCATTTCGTCTCAAACAAGAGTCCAAAGTAGACATCATAACTACAAAATACAAGAAATTGATTGTTACAATTGATTCATTTATTTTCATTGGCTTTATCTACATAAGGTAGCGAAGAAAATGTTTGTGTGAGTATAAAACTATCTAGTAGAGATAAATTTATATCTAGGTTCAACTAGCATTGAATAATTATTATTATTTTGTGAATAATAAATAAGTAGAGTCGGCTACTTTACTAGAGCTTGGACAAACACTTATTTTAAAAATGAATAATTAGAGCTTTCTACTAGTGTTAAATAATTATTGATAATAATTTACCTTATCACCACTTAGAGCCAGATGATTTAATTAACTAAAGAAAAATAATTATTTTACCATTTCTTACCTTGATGCTGGATGTTCTCCTAGTAGCTGTAGTAGATGATGGTTCTCCGCTTGCTGTTGAAGAACTGGATGCTTTCTGTGTGAAAACAGTGGCTCTTAAATAGCTAAAGTTGCACTGATTAAACCCTATGAATCAGCATTTTTTCCAATGCTTTCGCGGGAATAAATAGTTTATTTTCACGCGAATAGAAACAGTTGCTTTCGCCGGAATAAATAATTTATTTTCACGCGAATAGAAACAGTTGCTTTTGCGGGAATAAATAGTTTATTTTCACGCGAAAAGAAACAGTTGCTTTCGCGGGAATAAATAATTTGTTTTTACAGGAATAGAAACAGTTGCTTTCGCGGGAATAAATAGTTTATTTTCACGCGAATAGAAACCGTTGCTTTCGCGGGAATAAATAATTTATTTTCACAGGAATAGAAACAGTTGCTTTCGCGGGAATAAATAATTTATTTTCACGCGAATAGAAACAGTTGCTTTCGCGGGAATAAATAATTTATTTTCACGCGAATAGAAACAGTTGTTTTCGCGGGAATAAATAGTTTATTTTCACGCGAATAGAAACAGTTGCTTTCGCGAGAATAAATAGTTTATTTTCACGCGAATAGAAACCGTTGCTTTCGCGGAAATAAATAATTTATTTTCACGCGAATAGAAACAGTTGCTTTCGCGGGAATAAATAGTTTATTTTCACGCGAATAGAAACTGTTGCTTTCGCGGGAATAAATAGTTTATTTTCACGCGAATAGAAACTGTTGCTTTCGCGGGAATAAATAGTTTATTTTCACGCGAATAGAAACCGTTGCTTTCGCGGGAATAAATAATTTATTTTCACGCGAATGGAAACCATTGCTTTCGCGGGAATAAACAGTTTTTATTCCCGCGAAAGCATTGGAAAAAATGCTGATTCATAGGGTTTAATCAGTGCAACTTTAGCTATTTAAGAGCCACTGTTTTCACTTAGATAGCATCCAGTTCTTCAACAGCAAGCGGAGAAGCATCATCTACTACAGCTACTAGGAGAGCATCAAGGTAAGAAACGCTAAAATAATTATTTGTCTTTAGTTAATTAAATCATCTGGCTCCAAGTGGTGATAAGGTAAAAAATAATCAATAATCATTTAGCACTAGTAGAAAGCTCTAATTATTTATTTTTAAAATAAATATTAAAATCTTGTGAAAATGAACTGGTAACATTACGTCGACTGAAATAATGCCTAAAACGTCTCGCATAAATTTTGGTCTTACCAAAAACGGACTGAAAACCTTTACCTTTAGAGCGAGTACAAATTGTCCAAGCGATTTCAATTATTTATTAATGAAAATATGAACCCTCAACTGGAATTCACTCCTAGGTAATTTATCTTTACTAGATAACTTTATGATCTTTAAAATTAATTACAAAAAATTAAACAAAATATTTGTTTTTTTTCAGAATGAATACTCAAGACCTTCTCCTATCTTTGATATGCCAGAAAGTCAATTGGTGGTTGATGAACCGGAATCCCAACAAGATTTTACTTCATTCACATATCTGCTACTAGGAGAGCAACCAGCATCAAGGTAAGAAGTGCTAAAATAATTACTTGTCTGTAGTTAATTAAATCATCTAGTTGTTTAGAACTAGTTTTTTATTATTATTTTATTATTTAGGTCACTACAACCACTAGGAGGACTCTAAGTAGAGTTAAGGTAAAAAGGCTCTAGTTATTTATTTTTACAATGAATAATAACTGTTTTATGCTGATAATGAAGTAAAATAATACAATATTGAACGTTTTAATCATTTTTTGGTTGTAAAGTTCAAAATCGACCTGTAGTTCAAGACATCATTTAATATTTTAACCTATTAATTCTCTCGGACATACGGCAATTCTGTCAATCAATGTCAAAAAACTGCGATCTTGAGCGGAAACAGGATAGGTTCCATGAGCATAAAATTATCTAGGAGAGATAATTCTATGGTCAAGAGAACGACTCCATATCGTAATAGGAGGATAACTCCACAGTGCAACTAGTTGAGTTCTTCAACTAGTGTTAAATAATAATTTTAATCACTTACCTTAATACAGAAAGTCTCCTAGTAGTTGTAGTAGATGTTGATACTTCAGTCACTGTTGTTGGAGTGGATGCTTTCTGTGTAAAAGCGATGCTTCTTATATAGGTAGGTTGTACTAGGTTGTACTAGGTACCGATTGACACGAGCTGATTCCAATGAAAAGCCTTTATAATATATAGGGTCTTTACGCAGAAAACTCACGCAAAAACTAAAAAAAAAAAAAAATTCTTCGCGGGAGTTTTCCGTCTTATATGTTATAAAGGCTTTACGCAAAAAACTCACGCGAAAACCAAAACTATATAAAAACTTCTTCGCGGGAGTTTTCCTTCTTACGCGTTATGACAGCTTTATACAAAAAACTCACGCGAAAACGGAAAAATAAAAATAACTTCTTCGCGGGAGTTTTCCTTCTATGTACTATAAAGGTCTTACGTGGAAAACTAACGGTAAACAAAGTTCCGTGAGTTTTCTACATAAAGCCTTTATAACATAAAAGAAGGAAAACTCCCGCGAAAGAATTGTTTTTTATTTCCCGTTTTCGCGTGAGTTTTCCGTGTAAAGCCTTTATAGTATATAGAAGGAAAACTCCCGCGAAGAGAATTTTTTTACTGTTTAACTTTTCGCGTGAGTTTTCCGCGTAAAACCTTTATGACTTATAAGAAGGAAAACTCCCGCGAAGAATTTTTTTTAATTTCGGTTTTCGCGTGAGTTTTCCGCGTAAAGACCTGCTTATATATTATAAAGGCTTTTCATTGGAATCAACTCATGTCAATCGGTACCTAGTACAACCTAGCTATATAAGAAGCACCGCTTTTACACGGAAAGCATCCACTTCAACAACAGTGACTGAAGGATCAACATCTACTACAACTACTAGGAGACTTTCTGTATTAAGGTAAGGAATAATAAATAACTATTTAACACTAGTTGAAGAACTCAACTAGTTGCACTATGGAGTTATCCTCATATTACGATATGGAGTCGTTCTCTTGACCATAGAAGTATCTCTCCTAGATAATTTTATGCTCATAGAACCTATCCTGTTTCCGCTCAAGATCGCAGTCTTTTGGCATTGATTGACAGAATTGTCGTAGGTCCGAGAGAAAAAATAGGTTAGCCTTAAATGACATCTTGAACGACAGGTTGATTTAGAACTTTACATCCAAAAAATGATTACAACTTTCATTACTGTATTGTTTTACTTTATTATCAACATATAACAGTTATTATTCATTGTATTTAATATGAAAAATAATTTTTACTGATGATGATTATTATTCTTATTATTATTACTATTGTTAATATTATTGTGATTTCATTTGGTTTTAATTGTTACTTTCTTGAATTTTGTTCAAGTCTTGTGATCTAAATAATAAAAGAATGATAAATATTTATTTACCACTAGTTGAAAAACTTACCTACTTGCACTATGGAGAAAATAGCCTCCTACAACCAAATCCGTTTGTGTTACAAACCCTGTCTTTGGATATTGATAAAAATGTTATCTTCTTTGTATTATGATTAAATAATAATAAATAGCTCACATTTTTTAAGATATTTCTTATTTTTTGTCTTTTTAGATTGGATAGTTAGGATGGCAATTTTTGTATTTTGTAGACACGATGCCTACTTTGGACTCTTGTTTGAGACAAAACGCAGCAGCAGTAAAGACTATAAAACATCTGGATCAGATCCAATTGAAGTAATTGCAGATAACTAAAGGAATAACATATACTACGGCATACAGAGTGAACAAGGTGTGTGTAGATTATTACTCAGTCTCATTACACTACTATTACTAAGAATTATTGTAGGTGTTGGATAAAGGATTAAGCAGTAATGTATTAGCAAGCATTAGCAATAAACATAGACTTTTCAACAATGACATTAACCAAAAAAAATAGTATAACAAAGTCATGTTTGAGCTAATAAGTTGTTGCTAAGATGTTTGAATTAACAACTAGGTAGCTAAAATAAGTTTTTCATGAGGATCTCCTGACAGTTGTGATTCCCTGAGTGGTGAGCAGACTTTTAAATCTACTGTAGTTATCTTTTGTTGATCTTATTGAGTCTTTATCAGTTAGTACATCTTGCAACAAATTCTTTGATAGCTTAGCGCTAAGCCATCTTCCCTTGAGTTTTATCCTGTCAGTATCCAGATCGTATTTTCCAGAATCTCTCAATTCATTGTACATATATCTCCTCTCTCCTCTCTCTATGTAGATATAAATATACCCATAAATATGTACATAATTAACCATATATACATGAATGTATAGAAAACTAAAAAATCTCTCTCCTCTCTCTCTTTCTTTCTCTCAAGATACCATATGTATGTATGTATGCATTGATTGTCATTACAAGTTGTAGTGCTTTGTATTACTTAGTATTTACTGACTCTAGCTATATTATATAGGAAGATTTTCCCTACTTATTATGTAATCAATGTATATAATCTTATAATGTTTCATTTTTGATCAATATATTTATTCAATGTAGATAAAACTCCTCTCTCCTCTCTCTCCTCTCTCCTCTCTCTCTTCTCTCTCCTCTCTCTCAAGATGCCATATGAGTTCGAATTATGTAAAAGAATTATCAAAACTTGAATGCCATACATTCAAAATCTAGCTGTCATATGAGTTCAAATTAAGTAAAAAATAATCAAAACTCATATGCCACTTAAATACCACTCAAATGCCACTCAAATGCCCCTCAAATAAAATACAATATAAACTCGGCGAATCCATCCAACGTCGTAACCCATTGCATAACCCCAGATTATGACCCCACAAAAAACACTTGGTAGGGAGATCTGCTCATGTATTACTACTCACAGCAAATAATTGTGAATGATGAGGTGTGTGGTGGATTTTGGAGGTCCAGTTGAAATACCACCAAAAATACTTCTCTCCAACAGAGGTTATTTGAAAATCAATTCCACAGAGGATTATCTCAAACTCTACAACTGTAACAAAGCCCACAGCTCAGACTCATAACTCAATGCTTCAGCGTAACAACCGTTTTATTATTTTACAGCGCTCACCCCAAAACAACAGTGGCGCTGTCTCGCGCTAACTTGGTACAGTTCCAACAATATCCTGATACATTGTGCAATGAATACAGGCCTTTTATTAGCAGAGGTGCAGGAACTGGTTCTCCTAATTACATATGTAGCCAATAACATATAAGTCAGACATAAATATCCTAATGAACAAACAAGTTATAATTAACAAGCAATCAGACATGGTGAATAAGGTTAAATAGATAAAGCGCCCAAGAGTAGGAGGCGGAACTTTAGTAGCAATACTGGTTAGTCATTGTCTGCATTGGACCACCACCTCCTGGGCTAGGTTCCAGAGCTGATATAGCGTGTGTTCTAAGGCTTTAGGTGCTTTTGATGGTAGACAGGTTGCAGGTACAGGCTACTGCATCTTTTGAATTTACTCTTGGTCCTCAGGCTACGTTGGTTCTCTTTTCCCTGGCTTGGTATAGATTGGCTCTAGGGCCGGCAGGGTTGCTGCAGGACCGGTAGTGATGCCTGCAAGACCGACAGGGTTTATTGCAGGCCGGTAGTAATAGCTGCAGAGCTGGTAATAATAGCTGCAGAGCCAGTCAGGTGTGTGCACGGCCGGCAATGTTGATATCCGTCTTTTTACAAGGTTTCTGACAGTGCCGATATCATGAGAGGCTTGCCTGATACTCTGCAGTTGTCAGAGACCTTGGGGGGGGGGGTGTTGGTAGATCTTGAATTGATGCTGGCTGCCAGTTTTTTTTAAAGGGGTTCTTGGTGTGTCGGAGAAGTGTGCTGTCTTCAAAATCTATGTGGTTTGAGTCTTCATTGGTTTGGTATCATCTAAGTAGGAGAGAAAGCTGTGCTGTGTAACATCTATCATTGGTGTTGGTAGATCTTGAATTGATGCTGGTTGTCGGTTTGTTATTAAAAGGGTTCTTGGTATGTCAGAGAAGTGTGCTGTCGTCAAAATCCATGCGGTTTGAGTCTTCATTGGTTTGGTATCATCTAAGTAGGAGAGAACGTTATGTTGTGCAACATCTATCGTATCAGACGTTTGAATTACGATTGGGATAGGTGTGAATGGAGTCTTTTGAAAGTTGGTAGATCTTGATCTGTTGATGTTTTTTACAGCTTTTTCACTGATGTGAGGTCATAGTATTTAGCAGAGAGGTGCTGTTGAGGATGAAGGATCTCAGTTTGTTGATGTTGATAGCCTGAAAGGATTCTTGGTGTGTCTGAAAAGTGTGTCGTCTTCAAAATACATCACAACTTTTATTTTGCAGTTCAAGTCTTCATCATAATTCTTAGTCTCATCATCTTGTCTTCGGTCTTTCAGATCAGCAGTATGCTGTTTCATCACTTAAGATGTTAGAGTTCTGTTTGGTTGAGTTTTGCATTCTTTGATGGTAGATGGGAGATGAAGGTAGACAAAAAAATTCCCGGATCTCTGACTCTTCAATCACCGATTGACTTTTGCCATCTTGACTATCCAATCTAAAAAGATAAAAAATAAAAAATATTTTAAAAAATGTGAGGTATTTATTATTATTTAATCATAATTCAAAATAGATAATATTTTTATCAAGAATCAGTTGATTTTATTATTATCAGAACTTGTAAAAATTATTTTTCATATCAAATACAATGAATAATAACTGTTTTATGCTGATAATGAAGTAAAATAATACAATATTGAAAGTTGTAATCATTTTTTTGGCTGTAAAGTTCAAAATCAACCTGTCGTTCAAGGCATCATCTAAGGCTAACCTATTTTTTCTCTCGGACATACGACAACTCTGTCAATCAATGCCAAAAGACTGCGATCTTGAGCGGAAACAGATTAGGTTCTATGAGCATGAAATTATTTAGGAGAGATACTTCTATGGTCAGGAGAGCGGCTCCATATCGTAATAGGAGGGTAACTCCATAGTGCAACTAGTTGAGTTCTTCAACTAGTGTTAAATAATTATTTATTATTTCTTACCTTAATACAGAAAATCTCCTAGTAGTTGTAGTAGATGTTGATCCTTCAGTCACTGTTGTTGAAGTGGATGCTCTCTGTCTGAAACCCTTGCCTCTTAAATAGCTAGACTTGCACCGATTGACACGATTAAGTTCAATAAAAAGGTGTTATTCGCGGGAATATTTGGCTTATTTTTCATGTTTTATTCACGTGAAAATAAACTTATAATTCCTGCGGAGACTTTTATTGTTCTTTGCGTGAGAAAAGACCTTTTATCCATCGGAAATTTTGGCTTATTTTTCATGTTTTACTTGCGTGAAAATAATTTTTTTATTCCTGCGAAAACATTGGTTTTTATTCGTGTGAAAATAAATTTTTTATTCCCCCCAAAAACATTGGTTTTTATTCGCGTGAAAATTAATTTTTTATTCTCGCAAAAAACATTGGTTTTTATTCACGTGAAAATAAATTATTTATTCCCGCAAAAATATTGGTTTTTATTCGCATGAAAATAATTTTTTATTCCCGCAAAAACATTGGTTTTTATTTGCGTGAAAATAAATTTTTTATTCCCGCAACAACATTGGTTTTTATTCGCGTGAAAATAAATTGTTTATTCCCGCGAAAACATAGGTTTTTATTCGCGTGAAAATAAATTTTTTATTCCTGTGAAAACATAGGTTTTTATTCGAGTGAAAATAAATTTTTTATTCCTGTGAAAACATTGGTTTTTATTCGCGTGAAAATAAATTTTTTATTCCCGCGAAAACATTGTTTTCTATTCGCGTGAAAATAAATTTTTTATTCCCGCGAAAACATTGGTTTTCATTCGCGTGAAAATAAATTTTTTATTCCCGCAAAAACATTAGTTTTTATTCGCATGAAAATGATTATTTAATTCCCGCAAAAGCATTGGTGTTCTTCCATAAAAAACATAAAGCCTCATTAATGTAACCTTATGATAAATGGGACGATTTCAGCTATATAAGAAGCACTGTTTTCAGACAGAGAGCATCCACTCCAACAACAGTGACTGAAGGATCATCATCTACTACAACTACTAAAAGGTCTTTCTGTATTAAGGTAAATCAACTTGATGTATTATTGAGTATATATTTAATTTTTTAACCGGCATCAATTCAAGATCTACCAACACCAACTATAGATGTTACACAACATGACTTTCTCTCCTACTTAGATGATACCAAACCATTGAAGACTCAAGCTACATGGGTTTTGAAGACAGCACACTTCTCCGACACATCAAGAATCCCTTTCAAGATCTACCAACAGCTATGATGGTGTTCACCGATGAACTTTGTGATGAACCGATGTACACCATAATCTACCAACTTCCAAAAGACTCCACTCACTCCTATTCCGACTTTCATCCAAATCTCTGATATGATAGATGTTACACAATATAACGTTCTCTCCTACTTAGATTGGCAACTGGCGTCAATTCAAGATCTACCAACACCAACGATAGATGTTACACAACATGACTTTCTCTCCTACTTAGATGATACCAAACCAATGAAGACTCAAACTACATGGATTTTGAAGACAGCACACTTCTCCAACACAGCAAGAATTCCTTTATAAAATATTACTACAACTACTAGGAGCACTCTAAGTAGAGTTAAGGTAAAAAATAATAAATAATTATTTAACACGAGTAAAGGCTCTAATTATTTATTTTTAAGTTTTATTAAAACTTATCTTTCACTGAAGATTCAGTAGCTCTGGTGGATGGTTTCAGTCTGAAAAAGTTGCTGCTTTTATAGTTCTCTGTTATCCGTGGAATGATAATTATTTTTTTGTGGTTAGTTGTTTTTCAGACATTAACTTTTTTAGGGATTCCAGAATTGGTTGGGAAATCCATAACAACGCACTAGAGACTATAAGACACGATTGACCAACCTAGGAATTCCAAAAAATGTATTGGAATTCTGTAACAACGAAAAAAGACACGATCGACCAAAGTCCAAATTTTTCTTACAATCAAACAGTGAGTATGTAATGATCGTAAGATCCATCCTAAGATCCTTGGTCAAAAATTGATAGTTTTCCTCCTATATTCCAATACTTTTTAATAAAATAAAAATGTTATTGCAAGTCATAAAAGGTTATTTCAGCATTTTATAATCACAAGAGCTATGAATGATTGCTTTTATTTTAAGTTTTAATTATTTTTTGATGTCATTTTGTGAGGTAGGTGCAGAACTGCCTATTTTGCGGCGATGCCCATGTTATTTTCCTATCTAACTAACAAAAATTGTCTACCTTTTGTCTCCAAGAACATTATCGCAATAAATTGCCAGTTCTGCACCTAAATGCATTTTGTTATGTGAAATAACATAATTTTTTCCAATTTTTCAGGAATATTTTATTAATTTTAGAAATAAATAATTAATACAGATTTTTTGTCAAATTTAAAAATAAATTAACAACTTATTGTTATGAAATTCATGCGTGACTTTATACAAATTTTAATGCAAGGATTCCGCAAACTCCCCTACCACTCGTTATTTACTGTTTGATTGTCAGAAAAATTTGGACTTTGGTCGATCGTGGCTTATTGCGTTGTTACGGATTTCCAACAGATTTGGGAATTCCTAGGTTGACCGATCGCTTCTTATTGCGTTGTTATGAATTTCCCCAACTGATTTTTGGAATCCCTAGGTTGGTCAATCGTGTCTTATTGTCTCTATTGCGCTGTTATGGATTTCCCAACCAATTCTGGAATCCCTAAGAAAGTTAATGTCTGAAAGACAACTAACCATAAAAAAATAATTAACCTTCCACAGATAACAGAGAACTATAAAAGCAGCAACTTTTTCAGACTGAAACCATCCTCTCAAAGACCAGCATTTTAAAGACCAACATCTACCAGAGCTAATTGAATCTTCAGTGAAGGATAAGTTTTAATAAAAATTATGATCACAAAACAATAGTGATGAGCTCAACTGCTAGCACTGGAGATGGGAAATTTCCTAGAATCTATGGTGATGTGCTTTCAAGACTTTTCAGTTGACACTGATAAATATGGATTTTATCTGATGCAACTAGATTCTATTATTATTATTTAGGATATATGTGGCTCTCAAGACTTTACAGTCTGCGCTGACAAATGTTATTATTACTTACCATATACAAGTTAGGATTTATTTGTGTTGAAGTAATTGGGTAAATAACATCATACCTATCTATTGATTTTATAAATAGATGAACTTATCTGTGTTTAAATAATACCGGAATGAGAGTAAACCACTATTATTATGGTGCTAATCCTTTTTTTAGCGCAACTAGTTGAGTATTTCAAATGGAATTAAATAGTTCTTTTTTACTTTTAGGAGGGGAGGTGGAAATGGAAGAGGATAGTGTTATGGGAATACAGGTGAACTGGGATTGAATTGTGAGAAATCGCATTGGGTTAAAAAATTCCAGACTGTGAATCCAATGATAAAACAGAGATTGAACTTGAAAAGACTTGTGAAGAGAAATTAGTTACTCAAGCTTCACCATCCAGCAAGGTAAACATTAATATATAGTTATTTTACTCTCTTTAATTTACAACAACTAGATTTTCTCTCTCTCAAAAAAAAATCAAAAAATAAATGCCATACAATATTACCTCGGTGACTCTAATCAACGCCGTAACCCATTGCGTCCACTCCGGGCATTCATCCCACAAAGAAAACACTGGCTCATACCTATGAATACATCTCATGATTAAAACCGCAACTCACATCCACAACTCACACCCACAACTCACACTCTCAATTAAATCCCCGGGGACCCAGGTGGCTTGAACTGCTCATATAACACTACTAGCAAGAGTTCAAAACATGGAGTTGCATTCACCCTGCAAAAACCTTGTTCTTTGGAGAAATACTCTTACCTGGAAACTTTTAAATCCAATGCTTCAAAGGCCTCAGAAAACTCTGTTACACCCCACCAACTGTCTGTGAACAATTCTGTTCCCCGCTCAGCTCCACTTAGAACATGGTAGATGGATATAAAATACATTACAGTGGTGTCAATTTTCAATGCCAGAATCCTCTTCAATGCCTCTAATGAGCTTCTGGTGAACTGCCTGAAAAAGTATGTGTTCAAAGTTGTGTTTGCTGTGTTGATAGTGCTCTAGGCATATAGTTGTATTCACCGGAAGAGTCAATGAACAGCTGCTATCATTTCTATTTGGGAACCACATCGGTGGGCATAAAATGGATAGATCCACACTTTAAATTTCTATTTGACATAAATTAGAGATGATATCTGTCGAACTATAGTAGTTTGTTAAGAAATATAATTCCAATATGCATTGTAGCGAGTGAAATTACTTTCGCATTTGTATGAATTTCATTAAAGATATTTATCGTTTCATTCATCCGGTTTTGGTACTGATAGTGGGATGTTATCGAAAGTAGCATATAGTGGTATTGAGTTAAATGAGAAAATACTTAGGCCCGGTGCGGTTGGTTATATCCACTTCAGAGTAAATCTCTCTTGATCAACTATTGTTGGGAGAAATGCATTGTACTCAATTAAGTCAAGCCCCTCTTCACCCCTCCCAACCTAAAACCCCCCTACACCCCTTGCCTTGTCGGCAACGAAGGTTTAAAGTAGCCACGGAGCCTCCCCCTTCCTGATTTACACATAATCCCTCAAAATTCAGATACCAGCAACCCCGAGCCCATATAGACCCAATATCCCATATATCACCCACCCCGGGTCAGTGCACCGGGCCAGTCCAAAAAAATGCTTGATTCAGATGGCCTTTAAAAGCTGGAGACTGAAGATGGAAAGCCAAGGAGCAGAGACCAAGGAAGTGAATGACTATATAAGGAGTGGAAACTTTTCATGGCTCTAGAAAGAGCGGGAAAGTCACCCAGAGCTGTTTTGCCACGTGCTCACCTTTCCATTGGCTTTAATCATTTACCCAAATTGTATTGTATGTTTTTATTGATGCATTGCCTCTATTATTATGTGTGATTGGTTCACCCTTAATTAATAAGGGGGTGAATGTTCCTCCTTTCTTCCTATAAAACGAACTCTTGTGCTGCTTTACAGGCAGAAGACTTGTGAATTGTGTTAAAGTACCCTTATGTATTGCTAAATAGATTTGGATAATGAGTATTTATTCGTGTTAACTTTGGTGTAGGGTTGTGGATCCCATGGATCCATGGATCCCATGGAGTTGTCCAAGCTGATAGCGGTAATGATGTGTACCACCCCACAGATGATGCTGAATTACACGAACCCTGCCAGCTTCCCAAAAGGAAAGTCCAACCCCCCTTCACTCAACCCAGCCAACAAGTGAGCGGCCATCTCACCCTCAAGAATGACGCACCCCTCCCCCAAACCATCTGCTGTCAATCTAACAGATCTTCTCTACTTTCCGCCAAAATTACCATACAAGGCGAGCCATTTCCTACTCGGTCGAGTAGAACGGAAACCAGTGTTGGTGCTATTGATACCCAGTGCACCACCAATCTGTTGCCGCAACACCTGTTCAGTCAACTGTCTCCTGCTACCCGAAAATCTCTACGAAAGGTGACTCCCAGGGTGTCCTGGCAGATGGATCCCACATCTCCTTCTCTGGCCCAATTCCCTTGCCCTTTATGCTGCGAGACATCAAGACGGGGGCTACTTTCGTAATAAGCCAGATAAATGAGGATTCTATTCTGGGCAAGCCATTCCCCACCTCTAACCAGTGTCACATGAAGCTCAATCAGTCAGTCATTGTAATTAATGGCCAGGAATTTTCTTGCACTGACCAACAGGGCAGGATACTCACCACAGGCATGCAGGTGATAAGAGATACCCACATTCCCCAATGCACCAAGATGACAGTACTGTGCAAGTTCACTCGCACAGTACATTTTCCCCTTGGTACTGTGGAAGGTACCCCAGACTCCCTGCAATTGGTCGCTAGTCCTAACACACCAAATTCCAAACATCACATGCTGGTGCGATGGCGTAACTCCACCAACCAACCACTGGAGCTGAAGGCTGTTAAGACCACCAGGAAGTACACCAGCTGTGATGTAGAGCCACTCACAAAAGAGAGCGGACCTACCCCCTTTCCTCCCCTCCCTGTGCTGGAAAACTTGCAAGAGCCATACCTGAAGGCTCTGGACAACTGTCATTTTTCGCAAGAGATGTTCCAGTTAGCCCAACTCCGGGTAGTCCGTATTCAGTAAAATAGACCACGATATGAGTCGCACCCGCCTCGTGGTGCACAGCATTCCCCTAAAGCCCAGTTCTCAGCTCTTCCGACAGCCCTCAACAGGCTAGGCCCTCATAAGTAACAGTGACAGAAGAGCAGGTGTCCACACTACTCGAGAAATGATAAATAGAGCCAAGCACTGGCGCCTGGAGTTCACAAGTAGTGTCTGTTAAGAAGAAGGATGGCTCATGGAGGTTTTGCATTGACTACCGATGCCTGAAAGCCAAGACTCAGCAGGATGCGTATCCTTCCCCAGACTCGATGAGAGTCTGGATGCTCTGTCTGGTAGTCGCTACTTTAGTACTCTCGACCTACTGGGCGGGTACTGGCAGGTTCCATTTGATGCTGATGCTAACAACAATTCCGCCTTCACCACCCCGTTTGGCTTATACAAATGGAACATCCCCCCTCAGATTAACCTCCGCCCCTGCCACCTTCCAGAGGCTCATGGAATGAGTACTCCATGGCCTCCTTTGGAAGCCACTCTTTCTGTACTAAAATGATATCATTTTCATCAGTTCGAATTTCAACACTTGTCTCCACAGTCTGGGAGAAGTGCTACAGCAGCTGAAAATAGCCGATCTCAAAATGAAGCCCAGCAAGTCTGAGCTCTTGCAATCCCACATTTGCTACATTGGCCTTGTGGTTAGTGAACATGGTATGTCTAAAGAACCAGAGAAGATAGCAACGGTTCGAGATTGGCCGACCCCTACCTGCCTTAAAGAGCTACAGGCATTCTTTGGCACTGTCAGATATTACCGGCACAACACCTACCCCACTTCTTCACAAAGGCTGAACCCCTGACCAAACGCACCTGCGAGGGCGTTCCCTGAGAGTGGGCTGCCTCTCAGAAAAAATCTTTGTACAGGTTAAAAACCGGCTACTCTCAGCCCCCATTCTCCGCTACATCAATACCAACAGTTCGTACATGTTGGATGCAGATGCCAGTGACGATGGCATTGGAGCGGGTAATAGCGTACTATGGTAAAACCCTGAGCCCCCCCATCCCTGAACGTAACTATTGCATCACCAGAAGAAAACGGGTGGTCATGGTCAAGGGAACCAAGCACTTGAGGCCCTACCTCTATGGACAGACCATTCAGATTCGGACTGATCATGCCTCCCTCATATGGCTGTGTAAAAAAAGGAATCATCCACCAGATAGCCAGATGGCTCAAGATCCTGTCCGAGTTCCAGTTCACTATTGATCATTGCAGTGGACATTTGAATGGGAGTGCAGATGGGCACAATAGGCGGTGCCCCCTGGACTGCAAGCAATGTAGTCACATTGAGATCAGAGATGGCAGACCCACTAAAGAAGAGGTAAAACAAACTCTCCGCAACCCCTCCTTTTCTCCCCACCCTAACCTTTGCTAACGAACCCCGTCCCTCAGTCCTCGAAAAGTTGCTATCACTCGCTCAAACCCCCCTCTCCTTGACACAGACTCAATGGAAGTCTGGAGGACCGGCTGTCACCTCGTGGCGATCATCTATTAAGCAGTCAGATACATCTCCCCTGTAGACCAACAACAGCAAGAACTAGGGAGCAACAAGTTCTTTCAATTGGATAAACAGTGACACTTTATGGCAAAAGTTGGCTGTAGACTTAAATGGTTCCCTCTCCGAGACAGATAAAATCAACAAATGGATTCTTGTTTCAACAAACTACTTTACCCTTTGGCAAGATGCCCTTCCCCTCCCTGACTCTATAGCCCCAGTAGTTATCAGAGTCCTAGATGACCACGTATTTTTTTATTTTGGACCGTCCAAACAAATGCACAATAATCAGTGGGCTCAGTTTAAATCCAACCCCATGAGAGAGTTGTGCACCCTCTGGTGGGCTGAGAAGACCCAGAATACTCCCTATCACCCACAAGCCAATATAGTTGCGGAAGGCAAAACAACGGGGTGCTCAAAGATGCACTGCGTTCCCTCTTCCTGAAGAGACGACAGAATGAATGGGATTTGATCCTTCCCAGATAATGAAAGCCTGCCATGCTACACCCCATTCCACCCCAGGCGAGATGCCCAACGCCCTCGGGATGGGAAGGGAACTATGTCTCCCAGGCCAATTGACCCACCACACCCCCCTAATACAGGATAGATTTGAAGAAGTCCACACGACCCTCAGGACAGACCAGAAACAGATAAGAGGCAAAGATGAAACCATCACTGTTCAAGGCAGTCGACGGGTGTGGTTGGATAACAAGAGGAGAAGAAAAGACAAAAACCCCAAGCTTTAGCCAAAGTTCGTCAAGCCCTAGTAGAAGATGCTTACAGAAACCATACCTACCTGATTTGCACAAATTGAGAGCGGTCCGTGCAAAATGGCATCCACCTCAAGCCATATAGGGCTAGCCGGGTACCCTATGAAGAAACCCCTCCAGCCCTGGAGCCAGTCGGCCGCCTTAACATGCGTGATGCAGTTTCCCGCAGGCAAAGGACTCCCCCACCCCTCCAAGACATTCCCCTCTCCTTCCTTGAGCTGCCCTTGCCCCAAGACTTTATTCTGGTGCTGCTTTCCCCCCAAATGTAATTGATCGAAGAGAGGGCAAGACCAAGCCTACAGCAGCCTGTAGAAGAGACTCAACCTAGCATCTCTAGCGAGTTTGTTCCAAATCGGACAAGGACTGGCTGAACTAGAGACCAGACGTCAAATACTAGAGTTATTACCCCTCCAGCAACGCCCTCTCTTGCTGTACCCCAGCCCCTACAGGCCAACCCAAACAAAATGTGGGTCCACCCTAATGCTATGGCCAGCCTTGGTGCCATCAATTTGCTGCAGTCCCCCACCCACCCCAAAGTGAAGGAGCGATACCTTGAAAAAGAACGATTGTTGGAGAAAGTAAGTGCACTGGTTGGCCAGCCTACAGAGCCTACCTACTCTTGTGGTGCTTCATTTGAATTGCCGGTAGACATCATCTCAGACCTATCGTCTCCTCCCCATTCCCAGTTCATCCCAATTCCTCAAGAAAATGACACTATTTTCCCCCAGTGCCAAAGAAAGTGATACAGAGGTTGAAAGAGATAATCAACAAGCGTGCTTCTCAGCAAACTTGCCCTTACAGCACCCAATAGCCAATAGGCATCAACTGCTCCATTCCTAAAGCTTGTTTTGGACATACTACGCCAACAATCAAAAACCAATGCAGCTGCTGCAAGTCTCCAGTCTGAAGCCAAAATGTTAACTTACCGTTGAAAGTAAAACCGACGGACTACAGCCTTTTTGCGCAGACCCGTGTTGAAGAGTTGTCGCCTGTGGTTCATAGCAAAAAAATGCCCCCGGCAACCCCGTGCTGAAAACCCAGAGACCAGCCCTGCATACCTCAGCCCGAAATGAGCAAGCCTTGTTGATTGCAGATGGGCGCTGCAAGAAGACACCCATGAAGAGCTTGCAACGCCAACCTCTAGGGACACAGCTCCCTCCTTGAGCACCAACCACCTCCCCCACCTAAGCATTACCAACCAAGGGTAGCTCGGAAGTCCGCCCAAATCGCCCCAATCCCTTCTACACACGTAACTTACAGCCACTGTCTGAAAAGCCACCCTACAGCAGCCCACCCACCAGAAGTGGCAATCAGCAGATAAAGATGGCTAACCCCACTCCCTCCACCTGCCATAAGCTAATATCCTTGAAGAAGCATCTCTCTCCTTCCTCACCTTCTCCCTCAAAACCACCCGGACTAGGGATGAGAAGAATGCGAATGATGGATGTATAAATTGAAGACTACATCGCTGATAAAGCGGGTTATGTGAAAGATTTGCATTGTACTCGGTTAAGTCATGCCCCTCCCCACCCTCTTCCACCCTAAAACCTCCCTACACCCCTTGCCCTGTCAGCAATGCATGTTTAAAGTAACAACGGAGCCTTCCTCTTTTGTATTTTCACATATTCTCATGAATTTCGGATACCGGCTATGCCGACCCTGAATCTCATATACATAAACATATAGCACCTACCCTGGGTCACCCCGGGTTGGTACCCTGGATCAGTCCAGAAAAATATCTGATTCAGATAGCCTGGACCTAGAGGACTGGATACCAACCTTTAAAAGTTGGAGACCGAAGATGGAAAGCCTAAGAAAAGCGACCAAGGAAGTCAATGACTATGTAAGGAGTGAAAACTTTCCATGACTATAGAAAGAGCGGGAAAGCAGCCCAGAGTTTTTTCTACGTGCTCACTTTGTCATTGGCTTGTATTATTTACCCAAATTGTGTTGTATGTTTTGATTGATGCATTATTTCAATTATGTGTGATTGGTTAGCCCTAACAACGGGGTGAATTTTCCTCCTTTCTTCCTATAAAATGAATTCTTGTGCTGCCTTACAAGCAGAACTCTTGTGGATTGTGTTGAAGTACCATTATGTATTGCTAAATAGAAATGGATAATAAAGTATTCATTTGTGTAAACTTTGGTGTAGTGTGTTTGGGTTGTTGACCCCGTGGTGTTGCTTACTGCTAATCGGGGTGGACGCAGAAGTGTTGGATAATGGGAGAGTGGATGCATTTGCAATGATAGTAGAGGACCCAACTCTATTACACTATAATAACAACAATTATTATTTTTATTTCAACAAATTAGCCTTACTTTTCATTATGATCAAGTTATTAGTAATTTTTTATTATTGTACACGATAACCATAACACCTATTTTTAATAAACAATATAAGCAAATAACATTGTTGGTGAATTGCAAAAAAAATAATAATGCGGCGATTGAACTGATTTTAAATAAGGGTCAGCCACCCAGTTGCATACCAACTGTCTGTTACGGATCAGTAGTGTTCGCAATCTACAAGCATTATAAACTACAAGCACAATACTGTTCATGTAACTCATTGTATATGGAGTGCCGTTTGTAAAAAAATTCCAAAATTTGTTTCAATTTCCCACATTCATTATTGACTTTATGGTGTTCATTTTGCACTATGTGCTTCATTATACACTTTAGTATATTCATTCCGCTTTATAGTACATTCAAAATGCACTCTAGCATATTCATTATACTCTTTAGTACATTCATTATACATTCTAGCATATTCATTCCGCTTTTTTGTATATTCAAAACACATTCTAGCACGTTCATTCTGCTCTTTAGTACATTCAATATACACTCTAGTACATTCATTCTATTCTTTAGTACCTTCAAAATATTTTATTTTATCATATTCATTCCAGATGATAGAGCATGCAAAGTCTTGGATTTGCTTGCTTTTGAAGATATTACATTCATTCTGAACGATCGAACCTTCAAAACGAACTATCGTACCTTCATTATGCACGAGCACAGTGTTCAAATAGCAATGCGAAAACACACTCAGAATCGCTTTACACCATATATATAATATTTTTACAAACGGCGCTCATGATTATCATTGTGCGCCGTTTGTAAAATAATTGCTACCAAATCTACAAAACCGTTTCGTGCGGCTGCGCATTCGACCAATGAAATTGCTTTACACAAAAATGTTTACAGTGAATCCACTTTTATTATAGACAACTGTCTCGCGCGTTTTTCATACCAATAATTGACATATAAATAATAATGATGACAAATTTTTCTAAAAACTCGGTGTCATTATGTATATTTTTAAGGTTATCAATAATTATTGAGGAGCAATAGAAGTTTTGATGTGATTTCATGATAATAATTTGATAATAAATAATAATTAATAAATATAAATAATGATTGATAATAATAAATAAAAATAATAATTAATTGATAATCATCATAATGATGATAATAATAATAATAATAAATATTGTTATTCTATAATTAATATATATAAGTAAGGGTATGGCTGGTGGGGCACAACGTCGGTGTGCACAGGGGCATAGACTAAATAAATAGTTTGGAAACAATCAAATAAATAATTAAAATTAATTATTTATTTGATTGTTTCTCAACTATTTATTATTTAGTCTATGCCCCTGTGCACACCGACGTTGTGACCCACCAGCCATGCCCTTACTTATATATATTAATTATAGAAAAACAATATTTATTATTATTATTATCATCATTATGATGATTATCAATTATTATGAATTAATTATTATTATTATTTTTATTCATTATTATTAATCATTATTATTATTATTATTATTATTATTAATTATCATTATTATTATTATTATTTATTAGTAATAATTAATATATATATATATATATATATTTAATATAGTTGCCCGAGAGATGAAAAAACCAGTGAAGACTGAAGCAAGTAACACGGTGCTCAACTAAAAAAAATCGAGGAGCTAGATACTAAGTATATATATATATATATATGTCTATTATTATTATATATAGCTAGCACAAGTGAAATTTTTATTTTGACAATTTTTTCTCAAATAGAGCATCAGCATTTACAAAAATATGTTGTCCATCCAATGGTGCAAAAATTATTTGTGTCACACCAGTGGTTGTCTCAGAAAAGTAATTGAGAAAGAGTACTTTTGCTTAAAAAAACAATGGTTTGTGGTTCCCGTAATTAAGCATTGATGACAATGGTATTGTCGCGGTGATGCAAAATCAGTGACGCATGACCATCCGTCACGCTAATTAGCTAATGGTACGTTATATAATTTTTTTTAATTATTTGAATGTGACTCTCCAGTAAATAAATTGTTTTGTCTACACCATGTGATGGCTCCATGATAAATAGTATACCACAGGGTCGGTAAAATAACAGAGAATCTGAATGACATATTGTTGGGAAATGTAGCCAGCACACTCCAGTCGACCTGGACAGTATAAACAATCTAGTACCGAACTCTATTATCCAGTATCATACTCCCGAATTCTATTCCATATACTCACTCTTAATTAACATTGTATACTTTGCCTATTCATTATTTTATCTTGTATTGCCAACCATGTGCTGCTGTGCAGTCAAGCTTAACTAAAGACAGCCTTATTGTTAACGTTTTGCCTGCCTCTTTATGTTATGGGCCAATCAGGCCAGAAGGCGGAGCCTGTTCTTTTGTGCTACAATTTATTGCTGCCAATTTGTACCCGCCTATTGTGTATATATGTTTGTGTAAGTGCAACAATAAATCAGAGTTAACCTGGCACTCTCACTTCTTCATGATTCTCTCTGCACAGCAAAGACATAAAGAACAAGTAACTAGATGTAAGCACAAGAACAAACAAGCAAGCAAACAAGACAAGCATAAGCACTTAGCAAATAATTAATTAGTGGCAACTTGGACAAGTCGACCTACAGCAAGGACAATAGTCAGTATAAAGTGGTCAGTCCAAGGGACTTACACTGCACACTACCTTCGGGAGTGTGATACTGGAACGATTGTTCAACCTGTTGGTTCGACCCAGTGCAGCTATTCTGCCCGAGCAGGAACTCAGTGGAAAGTAAGGTAGTTAAGACAACTCCTCACTGTGTACAGTCTACGGACTTACAACACTGCAAATCGTGTTCAAACAGAGTGGCCTGCCGACCTTGGGGCTAGCTAGAAGCAATTGCAATACTGCTACTACACACTCACTGGAAGTGGGCCGCTGTACAGGTGACAGCTACCACTACCCCCCAAATTCCTGTACATTGGTGGCAGCAGTGGGATAGAGAAGAGCCCACACAAGTCGACCCACTGGAACAGTGAACGTAGGCAGGAAGCAAGATGACTAGCAGACGCCGAGCCGTGAGTTCAGATCGAGATGGCTCCCCATTACAGATTATGGGCACTCTAGCAGACATACTGGATCGTATGTCCACCAACAGCAGCAAAGACCGCTTCCGAGCTCCACAGTTCAACGGAGAGGGAGACGTTCATTATTTTATTCAACGATTCGAAGAGGTGGCCCGAGCCGTCCATTGGGCACCTGAAGAAACCACCATTCATTTAAGGCAGGCGCTGACAGGCAAGGCAGAGCAGTGTGGAAGGGGGCTCGACCCCCTTGCCATCACACAGGCGCTAAAAGCAAGTTTTGGCCTGACCAGAACCGAAGCGCAGCATAGGCTAACCACCTACCGAAAGGCGCACAGAGACACCCTGCGAGAACATGCACTCCAAGTGGAGCGGCTAGTAGAGGCCGCGTATGGCGATCTACCCATCCGCAACCAAGTGGAGCTCACCCTCCAAACATTCCAAAGTACCCTAGGCCATGTGTACTTACAGAGACACCTGTTGGCGATACGACCCATAGATCTGGAAGAGGCCGTTTTGGCAGGAAAGGAGTTCCTGCAGGTGCAACACCAGCCCTCAGCCCAGTCCAACGTTCGCACAGTACAGGAGGAAGAGTTGGAAGGGGCAGGACCTCCCCCTAAGGTCGACCTCAAGTGCCAAGAAGTGGAGGACCCCCTGGCCAAGCTGCTCAAAACTATCGAGCATTTGAGAAAGGTGGCCGAACTTAAAGATACCACCACCAAACCCCCACTCAGACGCTGCTGGGGCTGTCAACGAACGGGACATGGACGGAGTCAGTGCAAAACTGCTCCCTGGCAACCGAGGCAGGGAAACGGGTACGGCCCGCAGCAGTAGGGACCCCTGCTGGCTGCAAGAAGGCCACCCCAGCTAACCGACCAAGGGAAGAACCGACCAGACGGCCTGTAGAGAAACCAGAGTTCCTTCCACTGAGCAACCGGTTCAGTCCATTGGCCACTGACCTGGCAGAGGAGGAAGAGGAGGAAGACATGGACGAGTTGGCCCAGTCGAGGCCCAGTTCCCCAAAGCCACAGAGGAAGGAGCAAACCCGAAAGAAGACACCCCCCCCCCCAAACCGAACACCAAGAACCCGATCACAGTCCACTTGAATCAAGTAGAGAGACCTTACAAGTCCAGTTACTACTTGCCTGGACGATTGGAAGGACAAACGGTTACATATCTAATTGATACGGAGTGTAACACCAACCTGTTGTCGAAGAGAATATTCGACGTACTGCCCGCACAGGTACAGGAATACGACTCTCATGGACTGATGGCCGACAGCACCAGACTACCCTTCTACGGGCTGCTGACGGGGCGAATCCGGCATGTTAGGTACGAGGAAACCTTCGTGGTGAGTCAGATTAACGAGGATGTGATCCTCTGGATGCCTTTCCTCGCCAAGCAAAACTGCCAGATGGGATTCGACCGTCCAGTTCTCCGCGTACAGGGGAAGGAGTTGACCTGTACAGATAGACACGAAAGGGACCTGGTGTCCAATGTACAAGTTCAGAGAGATACTCACATTTCACTTCAAGCCGAGGCGACTGTGCCGTGCCACCTGACCAGCCAGACCCCGTGTGCCCAGGGGGTGATAGAAAGCATGGGAGGAGGCTTGTTGTTGGTGACCAGTGTCAACGCACCTGATGATCGTGGACGTGTGCTCGTCCGATGTCTCAACCCCTCTCAAGACAGCCTCCATGTCCCGGCAGGAAAGGTGATCGGCACGTTCATCGGTATAGGACCCCATGAGATACGGCAACTGCAGAACCACCCCCCAGAGTCAGGACCCCGGAAGGGGAGCTGCCACCGCACCTCACCCACCTGTTCTCACAGGCCAGAAAGGGATGCCAAGACACCGGGAGAAATGCCAACTCCGAAGCTTGCCTGTCCGCTACCAGGAAGTTTTCAGCCAGCACGGTGGAGACATCGGCCGCACCCAGCTCGCCGAACACTCCATACCTGTGATCCCTGGCACACGACCAATACGGCTGCCCCCGCACCGGTTGGGCACAGAAAAGGAGGCAGAGGCCGAACGACAAGTAAAGGAGCTGCTAGCCAAAGATCTGATTGAACCCGCCGAAGGAACATGGAGCTCTCCAGTGGTGTTGGTACGGAAGAAGGATGAGACCTGGAGATTTTGTGTTGACTACCGCAAATTGAATGATGTCACGCAACAGGATGCATATCCGATACCCCGGATCGATGACTCTCTGGACGCTCTCGCCGGAAACCGGTATTTTAGTAGCTTAGACTTGACCAGCGGATACTGGCAAGTACCTTTAGACGAAGACGCACAGGACAAAGCCGCCTTCATAACCTGCAGTGGTCTCTGGCGATGGAAGGTGTGGCCCTTTGGCCTCACCTCGGCTCCTGCCACATTCCAGCGACTCATGGAGCGAGTACTGAAAGGGCTCCACTGGAAGACGTTACTCCTCTACCTGGACGACGTGATAGTCATTGCTCCCGACTTCACATCACACATCCAGAGACTAGAGGAAGTGCTACAACGTCTCCAGAGTGCCCACCTAAAGGTGAAGCCCTCAAAGTGCGAACTCCTGAGTCCCCAGGTACGTTACCTCGGACATGTGGTCAGTGCAAAGGGTGTAGCTACCGACCCTGACAAGGTGGAAGCGGTAAAGACTTGGCAGGCTCCACAAGATGTGAAAGCATTACAAGCGTTTATGGGGACAGCCGGCTACTACAGGCAGTACTTACCCGATTACGCCACTACGGCCAAGCCGCTCACCGTCCTGACCGGGAAGGAGATTCCTTGGAAGTGGGGAGATGGAACAGCAGGCATTCGAGCGTTTCAAGGAAGGTTTGAGCCAGGCACCTATCTTGGGATACCCCGACCCCAAGCTTCCCTACATCCTGGACACAGACGCAAGCGCTGTGGGAGTAGGAGTGCTGTCGCAGGTCCAAGAGGGACAAGAGCGGGTGATAGCCTACTACAGTAAGACTCTGTCTCCCGCCGAGAGGAACTACTGTGTGACGCGACGAGAGCTCCTGGCAGTGATCAAGGCCTCCAAACACTTCCGACCGTACCTGTACGGAAGAAAATTCAAGTTACGCACGGACCATGCTTCCCTACGCTGGTTGTGTAGGAGGAAGGAACCCTCCAACCAGATAGCACGGTGGCTAGAGACACTAGCTGAGTTCAAGTTCAAGCTTGAACACCGACCAGGAGCACAGCACGATAATGCGGACGGCCTTAGTCGACAGAACCCCTGTATCGACTGTAAGCAGTGCCAAGCAATAGAGCAGAGAGATGGGGGACCCACCCATGCCGAGCTAACCCTGTGGGGATCAGCAGAGCAAAGGGAAAGGACGAATGGGGGACCCACCCATGCAGAGCAAAAGGGAAGGATGAATGGGGGACCCATCCATGCCGAGCAAAAGGGAAGGATGAATGGGGGACCCTCCCATGCAGAGCAGAAGGGAAGGATGAATGGGGGGCCCACCCATGCTGAGCAAAAGGGAAGGGCAAATGGGGGACCCACCCAGGCCGAGCTCACCCGACAGGGACCAGCAGAGCCGAAGGGACAGGTGAACGTAACGGTCACCAACCCCGTAGAGAGTACCAAGGAGCTGGTACAGGCGCAACGAGAGGGCCAACACCCCGTTGCCAAGATCTATGCGGCAGTACAGGCGGGGAGGCAGCTCTCCACTAGAGAGTTAGAGGAAGAAGACACCGAACTGCGGACCCTACATGACCGAATAGAGGCACTGAGTATCCAACCCAACGGGACGCTGGTCATAAGATCAGAACACCAGGGACAAGTCAGACTCTGCTCGGTATGTCCACCAGCATGGAGGAATAAGGTCGTGTGGGACACGCACCTGATGGCCCATGCCGGGATCAACCGAACTCGGCATCGCTTGCAGCTGGATTGGTATTAACCTGGGATGTCGGGACTAACACACAGACTCGTCAAGAGCTGTGAAGTGTGTCAAGTGGCAAAAAGGAGCAATAGACCCACAGCACCCGACGGACAGAGATTGCTGGCAGGCCAACCCTTCCAGAAACTGGCAGTAGATCTAGTAGGACCCCTACCTCTTACCAAGCGAAAGAATAGGTGGATAATGGTACTTACATACCATTTCACTCGCTGGCAGGACGCCATTGCACTGCCCGACGCTGCCGCTCCTACGGTGGCCACAGCTCTGGACGAAAGAGTGTTTAGTTATTGGGGCCTCCCCGAACAGCTACACTCAGACCAGGGGGCTCAATTCGAGTCCACCCTGCTGGAAGAGCTCTGCACCTTGTGGGGAGTACGGAAAACACGCACCACCCCCTACCACCCCCAAGGTGGAGCGACAGAACCGAACGCTGGGAGATGCGTTACGGACATTAATTTTGAGTAAAGGACAAGATGAATGGGATGGGTTGCTCCCACAGATTATGCGGGCATGTAGAGCCACGCCCAACTCCACTACCAATGAAACTCCGAACCTGCTCATGCTGGGTAGAGAAGTGCGATTACCAGACCAGTTGACTGGATCACCACCCTCTCTAGAACCTTATAGTGTCAACGAGCACACTCTCAGGGTACAGAAGGACCTGGCCACCGCACATGACTACCTGAGAGACCAACAAGCCAAGCTCAGACAGGAAGAGACGGGGGAACCCCTCCGCTTCAACAAGGATGAGCTAGTGGTCATTGAAAATAAGCGGCGGACAAAGAGGAGTAATCCTAAACTTCAACCAAGTTATATAGGCCCCTACACCGTCACAGGAACCTATCCCAATCACACATACCGTTTGGAGCGGAATGGCCAAGGTTTCACACAAAATGGACGTCGACTGAAAGCGTACCGTACATGCCGAGAAGAAGTAGGGAGGGCCCCGCCTAGTCGCGAACAGGCCGTCCGACCAAACATGCGAGGAGCATACCGGCGACCAACAACCGCGCCCCAGGTGGAACGCACAGACCCCCCGCCCGACCTACCAGTGGAAAGTCGACCAGAGGACACCCCAACCCCAGGAGAACAAGCAGAAAGGAGACCGAGAACTCCACCACCCCCTACAGAGCCGGTAGTAAGTGAGATGCTACCAAGCTCGCCATCCCGACCACCCACACCAGTGAGACCACCTACTCCTGAAGCACCCCCGGTGGACACAGCACCTGCACATATACAATAAGAAATTGAGAAGTAAAGGTCTGCACAACTACAAGATGAACACCATATTTCAATTGGTGGTTTTTGCAGCTGATATTACTTAGATGTGACACAAAATCATATAATTTTTTATATATATATTCCATTGTAAAGATAAAAAAATAAAATGCGCTACAAAAATGTCATGTCTGCAGATCAAATGAAGAGTATGAGGTGAAAATGAAGCATAAAGCGTTGTAATGTAGTTGGTTGTTGCGGGACAGTGGGTTGTATCCAATAAAAATATTGCTGACAGCTGTGACTTATAAAACATTCCCGTCAGTGAGGCATACCATGAGATATATGAAATTCTTTAATATGCAATAGCAATAGTTTAAATTATCAATACCAATTATTTCTTGCGGTGGTAAAAAGTCACTTATTGTTTACATCAGTACACAGAGTGATTTCCTTTCTAACAAAAACATTCAAAGATATTATACTATGCTTATCCACTAGAACATGGTCATCATGTTTAGTACATAGATGGTTCAGGGTCAAATTCATCACAACTGTCTCTTCTATGTGAAGTGTCTTCCTTCGTCTTTGTGTATTTCCTCAGTAGACCACATGGTGGAGCACTGCATATTCAACTTCACGGAAAGAGCAACTCATTTCACGGGAAGAATAACTCTTGTTGCATAGGATTTCTCGAGTATTCAATCTTTCTTGACAAAAAGAGATCCACAGGGTAGCCAGCACTCTATATCCACATCTATAATATAGCAAAGTTGAGCAATGTACAATGATGATTCGGGAGAATATGATTAGAGTAAATCAAATTGAGTATGCAATTGCAATCTAAATCAAATAGCATAGCATATAATAACAATGCGATGGCAAATAACAATAACACATACTAATGTTAACCTAACATGTAATAGCACCTTTCATTGATTACCAATCAAACTACTATCAATTTATTGGGTCAAGCTGTATGAACTGCTGTACTTACGCTCTGACAGGTAAAATTAATCAATCAAAAATGCCAGAAAAATATTTTGGAAAATAATAATAAAATATGTTTTAAACTGTGCTATTTGCCCAATACTGCCACAATAAATTCAATTTAATTTTTATTCACTGACTAATTCATAATAAATAATTAAAATTATCAATAGTATCAATTTTTGTTGACTAATAGTATTTACTATTATTAGAAGGAATCTATAATCAGCGCAATAATAAAAAAAATAATATTCCTACTAATTATTATTATAGTAATTTTGTAATTAGTTGTCATTTGTTTTTGTGCTGTATTCTTTTATTCAGTTCTAAACTTCAATTTTTACTATTTTCATTCTACATACTACTTACATAGTAATATTTTACTGTCTGCCATTAATTAAAAACAATAATCATATTTATTTATCAATATTAATTATTATGAATGATCATTGCTTTGCCGCCATATAATTAATCATCGTTATTAATTATTGTTATTACAGTGCTTAATAATAATTATAGTTACTGTAGCTGCACAGTTTGTAACACTGAAGAAAAGTTGTTTTTTTCAAAAGAACAGGGGTGATGATAACAACAACATCAACACCACAATTTTTACAACAATGTTGTTGTAACTAACTACTCTTATTATTAGTATGTTTGTTATAATGATGATGACGATTATTATTAATAATAATAATTATAATAAAATAATAATTATAATAATAATAAATAATGGTTTTGATTTCATTAATAATTACGATTATTAATTTATTCAGCTGCAAATAATAATTATTATCACCATTATTTATCATTTACGTGGACGAATAATTATTAATAAATAGGTAAGTGCCATGACAAACTAACTGTTAACGTAGTTATAATGACGATAACGATATATATATAAATCAGTAAAATAGTGTGGCTTAGGGGCACAAGGAGTGCACAGGGGCATAAACTAAATAAAAATATTTAAATAAATAAATAATATATACTTGATTATTAATATTAGATGCCCGACAGATGGTAAAACCAGTCAAGACTGAAGTAAGTAAAACAGGGCTCAACAAGAAAAAGATCGAGGAGCTGAATACTAGGAGGTAAAATAGTAAAAGATGGTAAAACTATTGTACGACTACAAATTGTTTCATGTGCCTGAAGGAAGACAGTGAGGGCGCAATCGTCAGGTCGGCTTTCAACTGTAAAAATGAAGATGGGATCGGAAACAGGAAGCTCAGACCGAAAATATTAAGTGCACAAGGATCGTATTTGTTACTAGGTGTAGTGGTAGTAGTGCACAAGCATCAAAAGAGACTAAGGGCATAGAGCTATGCCCGGCTGAGGGTAAATTTATTAGTATCTGCAGGTGGTGACAATTTCATTCCTACTATTAAGGGAGGACCACTCTGGTTGGAAAATGATGTAGAATTTTTCAGCCGCACAGAGGTGGCATTGTTTATCAGTGTTAGAATATGCTCTGGCATGGGATAGAATTAGAATAACGATCCTTGTGCATTTAATATTTTCCGTCTGAGCTTCCTGTTTCCGATCCCATCTTCATTTTTACAGTTGAAGGCTGACCTGACGATTGTGCCCTCACTCTCTTCCTTCAGGCACATGAAACAATTTGTAGTCGTACAATAGTTTTACCATCTTTTACTATTTTACCTCCTAGTATATATATATATATATACACATACATACACTAATAATAAAAGAGTATCAGGGTTGGAAAAAACCATGGTTTTTCGGGGGGAAAAAACCAATAAACCGGGTTTTAACAGTTTAAACCGGTTTTTATGATTTTCACGTAAATAAATGCTCCACTACTTCGGTTAAACTGCATTATGCGGCAGAAACACCAAATAATACGATCATGTAATAAAAAAGGCATCACAATTAACTTTTTTACTTAGACTTTACAGAAATTTACATCGATGTCTATTAAAACAAATTTACAACAATAGTTATTATGTTATATTATTATTATCTGCATGTCTTTGATGATGTAAGATTAGATCTTACTGTTTAACTCTCTCCCTGGCCTGAGTGAGGCTTCGAACTACAGTGTACGGTGTACCCTGAATGCATCAAACTTTCTTTACATCTACAGTAATCCTATAATGTCATAGACATGTCCAGCCAATTAAAGGGCGGTGTCTGGGCTGTGTAATTTTTTCATTACAATATACCTACACCATCCATATGAATATTATACTGTCTTGTTTGTTAGGTCAAAAGTGTACAATGTACCCCAAATCCATCAAACTTTCATTACATCCTAATTTAATATCACTTTTCATGAAAAAAAACCCATGAAAACCAAAAAAAAAACAGGATTTTAAACAGGGTTTAAATCGTGCCAACCCTGAAGAGTATAGTAGGAAAAGATGAGAAAGGACTACTAGTGGACTACAAAATATTTCATGCGTTTTAAAACAAAAGGTTGAACAAATTTTTGAAAACACAATCGTCATGTCACACTGTAATAATTATTTATTTAATTATTTTTATTGTCTACGCACTACTGCATAATTATTAATACTTTTCTCAGTCGTACTCTGATATATATATATGTAACAGCCAGAATTATGGTCCAATCAAAATTGATTTAATCTTCTATGAGCCGTGACTACAAAACGTTTTCGGTGAGTTATGAAAACTGGAAGAAAATACTGAGACAGTTTTATTAACTAAACAGTAATAAGTACTCATATTTTACCTAACAAAACATAAAAATGTTTTCAATAGTGCACTGTCAAACATTTTGGCCATCCCATACATACGAATGAGTAAAATTAATAATTAAATGGCTACGTCTTGTCTTACATAAAGCTAAGAAGTTATTTGAGCAAAAATCACCACAACTTAATTAAGAAAGTAAGTGAACATATAAACAAAATCTATTGTTTGTAAAAAAAATTGGTTTCATTTTTAAATAAATGTAATGATTAAGTATTATAATATACATTCTCATCTTAATTAAAAATAATTAACAATTATCATCTAATAAAAAATAGCCTTGCCCCACATAATTAAGCCAAGAAATGAGAGCAAGAACCACAACAACGCAGTTAATAAAGTAGGTAAACATGTAAAAAAAAAATCTATTGTTTGTGAAAAATAATTTCTTTCCAAGCATATAAAATAATAATGATGAACTAAAACTTACAGAATCACAGTACAGCAATACATATGATAATAATATTATTATCATTTTATATTCTAATAAAATGATTGAATTATCAATGTGTTTATAACAATCAAAGTGGTTCACAGACTGACCAGTCTCTTCAATGGGGGGCTGGAGAAACTTACAGGGGCACCTAATTCCTACTCTATGAGCTGTATAAACTAAGAATAACTATAAAAAAAATCTTTTTTGGATCTATTTTAGAGGGGCTCTGCAGAGAGCCCCCTAAAAATTTTTTTGCTTAGTGCAAAAGGTGGTTGTGCGACACATGCAACCCCCCTTCTAGAATGGCCCCTGCTTACAATAGCCCGTTTATTCTAGTTGAAACATCTCAACTCCGTATTTGTGTAGATTCTTCTGGTTCGATGTGCATCAGCGCCCTATAAGGGGGATAGCCCCAGAACAACCCCATTGGCAAAATTTGTGTATCGTGTCTATTTTCATAATACTGCTGTGCTGGCAATCAGTGACCTTGCGCTGGTGCAAATCCAGCAGAAGGCCCTAATATTTAGGATCAAGTCTTCCATTAGTGCTTGGTTACTTTTTTCCAGCTCTTTAAAATAGTTTAATTGATATAAGGAAGTGACAGTGATAATAAGCGCAAATGGGAAAATAATAAAAAAAAAACACGCTCAAAGTTCTGAATAGTTTTTAATCCTTTTTGGACCAATTTTTTTCAAGAGTTACACCTCCCATATCTACCACTTAGTAGTTTCATCTCAGTTTATTCTCTATGAAGCATTTGAAATGAGAAATTACTGTAGTAATTTGAGAGATATGGTTAAACACAGATGAAAACATATAACAATACTAACATTAATAAAAAATGTAAAACATGTTATTAATTTGCAGAATCGAAGGCTTTTTAAAAAAAAATGACTCGAACAAAAAAGAGAAGGAAACCAACCCACATACTTCATTCCTACAACATTAACGACAGTAATAATTATTAGAAATGATAATATAATTAGTAAGAATATTAATAAAGACATCTAGTATTTTTGTTATTTATCATACTAAATAACAACTATTGATTATTGTTATTACAATCAGGCACATGATTAAATTATGTACTAATAATACTAAGACAGAAGGTTGTTTAGTATTATTACATAATGGATGTTACTTCAATATTAGTGGCAGTCATCAAGGCAAGTAGGTAAACAGCGGTATTAGACTGGCATCAGCAATGAGATAATGCTGCAATGTGAAAAGCATTATAAACATTTGATAAAACACAGCAGATTGTAGCAAAACGATACTCTTAAGCTACGTTCACACTATGCGATTCTCGGCCGAGTGGGCGGAGCCAAAAATCGGCTCGCAAGTGTGAACAGTGAAATCTTCAAAATTTCACAATCAGTGGCCGATTTTTTTTCATCGGGCAGTGATGATTCTCTGTACGATTATCGGCCTGTCTAGCCAATCAACATCCACATCACAGCTTTTCAATTGAATACTTTTCAAAAAACTTGCAGCTGCTTAATAATTATTATTTAACCAATTTTAGAATATTTTTTAATAATTCCCTGATCAATTGCAAGTCTTGTTTACAAGTAGAATATTAAGGTGGGTATACTAACTATTATCAATATAAATAGAAAACAACTACCAGCGCCATGATTATAATAATTGCATTGAAAAAAGTTATCATTTATTTATTATTCATTATAATTAATTGAGTATACTTACCATTATTTATTATTATGATTATTTGTAATTCATTTCTTATTATTGATGAGTGAAGAAATGGTATAATTTATTGAAATATCTGGTAATATAAGCTATGTTATATTATTATTAATAATAAAATGATGTTCTGTAGTTATCAATGAAATGCGGTGTCTTGACAACATGTCAAGGCCATGCAATATCGGGCACAAAAATCGCAAGTGTGAACTCTTGTAAATAATCGGGAGAGCAACTCCCGATTCCTCCCCATAATCGCATGGCCGAGAATAGTATAGTGTGAACGTAGCTTTAGACGCACAAATAACTATACTTGATTTGCTGATCACAGCCTTGGCCAATCAAAAGGCTATAGTAAAGTGGAACATATACAAAATTAACCGAAGATGACACCAAAGGCAAGAAATATGGCGGGGTACCACTTGAGGAAACCGATAAAAATAAAGTTTTTATCGAAAATATCTTCAAGTAAAATTAAAATTGAAATGTTATAACCTAGAGAATGTAATGATGAATTTGAACATGTAATTTTTAGATTGGTTTGGCAGAGCAGGAGTTTTAGTCTCACATCGCGAAACGGATTTACACTTAAATATTAGATTGAAGGTTTTCAAGTGCTGCAACAAATAACCAAGCACTAATGGAAAGCTTCCTCATAACAACACAAGGGCCTTCTGCTGGAGTTGCACCAGCGCAAGGTCATTTATTACAAGCAAAACATTATAATGAAAATGCACATGGCACTAATTGTTTGTGACAAAATATTACCGCCCATAGATTGTTTGGGTAAATTCAAGAACAAATCAATTAATTAACTATCGTTTTTTTACGATATTAATCTTCCTTTCCTAAAAATTTTCGCACACATGTTTGCTGCATAACTGCTCTGATCAATCATAGCAAAAAAATAAAACTTTATCACCATTATTACAATCACTATACTACACTATCACCATCTCCTAATATTATTGTTATTAGTTAATTTTTGTATAGAGTAGAAACATAGAAATGGCGAAAAGTAGAGTGAGGCTGAGGAAAATCGGGGTGAAGACAATCCAAAGAAGCGTAAAGGTGCGTTTATGCCTCTCCTAGAATATAGGCCCGAAAATTACAGGGCGGAGCTCCTCGGCCGAAATGGATATGCGCCTTTATGGCTACGCGATTCAGTGGCCATTTACGGTTGTCAGCCGGTTTTCTTACAATGGGAAAACCAATATATATATTGTTATTATTATAACAACAGCTACTCTACTGCCACTATAATATTATTTGCTTGTTGCTGTTTTAATTTATTACCATCAGATAGATAACTAGAAGAGTAGATAATAATAATAAAAGCAGAAAATGGATGATGATGGAGAACTAACTATTATTATTATTATTAATATAAATAATATCATTTTATCATTGGTTAGGTACAATTACTTATTTAATTAGATCTAATAATAACAATGATGATAATAATGATCAACCAATAATAAGCTTATAAATAAATAAATTATTAACTGTTATAATAATAATTATAATAAAAAATAATTATTTAATTCATTTCAAATAAATTCATTATAATAAATAAATTAATTATTATTTAACAATCATAAATTAATAACAAATATGTAACAGTTTGTCAAAGTTTAGGACAATTACCAGCAACAATGAATAAGTTTTGGTATCATTTTCTTTTTTAATAATTGCAGTCCTGCATATGTTACATTCGTGGCTGCACTATGTTTAATAAATTGACATCTCCAGCAAATTACAAGCTGATCTGTGATTGGTCAGTTCACGACGAGACAACGGAAAAGTATCCGCGCCGAGAAAATTCAAATGAGCCGATTTTTTGGCCCCTGAGCCATCAAATTTCGTCACACTCGTCCACTTTTTCGGCAAAACGGCGATCGGCCCGGAATCGCTGAGGCATAAACGCGCCTTAAAACTTTTTGTTAACTGAGTATACCAAAACCCCGAAAAACTCTTTAAACAATTGAAGTTTGTTTCAACTTGGTCTTATCTACTGCATTTACATGGCCGCATGTGACAGACTTGGGAATCACTCGTCAATGAGGATGGTATATACATGTAGTATGCACTAAGTAATCTTCTAATGCTGTCACGGACAATTTTCAAGTAAGTTTACTATATTTAAAGACAGACAAACAGACAGGAATGATGACAAATGAAGAACAATGAGGGGTAGGTTGGTGGTTGGTCGCTTCACTTCACACACAACGGTTGCGCACAAGACGGTACCCATCACAGTTTATAGTGCACCCATGAGCAATCATTGCTGGAAAAAGCTTATGTACGGAAAAATTCAAGCCAGCCATCCACACTGACCGATCAGCGTCAGGGGTAAATAACTTTTTGTGAGACCGGCTAAAATCAAACATGCTTTATATTCAGCAATCACAAATCAAGAGGAAAACGGTCAGTATAGGGCAAAATGGAGCCGTTTTTCGTTTTCCATGACAAAATCGTTGTGTGAGGAGCAGCGTTAAGGAGTGGCTACACTTCCCCGATGTTTTGGTGCCGATGTGCCTATACGATGCTTCATGGCTATGTGCAGGTGGTTACACAGGCCGAAGTAGCGTGACGATGTACTCGAGCACATCGGTGAGTTGCGAGTGAACTAGACTATCATACGGCACAAAGTGCGGGTTTTTGCCTGTTTCACTTCCGATAGCAAATTATTTGTTTCCATGATATAATAATCATCACAATAATAACAATAATTAAAGAACAATTTCACTATGATGTATGGCTGTTTTTTGTTCACCATGAAAATATTGCTTTCAATATCTCTTCTGGCTCTGTTTATTATTAAATCTTCCATATATTGCGATTATTCATTATTTATAATAAGTGATGTAATAATGAATTTTATTTCATTGCTGTATTTGCTATTAATTTTAATGATTCTATTTATACTCAGTAATGTTGAAATTATCAATTACCACCGTTCTATGTTGCCATGTAAAATTAATTCACTGTTCAAACTTTATTATAACATAATAAATCCATCAAACTCTGCAGTGGATGCTACTTGACAGAAATTCTAACGGAAATGCGTTATAAATGGTTAAACTTTATGAGCTTGGGAAAATATTTTGTTTCAACCAATCAGAGAACACCGATGTTTCTTCGGCATCGGGCATAGATCAACATGATGGTTATGCTCACGAACAGGCCCCACGATATGCCGAAGTGGACACGCCCATCGGGTGCGCCCATTGCTAGGCCTTCCAATGCAAAATATCGGCCTGTGTAGCCACCCCATTTAGGTGGTCTTGGATTTTTTGATGATAAGTTTTGCACTGTTTTGTGTGGCGAGGATTGATGGAAACTGCTAGGTTGGTAGGAATAATTTTAATACAAGGAGCTTAGTCTCTGTTGTTACTTTCCACAAACCCTTAAGGTCAGACAAAACGATGTTTAGATGCATTCGTCTTGCAAGATATCGCAATAGCATCACAAAGGAGAAGACCAGTTCTTATATTACCTTATTCAAAGAAGAAATTCTAAGAGACATGAATATTTATGATCAGACCGGGCTCTATGTTCTTTAGTTCTGTCCAATCAAACCTTTAGCAAATTAGTACTGTTTGCCCATCTAATGCCCCACTGAAAGAAAACTGCAAATATAAATTCCCCATCCCGCTTTTGACCAGTTGTGAAAGTGAAAATCTTTGATTTGAACACTTCAGTTAAACTTTTATAGACCTAAATAAACTTTTAGTTAACACTCACGCCCTAAATAATTTGAAAAATTTACAAAAATGCAAGTCATCATGCTCAACTTCTTTCAGCAGTAATTAAATAAGACGTTTATTAAAGATAACATGCCCTATACTTCAAAAATGTTCTCTTTCAGACCAGAGAGCTTATGTGACCTTTTGTAGTTGTATACAGGGTGCACAGTCGCTTAAATTATCCTATATATGGCAGACATCCGAAATACTGAAGTGCCACTTGGTTTTGCTGCATAAATGAAATGGTAATAAAATAAGTGGTATACTTTCACAGATACTGGTAAATAATATTATGGAAAGTGCATTATTTACATTTTGAAACCGGTTATTGTTGTTAGTGTGATGCTGCTAATGTGAATCAGAAATGCATGATTTGAAAAAAGAAGAAACCAATCCGCTCTGTTTTTTATTTTACCTACTATTTATTATTTTTCGTTTTTATAAACAGATGACTGAATAAAAAAAATCTGTATTAGGCTACCCTAAAGCGAAGTATCAATAATGTCAAATAAGTAGTATGCTCATCATGAAAAAAATTGATAGATTTCATTGGTACCCGCAAAAATATATATATTTTTGGGAGTATCTATGTTATTACTATTTAAACTATTTCAAGATTACATTTCCATGATTAACTTTCAGCTATTATTAATATTTCTAAGTTATTTGATATTTAAAATTTCAAATGAAAAATGAACGGTGCAAGGAAAATAGTTTATAATTCACATTTTTACAATATAAGTGTAAATAAAAGCACTATATTTTGGCACTATATTTTAACTTTATGACTTTGATTAAAATTTAAAAGTTTGATTTAAAATTCACAGAGAGCTAGGAAGCATTCTGCGCTTTCAGATGAATGGTTGTTCAAAGCTTTAGCTTGTCAATCAGGCAATTGCGCTGCGAGACTTGATTTGATGAAATTACATTTCACATATAGCCGCTGCTAATGATTCAAGTTATGTGAAATTGATGTGTGTTGCAAGTATTTTTAAACTATGTCACCATACACCATTATTTTGGTTTCATGATTGAGAAAAAAAGTCTCAAACCATTATTTTAAATCAACTTGAAAGAAAGAATTAGTTGTGCATTGACTCCTTTTTGGATAGCAAATTATTCCAGCTCTTACTGTTTATTGAGCAGCAAATGTGATATTGTTATGAGTGATGACGAACCAGAGCCCTTTGTAAAACTACTCACTCTTGCTACATTATTATTTATACATTATTAGTTGAATATTATTCCTATTATTATTATTATTACTCATTATAACAGTTATTACCTATAATTAATAATTATAATCACATTTACATTATTTGTTATCTTCTAAATATTGGTAACCTACGAATCCAATTTTGTGTGTGTTATTATCAATTATAGGAATCAATCAATGATACATGAACATCATTGTCATGTTCCTGCTTGTTATGCAACTTCACGCTTGTTTTCTCAAGGGACAGTTGTTTCTCCTCACTTTTGTGTTTGCAGAGCAGCATCATTCATTCAGCTCTCATAAAAAACGAATAAAAAAACTATTTTTTACACACTGTTATTAATTGTTCTTGTTGATAGTAAACCCTGCAAAAAGATTAGAACTATTTAAAAATTACACCTGTTCTAGTTTATAAGAAAAATGGCAACAGCAATAAATAATTATAATAATAATTATTATTACTAATAGTAGCAGTAAGTAAGTTATGAGTAAATTTAATCATATATATATTATATGATTAAAATTAATAATATTTATTATTATTATTTATTATCAATTATTATTAAATATTTATCATTATTATTATTATTATAAATAATAATATTATTTATTATTAATTATTATCAAATGATCATTATTGTGATGAAAAGACACGCACACCGGTCATATAATGATGTTTAGCCATGAAATCACATCAAAACTTCTATTGCTGCTCAATAATTACCTTTAAAATATACATAAGAACACGGAGCTTTGAGAAAAACTTGCCATTATGATTATTATCATTATTTATATGTCAATTATTGGTATGAAAAAGGCGCCAGACAGTTTTGTCTATAACAAAAATGGATTCACTGTAAACATTTTTGTGTAAAGCAATTTCATTGGTCGAATGCGCAGCCGCACGAAACGGTTTTGTAGATTTGGTAGCAATTATTTTACAAACGGCGCACAATGATAATCATGAGCGCCGTTTGTAAAAATATTATATATATGGTGTAAAGCGATTCTGAGTGTGTTTTCGCATTACTATTTGAACACTGTGCTCGTGCATAATGAAGGTACGATAGTTCGTTTTGAAGGTACGATCGTTCAGAATGAATGTAATATCTTCAAAAGCAAGCAAATCCAAGACTTTGCATGCTCTATCATCTGGAATGAATATGATAAAATAAAATATTTTGAAGGTACTAAAGAATAGAATGAATGTACTAGAGTGTATATTGAATGTACTAAAGAGCAGAATGAACGCGCTAGAATGTGTTTTGAATATACAAAAAAGCGGAATGAATATGCTAGAATGTATAATGAATGTACTAAAGAGTATAATGAATATGCTAGAGTGCATTTTGAACGTACTATAAAGCGGAATGAATATGCTAAAGTGTGTAATGAAGCACATAGTACAAAATGAACACCATAAAGTCAATAATGAATGTGGGAAATTGAAACCAGTTTTGGAATTTTTTTACAAACGGCACTCCATAATTGTATGCATCAATCATACCTTCGAATACACCAATGACAAAATTGGCTCAGCTAAACATGATAGCTCGATTTCGAGATGCTTCAAAGTCAAAAGTTATAAAAACAAACACAGCAGTACTATCTGGCTCAAATTTTTTTTGATCTCCAGTCACAGAGTAGTGCACCATTTATATATATATACATATACATATGTATATATATATATTTGTAGTAGTTGCCTGCGAAGCCAATTTTGTCTGAAAACAATATTTACTTACTTTCTTACAACAGGATCTACAGAGAGCAAGTCATCTTTTAGGCTATCGTAGTTGACTTTGTGGAACACCTTGCATACCGAATCAGACAACGCTTCTAGAACTTTTTTCTTTTCAATAACTTGGAGTGTGTTAAATTCATCGCCAGAAATTGATGGCAGGAAAGCAATGTAGATCAGTCCTAACATGGATTGTAGCATGATTGTCGAAGTAAACTTTGAAGTGTTCTTGGCATGTTGGATGATGTATTTCTCCAGTTTCTACAAAAAAGTCATCTGCCATTGGAAGGTATTCAAGACTTATACACATTAAAAACTTTGCAAAAACTTTTCATCAGCGCTACTGATGAACTGATGAACTAAGGATTTATTTTGTGTTCACAACAACTAACAGAATGGCTCCTTATAAAACAAGGAAAGTAACTAATTTTGCAGCACAGATGACCAGATGGCATCTGAAACTTTTTCTCAATTTATACTTCTGCTGATACTATAATAATTTGCTCAAAGGACCTCTTAAAATGCCTTCAAAAGTTGGACTTTGAATGCATTGTTGTAAGCTAAATCCATATCACACTGAAAAAGTAAATCATTGAATTTTATATCTATAGGCTCATTAAACTTTCTGAACGGGTAAATCAAATAAATACTACTAAAGGCAGTTTTGTTTAAGCAAAAATGTTCAGTTTCAACTGTGTAATGTGTTTTTTGATGCGATTTTAGCCTCAATCTCTTTTTCGTACAGTACCGATCTCACTATTACAGGACAGAGCAAACTCTACGAGCCTTCAGGGAATACGGTAAGCACCTGTACTGGACTGCTGCAAACGGAGCAACATCTACGGTTCGTACATACAGCCTTTAGTTTAGGTATACTGTGTCGGGTTAGCTACTGCAGGGCGGAAGGCATCAAGGACCCTGCACAGAAACCCGGTTAGATATTGTGTCAATAATCTCCTATGATCTACACCCCGTAGACCAATTCTCAATGGTAGCTGGCCTGCAGTGCATTCCCAGAGCCAGATTGTAGCATGAAAGAGCACAGGATGGGAAGGTACCGTTTATCCCACCGCTGCCACCAATGTAATGGATTTCGGTCTGGTTACCTCCAAAGTCGACTAATCTTGAGTATTGTACCTCTTTCCAGAGGGAACACTGTGGCAATCAGACAGTGAAAATTATGATCAGCTACTGCCGGATCAGTTGGCAAGCACAGAGCCCACAGCTCAGAAAAACTACAGAGTGTGGTTCGATTAGTGGCGTTGTTCATCAACACCAAAGTCCTAGGGTGGCTATCCATTAGGGTGATTGGTAAGACATGAATGAATGAGTGCAACAAGTATGTACAATTCCAGCCCTTTTATAGGCAAGCTGGCAGAAAGTTATTGCATTAAAGTATATGAAGGTAAAGGCACAGAAAGTAATTAGACCAATCAGAAGACATATGTAAATAGTAGGCGAATCATGCAGTGAACAAAAATTCAATGTAATGGGTGCTAAGTTGCTAAGGGTGAAGTCCCATCTCCACTTGTCCAATCATAGGCATCTGCAGGGCTCCAAGGCTACAGCTAGCTTGTGGTCACCGTATTTGTCATTCAGAGGATGGGTACTTCCTGTTCTTGCTCTAAAGTAGTATCTTAGGTGGTTTTGCAGATCCTCTACTATGGCGGATATCTTAGACCGGCCCTGTGTCACCTTACCAGATCGGCAGGGGGTCAATACTGGCCCTGCATGCTGTGCTACCAGCACAGTAAGGTTTTACACTGATACAGCATCTTTCTGATGGCTTTGGGTGAACTTTCGCGCACTGATGTGGAGGTGGTTGCAGTGGCAAACACCCAGTTTACCACTGCCATTCATCAAAATCTACCACAGTACATGTGCACACGGCTATATCTATATACAAATAGCTGATAAATGAGCCATCACTACTGTTTACAGTGGAGCTCTATAGCAAGAATTGTTGTCTTGTTCACACGGTACACTTGCTATCGTAGCTGTCCGGTGAAGGCACGGCGAAATTCTTTACAATATGTTAGTGGATTTTTTATGCCTCCTAGCACCCAGTGCATCACACTTACTTCTCGAGGTGTCCCTGATTGGATGAAATCACCAGGCATGCCTGTCTCAAGCACTCTCTCTAGATTATAAATAATCAATGCCATTGTACGATAATGTATAATAAACACTGCATGGGCGCTAAAGTACTAGCTGCACCCCGATCTCCTTGAATGTTACCTCAGACCGGGATCAATAACAATATTGTTGAAGTAGCCACAAGACCATGAGTAGACTAAAGAACCTCAGGGACTATCATTTATCATTCTACGATTATTGAATGTGGAAGTGATTGAAGCAAAGGTGTTCTAAAGGGAGGAGCCTAGCCACACCTCAGTACTATTTGGATCGGTCAGCAGATCATGATCTACTCCCGTTGCATTTGAACTTAAAGTACATTTAATACGGCGCTTTACTCGGTGTAGCATACTAGGTAGAAATTGACCATGATACTATCTCACCTGAGGAAGGGCTTATCAGGATAGTTACTTATCAGGGACGCAGCAAAACAGGGGAGGAGCTTACCATGTGGAGAGCTTACCACAAGAGGAGCCTACAGATGAAAAAAGGCGAGCATGGGAGCCATGCAAGAAACAGATGGGGTTAGGGGGATGGAGCTGGTGAGAATGACACCAGATTGTCTGACCATGTCCATTTTTATTTGGTTTATAACGGATGGGCCAGCAGGTGCTGTATACAAATGGGTATCACTTCATCTACATAGATATTATGCTTCCTGACTATCAGCCTACAAAGTGATAAGCTTTCGTTGTATTCCATACATTTTTCATTCAGTTCATTGGTATTCACTACCTCTTGCCTGCCGACACTGGTGTAGGTGTAAAAAGAATAAGAATTAAATGTCGGAAACTCTGAAGCACTGAAGTTTACACCTGAGCCAAAGGCTCTTTCTCGCACCTGCTCAACATCACCTCTAGAGAGAAGGGAGGAATGCCAATATGGTTTGTGGAGGTTGGCTGCAATAACCTGCTAGCAAGTGAGAGGTTTCTATGATTGTGATTGTTTTCTGGAGTTCTAGTAACCCCTACAGTATTTCAGTAAATATTTTGTGTAGTATCCCATTAAGCGATAAGTGAGCTGTCACAGCTTCATATAAATCAAACTCATTTCTGTTAAACTTATGTTATTTTGACACGCATGAACATAAATGCATCAACGAAGTTCTACTGCTAACATCACTGTGGTCAATTATGTGCAACTCAGTTTATGGAAAAAAAACCTACGATATGATTAAAGCAATAGTTTGAAGTTATAAATTTGTGAATTGATGACTGGTTTTCCAGCTTGATATTTGCGACCATGATTAAATGTAACAACTCCCATGCAAAATTTTCAATTCTTCCTGATCAACTGTATATCTTAGAATTAGTTATGATTACAATTGGTTCTATTATGTGACAAGGTTGGCAAAAAATGAAGTGATGGAAATGCAGATAATCTTATTACCTGCCTTTTCTCCAATTAGAGAAAATGCCAAACAGCAGTAACAATTTTTACGCTATGTGAGTGCATTGGAGACATTTTTTGTTCAATAGTAAAGTTTGATATCTTGATAGTTTTAGCAAGTCAAGTTTTAATCTTTTTACACATTTACGAATATATATGAATGTGAAAGAATCCCAAATTTTACTTATGAACTTCAAAACTAAGGAACAGCCATGGCATAGTGGTTAGAGCACATCGAATGGTTCTGGTTTTGGGTCATGAGTGGTGTCAGGTAAGACTTTAGTTGCTCCTGCATTTCAGATATTCCATCCTATGTTTTGCAAAGAAATTTGCACAACACTAGCTAATACAGAGTACCTAATAACATTGTTGTTTTGCGTTAGTGTAACGTGTGGAATTAAAAAATTAAAAGAACTGAGAAAAAAACTCAAATGACGATTGGTTTTGCTGAATTTTACTGCTAGTGGCAATAAAAAAGGTTTTAATATGTAAATCGTGTTCGTATTTAAGTGCTTTTCTTATTTACCTCAATAGCTGTTTTAAATATTTCAGTCTTGTCCGTGGGTTCCAAAAAGTCTTTACGTGTGGAGACGCCTCTTGTTAGACCAGTTATGGCATCATCAACTTGTTGAACCAGATCCTTAATTTTCCTCTGATTTTTGACTTCCTCGCTCCATTTTGGAAGCATCTGCTCAAATCCAGATACATAGTTCTGAACTTGTTTTGTATGGCTATCAGCACCGTTAGAGCTCATCGTAGTGTGTTCTGCGCATGGAAAGGTTGATAGCACGTCACGAATTGCTTGGGTTTCATCTAAAATTGATATAACTTATTTTAAATTGATATATAAATTATTTTATTCCGAGTGATTAATTATTATTTTGGGTGATTAATTATAAGTACATGTAAAACATGGACAGACTGAACACTGCACCCATGTTTTAGTGTTGATGTACCTATGCGATGGAATGGATCGTTACTATAGGTCAGTAGAGTGAGCAAGTGGCTACACAGATTGATAAAGCATGTCGATGTGCTCACGCACATTAGCAACGTGCTATTCAATTAACCAATCATGAGGCACAAAGTGCAGCTTTATCTCTGTTTCATTTCTGACATCCAACTATTTGTTCCATTGGTTTAATAGAGGTGAGAAAAAAAACACACCAATGCAGTCCAACTTTCTTTTTTCACAATAGAAAACCTTTGCTTTTTATTTATTGTTTCCGATTTACTGGGTATTTAATCACCAAAATATTTTTACCAATTTTATGATTATCATAGTTAAATTTGGATCATCCTCATTTTAACTGCTTTTTTTTTTATTTCATGACTCAGATGAAATAGGTTTACCAGACTGACTTTTTTTCCGAAACTGCTTAGCATCGAAGAGATATTTTGATGCAAAAGGATTAAGATATAAGTTGTAAAACCTTAGCATTTTTTTATAACATGAAGTTGACTAAACTTTTTGCCCAGAGTAAACGTTTGCTATAGAGTTTGCTAGCGAAACCTTTTTGGAAGTTCAGCTTATTTACGTGGCAAACCTGGTCAGGTATGGCTTTCAGATGGGGCTGACCTGGTTCGTATAGTTTACTGATATGCAATAGGCCTTGATCAATACTAAACTAATCGTTATATATGATAATTTGACGGCTTATTAAAATGAGTACTTAGACATGGTGAAGGGCGAGCAGCATTTTACCCATCAAGACCTGCAAATCGCATAATCCATAGAAATAGCGGCACAAACTTTTCAATATAAATTTTCCCTTTATTGCAACTTCCTTTTTAGTTTTTCAGCAAACTGAAAAAAGCTAGCAGAGACCAGAATATGCTTTTCTGTGGCATAACACAAATTAATCCCACAAAAGTATAAATGCATGGATTTCAACTAAGTATAAAAAAATTCAGAATTCCAAACAAATCAAAATGCACTTTGTTAACCCTTCTTGATTTCTACTAGTGCCTCTGAATAGAACCAGTATATTTGACACTTATTTGAGCTTTTAGCTCAATAGGAAAAACAAAAACATATTTACTGCGCTTGCCTTTAATATTCGTTGAGCATGTGGAACACATGTATGCAATGCCTCATTGGATAATTGCTCACCGGCATTTTATGAATCAAAATGAGTTATCACAAATGGTGTTCAGTTTTTTTTATACCATCACACAAACAAACAGCCAAAAGTTTTCAATACTTGTGTACTTAAAATATAACACTCGCCACATCAGCATGCCAGTTAAGACAATATAATAAACTATGTTAAACAAGCAAAAATATTGGTTTTAACTTTTTCTAAGAACTACGCATTTGTAACAGAGCTTTTTCAAACAGTTTTTTTCACTGGAGTTATTAAATGACAAAATATCTTTTAGCTTACCATCTGAGAAAGAAAAGTGTCTTGGATTGTCATCATCATATCCTTCTTCTATCAAAACAGTTTTGTCTTGTTTTTCCACAGCATAAATGTACTGTAGGGTTTCCTCTCTGTTCGGTGCAATAGCCCCGACAACTCCACTCCATATTTGATCTCTGTAACCATTTAATCATTAAAACAATTGTTTTAGCCATTTCTAAGCCTACACAAAGTAACTTATGTAAAAAAATTACCTAAAATATAATTTAAAACCGTTTTTTTAATAGATGGATTTTCTAAAACAGCTACATTTTAAATACTTGGGGTTTGGGAAATCTTCTTGGCTATCGCCAGTTATGCTACTCTTTGATGACAGAACTTAAGCTAAACAGAGTCAGAAAACTACACCTTAGTATTTGTCTGCACACATTTTTTCAATAATAAAAATGTCAATATTGTAGCAGATTTTGGGGGGCCGACCAAATATACACCAACAACACCTCACTCCAGAGGTAAACTTCCAAATGGAGGAGTATACCAACTCCACAACCGTATTCAGAGCCTACGACTCAAACGCACAACTCAATGTCTCAATGAGTATATCATAACAACCACAACCATGTGTAGTATAAAACCGGCAATGTATTACGCTGCTTGGTACAATCACAAGCAGGATCCCAATACAAGTACGATGAATGTTGAACAGTCTCTGCCTTTTATAGACAGAATGGGAGAAAACATGTGCCCAAATAAAGGGGCAACAAATCAGCAGTGACAGGAAGTAATTGTACAAATAGAAATATGAGATATAATTAACACAAGGTAGTATTGGCTAAGGTGGGTTAAATGTACAAGGCGCCCAGAAGTCAGAAGCGGAGCTTCTCAGTCAATAATGCTGAATCATGGTGGTGCAATAGGTAGCTCTAGTTCCTGGCTGTTACGGCTTGTGTTCCCTGTTTTGGTCCTTCCGGTGGTTGCTAGCTGCAAAGTTGGGCACTTGCATCTTCTGTACTATTTTGGGTCCACAAGCTATAGACTTCCTTGCTTCACCGACCGGGTACAGGGCCAGTAGTGACACTGCAGGGCCAGTAGTGCATGTTGCAGGGGCTGGCAGTGACTGCTGCGGGGCCGGCAGTGAATGCTGCAGGGCCGGTAGTGCTTCTGCAGTGCCGGTAGTGCTTCTAACGGTTCCCTTACTTGTTTTTTGTTTGTGCCAGACTCAGGTTAGGCCTGCCTGACACCCAGAAGTTGTCAAGGGGACTTTGAGCACAGATAGTGGTCATAAAAATGCACCACAATATCAAGCTCTCAAGATCTTGAGCTTTACATACTCCAAAAACATTGGACTCGGTTTCATGTCAACGGAATCAAACTTGATGACAAGGTTTTGCTCTTCATATTATAATTTACAAAATAATCAAAATATATCTTTACAAACAGATATTTCAAAGTTTGCTGAGAACAGTCTGTGGCCAAAAACCAAAGTGACAGACGTTGTTTGGAAGGTCATCACTCTCAGACCAAATGAAGGAAATGATTCTCTAGAGAGTCTCTGAAACCACCGAACAGTGTAACAGTGAGAATAGAACTCAGCCTGTGGCCCTTTTAGGAGCGAGTATGTCTCTAACTGATGCTGTGATGCATTATTGTGAAGAATAAGCTATGTAGTCGTAAATACGATGATACGCAAAAATGGCGTAATTAGTAAGTCAATAAGAGTATTCACGAGCTGTTCGCCGAACACACTGCAATAAAAATAATCAGACTGGCAATAAATCTAATCAATAAACAACCGTTTTGTTCAGAACTCGTGGGTCAACAAAAAGCAGCTCACTGAATAAATAAATAATCAACAAGTATTTGTTTATATTGTTCGTAGGGGGCTCATAAAACTGAACACTAAATAAATAATAATGAACGAGTTGATTTTTATCATTTTCATAGACCAGTTTTATATCCTTGAAAAACAATTCAAAATGATTGCAAGTGTTTAAAATTTACTAAACTGAAGGGCAGCTTTACCAACTGTTCCGGTCCATAGCAGTTCAATTTTTATTACTTTCTTGATTATTTTAAAAATTGGGAGTTATCATATTTATGATTTGTTTGGTAAACTGTAGCATTTCATTGAATATTTATGTTGTTGTATTGTAAACTAATGTTCCATTGCATACACAACGTATTGAATTACGAACACCTATTACTTTTTGTATTTTGTTCGACGAACAGGTCTCGAATGCTCAAGTCAGAGAAAAAGGAAGATTTATTTCTGAAGCAAATAAACTAATAAAGTTAAGGAAGAATAAAAATATGTTTCGATAGCCTGAAAAACTAGACGGTTTTGTAAGTTATTTGCCACATTAGCTTTGTTAACCAAAGATTGGTATAGTCAAAGTAAGTGCTATCACTAAATCCCAAAGATTCATGGATATAGCTCACTTTAGGGGTCTTTTGAATTGCTTATGGCTAATTAATAACAGTACATGTTTTACGCTGTCTCTTGTTAACTGACGGATTCAAACAAAACTCCCTTCATAAGTGTTGTCTGTTCAAGGCATAATCCTTTGTGTTGCCTCCAAGAAAGTGTCTGTTCATTTCTTTCTGCTTATAACTTCACCTAGCCTACTTTTTACTAATGCTTTGATGTTTTTTTATGTTATATGGGTTGTTTTATCAATATCAAGATGCGATTTATCCATATTACTCAAGTTTTTCACAACCATCGAACCTTTTTTTAAATAGTTCTCCTCTTGATGAACTGGACCTCCAAATTAAGAAAGCTTGGCTAAATCATTTAGCTCGATGTCGTATGTCGATTCTACTGAGTTTAGATGGATCGTTATTGTCAATAAAAGAAAAAGAAATTAAGCTCAAAATGAAACCCTGAAACATAGGTATGTAGGTTAAATAAACTAGAGTTTTTTATAACTTGTCATAGTGAGTAGTTCATAATCAAAGAGATGTTCAGAGGAAACAGCAATGCCATCATTTAAAAAGTAAAAACAGTTTGGTCTAAATATTAAGCAAAACGAAATTATTAGTTACATAAACACATGAAATTGTTCAAAAAACACTCCTAAACCCCAGTTTACATAAATGATTGCTTTCAATAGCAATCTGTGAATATCAAAACTTCTCAATACAATAAAAACTTATAGTACTATAAACGTATTAGCTACTGTCTTAATCAAAGAAACTACTGAACACTTGAACTTGATAATTGAGTGCTGTTTTCTGCCAATAGCCTTGAGAGGTCTTTTTGTGGTCTAGATTCAAAATTTTCAATCAATGTAGTTGATGTAAACAGCAAAATAGGCTAAGAATGCAGGTGCTTGCTGCTTACTTTTTTTTAGTTCTTGCATCAAAGCTTTGACAGATGGTAACTGCTTGCTGGCCATTCTTCTAATTGCTTGCTTTTAATTTTAAGCGAACTTAATGAGCCTCAGGCTCCTAAACTATCTTAAAGCTCACAATTTAAACCAATAAAATCTAAAAACCTGTTTTTCCAATTTCAATGTAGCATTAATCAGTGGCTGTATCGTTGGTGTATGCACACAATTTTCCATTGCTAGGCATTTTCAAACTCGATATACAATCCAGAAAAAATATATTTTCTTGAAGTTTCCCCCAATACATGTGTTAACAAAGCATGATGGAAAGTTGTAATATGGAAGGCTTTAGTGGCAGTTAAATGGAGCGGTTAAAACAAACCAAAAAGCCTTTGGAGAGCAAAAAATGGATAAAAAAGAGAAAATTGTAGATTACTACCAAGTTGAGGAATTCCCCAGCGGCCCATGGAGAACAGTTGTTTAGACAGGATACTGCCAACTGGTTAAGCGAGGCTGGAAATGAACATGGCAGACTAAAGTGCACTCTGTAATGCCTCTGGTGGGAGTATAAGGGTGGTCATAAAAATTTAAAGTCAGCATAAAGATGGTCGGAGCAATCAGTAAGCTGCTGAAGAGTTAAAATGAAATGCCTATTTAGGCCTAGAGCTTTGGGTTTGAAACAATATAAACAGGATACTAATTTGTGAAACAAAAGGTAGTGTGTGCAATATATTACGTTAGTAAGATGAACTGATATGGATAGGTGCAAGAGCAAAGATGCAGGCTGAAATAGATGGCATCAACTAGCTGACAGAAGTCCATCCTGCAACTTGTCAATGCAAAATCTTTGCTACATTAGCCATGGGTATTGTTTAAAACCATTTATACAACATGACTTTCAATTAGTATTTTCAACTTTTATTGTGACTGATTGTGAAATGTGTATTTCATCTGTCCAACATGTTGTATGTTCGACAGATAATTGAAACATAACAAGGCCGCTGTTTTGAGCATTGATCAGTGCCTAATAAATAACAAAATGTCAGTTGTTTGCTGCTTGTGTGGTTTGAAGGCTACCTTTCAGATAAGTCCTATAAGCTAGTAGTGTCTATGATGAGTAGCCTATAACCATGCCCACCATCAACACCTGGCCAATTATATGACCAGGCACAGGAAAAAATACAAATGCTGAAGTTAGGCTAGAAGCCACTTTATCTTATGTCCTTATCTGGCCAGTGTGTGTCAGACTGATATAAAGGGAACCAAATAAGAGGGAACCAAGTAATCGTTTTGGCAATTGAATGACTGTATGCTTGGTCGAAGTCAAACACTTTAACAACTAAATCACACATCCTTACTAGTAAGCATTTATTTTTTAAATAACTAAGCATAAACTGTGCCAGTCCAGTTCATAGTTTTCACATCTTTTGATGAGTTTTTATGTTCAAAATGGTTATTTAACTGCCATATGATCACCCTCCCCCTTATGTGACAAAAAAAGTTTATAACCAACATTACATGGTTGCCACAAGATGCATCGTAAGCACAATAAACGTCTTTAAAATCTTCATACACAAATTTATGAAAGCTTTACTAATGCATTATAAAGTACTGTTTTAGATTTTTTGTACCACATCTGTGAACACTAACCTTCACAGACCTTTAACTGCTGGAGATTGTCTCTGTAGGACAGAAACACCCCTTTCACATTGCGTTGATGCAAGCAATAGGGGACTGATCGTTCCTGTTGACAGCAATAGAGAGAGAGCAGTGCTGCGTCCCTGTACTACAGGTATGACAGGGCCGGCAGTAATCTTGACCGGGTCGGTGGTGACCTTTACTGGGCCGGTGGTGACCCTTACTGGGCTGGTAGTGACCCTTACTGGGCCGAGCTCAAAAGGAAGACATAGCTTAGAACCTAAGAATAGCCATGGAGTGCTAGAAGGTCAATTCTGTACCATATCTACTCTCCAAAAACCAGGAAGGAAGGACGCCAGCCCATAATTCAGCCCTAGGACTTATCAGGAGATGGGAGCGTACATCAGCAGACATTCACCAATTAACTCCAACACTTTATCTCTGGGCGCTCGTTTTATTTAATCATTTGCTATCACTGTTTCATTTGTTACTATTTTTAACATTTTATTGTCATTTGTTCAAATCACTACCAGTGCACCTAATTGGTTACTGTTTGTATTCTTGACTAGCTTATGAGAGTTCTAGCTGTAATGGATTCCGGTCTGTTACCACGGACATCCACTAGTCTCGAGTATTCTACCTCTCTCCAGAGGGGACACTGTACTGACCGACAGTGACAACTGTATAGGGCAACCGAATTACCCGGTAAGGCAAGAGCCCATGGCTCAGACAAACAGTACCGAGTAGTGTTTGCTATAGTGGCTTTATTACAAAGCAGTCCTGAGGGTAATTATTCCTCTAGGTGTTTAGCAATATAAGAATACATGCTATGGCTCATTGTAATGAATGCACTGATTATCAGTAGGAGCTCTCCTTTTATAGGAGAGCTAAGGAACACAAAACATATAAGAGACAATGCACAGGAAGTAATGCAACCAATGACATCAATTATATAAATACTTAACCAATCACAATGCAATGCAAGATAATACAAGGAGGTGCCAAGTGGCTAAGGGCGGAGTCTTTTCTCCTAACTGTCCAATGACGGCTCCTACAGGGTCCCCAGGCTGTATATAGAATTAGGTCCACTAAGTTGGTACTTTAGGGGTAGGCACTTCCTGTTTACGACCTTGACTAAGTTCCTGGACATCTTTACAGATCCTCGTCTAAGGCGGCCATCTTGTGCCGGCCCAGTACAGCTGTACCGGGTCGGTAGAGGTCACTACCGACCCTGCAGGGGTCAATACCGGCCCTGCTTACCATGCTACCGGCACAGTATGACTTCCTACCCAACAGCTATTAACCAAATGCTGTGAGCAGAAGCCTAGCGCATTGCTTCACAAGGTTCCTAGTGTAAACTACCCGTTTACCACTAGAGTGCACTGAAATCTACCACATAGCTACCTGTGCTCCAACCTGTATAAGGCTAGAGCTTTTCTGTAAATTTTGCGTTTGGATATTATATTTACTTTTGTCACTTCACTCTAACGGTCTACCTTATAGAATACAATAAATATTATTATGCCACAGCAACCAGACTAGCTGGTATGAGCCTCAGGCTCCCCTTACTTGTTGTTAGAGATGTTTGGACAAGTGGCACCAGCCATACTGGCAGTGTCCCCTCTGGAGAGAAGAAGTGTACTGGAGATTAGTGCAATTCTTGTGGTACCACACCAGAATCCACTACAGTATCAAACGTTTCAAAATCTGAGACATAATGAAATAAATTTTTCAATATTTTTAATTGTTCAATTTGTGGCTGACAGATAGAAAATTCAATAAATGGAGACGCGACAACTTTTTCCAAGCTTCCCTCATCTCCACTTTAGTATTACTAGTTAAAAATTGATGGGAGGACTGAGAATACTCTTAACTATGAGATAACAAAAAAGTGGACTTTTAATTGTCAAGTTCCCAGAAAACTGTCACAACCAGTAACAAAAGGTGTATCTGCCATAAGGAATAATGCATACAATAAACTAAATACGTAATATTGTAACGGTTTTCCCCGTATAAAAGAGGTCTACTGTCACAGGTACTTGCAAGAATGCTATATTGATTTACTTGTCTCTATTCAACGTGGTAGCGTGGCAGCAGAATGACAAGGCAATATTGGTCTATTCTGCGCTGGATAGAACCGGATGCTGCTAACAAGCAGGCAAAACTGTGTTCAGGCAACCGGCCACACAGATATCACAAGGTTGATGGGGTAACAATGATTTATTGCTACTCACACAAAAATAACAATGTCTAAATGAATGCACATAAATGTAAACTTGGCACAAGTATAGAACGAGAACAGTAGTGACTATAGGCAAGGATTGAGTAATCTCTCAACACAGTCCTTTTGCTAGTCTTTCTTGAGTCTCTGTTGATCCAAAAGTCTTGTCCAAGCGCTATCTAACAACTGAACTGCTGGGCTAAATGCGAGCCTATTTATATGAGATAGATAATCAAGTAAGAACATAAATATATGATTGGCTAAATAAAATACCCCCAGTGAGGCACAAAAAGTAACAACAAGTTGGCATACTGAATAATGAGTCATGCTAAAATAGAGATGTATAAAAGAGACACTAAAAGTGGGAAAGTCCTTCCTGAGCTTGGCTTAGGCGAGCGGAAGTGCATCTGCACTCTGTGAGCATCCAGGCGCAGCCTTCAGTAGTCTGGAGTAGATTAAATATGTATACACAGCACTGGCTGGAGATGTGAACTGCACTGTGCAATTCCATTACAATATTTCTCGCGATTAATTTGATACAAACTGGTTGGTAGCTATATTTTAAGTGAATTACAAAACGCCATAGCTACAAAAGTATTAAATTGGCTTGTGAGGCATTCCCATAGGCCGGAAAAAAACTACCGATCCATCACATAAAAATAATGCATAACCGTGTGGGTGACATTTATTTCAAAGCATTTCATTCTCGGTATTGTCATTTTACTAATATGTATTAATATTATTACTTATATATATTGTTTAGTACTAACAAATTTGAGAATTTTCATGTAAAACAATAACGTACTATGAACAAATGGACCATAATTCAAAGCAGAGCCAATCTTGCTGAAATCATAAAAAATATTTGCTATCATTATAGTTATTCAAGAATGAGTTGATTTTCAGTGGACATCACCAATGGACAGGTGCTAAAAATTTTCGTTTTGACTCGCTCTCACTGGCTTCCACTTTCTGTAACACCGTGCCATTAGTGCCAGTAACAATTTATGATATGGCAAGGGTCATTGATGAAGTGCTTACAAATTTTCAAGTAGGTTCACTCGATACAATGCACAGGGGAGTTTTTTGTATTAAGAAACTGATTTAGACCAAAGGATATAAATTCTCATTCATGACTTATAAAAGGTGAAAGCTTGAATCGATTCACCAATGGCTGACCAAAGAGTCTGTAAATATAAATAATAGCAGCGGTTTATCGATCCAGCCAGCAAGTACACCTAAAGTATTGTACATTTATTTACCTGTCTTTTTTCAATGTTCCTAGAGTGATGTCCAAAGCCTTAGTGCATTTGCCATAGTTAGAGAGAAGTTGTATCTCCTTAATTGGACCGTTTTCTTTCAAGAGATCTTCAATCTTTTTTGGAATGAAGACCCAAAACTTCACTTCTCTGCATTGATTTCTATAATTTAAAGAAAAATGTCTCGTATCAACCAAACACTAAGTTGTGCACACAGCATAATTTGTTTCAATGATGAACTTCTAGGGTTGAATATATTTCAGAAGGTTAGTTCCCTATCACTTAAACTGTGATAACAATTTGTAGAAATATACGATAATTTCTGACAGCAAAAAACTCGTACAGCAGGCTCATTACAATTTCTTCTCATTTCAAAAACAAATCAAGTTTTTACTTGCCATGCTATAGCAAACTTACTGGGAAATTTATAATAATAAAAATATAAAACAGAAAACAGCAATCACTATATGACAAAGGTGATGGTGAATGATTAGTTTCTTAGATAAGTCAAAACAGAATTTTCGAAAATAAGCAAGATCTGCAGAAAGAAACCGGAAGTTTGTATGACTTTAACGTTTTATTGTTTGAAAACAGCTTGGAACTCATTTCATGATCAGACACTTCAAAATTTTCAAATACTCATATATCAAAACTTGGTAAATTTTTACCAAAAGCTAGAACAGCTACCATGTAAGGTCACGATTCCTTTGGACTGAAAGCTGCGACTAAAAGGGTCGATAATATAGTTCACAATTGTTGCTGTGTGAAACAGCTTCTCAAACAACTAGTAAAGCATGTTTTGTGTGACAAAATGGGGCTAAAAGTCCATGGAGGAGCAGCAAACTAAACCTCTATAACCTCAAAAGTGAAAGACTATATTGTCTATGAGATAACAGAGAAAAATTAATTAAACTGCAGATGCATCTCTTTTTGTGTTAGGCCTGGTTCACATACAAATCGGAGATACCCGCAAGTGATCACCGATCCTCGTACTACAATCTGCAATACATGTTCACATAAACTTGGCAAACCCACGATAGCAAGAGGTTTAACCACTCTCTTGACCGGGAGGTAATAAAATCTCAAAGCACGTCTTCACTGACCAACGACTATATGTATAATAAATAAATTATCGTTGTTCAATTACGCCGACCTAGTTATTATTTTTGACAATTTCAAAAGTTTTACATTGTTACTTGTATTATCATTAAATGTTAATCCATATTTTTTTAATTAAATTTATAACTTTAGTTCAATGGTGCATTATTATTTTTTACCATCTCTCAATATATAATTTTGGGATCTCAATTTGTAATAATACACCAATCATGCTATTATATAAAAAATTACAGAAAACATATATTTATACATATAAATCAACTATCATAATATTTCCTTCAAAAAAATAATAATAAATAAATTAATAAGCTTGTTATTTATTATAATTTTTTCTGGCAGTCATGTTTACTTGAGTAACCTTGACCTAAGTGTGCTTTTTGAGAAAGAAATTAAGAAAATTTTACTCCTTATTATATGATGGTCGCAGGAAATTTTGTTCAGCTGAGCTTTTACACAAGCCTTTGCAACAGCATGCGACACCGTACGAGCCGCTAGTAAACCAGGTTCACATACATCACAGATGGTCATACGAGGATCTGCAATCACTTGCGAGCACCTACGATATCTATGTGAACCAGGCTTTATCTAGAAAATACTCGTAGTGTTGAGCTCTTATAAATGGCTGAACTTTCTTTTGTTCACCAAAGTTCACCACTATCACTGCCATGATAGGAAAGCTTATTCAGAAACTTTACACAGTTCATCCAGGTGCATGACGTGAAAACGTTTTGCATTGTGGCCCTAGTTAAAGTAGAGCAGAGTAATTCATGTCTGGGCCATCTCCACCATTGAGATTCAATCTATCTGTTGGTAAATAGCTACCAACAGATAGCTAAACTGATTGAATCTTGGTAAATGCATTGTTCTTGTACTGGTTAATACTTTAATTGCTTTGCTTTGCTTTGCTTACATTTTATACTCACGCCATCATTTTACAGCCAGTTTACATGATGAGTTCATGAAGTATGCGTAAAACTATGTAGTAGTAAAGTGTTTTACAACATCATATCAACAGTTTTCTTTTAACAGTTTAACATTGCTCTAGCGCATGTCATTGAGCACTTTAGTCATAAAAATACTACACACTTTCATAACATGAATTCAAGTATAATTCACACCATTTTCAGCTACTTTCAGTACTTAGTATTTCTGGATGGCTCGCAGGGTATTTACCAAGAAAAAAGCAAAGAACTATTTTCTCAATTTACAAAGTCACTTCAGAATTTTTCTGTTACGGTTTTCTGATAAGTGTATCCAAGGATTTCAAAATTGCTGGATATTTTGTTTAGTTGATTTATGTACTTTATTCGGACATATTTGCTAGCTATTGAATTATATGGTGATACGTTTGCGTAGTAATTTATGCTCTCTCACTACCTACCTAACTTACAACAATGCATTCCCAACTCTCTTTCAGTCCCTCTTTTCTCCCAAGAAACTAAATAGAGTTGTCAAACATCCCCAGTTGGTAATAGAGGTTGGTAGTGAAGCAAACACATAAATCCCTTAGATTTTCCAGAGTTTTCTGTTCTTGGACAACCAACCCAGCAACCTCACCCCTTATCAACTTGTCCTAGAAAAGCTCACATAATCTTTTTGCCAAAGTTCACAGTGCCCCTGTTAACAGCGTATGTGAGTGAAAAAAAATTGAAATTTTTAGTAAAAGATGGGAGTTGTCCTCTACTACCCATGTTTAAATAAATTCTGCCGCTAAAGACAGCCACCTGAAATAAAAAGTCAAGTAGCTAAATTATTGTTGATTTTTCTGGTTTCTAAAGTCAAAAAACACTGACAACTCTGAATTAAAAAAAATTAAGAATTTATTTAAACTTTGTGTGAAGTTAAGTAATAAAAAGTACAACAGTTGTTAATGCACATTTATATTGAGATTCCCTTCAATTTCCTTCCTCAACAGCAACTACTAAGAACATAAAAAGAAAAGTGTTACTTGCATTGATTAGTATAAATAACTGTGTTATATGCATATCTGACAACGGTTGTTTTGTAACAGCACAAAGTAATCAATAAACTCTAACAGCAAATGGGAAACGAATAGCAAATAAGTATTTGTAGTGAAAAGGTATGTTAGACATAGACAAGTTCTAATACTAGATTTAATAGGGAGCTGCATATTGTAGCGGATCTTTAGTGTCCTTCTACTTCACTGCTAACGTTTTCACCGGGAAGACTGCTGTCTACCGGCCCAGCGTGACAGTCAGCCTCTTATAGCCTGAAAACAAACAATCAACCTCTCCTCAGAGGTGACCCTTTGCTGGATGACACTTGCAACTAGTTGTAAAGGAGAACCCTCATGTTTAGCAACTGTAACGAGCTTGGGGCTCAGACATGTACTCAGTGCTTTTGAGTAGTACAGGCATTTATTCGTATCCAGAATAAAAAGTTGCATACAATAGTGTGGGGGAATTTTGTAGTTATCAGCCCTTGAGCACTTACAACAAGATGCAGCAGTTGTGCACCCTTACTCAAGGAGCAGACAACCAACCATTGTAAACAAAGGGGGTGACAAAGACTCCGCCCATTAATCACCTTGATTCCATTGATTGGATAATGAACTTTTCTAGTATAACATTGGCTAATTGTGTGAACGCTTGATTGATCATGTTGGGATCTATTGAGGTGCTCATGTTATAAATCGTGATGTTGGAGCTTGAGAGCTCAGAAATGAATAACCCTTACACTTGTAAACATCTCTCTCTTGACTTAGGATACTCTGGAGTTACAGTAGTCTCTGGCAGGCTTGTATACCTGTCAGGACATTGAAGCAGACTTACCCGGTTATGCCAGTATTGACTGGGTTGCTAGGGAGTTGCACAGGGCTTGCAAGGCAAGAGTTAAGTCCTTGCACAGCCGGTAGCAGTTGTGTCCAGTAGTGGACAGTGGAATCCTTTACAATAGTAACCAGTCGTAATGGTGTACTGTAATGCAATGAACTGAACAAAAGCTTTGCCTTTAATAGGCAGAGTTACAGGAAATGACAGGAAATGTTTGGCCTAGTTTGCCAAACACTCCAATCACATAATAGAAATATAGAGATTAACCAATGACAATACACGTAAAATTACTAGCCAATAAGATATAGGTATATAAGTTGTAGGAAACTTGTGCCAGAAGTATGGGAGGGGGGGAGTCTATGGGCATTCCAGCCAGTAATAGCTTGGCATTCCTTTCTCTAACAATTCTTGGTCTTTTATGGCCTTTGATCTTAGTTCCCCGCTTTTGGGGATGGTAATAACCTGGATACGGGTCCTATAGGTACCTAGGTTATATTTATTTCGTCATGCTGTGGCATCCATCCTGCTGCGGGCCCGGGTCGGCTACCCAGGTCAGGGTAGTGAATACCCTGTGTGGTATAGTTATGTAATAGATTTCGTATCCTGGTCGTTACATTCTGTTACCCTAGTAAACAAATATAGCTAAGCACTAGTGTTTTGTTCACAAAACTGTGCATACTGGGATGCGCTAGGTAGGCAATCCCATGTTTTGTCTTGCTGATAGCACTGAATTGCAGCAGGCGAGCTGCGGAAGAAGATGAGTCAAGACTTAGTAGCTGATCCAAGGTCGACTGTACTCTACATGAACTCTTGTTACTGATAGCTTACAGTAATTTTTCATTCCGTCATGTATCTGTTTGTTTGAAAGTTGGCGGTTAGCCAGTTTCTATTGTGGCAGCCTATGTATGTCATTTTTATTATACTGTGCCATCTTGTTTTTATCCAATCTATAAACAGAGAGACTTTTCGCCCAAGCGGGCAGATCTGTTTTTATGCTTGTGAAGGAGACTGCTCTCGCAAGCTTTAGTGTCTCACAAGCAATAAAGTGTTTATAACTTTACCTCTGTGTATTAAGTTTGGCAGGTTGCCGGCTTACTCGTTTGTTCCCCCATGTTCGGTGGAACTCAGTGTGTAGTGTTTACACTACTAATTGAGGACAGGAGCGATAACTACCATTCCGGTAGCACTCCTGACCGGGTACTTTTGCTACAGTTGCTACCGCGCGTCTCTGTGTGTAGTAGGAAAACAGGCTTGCTAAGCTGTTGGAGCTTTACACCAATCAAAGAGCAAAAACTTTTACAGTTAGATATACCTTTATTGCCTATTTAAAGCAATACAATGACTGTAATAGAAACAGGGCTTGTTCTATTATTTATTTAACAGACATGCCTATTGGTAGCAACCATCAGGGGGACCTAGCAAAAGTAGCGTCACTTATGGTGACTGGTAAAATCCACTACAATATCAACATTACCAATAAATATTTATTCCACATCAACAGGATTGTCTATCTCAAAGAAATTGCACCACCAAACAAGATATAAAACTGCTCCAAAAAAATAAATATTAAGTTGACCACCTAGTTAGTTGTTGGAGCAAGCCCAAAATGAGTTGCTTCCTCCTGCACTGTTGAACTGTACCAATAAATCTGTCTAGAAAATGGAGTTGTGCCCACTTAGTTTCATATGTAAAATGTTTTAGCGCGTTATCTCATAGTGATCATATTTCCACTTATCTTTCTACTTCCATCATGGTTATTAGGTACTAATGCCTTTTATGTTGTGAAGTACCATTCATAATTAGTAAAATGTGGACAATATTAGCTGTTGATGCAGCTGATAAATCAATCAGCCAAGTGCTGTAATTGGTCACCATTAGTTGACGAATCTAAAGCCTTTGTCAAATCTTCCCAGAAAACACAAATATAGCATAACTACTGAAATAATGTGCTTAATAAATCATGACATCAGTTTCCACATTTATGGCTGAAAATTAAAATCAAACAAAATTATGGAATGCCGGTTTCATTCATAGGGTTTATATTATTCATAGTGCTGATAACAAGCACACACTCAACTCTTTAAAATGACAAAGTCACTGAGAGCTTCTTATGAGTGGGCCGAGTGAACTTAATCAAAAATTGCAACAGTTTTAATAAAAATCAGCGTAATTATTTTCTTTAGCGAAATTGCTCTTCTCGCAGCCAGAATTGAATATTTTGTTGCCATAAAGTTGTGAAAGAGCTGCATAGAGAAAAAACTAATTTAATTGCTTTGTTAGGTTAACTCACCCAAAAAATATGATAGGAATGCGTTTATTTTAGCATGATCCAGATGACTGCCATTCTTGATGTAAACACAGCCCGCCTTTTGGACATAGCAAGCAAGCTTAAAATGCTTTGGGTATCTTATTGTTGTAGATTTCATTGTTGTCTACTTCTGTGCACACACTGCACTTACATTCTGGCATCCTCATATCAGCCATTAGATAACCAGAATGACTGGAATACATTATACCGAATTGATCGACCCTGCGCATGAGTCAGTACCGACCCTGTATAGAACAATACCGACCCTGTATAGAACAATACCGACCCTGTATAGAACAGTACCGACCCTGTATAGAACAGTACCGACCCTGTATAGAACAGTACCGACCCTGTATAGAATAGTACTGACCCTGTATAGAACAGTACTGACCCTGTATAGAACAATACCGACCCTGTATAGAACAATACCGACCCTGTATAGAACAGTACCGACCCTGTATAGAACAATACCGACCCTGTATAGAGCAGTACCGACCCAGTATAGAACAATACCGACCCTGTATAGAACAATACCGACCCTGTATAGAACAGTACCGACCCTGTATAGAACAATACCGACCCTGTATAGAGCAGTACCGACCCTGTATAGAACAATACCGACCCTGTATAGAACAGTACTGACCCTGTATAGAACAATACCGACCCTGTATAGAACAATACCGACCCTGTATAGAACAGTACCGACCCTGTATAGAACAATACCGACCCTGTATAGAGCAGTACCGACCCTGTATAGAACAGTACCGACCCTGTATAGAACAGTACCGACCCTGTATAGAATAGTACTGACCCTGTATAGAACAGTACTGACCCTGTATAGAACAATACCGACCCTGTATAGAACAATACCGACCCTGTATAGAACAGTACCGACCCTGTATAGAACAATACCGACCCTGTATAGAGCAGTACCGACCCTGTATAGAACAATACCGACCCTGTATAGAACAGTACTGACCCTGTATAGAACAATACCGACCCTGTATAGAACAATACCGACCCTGTATAGAACAGTACCGACCCTGTATAGAACAATACCGACCCTGTATAGAACAGTACCGACCCTGTATAGAACAGTACCGACCCTGTATAGAACAATACCGACCCTGTATAGAACAGTACTGACCCTGTATAGAACAATACCGACCCTGTATAGAACAATACCGACCCTGTATAGAACAATACCGACCCTGTATAGAACAGTACCGATCCTGTATAGAACAATACCGACCCTGTATAGAGCAGTACTGACCCTGTATAGATCAGTACCGACCCTGTATAGAGCAATACCGACCCTTTATAGAGCAGTACCGACCCTGTAGAGAGCTATACATGCTCGGTATGAGTCATTACCAACCTTGCAGGGCCGGCAGGAAATGACTCAGCATCGGCTGAGAGTTACGAAGTAGCCTGAGAGAAGAAGGAAGCCATAACCAGGAGTTAACTGCCCATAAACATAATGAAAGACCAAGAGCAAAGGCTAACAAAACTGTGAATGGTGAAATAGCTTATAACTCCACCTACCACTACAGAGCGCCATCTCCATTTAGCCTTAAATACTCTATTTGATCCGTTCTCTATTTATATCTATTTGTGCACTCAATTATTACGTATTGTTTTTATGTGATTGGTTACCACTCATGATTAATTCCTGTCACTTCCCATAAATTGCTTATAAAAGACAGAACTTGTGCTCTATTGAACCAATTGTAATGTGCATTTTACTAACTCATTTTATTTTGATGGAATAAATGCATAGATAATTGACAGCACTGAGTTATGCATCTGAGCCAAGGGCTCCTTACTAGTCATAGAGTTGGAAGTACTTTTCTACACATCTCTCGGTATCCTACCGACCTGTTGTTGTTGCTGGATAAACGACAGCTGGTTGCAGCATACCTGTCGGATTGCTACCGACTCTAGTAAGTGGGTTGAAGCCCCAAAAATCCACTGCATTATAATGCTATCAGACTAGAGCGTGAAAGTATTTTTACTATTGGGATGGCAATTAAGGCAAATAACTTTGATACAAGGTGGCCGCAACTTTTGCAATCGGAAAAGTTATTGAAATTATCAGTAATATAGCAATGCCTTAAACTATATCATAAATAGTAAAAACTAGTCAACTAAAGCTTTTGAGTAAATTAAAAGTCAAAATTTATTGAAAACATCACAACTTACTAAACAAACTGATAGACAAAAACAAAGTTGTAAACCAACTAAAACTTCACATATCTTTACACTAACAACAATGCTACAACTAAATGGGTTATAGGATTAAGTTTATCAAGTATTGGAAAAAACTCTGAAAGAAAAGTCAAAAATTTTGCTTCAACGGACACAAATTTTCACGTTCCTTCATAAATGAAACTCGCAATACGACTGTTCTAGCTTCCCTTTCTGCTACCATGTAGCTAATAGCATGCATATAGAAACTTAGCTATACAACTATCTTTACACCTGCATCCTGAAGACAACAGTCAACTGCTGAACAGATCGAGTAAAACTAGTTTTATTGTATTAAGCAGCGACATAAAGAGTTCATACAATTTATTGTAGGGCTTTAGGTGTATTCGTGGGTTGGCTGGGTGAACATCTGCTATTATTTATATGGCGGGCCGAGAAACGCTTTGATCCATGCATCCACATTTTATTATATATTGATAAGAAATAGTATCCTCCAATCTGATCGGATCTAATTATGAAGATAAAAAATTCTCATGCGCGTTGTAGCTAGCATAATTGTTTTCATGTGTGTTGGCAGTTAATCAACGATGGCTATCATGACATTGATTCCTCATTGGTAACAATGGCATGATGCTACGGGAAGTAACAGATAGTGATAGTAACTCAAAGGATAAACAGCTCTACACTTGACTGATTGACAACGTTTCATTTCTAAGCATCCATTCTAAATCAACTATGACAATATCTTTATTGTTTTAACAAATATGATAATCATGATAACTAATAATAATAAACAGCGTATATAACTTATATTATTAATAAGCAATGATGAAATAATAAAACCAGGAATAAACCGCTTGAAATAAATGTCACCCAAGTGGCACGTACTTATTGCGTGTGGTGGATCGGTAGTGTTTGCAACCTATGAGAATGCATCACAATGTTTTCTTATTTCTCACATGAGGATGGCTTTTGGGAATCATTTTAAATGTTTCTACCGGCCCCTCCGCATTGAATAAATTGCGAGAAATATTGTATATTTATTTCATTTTATGAATCAATCCATCATGCGAGTAGACGTTGTCTCTGGGTTGGCAAAAGAATGTTATCAAAAATGGTTTATTAAATGAAAAGTTTTCTAAAGAAAGAGGGCCGAGTCATTTCAGGGTAATGCTATTATACTGTTTCTGCATAGTGGATGAGCTGCAACATCTTTATGATAAGCTTGCATGCTCAAGGTTTAACCCGGCAGTAAACAGTAAATGTGCTAATAAAACAAGTAGCTTTTGGCACAAACTGTTTTGATCAAATGCATAGTTTGCTTTTTGTATCACTTTTATCCAGTATTTACATCGTATTCTGTGGCATAAAGAACTGACTCTTATTACTTGCAGTGTTTATAGAAAGTGTTACACATTATCGTACACTTGCGTACACTGACAATCGAATATGAAGTTTCCCTTTATTAAACTTTACAGATTGGAGGCATCGTGTTTTGCCTATCGATTGTAGATGTTTCTTTTTTCATGTCAATTGAAATGCGGTAAAATAACCAGTAGATATTTATTTGAGCCTACCCATGGGCTTTTATAGCATCAATGGATTGGTTGGCAACTCAGGAGTTGATCAATCATATCATTATTTGTAACCAAACTGTTTCCAATACAAATATTTCTCATTCACAATTGTTCATACAAAAAGGGCTTTTCATGGATTCCCGGTCTTTGCTGCTGTCATCAATTTTATGGCTAACCTTGGCATCAACTAAAAGTGATGTTACGTGGGTTTGCATGAGAATGGCAAGTAGAAATGAAAATAAGATAAACACTTTGGCACTATTATCGATTAATGGCTTTGCCACACAAGCCAGAATATCACCTGCATCCTTCGTTTCGTAACGCAGGATGGTACTTCCAGTGCAAGATGGAGCAAAATTAACCTGATCGATTTTTTATCATGTTTGTCATGCTGTGATTGGTCGATTTATTCACAGCAGTTCCATTTGGCAAAGTTATATCGATGTTCCGCTTGTTCACAAAGGTCATATATACTTTTAAGGTGGTAGTACATATTAAAATAATTATATGATCATAGGAGTTCATTTGAAACTACCAAGGAAATATAATTGCTAAAATAATTATCAGTTTTGGTGGAAAAACTTATAAATAAATAATTAGTAAGCATAAAAATTATAAATGATGACGGATCTTATATCTAATAACAATAATTTATTATTTCCTTGACAAATAATGATAAAATTAACGATAAAGAACATTCTTTAATAAAAAAACAAATATAACAAAAATAATCAAAAATAGGAAGCCATGTGAAACGCGCAAAACATTAATGCTGCTGTTATTTGCTCGATCGAGCACTAAGCCCATCGATTTAGTTGTCAGTCATATCTCTGTTGCCATACTATGCCTCTGGGTACGGATGATAAGCTCGTGTGGCATAGACTCAATAGAGGCAAACCCGTAGGTGATCGGTAGATGTACGTGTAGCATCACTCAATTATTGGCAGGTTTCTAACTGGGAAACTCTAGCATTGGGTATTTTTAATAGCATTTGCATGCCACAACTTTCTACTCAGCTTTACCCTGCTTATAAGGCATGGCTCTCTTACAATACTTGTAGCAGCCAACTTAGATAAACAAATGTCAGATAAGAATGTTAAATAAAGATAACAACAAACGCTTCACTATGATAAGCTGCTGGATAAATTCACACTATAACCAAAACATGCTGTAACCAATATCTTTTCTTTAGTATCAAATGGCTAAATTTTAAACAATAACTGTTTAATTGAACTTTGGTTGTCGGTTTACGCAAGCGAACCCTTAAACAAAAAAATGTTTTTTTCTTGATTTCTTTTAAAGCTTCATGAAACAATATTTGTGAGGATAGCTTGTCATAAGTTTCAACACAGCATATATAAGTGTTCTATAACCTTCATCAAACAAGAGTGGCTTTCTCCAAAACTGATTGTAAGCGTTTATCCCACGATGTCAAGGTAGCTTTGGGGAAACTAAACTATCAAAAATGAGTCATCTAACAATGATGGAAGAAGAACGGTGATACAGAAGAATGGCCCTTGTTAATTATTATCTCAGATCACCGCAATATGGTTTAGTACTTACGGTAGTTCTAGTGCGTTGTTTTCTAGCTGGCTGCCTGTGACCCTCGATTGTTGTTGCGAAGAGCCATCATCTATAGATATAATATATCACAAGGTACAGCACAATTAGAAATGCATAACCATAAAACAATGATTAAGAACTTAAGTAGGTTACATTGTAGCGCAATTGGCACAGGGAAATTTATACTCATCTGTCGCATCCGGACACATTTATATAGACACACTGAGTAGATTGTAGTCACAGGGCTCACCTTTGCATCCAGGGCACACTAAGGAACCATTTGTGTCTGGTACCTGATTAACTACCAGAGTCTTGCAGATTGAGCAGCGATCGCCGCAATGCTCATTTGATGAGGTGGACATGGTACTTGCTACATCATTTCTTTTCTGTAAAGAAAGCCAAATAGTTAGAGCTTCTCTCTCTAATGATGAAGAATGATGACATAAGCAATGGTTTTAACAGCAAACTGGCTTAGATAATGATTTATTGGTATTTGACAGCTTTGTTTGGTAAAAAACAGCACATAATCAAATCCAGCCGTTTGGATTACACCAATCTGCCTAAATTGCCTATGAAAGGAATTGAAGGTAGCTTTGTAATTATTTAAAATAGTTGCAAAATGTAAGTGAAGCAAAATTAAGAAATATATCGTAGCAGCTCCACTTGTATAGCTGTTATGTATAGTTATAGCCAATAAAGCTTAGATATAGCACAGCTTATGGAGGATTGGCAATTGATTGTATTTGACTTTTTTACTTGTTAGTGTCAGTATCACTGACAGCCTAAAGGCTAAATATTTCTTATTGAATGCAGATGATGTGATTGTTAGCAACTACACCTGTGTAATTGGTGGAGATCTTTGATAGCCGCTAAAGCGGTTACTTAACCCTTGCAGGTGAGAAATGATTACATTAGGCCTGGTACGTTGATAAATAAATGAAACTGCTATTGAATAATCCTGCGCCTACACGCCAGGTTTATGTCTAGATTGTAAGTGTAGATTGAAAATAGCTAAAATGCATATCAGCCTATCTTGATGAACCGCACTCCATACAAACCTGTCCTTCCTAATGTTGTGTGAGTGTAAGTTAGCTGTGATAAGATTAGGCGTATGCAATGATTATCGCTGTGATGTTGGGCAGTCAACTGGAAATATGAGCCGAGCAGTTTCACTCCGGGTGGGTAGTCAATATACTACCCGCTTAGCACATTATTACTTGATAATAGCTAACTAGTGTTGAGCTAAAATCAACTAGTAACTTATTATTGTTAGTGATACCTGGCTGTGATACTTATTTTACTGGATCAATGTGATTGAATGCTTACAAACCCACTCGCAAATATGGAAAACAATAAAGCTGCTGAATAGCCATATTATTACTCAGCTTAAAAAAACTCTAATAATAAGAATGTAAATATTACATCAAGTTAGTCTGACTTTTTAAAGCACCTGCATTAATGTTTGGGTTCATTCAAAGTGAAATAGTTTGAATTGTCTCCAGGGCATCGTTGTATTACCTGGACAAACTATTGCTCTCTAGTCCCGGTGATGAGTGATGGCTTGTTACAACAGAAGTTGTACAAAGCGTTAGTTCGATTAAGAACATAAATTTTTAAGTTATACAATAACAGATGGCATTTCACCTGCAACTTTTTACTGAAAATATCACATTATTTAGACATTTTCAATGATAAATTCAATTAGATATATCAAGTTTCAAATTTAAATAATGGTTGTTTTAGTACCAAGCATACGCATGAGTCTATAGCTACAATAATGAGCAATTACTTGCCAGTTGAAACGCTGGTTGCACGTGCACTACGTTTTCATATCAAGATGTAAGTTGTAGCAAAAAGTCCCATAAATAAGTTAAACTCGTTGATAATGAATAAAAATGACTCGTTGTGGGGCATATAGCGAAACATTACATGTCAAAGAATTCTATAGTTTGTTACAACTTTCCAACTCCATTATGTAATTATCACTACAACTTTTTTGCCAAAAATTTCCAGGATAAAACTAGGAAGCATAAGCGTCGGCAAAAGTGTTTGAAACAGTCTTCTGAAGCAAAGGTTTACTGTTTTAGTAACTGAGAGAACCATATACACGGAACCAGCTGACCAGTCAGTCAAAAATTTGTAAAATATATCAATCAAACTATTAGAAGGAAGTTAATGTCACCTGTTAAACATAGATGAAATTGTGAAGAGTAAAAAATTTACACAAAGTACCACCAAAAACTACGACACCCTGCCAAGAAGGCTTCTACATGATCAACACTCATCAAAAGATGAACAATTATGTTTAGACTAGAGAAATGTTACTTACCTTCACTTTTACTTTGACTGTCTTTAAGAAGTAAACGAGTTGCCCCTTTCAGTGTATACGGGAAAATGAGTGTTACTTCAATGATTACCTCGCTTGAATAGGGAAGATCAGATAAAGGGGCAAAGTTTTGTTTTCATTAAAGCTCAAAAGCGTATGTGAAGGGCAGCTGCACATACCTTGCATATAAAATACATTCAATAAACTTTGCATTGCGACGTAACCAGCTAAGCATTTGGTGATCATACTTGAAACTGTTGTAAGTGTAAGCACCATAAATACACCCTTTTTGTCACCAAAATAACTCTTTCAGCCTTTAATTTCAAGAAAAGTTAAAATTGAACATTGGATAAACACCCAATTTAGTTGTTTCTTTCACTATTCATGAAATTAATAGCCTTAAATAAGCTTACAAAACCATGTCTCTTAAAACCCAGCAATTACTAGAATAGAATGCAAAGATTTCTATTCTACACCCAGTGTGTTATTGCATGTTGCAGCGTTAACACAAGGAGTCTTTTGCACTACCGCTAACTAGTCAGTATTTAAATAAAAAATGTGCTATAGACATGCCTCCAAAGTACGAGTCAACTTTCTTTTTCAACTCAATGATAACTTTCAACTTGATGTACAAAATTAATATTTATTAACTAACAATGATGGTATTTCTGCTGAAGAACCTCTTTTGGGTGACATTGTTGCATATGCTTAGAGTGCTGACTCTGTGGTGTGTAAAACTGGCATCAGGTGCTTAAAGTAACTGCTAGCACTTACAAAAACAATACCAGAAGCTAAATATAACCCTCTCTATTGGTTTTCCTCCTTATAGAAACAAGCACGGTTGGATGGACCCTTCAATGCCAAACTTGGTGAAGCTTTCACTCCTGCTGTTTTAAACTTAATGGTGTGAGTGAATTTAAAAAAAAACAAACCAATGGTTAACTCAACCCGATGAATGTTCAATCAAAACTGACTTTGGAAATGAAGGATTTTGTTTAGTGAAATGCACTATAGAGTAAACATGCATATCTGCTAACACTTTACCTCTTACCTTCAAACACTATCTTAGTTTACTAAGCTATAGCTACCAACTTTCCTATCTAACTGGAGTTAAAACCATTTACTAGGCCCTAAAGACTTTTCACTTTAGTTTGCTAATGAAATCTCTCACTTGGTAAAGTGTGGCAATAATATTGTAGGAGATTTACTTCCTCTACCACCAACACAATGACATCCACTTCCTCAGTGCCTCTTGTACACCTCTTTTACTCTCTAACACTTTGAGGTCCACCATGAATTAGGCGTTAGCGACTCCACACGATCCGCGACCCAGACACACCACACCAGAGTTTACGCGAATAAATGATTTATTATACAAATTTGTTTAGCAACATAATATATATTCTGAGCACAATCCGTAAGACTTCTGATAGAATGCAACTCAAGAGCTCTCCTTATAGGAGAAGAGAGAAACTCTCGTCCGCTTATTAGAGGTGAGCCAATGACGCCCAACAATACATACGCATAGCCAATAGAAAAAACACAATGCGATTCAGGTAAACAATGTAAACCAAAGACAAGGGTAAACGCATGGCAAAGCAGCTCTGGGCTGCTTTCCCGATCTTTTTAGACAGTGGAAATTGTGTATCCTTTATTTTGTGTCTTGTTACCGTGGGTCTCAGCTCCGTAATACTAATATCTTAACTTTCATTTTTAATGGTAGTCGATCATTCTTCTGGAGCTTGGGCTATACTTTTCAGCCATGTTTGTTGGTTGGGCTGGTATACTGATCTGGAAGAACCCGGATTAGGTTATCTATATCATATAAACTTTATACATGGTCTATAGAGGGATGTAGTAGACCCGGGGTAGCCAGCATTCTTCACCCAGGTTGACTCTTATACATTATAAAGGTAAGATCTCGGGTCCATTTATAACTTGTGTTAGGAGATAGGTGATGGGGTGTAGGGAGAAATTAAAGTATGGGGAAGGTGGGACAGGTGTCTGGATGTCTTTTTATTGTAAAAATCTCCCACAATATGCGTTGCCAGATAGTTTATCCATGTTTTGTCTTTTATCAAAGGAGAACCGAGTTTTTCTGTCTCCATTAAAGCTAAGTGAGAAAATAATTCATAACTGTGGCTTGCTACTTCAGATATCTGTTGTTATTTCAGTTTGTTTGCATCCATATATGGTTGTTGGTGCTGTTTTGCTTCCATAGCGTGATTGATGATGACGATTTGTTTTTGTGGTGTGCTACAGGTGAGTATTGTGTCAACAACAACAACAGCAACAACAACAACAACAACAAAAGCAAAAACTATTATTACTATTATTATGTTTTTCAAGGTTCAGAAATGACATTCAGTTGTTGGAAATACTGTTGTCTTAAAATATCCATTCCTAATTTAAAGTTGTTAAAACCATAGAGTCTACAAGAAAAAGTGCAAACTGCTTTGATAACTTTAATTACCTTTTCTTGTTTTCAGTCAAACATTGTATATACATATTTTATCAAAGATAGCTACTCTCTGTTGGACAGGTACTGATCAAGTCACAAAACCTGATTCGAGTGTGTTATTTATCTGTCAGTGTCATTAGCTAGCAGGTGCAAGTAAATTTCTTGTTGAGATAATCAAGTCACAAAAACCGACTCAAGTGTGCTATGTATCTGTCAGTGCTATAAGCTAGCAGGTGCAAACAAATTTCTTATTGAGATAATCAAGTCACAAAAACCGACTCAAGTGTGTCATGTATCTGTCAGTGCTATAAGCTAGCAGGTGCAAACCAATTTTTTTGTTGAGATGAAATAACTTTTGTTGAAAGAAAACTTCGCCTTGCTAGTGTTTAAGATGCACACAGTGACAAAAATATGATGAACAACTTCAACTATCAAAGCTGCTAGATAAAACTAAAATTTTCTAGGTAACAAAAGTAGTAATATATGAGCAGATCTCCCTACCAATTGTTTTTTTGTGGGGTTGAATTCCGGGGTTAATGCAATGGGTTACGGCGTTGATTAGAGTCGCCGAGTTAATATTGCATGGCATTTAAGTGGCATTTAAGTTTTGATAATTTTTTTACTTAATTTGAACTTATATGGCATCTAGATTTTGAATGTATGGCATTTAAGTTTTGATAATTTTTTTTACATAATTCTAACTCATATGGCAACTTGAGAGAGGGGGGGGGGGGGAGAGCTCTTTGCATCATTCTGATGAAGATGGAGTTGTAATTGGTACTGAGTTGTTTTTGTATACGATGTATCTATCTACATCGCTATAGTTATTGTTATAGTTTTATTATTACATAATAAGTATTACATTGTTTGCTTACTGGTAAATGTAGTAAAATATATACCATAATAAAGTGTAATAGGTTGAATATATAGTGTTAAAGTCTATAAAAACCTTTTAATTTGTAAAGTATTTAATGACTTTATAAGAAATATCATCACATTCAGGTTCAATGATGATGAGAAGATTTTCTTCAAGTTTAAGTTTACTATGTTCCGATACAGCCAGAGAAAGTTCTGAAAAATCCTCCAAATCATCATAACTAAAAACTCTATAAGCCGGTGGTGATGGAGTTGTAATTGCTACTGAATTGTTTTGCATATCATGTGTCTATCACACACGCAATCAGTAGTAGTTTTGGTTTCTTCATAATAGTATATATTAGAGTTTGTATGGCTTGGATGTTCCAAAATTAAATCGACATAAGCCAGAGGTTGTAGAACAAATGGAATTGATGGTGATGAAGCTGGAACTACTGGCTTGCTTGTAGTTTTTGTTGTCGTTGAAGTTGTGGTGGTTGTCGTTGGGGTTGTTGTCGTCGTTGTCTGTGGAGTTGTGGTGGTTGTTGTCGTTGGGGTTGTCGTCTTTGTTGTCTGTGGAGTTGTGGTGGTTGTTGTCGTTGGGGTTGTTGTCATCGTTGTCCGTGGAGTTGTGGTGGTTGTTGTCGTTGTTGGAGTTGTGATGGTTGCCGTTGGGGTGGTGGTTGTTGTCGTTGTATGTGGAGTTGTGGTGGTTGTCGTTGGAGTTGTTCTTCGAGTCGTAGTTAGTAATCCCTCATCGTATAAACGGATGTAATTTAAAGCTTCAGCGGTTTTGCAAACAAAGTAGTGTTGAGGCCACATATCATGAGTGTCACAGCTTCTACGTAGGTGGGTAGGTTCCATGAAACATGTGAGTCCATACATACAATATTTTAAGTTTCGTCCTAAAATACGAGTTACTGAATTAACTGCTTCCATATTAAGAATTCCCCGATGACATTCGGAAGTTTTATGAGATAAAATGAATGGGTGTATCTCTGTTGCAAGACAAAAACTGATTAGGATTGGGAATAATAGAAGATAGATTTGGTATTCCATTTTTATTCAGAGAGACTTTTAACCTAGTTTATGCTTTCATCATCTAGAGTTAACTGTCTTGAATTTCGGTGGTCTTTGGTTAATACGCTTCAACTAAAGCTCTATATATATAACCTTGGGATCACATTTGTCTTTGCTATCTCCTTGACATGTGATACTGATGATAATCTTGTTTTGAACAGACTTCAAACTTTCAAAACTCGAAAATGACAAATTTACACCTTCAACGCCATTGATGTTAGTGATGATAGTAGCTGGTTTTGGTTCCTCGTTGGTCAAACGATTGCATTCCATGCATGCAAAGTTGGATGTCTCAAACTCTTCTGTTAGTGGACAGATCAAATGTGAGGTGTTGTATTTAAATACGCATAATTCCCCATTCCAAAATAGTTTTGTATTTTGAGTAAGTCCTTCCGTATTATTTTTAACTCCTATTGCACATTCCTCCTGATTCAGAGTGTGTTTTGTTGGAGTATTACAGGTCCAAGAAGCGTTTTGAGGGATGAAAAAATCGCAATATAAATAGTCAGATGGATAGAGTCTCACACAGTTTGTTCCATTTTCATCTTTATATCGTATACTCCTTTCAAAAGGTGAAAAAAATAAGACATCATTTTTTTCCATAACTCCACCTATACATTCATCAATTTTGTTGGCATAAAATACTCCGCTGACATTGAAACTGTCAAAACTCGAAAATGACGAATTCACACCTTTGATACCATTGATGTTAGTGATGTTAGCTGGATTTGGTTCCTTGTTGATCGAACGATTGCATCACATGCATGCGAATTTGAATGTCTCAAACTCTTTTGTTAGTGGACAGATCAAACGTGAGGTGTTGTATTCAAATGCGCATAATTCCCCATTTCGAAATAGTTTTGTATTTTGAGTAAGTCCTTTCGTATTATTTTTAGCGCCTATTTCACGTTCCTCTTGATCCAGAGTGTATTTTGTTGGAGTATTACAAGACACAGCATCTGTAGAAGTTTTGCTCTTGCAGATCCAAGAAGCGTTTCGACGGATGAAAAAACCGCAATATAAATAGTCAGAAGGATAGAGTCTCACACAGTTTTCTCCATTTTCATCTTTATATCGTATAGTCCTTGCAAAACGTGAAAAAAATAAGACATCGTTTTTTTCCATAGCTCCAGCTAGACATTTATCAATTTTGTTGGTATAAAATACTCCACTAGCTTTGAAACTGTCAAAACTCGAAAGTGATGAATTTACACCTTTGATACCATTGATGTTAGTGATGTTAGCTGGTTTTGGCTCCTTGCTGATCGAACGATTGCATCGCATGCATGCAAAGTTGAATGCCTCAAACTCTTTTGTTATTGGGCAGATCAAACGTGAGGTGTTGTATTCAAATGCACATAATTCCCCATTCCAAAGCAGTTTTGTATTTTGAGTAAGTCCTTTCGTATTATTTTTAACTCCTATTACACATTCCTTCTGATTCAGAGTGTATTTTGTTGGAATATTACAAGACGGCTCATCTGTAGAAGTTTTGCTCTTGCAGCTCCAAGAAGCGTTTCAAGGGATGAAAAAACCGCAATATAAATAGTCGGGAGGGTAGAGTCGCACACAGTTTCTCCATTTTCATCTTTATATCGTATGGTCCTTTCAAAAAGTGAAAAAACCAAGACATCATTTTTATCCATAGCTCCGGCTATACATTCATCAATTTTGTTGGTATAAAATACTCCACTAACATTGGAAAATGTCAGTGTCAATAGCAAGATAAATATGCAGCTCATTTTTTTAAAATGTTTTTGCTTTCAGTGTTGGGAGCTAAATACTTTTTTTCTTGATGTTCTTCCCATTTAAACGTAAGCGACTAGTGGCTTATTCAGCTCTCTCAGCTGATTTTGAAGATGTGAAACAATCCCATCAAAGTGATTACCAAAATTTAAGTATGGCTCCAATCGAGACTGAGACAAAAGAACATGTGAAATTTTAAAATCCAGCGAAAGTCCAGCGAAACTTTAAAATCAAAATATCTATCAAATCACCTAGTTCAGCATCTTTCAAACATTGCTTTATATCAATCAGCTCGATCGCTCTTTCGAAATCCTCAAAATCTATCAACTTGTCTTGTGGACAGCAGACTTTTGGATCAAAGCTCCAAGAACAGTTTAAGCATTCGAGAAGATTCGCTCTTGAAATACAGTTACAGCTCAAAAACATGCTTTGTATTGATTTACGAACTAGATTGAATCCTAACACAAAATAAAATACTTCTTTGGTGATGAGTTGAACAAAAAGAGGATTCGAACGCTCTAAAGGAATGTGTTCAAAGTGAGTCCTTATGAACTTAGAAACAAAATCAGCCAATGTAGCAATTGACTTGAATCCTTGAGTTTTTCCACTCATGTTTTTTCTGTAGTTCAGAGATAAATGAAGCAACATTTTTTGTAACAGTTCTTTTATGAGTCCTCGGATGAATTTGTCGAATCAATAGTTAATATCGAGTTGACTGAGTTTTTTTCTTCATCGACTGAGTTTTCTTTTTCATCAGGAGTATGAGCATATGGATATCCTTCCGCTATCGCAAGCAATCTATCTTTTAGACGTTGATAAGCCAGTTTGCTCTGACTAACAGGTAATAGGTAGGGATTTAATCGTGCTCTCAAATTTGTTAACAGAAAGGGAGACTTCAAATGATCGGAGGAAAGATCCAAAAAAGCGTTAATCCATTCATCATGCACCAAAAAACCCATTTTTAGCGTTTTTCGAAACTTGTCTTCTATCAATCCAGTCGATAGCATCGGCCAATTCTTGTTTGGTAGGTGTAGCACCTTCAACCATTTCAGCATATCTTTTACAAGTGATACATTGGTCATCAGCGTGTGAACAGTAACAGTTTAGTAGTGATATATTGGTTGCTTGCTTGTAAAAACTTCCTCCTAGTACACAGTATACACATTCTTCCGTAAAATAAATCCTCAACATTTCATCAGTAACCTCAGCCAAAAAAGTCTTAGATCCTATAACATCGGAAGCTTCTTGGTGAGCAAAATCTTCAACATACATCATATTTGTTGTTATTCCATTGAATTACAAAACGAGAATGATTCGTTTTCAAACTGAAATACCTATTTAATCATTTTAACCATTCATTATTTTTTCTTTTTTTTGAGGTTACTTATTATGCTAACTCATGTAGAAGTAGTAATATATGAGCAGATCTCCCTACCAAGTGTTTTTTTGTGGATTACACTTCGGGTTTATGCAATGGGTTACGGCTTTGAATGAATTCGCCGAGTTTATATTGTATTTTTATTGAGAGGCATTTGAGTGGCATTTGAGTGGCATTTAAGTGGCATTTGAGTTTTGATTATTTTTTTACTTAATTTGAACTTATATGGCGTATAGATTTTGAATGTATGGCATTTGATTTTTTTGATATTTTTTACATTGTATAAAAATGGAACGTGATATGATTGTATTGTTATTGGAAGTTAAGATGTCGACAGAGGATGATGTTGAGATGAGACCAATGAATGAAGTTGATACTGTTGATGGTACTACACGTGATATGATAGATGTTTTACCGAGTATGAAGCGTAAAGCGTTGATAATTATGATGATTTTGGTATTTGTTGTAGGATTTTCCACTTTTGGAGGTGTTACTGAGTTTAGTATGTATGAAGAAGCTATGGAAAAAATACAAAAAGCGAGAAACTCTCCTGTTGGAATCATAAATGAAACTACTGTTGGTTGATGAACATCTTTTTATGATGAATGGGAAACCTGAAGATTATGACGCAAGGATGCGATCTCCTTTTACAGCAATGATTGCAGGACCAACTGGATCGGGAAAGACACAAGCGATTTTTCGAATGATTGAAGCTAGTCAGACTATAGCGCACCCCCCACCAACAGAAATTCACTACTGTTATGGAGCCTACCAAAAAGCCTTTGATGATGTACCAGGAATGATTTTTCATGAAGGCATGATAGATATAACAGTGAGTTTTCCCAGAGATGGTCGAAATCGATGGCTGATAATTGATGATCTCACGGATGAAGTTTCTGGTAAAGCCGATGGTAATGCTTTGTACACAAAACATAGTCATCATTTGAACATAAGTGTGTTTTTTATTGTTCAGAATCTGTTTTTAAAAGGAAATCGTACAATTTCCTAGAATAGTCATTATTTTTTTCTTTTTAAAAACCCTAGAGATGCTTCTTCTATTTCCTATTTGGCTCGACAATGTTTTCCATCAAAAGTAAAATATGTACAACAGACTTTTGAAGATGCAACAAAAAAACCATACTCTTATTTAGGAATAGATACGACTCAACAAACGAATGATCAACATAGACTATTGGGAAATTTTACATCAGATCTCCCTATGATATTATATGTACCCAAGTAAAAGGATATAAAAACAATTACTATTCGTTTCACCTCAATCATATTTTGTTATTCAACGACGCAACACGAAAGCGTTATAATGACTAAAGCTTTGGAGAAAAAATTAACAAGAAATGCCGCTGTGTTGTTATCACTCAACAATGCAACCTTTGCTATTCAAAAGTCTGTTATAGCCAAAGCCAAAAAGGAGTTTATTATGACTCTAATGGAATGTGCTAAAGCTATTATAAATGGAACGATACCATTGACAACATCTCAGTATAATCAGTTGCAGCGGAACGCGAAGGATATTAGCGCTTTAGTAAGAAGATCAACGTTAGATGATAAGAAAGCTGTATTGCAAAAAGGAGGATTTTTAGGCGCTCTACTAGGACCTATCATCAGCAATATAGTTCCTGGGTTATTTAAAAGTGTGCTAGGAGAGGGAAGATAAAGATGAAAGTCTCAACACGAATGATGCGAAATAGAATGGCGATTTTAGCTCTGGATGATCTGAGTAAGAAAGGAAAAATTGCTATAGTCGAAAAGGCCAACTCAGATTTGTTTCAATCATTGATAGAAAGTGTTAAAAATATTATATTAGGTAATGTTCCTCTTGATTCTGAGCAGTTTATTGAGTTGCAGCGTTACAAGAAGGAACTACATAAACTTAGTGGTAGAGGGACAGTTGATGATAAGCGTAAAATTTTGATTCAGACTGGTAGAGGGAATCTTTTGGATGCTATTATAAACCCTATTGTATCTGTTTTGTCATCAATTAAAAGATGAATCGTCAGCCTTTAACATTCTCCAGACGTAATTTTATACTCACTGAAGATGAATACTATAGATTAATGGAAGAAAAGGAGAATAAATCAGTGGTAAAGGATGAGAAGACCAGACCTCCATTGTATTATAATCCTATGGAAGCTATAACAGTGAGAAATATGAAGAGAAAGCAAAATGATCTACTGGAAACGGCTTATGATTCTGATTTATCCTCACACGAAAAGTTAGATGAAAATGTTGAAAACCTACGTAGGTATTTGTCTGATGTCAAAAAGATTAAAAATAACCAAAATCAGCCACAAAATGATAATTGGAGTTCCATTAAGAAAAAAAGATAGAGTCTACTTCTCCTTTGGCCAATAGCACAGTTACTGATGATAAACCTAGTGTCTATTCACCAAATTTCAATGAAGTCAGTGAGTTAGAATCAGTAAAAACAAATGATGATGATGACATTGGGATAGAATCAATAAAAGGGAGGTTGTTTGATACTGAAGACTCAACCCTACTTGGAAATACATTTGTTACTGATGGAGAAGATGAGCATGATAGTGAAAGCGAAGGTTTAAAAGAGTTTGAAAAAAAAGCAACTGATTTAACAACAAAAAAGAGTGAGCAAACGATTGCTGCCAGAATGTTGAATAATCTGAGTAAAATTGGTAGATTCGACTCGGAGAAGAACATACTGAAAATTGGAAAACGTTGGTGGAACCCTAAAACTTCCAAAACTTTACTACGAGATGTTCTAACCGAAGGAGGTAAAATACAATCGGGAAATACCAATTACAGTAGATTTAAAAGCTTGCTAAATGATGAATGAATCACAACTGTCAGGAAATCCCCACGTCAAACACGTGGGAGTCGGAAGAAAAAGTTGGTCATTCCGGTACTAATTCATGGACATCGACACGCTAAAAGAGTTGTATTACAATCCTGCATTACATACATCTCTACGAGGAGCTAGAGCTTTACTGAAAGCTCGTAGAAAACGAGAGGGAGAAAAAAGAATCCGTGAATGGTTGAGTGGTGAGGATGCCTACACGTTACATAAAAGAGTTGTAACTAAGTTTAAGCGTCGTCCTACAATTGTAGCTGGAATAGGGGAACAGTTACAGGTAGATTTGATGGATGTTCGATCTCGAACAGACGAAGATAATAATACAGAATTTTTACTGACTGCTGTTGATTCTCTATCTAGAAAAGGTTGGGCTGCGCCGCTCATCAACAAATCAGGACAGATAGCAGCAAGAGGATTGAGAAGAATACTAGAAGGGGAAAACTATAAAGCTTTACAATCCGATAAAGGTAAAGAGTTTGACAACGTCAATGTCAAGACTCTGCTGGCGGAGAAAAAAATCAAGCGCTTTACAACCGAAAATGAAACGATAAAGGCATCAATGGTGGAGCGTTTTAACAGAACTTTAAAAGAGAAGATATATAGATATTTGACATATAAAGATGATGACAGATACATTGATGTTTTACCAGAAATGGTTAATGCATACAACAACACAATTCATGGTGCTATAGGTATGAGACCGAATGATGTGAATTTTCAAAATCAGGAACTTGTATGGAATCGTGTGTATGAAGGTGGTGAACATAGTTTAACTCAAGAAGCAAAACTAAAGATTGGGGACTATGTGAGAATAAGTAAGGCAAGAGGAGCGTTTGAAAGAGGATACACCCCGAATTGGACGATTGAGATTTTTATAATCACTGATGTACTTATTGATGAAAAACCTGTTGTATATAGGGTGAAAGATTTGGCTGAGGAGTTGATTGATGGCACCTTTTACGAAAAAGAGTCGCAAAAAGTAAAAAAACCCACGATTTTCAGAATTGAAAAAATTTTGGGAAGAGGAACGAGAAGAGGTAAAAGACAGATTCTAGTCAAGTGGTTAGGTTACGGAGAAAAGTTCAACGAGTGGGTAGATGAATAGTTTATAAGGAAAGAACGCTCGATATAATCATCATACGTTGGGAAAATGTCGATGCTGATAACTTTACCCTGAAACTCTAGCGGTGAAGAGTTTCCTGATAATAGCAATTCCGAATTTACAGTGAGACTGTATAAATATTTGGTTATCAATGGTGGTAAATGGGAGGTAGGTCTGCTAGATATGTCTTATTCTAATAATTGGAAGAATGCTACAGAAGGGAAAATATATCTAGAAAAGACTAATGTCTCTGGTAAAAGCGAAAAGTCCTTCATCTTAATCGGTAATGGAAGATATGATAGCATGGAGGAGTTGAAGGAGATTATACGAAAGAGAATGAGTGAAATGGATTTAGACAAAAAGTTCACCATCTCCTACAACAAGATCACCAACACCACTTTACTAACTAACAGTGATCGTGATACTACCATAAGCTTTTCCAAAGATATAGCATATATTTTTGGGTTTGGACCAAAAACTATGTATCCTCATGGTAGATACAATAATATCTCACCCCCTGATATAAATTCCTGTTTAACATCCTTGTATGTTTATTCCAACGTTGTTGATAATAGAATGGTAGGAGATACAAATGTACCTTTACTGAGAGTAGTTCCGGTTCAAGGAAAGAAGAATAGTGTTGCGTATCAAGAATTTAAAAATCCTCACTATGTCGATGCTTCATCACTAAATAGTGATCTGATTCAAGTACTTATAACGAGTGACGACGGCCAACGAATATCATTTGATGGTGGAAAGGTTGTGTTGACGGTTCACTTTAGAGAGAAACAATTATAATGAGTTTGGTATGATACACCCCTGAGGACTCGAAAGATTTTTTTGATGAGTACTACAAGATGCAAGCTGGAAATGGAATTGGAGTGTATAGTGGACGGCGGGTGATGCCTAATATGAGAGGAAATGGTCTTGGTAGTCTTTTTTCAAGTATACTTAAATCCGCAGCACCAATGCTGAAAAGAGGAGCAATCAGTTTGGGGAAAAGAGCGCTGTCTGTAGGTGAAAATGTGGCGCGTGATGTCATCGATGGACAAAGCTTTGCAGCATCAGCAAAGAAGAGGGGGTTGGCAGAGTTGAATGATCTGGGGGGAGATGTGCTCAATGCAGTCCGTCTAGATAGTGTGAAAAGGAGAAAAACAAGAGGTGGAAAGAAAAGGAGAGGTGTTGGTAAACATGGCATATTTTAATAGCAGCAGAATCCGATATAAAGACAGCAGAGCTTGATATCTGTATTCATTAAGCGATAACGCTTCAAGCAATCATCACTCGCAAAAGATGGCAAGCTTAAATGGAACATCAGGTAATAAGTTGGAAGGTTCTTCCTACAACATAAATCCATCATTGGATGTATTTGCTACGGAACCAACAAACATATCGGTAGAGAGATCGGAATACGTTGTCATCAGGCCTGATAGATTAGATCCTTATGGTAGTATTGAGTTAACCTTGTCAGGGAGCACTGAACATTACACAGATCTCTACAACTCTTTTCTGCAAGTTGAAGCCACGGTTGTTCAAGATGATGGAACCGATATTGTAGGTAATGATGATGATGCAGTTGTGTGGATGGGGGATTCAATGCATACATTATTCAGCGAGTTGAAAATGTCGATAGAAGGAACCACTGTTGAATACGCTAACAACTACGGTTTACGCTCCTACTTTTCACAACTACTCGAAAACAGTGCAGACAGAAAGAAATATCAAGGTAAGATGGAGGGATGGGTGTATGATGATTCAACTAGCAAAGACGCTGCTGAACACAAAACTGCAGATAAGAAAAGGAGGAGAGCTCTAATCATAGGTGGAAAGGCGATAGAATTAACTGGAAAACCTCATCTCGCATTATTTCAGCAAAAGAAACTAATAATTCCAGGCCCTACCATGCAGCTGGAGTTTGAGCGAGCCTCCAGCAAACTAGCTTTGTTTGCTGCAGATGAGGCGCCTAATGGAGGGGCGAAAATTAGAATTGATAAATTTGAACTTCATCTTTGTAAAGTGAAGGTGAATCCTACAATACAAAACTCCCAACTCAGTTTAGCGTTGGATGGTCACAACTACATTTATCCAGTTGATCGAAAACGGATAAAACTTTATGGAATGTTGTGTGTTGCGCAGGTCGACGTCACTTTGGAAGAAAACAAACAAAAACCTAAACAAATCTACTTAGGTTTAATTGATCACAATGCAATGAACGGTCGTTTCGCCTTGAATCCATATAGAATGAAACACGCTAATGTTGATAGTATTGTATTGAGAGTTGGTGATTGTCCAATTGGAAGGAGATTTGAGCCAAATTATGCTAGAGGGATTTTTTGGAAGAGAATATCATCAGTTTCTACACGCTACCGGAACTTTGCTTGAAGGTGATAGTCTTGGTATTACGAAAGAACAATACCTTGATGGTACTACGCTTTATGGATTTGATTTGACTAGCGATTTTCTTAAAGAAGGATTTCACTCTATGAAAAATGTCACAACAAGTGTGGAAATTCGTTTTAGCACTAACACGACTGATGGATTATCCCTGGTAGCATACTTTGTAAAAGACGGTGTGTCGGAGATGGACAGCATTCTTCAATTAACTATCGCGGGAGACGCAGTGCTTTAAACAGAAAGTTAGAGATGAATACCACGCAAATTCGTTCGATCTTATCTTCAGACGTTTTATGTCAAAGCGTAGGGATTCACGTTGGAGCTAGAGAACAGTTTTGGAAGCAAATTTGCAATTTTCCAACAGGATGTTTCGTATTCAACACCCATTATTCTCACCAACCTGGAGAGCATTGGTTGGCTGTGTACGCTAATGATTCAGAGGTGGATTTTTTTGACTCGTTTGGACGTTCTGTTTCCTTTTACCCAGATGTCAATGAAATACTAAGTATTCATGGAGGATATGAAACAATACAAAGTAATGAAACACAACTACAAAATCTTTTGTCAACTGTATGTGGTGATTATTGTGTATACTTTTGTTTACTGAGAAGTAGAGGGTGGAGTATGGATGAAATTGTTAGAAGTTTACGAGATATAGGAGATAGTGAGATGAGAGATCACTCAATACGAAGATTTATCATACAGACTTATCCTAACTTCAAGTTCATACAAGATAATGCAGTAGAAGAAATAGATGGAGTGCATATACAAGGAACTAATTTACTAAGTAAATTGTTAAAATAAATTATTATAATTGATTTTTTATTTGTTGTAACAAATAAAATGAATAAAATACAACTTATCTCATTATTTGTGCTAAACACTACAGAACCTATAAAAACTATTATTTTGTAATGTTCCAAGCAAGAAGTAAATAAGTTCTTCTCATTTTCTTCCTCCGGAGCGCTCTTTAGTTATATCTAAAAGACATAGTAACTAATGACTCTATCATACATAGTTATATGAATTAATTTTTACAAAAATACTTCGGAACCTACTTTAAATAGATATGAAACTTACCATCATAGAAGACGAGACATGTCCTTTGTGTTATCGATTAAGACCTCGATGTGCTGTTCTGGACAATTCTCTTTTTCATTTTCATCAAAGTAGGAGAGAAAAGTGTGTTGCGGGAAAGTATCAAACAGTTCTGAGGCTTGAATGAAAGCTTGGAGAGCCGAGAGTAGAATGATATCGTAGGAAATCATGTTGTTCGTATTTTGACTTAGTCCTTTGCATACGATTACACCGCTTTTTTCCAACACCACAGATGAAGCTATTTGAGGAGGAATGGAAATATCTCCAATCAATAGCTCTCCATTCACCATACATCTGTAATTAGCCATTAGAGTATCGGCAGTCTTGTTCCAACGAGTATCACATTTTCTTAGCATTCCAGGATTCTCATAAGCTATAACACTTCCTGCCGGAAAAACGTGTAGGTGAGCAACACTGAAATAAGCCTGTATTTGTCTCATACTCTTGCCGTACAATGAATTGAATGGATTGTTGATCTTTCGATGACATCCTTGAGATTCAGCGGTACGAAAAATCGCATCTCCTGTCTTTCCTTCTCCCATATAAATTAAAACAATTGGACGTGTTTGCTTAGCTTTATTAACAAGCAGTCCTATTTCGGTTGAAGCATCACTCTTCACCCGAGTTCTCTTTTTATCCTTTCGGTAGTTGTAAATGATGGCGCACTTTGATTCATCAAGAAATTCAACAGACAACACCTCCATAACTGTTGGTACTGGTAGTTCGCAGATTTCCATGGACTCTTCAAGTTTTTCTAGACTATCTGGAGAGGGAGAGTTTATTAACCCGGCGCTCTTGTAGGTGAGAGTGGTTAGTTCATTACTTCCAGCATCTTGAAAGGGTATTCTGGTGTGACGAAAAAGCGTTTCGTCTCCAACATCCGTCAAAGCTAGTTTTTTGCACTTCGAGCCAGTTTCAATATCATCTTTTGTCAAATCAATGAAAGATCGTTTCCTCATCGATGTTCTTTTTGAAGACAGCTTGTTAGTAGGAGATGTGAATGAAGTAAAATCTTGTTGGGATTCTGGTTCATCAACCACCAATTAACTTTCTGGCATATCAAAGATAGGAGAAGGTGATGGGGAAAGGGTTTGCCGGGATCCTGCTTCTTCATTCATCGGTTAACTTCCTTCGTCTTGAGTATTCATTCTGAAAAAAAACAAAACATTTTGTTTAATTTTTTTGTAATTAATTTTAAAAGATCATAAAGATCATAAGCCTTCAGCTAGTTGTGTTAGCTAACAAAAAATAATTATTTTTACTCTTACCTTTATAAAGAAGGTGAGCTCCTAGTAGTTGCAATAGAAGATTTAGTAGATGTTGCTTCTCCGCTAGCCGTTGTAGAACTGGATGCTTTCTGTGTGAAAACAGTGGCTCTTAAATAGGTAAAGTTGCACTGATTAAATCCTATGAATCAGCATTTTTTCACGCGAATACAACCCAATACTTTCGCGGGAACAAATAATTTATTTTCACGCGAATGGAAACCGTTGCTTTTGCGGGAATAACAGTTTTATTTTCACGCGAATACAAACCAATGCCTTCGCGGGAATAAATAATTTATTTTCACGCGAATGGAAACCGTTGCTTTAGCGGGAATAACAATTTTATTTTCACGCGAATACAAACCAATGCTTTCGCGGGAACAAATAATTTATTTTCACGCGAATGGAAACCGTTGCTTTCGCGGGAATAACAATTTTATTTACACGCGAATACAACCCAATGCTTTCGCGGGAATAAATAATTTATTTTCACGCCAATGGAAACCATTGCTTTCGCGGGAATAACAGTTTTGTTTTCACGCAAATACAAACCAATGCCTTCGCGGGAATAAATAATTTATTTTCACGCGAATGGAAACCGTTGCTTTCGCGTGAATAACAATTTTATTTTCACGCGAATACAAACCAATGCTTTCGCGGGAATAAATAATTTATTTTCACGCGAATGGAAACCGTTGGTTTCGCGGGAATAACAATTTTATTTTCACGCGAATACAAACCAGTGCTTTCGCGGGAATAAATAATTTATTTTCCTGCGAATGGAAACCGTTGCTTTCGCGGGAATACAAATTTTATTTTCAGACGAATACAAACCAATGCTTTCGCGGGAATAAATAATTTATTTTCACGCGAATGGAAACCGTTGCTTTCGCGTGAATAACAATTTTATTTTCACGCGAATACAAACCAATGCTTTCGCGGGAATAAATAATTTATTTTCACGCGAATGGAAACCATTGGTTTCGCGGGAATAACAATTTTATTTTCAGACGAATACAAACCAATGCCTTCGCGGGAATAAATAATTTATTTTCACGCGAATGGAAACCGTTGCTTTAGCGGGAATAACAATTTTATTTTCACGCGAATACAAACCAATGCTTTCGCGGGAACAAATAATTTATTTTCACGCGAATGGAAACCGTTGCTTTCGCGGGAATAACAATTTTATTTACACGCGAATACAACCCAATGCTTTCGCGGGAATAAATAATTTATTTTCACGCCAATGGAAACCATTGCTTTCGCGGGAATAACAGTTTTGTTTTCACGCAAATACAAACCAATGCTTTCGCGGGAATAAATAATTTATTTTCACGCGAATGGAAACCGTTGGTTTCGCGGGAATAACAATTTTATTTTCACGCGAATACAAACCAGTGCTTTCGCGGGAATAAATAATTTATTTTCCTGCGAATGGAAACCGTTGCTTTCGCGGGAATACAAATTTTATTTTCAGACGAATACAAACCAATGCTTTCGCGGGAATAAATAATTTATTTTCACGCGAATGGAAACCGTTGCTTTCGCGGGAATAAAAATTTTATTTTCACGCGAATACAAACCAATGCTTTCGCGTGAATAAATAATTTATTTTCACGCGAATAGAAACCGTTGCTTTTGCTGGAATAAAAATTTTCTTTTCACGCGAGTGGAAACCGTTGCTTTCGCGGGAATACAAATTTTATTTTCAGACGAATACAAACCAATGCTTTCGCGGGAATAAATAATTTCTTTTCACACGAATGGAAACCGTTGCTTTCGCGGGAATAAAAATTTTATTTTCACGCGAATACAAACCAATGCTTTCGCGTGAATAAATAATTTATTTTCACGCGAATAGAAACCGTTGCTTTTGCTGGAATAAAAATTTTCTTTTCACGCGAGTGGAAACCGTTGCTTTCGCGGGAATAAATAATTTATTTTCACGCGAATGGGAACGGCTGCTTTCGCGGGAATAAAAATTTTATTTTCACGCGAATACAAACCAATGTTTTCGTGGGAACAAATAATTTATTTTCACGCGAATGGAAGCCGTTGCTTTCGCGGGAATAAAAAATTCATTTTAACGCGAATACAAACCAATGCTTTCGCGGGAATAAATAATTTATTTTCACGCGAATAGAAACCGTTGCTTTCGCGGGAATAAAAAATTTATTTTCACGCGAATAAAACAGGAATATTTCACGCGAATAACACTATTATGATAAAGTTTTCACGTGAGTGTTTTTAATGGTTATAAGCTAAATGAGTAGGAGTGGCTTATAGTATATAAGAACAGCTCTCTCTGCATAGAAATCATTCTCTCTAGCAATATTCTCAGGAGCATCAACTACTACAATTGATAATAACCTCAGGAGCATCAACTACTACAACTGATTTCTTGGTGATAAGGTAAGAATTAATAGAAAAACTATTTAATAGAAGTTAAAATGTAATTATTTTACAACACTGTTTAATCATCCTATACTAATACATAACATTATATTTTAGTTCATTATGAGTTTAAAAAGATATACAATCAAAGACTACCTCCCAAAGATATATCATAGCTATATTAAAGAAAATGTCGAAGTACAGGAAAAGGCTGGATATCGCTTGACATTACAAGCTATATTATTATGTATGACACAACATTTGCTAACTGTAGCTTCTTTTATATGAAGAACTTTCACCGGTACAATACCGACCATACACTACACATAAAGACGTTGACAATCCAGTAGAAGTATTTAAGCTCATGACTAAAAACAATTTTCAAACAGTTGTAAGAATGTCAAAAACTGTCAGTATTTATGATTACTTGAAGAAACTTCAAAGAAAGGCGTGGAATAAAGAGCTCGCTCAAAAATTAATTTCAATACAATGGAATAATGAATTATTGTATCATTTTCAATCAGATATATGTAGATACATACAAACGGATAAACATCTCTCATCATCCTTTTTTTCATTCGAAATGATATTGGAACTGTTTCAAGTTCATAATATTTAATATTTACTCTTCATGTATCCCTGCTTATTATGCAATAAATGTATATAATCATATGTTGATTCATTTTAATCAATGTATTTATTCAATGTAGATATACCTCCTCTCTCCCATCTCTCCTCTTTTCTTCTCTCCTCTCTCTCAAGATACCATATGAGTTCAAGTTATGTAAGAAATTATCAAAACTTAAATGCCATACATTCAAAATCTATATGTCATATAAATTCAAATTAAGGAAAAAGTAATCAAAACTCAAATGCCACTCAAATGCCACTCAAATGCCTCTCAAATAAAATACAATATAAACTCGGCGAATTCATTCAACGCCGTAACCCATTGCCCCAACCCCGAGATCTAATCCACAAAAAAACATTTGGTAGGGAGATCTGCTCATATATTACTACTTGTAGATCTTCATAAATGCTTTAATCTCAACATGACAACCATCGATCGGACAAGGTTTTATTTCTGATGAGCATTCAGTAAGTGCTTTTTCCTTGCATTCACTACAGTAAATGAAATGACCACATGGAAGAGAGATATGATTTGCGAATATTTTTTTTCATGTTACTCAGACACACATTGAGCGAGTTTGCTTTGCTTAGTCTGATCTTTATCTTTTTTTAATGATTCAATTGATTTAGCATCATTTTTTGACTCTGTTGACGAATTCTCAACAGATGTAAAATCATTTTCAAATGTGTGTAAGGCTTCAATCATAAAACGTATTCGCTCAAAAGGTTTTCCATTTAACACTAAGACTTGTTCGATATCGTTTTGTCCGTATCCTAGTTTTTTGCAGATAAGTTTCATTTCTTCGGTGTCATCATCTTGTGTTATTCGTTTCATTTTTTCTCAATATTTTTCAATTTCGACGCTCACACCTTTTGCCTTCTTCCGTTGGTACGTAAACATCCTCAACATACTCTTCACCTTTACTCCTGAGTAAAAAAGAACAGTCTGGAAACCATCGACGGTGTTCCTCCCATGCTAGATCACTCTCTTTCCATTCTTTAAGTTCACCCGAGCAAAAGAAGCATTTTACACCATCTTCGAATTTAGTTTGGTAAAAACCTGCGTTGGAAAGGAGTTTCATGGAAACTTTACCCTTCCTTTGTTTGAAACTGTCTTCTCTTGATGTTTCAGTAGCGAAACGAGGTGTACCAGCACGATCAATCGAGATACCTAGAGGTAACACTTCTGCAGTTGAATCTTTTGACAATGGAGATGTTTTTCATTTTTTCTGCAAGTAGTTTCCTAGGTCTATACACACGGTTGTGAGTGTTAAATCCTCTAACAAATCGACAAAACTGAAAACTTTTAGCATGTTCTTTCATCGGATGTTCATCTCCATCCTTCCAGTTTAGTAATATCCCTCGGCAAAAAAACACATCCAACAGCGTTGTCTTTTTCAAGGTTATAGATACCAGCTCCAGCCATGTTTTCACCACTATGTCTACTCACTTGTGTCCAGTTTGTTAGAAATGATTTTCTTCGATAACTTTCATCAAGCATTAAAGTCTCTCTTTCATAAAAAGAGAGTTCATTGTAAATGAACTTGAAAAAGTCCTTTGGGGAAAGTTCCGCAATAGTTTTTTGTAATTTTAATGACAAAAGACTACAGTGATTATCCAGATAAGTTGCGACGACATAAGTTATTGTAGTGGTATCAGGAAAAGTTCATTGTAAAAACAACGAGGAAGTAACGAGTAAACTATCGTCTATCCATCCGATAGAGTCTTTAGTATTTTCAAAACAATTCCGGTTTTTTTTCATTTATTTTTCTTCATTATAAATAGTGTTTGTTACATATCTGTTGTTTGTTACTCGACACATTATTTATATACAATATAAGTACTAGCTTCAGTTATTACTCAAGTTGAAGCTATTGTTGGAAAGTTCTTTCGCTCTGACCTAGTTCGTTGTTATTCTAAAATAAAAATGATTATGCTTTGTAGCAAAAAATAAAAAAGACTTGGGTTTCAATTTTTTCAATATACATCTGCACTTGAATTGATTACAATTGAAATAAAATGTAAATACTTACATCACAAATGAAGACTTGTCTTTCTTTGAATTAGATGAATGATTTTCATAGTTGTTTGAACTTAAGTTGCTCCCTATAGAATTCGGATGAAGAAGGAGTAATTTTTTCATTTTAAAGCCCTGAAATAATAATAATAATAATAATAATAATAATAATAATAATAATAATAATAATAATAATAATAATAATAATAATAATAATAATAATAATAATAATAATAATAATAATAATAATAATAATAATAATAATAATAATAATAATAATAATAATAATAATAATAATAATAATAATAATAATAATAATAATAATAATAATAATAATAATAATAATAATAATAATAATAATAATAATAATAATAATAATAATAATAATAATAATAATAATAATAATAATAATAATAATAATAATAATAATAATAATAATAATAATAATAATAATAATAATAATAATAATAATAATAATAATAATAATAATAATAATAATAATAATAATAATAATAATAATAATAATATAATAATAATAATAATAATAATAATAATAATAATAATAATAATAATAATAATAATAATAATAATAATAATAATAATAATAATAATAATAATAATAATAATAATAATAATAATAATAATAATAATAATAATAATAATAATAATAATAATAATAATAATAATAATAATAATAATAATAATAATAATAATAATAATAATAATAATAATAATAATAATAATAATAATAATAATAATAATAATAATAATAATAATAATAATAATAATAATAATAATAATAATAATAATAATAATAATAATAATAATAATAATAATAATAATAATAATAATAATAATAATAATAATAATAATAATAATAATAATAATAATAATAATAATAATAATAATAATAATAATAATAATAATAATAATAATAATAATAATAATAATAATAATAATAATAATAATAATAATAATAATAATAATAATAATAATAATAATAATAATAATAATAATAATAATAATAATAATAATAATAATAATAATAATAATAATAATAATAATAATAATAATAATAATAATAATAATAATAATAATAATAATAATAATAATAATAATAATAATAATAATAATAATAATAATAATAATAATAATAATAATAATAATAATAATAATAATAATAATAATAATAATAATAATAATAATAATAATAATAATAATAATAATAATAATAATAATAATAATAATAATAATAATAATAATAATAATAATAATAATAATAATAATAATAATAATAATAATAATAATAATAATAATAATAATAATAATAATAATAATAATAATAATAATAATAATAATAATAATAATAATAATAATAATAATAATAATAATAATAATAATAATAATAATAATAATAATAATAATAATAATAATAATAATAATAATAATAATAATAATAATAATAATAATAATAATAATAATAATAATAATAATAATAATAATAATAATAATAATAATAATAATAATAATAATAATAATAATAATAATAATAATAATAATAATAATAATAATAATAATAATAATAATAATAATAATAATAATAATAATAATAATAATAATAATAATAATAATAATAATAATAATAATAATAATAATAATAATAATAATAATAATAATAATAATAATAATAATAATAATAATAATAATAATAATAATAATAATAATAATAATAATAATAATAATAATAATAATAATAATAATAATAATAATAATAATAATAATAATAATAATAATAATAATAATAATAATAATAATAATAATAATAATAATAATAATAATAATAATAATAATAATAATAATAATAATAATAATAATAATAATAATAATAATAATAATAATAATAATAATAATAATAATAATAATAATAATAATAATAATAATAATAATAATAATAATAATAATAATAATAATAATAATAATAATAATAATAATAATAATAATAATAATAATAATAATAATAATAATAATAATAATAATAATAATAATAATAATAATAATAATAATAATAATAATAATAATAATAATAATAATAATAATAATAATAATAATAATAAAATATACAATTAAAATTTACATACAACATTTTTGATGACTTAAATAGTACATAATCATGTTTTTCAGAAATGCCTTCACGTTTGCATTGATTACAATTGAAACAAAATGTAATTACTTACGTCACAAATGAAGGCTTGTTTTTCTTTGAATTAGATGAACTATACACATAGTTGTTTGAACTTAAGCTGTTTCCTATAGAATTCAGATGATGAAGAAGGAGTACTGTAGTAGATGATGATGTAGTAGATCTTGTTCCTTCAGTTACTTATGTTGAAGTGAATGCTTTCTGTATGAAAACAGTGCTTCTTATATAGCTAAAGTTGCACTGATTAAACCCTATGAATACCATCTCTTACCAACCTTCTTTATAATATATCTATGAATCAGCATTTTTCACGCGAAGGAAAACCAATGCTTTCGCGGGAATAAAACAATTATTTTCACGCGGATAAAAAACAATGTTTTCGCGAGAATAAAAAATTTATTTTCACATGAATAAAAACCAATGTTTTTGCGGGAATAAAAAACTTATTTTCACATGAATTAAAACCAATGCTTTTGCGGGAACCAAAAATTTATTTTCACGCGAGTAAAAACCAATGTTTTCGCGGGAGTAACAAAATTATTTTCACGAGACTAAAAATCATTGTTTTCACGGGAATCAAAAAAATATTTTTGCATGAATAAAAACCAATGCTTTTCCCGGGAATCACGAATTTATTTTCACGAGAGTAAAAACCAATGTTTTTTGCGGGAATAAAACATTTATTTTCACGTGAATATAAACCACTGTTTTCGAGGAAATAAAAAATTTATTTTCAGGCGAATATAAACCAATGCTTTTGCGGGAATAACAAAATTATTTTCACGCAAATAAAAACCGTTGTTTTCGCGGGAATAAAAAATTTATTTTCACGCGAACAAAAACCAATGCTTTCGCGGGAATAACAAAATTATTTTCACGCAAATAAAAACCGTTGTTTTCGCGGGAATAAAAAATTTATTTTCACGCGAATAAAAACCAATGCTTTCGCGGGAATAACAGAATTATTTTCACGCGAATAAAAACCGTTGTTTTCGCGGGAATAAAACAATTATTTTCACGCTAATAGAAACCGTTGTTTTTTGCGGGAATAAAAAATTTATTTTCACACAAATAAAAACCTATGCTTTCGCGGGAATAACAAAATTATTTTCCTGCGAATAAAACCCGTTGTTTTTGTGGGAATAAAACAATTATTTTCACGCGAATAAAAACCAATGCTTTCGCGGGAATAACAAAATTATATTCACGTGAATAAAAACCATTCTTTTTGCGGGAATAAACAAATTATTTTCACGCGAATAAAAACCAATGCTTTTGCGGGAATAACAAAGTTATTTTCTCGCGAATGAAAACCAATGTTTTCGCGGGAATAAAAAATTAGTTTTCAAGCGGAAAAATTGGTCTGTTTTTCATGTTTTATTCTCGTGAAAACAATTATTATATTCCCGCGAAAGCATCGGTTTTCCTTCGCGTGAAAAAATGCTGATTCATAGATATATTATAAAGAAGGTTGTCACGAGATGGTATTCATAGGGTTAATCAGTGCAACTTTAGCTATTTAAGAGCCTATGTTTTCACACAGAAAGCATCCAGTTCTACAACAGCTAGCGAAGAAGCAACATCTACATAGCAACTACTACACTTACTTGAAACGATAGAAAGACTTTCAGTCAATAAGGTGAGAATCACTAAATAGTTCTTTAACATGTATTGACAAAAAAAGATCAACTAGTTTTGCTATAATGCTTCAGAAAGTTAATTTTATGTTTTAATCATTTGTTCTTATTAATAAAAGATCAACTTGTTTTACCATAATGTATCATAAAAGTTATTTAGGTTTTGATTATGTGTTTTTTTATAAATATCTAATTAGTTTATTCTTTTCAAATATTTTTTAAAATCCAACCATCTGTTACCTAGTTTTTTTATTTTCTTTCCAGTTCAACTTCTCACTGAATGCTCTGAATATGAATGAAGACCACAGTACCTCATTTCTCTCAACATTCGAACCATACTCTGCTGATAAAGAAAATATCCCTCCTGATTCACCTATAATAAGGAGGAAACTGAAAACAATTCGACCAAAGCCATGGGATTCGGATAGAAATAAAACGATTGACTATGCTTGAAATTTGAAAGTACCATCTAATTCACATCTTTCCTGCTTGTCGAAAAATGCCGCTAGTTTGCTCAACTCTTGTGATATCAATGAAAGAGTAATGATTGGGAGGTTTCAACCGCTTCACTTAAATCCAACACCATCGCTTCTCGAGATAATCTCCATCGAAAGACCACCTGAGGATGTCTATAAAAACTTATGCATTATCCACTACAATGTCGAAACATTTGGCAACAGACGACAAGTAAGGTCCATGGTGGGAAATGAAGATTACAACAAATTAGCTCCAACACAACTGGATGTTCCAAAACTGGTGGTTTTCATGGGATTCGATTCAGACAAGCATCCAATCTTTCACCCAATCAGCTTCCCATCTGATATTTTCCTTGAGCAAGCTAAACAGCTAACTAGATTAATAAAAAGAAAAACACCTAGTCAGTTGATCAGCATGGTTAGTATCGCAACACTCTCTCAATTTGCTGTTGGAAGTCTAATCAGTTTTGAATCTCCTCGAATATCAACTCGGTTAACATTACCTAATGGAGAAGTGGTGATGAATGCGCTACTGGTAAACTACAGATGTTTACAATACGACAGTTTGATGATGGGAGTTCTATATATACCTGAAAAACATGCTAGCGAGGTCAAACGGATTGGAACAGGAGTCATGCTTGTAAGAAATTGAGAAGTTAGAAGATTCGGTTATCATCGACATGATATAATCACATTCACAGCGTTGCAAGTGATAGAAACAGCTCCAAACCTATCCAACAAACTTGATGATTCCAACCAGATGAAGTACTTTACTACAGATGAGGTTGTCGAGAACAAGGTCTTAGTGCTTTCAATAGGAGCGGAAAATGCATCTTCTACGTCTTTGAGAGAACCAACACCCCCTGGTGAAAACTACACTCAAGAAGAGCAAGTCAGACAATACGACTCGGTGAGTGATTTTTTTTTATTTTTTTATTTAATGTAAACTAACTGATGTAACTAATACTTCCAATTAGACAAAAATTATTCATAAAGCAAGTATTTTTTGTTTTGTTTTAGATACATGAAAGAGAATCAAAGACACTTGATAAAAATTATGCTCAAGAAAGAACAAGCTGAACAATGTAACTTGGTGAGTTATTTCCGTTTTCTATATGATGTAAACTATCCAATGTAACTAGGACTAATTCAAATTCGTGTAATTATTTTACGTTTTTGTTTAATCATCCTATACTAATACATAGCTTTTTATTTTAGTTCAGTACGGAATCAAAAAGACATAGAACAGAAGCCTTCCTTCCTAAGATATAACATCAGTACATCAAAGACGTTATTGTAAAGGAAAATACTATGCATTGATTGTCATTACAGGTTGTAGTGCTTTATATTACTTAGTATTTACTAACCCTAGCTATATTATATGGGGAGATTTTCCCTACGTATTATGTAATAAATGTATATAATCATATATTGATTCATTTTTAATCAACGTACTTATTCAATGTAGATATATCTCCTCTCTCCTCTCTCCTCTCTTCCTCTCTCCTCTCTCTCTCAAGATACCATATAAGTTCGAATTATGTAAAAAAATTATCAAAACTTAAATGCCATACATTCAAAATCTAGATGCCATATGAGTTAGAATTATGTAAAAAAAATATCAAAACTTCAATGCCATACATTCAAAATCTAGTTGCCATATAAGTTCAAATTAAGTAAAAAAATTATCAAAACTTAAATGCCATTTAAATGCCATAAAATATTAACTCGGCGACTCTAGTCAACGCCGTAACCCATTGCATCAACTCCGGAGTTTAACCCCACAAAAAAAAAACACTTGGTAGGGAGATCTGCTCATATATTACTACTTTTATGATCTCTGTCTAAGGTTTAAAAACAGATAATTAACCGGCAAATAATAAAAGCAAGATGGTGCGAGTGAGTTATATATATAGCATGATAAAGTTCAGTTTTTATTCCTGCCAACACTATCAATGTCACTAATCGTATTTTTAAATCAAACTGAAATGTATTTTTAGCTTAAATAATGCAAGCAACTTACTGCGAATCTTCTGGAGTGATAGATAAGAATAATCACTCATCCCATCTATTATTATTCAAAGCTCGTCAGAGTACTGAAAATCTGTATTATGCTGAATGCACGTATTATTTAATCATATAAATAGCAATTAACAATAAGTAAGATATGACACTTGAACACACAATTTTTGATGGATTTGTTTTATGTAAAATTATTGGCCTATTTGCAGTTTCAGATTGTCTGGGCCTACGAAAGTTTTTTTTTGCAACCAGATTACATTGGAAGGAACATCATTTTTTAGGTTTCTGGTGAGAAATGAAACAATAGATTTTTAAAATGCTCAGAAGATTTACTCAGACTTTGTTGCAGTGCAGGCTTTTAGGAGATCAGTTAGTTTTATTCAGAATAGAAAACCCAAAATCAGTTCATGTTTTTTGTTAATGTGTATCTGTTTTTGCCAATAGTAACTGTTAACTTTAACATTTTCTAAATGTTCTTGGTTTAAATTTTAGTCTAGCATCGGTTCATAAACAGTAACTGTTATCTTCAAACTCTGCAGATGTTGTGTAAAAATCTTTGGCAGATCCTTTAGCTATCTTTGCTACTGTATTACAAAATGAGTGGGTGGTCCTATAAAGGGTATAGCAGGTTTGGCCTATGGAAAGCTGATGGATTAGATCAAACTGGTGTTTTTTCAACATTTTATAAACCTAAGATCTGAGTCTATTCAACCAAAATCCAAGCTATTCAGTCAAATTTTCAAGTCTACTAGACTACAACCCAAGTACACTAGACTACAACCCAAGTCCACTAGACTACAACCCAAGTACACTAGACTACAACCCAAGTCCACTAGACTACAACCCAAGTCCACTAGACTACAACCCAAGTCCACTAGACTACAACCCAAGTCTACTAGACTACAACCCAAGTACACTAGACTACAACCCAAGTACACTAGACTACAACCCAAGTACACTAGACTACAACCCAAGTACACTAGATTACAACCTAAGTACACTAGACTACAACCCAAGTCCACTAGACTACAATCCAAGTACACTAGACTACAATCCAAGTACACTAGACTACAACCCAAGTACACTAGACTACAACCCAAGTACACTAGACCAGGGGCGGATTTTCAAGATTGCAAAAGGGGTGTCTCCAAAGGGTGGGAGGGGAGGGGGTGCGGGGGAGGGGTGGGGTGCGGGCACCCCTCCCCCGCATAAGCCCCGCGCTAGCGGAAAATTTGAAAAATGCAGGTTCACAGAAGCATGAGGAAGCACTTTTAACACTGTAAATGGAACTTGAAACTATCAATCATAAACTATCAAAGCACTATCAATCATTTTTCTATTGTATTTTACTTATGTGCAACTACATAGAGGTTTACAATAATAATAATAATAATTAATAATAATTATTAATAATAATAGTAGTAGCAGTAGTAGCAGCAGTAGTAGTAGTAGTAGTATTAGCAGCAGCATTAGCAGTAGCAGTAGTTGCAGCAGTAGTAGTAGTAGTAGTAGTAGTAGTAGTAGTAGTAGTAGTAGTAGTAGTAGTAGTAGTAGTAGTAGTAGTAGTAGTAGTAGTAGTAGTAGTAGTAGTAGTAGTAGTAGTAGTAGTAGTAGTAGTAGTAGTAGTAGTAGTAGTAGTAGTAGTAGTAGTAGTAGTAGTAGTAGTAGTAGTAGTAGTAGTAGTAGTAGTAGTAGTAGTAGTAGTAGTAGTAGTAGTAGTAGTAGTAGTAGTAGTAGTAGTAGTAGTAGTAGTAGTAGTAGTAGTAGTAGTAGTAGTAGTAGTAGTAGTAGTAGTAGTAGTAGTAGTAGTAGTAGTAGTAGTAGTAGTAGTAGTAGTAGTAGTAGTAGTAGTAGTAGTAGTAGTAGTAGTAGTAGTAGTAGTAGTAGTAGTAGTAGTAGTAGTAGTAGTAGTAGTAGTAGTAGTAGCAGCAGTAGCAGTAGCAGCAGTAGCAGCAGTAGCAGCAGTAGTAGTAGCAGCAGCAGCAGTAGTAGTAGTAGCAGCAGTAGTAATAGTAGTAGTAATAGTAGTTGTAATAGCAGCAGTAGTAGTAGTAGCAGTAGTAGTAGCAGCAGTAGTAGTAGTAGTAATATTAGTAGTAGCAGTTATAGTAGTAGTAGTAGCAGCAGTAGCAGCGGCAGTAGAGTAGTAGTTATAGTAGTAATTGTAGTAGTAATCGTAGTAGTAGTTACAGTAATAGTAGTAATAGTAATAGTTTAGCAGTAGCAATATATAGTAATAGTAATAATATCAATAACAACAACAACAATAAAACTACTAATAATTATAATAATGCTAATAGTAATAATAATAATAAATAGTAACAACAATAATAATAAATAAAATTAATTATAAAAAGAAAAAAAACAATAATAGTAATAATAATAATAACAAATAGCAGTAGTAAAAACCATTTGGTTACGTGGTGTTGAATGATGATGATCATGTAAACTGTTGTTGTTCAAGAAGTTGTTAGTGTATTAGTAGTTGCAGTAGTAGTAAAAACAATTATTATTATTATATATGATTGACTACTTGCAAATCTTCAGTTTGCTACCTGGTAAAGAAATTAGACAACAGTTGTTGGTTGTTATCTGGTTTTCTTCTCTTAAGAGGAGGAAGCATGTTGGATGACATGGTCGATTGCTCATAATAATAATAAGTCCAAATTTTGGATCGTAGCTAACATGCGAATGAACTGAAGAAAAAAAAACTTGATCTTGTCAAATTAGGCTGGGCTCCTTTTCTTTGACAAGAACTTTGAAGATATTCAGGATATATTATTGATATAGACGACATAAAACTTGCCAATTGCAATTACTCAGGCTAACATATTCTTGGGTTTCCCAATGATGAGTCTGTTACTGGGTTTTCCATTCATATTAAATACGCAACAAATGGCAGTTCAATGCAAGGGGAGAAAATTCCAAATAAACATATCATTAGTGGGGTCGCGCGACCCTGGCGCCAATAGGAAAATCCGCCCCTGCACTAGACTACAACCCAAGTCCACTAGACTACAACCTAAGTACACTAGACTACAACCCAAGTACACTAGACTACAACCCAAGTACACTAGACTACAACCCAAGTTCACTAGACTACAACCCAAGTACACTAGACTACAACCCAAGTCTACTAGACTACAACCCAAGTACACTAGACTACAACCCAAGTACACTAGACTACAATCCAAGTACACTAGACTACAACCCAAGTACACTAGACTACAACCCAAGTACACTAGACTACAACCTAAGTACACTAGACTACAATCCAAGTACACTAGACTACAACCCAAGTACACTAGACTACAACCCAAGTCTACTAGACTACAACCCAAGTACACTAGACTACAACCCAAGTACACTAGACTACAATCCAATTCCACTAGACTACAATCCAAGTCCACTAGACTACAACCCAAGTACACTAGACTACAATCCAAGTACACTAGACTACAATCCAAGTACACTAGACTACAACCCAAGTCTACTAGACTACAACCCAAGTCTACTAGATTACAACCCAAGTCTACTAGACTACAACCCAAGTACACTAGACTACAACCCAAGTACACTAGACTACAACCCAAGTTCACTAGACTACAATCCAAGTCACTCGGTCAACCACTGAATGCACTCAATCAACTACAGAGTCACGCAATCTCTACTAATCACCAAGTCATCAACCAACCAACCAACAGGAGATTTAGACAATAGAGACGGGTCAAACGCACTACACCAGAAGTAAGGTTAACCTAGCTTTAAATTTTTGCAATAAAAAGTACAGTATATATGTACTCTCCGTACTTTCTAGTACAGCTAATTCAAGACTAGACATAAGATAAATGTGGCCCTGCTTATATAAAAAACAAAAGCAGTCAAAAGAAAGAGTTGCTATTAGTCCGTCATAAGCAGCTATATTAAAGGTTTCATGCATACATCACTAAAACATCAGCTTGTTTGCATGTTTTAAATTTTTGGCCAATCTTGGTGCATCTGTACCCACTGCCAAGGTACTGCCCCTCTTAAATACAGTTTTATCGGGAGTTGCTCTCTCTTGGATGATGGTGGCAGGCAACTCCTAGGAGGCATCAGCCTATGATTTCATGGTATTGGTATGGCACTTCAGGCTGTCTACGTCATGATTGAGGCTTGAAACTTGCAAGGAGAGAAAGGTGCATTCAAATACAGACTGGGGAAATCTGGGGAGATGTGAGTGGATGGGTGCTTGCTAGGGAGCTCCAACTGGCTGTATTACATCAGATAACTCATATACTGATAAAGGAAAATGGAAAAGAAGGAAAGAAGAAGGTTTAAATGACTAAACACTGCGAGGGAAGGGGTAATGACATGTTTGATAAAGAAGGAGTAGGGAGTGGATAGAAAATAATAAAATTATTTGTCTAGTTGATTTTATGAGAGTTGGACGCGCACAGACTGTTTTTTTTTGTCTCACAAAAAAATCTTGTTTGCCAAACTCGTACAGAAGTGATGAAATCTCTCACCAACCCAACCAAAGACATCTTTGACATAGCACAATATAAGATACAGTGTTGGGTGGAGAAAGACTCATATAACAGATTTCTAGAGTCAAGTTCTTACTCAGAGCTAGAGCTTCCTCAACCAATATATTAGAGTGGTTCGAGTACTTACCACATAAGTTTTCATATTATTTTTCAGACTTGGTCCTTTGCGAACAATCCGGACTAGTCTAGTCCAGTCTGGTTCAGTCCGGTCAGGTCCGGTCAGGTCCGGTCAGGTCCGGTCAGTTTTCATATTATCTTTCAGAGTTGGTCCTTTTCAAACAGTCACACCATTTAGACCATTAGGTACAGAAATCTTGCCTTAGTATGTGAAATCTTTACACACTTTATGACTTTGTTTTTGTGAGTAGTTAATGTTTGTTTATTTGTACCAATATTTATTTATGTTTCCTTTGCGATGTTACATTTCACAATCTGCTTCTATTTGGCAGTAGATTTATTAACAGTTCGAGATGTAGTCGATTCTCGTAGGCTAACCCCTACATCCTCTTAAACTCCTCAGCATGTGTTATCACTAAAGCATAAGCTAAGCTTGCCCAACCACATGGGGTTTACAGGATTATGCTGAATCCGTATAGCTTCCTGCCACCGACAAAGTTATAAGTTATCTCTCTAACAAAAATAACCTTTAATGAAATCCTAAAACACACTTGGAATAACGGGAGAAGCGATTACGTCCTTTCATCTGGAAAGGAAAGTCTGCTATAAATGTTGATAGTTGACCTATTCAAGCAGCACACATAATAAGTTGACCCTGTGTGTAAAGATTTTAGTTATATTATTTGTCACAGCTGCACATGTTTCCACTCTTTGTTTGTTGGCGGATTACATTTGTGCTGTACTTAAAATGAGTTACGTTAATGTGCAAAAATCAAGCAACGTATGTTAAAACGATAGCCCTTTTTAATTGATTCGATTTAAGTTTTGTTTTCCATCAAAAAGTCTCTGTTCAAGATCGCATATCAAATAACAAAGTATTTCCTTCAAGTTATATCAAAAGTTACATATAGTAACATCCTTTTGCTCCAATCAGCTCTAGTAACAAATAATTGTAAGTTATAAATTCTATAGCCAGTGCAGCTCAATTTTTCAGCAAATAAATTTGGTACCAACTTGTACAGCTAGACGTGAAGGTTTGTAGAGTGTAAAAAATTATTGGTGTCAATGAAGTTTTTAACCCTAAAATTGACTTTTAACAAACATTTAATAGAAACAGTTGTTATATCTGTGAATCTGTCCAAATCATAGCCTAAATTAAGCCTTAACTTTATTTGGCCGAAGCATTAGGAGGTATGTGATGGCACCCGCAATTACGAACTATTTTTTGGAGCGTCGTTGTCGCATATCTTTAGACCGCTCACAGATTATTCGTAAACCTTTTGAAATAAATTCTAATTTTAGCTAGTACAGCTCAAACGATAATTATCATGTGATGCGGTGAAAGGATTCATACGTAAATTCGTCTCCCTCGCAGATTTTGAAGTGTCCAATTACAGTTTTGGTAATAACTTCGCAACTAATCCACCAATCAGAAATAAATTTATCCTCTAATCAGCCAATACAATTTCGAATCTGATTGTCTGTCAATAAACTTCTGAGATCTGCTTTACCCACTAATAACTAGTCATAAAGGTTACACGAATTTGGCACAACTGTGCAAGTTCCCCGAACATTATAATTATTTTTGACAGTTACAAATGAAACACCGATGTCTTATCTACTCCCTGACATAATGTTTTGCTGATTCATTTAGTATTTCAAATTAATTAGAATTTATTTCCATAGCTTACTAATAATTTGCGAGAGGTTTACAAATACTCGACAAAGTGGCTCAAAAAATTAATTCAGTAATTGCCGGTGCCATCACATACTACCCAATGTTTTGGCCAAATAAAATTGAGGATTTTCTTAGGTTATCATTTGTGGTAGATGCATTGAAAAAACAAGAATTTTTTCCATTAAAGTTTTTATTATTAGAATGTAAATATAGTCATTTAAAAAATTATTTACACTAATAATTTTCATTCCATAGAGAAAATGGCGTCCAGCTCTACAAGTTGGTACTGAATTTATTCACTGAAATTCAAGTTGAAAAATTGAGCTTCTCTGCCTAATTAATTATAAATACTGAACCAAATCAGCAAAATAGTATGTGTGTGAATAGATAGGCATTGGTGCTACAACGGTAATTGTCAACAATTCTAAAAATGTTTCGGGGAGAACTTACACAGCTGTACCAAATTTGTGTAATTTCTGCTACTAGTTACGAGTGGGGAAAGCACATTTCAGAAATTTGTTGACAAACAACCAGATGCAAAATTTTATTGGCTGTTTGGAGAACAAATTTCTTTCTGATTGCTTGATTGGTCGCGGAGTCATCAACAAAACTGTAAGTCGATATTTTAAAATCTGCATGCGAGACAAATCCTGTATGAATCCTGTTATGGCATAACATCGGTTTATCATAATTATTGGTTGAATTAATTGTAGCTCAATCAATGATTATCACTAAGCTATCATTTGCTACAGGTTCATAGATATAACATTTGCTTCTATGGCATTTGTTTATATTAATGTCAATTTAAAGGTAAAAAAAGTCATTTATATCAATAAATTTTACACCATAAATATCACTACGTCTAGCTCTCCAAATTGGTACCAAATTCTTTGTACTGAAATTCATCTAGAAAAAGTGAGCTGCACTGGCTACAAATGGCATTAATAATCAGTTTTATTTTAATCTCACTTTTTATATTTATTTTATATATTTCATGATTATACAAGTACGATTATACAATTGCTTGATAAATAAAGATTAATTGAATATGTGAATAGCAATAATATTTTACAAATCGAGACCAAAAACGAAATCATACAATCCGTGAACCTCAGAAAATGCTTTCATGAGCAGTTAAAAATATGAATAAAACAGGTTAACTACAAGCACTTCCGACCAAATATAACTGAGCAATAAATGCCGTTACACCTGCCCTCATGTTAAAGCTAAGTTAGATCATTATTGACTAATTAATGGTAGATCAGCTTTTGAGGGTTTTCAGCTCTTATATGCAAAGTTTAAGAAAAATATGCTTAGCAAGCCCAGTCACCAAGTCTATAGAGAAGAAGAAAAGAGCTCAACTTGCCCCCCAAGCAGTTGAGTAATGAATGACGCCTTCGCCATGCCATTCAATACATTTGTACTATAGTAATGTGATAGTTAGGTATCTTATTGAAAAATATAATTTATTAATTTGCTTTAGCTGATTAATTTTTGTTTGTATTGTATAAGATTGATCTTGCCTTTACAGGGATAAGCGAGTTCTCCTTTCATAAAAAGAGCTGAGTTTGTAGAGGTTAAACTTCCTGTACTTGCTAATAAAAAGTACCAGTGCACTGAGATACAGCGATAAAGTTTCACAGTTTAAAGTCTTATGTAATTTGCTTGATCTGATGGCTCACATGAGTTTTCCAGTTCATCTAACTATCTTGAGTGTTGACTTTGGAGTTATTCCATCCTGGAATCATGGGAGGTTAAATGACTTGTAAGATTGAGATAGATTTATATAGCTAGAGGGAAGCAAAATGAATACAAATATAAAAATAGTCACCCAAACAGAAAACCGGTCTTTAGCACTCAAAGGCAATGTTGGAAAAAAGTTGTAATTGTTTCACCCGCTTCACCTACGGATTTTTGTACTCAAGGGGTGACAGTGACAGCTATGAGCCTTATTAACACCAATCAAACTATACGTTGATTTTCCAAGCTCTTTACTCACTGAATTATTTATTTCTTGTTTATCTGAAAACTTCATATATTGTTTTTATAAGTACTGTACCATGCAGCCCAGATTTGAGGGTAGTCAACTGATGTTGTGATGTTTTATAATATTTATTTGCACCACTAACACCGTGAAAACTGTAATATAAAATTAATTGATGCTATGATTGAAAAGTATGATATAACATATGAGCACTACTGAAGCAAGCGTGACAATGTATTGCTGATGACACTTTTGTATAAAGGCATAGCAGGTTATGTAATAATAGTAATAACAATAAGTGTCTATGAGTAATGATGGAGTAAGAATATAATTCATACCTTGCTGGCTCCTCTAGGTTGCACAGTAAAACAGTATAACTGTAGTAGTTTGATTATTAAAGGTATGTATGATTGTCCATAGTACGACTGTATGTGGTATAGTAGTATGACTGTTAATATATGTATTATGACTGTGACTGCAGACTAGTATAAAATAAAACTGCGTAAGAGCAGAGCATAGTATGGCTCCTGCTAGTGTGGTGGCTTGGACAATACTGCCTGATCAAATGCAAAAAACAAACATTCTTGTGACCTACATATAGAATGCTGCGGTATGCTGACATCAGTAAGACAAACAGGATGCTCTTTGTTTGATTGGTGATATCGTAATGATTAAAACATTAAAATGGCTCATTAACACTCCCACCTAAAATTTGCAAACAAAATTTTAAAAGGCTTTGGCTTTGATTAGAATGACAACCCTGCTCACCGGCCGCACGAGATACTGGCGCCTGCCCGCAGGGTAAGTTTTGGAGCCAACTAACAACCTGATCGACCTGACCACGTCATCGTGAGACCTGAAACACTCCACCACCCGAGCCAATGGCCAGTCATTTCGGAGACACTCTTCCCTAAGCATTACTATGTCATCTACCTCTATTTCAGAAACCTTGTTCACCCATTTCTGTCTGCACTGTAAGGTCTGCAGGTATTCACTTCGCCACCTACCCCAAAACTCATTTGCTAACTGTTGCACAACTCGCCAGCGTTTGCGTGAATACACATCAGCATCACAGAATTCTCCCGGCGGAGGCAGAACAACCTCTGATTTCATTGTCAGTAGCATGTTTGGATGTAGTGGCAACTGCTCTGCTGTGACGCACCCTAGAGGTCGACAGTTGATTATGGCCATAATCTCATAAAAGAGAGTTCGTAATTGAGAAGTGCTAAGTCTGCTCACATATTTGGTTGCCATACCTCTTAGGATGCTTCTAATTGAACGGATTAATCGCTCCCAAACTCCTCCCATGTTGCTGGCATGAGGGGGATTAAATTGGAAGTTTAGTTTCAACTTATCTAATTTGTTTTCTAAACTTTCTGCTAGCTGGTTAAAGGCTCCGACAAAGTTGGTGCCCTGATCACAGCGTATACTCTTTATTGGCCCCCTGATAGCTATAACATTTCTCACAGCATTCATAAAACTGTCACTAGACATGTCATCTAGCAACTCTATGTGAACTGCCCTTGAGGCCATGCATGTTATGATCAGTCCATAGACTTTCCTTTCCGTTCTTCTATCTTTGACCATGAATGGCCCAAAGCAGTCGAGCCCACAATGTGTGAATGGAGGTGTTGCGTTTACTCGATCTTCTGGCAGGCTGGCCATTTGAGGTGTTTGTGGTCGCCCTCTAATCCGTTTGCAAGTTATACATTCTTCTATGAGCGTGTAAACCACTGACCTCGCATTGACTATCCAGTATCCCGAAGCTCTAATTGCTGCTAAAGTTGTCTCTCTGCCCTGGTGGGCCATTTTCTGGTGGTAATGTTTGACTAGCAGTCTAGTTGTGTGACTGTTCTTTGGAAGAAGTATAGGATGCTTTTCTTCAAAACTGAGGAGTTGGCTGTGGTTGAGCCTACCTCCTACTCTCAGTAGGTCATTCCTGTCCAGGATAGGGTTTAGTTTTTGAATTGAACTTGCTTTGAAGATTTCCCTTTGAGACTTTAGCAAGCCTACTTCAAGCTTGAAGTGTTCTTGTTGGACTGCTCTTATAATAGCTCTTTCTGCCTTCTTGATGTCAATTTGATCCTCGCCATATAATTTTTGCTGCACTATAGCAATGTGTTTAGTGGCTCGATCCCAGTCAGAATAGCGCTGTAGCTTCTGATCAAGACTAGCAAGTGTTGTTGTCTGATTTGTTGCCAAGCTTGTTGATTTACGAATCTCAGGATCACTTGGATCAGTTGATATATGTGGTTGCAGTGGCATTGTGATTTCTGGAGACCAGAGAAATTTTGGACCGGTAAACCATTCCGAGTTTATGATCTCTTTTATGCTAGCTCCTCGTGAGGCCATGTCAGCTGGGTTCACAGCGCTGGGAATATATTTCCATTGCTTCGGACAGGTAAGACTTCTGATATCTTCCACGCGGTTTGCTACATAGGTGTGGAATCTTATTAGTTCGTTGTTAATGTATCCTAACACTACTGTTGAGTCTGTGTAGTAATGTTGTTGTATTTCCTTTATCTCAAGCTCTGACTCTATTTTCTGGGCCAATTTAGCAGCGCCACATGCTGCCTGCAGTTCTAACCGAGGTATTGTAACAGGTTTGAGGGGAGCCACTCGAGCTTTGCTAGCAATCAAAGAAACATGCACTCGTTTTGCCTTGTTTACCATCCTTAAGTAAGTGCACTGGCCATATCCAGAATTACTGGCATCGCTAAAGGTGTGAAGTTCAGTCCTTGTCACCTCGCCAAAGTTGGAGGGCTTAATACATCTAGGAACCTGTATATGTAACTGCGTGAGCAAATTTTGCCATTGTTTCCATTTTAGGAGTATGGTTTCTTCCAGTTGCTGGTCCCAATCAAGTTTTGATTTACAAGCTTCCTGAAGTATCATTTTACCTGTGAGAGTAAATGGTGATATTAACCCCAGTGGGTCAAACATTGTAGCTACAGTGGAAAGAATTCCTCGTCTAGTCATTGGTTTCTCTTGTGGGGCAGATTGAAAGGTGAAACAATCTAGTTCTGTGTTCCACACCACACCCAGAGATCTTTCATGAGGAAGATCGTCTGTGTTTAAGTCCAATTTGCGCAAAGAGCTGGCATGTTCACTCGGCGGAAAGGCTTTCATGACTTCCCTGCTGTTGGAGACCAGTTTGTGAAGTCTGAGGTTTCCCGAAGAGCAGACATCTCTTGTATCTTCCAGCAATTTAATTGCTTGTGCTTCACTGTCAACACTAGTAAGCCCGTCATCCACGTAAAAGTTTCTGTTGATAAACTCATATGCCTTGGTTTTACTGTTTTCCTGTTTCATGGCTAAATATCTTAACCCATAGGTGGCACATGCAGGAGATGACCGAGCGCCAAACAGATGTACAGTCATCTTGAAGGTTGCTATGCGTCCATCGGAGTCATACCATAAAAATCTAAGATAATTTTGGTGTTTTGGTTGCACCTTAAATTGGTAAAACATCTTTTCTATGTCTCCCATGATTGCGACCCTCTCCTTCCTGAATCGCATCAAGATTCCCTGGAGATCATTGATGTGTTCAGGGCCCTGAAGGAGGCAGTCATTTAAACTTACTCCTCCCACCTTGGCCGCACAGTCAAATACCACTCGGATCTTGTCGGGCTTTTTACTGTGAAATATGCCAAAGTGAGGTATGTACCAGGAATGTTCCGGTATCTCTGACTCATCCACTTTGACCGCTTCACCCTTGTCGATGATGTTTTCCATGAATTCTTTGTATTGGCCCTTATACTTGTCATCTTTCCTGAACTTCTTTTCTAGCTGTCTGAAGCGATTCATGGCTGCAGTTTTAGTATCTATCGTCGGTGGTGTGGCTCTAAGGGGTAATGGCATTTCTACATGACCATCCTTATCAAAGGTTGTGTTTTTCTCCATGAGTGTAAGAAACTGGCGATCTTCGTGTGAGAGACCTTTTGAGCCATCGTTAATATCTGTGAAGTCCTTGCCGAACAAGGCTAACAGATTTTGAATTTCCTTAGAGGTGTTATTTACACATTTGAACGTTGTTACGTCTCTAGTATAGGGGCAATTAACCACAGCTGTGGTCAATGTGGTCTTAGTGGTTTCTGATCCGGCATTTCCCATGATAGACCATCCAAGAGCTGTTCTTATTGCAAATGGTTCTTCCTCATTGTTTGAGTCTACTACCTCTTGAGGGCGGAAGGCTAGCTTAAAGTCATAGCCTATCAACAGCCCTACTGGTATCTGCTCATAGCTAATGGGAAGTTCTTCGGCTACCTTCAATAGGTGCGGCCAGCCTTGTAATGATTCGCTAGTTGGTATGTGTTTTCTGTTTATAGGCAGGTTACTTTGTGAATATGTGGGAGGCAATTCATGCAGATCGGTCTTGTTATATGCCCTTACAGTGAGGTCTTTTACTACATGACAATCGACTTTCTTGTTTTCTGATGTCATTGTTGTTATGGATAAATGTGCGTCCTTATATTCTGGTTGAATACAATTCATTGTGTTTGTAGTAATATATGATGTGTCAGACATAGAGTCAATGAGAGCATATACCAACATTTCTTTAGCAGGATTACTTTTGGAGGATACCCAAACAGGAACTACCCATGACATGTCAGACTTGTTAGACCTATTCATTGCGTTTGTTTTGTTTGAGATTGCACTTTTAGCGTCTGTTTCTGTTTCCTCTTTTGCCAAGCTTGAATTTTTAGAGCCTTGGTTACCTATGCGCTTATTAGATGGTAATTGTGTATGTTCTGTTCTTTGTTCTTTTGTTACTGTGCGTAACGCATGTAAAGATGTGGGATGTTCTCCCTTGCACTTACTGCAAATTTCTGGTTTCCAGCATTCTTTATAGCTATGATCAGGTTTTAGGCAGGCAAAGCACAGATAACTGTTCTTCATAAACTCTCTTTGAGCTGTGAAGGTTAACCTGGGAAATGCGTTACATGCTGCTAGCGAGTGATTGCTCATATTGCAATATGAACAGTGGCGCCACTGCCTTCTTGGCTCTGTGGCGCCTTTCTGTCTATCCGAACTTTCAAGCGAGTCACCGTCCGTGACGGTGGCATATGAGTGCTTTTCAACTCTTTTGTTATCAGATTTTGCACTAATAATCTCTTTGTTCATTAGTGGACTGCAGGCTACATCAGCTTCTTGAGCCATAAATTGACAGAAGTCAGAAAATTTTGGAAAAACTCCATACTTACCTCTGTACGTTGTAACCCCTCTCACCCATTTACGGGCTACGTAGTCTGGTACCTTTTCTAACATCTTTCGGTTTTCCCGACTGTCATTTAAAATGTTCAGCTCTGGTATGGTCTCTGAGGCTGTACAGCATTGTTGGAGGAAGTCTGAATACATCCTCAATGATTCACCGTCATTGGTTCTTACCTTCGGCCATCTTTCTATCTTGCTTCTGAAGGCTTCTGTCACAATAAATGGGTCACCAAACCTTCTCCATAAGGCATCTTTGGCCCTTTGATAGGCATCGTCACTCTGTAGAAGAAAGTAATTATCCACTGTGTCCTTGGCCTTGCCACTGACATACTTCTTCAGATGATGAAGCTTTTCTATAGCACTACATTGCTTTCCTCCCACCAATCTTTCAAAGGCCATTATCCAGTTAGTATACTGAATAGGATCGCCATCAAATTTAGTGGGCTCAGGAGGTGGAAGTCTAGGCCTAGTAATCTCCGCAGAAATAGCTTCGGCTAATCCCTTCGTAACATCCATTTTATCATTGTTTTGTCTGTGTGAACCTTGTGCTTCGTTTAGAGCAGAAACATCGATCTGTTGACCCGCTTGTGGGATATCCGTTACGGTTTTGTTACTGGGCAAGTTGTGTAAATCGACTACAGGACGGTTTGTTCTAATGGGATTATTGTTTGCGTTGTTGGGGGGAGGCAACTCCATCCCAATGTCGGTGTCCTGATCATACATTTCCAAAAGAACATTCCCAGTTTGTTGTTCTTCTACTGAACTACTTATGAGTGCTTGTTTACTAATTGAGGGCAGCTGCGGTGACTTGCGAGTTATTCCGGCATTGGCTGGCACCTTGCTGCTCCTGGGAGTCAGGGTTTGCTGCCTGGGCTCATCAGCAAATGCATGAGTAGGTTTTGCTACTAGTGGAGATTCAATGGTTGTTGCCATATGGGGTGTTAGCCTAGGAACTGGTAGCTGGCTTACTTCGTTTGGCAAGGAGTTGGGGCTGTCAGCATTGGAAGGTGCATGATATGACAGGGAACGTCTAACCTCATCTTGAGGTTGTGACAAGAGTCCCGTGTCTGCGTGCTCTTCTTCCGCTATAGCTTGTTGGAAAATGGCGACTTTTCGCCTCTCTGCTTCGAGCTCACCTCTTAGTAGGAGCTCTCTTTTTTGACCTTCTAGCTTCGAAAGTTCTTGTTCTATTTGTTTGGTTTTTTGTTCAGTTTCAAGTTGTGTTTCTTTTTCAGCTACTTTTGCAGCTGCTTCACTAGCCCTCAAGCGCAAGAGTGAAGAACTAGATGAGCGTATACTACTTCTAGCTGACCTGCTAGATGACCTAGTATAGCTACTTACGTGACTAGATGATTTGTGGGATCTAGTGCTGTTGCTGATCACACTTTGTGGTGTGTATTTTGCCCTAACCGACATAGTGCTTATTAGTTGCTCCGCCTTTTCAGTGATCATCTGATTGTCATGTGCTATTCTGTCAACTTTTACTGTCATAGACTTATTTGGAGCTTTGCTTACTACCTTTAGTTCATCATGGAGAGAATATACATGTTTCAGACTAGCCTCTAGATCGTTTTTTATATCCGTAAGTCTTTCAAATGTGACTCTACTAGACATTTCTTTCAATAGCATCTCGTTTACTTGGCTTTGAAGTTCAATTGCGTCATTTAACTGCTGTGATGTTTTTTCTATTAGCAGTTGGTTTTGTATTCTATTTGATTGCTTTTTGGTTGCATGCAGTGAGCGTGTTTCTGTGTGAACTAGGCTATGGCTTGGTATTTCCACAACTGATTTGGCTTTTTTCTTGGCCTTATCTAATACTGTAACATTACTTGACTGGACTCTGGTAATTGAACTTTCACTATTTGCATCATGGTTAGTATGCTCCGTAGCATTGTTTGCAGTATCGCTGCCGTCCTTGACGGCTATATTTCTGCTATCTCTGTCCTTGACAGCTACAGAAGACGTGTCTTCGACTGACTGAGACCCACCGGCTCCAACAGTACGAGTGTGCGAGTCAACGCCCGACGAAGCCATTCCCACCGGCCGTCTTTTCGATACAAAAACCCGCAAACAGAACGTCAACTCGAACCAGCGCGGCAAGCGAGGCTGTCACGTTCGTCTTAGCTTTCACCACAAACAAATTATTCCTTTATATTGAAAGGATGGGAGTAATTTGATATCACCAACCACAACTTACAATAAGTATGGAGGAATCAGTATCAATTGAGGTGATTATAAAATTGTAGGAAACAAACAATCTTTAAAATATTTATCTAGCAACATTTACACACATGCCTGAAAATGTTAATCTATGACAACAATTACGCAAGCTCTAATTATTCTCGTAGATGGATGCAGATAGCCATTGTTTGAATCCTTGGCTACGGTTAGTTATTCAATGCAACGAATTCCCAACTAAACACTAATGTTTTTGATTTAGGAGCTCAAATATCACTTAAATATTATTGGCTCCATTACTGTTTGGCCGAATTTGACTTATCTGTTTTCTCTGTGTACAGTCCTGGGGGTACTATAGATAGAGTATTGACTACATCTAGGCGTTTCTTTACTGCTGTGTTACACTGGTGGCCACTGGTAGAACTGCGTACTGGTAGTTGGCTTCAATATTCACCATACCTGTTACTTCAGTTGTAGAACTAAGGCTATGATCCAAGAAATATTGCTCCAGGAACCAAGTTTTCACTGTACCATGCAGCCCAGATTTGAGGGTAGTCAACTGATGTTGTGATGTTTTATAATATTTATTTGCACCACTAACACCGTGAAAACTGTAATATAAAATTAATTGATGCTATGATTGAAAAGTATGATATAACATATGAGCACTACTGAAGCAAGCGTGACAATGTATTGCTGATGACACTTTTGTATAAAGGCATAGCAGGTTATGTAATAATAGTAATAACAATAAGTGTCTATGAGTAATGATGGAGTAAGAATATAATTCATACCTTGCTGGCTCCTCTAGGTTGCACAGTAAAACAGTATAACTGTAGTAGTTTGATTATTAAAGGTATGTATGATTGTCCATAGTACGACTGTATGTGGTATAGTAGTATGACTGTTAATATATGTATTATGACTGTGACTGCAGACTAGTATAAAATAAAACTGCGTAAGAGCAGAGCATAGTATGGCTCCTGCTAGTGTGGTGGCTTGGACAATACTGCCTGATCAAATGCAAAAAACAAACATTCTTGTGACCTACATATAGAATGCTGCGGTATGCTGACATCAGTAAGACAAACAGGATGCTCTTTGTTTGATTGGTGATATCGTAATGATTAAAACATTAAAATGGCTCATTAACAAGTACTCCTTTAGTGATGAGACTAGTCTCAGTGATATAAAACGGAAGAGACTTTTGGTTTGTCAATATGTCCATTTTAACAAACTAATCAATATCACAGAGAGTTTTAGTGGACAGCTGTCAAGTATTGCTCTCAATGGAACGTCAACTTTTAGAGAAAATGTAGCTTCACAGTCAATGTGTCAACTTTACTAAAATTAAAACGATCCTGCTGTAATGTAGCCTGTTTTATAGTGTGTTGACGCGTAATTTGAGTGCTGATGACCAAACAAATGACTACTTAGAACTGTCATAGTGGGCTTTCATACTTGAGCAATTTAATCCTGTTCGAGTATTGCATATGTAGGAGACAAATTACGGTACAAAAATCAAAAATTTTATATACGAAAAGCTATAATTAAAAAAAGACTAAAACGCTTAAATTGCATTGGCTGTAATTCAGTGATAAGCAAGAGTAAGTGAAAATGTGGCAACAATAAAAATTTCTAGTATGTTTAAGATTAATGAGGTAAATACTGAAACCACTTTAATATATTGGTTGAGGAAACTCTAGCTTGAGTTAATACATCTGTGTAAGAACTAGACTCTAGAAATCTGTTATATGAATCTTTCTCCATCAAACACTGTATCTTATATTGCGCTATGTCAAAGATGTCTTTGGTTGGGTTGGTGAGAGATTTCATCACTTCTGTACGCGTTTTACAATCAAGATTTACCTGTAAAAATAATTGAATAGTAAATATACAATGTTTTATACTTTCTCGATAAATTATTTTGGGTTACCGATTATCAAAAAAAATTTGCTTAATTTATACCAAAAAATTGAACAAGTGCGTTAGAATGTTAACAAAAAATGCAAAGTTACATAGCAAGGAATATAACCACACTTCAACATGCCTACTAACCTCTTCAGGAGCATGGGCCGCCATAAAATGTGAAAAGATAATTTGTGATTTCAGAGCTAAATGTTTTAGTTTAAGTGTCTTGTATTCCTCACAGGCTATCCAGAAATCAATATTCTCTTCGCTGTATTCTGATAATAGAAAGCTCCTAAACAGCATCAGACCATCTAGAAACAAAAAAAATATCATTGTACATTCATAAATCTTGATCATATTATGTTATACTGTGAAAAAATCTAATTCCACTTTGACTCATCATGTTATGATGGGTGACTATTCTCTTTGTTCTATTGTTCAGAGGTTTTGTTGATGTTACTCAACATGAGTATGAATGGTCAACGCAATGACAGGAGGTGTAAAAACATAGACGTATGATAAATCATGCAATATCATCCTTATGAAACAAAAAAATACCTTTGACTATTATACAAACAACTCTCATGAACTGCACTAAGAAAAATAATGACTGGAAAAAGATTATGTTTATTCTCTTCACTCACATTTATTATTCAGCAGGTTGTTGAAATCTTTGGACCAACTTTCAATGACTTCTACTGATGGAATCGAAGTGGTGGTTTCTGTACTCTTTCTTCCTAATACCTGCATAACCTTTCTTATACTTCTCGTACTGAAAGAATAAAAACATTTGGTTTCAAAAGAAGCTAATGGATAAATGAAATCCTTGGGCTTGAAGTAGACCTATTTGTTACTTGATCACACTGTACTACATGCTTTGACAATAAAGTTCTAGTTTATTGTATTTTTGAGGTCAAGTCATAACATTAACCAACTATAACATCGTACATGTCTAAAATATATCGCAAAAATCTAGGTCCCCGATTTCTATGAGATGAACTTTTGAATCATTGTTGGATATACACAAAGTATTGCCTGTACGAATTTGGTTTAACCTGCACATATTATTGCCCAATGAAATATGAATTTTCTGATACATACATACATATCTGAACTTACCGTTGCTTCATAATGTCGCTGTAATGTCTGTACAGGTATGATGTCTGTCTTACCACCACTCCGTAGCTTGCTACACCAAAAACTAGCCCACAACTAAACTGTTGACCAACTTGACTTCATATTATACAAGAGCAGGTCATGTCACAAGATATAAGGCACGCATGAATGCACACAACACGTTTTTCAAGTTCTACTAGTTCTAAGTAGTATAAACTAGGTATACGCTCGACTAAACAAGGCTGAGTTACAACAGCAACATAACATGCATGAGCGCGTCAACTGGTTACGGCTTGTGATGTATTAGAATGAACCGGAATCTTTAGCGTCTCAACTTTTACATCCGTAAACAAATGTTCAAGTCCAATAATTAATCCAAATAACTTCGCTTTTGCATTAGGATCGCAATCTTTGAAACTAAACTTACGCTTTCTTAATTGATGCAATATATTTTTTACAAGAGTCCAATAAAATTTGTCTCAAGCTGTTTAGCAATAGCTAAATGCTTATCATAGAATGCAATGATGTTGTGATATTGTGCAATGGCTTTCCTCAAAATTGATGTAAAACTATTAAAAAAATAAACACAGATTTTAAAGTAGATTAATAAGTAGGAGTAATATATTGAATGGTTTTTGTTGGCCACTTTAAATCAAATCGAACACATACTAACAGCACAAGCTCCTAAAAATTCTGATGAGCTAATCATCTGTATATCCGTGAATATTGCTACCTGGGATAACTTTCAAAAAGTGCAAGAACTGCTGTCTAACTTACTTTAGGTCCATGCTCATACACGCTTTGCCGTAGATTAGATTATCATATATCCTAATAGCTCAAGGTATAGTGAAAGCAGAGGCTCAGCAACAGCTAGTCTGACCTTTTATGGAGACAAAATTGAAACATTTGATCCAAATTGGAAAATAAAACAATGAACAGACAACATAATGTGAAAGTTTTAAGCACTCTCTGCCGCCTTACTAACTCAAACTGTACACAAAAAATTGTCAATTATTTGTTCTCATTCAGCCCTATTTCCCTTCTGACACCAAAAACTCTCTCACATGTCTACAATCTGTGAGTCACTCAATGTCTGATGCCAGCTTCTCTTCCATCTACATGCTCTTACTACCAAGAGCGAACCTTCAATTAAAACCTGAAAGTTTTTGTTCTGCTTCATCATTCAAATATGAAACTTGGGTGAAGCAGCATACAATAAATACAGAGGTAGGCATTCAATGCTAAGTATAAATTTTTTGCCATAAACACTTAGTCAGTTCTGTCTCTGTGTCACCAGCTAGGACTTCTACTCACTAGACACAAGAAAAGAGGACTTCCATTTCCATTTCCATTTCCACAAACATCCTATTAAAAACTATTTACAAGTATTAGAAAATGGTATACCACTGACTATTGCTGAGTCAGAAAAGGCTGATGGGTATCTCCAGTTTCTACAGCCTGAATTGTTTAGTTCCTTATTAATATTTTTTATATTTAATTTAAGTCTTACTGGAGTGATCTTAGGGTTTTATCTAATTAAGTTGTTTGTGTGTAAACTCTGACTGGTGTTGTAGTGTCCTTGGGTTCAAAATAATGACTTTATATATTCTTATAGAGGTTATTTGGGCCAGGAGGATGTTGTCCTTTTACTGTATTTGAATCTTTCTCTCACATTACTTGTTTTTCTCTAATTATTTATGTGTTCCAGGAGGGAAAGAGAGTCTTCATTTTTTCTCTCCATGATTCTCCTTTTCATCTGTTCTTTTCCCTCTGTTACCTTATCTGGAGAAGTGTCGCATAGATAAAAATGGCCTGTTCACTGGAGCCTATAGGATTTGGTTGACTGCTACCATAGAAGAAGGTTGGAGAGGGGTAGGCGTTTGAGAAAATTTCTTTTTGTCTTTCTGCATTGCAGTATTCCTATTGGTTTTACAAACTTGCTGATTTCCCAATAGAGAAATCTGGTCGACTTTGCTCCAGTGCTATTCTGGAAAGTGGGAATTTTATGAAGCAACTTTTTACTAACAGGATTGTAACCCTTCAACCTTTAAATGATTTTACAGTACTTCCGGGTTACTCAATGGCTGCCAGCTTCCTGGTAAAATGTTCAAGGATCCTTTCGTTTCCCTCTCGTTTTTCATAAGACAGTGGTGCAAAGTTTGACAGTAACCTGCATGAGCAGATCTGCTGTGTTGCCATACATCCACAATCTTTAAAGAATCAAATTGTGGAGCCAATGCTAGAGGGAGAAGGGCTTTCAGTCCAATTTCATCCTGCTTCGCTTCTCTATTAGTGTCAATTAACTATCATAAGCAACTCAATTGCTTGACTTTTAAAGACGTGGGCCAAACCATGTTTAAAAGGGTTAAAAATGTTTACAAAAGCAAGTGTTAACAAACTAAACAGCTGTGCTTCATTCATTAATTCTTTAAAAATATATCGTCTTTTAATTAACAAGTTTAAAAATGTGAAAAAATAATACATTTTTTAAACAACATACTAAATCCATTTCATCCGATATTTATCTTTTTCCAGCATAATATTACTTCGAGAATGTAGTTTTATATGAGCAGATTTTAATATCAACTGACTTGGTCTGATAGTGAATTGCATAAATTAACCAGTGAACTCACAAGGTTTCACAATCAAACGGTTGTAACAGCTCCATGACATTAAAGCCCTTTTTTGTCACAGAAAAAGCAAAAAAGTCATTTGGATGTTGCTTATCCAGACACTTGCCGGAAGAACCTTCTATGAAAGCAGCTTGGAATTGACTCTGAAGTTTAAGCAAACAACAAACATGTGGTGCGTGTTCTGGTGTTTATTACCAATGAAGATAGTTCACAGATTACGTCTAGTGATGTCATACTTGGTTGTTAATGGGCTTGTGAAGGAATTACATTAATGATGTGCACATGGTTATTGCTGTGAAATATGCTATGGAATGTGTAATTCCTCTTGTATGATCAGTTTATCATTGCACTTGCATTTGAGAATATCCTTTAGTGTTTTGCCAGCAAGAGTGTTTATCACTTGATTAAATAACGATGATTTTTTGCTGATAGACAAAGTTCATTGACAGTCAGGTGTGGACGTTTTTACGACTAAAGAAAAAACAGCACATATCTAGCAGGAGTTATAATTCAAAGCCATTCGAAAACTACATCCAACAACTTGGAAATTATCAAGTAACCTATAGATCTGGTACCAACAAGTAGTAAATAAAAAGCCTTAAAGTTATAATTGGACAGCTAGATAATTTTTTTCATGCATACCATTTATAAAGAAAACCATTTAATTTTTTTTAGTTAAGAAACTATCTCCAGTGTAATATGTTGTGAAGCAAACACAAAATTATATTTTAATCTAACTGTTGCACCAAAAACTATTTACTGCCACTGCAGTGGCTCATTCAATAAAAAATGAAATTATGTTAATACAAGTTCTCTCAGTTGTATCTGGTGTATCATGTGGCCATTCATTTATTTATTTATAATTATCACCAAAATCAACTTTTGCTTCACATCAAATATCCAATAACGTAAATTTTTCAGAATGTGAAATTATTTGCATTTACTGGTGATGTAAATCAAACTGTTGATGCAACCAATTATGTTGTGTGACGTATTTTCTAAATTATTTTAGTGGCCCACTAAATCGATACCATTGCCTAATTTAGTAATTAATGTGAAACTACTCCAAATTTCTGATGAAATTTTTTGTACCCGTCTCTCTTTACATTAAACTCTGTGAGGTATCCGAAATTGACAGGCAACTTGCCATGAAAATTAACTCAGTATTTAAATATGTCTACTCAAAAATTTGTGTTGCAATACATTTATTTCAAAACCTTTCATTGATGTTGGCTGTTCGAGCCAAAGAGTGACAAAACTTTGACACGATTTGATATGCATGCCACTATTGATATGATGCAAACCGCCTTGCTATTTATAAGTCGTGGAATAAGTGCAACCCCCAAAAATTTACAATCAGTGGTACGAGGTAACTTTACAACTTTTTATTATAACCAAACTTGATAATAGTAACCATCGACTAGTTATTTTTCAGGCTTGCTTGTTTTATTGTTACCCCGACCATTCATGTCTGCCTGATGAAACAGTCATCAACCTCCACAAATAGCTTATAGCTTTAGATATATTTTATTATACGCACATTGATAATCAGATGAAAATGAAATTGAAATAATAGGTGGGCTATGAACAGCTAAGCTTTTGTGACAATGTTTTTGTTTGCTTGTTCGTTTATTTGTTTAGCTGTGGCTCTAGGGCAACCCTAAAGACTGGTCTCTTGAGTTTGTAGCTTGTAGTTTTCTCAGGCTTGAAACAAGTTACATTATAAGATAAAATACAATAAACATTGCTAAGACAAAATATTGTAGTAGACTTCCTCCTCCTAGTACTGACACAACGACATCCACTCCAACCAGACACCAACGACTGCTTCGGTGTCTATGACCCAGAAAACCACACAGAGTTTACACGAATAACCTATTTATTTAACAAATTCTGTACAGCAATATAACATGGTTATCTAACACAATCCACAAGACTTCCGCCTTTTCTCATGTGCAACAGCTCCTTATATAGAATAAAGCACAAAATCTCACCCCCTTAGCAGGGGTGAGCCAATGACAGACAACAATACAAAATATGCACAAATAAAAATCGATAACATAAATCACAATAACATAGTGAACCAATGGGATAAACGAACACATGGCAAAGTGGCTCTGGGCTCCTGTCCCGCTCTTTTGGTGGTGGTGAAAATCTTCTACTCCTTATATGGTATCCCTAGTTCCTAGCTTCTGGTACCATCATTTGTGCGGCTTCGGTATCCATGTAACGAAGGGTTCTACGCTCCTTAGGCCCCAGGTTACCTTTATCTGCCATTTTTCTTGACTAGCCCAGGGTGCTGACCCGGAGTGATCCTGGGTAGGTCTTTTATATGTATATATACAGGATACAAGGTCTATACAGGCCAGGGGCAGCCATTATCCTAAATTCAGGGAAATATGTGCATGTACTAAAGGGGGAAGGTTCAGGAGTCACTCAAAACTTCTCTAGTTGACAGAGTAAAGGATGTAGGGAGATTTAGGGTGGGAGAGGGAGGGGAAAGGGGCCTAGTTTGTCTAATTATCAGGAAAATCTCCCACAATATTGATTGTTTGTTCTAACCAATGCTCCATTAACAATAAACAAGTGTATCCAAACTGTTGTGTAACGCATAACCTTATAAACAGCTTAAAAACCCACTAAGAGATAAGTTGAAGTAGTCGATGGTGGAATTTTTGAGATGTTGGTAAAGGTCTACAGAATCATAAGAAATTGTATTATCTGCTGCGGCTGGTTTGATCTCTGGAAGAGTAGTTAAAAAAAATATCCAGGCTTAACCCTGTTCCTTTAGCACCAAGTTTAACAGCAAATACCATATTTTCATTCTCTCTATGAAGCTGTTCGGTTACCACCCCATTAGCAATTTCCCTTTGTACAATTCATTATCACAGTTTTGACCCACAGACAAACTGTCTACCTCTACAACACCATCTGCTGCTACATTTGTCACCCTCTATGATCCATCAATGCAAGTAACAACTGATATGGAACGAGTGAATCACCTGTAGTTAGTAGATATAAACAGGGAATCACTGAAGTGTGTATGTCACATAAATCAACCTACTTGCGTCAAAAACTGTCCTTTACTTTCAACAGTTTGATTATGTTTCCCTAACTGCCACTTTAGAAATTGATTCATACGTTACACTTGAAACTTATATCATTCCCATTTTCTTGTATTTGAGGAACTTAATTGCTTGTAATGATTCAAAACCTAGTGAAAGAATAGATGAGCTATGTTTGTATTGGATTCAGAGAATATTTTGTTAAACTCTATTCTGCTTTCCAACAGAGAACGTGCTTTATACATATTGAATAAGTTACTATAGCGCTGCATTGCTTTGCTAGTTTCCTATCGTTTAGGATTATTTTATAATCATGTCTGGAGATTCTAAGCAAAGACGTAAGGCTATAATTTATTTATTTGGTGAATCAAAGTGCCCAATAAATGAGCTTTTGAATTCACTTCTCAAATAGCTTACCAGCATTTTTGTTATACATTGGTCATCTCTATCCATCTGGTGAGAACGAAACAATACAATCTCTTCATTTTTGCATTATTAAAACATCTTTAATCAGCTATTGTTTCTTTCTTTGGAGAGCTATCGAAACTATGACGTTAAAGCTTTGTAATGTGATTTTATTTTAGTTGTTGTGATACAGCAGCGTCCCAGACACAATACTGGTTAGACATCCACTCGTACGAGTTGAATAAGTGACTACAAAAGTATTGTCTACCAGGATTAAGAGTAGTGCAAGATTATGTTTGTTGCAACACTCTTAATATTACATAAATATTTACGCATTAGCAAATATTGCAATCACATCTTGCAACCTTTAGGTAGATTATCAGTGTCCTTTATTTTGCGCAACATTTTTCCGGGGACGATAAATCCCTGGTAATAAAACTATAAGCGTTTGTGTTTATCATAATAAATTAAGTGTTTGGGATTTGGTTAAGCCTTTTTCCATGAATTCAGTTACCATAAAGTGTTTGTCTGCTGAAAAATTTTCCAGAAAAGAAAGATAGAAGTGTCAACTTATCTACACAAATCAATTAAGACGTCACTTCCTGCATGTCATATGTAGCTCTATGGCAATGGTAAGATAATAGACGTCAACAGTAGAAACATAAGGAAAACTTGAATCATAATTCGGATCAGCTTTTATGAGGCTAATGAGCAATCTTTTTCAATAGTCGTTTGGTCCTAAACTCAACTCGCAAACCACAAGTCGGTCTGATATAAAACCAAAATACTGGTTGGAAAGCTTGTTTTGAAATATCAACACTAAGTTTGCTTTTCTGCGGAGATTATTAAAACTTTAACAGCCATAGAGGCTTTTCATAGACTTTTTACCTTTCACCAAAAAAGGCTATTCACTATAATTACTCTGGTGACAACTGTTTTTAGCAGAGTTGTCTTTTCTACAGAGAGTAACTTTGTTACAAGCTTTTTTCTTTAGAATAAATGATTATTTAATGTTATTAATTTGACTCTGAACCTTCATGGGGCGCTTCATGTATTTTATTCTGCTTTGAAGCTAATAGGAGTTTTCGTACCGTGTTTGTTGAACACATGACAAGAAAGTAATAGGTGTTTGAACGAAACGTTAATTCAAAACACAATCATTGTTCAATGAATCTGTATATCAGACGGCCGAACATTCGTAAATATGTAAGGTAACCTCCTAATTTAAAAATAACAAAGAAATATTAAAAATGGCTTTGCTATTAACTAGCGCTGTTAGTAAAATCATCATTTTTAATTAGCAAAACAAAATGAACGATTTCCAGCTTGTTAGTTAGTCACATGACAGCCTTCAATAACTTGTTAGTTAGCCACATGATAGCCTTCGATAAGTTGTTCGTTAGATACGTGACAGACTTCAATAACTTACGTTTGTCAGTCAACTCTACTAATTGGTCTAGTAAACTATACAAAGATGAAATCCTGGAATAATTTTACCAATTAATAAATCGAATTAATTATGAATTAATTGAATACGAATTAAATTTGTTTTACGAATAATAAATGATATTAATATTATAGTTATATTAACAAATAAATATCACTATGAGAGTTGTGTTAAACTTGGAAGTTGCCCGTTCCTATCCTTTGAAGGACCTTCGTATTGGCCAAACTTCGAAGAACAAGCATCGTATATATTTTTGATACGATGGGTGCTGTTATGGTCTTTTGCCTTGGCCCCATGCTTCAAAGACTCCTTCAATGGCCCAAACTTCTCAGCATAAAAACGCAGTGAATAAGAAAGTGTTGGGATCAAATTAAAATAATGCGCAATAAGTACTGCTTTAGAATTATGAACTTGCATTGTTTTGGACTCACCTGAGAGAAATACATTTCAAGCTACCAGATTCACAAACCAATACAGTTAAGTTAATTATTTGATGCAATTAATCTTGGGGTAATAAACTAGTATCAAAGCAAAAATTTTCAGTCTTTTGTAATCAAAAGCTGTCCACCGCACCTTTGGCTCTAAAACCAAAATAAATTTTCCAAAAACATCGTGAAAATTGAGCGGGTCATACGAGTGCAAAAACAAAAACCATTTTAAGTAATTACCTCATTAAGAGTTTGTTTACCAAATGTTAATTAATAACCGCTTTATAACTAAAAAGAAATTTTTTAAATAATTTTTTTCCAGTTTTTAGTTTTTACAAATGCATGTAATTGTAGCGATTTTGCTAGCAATTTTTGTTAGCGATAAGGGAAATCCCTTCCCAAAATTTTGCAACTCTTTACTACTATCCATTCTTCAGCGATTACGTTGAAACTTGCTGTTACAAAATTTAACCTGCAACTTATCATATGATTGTTGGTAGATCGGAGCGCTGCAGATGGCGAGACACCGGAAACAAAGATAAGAAATTTGTGCACTTTAATTGGCTGATCAAGTAATCGGCTAGCAATTTTTTGATTTGGATCAAAGCCTGGTGATAACCTCAAATAAAATGTTAGTGATTGCTTAGTGCTTTACATAGCGATTTAACAGTATCAGGCAAACTGATTCAAAAAATATTTCAATCGTATTGTTGCTGTCGAAAAAACTGAATTTCGGTTTTTTTTACCTTTTATAAGTTCTGGTTACCTGTTAGAACAAGCGACCAGAGTAAAATTATTTCTTCTTATTTAAATTTCAAAATATTTTGTCGAGATGCAAAATTATATTTACATTTTTCAAAACCGTTCAGTAGCAGACAACTCCAAACGAAAGCCCTGGTTATTAACTGTAGTATGTGGAACTTACTATAAATGAAATGGTGAGGGGGCTATTTTCCCTGCTGACAGAACTACATCAGTTTATCTCAGATGTGCTAATTTGGGAATTCGATAGCTGCTGATATACAGTGTGTTTGTCGTTTATACCTCGGTTTAATGTAAACCTAAACAGCTGGTTCGCAGCTTTTAGATCATGTGACAGCCTCTACACTACCTATGCTAAACCATTTATAAGTTGTTTGCATATTGGGTTTGTTAGAAAATAATCGAGCAAAACTAACTATTTTAAATAACACACACTTGAACAATAAACCGTGTTTCTAGTGACAATATAATTTTGTATTTTCTTCATTTTTAAAATAGCTTTCCAGATTTTGCTCGGTCAAAGTAGCTAAATAATTTATTTATTTAAAACTACAGGCCACAGATTAGTTTTGTGTTATGCCTTTTGTGCGGTTACCTTTTATGAGCGGAAAAAATTTAGAACAAAACTGGTTCCAAGGTACAATTCGAAAGTGAAGCAAACTATGGGCAGGCATACTGTAAAGCGTTCTTCAAGGCAAACCTTTAACACCTCAAAGCAATTTCATTAAAATGAACATAACATACGCGTTTATTTGTCGTTTTGAGTTATGCATACATGTTTCATTTTCTAGTGTGTTTTCAAGGTAAACTTCACCTCAAAAATGATTAACTATGCAGTTTTACAAAATGAAATCAATAAAACCTTAATGTAATAGCTGTCATTATGAATGCGTGATTACAAGCATGATTGTTAGAGATGAATGTCGTGTAATGAGCTGTGTTTGAAAGTGATAAACAGAAGGTAGAGTTCCCAGCAGTTGTAATTGCAGTGTGGTAATATCCGTTGCCCACTCGCTTAGATAGCAGTAGTACACATCATCTTACTCAGACTGTATTTGTTTGAGAACACAAAAGAAATACACGTATCATATTAACAATTGGTGTCAAAAATAAATTAGGAATAAAATTTACAATAGAGAATATATACAGAGAAAGAGAACTAAATACATGATGATAATATATTATTATTATTTTTTATTATGCCCTTCAATAATATTCAGCCTTGATTCTATGTTTGATATGCAGAGAAAGTCTGGGCTATGTAACCAATGCTTGTGAGATTGTCCAGTGCAAGATAAGTGAATGCAGTTAAATGGCTGGTATATACCACAACACACAGCACAGAATCTGTAGAGCAAAACTCTAACTGACTATTAGATGTCTTTGGTAGCATATAATTAGCCTACAGTTCATTCTGTTGATGTGGACGTTGAGGAGGACGAGGAGGCACGTGCCTGAGATAATACATCCGTGTAAGAACTAGATTTTAGAAATCTGGTATACGAGTCTTTCTCCATTAAACATTGTATTCTAGACTGAGCTAGGTCAAACGTTACTTTAGTTGGGTTTGCAAGAGCTTTCATCGTCTCCATACGTGTTTTGGAATCAAGATTTACCTGCAAAATAAACAAATTATGAAGTGCTAGATGGATACTTATAAATGATGAAAGATTGTTTAAGATACCATTATAAAACTTCTGTTGTTTCTTTTATTGCTATGGAGTTTGGGCCTTCAAAGGGACACTCAAAGCATGGGGCCAAGGCAAAAGGCCTTAACCACATCCTTCGTATCAAAAAATATATACGATGCTTATTCTAGAAAGTTTGGCCAATACGGAGGTCCGTAAAAGGATAGGAACAGACAACTTCAAAGTTTTGCGCTATTCATGCGTACGAATAGTAAAGAATAGTAATAATTATTGATTAATGTATTAAAAATTTATATTTATTATTAAAATAAAATAATTATAATAAATCTTTATTTATAAAATTATGCGAGAAATCTATCTTGATATAGTTTGACTAATGCAATGAGCAGCATTAACTGGCAGAAACGTAAGTCATTGAAGGCTATCAGGCAACTAACTAAAAAGTTGGAAATCTTTTATTTTGTCTTTTGAAATTCAGGCCTTGTTAGATCAGAAATCAAGAAATCAATCCCAACTGGAGCTTGGTTGCAATCTAACCTGAGACGTACTACATACTTTTAGGAGGCATCAATTGTTGTTAGAACTCAAGGTTTATATGAACGTGAAATACGTTTTATGGGACTTCGGCAAAAATACAACTTCGACGGGGACACAACATCTTTTGTAGGATAGACCTCGTAGTATAAAAACGCAGAAACTGCAGCTAAAAACTCGAGCTTATTTCAAACCCAGGGAAGACCTATTGTTTAATTTATTAAAACTAAAACAGACTCGAGTGACGGTGTTCACAGAATGTGACAAGATTTCAGAACGTAAAGTAATATGAGCAAGCTCAACAAGATCTAACATTTTTATGTGTAGTAGAAGGTGAATACGGTTAATGCCAAATGAGAAGTCACTGGAGATACCATTAGGTGATACATTAAGCGAATAAGTTCATGTATCAATATATCTATTAATAGATCAATAGAAAACCTGGAGATTCAACCGGATCGCTAGAGATTTCATTTCAGCGAAGATCAAACAAAATGTTGGGAGTTAGTAATAACTAAGTAGTAGAAAAGCAAAGAAGGCAGTTGAAATTAGGGTAGCGGTTTTTACTTTTTTTGAAGCTCATCAAAATTTCATATATAAAGATCCCAATTGGATTCATCCTAATTTGGCCTAGTTCCATATTGAATGGATGACAATCAATTGACCTTGAGCAATGAATGAACTCTCGGTTACGTACTATTTATTGACCTGAATACAGGCACCTTATGCTTCATGGTTTTAGAAATATCTTATCTACAATCAATGAAATATCAATTTTCGTCTGAAGTGAATCAATGCGCTTCCTTTCTCTAGAACTCATGCGAGTATGTCAAAAATAATAGACTCGCTACACACAAAAACACCGACCTCTTTCGGAGCGTGTACAGTAACAAAGTCAGAATATATGCTTTGTGCTTTTTGTGCATGTTGTCGTGCTTTTAGTTTCTTATATTCCTCACAGGCTATCCAAAACTCAATATTCTCTTCGCTGTATTCTGATAATAAAAAGTTTCTAAACAGCATCAGTCCATCTAAAAATATAAAAAAAGTTGTTGAAAGTTCAATCAAGACACTGAATCATAATGTTGTTGACAATAAAACCCAATATTTAGTGCATTTGTTACAACATAAAGGATGAACTCTAATTGAATAACCTTATAGTTTTGGCAAAAGTTATCATTATCAGATCAGCAATGAAAATCAGTCAAAAAAATTAGCAACAACAACTGGAGTTATCTAATTTCAAACAATAGAAACGAGCTTCACAGAAAAAGACAAGAAAAGTCATAAATAACAACAAATATGTAGTTTGTACCAATATAGCTGATTGGTCGGAGAGAGACAAAGCGATATAGTAGATCGTTTGGAGAGAGACAAAGCGATATAGTAGATGGTTGGAGAGAGACAAAGCGATATAGTAGATGGTTGGAGAGAGACAAAGCGATATAGCAGATCGGTTGGAGAGAGACAAAGCGATATGGTAGATCGGTTGGAGAGAGACAAAGCGATATAGTAGGTCGGTTGTAGAGAGACAAAGTGATATAGTAGATTGGTTGGAGAGAGACAAAGCGATATAGTAGATCGGTTGGAGAGAGACAAAGCGATATAGTAGATTGGTTGGAGAGAGACAAAGCGATATAGTAGATCGGTTGGAGAGAGACAAAGCGATATAGTAGGTCGGTTGTAGAGAGACAAAGTGATATAGTAGATTGGTTGGAGAGAGACAAAGCAATATAGTAGATCGGTTGGAGAGAGACAAAGCGATATAGTAGATCGGTTGGAGAGAGACAAAGCGATATAGTAGATCGGTTGGAGAGAGACAAAGCGATATAGTAGATTGGTTGGAGAGAGACAAAGCGATATAGTAGATTGGTTGGAGAGAGACAAAGCGATATAGTAGATTGGTTGGAGAGAGACAAAGCGATATTGTAGATCGGTTGGATGGAGACAAAGCGATATAATAGATTGGTTGGAGAGAGACAAAGCGATATAGTAGATTGGTTGGAGAGAGACAAAGCGATATAGTAGATTGGTTGGAGAGAGACAAAGCGATATAGTAGATCGGTTGGATGGAGACAAAGCGATATAATAGATTGGTTGGAGAGAGACAAAGCGATATAGTAGATTGGTTAGAGAGAGACAAAGCGATATGGTAGATTGGTTGGAGAGAGACAAAGCGATATAGTAGATTGGTTGGAGAGAGACAAAGCGATATAGTAGATTGGTTGTAGAGAGACAAAGCGATATAGTAGATTGTTTGGAGAGAGACAAAGCGATATAGTAGATTGGTTGGAGAGAGAGACAAAGCGATGTAGTAGATTGGTTGGAGAGAGACAAAGCGATATAGTAGATTGGTTGGAGAGAGACAAAGTGATATAGTAGATTGGTTGGAGAGAGACAAAGCGATATAGTAGATTGGTTAGAGAGAGACAAAGCGATATAGTAGATTGGTTAGAGAGAGACAAAGCGATATAGTAGATTGGTTGGAGAGAGACAAAGCGATATAGTAGATCGGTTGGAGAGAGACAAAGCAATATAATAGATTGGTTGGAGAGAGAGACAAAGCGATATAGCAGATCGGTTGGAAAGAGACAAAGCGATATAGTAGATTGTTTGGAGAGAGAGACAAAGCGATATAGTAGATTGGTTGGAGAGAGACAAAGCGATATAGTAGATTGGTTGGAGAGACAAAGCGATGTAGTAGATTGGTTGGAGAGAAACAAAGCCATATAGTAGATCGGTTGGGGAGAGACAAAGCGATGTGGTAGATTGGTTGGAGAGAGACAAAGCGATGTAGTAGATCGGTTGGAGAGAGACAAAACAATGAAAAACTGCAGGAGCTGATTAAAAATAGTACTTACATTTATCATTTAGTAGATTGTTGAAATTTTGTGACCAACTTTCAACAACTTCTAGCGATGGAATGGGTGCGTTGGCTTCTGAAGTCCGTCTTTTGAAGAATTGAAGCACATTCCGTACATTCTTTGCACTAAATAAAGCAGAAGACTACATGATAATGTACGTTGAAAGAAAAGATGGTAACAACGAAAAAAGGTAATTTGGTAAAATGAACGAATCCGGATCTATTGTTTTCTTGGAATCCTACTACCTTATTACTATGCAGCTAACAATACTGTGATGTAACAGTATCATTGTCAGAATGTAACAAGATCAAGTAGCGCCTATGACCTGGGCATTTATTGATATTTGATACAAACACTGTAGCATTTAAAAAAAAATTGCTTACAAAAAAAACGATTCCAGCTATGTTAGTTTATAACGCAGGCTCTAGCGGTGTAGAGAATGATATAGATAAGAAAATTGATAGCAGCAAAGATGTATGCTGTTACGACACAAAAAGAATTATCTAGTTACCATTTATTAAATAGCAACTAACGCTCTCGTATCAATTTTATTTGGACTTGTCTTGTAAACAGACTCTGTCAGTGGTCAAATTTCAATGGGAAACACACGAGACAATAAATGGATGACATAGGAGGATACGTCAAATCTGAGGGCAAAACTAATTTTAGCAGCTGTTTAAATCAATTCTCTGAAAAACTGGCTTGACGCACAAAAACAATGAGTCATCAAAACAAGAAGAGTAATATAGCTATAGTTGTCTCCACCATGCATTCATACATTTATTTTCAAAACGCACACCATTTCATGAAAGGAAAAAATATTCAAAACGTTTAATCAATCTGATACTAAATTCGGTTTCATAACTCTTGGAAAGCACTGTGAAAGATTAAAAATGGTACAATGCTATGAGTAGAGCCAATAAAAGTAAATTTTATTACTAGATAAGTATAACAACAATTTATGTGAATTGAGAAATTGCCAACAAACTTACTAATACTTCATAGCGTAGATATACAGTCTAAGTAGATATATCCCTAATCTAACTACAGCTACTGTATCAAAGACTTGCTCACAACTGAATGCCTTACCAGCTATATTTTATCTTATAGTAAATGAAGCAAGGCCACAAAGATATTCTAAGATAACAGCGCGTGTGAATAATACGCATGAGTGAATTAACTAGACACTACCAGGCCTGATGCACTGTAACGAAAATAAGTTTTTACGTCAAACAAGGCAGAGGAGATATGTTAAAAAACAACCTGCGAAATGTTACAGGCAACTAATATACGGACAAAAAATGCTGCTAGTTGATGGTTTTGCTTAAACTTGTTCAAAGTGCTTAAAAGCTGCCTCACACACAACGACTCAATGTGATACCGTGATTTCTGATATTTGTCGTATCAAGCTAATGCGATTACCAAAGGAAACGTAAAACAATATTAAAAATAACAGAGAGAAACTCTAAAAATCACAGCCTTTGATGAAACCAGAAACTTTGATTTATTGATTTTTTATAATAAAGTTGGTTGTACTAACGACTTCACTAGAAAAGGCACCATTTTTATAAATAAAGTGTAGTGAAATCCTCAGCTAAATATACGAGTGTCTCATTATTATCATATTAGTTAATAAAAAACACTACTTAGAAATTTATGACACTGATACTGAGCGAATAAATCTATCAATAGACATGAACGTAACAGCAATGTTTTAAATAAACTTAGTTTTTCAGAAGAAACTCTATTAACCTTCTGCTACTAAAAATAACTAAATATTCAGCCAGTAAAGGTGGCAAGGTAATAAAATAGTAAAGAAAATGACATTGACGGTGTTGTAAGATTTTACTACCTACTTGAGAGGCGCAGATCGTCTCTTCAGCTTACGAGAAAATAGATGGTCGCCACGTACCATATTTAGTGAATAAAATCACAACCTTTCCTGGCAATAACTGTAACCAAACTACTGCTGCTCTTCAAGAGCGTAACTACGCTTCTTCTACTCACAGGTGAACAATAGAAAGTTCAAACTAGAGTCGCACAAACTGCTTTAGGCTAGACTTAAATATTTGTTTTGTTATAATAATTATTTGTGCTACTAAATGAGTCGATCCAGAATATAACCTGAAAGAATTACGCTACTAGAGAAACAGAATACAATCAGCAGTGGAAAGATAAAAGGAGACAATTACAGCTGCTGAGTCACCAACCTTTGTAATAAATAATTACTGCTAACCAGTTCGCAGGGGAATGTAAATTGTTCAACTTTGTTTCTCTTTTATACATCAATTACAAGTTACTCACTCAAAGTTGAAACCTTCACCCGCAATGGGGATTAGTTATAACTACTGCGTAGATTAGACTGCACCAGACAGTGATTACCAAGCACGCTGGACATGAAAACTAGTCAGACATGCAACCCAGGATAGACTTGCTCGTGAAAAAAATCGAACTCTTGACTTAAGCTTCACTATTAAGACCAAGTAAAAATTTTCTGCCAGAATATTGGTGCGTTACTATTCATTTCCTCACCACAGTTAGTAGCTTTGCTACTAGTATTTGTAGTGACTGGTTATTTGGGCACTGGAGAGAAGCTTTCTTTAGTTGGTTTTAATAATTTCCAATTGCTAGACGGATCTATATGATAAATGACTTTAAAGTATGAATGAGGGAGCGGGTGTTAGTGGGAGTAAACACTGGATATAAGTGACAGATTACGAAAATAAACTATGTGGGCGCAAGGAAACTGGGGCTACTAGTAGCTAGTAAGCCTTCAATTTGGTCTGGCATAACAAGATTACTTGTTAAAAAGTGATCAATTCTAACCACAATGTTCTATTTATAGGTTGTTATGAAAGGAATGCGTCGGATACAAAAAGAAAACAGTTTAACAGGATGCAAAAATTAAACATTTCATTTGAAAACTTCAAATGACCCTTTGAAAACTGCTAAGTCCATCAAAGTTAACATCTTTTGTAAAAATTACTGCTAAAAGAATCAAGTGGAAGCCATTTGTAAAACGGTGCCTATAGAAGCAAAGGTCAGAATAAAGAGAGAAAATGAAAGAAAAGAAACTATACCCAGTGTTGTTATATATCCATTACACACAATAACAAAAGTTGACTAGTTTACAAGTGGATAAAACCAGGAGCACAAAGTGCTCATAATATTTACAGAGGTTACGTATGCACCACCCTTGTTCATTCTAAGATATAATATATAGTCACAGTCTGAATATGAAATAAAATAGAATGAGGTAATAAATATGGAATGAAGACAACCATTCCATTAAGTCAGCCATTCATTTATAAATTACTTATTCCATAGCATACAATTGTTACATAACAATGTATAATATACACTGAACAACCCCCGGTGGTCCAACAGTGATCACTGCTGGGTCTGCTATAAATCTAAAGCTTGTATACATAACTAATGTAGTCAAAGAATAAACATCACTATCTGTCTGAGAGTGTCTTCCTTGCACAAATATTTAAGCCTGCACTAAACTAACTTTTCACCAAAGCTGCTTGAAAACATTTCTAACTATTGGAGTATGTAGATAACAGATCAATGCCTTTAACATGAAAATTGACTAGTTTATAAAAATTTAATTAGATTTTACGAACAAAACATGTTGAACCATCAAACAAATTCAACGGTCTAACCAGTTTTTTATGTAAATTTTGGTTGGCATAAAGCTACCGTGACAAGTTGAAACAATTAATTCTATCATGGCTGACAGCTGATTTAAAAGCAACCTTTGATAGTGAACATATATTTCTATCCATTTTATTGCACAAAACTGAGAGCAGACAATCCTAAAGTTCAATGACATACTTGACACCTATTCATCTAATTCAAAACACATTTAGGCTCTTACTGCAAACTCTCCCAGCTGACACTTAAAAATAGATATATATATTTATATACACAAGAAGAAATGGTTTATTTGTATTAGCAGGTAATTCAATAGCAGAAACAGGATTTCTCATGCACTTCAACCGGAGAGCAGCTGAGCTGGAGTGGTCACTGACGTTGGCGAACAATTGATTGCCAGTTTTTCATCCCAAACAAAACAGAATTAATAGGTATATATATACACATGGTTGATTATAATAATACTAATGATAGGTGTTAATCAGTGGTTAATCACATTTCATGCTGTCTACATAGATTACTTTATTCCCTTTCAGGGATGAGGGCTCAAAAGAACAATTCATTATGGAGATAATTTTAAACAGCTGAAAACTTTTAGTAACTATTTTATGAACATAAAATGTTTGCCAGATGATATTTAATCACCCATAAATTATTATACCCTTTTGTAAGTTGTGAATGCAAATAAAGCTGAAAAAAAAACAACAAAATCTATCCACTTTTTTATCGAATTGAACACAATGTTTTTTTTCACAAAGAACAGCTTGAATTGTGGCAAGCATTTGTTCATTATTACTAAACCATAAAGCATTATTGACCAGCATTATTGACCATAATTCAAAATGTAAATATTATTTTATTTTTTTAATACAGACCAACATTGAGGAGTTATCTCCTCCATGACCTGTTGGATGACCCACTAAATTTTTTATAAGCGATTGAATTAAACTGATATTCAACACATAAAATCGTCAAAGCTCTTTTTACGTGCAACATGCCGTAAACTCTTTTATTTTAACGTACATTTCATGTTTAATCTTTTTCAGGTGATGTTGAAAAACATAAAACGTAGAATCAAAACTTGAACTGGTTGAGAACTTGCCGCACTGACACAGAAGCAGTCCAGGAGAGCTTGTGTTGAACAACTACTTGGATTACTCAAGAACTGAAGAAACTATGATAACCGACAGCATTAGATTAGCGGTCTTTCAACAATAAACTGATGAAATGGAATAATTTAATTACGGTTTCAACTCCTTAACGAAATAGTTCATCAAATGCAACCAAGCAGTCAGCTAGGGGAGATAACTCATCAAATGTCTAGATTTTCTTCAATATACATCAACTGTTGCGTGTTTGGATTCTTGCTCACAATAGATTTGGTGCAACTCCCACAGGAGGCTGTCACACAGCTCAAACGCGTATAATAGTTACACATACTATAAATAAAAAGTTACGAAAAGATGGCATTGCTTGCTGCGATACAGTAATGAAATGTGGCAATAATTTGCACAACAAACCATGTTATTGCGATGTACTACATGTTACAAACATTATACATTTTGTAAGCTAAACAAATAATGTCACAATTGTTTTATGCTATTATTTTATTTGCGCAATGCTTGGCATTATATTAATTATTACTAAACTAAAATTATTGTTTTGGACAGATGTATAACATTTGTGTGAAAAGACAACTCCCAAAAATTTATCTTCTTTTCAAATTGTTAGATTGATATAGAACAACTTGATTGCAAAAAGTTTGTAAGTAAAATGGTGAACACCAAATTTGCCATTTTCCAACATAGTTTTTAGCTATTGTTAAAACAAAAGTTACTTTTAACTAACATTGTTAAAACAAAAGTTACTTTTAACTAACATTTTTGATAAGTCTGAGTTTTATATAAATGTGCAAATAATAAATATTATGACTTTTGGACAAACTTGAAGCTAAGTCTATCTTGGAAACTAAGTTTCAGCAATATTCTCTAAAGCTGGAACAATGTGAATAGCCAATACCAAGTTTCACAATCTAAAGAGACAAAAGCTAACGCATGCACGCTTTAGAAAGCTCGATACCCACAATTCACTTTAGCTAAACCTATTCAAACAATCGTGACTGTGAATCTTGTTAGGCAGATTGCTTTCGCTGCCAATACAATAATTAGGCTCATTGGAGCTGAAGATGTATTCTTCGTGCTATCGCTGTGCTGGTGATGCATTGTGGGTAACTCTACCAGCTAATGAATAGGGAGATAATGTTTAGTAAGATGTTATCGAGAAAGTAATCTGGTTAAGCACAATGTCACTATAATTTCATTAGTGAAAATATGGAAATCAAGTCCAATAATTAAAATAAATGCAAATTAGTTGAGGCTGCGTGAGAAGTCAGCTACGTGTTGATCACGCACAAACATATTTTACCTACATACAAAATCTGGTTTGGCATAAACATGAAGGCTTGACATGTTGTTTTGAAGGTCTGAGAAAGCTTTCTAGATGGTTCCAAGAAACTGCAGATTCATAAACCAATACAGCTGCAGTATATAGTATACAGTTAACAGCTAGATAGTTAGAGACGTGATTAGCAAAGTGGTACAACAAAGCGACAAACGAACATGATGCCCCAAAAATGAATAGTCAGGATTATATGATGAAATAATTTAATGCGCCGAATGACCTCATTTAGTTTCTGTTTTCAAGTTCCTTCAATTACTTGTGACTAATTTTTTCAGGCCTGTTGCGTCATTCAAAATGTCTGCTGAAACTGACTGATTGACAAATTAATGAACCATTTTATGCGCAAAAGTTATTTTAATTTAAAAAAATTATGCTGTTTTCTGATGGAACATAAATTGTAATGTACATACTAGTTATTAATACTAGTAAGAACGCATGGCAGCTTCAAAGGATTATACAAGAGAATGAATCAATGAAAGTTGGCTGAAGAACCATGTACAGCGTGTCGCAGGCAAATTATTGGCCAGCTTTGATGCTGTATCTGGATAAACAAACTTGTGTAATTTTAGGACTATTTTTGGCTACCTAATCAGTTGTATGAAATCTAAGCTCTTGGGAACTGGAGAGCAATAAGAGAATTTTTGAGGTAATCACCTCTGTTTCAATAAAACAGCATTAGTTCCCACGAATAACTCCCGATAGACCTGACTGCCATTTACACACTCATTATGGAGTTATGGAGTCAATCAAACTGATTGCTAGATGTCACTGCAATGGATATATTTATATACATCCTGAAAGCTATAGCGTACCGTTTGTAATGTTATATGTATAAACACTGCATTTGTCGGCTCAGCCATCTTGAAATAGCCTTGAGCGCATCTCAATTTCCTTTTTAATCAAATGCAACAATAAAATTTCCGATCTATGACTTCAGTAGATGGCAAGCCACTATTTTGCGGCGAAATAAATTTTTGAAAGTTTACAATTAAAAGATCTTACCCCAAAAAGCTATCATCAGCTGAAACAATTCCCTTTCGTTTACCGACATCTTCAAACTCGCTTGAGTGACGTGCACTAGTCGAATCAACGAATGCACGAGGTCTAGTGCCACTTGTTATTGAGCCGTGAAAAAGGGTGTCATCACTAGAGTACCGCCTCGACTCTTTACGAGAAGATTTAGAACTTGTTTCAACCAATGTCTCCTGTTTTAGCCGACTCTTCAGTTTGTCGTTGATTTCCTGTCCAGCCAGCGGAGGAATCATTTGCATAGTTAGAGAGATAAGCATGCTTGGTGCTGAATCAGGTCGAAGTGGTTTTCCTTTCTTTGGTGACAGCATGATGCCCGGGAAAAAAATACCACTGCATGGAGCTTACATGTCTTGACGAGAGAGCAGTCAGCAATAACTGAAGGCAGCGATGGTTACTAGTTAACACTAGTAATGTCTTGGTGAGCACTCTTTGATGAACAAAAATGCTGTGAGCTTAGATGCTGTGCTTGGAAAGAACTGATGCTACTTGTAGCCACTCCTACAATTATTTATCCATCTAGCCAATGTAAACCATTGATGAGCTCTCACAGAACACTGTAATTGGAATAACCAACTACTGTACATTCCCCACGATGAGCTAAGAGCAGCATTGCTGCTTTCTTAAAAATCAGTAACAAGTCCACCCAGCAGACCCACTTTTATTGTTCTATAGTTTTGACTAACTTTAATAAAGGTTTTCTAATTCGACTAAAAAATTCAATTTAAAAGTAATGAAATTAAAAACATATTTTATCACTTTAGCTTTTTATATTTCACTATCAATTAATATATATATGCTTAGAGATTGTTTCAATCATTTTACTGACACATTTATTATTTAACCGAGGGTTTTTAGGTTTATCATGAATTGATTATAATTTTTGGTTGACAAGAAAATCACGAGTTGTCTTCGTTTTAAAAAAAAATAAATTTACCACTTAATATAAGTAATTCTGTGATACGTTACAGCGATAAAAATGTTTTATTTTATTTTCAGAAAAACAGCATTATCTCACATGTTTTCCACCACAAATGAGGGCATCTTATTCAGACAGAGGAGGAAGTTATCGTAGTTCAACGAACTCACAATATTGATTTTCATTAATTTCATTGCACTGATGGTAGGCATCCATTGATGGCAAGCTTCATTAGTGTAGCTCTCAATGCACAGCGAATGACATCCAATATCTCAGTCAACTCCCATACACTGTAAATGCCTCAAACTGGGTTTTGGTGCATTTCTATCTTTAGACAGAGAGGGAATACATGGCACAGAATTCAATTATACTGACACTGAATAGAGTTGACACCAGATGGCAAATACTATTTTTAGTAGACTGTGTTTACTATGAATCAAATAAATCAACAACATAGTTGCTTATAAAAAACACTGTCCTTAGAGTAGGTTGCTACAAAAGTTGGTGAGTCTAGCCAACCATTCTTGTACAACCGTAGTATTCACTAAACCAGAGACTCACTATCGATCATTCCTATCTAAACACGACAACCCATAAATATTGTTGGATGTTGAAACTAGTATTTTGACTTCCTTCACTTCCTTAGCCTGAAACTTCACCCTCAGGAACAATAAAACATGAAATTCTATGAATCTATGAAATAAGAACAGGCAATGAATATATTTGAAAATAATGCTCCGAGCAGAACAATTTTCAGACTTGTTGCGGGAAAACACTTTTGATAACTTGAATGCTGACGTTTCACACAAATACTAATTACCCAAACCAGCGATTAGCACGCTGCGCTGGACAACGCATCTCGGTCATAAAACTCACTAAAATTTCTGCAGGCAAGTCTTGACCTTTACTTGTGTATTCACTGAGTAAACATCTACGCATAGTCAATTACTGGACTGCCTACAGTAAGATTTGGAATTGTCTTCTCTTTTATGAAATGAAAGTAGACAACCATTTGCGAAAGTAACGAACTACTGCGTGGAACTGGATGAGGATAGATGACAAGAAAGTGGCATTTAGAAGAGCAGGCATGTAGACATATAGACATATAGACAAGTCTCAAGGAGCAAATACACAACCTTCAGTTTAATCAATACAAATAGCAATGGTGACTGCGGCTTTCTATCAACTATATATAAAGACATCATAAGGTCTCATTATCAAAAATGCAATACTTTTTTTTGGAGAAAATTCATAAATAATCAGAACAGGAGTTGAAATAGTCGCCTCAAATGCCAGCAACCACATTTGCTATTAGTAGAAAAAGATTAAAAGCTTTTTCTTACCAATTTTTTTTTAAAGAACCGATTTTAGCATTTGTTTTTTCCAAAAGAAATAACCCAGTGAAGAGTTCAGAGTTTTTTTCATGCATTTGAAAGTTGGAGTGGTTACTTAAATATACCCTCCTATTGGCGCAGATCTCGTTGGTTTTGTGGTTATGAACACAGCACTGACAACAGCTCTCACATTTTCTTCTGGATATCATCAAAATGTATTAAATAAAAAGTTGAAGATTTTCATGTACTAATGACAAAACCGTTTTTATCTATTTGTGTAATAAAATGAAAAATTTTGCATTAGAATCATACATTTACACCTCAAGTTTATTAGCTCCATCTTGTGTAATGTAAAGAAAAGGGTGGAAAATAGAGGAGTTATGGTACACAGGCAGATGCCATTTGCATATCCAACAAACTCAATTATTGATAAAAATATTTTCTTTGGTTCGAACTCCCCGCTGCATGATTGCAACAATGAGAGCTAAAAATAGCAACTCAGCCGAGTGAATTAATTTCATTATTTAGGTTGGTTAGAAATGAAATGTCGCAAATGCAAACATCAATAAATCCTATAAACAGACAGAGACGTGATATTGGGTAATAGGTGCATACGCTTGGGCTTGTAATGCTTGCGGGAACGCTTCGCTTGAGTTATATAAAGTACATCAAGTTCAGCGAGTGCAATAAATAAATAAATGAATAATTATAGATAATAATTAATATTTACAAATCGACCACTAAGACAAACTAATAAAGACAATGACTCCTTTTTGTATCAATTTTTTTGTTCAACTATTTTTCAATAGAGGTCTTTGTAGTAAATAACATACAAGACGAGTGTTGCATTTAAAGTTCAAGATCAGTTAACCTCCTTATGAACATGTAGTAAACCTAACGCTTTCTTATTAAATTCAAAGAAAAATCAGATGTTTTTAAGGCGAAAAGTTTCCAAATAAAATTATTATTATCAAACTTCCGCCCCACAGTGTGTCTTTTTTATCTTGTAAGTCAGATTGACTTTGGGAAAGGCGTGAAGCACCGTGACAATTCTCGAGAAAAACATTTTTAACAACATGTTTATGGGATTTGATATTTCAATGCGCCATCGAGTAAAATTTATAATAACAATAATAATACAAAACGCACTGCTGATTGCCACTACAAGCTAAACAATATATATAATGCATCCGATAACACAAACACGGTTTGGCATCATGCTGCTCCCATGTATAGCAACAAAACTTGAGGCTGTAGCAATCATGTGAAAAGACAACTCCTAAATCACCCACAACGAGTTGTTAAACACCACACCGATGGCAGTGTTCAAAGGCATGCAATAATTTTAGGGATATTTATGGGTATGAATGACAATAAAACAATATTGTTATCTCAGTGTTGAAACTGATTTGCACAATAGCAAGCATGTAAACTAATGCTATTTCAAAGGGTCGGTTGCCAAGACAACTAACAAATAAAACTTTGTATAAAATGGCAGTGTTTAGTAGATAGCACCAATGACTACAATAATTAATAATTAATTGCTAGTTACCGAAATGTGTTACTTATTCCAGAGGCACTAACAAAATCAAGAAACAGTGAATCAATGTGCAGTCTAATGCAAGTTCTAGTGAGGAACGACAACTCCAAGGCAAGAAGGAATGACAACTCTTAAATTGGCAATGCATTGGACAAAACAGCGGTTTAATTTATCACAGCTTCTTTAAATGTAAACCAACTCATTGATTCCAATTGACACTTAAAACAGCTTTTGAGTCGTGTTTTCAATGCATCAAGTTGTGGAAACAATGTAATCAACTATTCAAATAAATTGTTATATTGTAGTTTGAAATAAATATAATGTATTTGCGGAAGTCCACAATTCTGAACGCGTTAAGCACAACAAAAAATCAATTGTTCGAAACAGTAGCTTCACAATGTGAGCAGTATAACTAAATTTTATCTGTTGTCATTCCTTGTTTGATTGCACTTCAAATAGGAGTAATCTGCACTAAGAAAGCAGACAACTCCCATAATTTGCATAAACTAGCTACTAATTAATGAAATAACTTACACAGCACTAAATTTCCTCTGCCTTCCATCCCCTTTGCCTGAGTTCTACAAAAGCAAGACAGTAAAATACTCTGATGTTTATATAACAAATATTATCGAATAAGAAAACGAAAAAACATAACAGAGCAAAAAGCAATATGGAAGTATTCTGGAATTTTGGTCTTCTAGAGTAATTTGAAATGCTAAATTACGATGGATTTTAAACCAATTTTTTCACCACAAAATGATAAATGTGTTTTTTTTTTAACAACAAACATTACACTAACAAATATGAAACATAGTAAAAAAAAATTAATTTTTCTTGTAGGTCCCCTCAGGCAGTTTTCACATACTGTTTCTGAAATATTTGTTGCTAATGTAAATGCTGCAACATTTACTATAACGACATTGCCAGGTCTGGTCACGTAAAGTGAAGGCATTTGTAACTACTTATTATTATACAATTCCCTATACATATTAGTGAGTCAAACTAACATCATTTCTCCAGGGACTTTGATAAAAGCTACTTTCTGAATAATGCTATAAGCAAACTAAACAACTTATGGAAAAAGATTGTCGGCTTCATTAGACTTACGTTTAAAAAAGATTGTGTTTAAAGAGAAATTATTCAACAAAGTTGCAACTTGAAAAATGTTTTTAAGGAAAATTTATTAATCAAAAACTTTTAATAGCATCATTTTAACTACACAAGTTTTTGTCGATGCACAAAATTAATTTTTTACAAGAAAGACCCAAAAATATGGAGCACGCAATTAACAGATGGCAAAATTAAATTTTTTTAAGTGTTGGGATTTGAAGTGAGAAGGAGCAAAGTTTGATGAAGAATAATTTGAAGAGAGTAGGCTCTAGCTAGGTGAACAGCAGAAAACAGCAGAGTAGGGAGCTGGCCAATAAATATCGAACGCACCAAAGCAAGTAGAATATAAATTAGCTAGTTATTGTAGCTAATAGCTATCTAAAGCACTTAGACAAGTTAAATGCCTTACAACATAGATGTCAAGTAGGGCATGATAGCTCTATGTACTTTTGTTGTTTATAATGCGCTAATTATTGTATAGTTGAATCTTACAACAATTTGCTTTTATGGATTAATTTTGCTAATATATAGTATATAGTGACTATCTTCTACATAACTCGCACAGCCTTATAAAAAAATAAATCGTAAACGTGATCGCCCAAACTATACTCTGGTCAAAAACGGAGAGGAACTACAAACTTCATGAAACCTACATGTGCAAAAAAAAATTGTTTTCAACAGATCCAGGTTTTTTTCCAAGTGTGAAGTAACTAATAAATGTATTTTGCTTTTGAATTCATCATCAAAAACTTATTTAGATTAGAAAGTAGATCAACCATGTTAAAATGTTTTACGTAGAATTTAAGGAAATGTAGATAACACGAATAGATTCACCTTTACAATTGCAGCGAGTTCGCACAGCCCACACTCACAACCGCTATTTACAATGATTCCTCTGTGTGATCGTTCACAAACGTTAGCGTACCCTAGGGTGTGCTACGCTATCCTTATTGAATGACAAAGCTCTCCATAGATATGATGAACGAGTGTGACTGATAAGAGAGTAGACTAGTAATATAAACAGACATAACGTCCACCCCTACTTTTCCCTCCTCGTATTAATCACCACCATACGTATGAATAACCAGGAAAAATCAGTAAACTAAAATATCAAAAGTCAATCCTCAATTTTTGACAAGCCAGGATCAGTAAACCTGGTGGAGCACTTGCGTAACATTACTCATTTCTGGAGGAGCAGCAAATCCCAACACAAGCATGGTTACTCCTGTACACACCACGGAGAGATTTAAATACTTAATTCCAATTACAATATTGTTTGCAAACACCAAATGTAATTGGGAAACCAAAATTTTCGATTGGCGAATGTTAAAAATTACCATTGGTTAACTCGAGTTCAAAAAAATTGAAAAAACTTCAAACACTTGGGCAAAAATAGAGTTAGTAGCAACATAAGATAGCGTAGTTTTCAAGCGCAATAATGCTTTGAACTGAAGGGGTGATGGACAGACAGACAGACTTACATCATATTAAAAAACAATCATAAGTATAGCACAGTTAACTAGCTAGGTTAACTTAATTAGCTTGATATTGTAGCTTAGTAACTTCAAAATAATAAGCTACAATATAAACTGCTTTACGCGATGAGCAAACGGCTGAATGCCAGAGATAATTTTTTACTGGTCACTTGACATCTAGAGGGAGAAATATATGGTGCTGATATGGTAACACTGTTCAACAACTTCCGAATCTAGTCCTAGCTGATGCGCCGATATGAAAAGAAATGCTGTATGTTATCAAAGCCTTTGATTATGTGAAACAGGATGGCAATGATTGATTGCTAATTCTGTCAAATCTTGGCAGCGGCTGAAATACCAGGTGAATGGTGGACAGAAAGCATAACAGGCTTCTGTAAGCGTAATATTTCATGATTATTTCAATTATAAAAACTCGAACTGTCACGCAAACTGATTGATGTGTTAACTTTTTGACATAGAAAGGTTTGATTCAATCTTCTGCTCATAGTAGATTACTTAACTAGAAGAAGGAACTGTATTGAGACATCTGTAGAACATCTTGTCTAGCAAAGTAAACAGTAAGACAACGTTTTGTTATTTAATCTTAATTATTATCATTGTAAACAAATTGGAAATATTCAACAGGGTAGAAGAAGAATGGAATGAGAGAATGGAGAAACACATGGAGGGGAAGAAATGCAAAAAGGAAGAGAGAAGAAACACATGGAAGGGGAAGAAATACAAAAAGGAAGAGGGAAGAAAGGTGTTGAGCACTCGAAAACTTACTTGCATAGAATGAAAAGACACGGCGGATCCATTGGAAAATCGCCGATCCATTCGAGTTTCGCAACTCCTAACGCGACGTAAATCAAACACCTCCAAATGTCCAGAGCTGCCTGAATGCTGTTTGACTGACAGCTTTGGCAGCGCTAAGAAACCACTGCCATTATTATTATTCTTCTTCAACATGGCTGTGACGGATGGAAGAGAGCTAACTACACGCAATTCTCGCCAATAGTTAATAGATATTGCAACTGCCAGCTGTCACACAGGCCAAACAACTGTCAACTGCTTACACTAACTACCATTCACAGTGCATTCACTTTTAAATACGAAAACTTCTGTAAACTATGATAAACATAGATAACTTTACAATCAGCAGTTATCTTTTAATCACTTGATATCGCAAATACCACTATCTCAATCTGAGTAAATCCCGAGATTCCTACACTTTGACGATATGTATATATCCGTCCAGATTGAGAGACCAACTATGAGTGGCCAGTATTTCGTAGAACAAATGCAGCTTGACGTAAATTCAATTAGTCCTCAATGTCTGCGTGTAATCCCTACAAGCCTATGACACCGTAGCTAGCGCAATGAGTTGTCACAAACGCTTGTTCCGCACCATCAATTTACCAAACACTGTCAACAACCTTTGAAAGTGGATTACACAGTTCAAAACTCATTCATGTTGAGTACGTTGATCAAGTTGCAGTTAGACGTTGGAATAGTAGGTGTAAGTAACCGTGTAATAGCGTATTTATATCAATTCGACTGCTGAGGCAAGAGCTGAAGCGCAATAAAGTCGACTCCGACTAAAGTAACGTACTTGAGCCTGCAGTTGACGATGCAAAAATAAACGAGACTAGATGAAGCGCAGAAAGAAACAGAAAGAGAGCAATGCATCCAATTAATGGCTGCTGCTATGATTGCTGTGTAGTTCAACTACCTTCAACTGAAGCTCAGCAGCACAAAAGAAATGAAAGAGCTGGAGGGAAGTTAAAAGAGGGACATTATTGATTGAAAAGACACTGATTAAATGAGTGGAAGGTATAAAAGTTAAATCTGCCATAATTTAAAATAATCTGACAAACTACTATGATACTAGTTATTGGCTTTTACAATTGCATGTCTAGAGTTACCTTCTCACTAAACAAGAGAACACAATTACTGATCTGAGCAAAAATAAATTTTAGATATGAGCATCATCATAATTTTTTTTAAATGCTGTGGCACATTAGTTTACAGTGTTTTTTTTTTAACTTGGAGGCTATTGATTTAGGGGCTACAAAATATAAAAATAATTTTCAAAAAAACCATGACATTAAAACGAGCATATTTTCGCCAAAATACACGATAAATCAGTGTTTTCAACATATACAAACATTCAAAGAGAAAAGTAGTAATCAATGAAGGCTTGCATGACATAAAGCTATAAGCTAAAAATAATTTTAAAATTACAACATAAAAAAACCAGTGAGGAAAGACAACTACCACACTTTATAGAATGAGAAGAACCAGAAATGAAGAGAGATATTTTTGGAAGAACATTTGAGAAAGAGAGCAAACACACAGTAGCAGGAGCAGGCACTAGCACACGCACTCACATATGCACACAGACTGCATACACATTCATGCACTCAATAAATCAAACTCAAATATTTCGAAAAAAAGATTTCGTAATACATTGACAAAGTTGTAAATGTTTAAACTAATAGGTGTGACCACCACCTAGCTGTATAGGCTTTCTTAAGCTTTTAAAAGGGTTACAAATTTTAAAAAAATCATTTTATGACTTCAAAAACTTATGTGCAAAGTTGTACACTTCAGTTCTTACTGCGAAAGAAAAAAACTACCAATAAGAAAAAACTTGAGCGTAATGTAGCAGTTCATAGCGGTTGAAAACATGAGACAATCTGTTTTCCCAATAAAACGAGTGAGAATGTTTAGAAGCAACAAAATTAATCAAGAGCAGCTGTTAGTAGTTGTTAGTAATCAACCCTCCCCGTGCCTGTACCTGATCAACTGAGAGCTGATTCATCTGTTGCTGAAGAAAGCGAGCATGACTTGGAGTTGTCACCACTGTGTTCGAGTAACTCTTGCTTCTTCTAATTCTATTGGTCAGTGTTTTCCGCTGAGCCGGCGATCGCTTGGACAGTTTAGCATCAGATTCGACATGAGGCAGTGCAAAAGAAAGCTTTGATGAGCTGGTGTAGTCGGTGGTGGTAGTAGAGGACAGTGGCGTACAAGGGGTGGATGGAGGGCTTGACAGAGGGGAGTCCCCCAAAGTAAATGAAGCTTTAGAAGGGTGACACGGTAGTTCACATCTCTGAGAGTCAAAAGTACAGTTAACAACGTTATCATCTGACAGAGACTTTCGTCTGCTGCAAGATCCAAGAATTGAACCAGAAGTTTCAGTTTGCGGGTAAGATAAGTCTGAAGGTTTTTGACTGCTGGTTGGAGTGCACATGTCCTCCCCGTATCCAGACATTGACTGACTAGACATTTCTTCTGAGTAGATTTCTGGGTTAGAAAAAGATCTGTGATGGCGGCTCTGATTGCAGACTTCTAACAGATGAACTCCACCTGCAGAGTCCAGGTCGCTTTCGTGGACCTTGGGGGAGGTCATATGACTGGCAGCTACTTCGGACTGCTGACTGTGAGAAGAAAGACTCTTATCTATAGGAGTAGATGCACACTCAGAGGGTGTGACATCATGGCTACAGCTAAGATGCATGCTAGTGTTGGTGAGGTCATCTCCCTCTTCAGTTATGGCAGACAGATCAATTGGTGGAGTTCGCATGTTTATGAACGCATTACTCGCCATTCCGTCCCCTTCTCTGTCAGCGTATGTATCAGTGTCCAACTGCTGCTGACCGGCAGCAAAATTGTTATTGTTGTTGAAGTTGACAGCTACTGTCATCGCTTGCTTCGCTTCATGTTTAGTGTAGTCTGCCAGCTGTAAGCATTCAGAAGTTGTCTCCCCACTACTATTGTTGCGTAGCTGATTACTGGAACACAAGTCATCTGCTATGGCTGTCATACTGTCACTTAAACCATCTGCTGCTCGTCCTTTACAAGGTGGAGATGACTCCTGCGCATCGCAGCAAAGCTCGTCTACTTCTGCGCATTCAGAAGACTCACTCACTTGGATTCCCTGCAAGTATTTAGTAACAAAAAATAATTATACCGTGTTGAAGTAGAGAACCTTACCCGGTTACAGCTCGTTGCCATGGTTACAGCTCGTTGCCAGAGTGAGAATGTTTTTACATTCGTTAGGATTACTTTAATAGAGCAAAGCTTTTATTAGTTTCTATTGCACAAAAATTGAAAAAAAACAACGTAATCAAAATTTAAGAAAGATCTAAAGTATTAAATTTAAAAACATCTGTTGACAAAAGCTCAAAAAATTCTTATTTCAAATATTCACTATTTTTAGAAATAAAATTCTATTCTAATAATAAAAAATATCTTGTTGATTTGATGAAATTACAAGATCAGGCGAGATAATGAGAGTATTCGCGAACTGTTCGTCGAACAAAGTGAAAAAAAATGATAAGTGTTCGTAGTTCAGTATGTCGCATATGCAACAGAACATTGGTTTAGAGCAACATAAATATTCAATGAAATGTTATAGTTTACCGATCAAACCATAAAGAAGATAACTCCCAATCTTCAAAGTAATCAAGAAAATAATAAAACTTGAGCTGCTAAAAACTGGAATAGTTTGTCAAGCTGCCCTTCGATTTAGTAAATTTTGAGCTCTTGCAGTTATTTGAATGGTTTTTCAAGGATATAAAACCGGTCTATGGAAATGGAAAAAATCAACTCGCTCGTTAATATTTATTTAATGCTCAGTTTCATTCGCTACCTACAAACAATATCAATAAATACTTGCTGATTATTTTTTATCCAGTGAGCTACTTTTTGTTGACCGACGAGTCCCGAACAAAATTATTATTTATTGATGAAATTTATTGCTGCCTGATTATTTTTATTGCAATGTGTTCGAGGTCAAGAGGTCGCGAATACTCATAATGCGCTTTTACAAAATATACAAAAACAAGAGTTAGAACAGTAATCAGTCGAACTTGTACAGGTGACAGTTTGAGGGAAAATTATATAGAGCTTAAAATTACTAGTCGTCAGAGCAATAAATTACACCGTATCGGTTAGCTGCCACTTCATGAACTCTATCTGTGAAATGGTATCAAGTCCATGAACCCAATGCAGTTAATAGACAACCCAGCAGCACTGCTACATAGCGTACATGACAGGCAAAGACAGCTCATAGTTTCATGTCCTATTAGTAGCAAAATAATCTCATCCAGTGCAAGATTCGCTTTGGTTTTAAGGATTTTATGGCCAGCTAACCGAGACTGTTTGCTTTTTAAAGTAATCAATTGGCTTTACTTAATCCTTTACAAAAGCAGCTAAAAGAACTTGAACCTTTCCTGTTAGTTAAAACCCAACTCGCAACCGGATATGTTCTATATCAAAATGGCGCTGCAAGCCATCATCTCATTTGTCACCAACTATTCACAAGTAATAAAAATGATATTGTATTTCTTTACATTGGAAAACTTTTACTCCACCTCCCTATTGTTGTAAGTTATAAAAATGTAGTAATAGCTTGATATAAAGGAGTTGTCTCTCCCCAACAAAATGACAACTCCTAATATTATAGTGTGCTTAGTCAAAAACGCAGTGAATGATTTGCTCACTGATGCATGCTAATGAAAAGTGCACACAAAGGCAATTTATTAGCTGTCGGTTAGAGAATAGTTAACACTGATATAATTTTCTGTGCCGATGCAATCGATTCAGAAATGCTGCCAGTAGATAGCACTCCAACAATGAATGCATCATTGTTACATATATTGATGTTAAGCATTGCTTCCAATATAATGAATGTTACTTCATGAGTACTAGTAATAGTAGTAGTAAATAACATCCTAGGCTCTAAAGGCTTCTGGTTAAAGTATTCATCTTACGAATCATAAAAAGACACTATGATTTTATACATTTAAATACTGATTAATGAATAATCACAAAACATAATCCTGGAAATCTAACTAGGTTTGATGACAGTTACTCCTAGTTACTAATTTTCACAAAACCAATTCATTTTAAAAGTCAACCGGGAGCCACTCATTGCATTTGTTAGCCATCAAACTTGTTTACCACGTAACGCAAACAATCCACTAGTAAAATTATGTTGATATTTCCGTGCTTGTAAAATGCAGCTTCAAACTAAATCAACTTCAAATATTTTAGAGCAAAAAATGTGTTAAAAACACTGAGACTTGACCTGCACATAGACTTTTTATTGATAGATTTAACACCAAACCTGCCCGAAAGTTTTTTTTTGCAAATTGAAGATCATATAGAAAACATTCAGCATGCAGTCAGTAATAATTAATAATTATTAAACAGTAGGAGAAAGTGACCAACATGTAAATTAGTGATCAATCTAATTTGTTTTACATATTTTTCACCAATGCAAATGTTCTCCTTCATCTTTCCACACCAAACAAAATGCTGAAACTAACGTATAAAAAGCGAAGTTGCTTATATCTTGAGGGCAAAGGGTTGGCTTATTAAAAGAAAACAGATCAGATGAGTGGCTGTCTCACCTTTTACTCACCCTGCAGTGCCACAGGGAGGCCTGATAAGCAGGGCTTAGCACTAATGCTGCCGTGCCTGCTGCCAAAGCTACTAAAGGAGGATCTATTATTTTGAGCAATAGTATTATAGGCCTAAAAACTGTGCCTTCTGTGCATTGCAGGCAAAAAAAGCACAAAGTGGCACTCTATTGGGTGATCTGCGTAGTTGAACAAATGAATGTAGCCGTAGGGCCCACTCTAATGTGTGACATTAACTCCGCATCAAACCCAAGCATTAATGTTATTTAGGAGAAATTGGTCCCTTGTGGAAAAGCAACAAACATACAGTTATTATCGACAAGCTTTCTGTTACAATATTTTGTCTGTGATATCAAAATGTAAAATAAATATTTATGCGATTAATAATTTATCATTCAGATAAACTCGGATTAATTATTTATAGAAACATATGTCACCTATAGCATTAAATTACTTGGGATGCATGTCACGCTGCTTTAGCTACCTGCGGCCTATCGATTTTGCTAAAAAATTACTAACAAGGCACTGAGTGTTACTGTTATCAATGAGGTGGATATGTCTAGATTGATACAAAGAAGACTTCGGACTTTGATAAATTTTTAGATGAGTCCTACTTATAATCTGTAGTTACTTTCCTTTTCTGTAGCAGTTTTAGAGATATTTTTTGTCCTACAAACTTGGAAATTTATAGTTGAATACAACAGTTTTCTCCAAACATGTTATTCTACTAATGGTAAATATCCAAATAACTAAAACAGCAACATAGTAGGTCGGAGTTGATAATTGGAAGTTTGAAAAAAAATTAAAAGAAATTAATACAACGAAATCACAAAAATTGATGTCTTTTATCTCACATCAGTGTAAGAATCTTTAGTACTTTCACCTCAATCATACTACAGCATTCTCACTCATGCAGAAGTGGACTAGAAATGGATGAGTGAGTGAGATGAGTACAGTGGAGAATGTGAGAAGACCTGGTGAGAGAAAAGTCTGGAAACATTTTAGAAGTTAAATTGTTACAACTTTTTTGGAGCGCAAAAGCTCTTTGCACAAACTAATATCTTTTTTGATAACAAACAACATCCGAGACGGAAGAAGTCATATAAGCAGAGTAGTAGCGAAAAGATAAGAAATTTTATCAGAATCAAATGACCAACAGCACTGAAAGGTAATAAAAGCAAAGCCAACATTTAGTTTCAATTCTACCGAGGTCCAGTGCTGTTCGTCAAGCAAAAGTAAGAACTCACGGCATCCTCTAACTTATCAGCAATGTCACTTTGAGAACGAGTGACAGGTTTCTTTGCATAGCTTTCTTCTAAAGATTTTTTGCTCTCAGTGGTCTGCATGGAAGTGTTTGGGTTGCTTATCTGTGGTGCAGAAATCCTGCGATGTTTCTCCAACAGGTTGCCTACATTCACTGGACGGCGATACGGCGAAGTTTTAGGCAAATCATTAGAAACTGAGTCCAATAACTCAGATACTGAATAACAACTACCAGAGGGGTTGCAGTTGTCAACGTCAGTAGGAGAAGTAGTCACAACTGTATCATTGCTAGTTAAATTTTCAGTTTCTTCGCCTGCTATGTTTTCCAATCCCGATGCGAGTTTGGAGCTGAGTAAGCCCATAGAATCAGTTGGTAGCAAACTATCGCCATCTATCAGTGGGAGGTTTGTACCATCAGACTCGGAATGTTTTCTTTCAATTGTTTCTTCAGACGAAAGTAAACCATCAACGTTGTTGGAAATTTCAAGCGGTAGTTCTGCTGTTTCCAGTTGTGGCATACAAACGCATGTATCAGCCACACTACTACCTTCTGAAGTTTCCACACCTCCTGCCTCCATATTATCGTTGTTGATATTTTGTTTTGATACAACGTTACAATTAAAATCAGCAGAGGAGGGAGGTAGACAACAGGAAAAATCAAACTGCAGATGTTCTCCGGCCCCGACAACTTCTTCCGATTTACCAAAGCAGGCATCAATTTTAGATGATGAAGAAGACTCACCAATTTCAGTCGAGGTGTACTGATGCTGGTTAGCAACATCGTTTGAAGAAGAATCTTCAGGCAAATCTTCACCAACCTTGTTGGAGATAATATCCTCACTGAGCTTGCAAGCAGAATGTTTAGTTTCTTTTTCAAAAGAAACTTCTGGATTTCTGACAGCTTTTTTGTACCGAACTTCAGCAGAAATGGTCTCGTTATCCAATTTCTGATGTAATATTTTATGCACGTCTTGTTGTATCTCTTGAGCCATTATTTTACACGACGAAATTACAGCTTCGAGTTCTGTGAAATTCTTCTTTATACTTGGGCAGCTTACACCCAATTGCTGCCGCCCATTTATAGAAGAAACACTCATATTTCAGTATCCAGACATAGTATCATTGACAAATTTGTTTCGTTTACCAATAATCAATGCCCGATATCGTCATAAGCATATCCATTACTGCGCAAAAGCTTAAAAAAGAGTGAATGGCTCAGTCTTACATCCCGTTTATGATAACAAATAATAGCCGACTGCTGATAGTGCTACGGCGGGCGACCGCTAACAATAGCACAATGCTGAGGAGGGAATTGATTTAGTAATTAACACAACTTTCCGTATCCGCAGAGAAACAAATCATGATATCGCGATAGTGATAAAATGGCCTCTTGACACGCTGCTTTGAGTGCTGCCTACATGCGGATGCAATAAACATGAACAACGCCGTATAGTTGAGGATATAAACACGGATACATAACTCATCAAATTGTATGCAGGCTTGAGTGCTCAGAGAATTGGCTGAAAGCGCAAACATAATGCGGAACAAGTTGCCCCTGATTTTGAAATTCTCTCCTGGGGAAATGCATATAATAAAGAGATGACTTCATTTCATAAGTACAAAGAAAAGGAGAGTGAAAGAAATGGTGTGATATAGTTAATAACGCACTGAAGGTGAGGTGATAAGATTATAAGGGAATTCCATTCACAAATTTCCACATTCACAGAAATCGAAAAAAAAAAAATAATCTCTGTATAGACAATTCTAACATAACAGCTTCGCTATGCACTCATGTAATTTATGTTCAGCAGTTTTATCAGCAAGAGATTATACTTATTATTTTTTTAAAATAAGAAAAATCTTCTAATTCTAAAATAGGAGTTTGCATCTATATTGAACTTCTCTGTTAAGTTAAATGGTAAAATTTTGCAAGTATATATTTTACTCTTGCGACATTTTGCTGATAAATTATTGCTCATATCTCAGTTTTTACTGCAGTTTATTATGAGGTGCATTGCTCTCTCTTTAGTTCAATGAAGGCATATTGATATTGTATGCATTGAGCTTTACTCAAAAGAAAATTTAACAGAATATTTATTGAACAAGATCCTTATAATATCAATGTTAATAATGAACACAAATAATATTGTTTGTGGGAGGAAATGTATTCCAACATACCCTGAATAGCATGAAAATGAACATTTTAGAATGAAATATGGATGAAACCCGTAATATTGGAGATTAAATTTTAAACCCATAGCAAGGACAATTTTGTTTACAATAGACATACATAGTTATTCAACTCCTAATTTCATAATAATTAATGGGCGTTATTTTACTAAAATATTAAACATTAAGGTTTAAATGTGAAATGTTATATGGACATGAACAAATTCCAAGAAAACACGACAGAATGTTTTAAATTTGTTTCATACCAAAATCAGCTATCAAACCTCACAGTTTCTGCAATAAAACCGCTTCAGATAGAAAACTCAAACAGTAAAACAAAAACAAACTAGTTTTAAAGCTCTGCTTTTTAATTAACAGCCAGCTGCAAATTCTAAAAATTTGTTGAAAATTTTTCACAAAATTGACAATAAGCAATGCAAGAAAATAAACAAATACAGCGTGGTATTTTAAATGTAATTATTTTGGACTCAAATAGTGCGTGTACTGATGCAGTTTCTAAACATCACTAATCAATACACAAGACAACAGCAAGTAGGAACAACTACATATTTAATCCCTACTTAATTCAGTAAAGGAGCCTTCACCTTGCTGCTTTGCATTCATAGAGCTATCACAATATCCTCTTAATTACATAAAGAAGTCTTATTTCTGTCTCTATAGATCGTACAGACATTACCAATTTGGTGAAATTCGATAAATAAGTCCTTAGAGACCAAAACTGACGCATAATAGAAGGTCAACACTTCATTGCATCATCGCAACAAGCATACCATTGGTATAACATTTAACTGTGAAAACTATGCAGAGTTGTTTGCCCTCTCTCTCGCTCCCTGAAGATATTTTTAGGAGTTGTCATTTCTTACGTGAAATGAGCAAGCTTTTTAAAACATGTAATAACAGATATTGTAATTAAAAATAAACATAAAACAAACAATTAAACGTTGAAATCAATGTTTTTTCCATAGTTATTGTGTAATGAAAGTGAGGATAAAACAAATGAGCAAAAAATAATGCTATAAAACATTTATGAAGCGATACAAAAAGCTTAGTAAAAAAAGAAACAAACACTGATTATTTAGCTCCAGCCATAGCCAAATATCACTGTGCTACACTTTTCAACTTCACTGAAAAATATTACTAATTGCAAGTTATAAAGCTATTAAGCAAAGCGTAGTTTAACAGTTGGAGAACGTAAACTTGGATCCTAACAATCAGTCGTCAAGAAAAAAACCAATGCAAATTGGCTTACAGAATAGTACGGAGGCTACATTTGCTTAGTCTATAAATGGCCCCAAGCATTTGTGAGGTAAATAGATGGAGTTAATGACTAAAACTATTAATACCACAGACGTGTGCATGCGATATTGTATCATACGTCATAAACCAACTACCTAATGCATACCTGCAACTAAACTTCTGATGGTATTAGTCTAGCAAAACTTGGCATGTTTCCCACGTCTTTCTTTGAACTAACTAAAATTGTTTCACTAATAGTATAAGTTATGCGATTAACTCATTTTGCAAAAATTAGTTAAATTAATGTAAAGCATCTATAATACGGATATGTGTGCTAAAACTATTGGATTCCAAACTAATGACTAATCCAAAACAAATCGACGTTGAAAAATCTACTTATTTGATGACTGAAATATGCTAAAGATCATAATTAAACTGATTTTGGCTCGACTAAAATTTGAACCTTTCTAAGCTTTTCTTTGACCAAAACACAGTTCTTAAGTTGCTAATAGAGCTTCAATTTAAAATTTTCCAGCTGATGATACTTGATACTTGATACTTGATCATAAAAATAATGATTTCCAAACTAGAGCTATGCACAGTAAAACAAACCACCAACCTGTTACCCACCATCACATTACATCCTGCTAGTAGGCGCTACTGAAGTACTCACTGTCAACTACTAGCTACAACTTCAAGTCTAAAAAGCTAATCAAAGTTTTGACAAAGTGCCAAGACAGCTGAATATCATTTGCTCAAACCCTGATGAAGCCTTTCAGTTTGTACTGATGTAGAAACCCACGCTGCAGCTAACCCGTTTATACTGAGCCTAACAGCTGATGGATTGTGCAGCTAAACCAGGGTTGCTGTCAATACATAACTGAGAGCGAAAATTGGCAGCTGGATCATGTGATTATAACGGGTAAGCGAGCAGCCATACAACTAAAAAGGAATGATTTCAGGGCAAGTTATCAGCGGCAAACAGCTGCGAAAGAAATCGTAAAAGATGATACAACTTTGCAATGCCATTTGTTTTAGGATGAAATGGACCAAAACTTAAACTACTGATTTAATCAGATATGAATTTTATTAAAAAATCACTATTTAATTTTAAACAAACCAAAAGTTTAGCTTTACTCAAGAAGTTAGGTTTCTTTGCTGATTCAATAGTTTAGTTGGTGAAATTCAAAACCAAGCACCATATCTCAAAGCTGCCACAGACAAAAACATTTCAAATCAGACTTGCTGACACAAACGGATTTCAACATATGTTTAAGTTTTGTACGAACTCAAATCAAGTACTAAAAATGAAATATAGATTGAGACTGAAAACATGCCGTGACCTTAATAACCTCCCACCTGTTCAGTTTAAGTTGTTGCATTGTATTAGTGGAATAGGAAACGAGAGTTTAGTTTTTGTGAGTGTAACATTACATCGTGTTCCTGTCTGTCTAACATTTAAATACATTGCTTTATAGAAATGATTATACAGTTTGTTATGTTTAATTTAGTAGGTACAAAACTGCCTGATGAAGCTTATCACTGATAGTTATAGCAAACTGTTGCAACCATACAAAGCATTAAATAAAGAGTTTGAAGAAATGCGCAGCGGACAAGACAGACTAATTAGCCACGGCATATCTGAGCGGATGACAATCCTTTCAGTTTACCTAGGACAAATATAGTTCATCAAATACTTTGGTTGGTCTTGTTTAGTTGTTAGGAGTGATTACTTACGATGAGACAATGTTATCTAGAGGTCAAATTCAGCAAAGTAAAGCGGCAGGCACACCTACTCACGTATCTAGCAGCTACGCAGGTATTGTTTGATATGACCAAGTTATTAATACAAGTAATGACGAAATGGCGCATTGAAAACATAAAAAGAGAGAAGAAAAGTCAATAGAACGATTGTGCGTGTGTGTATAGATGATGGAGTGAGTGAAGCATACATAAACATATCTGTATAGATTTATTGTTGTTTTTTGAACAATGATAACTTATATATCTCATTCACGTGTTACCTGCACTTGCATAGTATCTCCCCGTTAACAGGGGAGATAATTGACAGTCTATTGAAATTTTATTGCTATGTTTACTTAGAAAGCTTCCAATAAAATATCATTTGATACAAGCTTGTTGTGATGTTATTGGAGGTGTCACAAGTGTAAGTAACCAAACACATCCACTACTGTTTCAAGTTTCAAACTACACCTATATGAATCCGTAAAATTTGAGTGTTAAAACGACTTGTGTTGCAGCAGCTTAAAAGGTGGAAAAACGGGCATAAAAAGTAGAATCTCACAAATTTGAGTGTTTTTAAGTAATATTGGTAGATTTGAAAGTTTGAAGCTGGGCAATGCTAGGTATGAGAAGAGAAACAATCACACTTATGAAGGTTGAAAGAAAATCAACTCAGTCTAATGATAAAATGCCAAAAAAGTTGTAAACTGTTCCATAAATCTGCTGCCAAGATTTTTGCTGTTTCAGACAATACTCGATGCAAACTGAATTTATGTTTGATTCATGTTGGAGAAGAAAAAAAGGTTACCTACCAAATCAAAGAGAAAGAATGTCAGACAAAATGCCACATTGACAAGAACCATAGACTATGTTACAATCAACTTACAAGAAGGACACTTCTAAGTACAACCTACACAGAGAAATACTCAGTCGTCACTAATCCACTTGCACCACCAACGCTGCCACAGACTAAAGTACAGGAAACCGCCAGTGACAAGTATCTCAAGATAATGCAATAAAATAGCCTCAAATATTGAATTTATTTTAAACTGAGACTACGGGCTAACATCAGCTCCCTCTTCAAAAATACAAACTCTTCAAAACGTTTCACACAGACTTAACAAAATTACAATAATTACAGCTGCCACATTAAGACAAGCTGTCGATGCATTAGGTCACTAAGGCCTGTTGTCTGTGCTGTCAAATACTGCAGAGGGGATTATGGGTAGAATAAGTGCTCATTTATGGAGTGAAGTAACCAATTGACAGGTATGTCCAGGTAAATGCTAAGTGCATGAGGTAAAAGCAGTATCGCTTATTGATTTTAGATTATATACTTGAATAATGGGCCGGACACATTACTTATAATATGGGGCGGACACATCACTTATAATTAATTTGCATGTTTTCTATTACATTTCATAAAAGTTTTTACCTAGGGTAAAAGTATATGTAACTGTCTTCAATCTTCCAAAAAGTCACAGGGTAAAAAAATAACAAGAAATGTGTTTGTCATAAATATATACCCCAAATATTTTTTAAAAATGAAGTGGCAAATAGAGAAGCTTCTGTTTCAATGTGTCAATGTTCAAGAAAAACTACCACATCAACATAGAAATCACAATACGATTGAAGCAAGTTCCAACCAAAATGGATACAGTTGTCTTTGCAGAAACGGATACTAACTGCAACTATAGGCATCCGATCTTGCACAGAACTTTAAAAAACAATTTCTTGCCTGATTTTTGTCAAATAAACAAAAAATATCTCTTATGAAGAAACTAGAGTGAAGCAGTAGAGACAGATAGAAAATTATGTCTCCAAAGTTTTTAAAAGAAAAGAATTTTTTTGAGACAAAATATTTTTGGTTTCAGTTGGCCTTAGGCCTTGGTTACTAGTAAAAAGATACAATCAACAGAACAAAAAAAAAACTGAGCCTAGTTTGTTTACTACTAAATAGGTAATAAGTTCAAATCAAAGAATTCGTTGTCTGACCCTAAAATGAGAGATACCAAATAAAACTACTCACAGAATCATACTCCTCACACCCAGGTAGAGGTACACTACGCCTTCTCTTCTTGGCAGCATAAATAGCTTTTAATTTTCTATAACTCATTGCAAATGCCGTACTAGCCATTTAAGTTCCCATAAAGTCCAACGGTGACAAAAACAATCAATAGATAGTGTAAATATCCGAACACAAATGATAATCTTCAGATTTCAACGGATTACAAGATCAAAGTAAGCGACTGATCTAATAAGCCGTGCAAAGGTAAATGAAAGCAAATAAAGATGAGTAATCCAGTTTTATTTGCTCTCGTGCGCGTGAAGGTAGCTAAGTGTTGCAGCACTGCTCAGGAAATGGTAGCAATAACATAATGTTTCCTAAACAGAAGCATAATCTTTCACACAATGTAAAGAAGTGCGGTGTATTACGTCTTAGATAGCTGTAAATAGCTGGATACGAACAGAGCTATCATATAACTGGCTAATGGTTGTACACCGGCTTTTGTAAACATTGATCAGACATGTGCAAAGGCTTCCTGAAATGATTAAACCTGACACAAAAATATTTATCTTGTAACTCTGCTGTCACAAAAGGGTAATTTCACTGTTTCCGTTAGTCGCATCTGTTAAAGATGTAACAGGCTATATCAAAACTGCCAGCAGCATTTTCAGAGAATTACTATGTAAAGGAAATATTATATCGACTTGATTTTTATCGGTTTTGCAACTTGAATCAAAATATTATAGAGTTTTTGCAAAACTTTTGTTACAGTTTAGTGATGCAAAAAATTGTTGACGATGATAACCAAAACAAAATTTACAATAGGTTGATGCAACGGCCAATAAAAAATTAGAAGTCGCTAAATGAAATCGCTTTCTTCTTCGTGGGCGAAACCACGCAAAAAGATTTTAATACTGATAAATTTTGTAAAACTTGAGAGGCGGAGTAAAATAAAGCACACCTCTCACATACCTACTGCAATGATGAATTAAATGGCCAAAGGAGCTCAATCAGTTGCCAACTATTTTTGTTGTGACACTCAGGTATTTGTAAATGACTGCCTATCTGGTTAAATTAAATCTCAATTCATGGTCTCATCAACTGATAAGACAAACCAATAATTAGCAAGATGTGTAAATGATTAGTTTATACAGCAAAAGATGCCAAAAATCTCTAAAATGGCAGCGAGTTATCTGAAAAACTCTATTCATAGTAGACGTTCTACTTAGCTGACAGAGAAAAATGGTGAATATCCGACATTAATGCTGACTTAGAACAAATAAATGTCTACTACTAACAATGCTCTAGCGCTCTGCTCATCTGCTTTTGGTTTGGTGCGATAAAAAAGTCAACTGAAACAATAAAATGTAATCTTCAATCTCTGTTGATAGAGGAATGACCAATGCGACTATTTGTTGTTAGTTGCCTGCAAATTGAGTGAAAGCCTCAAAAAATAAAAATTGTATGAGAAACGTAAAAAATGTCGTAGTTTTACAGACTTACAGTACGGTATAAGAATGCACTTTTGTAACTTCGAATCGATAAATAGAGAAATAATAAATTATGGTGAAGCACCACAACACTAATGTAGAGTGTTCGGTGCAAGGATAGTTATTTGCTATGCTACTACTTTATTATTACTATTGTTGCTAGCATCATTTCTTGGATTGTAACTATTACCATCACAATTGCCATCATTACCAAGTTATTACTCTCTCCGCTATTACAATAATAATTAATAATAATAATTTAAATCTAAATAATTATTAAAGCCCCAAACAGAGATTACATAAACTATTTGCAGACAATTTGGGGAGGGATGGGGGGGGGGGGCAGGTAATGACAAAGAAGGATACTTTGGCAGGTCTGCTGTAGGCGATGAACACTAATTGTCTAGTTAACAGATATAAGAGTAATTAGTAATGAGTAGAGGCAAGCAGTGTGATGTATACACTTGTGTGCTGTACTATTTACAACTTGGTTACACGTCTGACAGCACCCATTCATTCAAACACAAATATGTAGACTGATCTGTGCATTATACATTGCGTTACATTAACTGAAAAATGTGAAAATGAAGTATGTATGACTGGAATTAGGTAAATTGATGAGAGTTAAACTTTCAATGATCGATAAATTGTTTCAGTCTACGATAAACTGAAAAGCATTGTGTGAGTGATGTGCAAAAAAGTTAGTAAAAAGCAATCTAAAAGTGAAAAAAAATCTGGATGAACCCCTGAAATATGAAAGTGATGACATTGCTGCCAAGAAATATAAATGGATTCGCTGATTAGTAAATGGAAGATCATCGATGGAAATTAAGGACCACTTGATTGTAATTGTGAATAACGTAACATAACTGTACTTGTACTGACAACTTGTGAAGTTGAGTGGAATTTTTCAAAAACATTCTAGTAAGATGCAAAGTTATTTGATCACAATATAAATATTTGTGACTTCCAACTGTTTTCAAATTAAAGAGCCATGTATGTGAATATAAATGTAGGCAACAGCATTCGATGCCATGTATGTGGAGACAAATTTAGGCAACAGCATTCAATGCCATGTATGTGGAGACAACTTTAGGCAACAGCATTCAATGCCATGTATGTGGAGACAAGTTTAGGCAACAGCATTCAATGCCATGTATGTGGAGACAACTTTAGGCAACAGCATTCAATGCCATGTATGTGGAGACAAGTTTAGGCAACAGCATTCAATGCCATGTATGTGGAGACAACTTTAGGCAACAGCATTCAATGCCATGTATGTGGAGACAACTTTAGGCAACAGCATTCAATTCAACGTCATAAGCTGAGGCTGGTGTTGAAAAGTTCAAGTGATTTATAATAGCCTCAAGTGATCGGACTGCTGAAAGCTGTTATTTATAGCTATTCCATTAATCTGTACTTTCTACAATGTGGGAAGATTTTACATCCTAGGGGTTCTAACACTTCCGTCAAGGAACATTTCCTTTATTAGTTTGAGGCTGTAAGTTTTCTTAATGATAGTGCAATAATACTGCGCAGGTGCTCAGCTATCAAAGTCAGCTATAGCATCTATAACGACTTTTACCTTGGTGACTTAACTCTATGTTCAGAGTAATAACACTTCACGTACATGTAGTCTTTTATTTCAGCTGAAACACTATACTAAAAAATCACAACTCTTGAAATGAACGTAATTCCTACCCAAATCTAAATGAAAAACAGCCACTACTTCCTATAGCACTATTTTATTTCTCTAGATAGTTACAATTAGCTAGTTACAACCCTAACTAAAAGCGAATGCCGGCAGCTGACAATAAAAAAAGATTAAATGAGCATACAATAGATTTGAAAGTTTATTGAATAAAATCAGACAGCTGTTTTTTTATTGTGGCTCAAACGCATAAACTATAAATATAAATTATATTTTAAATTTCTCATCCAAGTGCAAGCGACTAGTGAGCCCTAATAACATCTTATGATATAGAGATAAAGCGGACAACTCCGAAAGCTATAATCTAATATTACGTATATTATTTTGAAAACACAGCTAATACTTGCAAGGCCCAGTGTGAGTGAAGGAAACTGATTACATAAGTGCTAAGAGAAACGCTAATTAATTATTTATTTGCTCTGCTACCAAGAATTACAATATAGTTTGTGCGTCATTGCACAGTTTCGACTTCCCCAAACCCCTGGAGAGGAGGATTGATGCTGTTACTACCCACTTTGTCAGCGCATATCGAAAGATTCGGCTGCAATAGGCAATATCAGGCAATGCTACCTATTATGTCCAACAATCACATTACAAAACACTAATAGAAACAAATAATAATAAAGTTGCGCATTAAAAGGATGGGTGAAAGCCTAGGTAAGCTTTAGCCTGTGCTACACTCTTTGAAGCTTGCAGCAGACTTACTTGTAGCAATGTACTCTGACACACAGGCTAAGCAATATATAGATTATTGTGTAAATTTTATTGTATCATTTCCTAATAATAATATAATTTTATACACAAACTAGCAAGTTTTTGCTCATGCAAAGAAATTAAAGATATCGACAGACAAGTCTTGTTCGTTTAGCAAAGATTTAAACTTTAAAACATTCCCGTTGATTAATAGTAATTGGCAAAATATAACCCGTGTCAAAATCTAGGTTGTCAGTTGTATGCGGAAATGAAAGTACTTCATAAATATTGCCATCGCCATTATTGCGAATTACTTCTTCTATAAAACTTGTTGGAATGTTAGCGAGGATAGCATTCCATGCGCTAATAAAATGATCAGTTGCAAAGCTGTATAAACTTTGTAACATTACCAAGAAAGTAAAAAAAAACTGCTTGCATCCGTGACTTGCTAACCACAAATGAAACAAGTTATTTTTTAGTTTAGCCAGCTCTTTCATGAAGAAAACATCTTTAAATAAAAAAGCAAAGTATAAGATCTAATGAGAAACCTTTTAAAATTGAAATAAAACATTTCACTACTATTTAATCATCTACCTGGTCAGAATAATTGAGGTCAGCCGTACGGTGCTGCACAAGACGATCTCGAAGCAACCCCTTCCACACGAGTTTGGTCTCGATGTCTGCGCAGATAAGAGAGAGCTGACAGAGCCGCTGACTGGATGAGCTCATATAATGCAGAGTCAGTTCACAGTCTACAATGTTACCAAGTATTGACCACTTTCGTGTTTGTACAAAGCTGCCGGGAATGCATATTATTAGACATTGACTGATTATCTTACATAACAGTTTCACTTCTCGCTATCCACTGACAGCTAAACATCATTATCTACTACATTACAAGCGTACAACATTATTAATGTTAATTTGTGCATTGAAACCAGCAAGTTGTTAGCGGAATCTTTGAAAGCACAACTAAAATGGAGAGGACTATTTTAAGATTGTTTCTTGCCATATAGAGCTCTGAGAAACGGTGCGTTTTCCGCCAAATTTACCAAAAAGCAAACTTACTGGTACAGTTTGTTAGTTGAATATAATTAATATTTTTTATGTTTCATTGACATCTGCCAGTTGACAAAATCACTGGGAGAGATCAACTAAACAATGAAATGAGGGCATTAACGTATTAACAAAGCCTTCTACCTGGTGGTGTACATCACAAGTGGCACACACAATGATGAGACAATACACAGTCAAGTGTGATATATCATATGCCTAACAAACAACAGCCAATGTACTGATTGTCCCTATGAGTCAGTTAAACAGTTACTTTCACTGCTTGTATCACTTGGTTACTAACTTGACCATTTACTCCCATGGTCAAATATTTCAGCTATTTTTGTTAGATAGTGCGATATTATAAAAACCAAGTCAGGCAACTTTTTTCCAATAATTATACAAAAGCTGACAAAAAATGTAATTTATTTAACAAATATGTTTTGTGAGTGTTATACAAGCTTTATATGTAAAGACGGCTCATAGAATCTCCATATTACACACACTGGCTATTGGTTACTTCATAGAAACCATATCTCTATGGATAGTTTTTGTATTAATATTTGACGAATCCAACTAGGCTTAAAGAGAATGATTTGAAAAAAAAACATCAGTCGTCGCTGAAAATAAAATAAAAATATGACTGAAAAGGGTAAAATATAAAAACCAAGGATGAACTGGAGGAAGAAAGGAAGATAAACAACAACGATAATAACAATAATAAATATACTAATAATAATAAATAAGGAAACCAAATGGGTCAAAGTAATCAACAATGATTGATATGAAAGAAGCACAACTCCACCATCAAAACATTGCGCAATGGTTGTATACCAGATAACATAAACAGATCATGGATGTGGTTATATTTGTACTGAGCTCTCACCATTGCCACCAGATCCATACTCCACATCTATGACATCAGAGAGACGGACAGGGTCCCTATCCACAAGTAGCTTACGTTCTCTGCCTCCAAGAATTTTGGCTAACAAAACCATATCACTCAACAAATATGCCATCATCTGCAATGTAAATTTAAACATGTTCGTATTTAGGTGCATTGTACGTAGCTTTGAAAGAGCATTGGCTATATCACACACAGTTTTCATTACAAAAAAATTTGGAGAGATAAGATGATTGAGTTAAACTTCAAAATTATTTTTTTATTAAAGACATTATGTTATGTCAAATGCAGTTAATTTAAAGTATTTTGTGTGCAATGCTATTTCTCATCAACTGAAACAGCTCAACGGAAATCTGGTGGCGATGTATGCACTGTTTGCCTGCAAAGAACATCTACAAGGCCAACACTTGTACAGCTACTAATGAACGTAACTTAAATATATGTAATACAATGACTTGCAGCTACTAATACCGCATTGCTCGTTATTGATCTCACAGCAGGTTTTGATTACCAACTTGTGGCTCACAAGGCCACCACTAGGTCATACGACATCCATCAATGAGTGTTGATTTGAATTAAACTTACAAGAAGAAAGTCTGGAGACAATCGAAAAATAATATTCGGAAATCTAATTATAACTGTTGCATGGACAGATTGAGTTGAATGCATGTATACATGTGGTTTGAGATCATTTCATTTCATCAAATGATTTGTTATATACCATTTGTATGAAAGCTTGTTACACTGTACTACTGGTACAACTAGTACTACTACCACTAGCACAACTGCTACAGCTACTACTACAGGTGCAACTTCTTCTGCTAGCTACTAATAGTACTACCGTTGCTACTGCTACTTTTACTAGATCAACTGATGAGGAAGTTGCTGCTACTACTGCTAGTGCTACTACTACTACTGCTACTACCTACTATTACTGCTGCTTCTACTATTATCACTGCTACTACCACTACAGCTACTATTGCCACTAAAGGTTGAGCTGCATATATGTCGCAGGGCTTACTAGGTATCGTAGAATGTCAAATGGTGTTTAACGACACTCAATATCCATAGAAATAGTCAATTTTAGAAATTTTGATTATCATGCGATGTCGAGAAAAAATTAAACCTTGTTTAAATTTTCAGTGATTTTCACAACTTTCGTTTTATGCTGCGTAACAATTCTTTGAAAAGCCAATATCAATAAAATGCATATTGAAGCGCAACTTAAATTATCTTTCGCAATCAAGATATATATTTTCGGAAAATAAGTCAACAATTATTATTATTTTCCAACATTTTCTGAAAGAAAAATTAGAGCAATTTATGTTTTGTGATTGTGTTCGTAACTAATAGCTGTTTACATAGTGTTAACTTTGCCGTTCACAAAGCGTGGGCAACTCCAAACCCTACTGGTGCTCACAGTACATCATATGAGCTTCAAAGACATATGGAGCTGAGCTTTAATATTTTAATACTACTGCTGCTAGTACCACCGCTGCTACTGCATTACCTTGTGTTGTACACCTGGTACATTCACTTCACTCACATATAGCTTGTGTCTGCTTCCTTGGCATAGTTCCAGCTTCTACAAAATAATTTTGGAGTACATTTAAAAAATAGCTTTAAAAGTTTACTACAAACCGCTGAGGAATATACAACATGGACTTGCAGAAGTGGTTGAGCAATAGCTTGGACAGTTTGAGTGATGTACAATAGTGTTTGAAGACAAATCTGTTTACCGTTATGTGAGGAAGAAACTCCAATTTTTGTTGAATCTGTAACAGCTCTGGGTCAGCAGAGACAGCCTGTGATTGGTCTACCGTTGGTGATTTAGTATTGGCTACAATTGTATTGGCATCCACATGTTCTATACATTCCTGAAGTTCTACAAGTAGACAAAGAGAAGATAACTGCAAGAGATGACAAGAAGGGATTACACAAACACCTTCCCGGCTATGTTTTGCCACCTACACAAACTAATGTTTTTGTATATTTGGTTGGCAATCCCTCGCCGTATTTTTTTCTTTGGTTACATAACACAAGCTGTAGAGACAAATCCACAATTGTGTGCAACAATCTTTGGTAGTATCTAGGTTCTCAAGATGTAACATTAGAATGAAAGGCGGCTAAATAAATAATAAATCCCTGGCTTCATTTATTGATTTATAGAAAAAATGCAATTGAATATGTAAAACAGTTAAGCTCTTAATGAATAAATTTACTTGGAACATTTCTTTGTGAAGGGATTTGAACCACAAGCATCGACATATGTTAGCCAACCCTCTATCACTGAGCTACCTACGTCACTTAATGGTTCATGAGCCGAGCTGAGAAGTAATCAAACGCACATTGTAGGTAGATATTGACAGTTTATTGACCGCGTGTGGGTGGATATTAGTAATGCTTCAGCTAGTATTGATGGTATGAAAACTAATACACACTCATTGATCAGAGAAAGTAGAGTGTGAGAAGTGTATGTATTTACTATTAATTACTAACAAGTCTTTTGTTACATGGATGTATCTCAGTTTCTATTTCCGGAGTTTATATAATTTCATTACCGGCCACTGCAATGTTTGTAAACAGCTAGTAAAGACTGACCTTTTAGCGATGATCATTCCTTATTTATAACAGAGGCAAAATTGTTTAGATGAATGAAGTTAAAGTTTTGCTGTATGGAAATATTAATGGAAAAATTCTCAAAGTTTTTTTTATTGCAGCTTACTTTGGATATTTGAACAAACAAAACTTTTATTTAACACTTGGAGCAAGTTGTATAAAATAACTTATTTATAACCAAGTTTTATGGACACTACGACTTCAGCAACTTTGCATTAATCAGTAGTAATATAAAATGTGATAAAATATTTAATTACATAACATTTTAACAACTAATGCATTTCGTGAATTTTCATGTAATCGAATGAATCCCTCACTGGCACCAAGAAAATGTTGATCTCCCAGAAATCAAAGTATAGTGTCAAACAGAAGTGACTTCTACCAATAGGTTGTCGTAGAAGGAGTGGTGAGAAGACAGAACATACCGGAACAGATTCTCTGTACATGAGGTAGATTAGAGCTGCTGTTTTCTATATTCTGGAGCAGCACGTTGAAGGCTGCCACAACTTTCTGAATGTGATGCAATGGGTTATGTAAGAACTCATCCAGGGAGAGAACACCCTGCAGATAGAAAACAATAGAGTTAATTAACAGCTATCAATAAAATTACCGTAGTTATAATGTTTCAAAAGTCAAAAAAAGTATTCTTTTCAACTTGAGAATGTCCTAACCATAGAGTTATCTCCCCTCCTAGAACGCTTACTGTAGGTCAAATATAGCATTAACGGCTGGTGACGGAGTGAGAGTATTTTTATATAATTATAGTTTTTTATAGTACGCGTCCAGAAACAAATTGGCACCATAGAACAAACTTACCCCTCTATGACAATCGCTTTTATGACTAACGCAATGTTATTTAAAAGTAACTAATTTTGCGCAAAGTTGATACATTGTAATAAAGACAAATATTTTTAGGGAGTATAGTCTAGTACGCCATTTTTTCACTGGTGAAAATCACCAAACGCCACGAACTAGTTAGCGATCTAGGAGGGTAGATAACTCTATGGTTCTAACAAAGACATTTCTAAACTCTAGTCAATAATTCTCAAATACTGTCCTAGGCAAATCATCAACCAACCTTTTGACTCGTTGGAATGTTCTCTTCTACTTTGAGAAGATTTTTGAGTTTGACTGCCTCTGGTACACCATCTATATATTTAATGTAATTCTGTTTGACCAGCTGGACCTGTTGATAGAGCAGATAACTCCTATGTAGTACATAACAAAAGAAGAAAACTCCATATATGGTACTCCTACTTGTAGTGTAGATGTCAAAACCATTTTGTAGAATAACTGATTGCAGCTGTGAATTTTGTTGACCCTGCAGGTCCCGGCGTCTTTGCTATTTTACTAGGAAATATGGGAACGCTATCAGATGGGGAAATTGAGCAAATAACTTTGCCGACAACCATGAAGAAGTGTTTTACAATCAACTCTTCAAAGCAAAGGTAATAATTTGGAAAAACATTCTTCACCCAAAATACCAGTCATAGAAGGGACATAGCCGCTAAATCTCTTATACAAGATGAATCTACACTTAAACTCACCCGCGGAGAATAAATCTCAGGAGCAGTGGCTATCATCCTCTTTCCATCAGTTGCTTGTCTAACAACAATCTCTAACTTGCCAGCAAAGTATTGAGACATGTTGATCAGCTACAACCAATACAGTTTGAATACTTCAATACAGGACTGCCGGGGTTATTTCAAGCAAATATTGCGATTTCTGACACATTGTTTTTTGTTAATTCATTTGCTGTTTCGTTGACTCTTCTAACTAACATGATTTACTCGTGTCTAGTTTTGAACTCTGTTGACTACCGATAGAGCTTCATTTAAAATACCCAGGTGGTCACCTAACCTGGGAAGTAAAATACCAAGGTGGTCACCTAACCTGGGAAGTAAATACCCAGGTGGCCACCTAACCTGGAAAGTAAAATCCAAAACCCTGAGCCAAAAATAGGTCTATGTAAAAACTTATTTACCAGGTGCTTATCTTGAGAAATCATATTTAATTAGAAACTTACTCAAGACTGCATTGAGGGACACTCATAGTCTACCATATTGGTTTTCAAACGAATCAAATTAAACGGAATTATATGTAATACCTTTCCTAGCACTTTGCTCTCATTTGAAATGTAATTGAAAGATTTTATCTTGCCTGTGAGAGAAAAAATGGCCATGTACAACAAACCAAGCAGTGCACTGATATCTTATGCTACTCCAATGTCCCAGTATTCATGTTTTGTATAGTCTGAGAAAAGCGTTCTTTGACTCGATTTTTAATCTTTTGTTGTTACGTGGGAACAACTAGCTCACTTCCTCGCCAAATGCCATGTAACAATTTCGTAAAGCTATTAAAAACCACCGTGCTTTTCAATCATGTTTTAGAGTACATGCTCACTCTTGTTGTTATAAGAAAAACAAACAAAGAAATAGTAAAGTATTGAGTAAAGATTCTGTTCAGTTTGAACACCTCATATAAATCATATCATTCCACGTCTTATCATTCACATGATAAAACAGTTTGAATTTTACATAAAAACTGAATGCTGTGAAATGATCACCATATTTACCCTAACAAAAACTGAGATTTAGAATCATAGCAAAAGTCATTTGAAAGAGCATTAGTCTAAATGGTCGCCACTACTCAGTTCATTCAAATTATTTGGAGTTGTGCTCTACTGACAAAAAGCCATAGTTATTCATTGGTAGGCAAGGCTTCAAGGGAAATCGGTATCATAAGTTCAAAGTACTCATGCAAATTTATGAAATATTTTTTCCACCTGTTTTTTGGAAGAAAGGTATTTTTATGCTTCGCTCCCTGTTGTTTGTGTTACCATAGTTACAATAGAGCACATGACAATATATATGATAGACACATATGAAATACTTTATTTTTGTTTGCACAACCAATGAGTTAACTAGGTGAAATAATTTAATAAAAAACTGGGATATTTAGTTTGGTACAACGAAAAAACCTCGTCTTCGAAATTAATGGCTGTAAAATAATTGTTTTTTTATTATTATTGCCATCTAACGATATTAATTATTTGTTTAGCAGCTAAACATTCATCCACAAGCAAAATTGAATAATAAAAAATATCATTGAATAATTAGGATAAGTACTATTATCGTAAATGTTTATTTTTGACAAAGCTAGTATAAGATTGCTGCTGCTGTCAGTAGCTAAGATTGAACTAGTCGCTGCCAAAAAGACTAATTAGCAACTAAAGCCCCTAATGTAGTGTAGTTTTATAAACATCAATTTTACCAAATTCCCACGCCACAAACATCTATTTCCAATGGTCTAATAAGTAGTAAGGTGAGGAAAGAGCGGGCAAGTAAATGAATAATTATTTATAAACTACTAAACAGTCATTGCTTGTAGGCTAATAATTAACAGTTAGTAGATGCAAACTACCAGCTACCTCTACCAGTTAGTACTTAGTAATAAACATATACTATTAATAGCTACTACTAACTCACTTACTACAGATACCTACCAAACTCTAAATCCATGTCAACTCACCATGTCCATGTTCTGAAAGAGTACAAAGGTTTCAGTCTCCCCCACCTGCCCAGAAATCTGTAGCTCATTAGCGTGGAATCTGTAGCTTTTCTTCATTACCTCACAGAACTCTGCTTCTTGTTCATATAAATAAGTCACCATGTCCAGCGCTTTTATACTGTTTATACTGTTGGGCTGCAATAAATTTTTATATATTTATACCTATATTGTCTTGCATGCATCACATGTCGGATGGGTAAAGTCACTTACATCCTGTAACAGACATGAATACCAGTATTTTATACTGTCTGTATATTTATTTTTTATATCCACTGATATTACGTTGTACAACAAAATGATTATTTGAATTGATTCCAATGAAAAATTATTAATAAGCAGAAATTTTTAAGTACGACCAATTTCTGCTCCGAAGACTACAGCAGAGTTCAACACTGTCTCATTAAAACCGATAACAGAAGAAAAAATAAAACTGTGTAATAAACACTACAAAGAATGACGATTGAACTTTCCCACATAAACGTTGCAGCAAACACAAAACTGAATTAAATTTTGATATCGATATATAACTATCGCTGCCGGTTGCCATTTTTCACGGAGCATTTAGCTACTTCTGCTTTCTGTACCACCACCTGTGCAATTGTTTGTATTTTATTTGAGGCAACTGTTAGGCTTTAAAGAGTCAAAAGTTCTTTTTTGACAATTAATATTTGTTTATCCCATTTCTAGTTTTCTATAAAAATAGATTTACACCAGTCTCTTTGTCATGAGTGATTTAGATTACTACATACTTAGAAAGACAGTGAGTGACAGTAATTTGACCTGAAAACTGGGGAAAATGGATTCTGTAATATGATCTCGAATATCTTTTTTGCGAAAATTACCCAATCATTACTACCTATGCTGTGTGTTGACAATCAACAGGCCTAACGAATGACCTGATTATATTTTTTATTCAGTAGACAACTTCTAAGCCTTTGGAAATATGCAAAAATTAGGAGTTGTTCTCTCTTGCAAGGGCACACTTTTTTATATCAGGTACCATTGAGGTTTGCAGAAAATCTAAAAAATAACACAGTTAATGAGTCTGTACAATATAGTTTTGCAACCATGTTATGTAACATGATACTATCAATGTCCTCAGTCCAGGCGGAAATAAGTAAAGCGTGCTAGTAATTTACGTTACACCAAGGCGAGCCGAGATGGTAACTAAAACTAGTCTACTGGGGTTTAGCCTGTCATGTGATTGGCTGATTGTCCTCAAATAAACAGTCGGTCAGCACTCAGTTATTGCATCATTCCACAATTGGTGAACTCGTTGATGCTGTGGTTCATAGACCATTAATTTTAATATAATGGTCTACAAACCGCAGCATCAATGAGTTCATCAAGTGTGGAATGATGCAATAACTGAGTGCTGACAGACTGTTCATTTGTGAGCACAACCAGCCAATCACATCGTAGGCTCACCCAAGTAGACTAGTTTTAGTTACTACCTGGGCCCAAACTGGTGTAATGTAAATTACTAACATTCTTTACTTATTTCAGTCTAGACTGAGGACATTGGTAGTAACATGTTACATAACATGGTTACAGAACTACATTGTACAGATTCATTAACTGTGTTGTTTGTTTTTAAATTTGTTTGCATAGCAAAATGGTACTTTATATGAAGTGTACCTTTATGAGAAGACAACTCCAATTTTACAGCAAGGTTCCTAAAAGACTTGGAAGTCTTCTATTTAGGAAAAATACTTACTTATTAATTCACTAGATGATCAATAACATTACGTGTAAAATGGTCCAAATCTGCTAAATTGTGCATGAGTATATACTTGTAAAGAGTTTATACTCAACTTTAGACAAAGAAAATGAAAACTTGTTCAACTCCGGCAAAACAAGTTGAGCATAAAATAATAATTAATTATCATACCAAGTCTGCAGTCAACTTACTGGCTCTTGCATGCTGGCCCCATCCGCTACTGATTCCCTGCGACTCTTGCCGCTTCTTTTCTCCTTATGCTGCCGATGCTTCTTGCTGACCACGGCACTACTGGAGGCTCTGCTGCCTGAGCGTTTCACTGGAGTCAGCACTGAGTTTGTGTCTACTTTCTCCCGCCTTTTAGAACTCTTTGAGCTGACTGGACGCCAGATGAGTAGCTTCATAGACTTGGTCTGGTGCCTGGGCAGATATAGACAGATGACCAGCTGATGAGCAAACCAAATATGTTGGAATAAACAACTCCCAACTCGCTGTAGCGAACAGCCTAATTGCCAAAGCTATTCAAAAATTTATAAAAAAATCTCATGTAGTCTGTAAATTGAATTATGATTAGTAAAACAATTCCAAGTCAAAAAACAACGATCATCGTACAAAAATGAGGAAACGTTAAGACTGTTCGATTTTGAGATAAAGACAACTGATTAGAAAGTTATTACTTTGAAGCTCTGCTTTCTGTCAGAGAAACAATTTTAATACATCGATTTACATTTATCATTTAAAATTGTAGCAACAAGTTCATATTGGAAGTTTTTGAAAGATAGTCTCACTCCAAAAACAACTTACTACTCACACAACAGTTCTTCAAACAGAACATACAATTAAATAACACAATTTAGCCTGGTTCACATACATATCGTCGATGCTCGCAAGTGATCGCAAATCATCGTATGATGATCCGCGATACATGTTCACATAAACTTGGCAAACCCAGAATCTCAAGAGGCATAATCACTCTATCGACTAGGAGGTAATAAAATCTCGAAGCCCGTCTTCACTGACCAACGACTTTATATGTAATAAATAAATTATCGTTGTTCAATTACACAATCTATTTATTATTTTAAATTTTAGTATACTATTACTCATATTATCATTAAATATTCTTCCAGATTCTTCAATTAAATTTATAACTTTAGTTCAATGGTGCATATTATTTTTTTTTACCATCTCTCAATATATCATTTTTAACCTCAATTTATAATAATATACCAAGTATGCCATTATACAAAAACCTACAGAAACTATATACATTTATACATTCAAATCACTATCGTAACATTTCATTCGGAAAATTAATTGTAAACAATAATTAATATTTATACTTTAACAATAATAATTTCATTATTTATTATAATTTTTTGATGACAGTCTGGTTTTCATGAGTAACCTTGACCTAACTGTGGTCTTTGAAAAAGAAAGTAAGAAATTTGTACACCCTATCGTACGACGTCGCAGGAAAGTTTGTTCAGCTGAACTTTTCTACGAGCCTCTGCGACAGCGTGCGATGTCGAACAAGCCAATAGTAAACCAGGTTCACATACATCGCAGATTAACATACGAGGATCTGCAATCACTTGCGAGCATCTACCAGGCTTTTTTACTCACATACCTTATAATGGCAGCAACTTGAGTACTAGCTGCATTGCTCAAGTCTTCCCCCTGCACCTCAATCAGTCTGTCATTCACTCTAAGACCGGCCTTCTCTGCATCCGACCTTTCCTCTACGTGACAAACCGCCACAGGCGTGTCATCTGTTATGGAGAAACCAAACCCTTCAGATCCTCTGGGAACGTGCAGCTACAAAAGTGTTGCCATATATTTATTGTTAACTTTCAAAATGGTGAAATAAACCTGCAGCATTTTATCTAAAATGGGAGTTGTATATCTACGCCAATAGAACTACAACTTTCTTTTATATGCAAAACAGGTATGTCCTTGTCCAGTGTAGAAACAGACACTCTTACAACTAGAAGCTGAGAGGTAAGGTACAAGATAACATCTTCTTAAGTATAAATATTAGCTTTAGATGCACTTACAGTGTGCTAAAGCTAATCAACTGGTTATTTTACAAAGCGGGATTTTAAAACTGGGGAAGTGGAAATAATTTGCTGTTTCTTTGTGAGTCTTGCAATAGACATCCCTAACTCACCAAATAAGGAGCAAACTTGGCTCCATCGCTGTTGAGTCTGTTCCAGGCAGCCATTGAGTCGCTGCTGGACAGGCTGGAGTCTGGGGACAGAGTCAGCGAGGGATGGAAGAGTGCTTGTCTCTTTACTCTTTTCACAGACGCATGCTTAGACTGTGGTCTGCTCACTATTGTCGTGTCCTGAAGTATGATATGTCTATGAATGGTCATACTTGATAATAACTTGTATGTTTTGGCAGCTGTCATAGACATGGAAGAGAGTAGATTTGTTTTCTAACATATCAAACTCGTGGTTTGAGACAGATAGATACATATTGTATTGTTTGCGAAAAGTATTTGTGCTACCAGCTCTAAATAATGAAGTTTTCCTACACCAGACACAACAGAAAGCTTTCCCTAACAGACAATTGCAAAGAAAAATCCATTTAGGATAGGTCTGAATGATAGAAAAAGTTTTGAGTTGAAATTAAAGAGTTTTTGTGAAGATGTCGATAATGGTCAATGAAAGCACTCAAAGCTCAACAAAAACTGAGCACGTGACTCTTTCTTGAGCCCATAAAGGTAGAGACAAGCTGTTAGTGGTGTTGTTTAAAAGTTACTACAGCAAGTGTAAAATATAGAGTGAAAACTAACTATTGTGATTGGATTATAACTATTGATCATTAGAAGAATAGTAACAACTGTGATGATAACATAATAAAATCAATAAATAACACTTTTTCTATTTTTATGCAAATGACATTGTAATAAATAAGATTATGATTACATAAAAATTGTGATAATGGCAAACGGATAAATTAATTATCATTCTTTTAAATGCTTAATTTGATAATCCAGATTAATGGTAATAAAGAATCATAAATAACAATAATAGCTAAACCAACAATGCTAGTAACAATAATGATAATTCATAGATAAAATGTTAGGACATTGCAAAATAATTTGCAGTTGATAACAAGTAACCAGCATGGCCGGCTCCTTACAGATAAGAAGTGATGCTTCTGTGAATCAGTGTTGTCATTAAACTGACTTTGAGTGGACAACTCCGAAAATTGAGTAAGTGTTGATCGACCCTCAGCTGAATTTTGATGTTCTTTTTATTTGGAAATCTCGTGTGGGCAGGTAACTCGATATTTTGATGTATCAACTTTTATAACTCAAACTCACTCATCTGTTCTGTAGTTTAAGATATTAACATAACGTACCATATAATGATTGGACTCTTTGTTAGAACTCAGTCTATCCAGAACTTGTGTACTTCCTCTTTCAGACTCTAGTCCATCCGCAGAACTTGTACGACTTGAAGAACATGTAGAAGTCTGTGAGTGCGATGTCTTTTGATTAGATTGGAATGGCTGGCTGAACCTCGCTAATTCCTGCAATGCAGCAAACAGTTTCTACATGCTTGAGAGAGAAAGCTCTTGCGTGAGCTGTAGTTGTACTGCTTGTAAAACAATATCTGGATATGCTTGTGTAGCCATTCTTTGAATGAAAGGTTATGGATTGTTGTTGGTATGGCAGTGTGAGTCATTTTTTCAAATTCATGTGACTCAAGAACCTTTATAGAGTTTTGCACTTGATCCTTAACAATAAAAAATGTACACCAATACTGCATTAAATATCTCATACAGCATGGCAATGACATGAGTAAGAGAAATAATTTGGAGTTATGTATCCAATAAAAAGAAGACAATTCCACAAAACTTTTTAAAAGATTGGATGGGAACACTAACTTGTTACAAAACAAATTGACACAAAATATAAAGATACCTTGAGACTGGATGAGACATCTTCTCTACTCCTCACTTTTACAGGCCTGGCCCTGCCCTCTGGATGCACAGGTCTTTTGTACAAAGACTTAGATGGTACTTTGTATTGAGTACTCTCTGCCTTGCTCTCTGCATATAAAACAATGACATAATCAAACAAAGCAAGCATATTGTGTAAAGATTCCTGTGAGATATTCTAAAGTGTAAAGATGATCTCAAACTGTTGCACAAGGGAGACAACTGGTACACAAAGGGAGACAACCGGTACACAAAGGGAGACAACTGGTACACAAGGGAGACAACTGGTACACAAGGGGAGACAACTGATACACAAAGAGAGACAAGTGGTACACAACGGGAGACAACTGGTACACAAGGGGAGACAACTGGTACACAAGGGGAGACAACTGGTACACAAGGGGAGACAACTGGTACACAAGGGGAGACAACTGATACACAAGGGAGACAACTGGTACACAAGGGGAGACAACTGATACACAAAGGGAGACAACTGGTACACAAAGGGAGACAACTGGTACACAAGGTGAGACAACTGGTACACAAGGGGAGGCAACTGGTACACAAGGGGAGACAACTGGTACACAAGGGGAGACAACTGGTACACAAGGGGAGACAACTGGTACACAAGGGGAGACAACTGGTACACAAGGGGAGACAACTGGTACACGAGGGGAGACAACTGATACACAAGGGGAGACAACTGGTACACAAGGGGAGACAACTGGTACACAAGGGGAGACAACTGGTACACAAGGGGAGACAACTGGTGCACAAAGGGAGACAACTGGTACACAAAGGGAGACAACTGGTGCACAAAGGGAGACAGTTGGTACACAAGGGGAGACAACTGGTACACAAGGGGAGACAACCGGTACACAAGGGGAAACAATTGGTACACAAGGGGAGACAACAGGCACACAAGGGGAAACAACTGGTACACAAGGGGAAACAATTGGTAGCAATCACAACATTCAGAGCATATGATTTTACAAATATAAGAAAAACACTGGCAAGCTTCAATAAAACTGTTCCTGTAGAATTACAAAAATAACATTTCGCTAAAAATACTATGCCAGAATATATATGATTCATTTCCAAAGGATTCGATTGCCCGAATTGCAAAGATGTGAATGTTTGGTATGTGTGAATAACTAGAAACCATTAATTGCCCCAGTTTCCAAACAGTACATTTGAGAAAGAACATCGCATACCGGCTCTCGTTAAGGTCTTAGTTCCTTGGTCATGTAAAGACTCGCTATTATGACTAGAATGAGATGCTGGTATTGGTGGAGGTCGTGACCTTGGTGCAGGTTTCCTTAATGATGAACTTCTTCTAGATCTAGATAGACTTTCTACAACCAGCATATTGCATCAGCATTATCTCACTTACAGTTCACACAAAGCCACTGTTTCAGTATGAGACACCCTTCACTAACCGGTGTGTAAAGAAGAATGCAGTTTCCTAGGCTGCTTGTAATGTTGTTCTGTAGTATTCTCATAAAGACGTTCTTCTGCCACTCTGCTGTTGCGCAACGTCAGTGGTTCCTCAGGTGATTCTGTTCTTAAATGTTTATTCATGGCTAAAGATTCTTCCAGCAGGTGATACCAACCTACAAGATGTATATCAGTCAGTAAGGGTGCTTTTGGTTACTAAATGATGGTATCGTCTTGGATGCAAGGCATAGATTAGGGTGTATCCAACCAGTTTATTTCTTGGATGCGTGACTGATAAGTGAAGATGTTCAGCTAACTCAGCATTGTGAGGAGTTGTGTCCCCTCTGATATTAGTAATTTTCATGAGAAAACATTTCCATAGCAAAATTTCTTAAATATAAAGACTAATATCAATCATTCATGAGGAGCTATACACCGCTAGATAGTATTCTGGCAAGTAATACACTATTTATTACTACGGCTAGGAAAATAACTACACGGTTCAAACTATTAACAACGCACAGCACAAAAACTGATAAAAATTATACTAAATAAAAATAAAAAGAGTAAGTTATAGATTGCAAATGATAAATGATTTACCAATAATGTATTAATAATAATTTCTATGCTATAACGATCTATCATTAGCCAAGTGTAGACTTGAATCCAAGTTGATAGAAACTCCATCAGAACTGAGGAGTACAAATAGTTAGCAACATAGATAAACCTCGCTGATCGATTTACCCGCCTCACTGAAAAGCCGCTTAACTAAACTTCATTATACAGAAGATAACTCCGAATCGTTGTCTTGCATCTGATGTGGTATGTAACTGTCACATCCTAGAATTTGATAAAGCAGTCCAAAAGATTGTATTATAGAATGCGTTGCCAAATGCTTCTCGCCTCCACCCCATGCATACTGTCACATACTGATGAGATCGTATGCATGGGTGTGATGAGTGCAAGGGTCAAATAGCCTTGACTTATACTCAACTAATTGTGATGCTAAAAATTTAATGAAGCTAAAGGTGATATGTAAGCGAGCAGAAAAGTTGTTGGTTGGAGGAACAACCAAAGAATACATGGATAAAGGCAAAGTGAAGTGAAATGTAACAGAGGGAGAGAAACAGGTCCATTAAAAAGAGATAAAGGAGTACCATGGAGGTTTAAAGGAAAGCAGTATAATCAAATAAACTTGTACAAGGGAGACAACAACAACTCACCCGAAAATGGTTCAGTTAAACATTGCTTTACGGAGAAGCTCATAGCCCCAATGAGTTCTGCGGGTCTACAAAAACAAATACATCTCACTCTAAGTCACAAATGAAATAATATACTTGTTTACATTTCAACATTAGAGAAAATAAAGTATTCGAATAAGCCATAAAACCTTCTGCTGTATGTTGGGACACAGAGCCACCAGGCAACCTGTAGCCAATGTCATCCATACAAATACTCAATAATATTTTCAAAGATTTTACAAAATACATATAACAAGGGATTTAAATTGTGAACATAAAACATTGACATTTAATGAATGCAATGCACTTGGTAACTGAAAATGTTTGCTTGCTTTCACATTTCAACCTTTTGTTATCCAATTAGGAGTAAGTTTACAAGTGGAGATTATCTGCACCCTAACACACTGTGACAACATGTGACAAGTGTACAATGAGTGCTGGTTGAATGAACACAACAATATGTATATAATAAGAAAAATTGACAGTTGCAAAGATACAATTAAAAGTGCTGATTGAAAGAATGATAAATGACAATTTAATTGATGTGACTTGAGCTCTTATGTTTGAACAGAAAATGTCTAATTTTTGCTAAAAGAGTTAAATCTAAAGATTATTAGCAAGAAAATTTATCGATGCATTGTTTGAAAAAACCTTTTTCTGACTACTATTACCGACGATGCAAGTTTTAAACAGCGCGTTATACTTCATTCACCCTCCAATCAGAATCCAAGTTTTCTAGTCACAACATAAGCAATAATTTCAAATCCAAAACCCAAACAAACTTTGGGGGCCCAAAAGCCGAGCGGAAAATTGCAGGGTTTCCATAAATAATTAATGACATATGTGTTTAACAACAACCTGTGCAGACAAGCTCTACATAGACATAGACAATAGATGCATTTATATGGACTCATCCCGGGACTAGACATACAAATAGGCTGTTTAATAGTCAATAATTAGTCAGTGAACATCAACGATTGGCATCAGCGTTTGAAATCTCAGACAAATTCAAAGAAACCACTATTTTTCACGGGAGGTAAGAATTGATGCACTGCTCAGATTAATTCAGCTTCCTTGGTTTCTTTGAAGATATGAATTTTTGCATGTACAAGCAGGGGTAGTTATTAGTAGTTTGGAAACTTAGAGTTATCTTCTCAAAAAACTAAATTTTACCTACTATCAGCTTGCATTATGCACTTAATACACAGCATCAAAGCTTAACAACTATTGCATAAAAATAAGATTGTCCGTCTAGTATTAGAAATATATAACTTAAAGTTTATCAGTTTGAAAAGAGACGTGGTGAGCAAAGAGTCTCGGCAGAAAGTTCCACTTCTGCATAAGAACTTACTTTTTCTCTGGCAGCTTGTTCCATACAGCCACAAACAGCCTACTTTTGTGGCATCTTTTACTAATATCTCTACAAAGAAAGCAAGTTGTTTCTAGCTCCTAGCACTGCCCAGGCATATAAAACGATACTGTATGAGCCAATCTGAACATTTTGTGCTATATGTAAGTAGTAATATATGAGCAGATCTCCCTACCAAGTGTTTTTTTGTGGATTAGATCTTGGAGTTTAGGCAATGGGTTACGACGTTGGATGAATTCGCCGAGTTTATATGGTATTTCATTTGAGGGGTACTTGAGTGGCATTTGAGTGGCATTTAAGTGGCATTTGAGTTTTGATTAGTTTTTTACTTAATTTGAACTTATATGGCATATAGATTTTGAATGTATGGCATTCAAGTTTTGATAACTTTTTTACATAACTCGAACTCATATGGTATCTTGAGAGAGAGGGGAGAGGAGAGAGGAGAGATGGGAGATGAGAGAGGAGAGAGAGGAGAGAGATTTTTTAGTTTTCTATACATTCATGTATATATGGTTAGTTATGTACATATTTATGGCTATATTTATATCTACATAGAGAGAGGAGATATATCTACATTGAACAAATATATTGATCAAAAATGAAAATTATATGATTATATACCTGATTACATAATAAGTAGGGAAAATCTTCTGGAGAGAGGAGGGAGGAGAGATGAGAGAGGAGAGAAGAGAGAGGAGAGAGAGGAGAGATTTTTTTAGTTTTTTATACATTTATGTATATATGGATAATTATGTACATATTTATGGATATATTTACATTTACATTGAATAATATACATTTATTACATAATAAGTATATTAAATGCTATAAAATATGTTGGAAAATTACCAAATTAGACCTCTAGATGGTTAAAATCTACAGTATTTGGGAAATAACTGCAAGAGAGGAGAGAGGAGTATTTGGTAGAGGAGAGAGTATGTTGAGAGAGAGAGAGGAGAGATAAAAAGAGGAGAGAGGAGAGAGGAGATATATCTACATTGAATAAATACAGTGATTAAAAATGAAACAATATGTGAATATATACATTTATTGTGTAATAAGTAGGGAAAAAATTTAAAATAATTACATGAAATTGAATTATAGCTTTAGTTACATTGGATAGTTTACATTATATAGAAAAGGGAAATAGCTCACCAAGTCACATTGTCCAACTTGTTTTTTGAATTAGAGACTATCCATCGCTAAAACACTCATCATTTTTTTTCAGCAACATATCCTGTCTCAAAATCATCAAAGTCTCCACATAGAAAATCTTCAAGTTCATCATCATCATCAATTTCTAATATTGTTTTGTTGTGCTTTGCTTGATCACAATATTGTTTCCAATACATTTGACCGAGACGGTATGGAGAGCAAAATGAAAGATCGTATTCTGTCTTAAATTTTCCGTGGGTTGTTTTTCCTCTGTAGATCATCACACCTGGAGTATATTTGTTAGCTTCTGAAGCATATTTGTCTGGTATGGCGAGTGTCTTCAACAGCGTTTCTCCACATTGTTCAATGCTATAACGGATACAAATTACATTCGACTGCCCTCCTTTAAATCGATGAGGAACGAATCTATCAACAACATCTTGGTAAGGAAAAATAGCGCCGGGTTGAAAACTATTGAGGGTGTTGATGTTCAAGAAGCGTTTGAGCTGACATTTAGTCAATGTACTCAAATATAGTGATTCCTCTTCAGCTTTCTTTTTGCTTAGAGGATGACTGGTAACACGTCTGACATCATACCAAAGAACGTTTTTATTTTTTGGTTTTCCCTTTCTACCCAAATATACAACGTTAAACGGAGGGGGGTAATTATCACAGTTGAAGTTTTTAGCTATTTCAACTGGACAGAGGAGTATTTTGGGTTCGAGTTCATTTATATCTGAAGGATCATGGTAGTGTACTTGAGAATATCTACACTTCTCCTTACTTGATGGATGTATCACACCAGTCACTCGCATAATGCTTGGGATAGGAAGATCTTCAAATGTTTTGCAAATCGGAACTTTTGGTGAGTCAATCACTTGAGAACCTTTAGACTTTTCTAATTCCCTAGCTCTCCTTTCGTTGAGACATTCAACTGTTAAATGAGTTATAGCTGCACTCTCCATTGTTTGCTTATCAACGGAAGTAGTTTGTTTTCTCACTGTTTGTTTTCGTTTCCTTACTATTCGCTTTTTTGGAGCAGTTTTCCTTCTCTTAGGAGTTGTTTTGCCGTTTTTCATTTTATTTTCTGTTGGATATGGATCTGTGCTAAGGAGCTCTTCAGAAAGAGTATCCATAACATTCTAAAAATAAAAGGGTAATATTTGCATGAGTGGCTAAGAGTGTATTTATTACTTAGAGTGTCTTATATATATATATATATATATATATGTATTTATGCCAAAAGCAGTTAAGATCATAGAGTTATGGTAGATTGAGAATGTGCTTATTAAACTATTGGGATGTGGAGACAGACAACAAAGGATGGATTCAAATATATATATATATGTATTTACTTAATATTATACCGCTTTTAACATCTAAATTGGTAAGAAATAAAATATAATAGTTTGAACAAAATATTGTAAAATAATAAAAAACAACTAAAAATTTTTCATAAATATGTATGAAACGCTTCCAACATTAATTCTAAAATACCTACAGAAGAGGATAGAGCTTTATCTATTTGGACATAATTATAAATATGCTTTCTGAATTTATAAAAAGTTTTTTTGTTCCATGTCATGTTGTATAATTTTTTGAAAACTATTTGATTCCAAGCACTTCTTTCAATTTCTTTTAAAAAATTATTAATATTAACGACTTCCACCATTGACAAAACGATTTCGAAACTGTTTTTTATAATGTCATCAAAACGTTCTGTAGATATATCACGTTTCTTACAACACATCCCCATACTCATCATGTGTTGAGTTATACAGAATATTATAACTTGAAATGTCAAACGTTCTACAGCTTTTTCTTCAACAACATCATTATTTATCACATAGTTATGATACATTTCTGGAAGGAAGTCCTTTAAGTGGATTGGATTTGTTGTTGCATTGTTCTAAAATACAAGCGATAATTAGATAACTAAAATAATTAAAGGTGTTCAACAGGTGTTAAATAGTATTTTTTATTAATTCTTACCTTTTCATCAGGCTGAGATTCCGACTTTAGATACAATGGTTGGCTTTCTACGACTTGAGTATTCATTCTGAAAAAAACAGAAAAAAATTGGTTCAATTCTTTATAACCAATTTAAAGATAGATATGTCATAAAGCCTTCAGATAGTTGTGTTAGCTAGCGGAAATATTTGAATTTAAGTTTTACCTTTATGAAGAGAGAACTCTTAGTAGTTGCAATGGAAGATGTAGTAGATAGATGTTGCTCCTTTGCTCACTGTTGTTGAACTGGATGCTTTCTGTCTGAAACCGTTGTCTCTTATATAGGTGAATGTGTGAAAATAAATCTTTCATTCCCGCGAAAGCATTGGTTTGTATTCGCGTGAAAATAAATTGTTTATTCCCGCGAAAGCAACGGTTTCCATTCGCGTGAAAATAGCTTATTTATTCCCGCGAAAGCATTGGTTTCTATTCGCGTGAAAATAAATTCTTTATTCCCGCGAAAGCATTGGTTTCTGTTCGCGTGAAAATAAATTCTTTATTCCCGCGAAAGCATTGGTTTCTATTCGCGTGAAAATAAACTATTTATTCCCGCGAAAACATTGGTTTGTATTCGCGTGAAAATAAAATATTTATTCCCGCGAAAGCAACGGTTTCCATTCGCGTGAAAATAAACTATTTATTCCCGCGAAAACATTGGTTTGTATTCGCGTGAAAATAAAATATTTATTCCCGCGAAAGCAATGGTTTCCATTCGCGTGAAAATGAAGTATTGATTCCCGCGAAAGCTTTGGTTTGTATTCGCGGGAAAATAACATATTTATTCCCGCGAAAGCAATGGTTTCCATTCGCGTGAAAATGAAGTATTGATTCCCGCGAAAGCTTTGGTTTGTATTCGCGGGAAAATAAAATTTCTATTCCCGCGAAAACAACAGTTTCTATCCGTGTGAAAATAAATTATTTATTCCCGCGAAAACATTGGTTTGTATTCGCGTGAAAATAAAATATTTATTCCCGCGAAAGCAACGGTTTCCATTCGTGTGAAAATAAAGTTTTGATTCCCGCGAAAGCTTTGGTTTGTATTCGCGGGAAAATAAAATTTTCATTCCCGCGAAAGCAAGGGTTTCCATCCGTGTGAAAATAAATTATTTATTCCCGCGAAAACATTGGTTTGTATTCGCGTGAAAATAAAATATTTATTCCCGCGAAAGCATCTGTTTCCATTCGTGTGAAAATAAAATATTGATTCCCGCGAAAGCATTGCTTTGTATTCGCGTGAAAATAAAATTTTCATTCCCGCGAAAGCAACGCTTTCCATTCGCGTGAAAATAAATTATCTATTCCCGCGAAAGCATTGGTTTGTATCCGCGTGAAAATAAAGTATTCATTCCCGCGAAAGCAACAGTTTCCATTCGCGTGAAAATTAAATGTTTATTCCCGCGAAAGCATTGGTTTGTATTCGCGTGAAAATAAAGTATTCATTCCCGCGAAAGCAACAGTTTCCATTCGCGTGAAAATAAAATGTTTATTCCCGCGAAAGCATTGGTTTGTATTCGCGTGAAAATAAATTATTTATTCCCGCGAAAGCATTGGTGTTCTTCCGTAGAAACAATGTTTCATTAATTTAACCTTATGATAAATGGCATGATTTCAGCTATATAAGAAGCACTGTTTTTACACAGAAAGCAGTCACTTCGACATTAGCAACTGAAGGAGCAAGATCTACTACAACATCATCTACTACAACTGCTAGAAGGACTTTTCTGTTTGGAGGTAAGTCAACTTGATTGAGTATAAATTTAATTTTTATCGATTTAGATACTAACAGTGGTATGATATTGAGTAAATATATATATGTATATATATCTTCAAATTGGTTTGGAAAAGAAATCATAACATGGATTTTTACTTTATCTTTTAGAATGTCGACACAAATCATATCAAAACAACTGAAGAATAAAGAACCAAAACCTTCACAAGACAAGAAGGTGATTGATGACAATGTACTTCTTCAACGCACTACGATTCCCTTTCAAAGCGCCAGTCTGAATACTCTGGCAACTCTCATCATCAAAAGCGCCTCTCTGTTAAGTACTCTATCTCCAGCTTCCAGAAGAAACATTGAAAACATAGTCAAAGTTGAAGATTTACCAATACCTACAGTTATGCAGGTGTTAACCGTTGAGCTCCATGATGAAACGAACTGCACCATCATATACAACTATAAAAAGGATGGAAAGGTAGTTAGAGTGAAGAGCACTATTCCATTAGCGGCGGGATTACTTGTCAATGAAGCTTCGCAAATACGACCACTGGTTTTGATCTACATGGGTGTTGAAAAGACTGGAAAAGCAATTTTTCGTGCTGCTACAGAAACAGGAACTACTTTGAGGTGTAAGAATGTATTTGATGTATTACCAGAAAAAAGTATGCGACAAATCAATGCTTATTTCGAGGTAGCTAATCTTCAGGATTTCCCAACAGATAGTGTCATATGTTTCCAAAACCCTGAAGTTATAACAAAGTCTGACAGGCGATGGAATGGAAATGAAGAGACTCTTCTAGTTCAATACAGAAGTGTTGTAGATGAAGAATTACTGATCGGAGATATGCGCATTCCTCATCAAATAGCTTCTGCTGTGACATCGGAGAGATTTGGAGTGATTTTGTTCAAGGGTCTGAGTCGAAACGCAGACAATTCAATTTTCTACAACATCAGTGTACTCGCAGCTCATCAAGCCTTCGTCCAAGCCTCGGAACTGGCTGATAATCCAAAATCTGAGGATTTTCTCAATCACTTCGATGATGCTGAAAAAGAAGACTGTGGAGAACAAACTCTCGAGAAGCTAATCTATAACTCAAGGGATTCATATCACTATAGGTAAGTTTTATTAATTTTTACCATAATTTTAAAAAGTTGATTTGTGAAAATTTAGTGTATTCTTACAATGAAAAACCCCTTAAAATGATAAATTTGTGAACATTTTTGTAAAAAATTTTTAAGTTATATATATATTTCGAATTAAAAAAGGATTTTGTTGTATCATCAGTGTTTTTTTTACATAAAAGTTGGAAAAATAACAAAAGGTGATAATTATTTTACAAAAATGTTCAATTTTTTACATAAATGATCAACTCATAACCTTTTTTGTAAAACATTTTTAAATTATATCTATTTCGGATTAAAAAAAGGACTTTTTTGTGTAATCAGTGTATTTTTTTACATAAAAGTTTTAAAAAATAACAAAAGGTTATAATTATTTTGCAAAAATGTTTAGTTTTTCACATAAATGATCAATTCATAAACATTTTTTGTAAAACATTTTTAAATTATAGCTATTTCGGATTAAAAAAGGATTTTTTTTGTGCAATCAGTGTATTTTTTTTACATAAAAGGTTAAAAAAATAACAAAAGGGTATAATTATTTTACAAAAATGTTTAGTTTTTCACATAAATGATCAATTCATAAACATTTTTTGTAAAACATGTTTAAATTATATCTATTTCGGATTAAAAAAAGGACTTTTTTGTGCAATCAGTGTATTTTTTACATAAAAGTTTAAAAAATAACAAAAGGTTATAATTATTTTACAAAAATGTTTAGTTTTTCACATAAATGATCAATTCATATACATTTTTTTTGTAAAACATTTTTAAATTATATATATTTTGGATTAAAAAAAGGGTTTTTTGTGTAATCAGTGTATTTTTTTAGCTAGAAGTTGAAAAAAAATCACACCAAATGATAAAAAAGGACTTTTTCGTGTGTAATCAGTGTATTTCTTTTACATAGAAGTTGAAAAAATAACGAAAGTTTATATTTATTTTACATTAATTTTAATCATACTATACTAATACATCATTTTTTTATTTTAGTCCATTTTATCGTAAAAAGAAAACAGAGTAAAGAACTTTCCCTAAGAAATATTGAGCTGAATGATGTAACTCAGTGAGTTATTTTCCTGTTATATATAAAATGTAAACTATCTAATGTAGCTAAGAGTAAAATTTAAATTCGGTAAAATTTATTTATATAATGAATAACTTTTGTATTTTAGTCAATTATTGGATCACAGAGAATACGGAATACAAGAGTTCCTCCCTGGGTCTAATAATATACCAGAAGAATATCGAGAAAGATATTGTTCAAGAAAAGCACTTTGTAACCATTGATATCGTAAGCTATAGTAGTTTGTATTACAGAAAATTTACTATAAAACAGTTTTATGAATGTAAAAACTAGATATGGTATTTTCTATTACAATTATTTACTTGTAAATTTTATTCATCTAGAGAGGTAATTTGGTGATTTTTTGACAGTTTTTAAAAAAGTTAAAAAGTACAAAAAAAATCAAAAAATATCGAAAACTGTATATTTCAATGATTATTTTTTAAAAGTAAATTTTATTCATCTAGAGAGGTAATTTGGTGATTTTTTGACAGTTTTTAAAAAAGTTAAAAAGTACAAAAAAATCAAAAAATATCGAAAACTATATATTTCAATGATTATTTTTAAAAAGTTCAAAAAAATGTAATAAAGCTCTGTTTTGAAACATAAAAAATTTAAAAGGATTGTGTAGGATAAAATTCTCACTCTCACTCAAAAAATTATTGAAAATTGAATGAAATAAAAAAATATTTTCCCAAATACCATGAAAAACTCTATATATATATACATTGTTTTTAAAATAATATCGAAAACTATATATTTCAATGATTATTTTTTAAAAAAATAAAAAAAATTTAAAAGGAAGGTGTAGGATAAAATCCTCACTCAAAAAATTATTGAAAATTGAATGGAATAAAAGAATATAAAGTGAAAATCGCTATATATATTTATTTTTTTAAAATAATATCGAAAACTGTATATTATAATGATTATTTTTTTAAAAAGTTGAAAACAACAAAAAAATTTGTAATAAAACCCTGTTTTAAAACATAAAAAATTAAAAAGGAATGTAATAAAAGAATATTTTACCAAAATACCTCATTTTTTTTTGTAAATATCTAGTAAAAATTTCTGAAATATTGTTGGTAAAATTTACTGGAAAATGGTTTCAAGTGTGTCAAAGACTAAATATGATGTTTTCATTGAAATGTTTATTTTCAAAAGATCCAAATAATAACATTGAATCAATTAGTTAAATTTAACAGTCAAATTCTTTTTTATCAAGTAGGCTTAATGTTTCTATTGTGATTAATTCTCAAATATTGTAAACTTGAACTATCTAGAGGAGTAATTTGTCGATTTTGATGTGTTTTTTTAAAAAAATTATCATGTAATACCACATACTTCAGTTCTAATTCGTTTTGAACAATTTCATGGGAGACAAAGAATAAAAAAGTTACATTGATTTAGTTTATAGAATTAAAGTTGCTATCAAAAATGGATTGTTCTTCTTTAAAAAAAAATGATTACGTAATACTACATGCTTCAGTTCTAATTCGTTTTTAGAATTGAAGTCGCCATCGAAAATGGTTTGTTCTTGAATGGGTAAAACCATAGCCTCCTCCTCCTCATCATGACAAAAGCTTTCTGATGGTTGCGTTTTGAAAAACAAATTGCGTTGTTTTAGTTTTCCGAATTGAAATTGCCATCGAAAATGGTTTGTTCTTAAACGGGAAAATCCATAGCCTTCTCATCATCATGTCTAAGTTTTCTACCCCAATATCTCTAACCTCTCAGAGATAGGAATTGTTCTGTTTAAAAAATAATGGAAATTGTATATATAAATGATTGTTTTTGAAAAAAATGGTAAATTTTTGAAAAAAATTCAAAAGGAAAATGCAGGATAAAACCCTCACTCAAGAAACTAATTTTGTATGATAGGGTGCTCACCTAATAATAAGAAAATAATGAATGATTTATATTTAAACAATTATTGAAAGAATTAATGAAAATTGAATAGAATAAAGGAAATATTTTACCAAATAGTCTGTTTTTTTTGTAAAGATATACAAACAGATAAAATTTAACCATTTAAAGGATGATTTCTTTTTTTGCAAAAAAATAATGAAGATTTAATGAAATGAAAGAATATTTTACCAAATACCTTGTTTTTTTGTAAATTTATACAATTAGAATAAGAAAATAGTGAATAATGTATATTTAAGCAATTATTGAAAAAATTAATGAAAATTGAATAGAGTAAAGGAAATATTTTACCAAATACCCTGTTTTTTGTAAAGATATACAAACAGATAAAATTTAACCATTTAAAGGGTGATTTCTTTTTTTGCAAAAAAAATAATGAATATTTAATGAAATGAAAGAATATTTTACCAAATACCCTGTTTTTTTTGTAAATTTGTACAATTAGATGAAATTTAACCATTTAGAGGATGATTTGTTTTTGTAAAAATTAATGAAAATTGACTAAATCGAAAAAATATTTCACCAAATACCTCTTTTTTGTAGATGTAAACAAATAGATGAATATCTAACAGCAATTATTGAAAAAATTAATAAAAATTGAATAGAGTAAAGGAAATATTTTACCAAACACCCTGTTTTTTGTAAAGATATACAAACAGATAAAATTTAACCATTTAAAGGGTGATTTCTTTTTTGCAAAAAAATAATGAATATTTAATGAAATGAAAGAATATTTTACCAAATACCCTGTTTTTTTTGTAAATTTGTACAATTAGATGAAATTTAACCATTTAGAGGATGATTTGTTTTTGTAAGAAATTAATGAAAATTGAATAAATCGAAAAAATATTTCACCAAATACCTCTTTTTTGTAGATGTAAACAAATAGATGAATATCTAACTTTATCCATTTTTTTCCATTTGGGATCATGTTTTGAAGGTTTTCAAGATAGTTTTTAGTAAAAGCTTATGCATTGATTTGATTGTCATTACAAGTTGTAGTGTTTGGTATTATTTAATATTTACTGACTCTAGCTATATTATATGAAATTTTCCCTACTTATTGCACAATAAATGTATATATTCACATATTGTTTCATTTTTAATTACTGTATTTATTCAATGTAGATGTAATGAGTCGAATTACAAAAAAATATCAAAACTTAAATGCCATACATTCAAAATCTAGATGCTCTATGAGTCAAAGTTATGTATATAATTATGTACAAGATTATCAAAACTTGAATGCCATACATTCAAAATTTAAAAGTTCAAATTAAGTAAAAAAATAATCAAAACTCAAATGCCACTTAAATGCCATTCAAATGCCACTCAAGTACCCCTCAAGTAAAATACAATATAAACTCGGCGAATTCATCCAACGCCGTAACCCATTGTCTCAACTCCAAGATCAAATCCACAAAAAAACACTTGGTAGGGAGATCTGCTCATATATTACTACTTATGTAAAACTAAGTTTTTAGTATTTAATCGAATACAACAAGTTCCACTGACAAATATTCATTTTTTCATTCTTTTTCTCCTATAGGAGCATAAAGCCGCTGTACAATTCATGATTGCATATAGAAATGAAACGTTTAAAAAATCATGCTCACTTTATGCTGTACAATCACCAGTAAAATATATGCGGGGAATAAAAAACCTGCAAAAGTTACAAATAAAAATTTTTGATATAGCTTTTCAACCAGAAGACACAATATGATTATATTTCAAAATAAAAAAAACATTTCCATTACGAAAAGCAACAATATTCCAATTTCACTAATATTCTCAATACATCAGTGTTAAATAACACGAAAAAGAAATTTAACCATCGAGGATTAATGAGGCAGTTTGGATGCCTTAACAAACCATCTCTCAGCCAAGATGTCATAATATTTTATATCTTTAGCTGACACAACCAATAAACATTTTCATTAACACTTACACATCTGTAATAATAAACAGGATGTCAACAATTCACTGCCAACACAGCAGTACAAACACTTGAACATGACACCCCAAATATACAGGTAATTATTGCTCTAGCGAATCCATTCATAGCACTTTATTTATCACTTGAGAGTAATGCACTCCCTTCGCATATGTGTGCATGGGGGTATAAACGACAGCTTCTGTAGCATACATGAATATAACCAAAACTGCACATGTGAAGTTACACAATAAATACTTTAAATATCCAGTTATAAAACTAAATGTTGTTTTTGGTTGAAAGTGAGGAGTTATCTTCCCTTTGCTGTTATGACAAATATTTCAATTTTACTAATCTAATAAATGCTATTGAAGCTTTTCAAAGAATTTAATGTCTCTTTTTGCTTCTGGTCCGACACCTACCAAACTCTGAGTATTTTGCATGATTTTTGTTTTACCCATATTCTAATTTTCTAACATTTCCAATAACAAATTCTAAAATCCCAAAACAAACTAAAGAAGAGGTTGAGCAGAGACTCTGATATACTCACAAGTTAAGAAGATCATTGAAGGTTGGATTGTTAGAGCAGACCACTGTAGACGTTTGAGGGTTACTGACAGCGGCTCCGGCTGGCACAGGCAATAATCCAATGGTTATGAATGAGTTAGCTAAGGGGAGAGAACTCCTTAATCCAGTTGCTTTAACCACTGCAACAATGCCATACAAGATACTTAGCAATAATTATAATGACAAAATAAGCTGTTGAGCATTTCAAGAGTGATAAGTGAGAACTTTGAATCAATATACAGCGCAACTTACTAGGAATAACATAAATATTGATTTGCTATCATTACAAATCTAAAAGGCAGAATTTTAAAATAAGAACGAGATGGAAGTTGAAACAAATTAAACTTGATCAGTAAGAGTGATGAACTCAGCTTTGGATGTCTGCCTTTATAGGGACGGCAGAACCAAACAATGCAACTTGCAAGTTAAATTTTATGATTGGCCAAAATCTAACATGTTAACAAGCTCACTAATTTATGAAAAATCGTTTTCAGTGAACTTGTCACTAGTAAGTCTACTGTACAAAAACAGAGAAAGGGAGGTGATTCAAAAGTTTTGCCATCCTTACAATGCATTTTATAGTTTGTAATGTTTACATCCTGACAGAACTAAAAGCATTTTAATTCCAGAGTTTAATAAATCAAGCAGCTTTTCTGCTATCAAGCTTCAACTAGTCAGTAACAATGGATTACTAGCCACATAACACTGCCGTTGCATGGATAGGATTAGTTATCAATGCACCAAACATTCTGTAGCAAAAGGAAACCATAAAAGTAACCACTAAATACTTCAGCAGAAACATATGTTTGTAGTAAACAACCTCCTGATTGCTGCTTCGTGACGCAAAAATTTTAAAATGGCTTCCAGAGAGCTATGTACTTGTTCTCACATCGCTAACCAAAGTGTGAAAGCTGAAAATTTCATGACTAGTATAAAAATAATTTGTACAAGTCTGTACTTGAACTTGATCATACTGAACAGCCGCAACTATAAAGGCAGTTTCAACATAAAACTCAACATATAGTTGCAAAAAATGTTGCCGAATTTCATACGTGGAAGTAAGAATCGCTTATTAAAGCAGAACTGATTAGCTTCCGTGCTACTATTTTTTCTTATAATGCAAACAAGATGAAACGTTATCTCACCGTGAATAGAGATTGTAGCTTCATTGACTGCTCTCACAGATAGCTGAATTTGACCTGCAAACAAAAGATATTTGAATTCGTTTTTAAACAAGGACTTCTACTAACAGTGCGTACCACTCGCTGAAATGTAAGGTAAAACAGAAAGAACTTTGACCAGCCTTACACAAACCTATGAATCCAACTAAAGTAAAAACACAATGAAACAAAAGACAAGGAAGAACAATGTAAAAATACACAAACCTTGATTACCCACAGACTTGGTAGACATGCTACACCTTACACAAACTACTAGCTACTACTAGTAGCAGTAATATAGATATATCAGCTATAAGGGCAGTGAAAGCAGAGCATCAACTGCATTGACATAGCTAATAGTCTAACAATAGAACTTCACTCTGACATGTGGTGATTATTGGATATTCAAAGCTACCACCTCAGCCTGTCATTGGACAATTGTCTCTGACACCAACTGCGAGATGATTATGTAATAATTAGGCTGTTATGTAATACTACTTAATTTGTAATAGGAGCCAAATAGCGTGACCTGATTGTTCTTGATTCTGAGAAAATTTGAACAAAATAATTTGAATAATTTATTTTAGATAAGTTTGGAAAAATTGAATGAGAAAGTTCAATTGATTCATTTCGGGATCGATACAGCTTATAAAGAGTTTCTTCAGCATACAAAATTAAAATCGAACCAAACACTAAAATTTATATTCTTCATAAAAGAAACAACTCAAATTGTTTCTACTGCCAATTTTGAAAAAAAAAAAAAAAAATAAATCATGCTGAAAACACGGCGGATAAGCAAAACAACAAAACAACAAACAACGACAACAGACAACAAAGACTTTTAATATGAAAATGTAATTAAATCATTGGATTTATCTAAATCTCCGGATTAGATATCTCTCTTGTGTTGATTAAAAATTCACTAGACAAAACATTCCCAGGAGATGAACTTCACCTTAAGCCCATTATTTTAAAATTCAACAAAGCAAACCACATCCTTTCTCAAAAAGCACTTGTTAAAGCCTGCTGCATGAAAGCACCTGTTGCTATACACTAATAGCTATAATTAACTAACCAGTGTATAGTAAGAGATTATTGCTAGCTGATAGGTGTACCATTAAAATAGCTAATGATAAAGGGTTAGACAACTCCCACCAACTAAAAACCAATAAAAGTCCAACACAATAGCTTGTATTTCCACAAACTGCCACAGAAAAACTTTTCAATTCATTTCTTTATGATGTTTTCTGACAATCAATTACTGTTTGAATATTTGCTAACCTAACCAGGGTTCCACTGTGCATGCGGGGTAGTGTGACCCGCGGGTATATAGGAGTTACAATGTAGAAGTTCAGCAATGGAGATATGAGATGCGCAGGCAATAAAAAGCAGGTGCTGCAGGGAAAGAGAACAAAAGGATGATTATTATTAGCCAGCTAAAGTAAATAACAACACGATGCTTCATGCATCAGACTTGCTTAAGACAGCTGCTAGCTCTACTGTAGAAACGACTTGCTCTCAGCTGAAAAAAGAATATTGAGAAAATATTATTGAGCTAACAGAGCTTTGCATCCTAACAACAGAGTTTTTGCCACTGTAACCATGTGGCAGCAAAACCCCACATGACATCCGATGAAAACTTTTTACTTTGACTGTGCTGATGCTAATTGCAGCTCTAGTTATTGTAGCCAAGTACCAACTAAACGCTGTAATTTTATTCAATCGAGCACCTATAAGATAGATCCAATGACATTATTTTGATGAAACAAAACATTTGCTGTTAGTAATATCATATGTTGGCCACGATAACAAGCGTGTGACCTTGTAACTATATGTATGGATACAACCACTGGCTCGCCACAATATGATGATCACAAAACAGTCATGGATAGTAATAACTGTCAAGTAGCTAGGTTTAGTACTGCATGGGAACAAATCATATTCTCATTAATCATGTCGTAGCCAATTAGCTGTTTGTTTAGTGAATTAGAAGAGAAATTAATTAGAGAGAGCTTGTTGGTGTGAAAACTTAATTATAAGTTAATAGATAATACAAGCAGGTCTTTGTACAGCAAGTAGTACCAAGTGTTGTGTAACAAAACCTACTCTACAGCGCTGAGTACTGTCTGGTTGGACTGAAGTAATACACATATTTGCTATTGTGAGATAATTATGAAAGAACCTAAAGGAAGATTCTAGTAACCAATTTCACAAGAAAACCATCGCTTTCTAAACCGTGAGAAATATATTGAATGAACATACACTACTGAGACTTTCAGCATATAAATAAAATTATACCCCCAACAATTGTTGTGAGCAACATGAATAACAAAGTTTAGTTAGAAAAGTCACAAAGGTTTTAGTATTACAAAAGCACGACACAATTAAAATTTTTCTTCGACTGTAATGTAGTTGGGTTGCTGAAAAAGTCAACTTATTGATGAAGACGATGGAAGACTAAAATAAAACAAAAGCTTTGTATCTAGACATGAAGGGAATTAAAGACCAAATCATCTAATAAATTGATATATCCAAAGAAAAACACCTCCACTTTTCCAGCGGAAAATGACAAAAAAAAACACGCTGAAAAGTCCCAAAAAAATTAATTGTTTGAGAATGAAAATTGATCGTGAAAGTGGCAGATGAGGTCAATTGATGAGTCAACTGTTTGTTTTAAAGTTGTTTTTTTAAGCAGTAGGTTAAACCTACATCCTATTAGATGAGCATTTCGTCAATATTTATGTGCTAGGTTTTATTTCTGAATTTGCTTCTGCTATTGCTATTAGTTTGTGTTGAAAAATTTGCGCTGACAGCTTGCTACCCGTTTCCTCCTAAAAAACAGTGAAACTATTTCTTACAAGGCATTCATTCAAACAAACTAGGTTTTTACTAAACCAAGCCGCCTCTATTCACACAACCTAGAAGTGACAGGTATGTTAATTGTGGCGACAAAGTCTAATTCATGCAGGTAGACAACAAAAGTCACACACGAGTTAATCACAAACAAGGTGACAATATCGTGATGTTTACTCTCAAAACATGATGAATGGGGTGTGGGAATGGAGTGAGACAGGGAGTGACAGTCAACTTAAGCTGTAGTAGCTCAAGAGAATTGTAGTAAGGAGTTGTGTAGTGGGAGATACACAGAAGCAAAAAATTGTATCGATAAAGGAACTCGCATCTGTTGACAAGATGAAAGTCTACATATAATATTATTTGTTTGCCTACCATGATTATATATCAGAGATAAATTTCAAAAGCTTTCCTCAAATACACAAGCAAAGAATGACTTTAGCTATGCACTGTGTCTTAGTGTTCCTGGGTGCAAAACTCTACAGAATTATAACGACAGAAATCTGCACTAGTCCATAAACAAAAACATCACATCACATCTTTTTGCAGCTACTAAAATGCACATCCAAACTCCATGTTATTTTCAAATTTTGCTCAAAATAGGAGCATGCCAACAATTTTTTGTGAGAACAATTCCCGGAATCAGAAAAGAGTCAATCACATCCTTGTCAGACATCAGATGCAGCTACTGCTGTAACAAGCAGTTATCCAGCCGTTGGTACTAGCTACTAACTAGCTACTACTCTATTGAAGGGCAGATGTTACTAGCAGTCAGTACATTTGAATCTAGCGCTAGAAGATGTATAGATAAGCACACTCATTCATTCATTGATATCTTCTTTATTAGAATGGACATAGCGGGTTATTATGTGGCTAGCCTACGTGCCTTCATCTATCAACTCACTCTATTAATATAGCTAGAAGCTACTCAGTTTTATAGAATCCTATGCTAAGATAAGCAGATGTAAGTCAATCTCAATTAACTTGATCCTGGCTAACTACAATACATGCGTGCTAATGCATAAACTTTCTGTATAGTTAATGGCATTATATTTGGCTTGGAGTAAGAGAGTGTCTGTATGACTAAGTGGGTGAGGGAGAATAAAGTAACGAAATAGAACTTCCTACTGTGACGAAGATACAAACAAAACCTGCACATTCCATACCATAGGAATCCATATCTGAGGGCCTCTGTATCCAGATTAGTCCACTTTATAGACCATTACGTCTTTTGTCCCTCATTTTATCTTTAGTAACAAGTTCAATTGTTGCGTTGGCCACTTCAATAACACACAAGGCCTACAAGACGAAAGTGTAAGCAATAAAAATGGTCAAGAGCATGAACAACAGATCTATGAAACGAAATTAGTTTTGTTTCGAATTTTTGCTGAACGAAAAGCTGACAATGCATACAATTAACAACTTGTTATGGAGTGGCCTAATATCACAATATCACACGCAAAAAAATCAATGGTTACATATATCGCTAATTGCAATAGTGAAATAATGTAGTTCAATTTTTAAAATAATAATGATCTTTTCAGACTCAAAATTGCATCTATTCCGCAGATCTATACTAGAAAAACTACAAATGTAATTAATAGAATGAGTGAAAAATAATATATCAACCTAGTCTATAGTAATAAATAGTAATAATATTACTTACTAAGGTTAGTAGCAGAAGGTCAACTTGCAAGCCAGACAACAATTTTGCTTCATTCAACGATCTAGAAACATGTTGTTTATGAAAATTGGGAAGTATTAAACACGTGCAAAAGGCCTGCTCTGTTTATTAGTTTCTAGTAGTCCAATCAAAAGCCCTTCAATTGTCCAATAAGAATTATCCATAAATAGCCTAGTGCACACAACTCCAATCAGTTGTTAGTTGAGGTTATTATAACATTTAGTAAGAATAAAGTCGTAATATAAGAATTGTATAAAAAAGACACCCATAATAGCAGCAGCACCGCTACCCAAAATAGCACGACTCAACACAATACAACACAACTAACTCATTTTTAAAAGAAGACTGCAAAACTGCAAAGTCAGTAACTCCAAAATTACAAGTGCTATTTGTGTAGTATGTATACTAGCCCTATCTAATTGAAAAGTAAACAAACAATCAAACAATCAAACCATTTGCATATGAACCAATTTCAATATTTAAGGAGCTGACTTGCAGAATGAATTGGTTACTAGCAAGGTGCTGATAGTAATTACAAGCTTATTATGTAAAGGATGCAGGAAATGGCTGTCTCATCATTACAATTGACTTGCTATTGTTTCTGTGTGACAGGCTTTTATTTGAAAGTTTATGTCTAGCGTCTCAATTAAGTGGTCTGTCAGATCAAATAGACATATTTTATTATCATGGGACTGTCTTTGAAAACTGGGAATCCTTGATACCGTTGAAAATACAGAGAAAAAAGATGATAATAGATCTTTGATTTGTCTAATATTATCTTGTATTGTTGCCCACCTAATCTTGCTTCTGCATTCTTGTACTGATATATCAGTGTCTAGGGAGAAGATGGAGGGCAACAGAGAGACAAATCAAATGCTCGGTGAACGGATTGTGGTAAACAAGGTCATACAACAAGGAAAGGCAACTCCAAGCATATTGTTGTTTACTCCAACAATGGGCTCTCTGTGGTCATCTTCCATTAACTCTAGTGGAGCCTGTGTTTATGTAGACTGAGGGTACTCTCTTAACTGAAAAGGAGGGTGGTACTAAGAATGTATATAAGAAGGGGAACAAGAGTGTGTGGGGAAGAGGTAAGATAAATCTACTATAAATACTGGGTGCAAAAGTCCATAATAGTATTTTATATATAGACTAGCATCTAGTAGGTCATGTGAAAACCCTCCCACTCCAATAAGGAATAGCTATATAAGAGAACAATTTATTTAGCAAAGCAAAAATGTTTTATTTATCAAGACTGTACGTTACTTATACCGTCTCTTTGCGCAGCTGTTTCTATCTTGCTATCTCTTAGACCCTTATTCATTGAGAATTTCAAACATACTTTTGATGCAATAATCGGCTGGTGTCTTTGACAAACGACAATGCAAATAAATACATATATGAGCCCATTCATCCAGATTTATTTCCATTGCACTTAATGCATAATAATGTTGCCGAAGCGCAGTGACATAGAAACCGAAAATGTGAAAAAAGTTTTGCAGCATTTCAAGCCATCAAAACTTGATCATGTATTTCATTTCAGCGTTTTTATGTGAAGTTAATTAGTAGTTTGAAACAAAATAAAATGGATAAATTTCAAACAAGTTTGATTATATTGTCAGCTGGAGACAGGATTAAAAACTTGAAATTCTTTGATTTGCTTATTAAACTCTTTTTTTGTAAGTTTGTGAACAGACAGCGAATTGTATCCTCTCCAGGGAACTGCATCCTCTCCAATTCTCATCAAATTCAATTTCTCACAACCATAACCTATCTGTATATATTTAAACTACAGTCTCACAATATCTTTACCTTTGGTGGAGAACAACTTAACCAAACTAAAATAACTCTGGGTAGCCTGTTGGTTACACGTGTATTCAATAATTACACCTGTTTTACATATAATATTCACAAACATATTTATTTGCTACAAAAAAGGTCACATAAGGAGTAAAGTGATATAAAATAGTTAAGTTACAAAAATATTGAAAGCAAACAAATTAAATGGAAAATTCATAAACTTATATTTGGTTGGTGATAAACACAACACATTATATAATACACAAATGAGCTGAATAGCTGTGAACAGTAATTTAACTGAGTGTATTATAATGTAACCAGCCAAAAAATTATTAACTGACCACATAAATAATAATTATTAATAATTACCATTAACATAGTGATAACTATTAAATATTAAGAGTAATGATAATACTATAACATAAACTGATAACAACAGTTGTTAGCCATCCACTACACCCAGCTTTTTACACATCAGAAGCTTGCTGCACACAGTAGCTGTACCCATACTCCTCATTATCTGTTTCTTGAACTGGCAGCCTGATTTCTGATACGTTAACCTATAATTTAAACAAACAAAACATTGAAAGCAGAAAGTGAGCGACACTCTTAATTATTGCATGTTACAAACAGAAGGCACTGTAAAGTTCCACTTCCAAATATTATTGTGGTAAAAGTTTGGTGAAGGTTAAAAGTAAACTGACAGTTTACTCCTCACACCTTAAGATTTGTGGGCTAGAATTCCACCCACAGCACTCAGTAGACTGCTGCACAGGTGGAAAGCTATACTGTACTGGTGGCACAGCATGCAGGGCCGGTATTGACCCCTGCAGGGCCGGTATTGACCCCTGCAGGGCCGGTATTGACCTCTTAACGACCCGGTATAGCTATACTGGGCCGGTACAAGATGGCTACCATAATGGAGGGTCCTCAAAACTATCTAGGAACCCACTCTAGGACAAGAACCGGATGCACCCTTCCTCAGATTACCAGATGAGAAGACCACAAGCGGGATATAGCCTGGGAGCCCTTTAGAGTATATGATTGGACAATAGAGTCAGGTCTCCGCCCTTTAGCCACTTGGGACCAATTACCTTTAAATAACATTCCTTACTTTATTTATTTATATAACCCTTTTCACTGGCTTGATCACTTCCTGTGCTATTACTTTTATGTTATATGCAAATGACTTCCTGTCAGCCTGCCTATAAAAGGGCTGACTTTGCTTATGTTTGATGCATTCATTCACTCATGTTTTGCCAATCACCCTAGTGGATAGCCATCCTAGGGCTTTGGTTTTGATATATAAAGCCACTATTAAAAAAACACTCTGTGTAGTTTGTCTGGGCCATGGGCTCTGTGCTTGCCAACTGATCCAGCAGTAGCTATCAAAGTTATCACTATCATACCGGCACAGTATCCCCTCTGGAGAGAGGTAGAATACTCAAGACTAATGGAATTTTGTGGTAACAAGACCGAAATCCATTACATTTTAGCAACTTGTCTAGGAGTTGTCTTCTCAATTGCGTCGTAAACATCCCCACAAGTGAGAAAAAAATGATGCACACTGAGTTTCTGTTTATGCATTGAATCCATGGTTAAGAATCCCATACCCCGTCATTAACGTCATATGGCGAACTATGTAACTACGGGAGGAAACAATTGAAAGGTCACGTTTAAAAATTTTCTGTTGAGAAAACTAATAAAACAATGAAACTTTGACAAATCTTGCACCGTATCAATATATAAACTTGCAAAACATAAAACACATAAAGTTAACTCAAGTGCAAAATTAAGATTATAATAAATATGAGTTTGCAAGAGCATTTAACATGTGGCGGGAGAACTTTGTCCATCCAGTCTATTTTTATATACTGCTCTCAAATGTAAATTGATGATTGGAAATATACATTTTGCTAACATGATAACGAACAAATGATATTTTTTCCAAAAGCACTGTAAAACTTGAATTTAAAATTTAGACATAACTAGCTGTTCAATTATCCGTAGAAAACAAAACATTGCATTCCTGAATCGATAGTTTCTTCAAAATTATATAAATCGAACCATTACCTGATTCTTTATATCTGTGTTGTAACAGGCTTTACGCTTCATGCAGCGATACCAAAGTCCTGTAATGATATTTACAACAATTTATTGAGAATTAATTAAAGACTCCAATGGTTGTTCCACAAAATTGGCTGAGGAACAGTAAAATAAATTGATTGAGGTGAGCTTTGGTTGTAGCATTCTACATTTCAAAATTACTTTTCTCCTCAGTCACTTATTAAGAGTATTCGCGACCTCTGTTTGTCGAACAAATGCAATAAATATATTCAGACAGGTAATAAATTTAATCAGCAGGTAATAATTTTGTTCGGAACTCGTGAGTCAACAAAAAGTAGCTAACCGAATAAAAAAAATAATCAACGGGCATTTATTTATATTGTTCGTAGGTCGCGAATGAAACTGAACTATGAGTATATTATAACGAGCGAGTTGATTTTTTTCATTTTCATAAACTGGTTACATATCCTTGAAAAACAATTCAAAATCACCAAAATCGCTCAAAATTTACTAAATTGAAAGGCAGCTCTACAAACTATTCTAGTTTATAGCGATTCAATTTTTATTTATTTATTGATTATTTTAAAAATTTGTAGCTACTTTCTTTATGGCTGTTTGATAATCTGCAACAATGGGTTCAATAAGTTTCATGTTCTAAACTAATGTTCCATTCCATTCGCGACATATTAGAATTGCAAACACCTATTATTCTTTAGACTTTGTTCGACGCACAGGTCGAGAATACTCTTATTGTTAATATCACATTGTGCAAAAAGTTTAGCCTGAGAAGCAATCTCGCTAACTGGCAGTTTTTGGTATTAAACCCACAGTAGCATTTCATCTAGAGAACTCAGCTAAAGCAACCACCATCAATAATACACTGTTTATTGGTCACTAGCCAAGTATTTATTCATTTTTGCGCACCAGTGACCAGTAATGAGCTGAACAATTGTGAATTGTTGAGAAGGAATTGATACATTCATGAGTTCATAATAGCAATTATCGATTATCGGTGTACAAAAACCACCACCTTTCGTAACAGTAGCTACAGGTAAAACTGTAGCTGGCTATAGCTGACAATTTGTCTGGAACGATATTGCTTTAGTTATGCCAACAGAAATACACAAACTGCCTCTGATTGGTCGCACCTGATAGCATGCCGCAGATCCTAGCCATAAATTTGCTTATTGCAGATTTTCGGTATCCCAAGACTGGTTGGTTACAGTCTTCATCTCCCTTCAACTCTGGCTTCACTTTACCTCTGGAGAGACAGAAACAGTTTCCCATCTCAGGTTTGAGTAGATGGAAAACTCCTAAAAGTCAATGAGACATTTGCAAATTGTCGTAGAGGCAATATTTCGGTGCATGGAAAGAGCTAACCTACCTTTTGTAAAGTTAAATAAGTACAATAATGACAGTATTTGCAGAAAGGTTAGTTTTAGTAACGAGGGCCAATTAGCACCATCACATTATTGTAAGCAGGTAATTACTGAAAGTTCCACTTTACAATTTTGGGATATGTTATATAATGCATGATAATTATACCTGAGACTAATTAATGTCTTAAAAGCAGCTAACTTTAATTCCGCAAGTTAATTTTCAGTCTATTTGTAAATTTACCTGTTTGTTACAATTTATTTTATGTGCTTTAACAATAATTATTTTTAAATAGTTGTCTACATTGATAGTTTTATTCGTATATTCAAATAAAAAGTGATAATGATATTGGAAATTGAAATAACATTTATACTCCAAAGTTGAATATATCGGAGTAATTTCAACGAAGCACGATTATTCTTTGTAATATAGATAAATATAATAAAATATTTTCAATTGCAATAACAAACAAGTTACTATATTATGAACATAATACTTCATACAAACAAAGAGTGAGTGGCATGGAAGGTGCATGTTAGACAACAATCATATCATGAAAGACAAACAGCCGTTTCATCTAATATGATAGACTACAATGTCCGTTTGGCCAAAAATTTATACATCGTTCCAACCAGCTACACTACAGAGTTTAATCTACACACAGACAATACTCATTGGCAGTTGATAGCCTCAGCCGCCAATGAATAGAGACTGGGCCAGGTATGGCACCGACATGCCAAGTCGGTTTCACAAGTAACTCAAGAAATTCTAGAGATAACTTGTGCCTGTTGCCTGTTAAATAACCAAGAAATAACTTACATCTGCCATTTTGGATCTCACTTCCATGACTTGTCCTGTATTTAGCTAGCCTCTCTTGGATTCACCAGATGTTTGTAGCTTAGATGAATGTTTTCCATCCACTGCGCTTCTTCTGCTTTTGATCCGCTATCATTTTTCTTTACATAAAATATTACAACCATTAGAGCAACATTGTAAGGCAACTCCATGCTATTGATTTAGCCTTAGAGCCTAATCAATAAATCAACTATTAAACAAAGCAAATACTTAAGTAAAGACAAACCATGGAACACAAGCTAAACATAAAGCAACATAAGCGCTACTGACTTACCGTGCCTACCTAAGTAGCTCAAGGTCTGGTAAGCGAATGATAGCTCTGATTCGGCTGCGACGAGTTTTATTCAATGTAGGAGGAGTTATGGGTGGAGCTAGACACCCATTCATGTAAGAGGAGTTATTGATATAGTTTTTGTGTAATTGGCGTACTAGCCATCGATACGTTTGGCAAAATTGACTAGTCCTTGCGATAACACAGAGAATATTAATAATATAAATGTGTGGGAGACATAGTAGTGAGGTCAGACAGTCTGATATCACTACCATGCTGTATTTTAAATGCAAATCTCCTTTTGCTGTCATCATACATGATTTAATAACAGCAATAACTAGCTCCACTTCCAGTAAGTCAAATGCTAACTTTGACTGCTGCTATAAACCATATTGAAAAGCAAATGTTGATAAATTGCCAAATATTGTTGATCAGCTGATATAAACATAGAGCTGTGTTGCAATGTTTATATTATCAAACAGGCTTTTAACACTAATGCAATGAAAACTAGCGCATATTATAAACTATTAATTTAGTGGATGCATTTTACAATCGTTAATATTCTTCAAACTTTGAAAAAAATTTCAAAACAATGTCAAAAATGCTTTTGGTCCTGTGGGAGCCATCTTAATGTAAATTATTTTGGCTCATAAAAATTTTGTTACAATTCAAAATTGTCATGGCAACAACTTTTTACCCAAATTGAAGTTTAATGAGCGACAGAGTTTGACAGCAGAATGCAAACTAGTTCTGTGTTTGAAGCTATAAATTGCTCAGTAGCAACAAGCAAATACAAATTGAAGTCCTTACATCTGACAGGCTAACAGAATGTCCAGCAATGCAAGCAGTCATTTTCAATTACTTGAAACCTTCTGGGTTTTGGACTGCATACGGTAGTATATATATGCTGTTACCAGATCATATTCCAACCATGACAAAACACTGCCATAATGGCAAACTTGCCAGTCACTGACAGTCGGAGTAAAGGCTCAATTTCCTTACACAAAACTGCAAGTAGAAGCTCAATCTCAGCTTTTGTAAACAACAGCAATAGAATTGGCAGCATTTGGGTGTAGACAATCGTAAACTCAAATGAGTTGCCTTTGCTCAGGCCAGGCTACTCAGTTTCATTTTTCACAGAGCGTGTAAACCTACTGGGCTTTTAAATTGTAAACAAATTTTGATAAATGAATACCAATTGTTGAAACTTAGCTGCTCATTGTTTTGTGAAAAGCACTGTTGTTATGCAGAGTCTCATGTTGAGAGCAATAATATTGTTTGAAGAGAAATCATACCACGAAGAGTGTTTTTTTAAGCGAACTTGCCACCATCAGCAGTTGTAACCATCACATAAAACAAAAGTTGTTCCATATTGATGTTTGGTACAATAAACTATAATGCATAATATTTCAAAGTTATCAAGGGATATCTATAAAGCCATTCTCGCTAATTGTTAAATCCCTACAGTATTAAAACTGTTGGAAATGAATTATAACCAATTGTCATTTCACTTAATTACTCCAGGTAGGGGAAAATTGTACAATACTGATGCTAGATGGTTTCTCTTATGTACAGCTAATTATGTATTGTATTGTAAGGATACACTTTCCGGCCATTCTGCTGGCCGATGTTTGTAACACACTTCATCGATCCCGTGCATTTTGATTGGCCGAACGCTACCAAAATGACTCGTTCCAGCTTTTGTAATGAAACCATTGAAAGAGTCTTCAGAAATTAATAACTGGAAGCGACACTGAATCACCGCACACTTTTGCTGGTTTCATTCGTGTCGAATGCTTTTGGAAATAGTGTTACCTGTTTTGTGAAGGCCAGATAGAATTTTTCGTAGTTGTTTGTTTTGTTCCATCATTATTAATTGAAAAAAACGATAATAACAGCTAATTAAAACTGGTGTGCGTACAGTTAACAATGGGGCTAAATTATGCTGAGGCAAAAGTTTGTGTGAAGTGAGGGTGCGAGTTCTCTAGTGATAGATCAGTGGTAACAAGATATACTACACACCTTTAGTCAGGAGACAATGCCTCATACCCATCCTGAAAGTGACTCGATTGTAGTCACTTGTGAGTCATTGGTTCAAACCATTCAATCGCTCAAACTCATAATATTGTCAATCTGGTTGACTAGCAGTGGTAGTGAAAGTTGAACGCAAGAGTTAGAGGGAGAAGCAATAACCTGCCGCAATAAAAAGTTGTTCACAGCTTATGCTCTGATGGCATATCTAGGCTTGAAATGCATCCACTTATCAAATATGGGGAGGAATGAAATGGAGGGGTTTGAATCAGTTATGAGTGCAGGAACAAGGACGTTGCATCGTTTTCGCACTAACTTCAAAACCTAACAATTCCCCTATACTCTCCTCTAATATACCACGCGATAAGCACTTGGTAGAGTCAGAGCTCCGTATTCTGAGATACAAGTTCGATTATGTGATACCCACAATACGTCACATGATCACTTTGAGTAAGCAGGTATCATGTTTCTATAGTTAGGTTTATATAATTACCAGCAGCAATCAAATAAATTCGATAATGTTTTGCTCATAAAAATTGTTGTAACAGTTCTATGCAGCTGCATAATAACTATTGCAAGCTCTAAATACAAGCTCAATCGTAGAAAATTATGAATAGGTGTATTTTTAAAGGAGTTATTGTTGCCTACACCTTGCAGTTGCTGCTAGTCCACTTTGAGTGCGGTTTGTTTTCAAACCAAACTATTATGTGGTAGACGTTGACAACAAAAACCGAGTGCGCTTGACTGGCGGAGTATGAAGTTAATATTGATTTTATTTGACACACCAAAGGTATAATTTGATACATTGTTGCACACAATTATCAAAGAATTGCCATAAGTATCGATCTAGTCACATATTGAAAGGCTCTGTTAATACACATAGCTGCTGATCAGAACATTGTTTGGAAAAAAATAACGCACTAAGATATTTGTGGTGTTCAATTTTTATAAACTTCAAACTCCTGAAAAATAAGAAGAAATAACGAGTTTTGGTAATATTTAAGGATGCATAAAATGCAAAACAATCGATACCAAACTTTCTGGCTCCATGTTGGAGAAAGGTGTGTAGAGTAAAATGATCACATCAGAATCAACTTTCAGCTAGTTGAGAAAAGCTGAAGCACACCAGCTTTTACCCATAAAGCAAAAACGCTTCTAAGCATTATTTAAACCAACGCAGGCTGGTGATTACATAAGCAGCATAGAGTCATTTTCATTTACTCATAGGCAGCTGTGATGACTCGTAACACAAAAATTTGTCAGTACAACATGTTGAACTCTGAACCAACTTTGGTTGCTTGCACTCACTTCTCGGTTAAAAATAATATGAGAAATTCTTGCTCAAACTATGCAAAGCGTTGACAGTGTGAGTTAGCTACAATTATCTAAGTACTACTCGATCGTAACAACTTATAGAAATTTTATTCACAGTTGTAGAATGAAATCTTTTCATCAAAAACTTCCAAAAAAAAAATTTGACTATTTACTGTATCAGAAAGTTTATTTACAGACTTTAGATGGATTGAAAAAACCAAAATCCTTGTTACAATATGTTTACAGCGTTCAGATGGGTGTATTATAGAATAAAAGAAGATTACATTTAATCATATTTTGTTTTTATCTAAATGTTTCTAGTATATATCAAAACATTTTATGAAAATCTGCTTTACTGGATAATCATAGCAAACTTGACACCATAGAACGTGTGCTTGTTTACTCATTGTCCCTTGGGATATAACATATTGGTGCAAATCATCAGGTAGTTTAATTTTTGCAAACAGCTTTGTTAAGCCTGGTTCCCAATTGAGCAAAAATCATACGATTTTTGCGACTTGCGACTCCTACAATTGTGCACTTGTCAAGCTTGCATTATCTTGGGAGTCGTAAGAGTCGTGTGCCCCTGCGATCTATATCGTAGGAGTTTGGCCCTGCCAAACTTTCACGACAGCCACGACTAAGATCTGACTAAGATCGTGGCTATTATTTTATGGGAACCTAGTCTTGCGATATCCTACGATCTGATTAACTTGACCTACAAATTGTTACTACCAGTATTATAATTATTATAATTAATAATAAATGGATTTTCCCTCACTTCACTACTATTATTTTTAATAATTATTATTATAATAGTTGTTATAATTATAAATAATAATTAATAATATTTTGAAGCAGCCAAATTATATTATTATTTCATTAATAACATTATTTTTATTATAATAATATATATTATTATTTATTATTATAATAAAACTCAAATTAATCAATGAAAAATTACTGTTATAATAAATACATAAATGTATAGATATATTATTAATAATAATAAATAATCAAAATAACGAAATATATATAATAAAATTAATTATCATTAATAATTATGGGAGTGATTGATTTTGATTGGCTACTATCAACTAGTAGGTCAAGGCATAAAGATAAACTAAACAATTGGGAACTACGGATCTTACCGGATCGTAGCAGCTAAGATTTCACCCGAGATGGAAAATCTTGGCAGATTTCTACAATTGTGCACTATACTAAGATCAGTGCCAAGATTTCTAAGATTAGATTCTTAGAGCCCTAAGATTGCTAAGATTCCCCAAGATTGACAAGATTCAATTGGGAACCAGGCTTTAAATGCATGAATGCAAGATACTATAACAAAAACATTAAATGCAAGAAAAATACTAAAGTTGTCTTCTCTTTTTCTATGTATCAGCTGGCGGCTATATTGGTATTAATTGACTAGGTTTATCAACGCTACTTTGAAAAGATTATCTTGATATAATAATCAGTTTCATGGTTTCATATGAACTTAATATAATATGTAAGGGAAATTCTATTGAGAAAACATATCATTCCCACATTACTATCAAAGCTCTTTGAAGAACACACAACTCCAATTCAGTTTCATTATCACAAAACCATCCAAAGAAATAGTATTGATATTTCATCAGTTTCATTTCCATGGCAAAGTTCGTAGATGTGGCTAACCACAGAGGAAATGCGTTGATTTTTTTGAAACGATGTATGTAACTCAATGTAAGATAAGAATTTTTCAAAATTAGCTTGAATATATTGGTAAACTGATGATCCTCTCAAAATAATGATTATCGTTTTCTCACATTACATTTACAACTATGATGTGGTAACAGCTTAAGTGATGGGCGTCTAACTAATCGAAATATTTGTGCTAAATGACCAATGGCTAATTTAACTCTGAGTAATGCTATTATAACCATAAGCTTCTGGGAATTTAATCATGTTAATTTGTCTACACTTTGTAATTCAGCGAAGTAGAAACCTGATCGATATAAACCCGGGTCCAAGGAGTCAGTGATAAACTTTGGCTAGAAATGTTTAGAGTTTTTTAAGTAGCAAGTTATCATTGGTGATGCCACTGGATCAATCATCATCATTGACCATGATTTTTGAAGTGAAAAGTCATGTGGAACAAACTATTTTACGCATCTTGCATTAATGGATTTTTTTTATCCCCACATAAAAAACAAGAACCCTGATAGTGTGCTGTTGATTTTCATCTGGATGGAATTGATAAACACTGTATCGATTAGTGACTTTCCATGACGCGACGCCGTAGCGCTACGCTGTAGCGTCACAGGTTTTCCCCTCTTGGAAATGGGTATATTGCTACTGCAGTCGTGATGATGTAGCGCTATTGAAAGTCGCTACTAAGTAGCGACTTAGAGTAGCGCCAGACCACTGAAGCGTTATGGAAAAAGGAAATGCCGTAGGGCTACTGGTTTGCACATGCGTGTATTGAATTTCCAGCATCACTGCGGTCAAAATAAATAAATAATTTGGACATAAATTTCAGTGATATGATATAGTTGCCTTTCAAGACCACTTATATTAATTAAAAATGATGCAGAATAAGTATTCACAAATATATTTGTGTTTTATTTTATATTATTTGTCTTTTCTCCCTATTTTAAAGTTTGATAATAAGAATAATTAAATAATAATAATAATAAATAATCTGTTGGCCATGGTTAAATAATAATAAAAATAAATAATCATTTTAAACTTAATAAATAAATTACACATTAGCCAAGCACTGCTGCTTCAAAATTTTATCTGTGGAGTAAGTATTAGATGAAACAAACACAAGAAAATCATTTAAAACTAATTGTTGGATGAAACAATTTTTCTTGATACAGTTTCACTCATTGACTCATTAGCCCAAAGTCGCAGTGGACTCGCTAATTAGGGTTCATGACCTTTGGGTATACTGTATTGCTGGCTTATGGAAAAGCGTGATGGTTTATCGCTACTCAAACCAATGAGCTGTGACGCTACGGCATGGCGCTACTGAAGTCGTGATCATGTACTAACTTTCCATGTAGCGCTACATAATGGTGTCATGGCTCAGTGCTTCTCAATAGCGATAAACCATCACGCTTTTCCATGAGCCAGCAATTACAGAAAGCCAAAGGTCATGAACCCTAATTAGCGAGTCAACGGCGACTTTGAGCTAATGAGTCAATGAGTGAAACTACTGTATGAAGGAAAATTGTTTCCACAAACAATTGGTTTTAAATGCTTTTCTTGTGTTTGTTTCATCTAATGCTACATACTCCACAGGAAAAGGTTTGAAGCAGCAGTGCTTGGCTAATGTGTAATTTATTTATTAAACTGAAAATAATTATTTATTTTTATTATTATTTAACCACGGCCAATTGATTATTTATTATTATTTACTTTTTATTATTATCAATATCTAAAATAGGGAAAAAAACAATTAATATAAAATAAAACACATAAATATATTTGTGATCACTAATTCTGCATCATTTTTAATTAATATAAGTGGTCTTGAAAGGCAACTGTCTCATATCCCTGAAATTTCTGTCCAAATTATTTAATTATATTGACTGCAGTGATGCTGGAAATACAATACACGCATGTGCAAACCAGTAGCGCTACGGCATTCCCTATTTCCATAACGCTTCAGTGGTCTGGCGTTATTATAAGTCGCTACTTAGTAGCGACTTTCAATAGCGCCACATAATCACGACTTCAGTAGCGATATAGCCATTTCCAAGAGGGGAAAACCTGTGGCGCTACGGCGTAGCGCTACGGCGTCGCGTCATGGAAAGTCACTAATGGAAAGCTAGTAAATATGTCACAGCTGAACTTTGAACTGATGTCTCCATTCAACAACTGTATAGCCAATTCTGGTGCTTGAAAGATAATGTTTACACAAGTTATGTTACATTCTAAGATGTTATGACAGCTTCAAGTAAGCCTGGACTGTGTGTAGGCAGTGATAGTGGATTAGATTATGAAAGCAACAATGTGACGCTTTGCCCTTGCAAATATTGGCAGCAGGCTTGAAATACATTTTTAGAAATATTGTGAATTTCGATTTGTAAAGTTTTATTGGCTCTGATTTACATTTGGCAGTTTTATTAATTAGAAATTAAATAGTAACAGCTAAGAACTTCAACTATGAACTGACTTGTTTCTCTTGGTTGTTGTGAAACTAGTTGATTCTTTATCGAGTTCAACTGATTTTTTCAATGAGTTTATTTAATACTAGGTTTCGATCTATTGCTAGGAGCAGCAGTAGCACTTAAGCATGAAGAAAGGCTAATTCTAACATAAAGTAGGTGCTAGTGACCTAGCCTGTAATTATTGGTATCAGTGATCTCAACCAACAGACAAATGGAATTTTCGATTTACCGTAATCAATTTAAAAGTACAACTCCGCAATCTCTCCTTTAGACATTTGGTTAGTTTCTTGCTCTTTTACGTTATTTAATACCAATTATGTATGAAGTTATACGTCAATGAAACATTTTTTTACCAAGCAACAATAGTGTTATTTTTTTGCAAGAAGCATAACCAACTTATCAAGTTTTATTATCAGATTATGCCAGCTCTGAATGTCAATGAAGAGATGGGTGAAGTTTTGATTCGATAACTAAATACAGGGTGCTTGGGTATCAATATCTTTTTATGTGCATTGTTGCCTAAACAAATATAGAAAGACCCAAACCAATATAGCCAGTTAGCAGATTTTGCATTAGCTTTTTACGATGTAATGGGATTTGTATTGGATAGTCTAAAAGAACTCATGTTGTTTTCAATAAAAAAAACCTCTGAGACATTGTATAGATACAAATAAATGTTTGCGAATGCTCGGGAGAATAAACAAATGCGCCCTTTATCCATTACTCCATAAACTATGCAGTATTATAATCAACATGTTTATGAAAGAGTTTCGTTGTTGTTTGAACATGCAGTGTTTTTTTCTTCAATTTCATAGAGAGTGCTTTTGTAACGGTGACAATTAATGATTTGGTATTGTTTTTTTCAGTATTATGAATGAAAGTCTGATTGATAAACGTTACAGCCCTGCACTGTTTTTATGATTTCTACTCTGGAAAAACTGTGGTGGATTTTTCTGGTCACACTGCTTATTCATTAACGCACTGTCACCAGCCGAGCTCCGAATTCGCTGGGACAGCAAGTCAGTAGCGGCTTATTGCTTATCTCCAAGAGATGATACTGTGCCAGTATGGCAGACAGCTATAGAACAAATCCTCTGCTCAAACGCTGTAACACTGAGTTATTGATTTGTTACATATACCAATAAGTAATGGCACTGCCTTGTATAAGCAGGCTCACAGGAAATATTTTTTTCGAGTTAGAATAATGTCCAATTAAACATAAGTAAGAAAAATCCAAGCAAATCAATATTAAAAAAAATTAATAGGAGATAATCAGATATATGATATAAGGCTAAATATTAATGGCTGCCACAAGCACAGGGCACAGTCAAAGGCTCCTGAGCAAATCCTGTACATTAACAGGTCCCATGGTGAGTTCTCGGCTTTTCTCAGCCTTGGGTCTGGGTGGATATAGGTTTCTGAGGCCACCTGTGGCTATTTCTGCTTCTCAGGCTATAGCAGCCATTTTTTGTTGGCTCAAGATACCTTCCAGTGCCAAGATTCCCAATATATTTATGGTTATGCCAGGATACCTGGTACGCTTATTACAACAGTTCCTGGCTGATAGGACCAGAGTTGTTGAGAGGCATGCCTGAGGTCAATGAGCCATATTGAGATACCATAAAATGTGCACTGGGAGAGGCAAATAGAATCTACCACAAAGTTTTGACTTATTTATGAACACATCTTCCAGGATATATGCAACCAATTATTTCTGATAACCTGTCTTTGTACTGTTATGTTATCCAGTTGTAATGTAGAACCTTGAAATGAGCAGAAGCTGTTTTATCAGGTCAAACTTGCTTGTCTTCGATTTTTGTTTTTCATATATTTTAGACATCAAACGCAAAATAATCCATAGAAGCGTTAAACGGTGAGGGCATTTCATGAACAGCTTTCCAATAAGAGCGATTAAAATTACTATACATTTTTCAGAATTAATTCCCTACTTCCTTAGAAATGATACTGTAATGAACCAGCTGCAGTTAACTCTGGGAAATTGCAATTTTACCTAAAACTAGTGAAACAATTGTGATTTTATGATTTGTGAATGATGTTGCACTTATACAATGAAAATACACCAAAAATGAGCGTTACTACTTGAGGTTTGCACACAATTACGGACACAAAAGCACCTCCTCTATGCCAAATACCTCATATTTTAACTCCAACCTTGTGTTTACTTTTCCACGGAGTGAGTCTATTAGGTCAGGAATTCCAACCAATTACAAAACAGAGTCTGCTATTCGGACAGCACACAAAATGTTTCAAATACAAATACTTTTACCACTACACAATTTATCAAGCAACATATGGTGGAGATTTTCATTGCAAACAGGTGTCTGACCCTTGCCCCCATCCTCCCCCTGCCCTAAACTATCATCCCACCTTTCCCCTACCTTTAGTGGCTCTCTTAAGTGGACCCGGGATTCTCCTTTTATAGCATGTACAACTTATCTCAGGTTAAGAATACCGGCTATCCCGGGTCTACTAAAAGTCAGTCTAGACTCTGTATCCAGTGCATATATTATAGAGACCCTACCCCGGTTATCCCGAGCCAGTATTCTTGCCCAGTCATTTAATATGGCTGCAAAGAATAGCTTGGGACCCCAGCAGCTAAATACCCCCTACTACCAGGAGACTCAATGAATTGCGGATGATAGGAACAGATATTAAGGGAATGAAGGACCATATAAGGAGTGGAAACTTTCCACCACTACAGAACGAGAGGGAAGCCATCCCAGAGCTGCTTTGCCATGTGTTGATGACTTGATTGGTTTGTATTATTTTTGTGTATAGTTTTATAGATTAGGATTTGTTCTTTACTCGTATTATTATTTGTAATTGGCTCACTCCTAATTAGGGGATGAGGGTTCCTGGCAACATCCTATAAAAAGAATTGCTGGGCATTGAGTTGGTGATAAGTCTTATGGATTGTGTTTAGAATACATCTTATATTGCTGCACAGGTTTTTATAATAAACTATTTATTCGTGTAAACTCTGGTGTATTGCGTCAGGGCCGTGGACCCCATGGAGGTTGTTACGGTCCATTCGGAGTGGGCCCCAACTGTTTGGAAAAAAGAAAATGTGTGCAAGGAGAGCACACAGAGTGGATGCCGTTGTGTTTGTAGTAGGGGGTGCAAATATACTACAATATAATGCAAACCAAGAGTTCTTGGTAATTTCAATCATGAAACCGCATATGTAACTTTTCTATTCGTAAAAAAGAGGAACCATCATTTCCTTGTTAGAGATGAGGCAATCAACAAAAAAAATACAGCTTACTTACCAATTACAACATAAATGACATGTACTCAATAAGTGCCAATCACTGGTAATGCAGATGTTGAAAGCCCTTCTACAGTATGCTATCTAATCAGCAGTAAGTAACGTACAACCTCCATATAAAGCAGTGTCTCTTCTTTAGCTCAGGCTCCTTAGCTATCAGCATTAATCTTCTGAATAGTCTATATAGGCTGGGATACATAGGCTCTCAATCATCCCAATATTGGTGTAACTTAAAAGGTAGGTCGCTACCCGAGTCCAGTAAAGCTGCTGTGTAAATATATATGTGGGCTGTGGGCAGCTAGAAAAGGTCGGTATAGGGCTGATATTGCCGCCATGTAGACGTATATGTAGACTCCTATGGTTATACATGGCCGGGACAAAAGTTAAGAGAGATCACCATGGTTTTGGGGTCTTGGCTTTTGTTCCAAAGGGAATGCTTTAAACTGGACCAATGAGAAGTGAGTAGGAGGGAAGGAGGTACAGTTCTATACTAGATAATTGATGATTTATTGCCATCTGTTGAAGTTTACCATCATAACTTAGTAATAAATTAGTGCAATTGGTTGATTGTGTAAGTTTTTCCAAAAAAAGTTGGCTCAGTAGAATTTATTGCAAAAAAAACCACTTTCAATAAAAGTTTTTCAATAAACAACTCTAGATGATGGCTTCTCACATGATTAAATTCAAGAAAACTAACGGCGTTGTTGAGAGTATTGGATTGCTTACATGCTAGCATTCACTTTCTGGTATGCGATAAATATCAAGGCATTCTAGTATAGATTTTTATCTAACTTCACAACTTCAAGCTTAACAATGAGTATTATCTACAAAGGGTGGATCACTGCAAGTGCCAGATATTTTGTTGTAAAAAGTTGGTTTTTGATGTATTTAAAAAATGAGGCTATTTGTAAATGTTTAGCCAAAGTGACAATTGTCTGTAATTTTAGGCTATTTGCCAACATCTAGAGATTGAAATTAATTTACACAACAATAATTTCAATGCTATCTATCATAAAGTGGCGCTGCAACCAACGGGGAGTCCCCTCGTGGCTTGAGATATAAAGCAGGTATTCAATGTTTGTGTTTATATAGTGATAACATATTGTATGAAGTTATTTAGGTTAATGCTGTCAAGCCAACACAACGTTAGCTGCGCCTTGCGACGGCTGGTGGGTATTACACTAACATTATTCAATATTGTTTGATTTTGTAGATGTGCAAGTAGAATATCAACAAAAAAATGCAATGCAGTTTCAAATTTATCGCATTAAACAAAGTTTGCTTAAAAATCAACGTTGGATTTTTGCGTTTACTCAATTTTGGCTTCTCATGATATACTTTTTCCAATACTCAAGCTTCTTGAAGCAGCTATGAAAAGAGAAAACAACTATATAGTATCACATTTTGGTTTCAAGATTTTCAATGGCAGCCCCAGACTCACACTGTCCAGGTCCGCTAGTGACTTGTCCACACTGTGAGGAAGATGTTGAGAAGGACGAGGATGGGCAGTATCCAGAACAATGCTTGTTTTGTGCAGAGAAACTTCCTGCTAATATTGGTGGACCACTGCTAATTTGTCCTCAATGTAACAGCAAAAGGATTCAAAGTAAAAAAACTGGAAAGTATGCAAAGCTCTGTGGCAACAAAAGTTGTAAATACGACTTTGAAACAGGAAGGATACATAGTGCAGAATTGTTTAATTAAAATTTGAATTCTCATCAGACGTTTTGTAGAATAATTAGCAAATAGTTTAGTGATGTTTAAATGCCTAATGATTCCTGTACCATTTTACTAAAAAACTGTAAAGTGGGCACCTGAATGATATAGTGTTGAATCCTGGCTAATTTGAGATGAAGTATAGATTGTGCCCAAAAAATTCTTCTGAAAGGCTTTTTTGTAAATTATGTGGGTGATAAAAGCCTTAAAAAATAATAATTAGATTCCACTTAAGGTTTTGTCAATGAAATCTAATGGCTGAAAGTCTTTGCGCTACATTCTCAAACCATAATTTCCAAGATGCAATGTGCTGGTATGGTTCTTTTTACCATTTGCTTTAAGTTAATTTGCATTACAGAGCCTCAAGCCGAAACAAGTGAGAGCACTGAAACTCACTCCAGTAATTTGTCAGTTGGCAACCAGCCTACCCAAGCCTTAGCCGTTAGTCAGTCCAACTTACCAGAAAAAGCTGCCAAAGAAGACCAACTGTAAGAAATAGAAATAATTATTTATTGATGATCAGTACTTTGGCAAAAATAGTCTCGTTGAGTACACACCTTCATTTTAATTCATTCACTCTATTAGATTCAGAAGTTTATCTGGGTCAAAAAAATATATGCGCAGCAAACGCTGCAAATTTTTTCTCTTTACATGAAAAACAAATTGAAGTAGTGCAATTTTACTAGCCCATGTTTTAGGCCAAAATTCAAGGCAATATCTGCTTTTTGCTTTAAATATGTAATGCTTTGCTAATGGTCTATTGATTGGGAGTTGTATACTCAATTGTTATCGTAACAGCGCTTTAGAATCGATTTCATTGGAGCATTAATTTAAGGAGTGATTTGGGTGGATTAATTGACAGTTTGACAGATGAGGGATCACGGGTGATTTGGTTCTGAAAATTAAATGTTGCCAGAGTTGAAGTTTTTGAGCAATGTTTCTCAAAGTGAGCAGATTGAGATATTTTTGTTAAATGTAGATCAAGCAAACTGCCCCTTATCAACCGCTACTGATGTGCAGCTGTCAACAATACTTGATGGCCCAATGTTTAACTCTGTAACTTGCTGCTGATATGTTCTGGAATCGATTACCAGCCTTGAAAATCTGTTTCCCCCGCAAAACTTATTTTGAAACAAACATTTGTTGATAAACCATATGATTAGCAGTACACATAGTTGGAAGCAAGTGAGTATATTTAGAATGATCATGTTAGCAGGAACGAATGTGTAAATTGCATTTGCATGGGTTAATTTTATCCGAAGAAGTGCCTAGGCACTTGAAAAAGTAGCTTTTTATAGCAAAAGCTTTCGATCAACAGTTGTCAAATGTGCTCAAATATGTATTTATATAACTATATGGCTTGGTGGCATAATGGTAAATATGTGAACATTCTGCTAACTGGTCCTGGGGCTCTATCCTCACAGGTAAAAAACTTTTTTCTTATAAAATACACTTTGTGAATGTGTATTCATTAACAAAGCATATGATTAGCAGTATCTAGGGTGTTTTCAAAAGTCTTTATCAAAGGAGACTGTATTTTAGCGGCTTGAGTGTGTTTCTCATAACGAATTTCAGAGCTTGAACTTCTACTAGTGAAATAATTTTTTTTTGTCATTCTCTAAAATAATCTAGTCTTTACTTGTAAATCCAAATTTTTACCAGTTTAGTTTTATTCATTTTATGAAACAAATAGAAAACAGTCAGCAATGCTAATCTGCTTGATCACACAAACAGCACCTCAACTGCAGCTGTTTCCCATAGGCGTGATCAAACGCCAAACCACCTCTAACCAGAAGTACTTAAATTTTCAGTTGCGAGAGTACACACTATTTTTGCTAATGATTAGTAATAACTAACCACAAAAGTTTAGCATTATTTTATCCTAATATTGAAACTCACTATAAATGATCTGAAACAAAAATTGTTGAAAAGTATTGCATAATGCCATTTTATTGATCCATTAAGTGGATACCATTTGTTTTTACTGGATACTTCGCCGTTGCAATTTTTTCTGTTTTGTTTACATCATACCCGTAGACAAGCTTCACTGAACTTGGTATGCTTTCAGTCACTCATTGCACCGAGATCGAATCCTAGATTATGACAGTGTGCTTTAGGTGGAAGGTCTTCAGATAACCACATATAAACCGACATTTGTTATGCAGACACAATAATGCTAATAGCAGTTGCATATTTCTATGAATGCCTGGAAAATTTTGAGACTCATCTTCCTTTTGTAAAGTTTTAAATGTGGCAGTTTTTTTTTGTGGAAAAATATGCACGCTTCATTCATGTTAACATTTATCTGCAGATCTATGACCAAATTTTAAATAAAAAAAAAAACCAGCAGGCAATTAGCTATTAATAAGTTAATAAATAACATGTTATTCAACTGCCCATTATTTTCAATTTTAAGTATTTGTTTTTCGTATACACAAGTAATCTAATGCTTGAAGTGTGAAAATTTATTAGTAGTAGAAATGAGTTTTTTTTAGTTTCTTTTTTCTATTAATTATGAGTGTTATGGAATATAGTTCAATACTTCATGATTAAAAAAAACAATTATGTATGTATTTAGGAATGCTATTGCTCCTGCAATAAATCCCCAAAGAACAGTGCAAAAGTGTTACCATAATTTTTAATTGTATCTCAGTCACGCACTTGTATATTGTATGCCAGAGGCTAAACCAATCATCATCTAGCTTCCAGAGCATTAAGCTGAAGAGCTGAAAAGAAAAACATTAATTTACCAACGGAGAATCATATTAAGAAATGTCTGCAAATTATAATTTGGTCAGGCCTAAATCCTTAATGCCTTTTTGTATTATATCAAACGCACAATGAAATAATTTTTTTGTGCTTCTGTAAAACTACGCATACTCAAACACATTTACAAAAGAATCAAAATTTAACAAGACCATGTATCATTTACGTCAACTGATTTTAACATAAAATACGAAAGATCTCGCTTAACACTATTTAGCAAAACATTAGACTTTCTGCAATGCTACAGGCAGTATTTATGCTCTCAAGCATTGTTAACTTCTGCTCCTTTCACAATCAACAGATCTGTAGACAGCCATGCCAACTGATATTATAATCTAATATACGAACCCAGATGTTGATAAAACTCGTGACAGATATGACTAAATGAGACATTTGCTTACACGCCTCAAGGGTGTGCCTGTCAATAAAAAGCGGTTGATGCTATCAGTGGACATGGCAATTTTAGTGGTGGGTTGGGGGGGGGGGGGTGAGGGTTCTCTCATGTTTGTGTAATGATACTGATAAGCTAAAAACTGGTGCCACTTGGTAAATGTCAGGTGATAAATAATCTTAAGACTAGTTGAGTGTAGCAGCTGCTGTATCCAATTTCATCAATGGTTGTCAAAACAGAAATCGGGCCTTGTAATTCTATCTTGATCCATCTCTTGCTCATTTTCAAATATGAATATATCCTTTCTTTGGTTCGTCGGTATTGTCGTAATTTTATTTTACTTTTTATCACAAAAAGTTTCATCATTTAGAAAGAGCGGTTTTTAGTTTTCCATGTTCGCTAATTTTTGTTCCAACAACCTTGAAGCTTTGTATTACCTGGCTATAAATGACAGTAAACTTTTACAGCTGTTTTCAAATAAAATATGTGACTGGGCCAATTTGTAGTTACTAATTCGTTATGAAGGTGCAACTGATTTCAAATTTTGATAATGATCATCTAATGGAATCATTTTACTTTGGCTGACTTTGTCTCAAACAGACTTGATTGGATATGTGTGTAACATAAATTTATTCTAGTTCCAATTGCTTTTTCATCAGCTAATATGAGACATGTTATTGAAAAAAATCCATACTACCTTTTTAAAACCATAGCTGATTGATCATTAACATGCATTGCTGGAAGATGGTACTGATACAGGCTTGCAGTTTATGGAGCAAGCAAAATACAATTGTTCAAATGTCACAAACACCACACAAATAAATACTACAAAACCCTCTAAGAGTGAGTGGTTTGCTGAGTTAGACAGATGTTAAAAGTAAAATTGTCAAAAAATTCCATGATTGAGTGAATTTTAAGTGAGCGCTTGAGATAAGACTTTGAAAGTGTGAAATCACAAACCAATTGGACGCTAAACACGCACAAATTGGCATTTTGGCCACCATTGAAGTTGCCTGTTGCCGCAGGTTGAAAACACACTAAACGTGGCTAGCAATTAAGGCCACAGCTAACTCCTCATGGATAGTACACAAATCTGACCTTTATAACCTGCATTGGCTGAATACAAAATTTTTGTTAGACATTATTCACTGACATTAAAGTGACACGATATACCATGAGCAACTTACTGTTCATTACTATTAATATAATTATATATAATTATATATAATTCTTTTATTTGTTAATGTTGCAAAGTCCAATTTATATATATACTAACAATAAAATAGTATAGTACAAAAGGATGGTAAGAGGAACTACTAGTGGACTACAAATTGTTTCGTGTGTTTCAGGAAAAAAAATGGAAGCATTTTAAAACACAATTATCCAGTCACACTGTAAAAAAATGAGAAGGAAGTTCAGATCATCAACAGTGCTGTGCTGGAGGATCATATTATCATAAGAGAGGGTATAGTAATTGCTATACCGTCTTTTCATCTTTTTTGGAAACACATGAAACATTGGGTAGTCCAGTAGAAGTTTTTCTTTTTATTCTTTTCGACTATACTCTTTTATTATTAGTATAATTGACCCTTGATTTTTTCTCGTTGATTAATTTTTTGTTTATCTCAGTTTTGACTGCTTTTTCGATCTCTTGGGTATAATAATAATGATGATGATGGTGACGGTGACGGTGACGGTGACGGTGACAATGACAATAACAATAACAATAACAATAACAATAACAATAACAATAACAATAACAATAACAATAACAATAACAATAACAATAACAATAACAATAACAATAACAATAACAATAACAATAACAATAACAATAACAATAACAATAACAATAACAATAACAATAACAATAACAATAACAATAACAATAACAATAACAATAACAATAACAATAACAATAACAATAACAATAACAATAACAATAACAATAACAATAACAATAACAATAACAATAACAATAACAATAACAATAACAATAACAATAACAATAACAATAACAATAACAATAACAATAACAATAACAATAACAATAACAATAACAATAACAATAACAATAACAATAACAATAATAATAATAATAATAATAATTATTATTTATTTAATTGCTTTTGTTTTATATGTGTTTCTGCTTACCTTTTAATATCGTTCCCAATCATACTCTGATGTGTGTATATATGTAACTATGTAGTGATATATATACTACATATTTACATACATATACACATCAGAGTATGACTGAAGAGGATATATATATATAAATATATAAATATATATATAAATATTCAAATACATCTATATATTTGAATATATATATCTTCAAATTATTTAAAAATAAATCAAGATCATAACATGGGTTTTTATTTTATCTTTTAGAATGTTTAGACAAGACAATACAAAACAGCTGAAGAATGCAGAGCCAGAAAGAATCCCCGCAAGTTGGAATGGTTGTTGATGACAATGTACTCCTTCAACGCACTAAGATTCTCTTTCAAGATGCCAGAGCTAACACCCTGTCAGCTCTCATCATCAAGAGCGCCTCTCTGTTAAATACTCTATCTCCAGCTTCCCGAAAAAACATTGAAAGCATAGTCAAAATTAAGGATCTACCAATACCAACAGTTATGCAGGTATTAACTATCGAATTCCACGATAAAACGAACTGCACTGTCATCTACAACTATAAAAAGGATTAAAATATAGAGCAAAGAGTACTATTTCATCTGAGGTAAGATTACTTGTTGATGAGGCCTCGCAAACAAAAACGTTGATTTTGATCTACATGGGTGTTGAAAAGACTAGAAAAGCAATTTTTCGCGCTGCTAAAGACAAAGAGCGTGTCTGAATCTGACGATGAAAATTGCGTTCGATATATTACCAGTGAAGAGTATGAGACAAATCAATGCTTATTTCGAGGTAGCCCGTCTCCAGGATTTCCCAACAGATAGGGTCATATGTTTCAAAAATCCTGAAGTGCTTACAAAATGTGACAGACGTTGGAACGGGGCTGATGAGTCTCTTCTAGTTCAATACAGATGTGTCGTAGAAGAGGAACTACTGGTCGGAGATATGTACATTCCTCCTCAAATAGCTTCTGCTGTGTCATCAGAAAGATGTGGAGTTATTCTGTTCAAGGAACTAAAGCGTTTCGCAAACAATTCAATTTCCTACAACGTCAGTGTACTCGCAGCTCATTAAGCCCTCATCCACGTCTCCGAACTGACTGATAGTCTAGACCCTCTTGATTTTCTCAACTACTTCGATGATGCTGAAAAAAAATGTCCAAAACACGACCTCCCGACGCTAATCTATAACTCAAGGGAATCATATCACTATGGATTATGATGAGCTTTATTCGTTTTACTATAGATTCAAAACATATTTTGTGAAAAAAAAATGAATCTTATTCATCTGTCTCAAAAAGCATTTTTCTAGTTGAAAATTTGTGCAGCATTTGTGTTGTGTTTTTTTTCCCCAGATAGCAGACCATGTTTTCATGTGAATAAACCTAATTTTTCCGCGGGAAAAACATTGCGATTTTCACGTGAAGAACAATGAATCAAAGTCCATTTTCGCGGGACTAAAAATATTTTTTTTTACGCAAATAATGCATACTTTTTCACACAAACAAAACCCTATGTTTTCACACTAAGAAAATTAATGCTTTCGCAGGAATACAATGAATATTTTCACTCGAAGAAAACATGGAAAATAAACCAAATTATCCCTCAGAAACAGTGAATAAAAGTCTATTTTTCACGCGAATAAACAAAGTGGGGGAGGGGGAGATGGGGGGGGGGGGGGGAGAGGGAGAGAAGGGGGAGAGCGGGAGAGGGGGAGAGGGAGAGAGAGAGAACAAACCTGTCCAAAATTTAGATGACTTAAAGTATTAAAAAGCATAAATCAACGACGTAAAAAATTGCATAACACTGGAGATAAAACGCACAAAAAATCATTTGGTAGGGAGATCTGTTCATATATTACTACTGTTCAGATTCATTGCATTCATTCTCATGTCTTGCCAATAACCCCAGTGGATTGCCACCCTAAGACTTTGAGAATAAAGCCAGTATTCAAACTGCACTCTGTGTTGTTTGTGTGAGCCATGGGCTCTGTCTATACCGGATAATTCAGTACCATCACAAAGTTGTCACTGTCGAGCAGCACAGTGTCCCCTCTGGAGAGAGGCATAATACTTGAGCATAGTGGATATCCGAGGAACCAGACCAGAATCCACTGCAATATGCGTTAGTACATACCATACTCATTTTAAATTTTTGTTTGCATATAAGTTTTATGTTTATATAATTCTAACTAACGCTGCCTGTTGTTTATAAAAACTTAAATTCAATTAAGCTTCCGTGCTGCGTGCTGATTAAAGATAGTTAGGAAATTTTAAACGCTTTTCAGAACTTCAAAACCGATTGATGTCATCCCAGTGCCTAAAATATTAATCTGGATACAGTAAGAATAATGCATATTCAGAAATTGGAAATATTTGTGTTTTTGTTTCAAGATTTGCTAAAAAAACTCAGGACCAATAAATGTCAACCCATCACCAAAATGGCTACAAAAAACTAAATAAACACGTGATTTTGATCTTTTCAAACCTTGAAGTTTAATACCTTAAGTAATAAAGCAAAATCTACAAAGGAATCCTCAGGATTTCTTTAGGACCTCATGAAAACTCAGGACTAATAGATGGGTCATCCAAACACCATTTAGTCTAATGAACTGAAATGCTGTTAGTTTGAAGTGGTCTACCAAACATTGATCTTGGACAACTCAATTTTTTTTCACTGCCAACTAGTCAGAACAATTTTTTCAACTGATAACTTGAAATATCATAAATGACAGCAACTTTGACCAATCTGTTAGTTTTCACCTGTTCAGGTTTATATGACTTGCAGGAGTTAGCTGCTTTGGCTGAGACCTTTACAGTAAAATTCCCACGTATTTAGGGTTTAAAATGCATTTTCTACCATTTTGTAGAAAACAAAATTTAAAACAAATCTTTTAATAAACGGACTAAGGGTTTTTCCCACCATTTTTCCAGCCAAACATTTTGGTACGAATTAGTTTATACAGGATTTTGATTCATGACACTAAAGTACCATTCAGAATACTTATATCATACTATCCAAACTGTTACTTTTTTTCTTCAAAAAACCTTCTCTAACGAATTATTTCAAAGACTGTTTTTGAATCATTCTACTTTGAAAAGTATTTTGATTGTTCACTCTGCTTGACTCAGAGAAATATTAGTAGCTTTTGTTGTTATGCTTCAGTATTTCATACAGATCAAGATTAAGCATCTTCTCCACAATAATTTAAACCTTCCCAACATTCACAATGCCTCTTTGTTGATCAAATTTTTCATCCATCCGTGACGCAACCGATGATTGAGTGAATTTGTAGCATTGACAGATATAGGCCCCTCCTACTGCTCATTTATTGCATAACCAGTCATTACAGCAGTAGAGCTGTCACTTGCTTTGAGTGAAAGACAGGGTTTCTCATTTGAGTGAAATTCAAAGAGCTGGTGAATATATGAAAGTGCTCTGAAAGTACAGTAGGTAAGTGGAAGAACATTATGGAAAGACTTTTGTGCAAAACAAAGTTTAAGCAAGAACTTGGTTACCATATCAAATTGATATATTTTAAACAAATGATATTACATTAAGCGCAAAATTAAAAACTGCAATCTACTTTGTGACCTGAGAAATGCTTAATTCATCAGTTGATCCATTTGAAGAACTTTTCTTTGAGTTTATACAACTTTCGCTACAAACAAGGTTTATACAAGATTTATTATGTGTGCCAGATAAATATCATGATACCCCACAGTTAGTTGACTGCTCTTACTGCGATCTTTCACTAAAACAATAAAAAGCTTTTAAGAAGACGCTCTGCATCGTCAAGTTACATAAATAGTAATGGAAACATTGTGAGGTTGTACAATTAATTTTGCCAACTATAGTGAATACAAACAGTTGGTTTTATTGTCTGTCTCATTTAAGCATAATAAGACAAGTGTTTTCGAGTTTTATAAAAAAAAAAACTTAATGGAATTGATTTTTTCTGCCTTGATTAATAATTTTTTATGGTTTTTTCAAGATGATACTATTTTGTGAAAATTATCAAAACAACTAGTTATTATTTTGTATTACTTCAACAGCTATTTTTAGTCACTCAGAAACAGGTTTTATTCTTTCTGTTTGGCTTTTTTAAGCATTGACAAAAAAATTTTGTTTCTCAATTTTCACAACAAATAATAACACTACTGTTTCAACCCACAATAGCTTTGAAAGCTTGAATTCAATGTTGGCAGATGTTATTGTATAGCAATGTTGAAAATCATTAACTTAAAGAATGGCTCCGGCCAATTCCTTATTTATCTGATATGTCATTGATATGTCCTTATGAGGTGCTTCAAATACCAACTTTGTCAAAATTCAATTTGTTTCTATGTTTTTGTAACAACATTAATAACAAGCATGTCGTGAGTGTTGTCTCCCCTTCGAAATCTTTTGGGAAAACATTACTTACGCAAGTGTTTAGCTAAACTTTTGTTTTTACTAATAACAGTTCCACTACTAGTTATATCAATCAATGAACCAGGCCACTTGTACTGTTATCAACGATATACTATTGTTGCTGTTATGCTTCAGCAATTTTGGTGATCCAAACAAAAGTCTAGCGTTCGCTAAAACACTTGCCTACGTACGTCATATGTTTTCCCAAAATATTTCGAAGGGGAGACAACACTCACAACATGCTTGTTATTAATGTTGTCAAGAAAACATCGAAATAAATTGAATTTTGACAAAGTTGATATTTGAAGCACCTCGTAAGGACATATCAATGACATATCAGAAAAATATAAAAATGGCCGGAGCCATTCTTTAATGTTGAGGTAACCAGACTAGACTTGTCTATTTATAACTTGTTTATGGTTTCACACAGGTGGCCTTATTTATGTTTATACACAGGTGGCCTTATTCACTTTGGTAAACAAAGTATCATAATAACCACATTATGTAACTTCTCCATAGGATTTAGATCTGCCTCTTCTGATACACAAATTATTGAAAAACTCGTGCAAGCATTAGGTAAAATCATGACACATTGATTTATGTATGTCACATTGTTTATGTGTGGTTGTGGTTGTTTATTCGAATAGATCATTGTGGATATAAAATAGTCCAGGGGCCAACTTGTGAGAAAGAGGGGGACAGTTATAAATAAATATCACATTCAGCACCTTATGTGAAAAGGCCGAACGAAATAGTGCGGTAGTTTGATGAAGGCAGCATGTTATGAAAAGCTAAGCATGCCGGAGAGCTCAGTAGTCTGGTTATGTTTGTTGGGAAAAAGTTTTAAATACAAATTTGTAATTAAAAGAATTGTATTTTAGGAGCGGTATTATTAAGAGTTTTGTCGCATACCTGCTCGCTCAAAGCCCTCAATTGCAGTTAAAACTGTTTATTATGTCTGATATTGAAACTAGGAAAACCTGTTCGATGGTCTGAAAATTTAATATAATTTATTATAATATACAACTTTCAGAGTTCTTTCATTCAATAAAAACATTATTAGAACAATAAGCTACTTTGCGGTGCTTAGCATTGAAATTAAATGCTCAACAGCTGTTTTTAGCCACTGGATTATCGCATTTTTTATCTTGAATCATTGCTCATTTTGGCGTTCGTCAACGCGTTTAGTGCGAACGTTTTATACTAAATGCAAACAGGAATCAATGCAGTGTCTCGTCTAAAAAAGTTGTGTCAGCAAATCAACACTCTTTTCAGCACTATTTGTGCCATTAGCCAATAACGATAAACCATTCTTCATTTCTTCAGGAAAACACACCAAAATAAACTATCTATAACAGTTGGTTTGTGATAAAATAAAAGACAACCAAATGCTTTGTTAGCACAAAATACGAGGTACACTATAACTAAATGGTAACTACTTTTGTCCAGAGCTAGGGTAGTGGAACAACAAAGTCCAGATTAAAATATTCATCATGTTGGTTTTGCTTTTGTCATAACATAGCTAGTTCAAAACTGGACGCTTGTAAAGTGCTTCCATATCAATTACGTTGTCATCTTCAAAAGTCTACTAAATAATCGATGAGCCGAATGGAATCATTGCTTTTTAACCAGGGAGCTATGTTTGAGATATGATTTCTAGTATCTGAGCACAGAGTAAGCTATAAATAAATTACTAGAAGATGAAAAGAAAAGACTTTTGAGAAACGCACTCATTGCTTTTGATGGTTTTTTCAAATGTTATGGTAATACCTTGAGACGCCAAAAGAACCTAAATGTGGAATAATGATTATTCTATAGAATGATGACTGAATGATGGCTCGATATTTCCATAATGGTCAAGTGCCAGAACCACTGGTTAACATCTGACATCATTGCTTACCATAAATATGCAGCAGGTGCCAAATGACATTGAGGAGTATTGTTACGGGGCTAATAGATAAATACAATGCGTGTTTTACTTTGCATGCCACCAATACCTAATTCATGTTTGTACACTTCAGTGGGAAAGTAATACATTAAATAATATACTGTTTGATTCTATGTTTTAGTGCATACATTGAATGGGATGAAAATATTTGAAATTATATCAGACAGTGAATAGTCATGCCCTCCTGTGGTGTTTTTCAATATTTTTTATCAGTCTCTCAATTCTTCTTTCATTTTACTGTCTGAAGTTCATGTAACCAAGCAAACTGACTCCAAAAATGTAGTGAGCTCTTCGGTTGGTGAACCTGTTTTTCATCCACTTAACAAAACCTACTGCATCCAATAATGCACTGGGTAATTAAATATATTTCAGCCAGTTTTTCCATCAATTTTGAGTGACAAAAACTGTCACATCTTTCAAAATTAGGAAAAAAAATTGGTAATCGTCTTTGAAACTTTAAACCTCTCATCGAATGCGCATAAATGTGCTTCACTGCAACTGTAGATCCAAAATTATCGTTTATATCCTGTATATATTTTACTTCAGTTTAAAAAGTTGTTGCAGTTTCTATTCTGTTTTAGATAGTAGCCAACTAATATTGATTACATTGGTACAAAAAAGAAGCATGCTTTGAATTTTGATAGTATTTTTTAATTCCAGCAAAGAGAGAGAAAGCTCATTTATCCCTGCACTACATCGATACAGAACTTTAAACTGCTTTGAACTATGCAACCAGCGCTGGACGATAACAATGGTCTAAGAGGTTGGTCTACAACTTTTAATTTCAAGTTGATCAAATTGTTTTGATTTTTTGTAAGAATTTCTTTTACCAGTTGCTTGTTATGCTTTAGTGAATGGTTCAGCAGATACATCCACTAAATTTGCTGAGAACAGCTGTCATGAACCAGCTCCATCTACATGTAAGTAGAATATTACGTTCATAGTTTTCCTCTAATGCATGAAAGACAAAAATCATCACAAAATTTTCGAACAAATGCTCATTAAAAAATTGTTCCAGTGTGTATGGGTAAATAATCAAATGCTACCTACCATTTAAAAAACTCTGAACAGCTCCACACAAGCAGTGCTAACGATTGACTTACTACCTTACTACATCATTACATAATACTTGCTTCACTGTAGTTTTTGAAGTCCCTCATCAACAAATGACAAATCATTCAAACGTGTCATAAAATTTATAACCCAGAATAATGATTTCGAACGATTCCAAATATTTTATATCATGTTACAAGATTTGGTAAAAAGTATAAACTTGTTCATCAGTGTTTACTCAAGGTTTTAGCACAGGAAGTTATATTTTAACGCTGGCTACTTTTTGAGACAAAGCAGGTGTATTTGCCAGCAGGATTGATCCATAAATTAATTTTAATAAAGAATATTTCTTGCAATTTATTTATTGCAAAAGGATTGGTAGTAATACATTCAAAGGACTGCAAAATACCATCGCCAAGAAAAAAGTACAGTTGATTTGTCAGGCATTCTCATAGGTTGAGAATATTACTAGTCCATCACATTTTAAGTACTACAAAGCCATGTGGGTGATGTTTATTTCAAATTGGTTCAGAACTGGTATTAATGTTTTATGAATCTTTGTTAATAGTAAGAATAGTACATGTTATTTAACATTATTGATTATCATGATAATCATGAAAAGTAATAATACATTGTAAATAAATTGATAATCATAATACAAAGCGGAGTAGTTTCATTAAAATAATGTGATGGGTTTTGGGGGCGTGAAACCACTAGCTGAGTGTCTGCAGTACAACGAACAACCTATTTTGCCCGCACAGAGAAGTCTGTAGTGTCTAGCAGCATGCTGCCACCAGTTGCCTTTCTCCTAAAGGCAACTACAGATTGGTAAACACCAAACCAGAAGTGAAGGAGTATACTCAATTCCACAACTAGTTCAGAACCCTCAGCTCAGATGCATAATTGAGAGCTTTAAAGCAATATGCAGTTATTCTTTTCCCAATACGAGTAGGTAAAAGTCACAATACTAGAATACATTACAGCCTGATTAGATATGGTGCAGGCTCGCAGGACACAAAATGGGGCAATAACCAATAGCAAAAACCCGAAACAAATCATAATAAATAGATAAGGATATATAAATAGTCAACAGATGAGGTAAGGTATATGAGCTTAAAGGTAAATGGCGCACAGAAGTTTAAGGAGGAGCTATAGACTCTTTAGCCAGTGACATGCATTTCTACTTCCTGCGTTAAGTGACTTAGGCTTTGTAGGCTTGGTTCCTTGTCTTTCATCATCTCCTAAGTACGGGTAGGTATCTAGTGTACATGTCTTTCTGCTCTCTCTGAAGCTATCTTCAAGTCCCAGGCTATGGTGACTCACTTCCTGACGGCCAGTATGGCACCCACAGGGCTCCAATTGAGGATAATGCCTATTCGGGCAGGGTCGGTCAGTTAATTATTATTGTTCCGGCCATCCAATGGCCATATAGTGATGTCGGAACAAGTACTCACACACATGTGCACATATTTGAGACATGAAAACCCATCACAATAATAAAAAGAGTTGTTATTATTGAGTTAATTAAGAATGAATTGCTTAAAATCAATCAGGCAAGTGTAAAACTATTAATTTTCTTACTCTGTATCATTATCTACTACTTCCATAGTGTCATGCTATGTGTGCCAGTAGGCAATCAACAACACAATAAGCTTCGTTGATCGAATGCTTACAAATGTGAAAATAATTAGGCTCCTAACATGCTAACTTGAATTTCATGTCGTCACTAACTAAACGGAATCGAACAATATGATTTCTTATATCTATATAATAAACCGTAAACACCTGAATCAATACATTCGCTGCCCTCAGAATATAAATAGATATAAATAATAGCAGCTGTTCATCAATCCAGCTGGGGAACGCACCTAACAAATTCATTTAATATAGCTGCATGTTATTTACGAACGTTTCACTCAATGACATGTGGTTTGATCAACATGTTTCTTCCAATATCACCCTTCAAATAAAGTCATGCAATTTATTTTCGCGTCCACTGTTATTGCTTCCTAGAAAAGTTTTTACAGACTCAATTATTTGTACATCAACCAAAACAATTGCCATGCCTTGAACTGGATCAAAATTAACATTAATATCTGCCTTATGGAGGGCTCTAGCCAGTTTGTGGGAATTTGTGCGGCTCTACTATCAAACATCCAACAGGCATTACCCCCACCTCCTCATCCAGATGGGGGTGTTTGATAGTGCAGCACTACAGAATTCCACAAATCCGCTACACCCCTAGACTAGCATTTGCACTACAGTTTGCTCTGTGTGTCTAGTGATGCACATGCTTACAATTGATATGCTAATTAATATCTGCAACTAAACAACTTTGTCTGATAGCAGGTTTATGACAGATATTTGTTGAGCTGTGCATGCTAAATTCAAAGCCATATTTTGGTCTCATAATGTCTAATTAACATAATTACAACCATTATCATTTCAGTTGGTGAAGATGATTTCCATACAGTCAATGTAAAAGAACTGCCTTCCATGAATTCTACAGAACCAGCAAAAGGTAAACAAACCAGTAGTTAACACTCATAAGCTTTCAAAACTGCTTCAATTTATAGTGTCAAGGTTTACTGAACAGTGGAGTTGTCTAACTTTTCATTACACCATGCTTGAAGTAGCAAGCTGTAAACAATGGCTGGTAACAAGTGACGTTGAAACTAAAAAACAAAGTCTCAAACAGTTAGTAGTAGCATTCTACATTGCGCGCCTTTAGCTTTTTTATAAATCGGTGGTTCCGTGTATCTATGGCAACTAAAGTTTGTTGGTCTCATAAGCTTTAAACTTGCAATTCCATAAAAAGTTAGATGTGTCATTTTTTGTTACCTAGAGTCTGCGGAAAGTATGGCAAATGCAACTTACCAGATGAACAGTAGGAATTTTTTGGTGTGCTCAACGTTTACATTTAATCCTCAACGGCAGTTTTTTATCGAGGGATTATCAGTGCCTTTGCAGCCAGTAATTTTCCATACGCATCAACGCTCATTTTTGCATTTTTCAATGAGTTTACCAAGCACATTGGCTGGCGAACGCCTATAATAGTCGACACGTTGGTTTTCCAAAGGAGTCATCTTCTCACTAATTACGGTACTGAACCTTTTTGTGCCATTATAACAACAACGTGCTACCAAAAATTATGACTTTTTCTCGTTTTTAAGGGATGTATTATTACTTACTATTAATGTCATAGATTATTATTTTTAATACTGTCATTATTATTAGTGCTCTCATTATTTTCAGCAATAAGGATGTTATAATTTTCTTTCATTCTGTTTCATTATTATCTCCATCTGAAAGAATAGACTATATTTTATAACATACACCATCATTATTATTAATTAATAATTTGTGTTATTCTTTGTTGCTGTCATTATTATTCTTATCACCATTATTGTCAATAATAATATGACTTGGTGTACTTGGTGGTTTGCTGAGTTTTAATAACATTGTATATAAATAGCAGATAATGTAGTTGTTGTCTGGGTGAAAAATGTCTCAATGAATTACCCGAAGTTTTAGGATAACAAACTTCTGATTTCTTTGCTATAATTATAACTAACGGCATAGAAAAAAAGAAGACAACTCTTGCAAACTTCTTTTAAAATGTCCACCCTTGCCTCCTCCTATAAGTTGCCATTCGAGGGATAAACTCATGGATCAAAATTTCACAAATCAATGTGTTGAGACCCAGCAAATCACAAGTTCATCAGCAAAATATTCTGCTCAAATTTTTTTTCAAAGCAATCCAAAACAAAAGAGCAAGTTTTTTAATTACTATAAAAATGATTGACACACATTTTTGCCATAAGCAGCAGCATGAACCTATTTTTTTAGTGAAGTTAAACATGAGAGTTTGATATTTTTTTAATCTTTATTGTTTTAAAAATTGCTTTTAAATTTATTTCCGTAATAAATGTTATGTAGGGAGAAACCAAAAGTGAAAGGTAGAAGACAAAGTATATTTACCCACATTTTAGATTGTACATTTACTAGCTAATAATATTATTTTCTAACGACTGTAAAAGTATGATTAGTAGCAAGTTGGTGAATTTTGTACCATTACCAGAAGTGTGAGGTGACTTTATCAGCAAAACTAGATTTGACTTTAAATGGAATGAGTTTGTTTCTTTGACTCTTTCATATTTCATAGTACCATTTATTTTACAAAAGTGCTTTCAAATAGGGTTTTAGTAATTATCATAAACTGAAATGCCAAAATCAAATAGTAGAATGTAGACTGTAGTTCAGTGGATAGTTCAAGTTTACAATTTCCTAACCAAGATCTTTCGGTAAAAAATTTGATTCAATGTTAAAGTGAAAGAAAGCCTGTTTGCTTTTAGTGAATTTTATTAAATTAGAATAAAATTTTCCCTCTTATGCATTTGCTGCTTCTTCCATTAAACTAAATACCCGACCATACTTGTTACAAGTATTGCTCGACTAACTTTTGTGGGACGATATCTGAACATTACATTTATTTTAGATTTAAATGAACAAGCTCTGCGATACGATGGCAGTACTATTAACTCAGGCTTTGAATCAAATAACCCTCAAAGTAAGTGTCGTACTATGGTGGTCATCAAATTAATGACTACATTTTAGACTTGATTTGGTTTTCCTTTTGAACCAGATTCGTGGGGCAGCACCAGTATTTAGAGTAACTTGTACTTTGAATCTTTTGTAACTCAGTAATTTATGAGTATATGGATTGCTACCAAGCGAAGGCTAATAATATTTATTAATGATTACATAATTTTATAATTTCAATTAGGAATCCATGGTCTTTTCTATTCAGCCTAGTTTCTTCACATGATTTCATTTGCATACCATACACGGGAGTCACCCTCAGTGAAGGATGTACATGGAAGAATGCACATGAGTGTTTTAGCTTATCATACAAACAGGCTCTTCCAAAGTTATGTTCATATCAATGTGATTAAGGAGTTCTCTTAAACACTCGATAGAAGCAATATTTCATATTAGTGAAATTTTTTTATTACGAGGGAGTTATCATACTGCACTCATTGAATTACTCTGTAACAGACTGAGGTACGCTACCGTAATTTAAGTAATTGGTTAATATGATCCATTTTTGAACGCAGTCTTGTTATTTGATTTGTAATGATTTGAGCTATTTTTAATGATAGTTGACGAATGGCTTATTTTAGCCAAATTAAGTTTAAATGTACAAGTGTTAGAAAAAACAACTTCATTTCGTTTGCTTCAGCTAAAACTATTATTTGCTCAATTTTAATTTGCTGTACTCATTGGCCAAAAGTTAGTGAAACTAAAACAATTTTGCTAGCGATTTAAAAAGTTCGAATAACTTTAACTGATGTACCAAAAACATTTTTGCTTGCTTGATTCCAGCTTAGAACTGAAATTTTTCTAGGATTCTTAGGTTGAAGTTCTCCATAAGCTGCTACACGTAGTCCACACCATAAATACCTGATTATTTAGTATTTTCCTTATTGGAAACCAGCATCATTCACAGTTATTTATTCACTGTTGTAGCTGTACAGGAGCCTGATTTTTACAGAAACAAAACCAGCGAGTTTGGTAATGCGCAACCTCAGAAAGAACTAGCCCCAGGTATAAGTCAATTAAAAAACTGTCTTCTTAATTGGATTAGAGCAATTCTATAACTTTTTTTGAAGCTCACATAAAGTTTTGAATTGATTTGTTATTGTAATCCAATAAATTTGTAGCTGTTGCGGAGAGCGGGAAGCAGTCTCCTTTTACAGAACCTACTGGTGAGCTACATTCTTTGCACTTGTTGATGCTGATGTTACTTCAATGAACCACTTATTAGTAACCTTTGTCTACTCTTTTTGTACATTCAACAATTCTACAAAATGTCATGCTTACTGAAAACTTTTCTAAACAGTATGCTATAAAATTAATCTGGTCAGTGACAACTTTAATAAAAAAATGTTCACTTTTTTGCAGAATTTGCGAATCAAAAAAAGCTAACTGAGCATAAAATGTCAAATAGCATTTTTAGTATTGTTTGTGGGTGGAAAGTGAAAGTGAATGTTAATAAACCAGAACCTGTTACTATAATATTGTTGGCTTTTACATCATTCAGAATTAACTGTTAACGGTCAAAACAAATTTGCACATTTTAAACAAGATCACATTCACACTACCATTGACATTGCACAGTACATCTAGTATTGGCAAAGTTGGCAAATCTTTGGCAATAAGCCAAGCGTAAAATTTTTCTTGCTATTTGAACGGCTAGTGTAGCCAAAGTCAATAAAACTAGGCATGTGTAATCAACAACAAAATGCAAGTTGCCTATTAGTTACAGGCATTGCATCAGGCTATGTAGCAAGGTAACCATCAAACACTAGTTTTGGTAAATGGTACTACTGCCTGAAGCGTGCCAGCGCTGATCGCTTTTTTGTTGATTTTCTGAACATTGAAATCTCAAGCAGCAGATTGATATAATAAATAACCCTCTAGGCCTACTCAGTCCTGATTAAAAAGCTTACCAAAAAGCAATTGGCTTCAAATGCTTGTCGCATCAGCTGAATTTTAGCTTACTATAACATCCATTGATTGCCGAGTACGTCATCTTCGGATTGTGGGCGTGGTCAATTATAATAGCAAATCTTTATATATGACGTTACATCGTCTTCGTTTCAAATAAAACTTGAATAGACAATTCATTTAGTCTTAGGTCTACTGAAGCCCATTGCAACATGAATAAAGATTCCTTACGAAGACACCCCATCAAAAACTGATTCTAAGATTTAATATAGGGCTTCGCTGTCACGCGCCATTTTCCATCTGGCTCGAATTTGCACGCTGTAAGCATAAAATCGGAGTAAGTGGTTTCCGTCAATATAGACACAATTAGTGCACAACATCGTAAATCAAATCAATGCTTGTTTTTTACGTAAATTTCATATGTGAACTGGCAACAACAAAAGACGATTGCGGGGTTTGTAAGGTGGTCCAATGTGATCACAATCACAAGGCTAATCTTATACTCTTTACATAAAATTGATAGAAAAAACATGTGCTTGTCTTGAGGAGTTAGGGAACAATAAATGGTATTCATACAAGAATGGACAGTAGTAGTATAGGTAGAATAATAATAAATAAATAAAACAACAGTAAAAATAAACAGCGAGATCTGATTGGCCAAATAAATACTGTACGGCAAGGAAGTAAATATACTTTAGATCCAAAAATGGCGCCAATTTTAAGCAGTGTAAAATTGGTGAGCATTTCTGGGAAAGGGGTATTTTGCAGGCTTGTAGATCAGTACTGATTAGGCCAAAGGTTATCCAATAAATCAATCTACTACTTAAGAATTGAATATTCAAAAATTCAACAAAAAACTGTTCAAGGCTGCTTTAAGGTACAACTGAATTCAACCAAGTGAATTTTGCTGCTGAAAATTAACTTTTGCTGTAATAATACAATAATTGATGGTAGTTCAGTAAAAGGTCGCTGTTTCTTTTATTCAAAATCAATGATTAATATTTATCCTTATTCTCCACATTCTTCAAGAGACAAAAAAGTGCTACTGAAATTTCTTGTTACCGTACAGCTTTTTTTGCTAATGATTAACACTTTTGTAATTTGTTTGTTTATTCACTCTGACACATGGAAAAAAGTAATAATAAGAAAGGCCAGCAATGATAGTCGGCTAAAGTGCACTAACTTGGCCGGCTGCTTTTGTGGGAGTGGTTTAACCAGAGGCAATAAAACATTCATTTAGTTATTAGTGATAGCAAACCACAAAAAACTAGCAATAACTTTTAGTGATAATGAAACCTAGTGATCCAATTTATTTGCAGTTTCTGATGATGATTGTTGCATAGTCAAAGTGAATGAACCGCCTCCTATGAATTCTATCGAACATGAAAAAGGTAAGCAAATCAGTTATTAATTCTCATCAACATTTTAAAAAACTTTCAGTTTCTGCGTTCAAGATTTGGTAAATAGTGGCTTTTTTTAAGCTTTTATGACAACTTGGCCGTAGCAGCTAGCCATAAAAATGATGAGTGGAAGTGTATGGCAGTACTAAAGCAAACTAGTCTCAGGCAATTAATGTTAGCTTTCTAATTGTAGTTTTTTCTTTTAATGGTGAATTTTTGTGCTATACATAAATGGCATCGGAAATTTGTAGACCCCATAAGCTCTAAACTGACTTTTCTGTCAAAGAGTTAAAGAATCAGCTGTAGTAATCTTGAGTTTGTGCAAAGATTGGTAAATACCACCTACCGAGTGAACGCCTCCTACTATCCTAATTAAACATAGCAGAGCACAAACTCACCAGAAAAAAAATATTTGGCAAGAGGAGATATTGAATGCAATCCAGTTTATTAAACAAAAACCTTCTAAATCAAGCAGTTGGACAATTGAAAGCCAGTAAAGGATTTTTATGCCATAAGCAGAAGCATGCAAGTTGTTTTGTGAAGAAAACTGGATTTGATTTGGAACATTGCTAGTCCTATTCTTTGAGTCCTTCTCATTTCATAGCATTATTTATTTTATTAATATTTGTTGTTCTTTTTTTCCTAGTAATTATTGTTATGCAAAGAAGACAGATTTCAGAAATGGAACTTAGAGTACAACTAATGGGTTGTAACTTTTCTGCTACCTAAAACTGTTCATTTAGCGTTTTGATTGAAAGTCAATGGGAAGAATACCTCTGTCTTGTTATTAAAACTTGATTAATGGAAAACGCAACACCCTGTTTTTTCCCTTATATGCAGGTGCAGCTGCTTCCATTAATATCAATGCAACAGTTTGCTTGGCACAAAGTTCTCCTTTGCTGATCAGGATAGATGAGATCTGAACATTTTTGTTTGTTTTAGATTCAAATGCGGAAAACCCGACATGCACGGACAACCCTGAAAACTCTGATCCTGTTCCACACTACCCTCGAAGTAAGTGTTCTCGGAGGTGCTCATCAATTACTTTGTACTATACAAAGTGAAACTTATTAAAACTAGCCAAAATTGAAATGTAGAGCATAGAGTACAAATGCCTAAAGCTTTTGAATTCTATTTTATTGCATAGAATTCATTTTTTACGAGGATCGCAGGCTTGTAATTCTTTTTCAGCCAACTTTTTTTGATCATAATTACCGTTATTTATTATTTCACTTACAGAAAATTAACACCATTTATGTCATGGTATGTCATTTTAGCGGGACAAAAGCTTGGCTTTTATGGAAACCCCAATAACGAGTTAGAAAATGGCCAACTTGAAAAACAACTAGCACCAGGTATGAATCAATCAAAACAGATGACTTTTTAAATAAGTTAGATTATTTTGATAATTTCTTGAATAGACATGGTCTAAAATGTATTTCTTAGTTTTTACGTAACTTTTTAAAGTTTTATTTACTGTTTTGATACGACAATTTGTAGCTGCTGTTGAGAGTGGGAAACAGTCTCCCTCTGCAGAATCTATAGGTAAGCTACATTCTTCAGACATTTTGATGGTCAAGTTACTTCAATGGGCTTCGTTTTGTTAGCTTCTATGCATTTTTGTAGACTTCACAGTTCTACAGAGTTTGGCGTATCTATACAAACTTTTGCTAAACAGTATGCAAAAAGAAGTTTTTACCGGAAAAGTTTACGAGTATTAACAAGTCAACAGGCAATACTTAATGCATTTTACAGGTTTTGGATGAAAACTATCGCCACTGAACTGTTACCCATTATTGCCTTTACTGCTTCTTACATCGTTTATCATTAATATATAATTATTTCTAAAACATTCAACATAAATTTACACACATGAAACAAGATCACATCAGCACAAGTAGAGAAAAATCAAAACCAAAAAATTAGAATTTAGATTATAGCTGCTGGAACGTTTACTCACCAACCAAAATACTCCGGACTTCTTTTTTACTTTGGATCAAATTATTGACAGTTTAACTACATTTTCGCTTACTGATTATTCAAAAATTTCCTCCATCAACGAAAGGCATTACAGTTATTTCTGTTGCTATTATCCTGCAGCAATCTTTGGTAGAAAATATTTCTTCTTGATCCATCTTCAGTCTACAAACTGTTTTCTAGGAAAAGCGACATTACATTTTTTTTAGCTGCTAGGTTTACCATAAACACTGGTAATTTTCATTTTACTTATCTTTTTCGCTTTTGTAGTGACACGAGAGCCTGATTTCCAGAGAGATAAAAACTACCAGTTAGCAAATGACCAACATGAGAAAGAACTAGTCCCAGGTATCCGTCAATAAAAACAATTATTTTTTTAAGATTGTTTGGCCATCTCAACAGGCTGTCAGAGTCTAGAGAATGTTTAGAATGTGTTTCTTAACTTGATATGACAACTTGTAGCAGCTCAAGACAGCATGAAACATGATCTTTCAACAGAAACTATTGGTGAGCTACAATCTTTGCTAATTTTTACGCCAAAGTTGCTTCAGTGTGCAGCTTTTCTCAGATTATATGCACTCTTTTTTGTTTCACTAAAACTTCCACAGAAACTTGTGTCCGCTAAAATTTTTTGTTAAACACTACATAATAAAAAAGCCAGTCAGTGATATTGATAGTGATTTAAATTCTTCAGAAAAATATGAGGATCAACGAAAAAGTTGACAATCGATACCAACAAATAAAGAGGCGCTCATTAATATTGTCTGTAGTCTGAAATGGAACATAAGATGGAAACGTTACTGCACTTAAGTTAGGGTCTTATCGTAAAATTTGATGTTAGGCCAAGTAAACTATAGCAATGATAAACTCCCAAAGTTACACAAATTTTGACAATTAACACTAATGCTATTGTGCCATAATCCATTAGTAAGCTGCGTTCACACTATGCGATTCTCGGCCATGCGATTATCTGGACGAATTGCGAGTTGCTTTCCGGATTATTTACAAGAGTTTACACTTGCGATTTTTATGCCCGATATCGCTTGGCCTTGAAATTTGTCAATACACCCATTTCATTGTTAATTACAGAACATCAAATTATTATTAATAACTTGATATAGCTTACATTACCAGAGATTTCACTGAATTATACCATTTCTTCACTCATCAATAATAAGAAATAAATTACAAATGATAATAAACAATTGTAAGTAGTTTACTCAACTATAAAAATTAATAATAAATAAATTATAACAAAATTGTTGAGTGCAATGCAATTATTTATTATAATCACGGAGCTTGTAGTTGGTTTCTATTTATATTGACAATAATTAGTATACCCACATTAATATTTTACTTGAAAACCAGGCTTGAAATTGATCATGGAAATTTCAAAAAGTATTCTAAAATTGGTTAAATAATAATTATCAAGCAGCTTCAAGTTTCTAGAAAAGTATTAAATTGAAAAGCTATGATGTGGGTGCTGATTGGCTAGACTGGCGGATAATCGCACAGAGCTCCATCACTGTCCAATGAAAAAAAGTCTGCCACCGATTGTGAAATTGTTAAGATTTCACTGTTCACACTTGCGAGCCAATTTTTGGCTCCACCCACTCGGCCAAGAATCGCGTAGTGTGAACGTAGTTTTATGCTGTTGTTGTTTCTAATATAGTTTATAAATAATCGCAATCATCTATAACATACTCAAAAAAAACTTTGAAAACCTTAAGCAAGATCAAGTCAACACTACCATCTGCACTGCACAATGTTTGTAGTACTGCATATTTTTGTATTTGGTTTGTTAGTTAACATTTAAGCAACTCAACAAGTAATGGTCTTTCACCAGGTTTGGACAACGACTGGTCGGGTTTCTGTGGTAAAGTTTTTCGCAGTAAGAATTTCTTTGCAGGGTCTGAAGATGATTGCTACATTATCAAAGTGAAAGACTTGAATTCTATGAAACCTACTGAACAGCCAACTGGTAAACCAATCAGTGATTGAACCTTTTCCGTATTTTAATTAACTCTGAAGTTTCTGTAATTTAAGTTTCATGAGGAAATGCTATGTGTTACTGTTCAAAAGGAAAATGCTTGCAACAGCCTGTCATCGAGCATCATTTTGGAAAACTTAAAAAAAATTAATCTTAGTTTTATATTTACACATTGTGTCAGTTTTTGCATATGTCTCCCTGGCAGTCAGAACTTGTGGGTCACCTAGGCTTTACACCCGCTACTTTGTCAAAGAACTAGGTTGGTTAACTTCCTTAGCTTGACCTTGTACATACGGTAACGTGAAGTCGAGCTTCTAGTGAAAAATTCAGCTTTCAAATAAAAAACCCAATTAGAATTTAAGCTTGGCAGCCAAGAGGTTTACTCAAAAAAATTCTTAAGTGGATCAAACCCATTAGAGGACAGCCAGTAGATGACTTCTACGCTATGAGCAAAAACATGGACTTACTTTTCCAGCTAAACTGGAGTTGTCTTTTAATTTAGCTTGTTTCAATATTTGGTTTTTCCACATTTCACAAGGTTATTTCTATTTTTAAAAGGTACATTTATATGCAACTTGCACTTTATTAGGTGACATGTAAGGAGAGGCCAAAATTGTTAGGTAGAATTTAAAGTAAAACTACTTTAATTTTTAACTTTCACAGTTATTCACTAACCAAAAGTTTTCGGTCAGTAAGTGTATTCAAAATTGATCTCAAAGAAAATCTGTTCAGTGTTAGTGAAGTTTAATTAATGAGAGTAAATCTCTTTCTTTTCCTCCTACCTTTGTTCAATTGCAGCTCTTGCGGTTGATATCAATACCACAATAATTGATTACAAGCTTTGTAGCGTACCTTATATTCGTTGGCATCTTAAGGCATTTGCTTTTGTAGACTCAAATGAAAAAGACCTGAGATGTGATGACAATACTAAGAACTCTGATCTCGACCCAAATAACCATCCAAGTAAGTCTTCTACAATCAATTATCTTATAGGGCAGGTTTAGTATTCTTTTAAACCAGACTTGGGGCAAAATACCAGTAACATTAGTGATTTTTAATCAAAGTCATTTGTGAATCAACAACTTATGCGATTTGGTAAGTTGAAACAACGATTTGATTTGACTTTGTCATTTGGCCACGAAGACTTAATTTGAATTAACCAGAAATAATGTTACAGTGATTCAGTCGTAGTTCCAATTAAAAGCTCTCTAGGTAGGAAATAACAATAAGTATTGATTATTTTTTAAATAGTGTTTAATAGCTATCACATAACGTCACAACGCTAACTGGACAATCCTGAATTCTCCCAGTCAGACCAGTTTTTCCGCATGATTTTATCTGCATACCATACCTGGTAGTCCCCGCCAATGAATGCTCTACAGTACATGTTGGCCCATTAGTGTTCAGACTTGGGAGGCAAACAAAGACCTCAAAGGGCTTCGTAGAAATGATGCAATTAAACAGCATTTTATTAACCCGTAGCTAAAATAATTAGAGTACAAGTGAGATGTTTTCCATTACTACTAAGTTGTTTTGCTTCATTCGTAGTTTTTCAATCATTAAACTATAATAATCCAGAATTTAATTTATTGTTTAAAAAAAAGTAATTTGAAAGTCATTTGAAGTGGAGGTACAGTACTTATATTGCACTAGATGATTGCCATGGTTTGAAAGAATTTGATTGGTTTTTTTTTTTGCGTAAAGTCGCTGTTGCTAACTGATTTGAATTTATCGTAATATCTTTTAGTGATTTGACGAATGGTTTGATTTTGCCAAACTTTGTGTTTTAGATGTAGTCAAGAAGAAAAATCAAAACTGGTCTCATTGATTTGAGTTGAACTTTTGATAGTTCAATTTTCACTTGGCGGTTTGATCCGTTAAAACTAAGCACAACGAAAACTTTTCTGTTAGCAATGGAAGAAAGAAAAACTATTTCCAGCAAGATCCATACATATTCTGTGATTGGCGGCTTCAAATTTTCGATCTGCGGCTAGTTTACACCGTTAATGTGTGTCGTTATCATTTTACTTGCCAGCATTCATCGTATAATTGTATGCTATTGTAGAGGCACAAGAGCTTGATTCTCACAAAAATGAAACCTGCGAGTTAGAGAATGACGAACTTGAGAAAGAACTCACCCCAGGTATAAGGCAATCAGGACAGTTGTCGTTTTTTCTAACAGGTTAAACCATTTCCGTGGTTTCTTCCGGTGTAGATGAAAAGTAAGATGCTTTTCATATTGTGATTCGACTTGTTGTAGTTGCTGCTGTAAAGAGTGAGAAACAATCTCCCTCTGAAGAAGCTGTTGGTAAGCTAAATTCTTTTCACCTTTTGATTTCCACAGTTACCTCATACTTCCCCTTTTTGGTTCATTTTATGTGCAATTAATTTAGAGCGCTTTACAATTCTACGGAGGTTTCTGTTAACTAAAAATTTGTGCTGAACGGTATGCAACAAAAGTGTGAAGATTAATGACAAATGTAATCAATAACTATTTATTATGTTGAGAGCCTGTAGATCAAAAAGAAGGCTGACTAAGTAGAAAAAAATCAGGTAGCGATTTTTTATTATTGTTCGTTGGTTGTAAATAAAAGTTAATGTCCATGACTAACAACCCAATAATTTACTGGAATTGATTTTACATAACTCATAACTAACTGCTAGTTATTTATATTTTTCTTTTAACAAAAACGAGTTCTTCAAACTAGGGCATGCCAAGACTACAATCTGCATTATATGAATACACCCGGTACTGAGAATGTTCAAAATGTATGTTTTAATCAACATCTGCACAGTTCAAGAAGTAATGGTCTGTGATCTACCAAGTCTATGACAGAGACTTGTTGAGCTTGGCTGCTACGATTTTTCTGGCATGATTTCTGTTGCAGGCTCTGACGATGATTGCCACATTATTGAGGTAAAAAAGCTGCCTCTTGTGAAATCTATTTCTAGAGTTGAAGGTACGCAAATCAATTAATGAGCATCCTCATCATTTCAAGTAAATGTAAAAATCCTGTGGTATTTTTATGACCCGTTTTGTATATGAAAAATTTTCTGCTCAATTTTCTAAATCGATTAGTCGTTGGTGTTTTCTGAACATGCTTTACTCTGGTTAGAACCGAGAATCCTACGGCAACACTGTCCAGCCCAGTGACTAGACATGTAAACTGTTTCATAAAAAAGCAACAACATTTCTTCTTTATAAAATTGATCATCAAAAATAGCACATATATAGCAGCCAGGTAGGCAAAGGTGAAGTGCAATGTTTAGTGGTCCATTGCACAGGCACCATTCAGGAACAAGTTTTATTAGTAGTAGTTGTTGCCACGATTAGTGTGTCTCATCACTGGCTAGGGGTTGTTGCTGAAATATCTCAGTTTAAAATGTCAACCAGCTATGGCAAGTTTCCAAGAGTGGTGGAAAACATTTGAGCTTGACTGACTGAGAAAAATTTCCTTGCGATCAAAAAAAAAAACCAAACACAATCGTCATTAACTTTTCTGTAATTTAGAATTGCAAAGTTAAGGTTTTGTGTAACTATTGATGAAATGTTGCTTGCAGCAGCAATTGGTGAACAATGGTAATGAGCTAACGAAATAACACTGTCAGAAAATTGATGTCAGCATTACATAATTTTTTATGGCAGTTTGCTGTGCTATGCATCCAAAGAAACCAAATTTTGCAGGATCTCATATACTTCAAACTAGCTACTCTTTCAAAGAGTTAGGTCGATCAGCGTTTGCTTGACTCTATGTAGACCGTGATGAATATTACCAACCGTATGACAATTCTTCTGTTCAAAATAAGACCCAGTAGAGTACAAACTCCACAGTTAATATTTTGCTAAAGAGAAAATTTCAATGCATTCCGACGCACTAGAGTAGGTCTTCTAATTATTGAAAAGCGATGATTGACAGTCAGAAGATGATGTTTTTGCCAAAAGCAGAACCAAATAGACACTTTTCCAAGAAAAGTAAATTCAAGTTATTTTTTGGAGTCTTTTGCGTTTCACAGTACCAGCTATTTGCTTGAAATACTGCTTTGAACCTTTTTTTAGTGAGTATTATGTAAGAGGAAGCCAAAATGGAAGAATAGAATGAAAAGTAACATTACACATTTTTTTTAAATTGTAGATTTTCTAAATATGGACACTTCTTTCACTTAGGGTGTTAGATAAAATCAAAGCTAAAAAAAAGTTTATGGTTTTCAGCAAACTTTGATTATAGGAAGCTAAGCTCAACAGGTTTTTCAACATATCTGCAGTTGCAGCTTCCTTCAATAATCTGATTGCCACGAGCCACTTGTTACAAGGCAATTGAGTGTAATTTAGGACAGGTTAGACCTGAACACTGTTATTTGTTTTAGATTCCGATGCAGAAAGCCCGAAATGCAATGAGAACACTTCGAACTCTGACGCTGACCCTAATTACCCTCTAAGTAGGTGTACTATAGAGCTTCCCGTTATAGCATTGATTATACTAGAGTTTGAGTAATTTGTGATTCAAATGATTGACAAATCACCAAAAAGAGATGATTTCATTAATTGAGGCATGGATTTGAGTTTTCTTTTATGACTTAGGCACTAAAACTAAATTTGACTTTAATAGAAAAAGTTTAAAAGTGATTTGAAGATCGTGAGTGTTCCGGCATGTAAGGCGAACAGGCACTTCCAATGTTTCCTTCACATGGATGTGATGAAGGAACTTTTTTGCCACCCAACTGAGCAATATTCCCTATTAGTGAGCTGCTTTTTATTGTCAGTGAGTTACTATTCTACAATCATAGTTGTTTAGTCACTTGGCTGTACTAGTCAATCATATAGTTTAACCTTTCAAATGAAGACGTAAATAATAGTTAACACTAGGATATACTATGGTAGTGGATTTTAGCGGCCCGCTACGTACTTCTCTATCAACGTTGTAAACGGATGAACTGCTGTCTGCTGGCACAACAACACAATCAGCCTCCCAAGGCCTGACAACAAACAGTCAACCTTTTCATAGAGGTGACCCTGTGCCGAGATGGCACTTACAACTAGTTGCGAAAGAGTAACTTCAATTTTAACAATTTTGACTAGCTCGCGGCTCAAACATACACTCAGAGCTTTCGAGTAGTATGAAAACTTATTCCTATCCAAAACAAAAGGTGGCAAAACAACAGTGACATGTAATGAAATCCAATGAACTGAAATAAAGCTCTGTCTTTTATAGGCGGAGTTACAGGGAGTGACAGCAAACAGTGAGAAAAATAAAAAATATTTCCTACATAGATACAAAAATATTTTTGCGATTGGTGGCTTTGAATTTGCTGTTAGTTGTTATTTCACACCACAAATAGTGGTTTTTATCATTTTACTTACCAAATACAATCATCGTTCACAGTCGTTCATATGCTGTTGCAGCGGCACAAGAGCTTGAGTTTTACAGAAAAGACAACTTCGAGTTAGAAAATGACCAACTTGAGAAAGAATCAGCTCCAGTTACAAGTTAGTTAAAGCGGTTATCTGTTAGAATGGTTCAATCCATTACAATCGATTTTTGAACATAAGATCAATCATATAATGCAATTATTGTTATGATGTTATACCTTGTAGCTGCAGGCACAGATGATGGCAAGCAGTCTACCTCTAGGAAACCTGCTGGTGAGCTGCATTCTTTGTACTCATTGATGCTAAAGTTACTTTAGTGTGTTGATTTTGTTAAATCTTTTGTATTTTGCAATGCATATTTTAGTTCTGCAAAAGCTTTTGTCTACTGGAGCTAAAATTATTCTTAACTGATTCTGTGTAATATACAATAAAAAACACTCAACTCAGCAGTAAACTCATTTGGTAATTATTCATCTTTTCATAAATTAAACGTGAACAAAAAAGCGAAGGTTTGAAATAATCGAAAAGCATTTGTTACCATTTTTCATTGCTCAAAAATAGAAATGAACATTGCATAAATTATTGTAGTTTATGGACGGTAACAAATTGGTTTTATATCCTTAAAGCATTGGGTATGATGTCAATTATTGCGATATTACAGAAATATTGCAACTTTTTAATTATATTGGCTGAAAATTTTTATGTTTATTTTTCTCGAATGATTTGTAATTTGGCAGGTATCTTTTTATGATTTATATTGCAATAAATATAAGGTTAATGAACGATTATGAAGTTATAAACTAGTTTTCTGCTCCATACACCATGTATTGAGTTACAAACACTTATTATTCATTCTCATTTATTTGACTAAGACATCGTAAATATTGTTATCTGTTTGAAGACAAAAAGTATATGCTTTTGTATACCTCGAACCATTTTTAGCTGTTGTGGATTCAACTATAAAATTTTGAAAACTTCAGCTTCTAAACAATTTGTACAGCGTAAGATAGTTGTTGAGCACTCATGATTTTTTCATTCAACAGATAGTATCACCAATTATTCTTTTATACATGCATCCTTGTTGTTAGCTTCATAAGTCTCCATTCATTGCAGTAGCCAAACACTCGGGGGTTTTCAGCAGCGATGAGTCAGAGTCAGAAGCCGAATTCACAGAAAGCACTTCGACTCCAGGTAAAAAGTGAAAACTCCTTGCTTTTCTCTTTTCAAAAATCTCATTTTGAGTGTGGATGTCTGTTGACCTATATTGATGTTATTTCAAATACTTCCAAAAATAAATTTTAAACTTGTAGTTTATAATCATTATAATTAGTTTAGTAATCTAATTACGAGTTCAATAAACTATAATTATGCTCTAAGTTGATGATGGAATCTATACTGATTGGTTTACCAACACCTGTTGTTATTTCTTTGTCATGTCTTTCTATTTGTGTGACTACCAGCTTCTTTAATTTCTTTCTTCTTTTTTATAAATGTTTTACTTTGGAGTTGTTATACTCCCCTGTTATATATCCTATTACAATTCTCTGCAAGACTGTTGCTAGTAATGTGCACATTTTTTGGTGAAGCTCCCTAGTTTTTCTTTGCCTAAGTTGTTCTTCTATGTTCGCTTTAATGAGGATTTCGGAAAGATGCCAAAAGCTGCAAAAGAAGAACGGAGCTGTACTTTTGTCATTTGAGTTTGTCCGTATGATTAGATTTCCTTTGGTTTCATCAACTTTTGTTACTAACACTTGCCAATTTGAGCAGCTACTTCACTGAACATCAAACAGGCAAATGGTTCGGATATTTAACTGTATTTTTTCACTTTAAAATTAATTTGACTACACTAGCATTTGGTTAGGTTAAATTTATGTTCCTTCTAATTGGTTAATTGTCCTGAAACTTTGCATAAGTTTTATTTGCGAGAAAATTCAGTGTAGAGTAAATGCTTTTAATTATATCAACCTGTACGAGACAATGTTAAGAATAATTTTTCCAAACGCTTAGAATTTTTAACTTTCTTTTTAAATCAAAAACAAAACAGTTGAAAGAAAAAAGTTACAAAATTTGATTGAGCTTCGAATATTCGCATGCAAAGCTTTGTAGCAATTGTGTTTTTAGCAGAGCTATTTTGGTTACAAACCAGGCAGCCACTCTGAAGCTATTTTTATGTAATAATTGCTGGCAAAAAATAATATGATGTAAATAACAATCGTTTTAGTTAAAAGTCAGAACTGCACAGAGCTTGAGCCTACAGAAACTATGGATGCTACCGATGAAAGTTTGAATGTTTCATCAAAGGATTTCTGTGAGTTTTATTCAAGTTTAAGCAGGACTGTAGGCATGTTTGACATCGCTAGGAATGTTACTTGATATCAACCTTTTAATCAAACCAAAAATGAAAGTCCGTGATTGCTTCTCTGTTGCTCTCAAATTACCAATCAATAAAAAACTGGGGTACTTTGCTAAGAACACCCAACTAGAGGTTAAAAGAAAGATTGTTGAAACATTTTATTACTACTAGTTTGATGCGCTGTTGTCACATTGCAGTTATCAGATACACATATATAAATATATATATATATACATGTGGATATGTATAAAAACATATAATAAAACTATCAAACCTAAAAAATAGGTGAATTTTGAAATAAAAAAAGCTTTTAATTTCTTCCAAGTCAATTTTTTAGAGATCAAGTTTCAAATGTCTAATTATTTTGTTATAAAACCTCTTCGATTCCAGCAGCTTTTGCAATAAGACATACACACACAGAAAAAAGTGGAACATTTGGGATTAAACAGGTGATTAAACACTGTAATGATTAGTATAAGAGTACAATCCGGCATCATTAGGGGTGATATCTGGTATTTCAGTAGAAAATTTGGGAGTGTTTGCTGGAAGGAGTAATTAAGGATTAAAATCAGACAATAACTTGGCCAGAAATTGTGGGTAGGTCAATAAATCACTCTCAGGGGATTAAACTCTGGTTTTAATCAGCTAGTAAGAACTTTACTCCTCAAGCGATTACAATGTGGTTCTACAGTGTTGTTATTCTACAAGTCCTTAATTGTTAGCTTTACTGACCCAGTAAGAACTTTAATCCCGAAATGATTGAACTCTGGCTCTTATCTTCAAGTTGGATTTTACTCCTGATATGATTAAAATGGAGAAAAGCCTTGGCCTTTATAGTATGATTACCTAATAGCAAGTGGGGGTATCAATGATCGCCTAAGCATACAGTCTTATTGTCCCTGAATAGGCTATTATTTTCCCGCTTCAATCACTAACAAAGAGAGCACATGAGGATGATGAAGGCTTACACAGCTGTCTCAAAACTCTAAGTTAATGATGATACAGAAGCAGGTAAATAAGGTATACTATGAATACACAATTGTTTGTGTATTGATTAGTAACCAAGTTAAAATACTAAACTGAACAAATGATGTTGAATGTTGCTTAGTAACTAATTGATTGTTTTCTTTTTTGTCACATTCAAAACTTTTGAACTTGAAGTGGCTGCAAATAAAAGTGGCTACTATATCATAATTCTGCATTTTAGAACAGTCACCAACTAGAGATGTCCTTCTTTAATTGAAAATTGAATGTACATGAAGTCAAGAGCTCACAGGTGATGAACAAACAGCTGTGATGTTGCCCAATCTTCATTTTCAACTTCTGAAGGTTTGTTGGACTCGGTTTATTTTTTATTTTTGGGATACCTTCTTATTGTAAAATGTGCCTAATGATGTCACTCTTATTTTAGGAGCTTTTGATGATCAAAATCAGCCATCATCTCTCAGTTTCAACTTGGAATCTATTGCATGTACGCGGAGTGTACCCCAGTGGATCTATGTCCTAATAGACTATACTATACTAATCATCATTCAATCAAGCCAGTTATTTTTATCGATTTCTTTTCTATCTTCTTAGTTGGTTTTATGTTGTAATCACTGTATTTCCTTTTTAATGGTGTTGTACCAATCTCAGTTTCCTTGTTCAATACAAGTTGCCATAACATTCTGAAATAAGCTTGGTCATTTTCTACCAGCTAGATTCAATACAAAAGAATTACCTCCAATTCAAATCGCTTCCAATACTAAATCGCTCTCAAAGAAAAACCGTACAGACATAGCACTCAAGGAAGATTAATATTGATCCTAACTTTAATCAATGACTGGACTAGCAATGCTCCAAATAACAATCATCATGCGATTAACAATATGCATATACAGTGATCAGAAATGCTCTTGTTTTTAATCCTTGGGAGACTAACTCAATCCAAATTTTAATCCTAAAGTGATTGAATACGGATCGTTAACCAGTGCATTGGCTGTGGTAATAAATCACTCCCTGTTTAATCACATTTCTATCGCTCAGGTGATTACGTTCGTGGATAGTAAGAATTGATTGAAATAGGATTAAAACTCCTCCACGTTTTTCTGTGTGTGTACCGCAACAAGCTCACATATTATTTTATTACTGAATAGTAAACAGCTTTTTGTGTATCCACATCATTTAATACGACAGTATTTTATATTTTGAGTGTGATATTTTATTTTACAGACAACGAGCTGAAGATGAAGCTGAAGAATGGTTAGTATTTCATGTATAACTGATTATAATTCAGTGATTCTGTGAGCATGCCATTGCTGGCAGCCAAAAATTAAGCAAAAATCTGTTTCACTCAAGATTCAATAGGGACATTTGGAAATTGAAGGGGTTCAAAGTGGAATGGAAAACACAAATATCTTAATCAAGAATGAACAAAGTAACAAAATCAAATTGGCTAAAGGCGGCAAGAATAATTTAATGAGATTGAGGCCATGCCTCGCTGAATTTATTTTGTGCTCGATTAAAAATTGCAAACACTTTGTACTACAATTGCGATGTACCTACTCATGGCACTTTTTACGTTTCCTGCTATTGTTATGACAACAACAACAATAGGATATTCATAATTGTTGACCGTAATGTGCACACACACTGGTGTCCAAATGATATGCCACATGAGCAATATCTCCAAAAGCTAACGTAAATTACAGTAAAAATGGATTTCCTATGAAAAGAAATTTGTAAAGATTCAAGTAGTCATAATTTTGAAACTATGTGCGATCAAACAATTTCAAATTTTCATTTTCGGCAACGTTGTTGTAATCAACTACAGCTATAAGTTTAAAAATTCATTACACATTACATGACAGAAAAAAACTTATGCAAGATAAGGATTAAATAAATAACAAACTTTAATAACAATGACAAAACAAATATAAACAATCTACGATTGATTTTAGTAACTTGATTAGGACTTTACAGCATTTTCCAACACTAAGAAGAAAACAAATCTAATAAGCGAGTTGTGTATGCAATCAATCCTTGAAATATTGTATAAAGGTACCACAACTCCCAACGTTATAGCATAATGCTATAACAAATAGAAATAACTATTTCACAAAAAAAACTACTGCGATTGACACAACACAACCGAAAAGTGCACCGGTTACAAAATGAATAATTTCAAATACTGAACTTTTCAAACAGCCTACACTTTGGTTCAAACAAATTATTATGATTTTATTATGCTGTCAGTCAGCATGCCCTAAAAATTGTTACGAAAAAGCTAAAACATCCCCGTGGCAAAATATATAGTTGTTTGATGTTTTAATACGTGTTTTCTATCAATGATGAAGCGAGCTAAACTGTAAAGTCAAAAATATCTTCTTATTAAAGTAATTATTAGCTGACAAAAATGAACAGTTGAAATAGTTAGCCATTTTAGTTGATGATATAAAATGGCTCAAACAAGAGGTTGTGTTATTTGTAGTCTCGTGTTTTTTTAGTTTCAGTTCCAGTATACAACAGCAATAAGGGGCGGAAAAACTACACCAAGGTTGACTATTGTTACTATTGTGAAAGAGCTTGTAAGTCAAAGATTTCACGGCACTATAAAAGTATTCACAGAAATCAACCAGCTGTTAAAAAAGGGTTATCTATGACTGGAGCAGACAAGGATAATGAGTTTCTTAAGCTCCAAAACCTGGGAAACTTCAAACATAACAACAAGGTAAACACACATCTACTGCCTTTGAAAAAACTCGTAAGAGTTGATCATACATTGCCAAATAGTTCAGCAATAAAACCGAAACTTCTCTGGTGCCAGTATTTAGTTTCACATCAAAAAAATACTCACAAGATCTTTCATGTTTAAATTATTTGAGCTGCATCTTACAACTTTTTTCACCTTTCAAGTAGCTAAAGTTTAAATACACGTGTACTGTGGTTTAATGAATGTCTAAATAATAAAAAAAAAGTGTGATACATTTTTTAAGGTAATTCGTGATGGAGAAGGGGAGCTTGTTGTCTCTAAGAGGCCAACTAGGAAAACACCTGCCCATCATTACCTGCCCTGTGCCTTTTGCTATGGGTTTTATCATGAAAAATCGATAGCCCGCCATCGACGCACATGCCCAGTACTCCATGCAGCTGACAAGATTGAAGACGAGAAAAAGATTGTTTCTACCGGTAGGATGCTCCTCTCTTCATATTTGTCTAAGGATAGTGATAATGAAAGAGATTTTCAGATGCTGATTGGGGGGATGTGTGAGACTTCGGCTAACCCTGGTACGTATAAACTTTTCAGGAGGTTTTTGTATAAAAACTTTCATATCTTTAAAAGAAAAATAGTAGAACTTAATAACAATGCTTTTTAAAAAAATAAATTTTCAATGGGCGAATAAGTATAACAAAATCCAAATGAACTTCTGTTTCTTTTCATTTTTAAACACACAAACTAATGTACTAAGATTTTTGCTTCTTGTTTCATTTTAAACCTTTAACGTCTGACATGTTCTAAGAACAAGTACTTTTTTAATAAGTCCTTGTAAATGCAATTGAGTTATTATAACATATGTCTCACCTTTAGGACAGTTGAAAGTGATCAAGGAAGATGACTTAATTCAAAAGTTTGCATACGGACTGCTAAAGAGGTTGGGGGGCAAAGAGCTGCAAAGACCTGGTAATGTTGATACCAATAACATTCGAAAAAAACTTCGAGTTCTTGCAAGGCTATTGTTGCTGGCTGAGGGTATATTGCCAGTTCTTAAGTATCGCGAGTTTTTGAAAGTAAAATATTTTGACTATTTTCTCAACTGCGCCCGAAAGTTTACTGAGAAAAATCCTCAAACTGGTCAGACAATTGGAGGATATATAAAACAGCTCAACCTTCTGAGAATTTCTGAGGGAATTCAAACGGGAAATCATGAATTGCAGCAAGATGCTGAAAACTTTAGACATTTGTTTAATACCTTTTGGATAAATCATGTGTCAAGTGTGGCTGGAAAGAGACAAAAAATGAGATCCTTGAACAAATGTCAAGAGTTGCCATTAGCCAGTGACTTGGAGAAATTGAGCTCACATCTTAAGTTCGAAATTTTGAACTTCCAAGGGAAGCCAATTCATGAAGTAGCCAAATCTGTTCTGGCTTACTTGATCTTGTTCAATAAGAGAAGGCCAATGGAAGTTGCAGAGATACGTGTAAAAGACTACATAGCTGAAACACAAAGATCCCATGTGGATAACGAAGACATATTAAACTCTCTAGGCACCGCTGAGAAAATACTCTCGAAGAGGTAACCAATAAATCTTTAAATTGGTCAAACAACGTGCTATAAAATAAATTAAAAAATAATTTTTTCAAACCAGCCAGGTTAAAAATAACTTGAGCGATCTTCTAATTTCTTCAGTTCTATTTAAATACCATTAGGTCAGCCTTGTTTGTGCATTAAAGGGGTCGGTAATAACAGTGAAAACCGTAGTTGATTATTAGTCAACAAGCGTTTTCTTATTGAAATCTGAGCTGAGCAATCACACTAGCAGAGTGGTAATAGATCGTCCGAATTGCACATATTTTCTTCATGTTACTAAGTAACAAAATTGTTAAATGTATTAGCTAAAATGAATTACAAAATTAATATCTATTCGTGATGTCTAGTATTATGGTTGATTGGCTTGTTTTTGCTGGGCTGAACGTTAGTGTAGTTAACTTGTACCCCTTTTAAAACAACAAACTACAGGAGGTGAAAAAGCTTAATATCTAACTTCTTCTACAAAAAGTGAACCCTTGAAGTTTTTTGTGGTTTTTCTAATACCAGGAAAATGTGTGTTACAGAATGAAGGCTATAGAAGTGAGAGGAAAGTCTACCAAAGGCCTTCGGAAAGTTTTTGTCGTAATTCCTGATTTTGTGCTTCCAGCATTAAACTTTCTCTGCCTGTCTGAACGCATATTTCTGTTTCAGTGGTAAGTTGACTTTACAGTTAGCACTTTCAGATTGACGCTAACGCGTTCAAAGGAAACTTTTAATCTAACGTTTTTCCAGCTTTTGTTATAATAATATGAGTTATTATTGTAGAACGTATGAAGATACGAAGCATGAAGTTTTTAGTAAAACAGAAAACACTATGAGGTCTAACTAAAAACTTAGTCGATTCAACGTTGTTCATAATTGCAAAACTTTTCTGGGCAATCTTTATTTATTTGCAAGGATACTCTTGACGTTTCCAATTTAATTAAGTAGGACATAAGTTTTTAGAACGTGCTAATTTTATTAATGATAGGTTGACAGTAAAATGTATCCATCAGTGCTGGTGCAATAATGGTATGAGTCTATTTATATTAATCTTATATTTGGATTATCTCATTTCTTAACACATCATTGATCTGTCAGCTCCACTTTACAGCTTTTCTCAACATTCTACAAGTTTCTTTGGTCAGACAAGACATCCCTTGTTCAGTACAGATTATGTTTGTACCTGAAACTCACAACTATCCTTGATTCTTATCAGCAAACGTGCAATCACTCCCCTTACTGGGACCGTCGTGCTGAAAGAAAAGGTCCAGACATGCCCAGGATTAAAAAAGCCAGAACTTCTCCATGCTCAAAAATTGCGAAAATATTTGGCTACAACTTGCCAGGTAAGGTAGCTATACAAACTGTCAACTATTTTCTCACATTCGAACTAAATCTTCACTAGGTTTGATATTTAAATCGTGCTCCGGCGCATTTTTGATGTACACTCACAAAATAAGTGAGCATTTTCAAGTTTTAACCCAAAATCAAGTTTGAATATTTGGTGTAACAATCCCTATTGTGACAACTAAATAATTTCCAACATTTCACCTGCTCATTTGGTGGTTTGTTAAGGATAACTTGAAGGCTAATGACTATCTATGATGGAGTACAAATCGATTTTCAGTTTTGCTCATTCGTTGTACTCCCATATGGGGTTAGCTTACCTGGCTTTTTTATTAGTTTTTCACAGAGACACTCTTTAGGTAAAAATTTCTTCGTAGTGAAAACTTCTGTGGACTTTACACCAAAGCATCATTGTGAGTTGCCATTATCATCATGCTTTGGATAAAAAAAGTTGTTGAAAAGAATGATCATCTCAATTATTGTTGTTTCTCTCATCATATCACCAATTTATCATTGTGGCTACTTACTAGATAAGGATAATTCATTGCATTTTTTTTTATTGCTAATTTTTTATCAAGCCTTTATTCTTTTTGGTCGTTCCATGCTGAAGAAAAGTTTGATGATCCGACAGATTATTCGTTCTATTAACAGGTGTTAGATATGAAGGATGGGGAGCTACAAATGGTTGCAGACCACATGGGGCACTCAACCAACATACATACTTCTGTCTATCGTCTTCAACAGAATCTTATAGAACGATCAAAAATGGCCAAGATCTTGCTTGCCACTGATGAAGGACTGCTTTCGAGATACAAATCATCGACTGATTTAGAAAGAATAAATATAAACGATGTTCCAGTTTATGGTAAGTACTTTATGAAATCTGAAAACTCATTGAATAGATCATTCTAGATTAGCATCAATTGGTTCTGAAGTATTATCAACTCTACAAGGAGGTTAATATTGTAATGGATTCTGGTCTGTTTACCACAGACATCCACTAGTCTCGAGTATATGCCTCTCTCCAGAGGGGATACTGTGCGGATTGACAGTGAAAATTGTGTTCAGGCAACCGAATTACCCGGTATGGCCAGAGCCCATGGCTCAGACAAACAATACAGCGTAGTGCTTGTGTAAGTGGCTATATTCTCAACACAAAGTCCTAAAGGGTAATTATTCCTCTAGGGTGTTTGCGGCAAGACATGAGAATGAATGAAAAGAGTAAAGCAAAAGTTTCTCCTTTTATAGGAGAGCTCACAGGAACTTAATTAGCATAAACATATAACAATAAGAGCACAGGAAGTTATCTGACCAATGCATTGAGTTATATAAATAACTAGCCAATCCTGCAATCAATAAAGGGTGAATAAATAAGGCACCAAGTGGCTAAGGGCGGAGTCCTATCTCCTATTGTCCAATCAGACTGTTCTACAGGGTCCCAAGGCCCTGGTTAGCTTGTGGTCCTATTTACCGTAGCTTCGGTTCCTGGCTTGGTGGAAAGTCTTAGCTGGTTTTGGGAATCCTCAGCTATGGCAGCCATCTTATGCCGTCCCTGAGTCATCATACCGGCCCTGTAGAGGTCACTGTATCCGCTTAGTATACTGTGATACCGGCACAGTATGGCTTTGCTACCGGCACAGCATCTCACCGATGGCTGTAGGGGCATTGCCAGCGCACTGATTGGAGAAATAGTGGAGCAAACTCCCAGTTCACTCTGAACATTCACCAAAATTTACCACAATATTGCTACTCTATCACAGCCCTCAACTAAGTTGACTTGAACTAAATATTTTTGATTAAGAATAACTATATTAACTTCTTGACTTTCAGTGGACTTTCAATCAATCTGAAACAAAAATTAGAAGCAGTCGACTGTTAGATAAAAGCTGCATAACTGATAACAAGTTCTTTAACAGAGATTCTGTATCAATAAGTATTTTATTTGGTGAGAAGTGTAACTGAATACCTGTTGGCATATCTGAAAAAACTATTATCACCAGGTAACTTGATAACAAATTGTAGAACATAGTTTTCTACATTTATAGACCTGATGCCACATCAAAATTTCCATGGCAGCCAGAAACCAAAACAGCAGCCAAGGCTCGTATCCAGTACCCTGGAAAACGTTGGTATCTGCAGTCATTATTTACTGCCAAATCGGAAAAAAGAAAATATAATTTGCTCTTGTCAATATGTGACGCAAAGTTTCATATCACAAGCTTTTGCTCTAAATTATAGCTTCAGAAAATTGCATTGTGTACACCAAGCACCAACATGTACATCACCTACAAGTTATGTTTACTGGTACATTTCAAACCAGACAAGTTTAATGAAACTGCTAGAAGTATTTTTCTTGGTTCTAATGCAGTTTTATGGCTTATGGTTCTCATTCCGTAGAAGACCAAGAATCAACCACAGAGGTACCTGTGAATGCAGCTGTTGGAGGAAAACGAAGTGCTGAGGGTAAGTAAACTGTTTCTGTGATTGGGTAATAATTGGAAAATGCCAGTTTTTGTGAGAACGGAGAGCTTTCTTCAAAGTGGATGTGAGGTATGAGTTGAATCCATTCACGCTGAAAATTTCAACAACTACAAATGATTACCAAAAAGAAGGTCCAATCTCAAAGTTTTCTAATTGTGTAATCGCCTTGAAGTATTTGTATTGCAGTGTAGTTGTTATATCTGTTACCAGAAAAGAAACTGTAGCTGTCACAAAAATCCTGTAACTTTTATTCTATCAAGTTGATCGTGATGAATGTTGCTTACATAGAAAGTAAAACAGGTTGTTACGGCTTTTATGAAATAGATGATTGTTTTTAAATTGTATTTTTTTATGAATGTTAGTATAGAAAACTTTTCATTAAGACATCATTATCTGTGTCGCATTGCACCGGTAATCAAAACAATAAAATTCAATGAGTGAGGGTGTTATTTTCTTGCTCATTTTCAAGCAGTTTTTGAAAAATGAGAAATAGCTAAATCTAAATAAAATCAAAACTTTGTTTTATATTGTGTACTTGTGTAACTAGTGCGCTGTAGGATAATGTTGTCCTAATCATACTAAGGGGGTAGATATGGTACAAAAAGTTAACTTTTGATGGCAAAAAAGTCATCAAAAAAATCTCGTCTAAGTACTAGATGTGTAGTAGATACTGGAAACCCAATCATATTTACGTTACAGGTTTAACTAGAGTATTCCCATAATGGTATGAGAAATTTATGTAATTTTGGGTGGATTAACGATTAGTAATACTGAAAATCTAATATTTGTGAGACAATGATGTCTCAGATGTATTTTGCATGAGCCTCCATAGAGCCTGGCAAATAGCTTGGCTTTAGGTAGACAAATAAAGCCAATATTTTGTGGTTTTAGAAAAACCTAAAATGACTGACCTGAAGAAGCACAAACCCTCAAAAACCGTAGTAGAGCAAAAGCCAAGTAAGTCTCACAAATAACTATTCATAGCAAAATATATTTCATCTTAATTACTGCGAGTAAGAAAAATCTTTTGTCCAAAGAAACACCTATCACTTAGTTTGTTGCTAAGCCATTTCTCTTCTACACATTGATAAGAAGTTTTTGCTTAAATTAACTTTTATTTGTGGCAGATAAGAAGTTTTCTTACATTTTTATGTTTATAACACAGCAGCTGATGCTTTGATTGTTATCAACTTTATTTTTATAAAATTATATATTGAAACTTGTTTCCAAATTGAAAAGATAAAGTTTTGATTTTGTCATGTTCGTAAATTAAGTTCGCTTGAAAGAGTGTTCTTTCTAAGGTGACTTAAGACAATGAAGGCGTTATTTATATCATAGACCCAGTGAAGCTCAACCAATAAGTATCACATGATGCGGTAAAAGGATACTCGTATGAATTCGTCCCCAACACAGATTTTCAAGTTTCAATTTTTTGTTTTGGTAATACCTGTGCAACTAATCCACCAATCAGAAAGAAATTTGTTCTCCAAACAGCCGATACAATTTCGCTACTGATTGTCTGTAAATATGCTTCTGAAATGTTCTCTCCCCACTAATGATTAGTTATAAAGGTTACACAAATTCGGAGCAACTCTGCAAAATTCTCCCAAACCCTTTCAAGTTTTTGACAATTAAGAATGAAACATCAATGTTTTATCTACTCACTGACATATTGTTTTGCTGATTCAGTTCAGCATTTCTCTTTAATTAGAACTTATTTCAGAAAGCATACTAATAATTTCTGAGCATTTTATAAATACTGTGAAGAACTTCGCCCATTTCACAGATACAACCAGCATGTTACACAGCAGTAACAACAACAAAGTCTTCTTGCTACTGTACAAGCTAAACCGATAGCTTATTCCAACATTTCTCCTCAACTGTTATTCTCCAGACTCACAGCTGCCAGCTGTACAGGGCCTGCCACTGAGATTTCACTTAGTAGTTCTCCTTCTCTTCCTCCTACTAACAATAACCAACAGGGCAGACAGAGTCCACAGTGTTCAAGTGATAAATAATGTTTATTCCTCCGTGTGATACAGATGAGTATTCCTACTGAAGCTTATATGTGCTCCGCCTGGCCATACAAATCGGCCAGGCTTTTCTAACATTCCCCTAAGGGTGCTATGTCACCAACTAAACACACAGCCAATCACATAAAACAATAATACACCAATATTCAATACATTTTATGTTTACAAACAACAGAGCGTGGTATCTGAACAAATAGTCTTTTGTCTTTGTCTCTCTCTTCCTTTATTTCAGCATAATTTCTTTTTCCTTGGCTTGTGCTCTTCTCCTCACATGCACCATCACAAGAGTAACATAGTTGTTTGTGTTATTCCTGCCCTTCTCAGTCGTGGCAGGAAGTTGCACCATCCTATGGCTGATTCAATGCAGCTCGGGGTAGCTTAAGGTAGCTGTCTAGAAGAGGAATACAGCTTCCCTTTGGTCAAAACCAGATCAAAATTGGTCCATTATTGACCCGGCTACTCCTCTTTTAGTTTGTTGTTAATCTGCTAATTCCTAGTTATGTATAATTGGGCAAAAGAAGGGAGAAAGATGGTCAGGAACTCGGAATTCTATATAGTCTGTGTAGTTGACTGCTGCATAGACATAGCTGGAACACTAGGGATGGAAAAAAGGAGGTGTATGTACAGGGGGTGGGGAAGATGGGGGTAGGTGCAAGGGGTGGATGTGAGCGTTAGAATTGATGTGTACAATATTCCTCTACAATATACGACAGTGTAGCTAAAAAGTATAGTTCAGTAAATGAGGGTGCCATCATATACACCCCAATGTTTCTGCAAAATAAAATTGAAGCTTTTTTAGGCTATCATTTGTGACAGTCATAAGAAACCGCTAATGTTGCAATTATTTTTTTTTATTTTGTAAGTAAATGTAAACTTAGGTATTTAAAAAGTCAATTTTACTAATAATTTGTATACCATAGAGATTACCATGTCTAGCTCTACAAGTTGATACCAGAGTTATTCACTGAAATTCAAATCAAAAAATGCAACTGCACTGGCCCGGATATTTTTACAATTATTTTACACGTGGTAAAACTTTTTTTGTGGCTTGCAGTTGAATAGGAATGTGTGACCTTTTTTTTAGCTAAGAGTACAATTTAAAAAATGCTTTAAAATTCAGAAATATTAGCTATGGAAACAAACTCTGTATCAACAGAATAAAAAACGAGTACTCTTCAATTTGATAGCACTTTCAATGTTGTAAGATTTGTTTTGGCTTTTTGTCCCGTTGAATTGCATCGGCTTTATTGTAACGGTTTTCCCGTATGTAGGAAATAACGGTTACAGGTACTTGCAAGAGTGCTTATATGCTGGCTTGTTTCTGCTTTACGTGGTGGCGTGGCAACAGAAATGACAAGGCAGTTTGCTCTATCTTGATATGGGATAGGATTAGATGCTGCTACTAGAGCAGGCACAACTGTGTATAGGGCAACCAGCAGCACAGATTCCACATTGTTAATGGTAACAACAATGAATTTATTGTTATTTCACAAAACAACAACATTAACGATACGTATATAAATGAATACTGGCACAAGTAGAGAATAAACGGTATGGCTATGGGCAAGGACTGAGAGTTAACTTGCTAGCCTCTCCTGAGTCTCTGTGTGTTCAAGCGTCTTCTTCAATTGCTAACCAAGAACTGAACTAAACTGAGCTGCCGGGCCCCATGTAGGTCTATTTATACAAGTTAACAAATCATGCAAGCGTATAAATATATGATTGTATAAAATAGCTACCCCTAGCGAGGTACAGAAAGCAATGCAATACTGGCACACTAAATAATGAGTCATAATAGATAGAGATGTAAATAAGCGTCACTAAAGGCGGGAAAGTCCTTCCTGAGCTTGCTTAGCAGAGTGGCAATGCATCTGTACTTTGTAAGCATCCAAGTATGGCCTTTAGTAGTCTTAAATAGAGTGGATAAATATGTATAGCACTGGTTAGAGATGAATTAGCTGCCCTGTGCATTTCCATTACAATATCATACAGTAAAAAGTTTCCATTCATATAATGACCATAACAAAACCTTATGAGAGCTTTTAACTTTGTGTCATTATTTACTCACAACGGATAAGACTGTTAACTTGATCATGAATGACAAGTCGTTTAACATTTTTTCGTCAAAAACTTGATCTTTCTTAACTAAATCACCGGAAGAGAGTTAATGTTTCAATACTATGAAACTAAGACAGAAGAGGGCTCAATTACTAGTAGCTTTTTGTAACGAGCCATAGCAAGCAATGGTGACTGTATAAGAGTTAACCAGTAAACTAAAAAAGTTGTTAAGACATGCCTAGTTGCGGGTTATTACCAAACTCATGTACGTTATATGCTTCCACTTGAATTTGTTCATAAGAATGTAAATTAATTTTTCTGGCCATCAATAGTTGTGATGAAAGTTCATAATTCAATTATTCAAATAAATCTCTACACCTCTCACCTCCTCTCAGCTAATGACAATGTTCCCTAATGCGCTATCTGTGTACCACTTCTTTAACACACCTCTTAATTCTAAAAAAGATCCTAAAAATGGTGAACATTCTGAGCTCACCGAGCATAACGGAACTAGATTTTGATTTCTCCCATCATATGCTTTTTCCATCAAATGCATATGATGACTTTTTAGCTACCATCAAAACTGCTGCTGTAAATTCCCGCTGGGATAATTGTTTTGTGAGACAAGTAATACCCCCAAAATGCCAGTAATCCTCTGCAAAAAGGAAACACTACCCAACAACACAGCGCCAATTTCAACCGGACCTGGTGAGCTCTAGTTGACCGGTCCGAGTTGAAATGGCAGTAAATATATGGAGAACAGGATGGGAAGGATGTTTTAATGCCATTAAGTTAAACCTCTGTAGTCACATTGAAAAACCAAGAGCAGAAACACACAAGTAACTGGAGCTTGTAAGTGTGTTGAATGACTCAAATTTTACGCCAAATTGATGAACAATGAAAATAATGTAGAGCAACATCGATGAGCAAAGATTGCCAGGTTAACTTTTACACCCATTTTTCACAACTATTCTAATCATATTTTTTATAACCATTTTTGATGCCTTTCTTTATGTAACCTTTTTTTGGCTCAGTTTCTTTTGCTGTAATATGAAAAAGGTGAGTGTTGAACAACAAACTTTGCATTGCATTTCTTTGCACTGCAAACAGAATGACAAACTACGATAAACTAGAAGATTAGCCACTCCAATTGAGACTGTTGAAACCATAGTCTGTTGATTTAGCCTAGAATGGAAATTTCTAGCTTTTTACCAAAACATATTGAGCGACCCAGATTTAAGAACAATTTATATAGGAGTTCTGAAACAGGTGGAATTGCTGCAAACCCTGATGATATTTGGAATTAACTACCCAATTTTACTTTGTAAGGCCTGAAAATTAGAACACTAAAAAGTCTGCGCGTGGATGGGAACCTGTGAGAGCAGCATTTAAACACAACACAAAGCCCCAAAATTTGTGTCCAATTGGGCAAAAATGACCTCTACGAACGTTTCGTTGAGTAGAATTAGGTTCTCTGAAATAAAGTATTAGATATGAGCGCTTCGATTTTCAGAAGCTTACTAATAACTTACAATGGTATTAATAGAACAGAATGAATAGAACTGAATGCATGCCTTGTTTGCTCACTAGCTTCATACACCTACTGTTGAAGGTACTAAAGCCATCTATATTAAACAAATTATAAAACAAATAAAAAACATTGAAATCGTTCCATCAATAAAAATTCAAACAAAAGTAATGTCATTCTGCTTGAGGATATTTGAAAGTTTTTACACCCAAAATTTTATTAACGCATCTTTTTTCACCAGGAACAGTGGAAACTTGGAAATGAAAGGCTATACATAACAGTCAGAGTTTATTAATTTTTTAGGTAAAAGAAAATTCTGGACCGTGAAAGAGAAGAAAAAGTTTGATAGAATTTACATTGATCGATCACGCTTCCCTGATAAGAAGATTTTGGAGAGACTAAAAAGAGCATTACCCGATCGATCGCTTTCAGCCATAAAAACAAGAGCTAGCCAGCTCAAATCAAAAAAGTGAAGATAAGGCTAATCTATGGAGAGGAGCCCATTCGTCCGCCATCTCAGCACAATAAAACATTGAGAAGAATTTGGAAAGAGACGGTTGATCGTGTTAACTCATTTTATGTCATAATAGGCTAGTTTCAGCTATTCAACTTTTTAGCTTACGCATTGTTACACAACACAAAAAAGTCTGAAATCATTAGAAGTATTAGACGCTGCACATATTTTTTTGTAAAATTGTTTGTTCATCTGTCACAACTGGGCATGAAACTTTAATTTACTTTGATGCAACAGGTCTATGGCAAGTTTTTCCCTCTGGTTTTTTTCTTAAACGAAATCACTATACTGACAGTTTCATGAGTTTCACTCTTCGACATAATATTATATTCTTATACCATTAATCGTAGGGCTAGGGGTTCGGGGTTAGTAGATATACTGAACTAACACAGCATGAAATAAAAAGATCATGCAGTGAAAATCTGTATAATCAAAGCTCAATCTGTCTGTATTGCTTTCGATGAAACAGTAACACATGGTTATCTGTAAACCATTTCCCATGGATAGTAACAATAAGATGTAGACAACTTTGAGCATTACTCAAACCATGCTCATGTTCTCAAGCATCCAAAAGTGATATTTCTCGCAAGCGACGCTTGTTTACCCTTTATTCCTAAAATACACAAACACTTATTTTAACCCAGAGATCTGTTTAGTTGGATACAGAGTTTGAGAACTTCCGTTGCTAAAAAAAATGTGCAAAATTTAGTTTATGAAAATAAGTTTGTTCTATTTGATTTTCTGTACATTGAGGGATATGTGACTGCTTTTATTGTGGTTGCTGTCTTGTTGAAACAATGGTGATAGCCAGCGCCGTGTAGCGCATTGCACTATCATCACTATCAGCATATTGCCAACATACCATTGCCCTGATTCATATTTTTTATCTTTTTGTTTTAAATTTTGTCCAAGGCACTAGTAGAGAGATTATTTACACTACCAGTTACCATCTGAAGTTCTGCAGTTAGCAATCAATAGAGAAGCAACCCACGTTGTCAAAAAGAAAGATATGCAGATAATTGGTGGAGGCAACTAAATCTAACCCTCATCAGTTATTTGTTAGAAAAATGCAATATTTATGAACGTTATTTGGATTGCTGGGACAACATCTATCAGTCTTGAATTCCTGAGGAACGTTTAAGATTTTCTTATTATCAATAAATAATTGTTTCATCAACTTAATTAATCCAGCTTAAATGCTTACTTATAACAAAAACATGTTGAAGAATTGTTAAATTAGTGTAAAAACTACCTTGTTTCAAAATTTGCAACTGAATATGATAATGTATAATTGTTATTGTAAAATGTAAAAATAACATCCTCGGGAGTATTTTTTAGAATTGTTCAAAAATCTCAAAAAACAAATAGCTGTCTTCCCAGTACTTGATTTCCTAATTGCCTGCAAACATCACTCCTTTAAGCTTAATTCAACTCTTTAAATAAAACAAAAATATAGTAACTAACAGCTTGATAAATGTGATAACTTAATCGCTTCACATTTTGAAATTAATATGATGATTAATAACAAAAAGCCTAAAAAATAAATTCACAAGAGCTCTTTCAAATTTCATGAGTGATAGATGTCTTCTAACATATTTTCCTTAGCCGATTGTCATACCTATACTAATTTTTTTGGAGTTTATCGATATCGCTCATTTTGTTATACGCTTACTTACCTAACTAGTGTTTTGACTTATTTTCCAACATTCATCTTTGTTTTATGATTGGCATACGCAGCAAAACAGATTGGTGGGTGCAGGAATGACATCTATTGGGTTTGAAGCTTCTTGGGAAACTTTGAAGAAATCCCGATCGGATTCAATTGTAGATTATGCATTAGTACATACCATATTCATTTTAAAATTTCTACACAAATAAAGTTTTATGTGTACACAATTAAAAACTAACGCTTTGTCAGGAATCTGCATAGCCGTGCACATACATTAAAACAGTGTAGTCATATTGTCATACTCTGCCATATATTTATTTATGCTGCCTATAGCTTCATTGCATAGTTAGCACTTGCTGACTTTTATGACTTGTTGTTATTGCGCAATAAAGGTAGTCATGACAATTAATTACTACATCATTTTTTTGTGATTCATACTTGACAATTACCTGATGTCTCTTGAATGGTCATGAATATATTAATATTGAGTAATAACATAATAGATAATTCTAGAATATTCTTTTACAATTATTATATAAGGGCCATCAATTGATGCCCAGAGTTTAGTTTTTATTTGATTGTAATACAAGTCAGGTAACTCTATAAAGATTGTTTCTTACTAAGTGCCCTCACAGGGGGCTACTATTGAACTCGGAGTGTCTTTATAACAATCTGTTGTGACACGATTATTGTTGGTAAAAAAAATTAAACTCAATTAACTTTTCATGCGTGCTGATTAGAAATAGTTCGAAAATCCTAAAGGTTTTTGAAGGTTTCAAGACTGATTGATGTCATTCCAGCACCTAAAATTTAAATAATTTATAAGTTTTAAAATAAGGTAAGTAATAATGCAAGCTTAGAAATTGAAAGTTTCGGTGTTTTGTTCAAGATTTCCTAGAAAATTTCAAGACCGATAGATGTCCTTCCATCACCAAATTGGCTATTAATAGCTGAATAAACATGTAAATTTGATGGTTTCAAAACGTGAAGTTAAATACGTGAAGTAAAAACACAAAATCTAAAAAGGAAAACTTCAGGAGCTTTTTGTGGCCTCATAAAAAGTCAGAAACATCAGATGCCTCATACGAACACCATTCAGTCTGATGAACTGAAATGCTGCTAATTTGCAGTTGTCCACTAAGCATTGAGGTTGGACAACTTGAAATTTTGGTTGCTGCCAACTAGTCCGGACAGATTTTTCAACTGACAACTTGGAATGTCATAAAGGTAAGGCTGGGCGGTATATCGGTAAAACCGTTATTTTCCCGGTATGGCATAATACTGTCTGTACGATATTGGTTTTCCTGAAAATTCACCGCACCGCTCATTATAAACCGGTAACGGTTTGCCCTATAAATAACCGCACCGCCATAATAATGATGTAAGCTATTGGCATAGAACTATTTAAATTGTTCTATGGTTATAGATCTATTGGTGCATAGACTTAAAACTGTAACAACCAACACGAACATAACGCTGCTAAGGGCAGCCATCTTGAATCACGCTCAGTGGCTTACCCTTTGCATAACATGCAGTGCTTGATTTGATGCCATGGATGAAATAAATAAAAAGATAACATATGTATTTGACCCATGCAATATTCTGAAAACTGGAGCAGAGTAAAGATTCATTCGCTGCAAACTCAAACTGACTTTTTTCAATTATGGTAAGCTAGACACCATTATTAATAATAATCATAAATTAATTGATGAAACAACCTCATTCGGATGATCATGATGTTGATGATGAAGTTATTAATTAATCATTATTTATTTATAGCCAGTGGGTGGTAGTAGAAATAGATTATTATTTATTAACTTGATGATTGATAACAATAATTAGTATCGCACATTTATTTATTATTATTACTGTTATAAATAATAATAATAATTAATAATAGTAATCAATGTTGTTTATTATTATTAATTGTTGTTATTATGATTTAATTTTTTTAATTCATTACTACTAACTATTATTTTCCCATTGTTTTGTTATAATAATTGAACGCTGCGTCTATTATTATATTATTGTTATTTATAATTGTTATTACAATTATTTTTATTTATTATTATTTTTTCAAATATTATTATGGATGAATACGTAATTAATACTAATAAATGAATGATGACAACTTACTACTACGGTAACTATGATAGTATTAGTAAGCACATCATTCATTTATTATTTGTTGCTGTTATAAATAATAACAAATGATGATTATTACTATATTATTATTTAAAATCAATGAGTTGATTAGTAGTAATAATTATTATTTTTGTTTATTTGTAACAAGAACTTCTTACAATACAAATAATAATGCATTATGATTTTAAGAATCTTCCACCATCTTGCTATTAATCATTATCATCATTATTTATGATAATTAACTACTAATGGTGGCGGTTATTTTTATTATCAATGTTATTCAATTCATTATTATTAGTATTCACAATAATACTAACTGATTATATCTTTAGAACTATTATATAAAGATATATATAGAAGAAATAATTAACAACTCTGTAAATTGATAAAATTATAGAAAAAATTGCAATATATAATACAAAATTATATTATAAATTTTGGATTACTATATAATGGGTTGAATAACATCCCAAAAAAAGTTGCATTTTCTCATCACTTAATTTCAAATGTAAGCCTTTAGTTTTAATAATAATTTTATAATAACAGTTTTCTAATAATTTGTTGTGGTTTTATGAAGAAGATGACAGGTGTAAAGCGTTTTTTATTTAAGTTAATTATTTATGAACATTTGACAGTTGAAATAACCAATTTGTGTATTTGATTGTAAAAATAATAATGGAGACCAACGATGGAATAGACACTCTGTAGTGAATAATATTTTGTTTATATAATCCATGTAAAGTAAAATATTGTTTACCATGTACATTGTCGATGATTTCACTATTGAAAAGATAAATAACTTTCTTTCTTGACTAGATGCTCATGTGTTAATGGGTATTTAAAACAAAAATATGTTAAAAGAAATATACTCAAAATTTTTGAATGCATAAATGAAATGCATGAGACAAATGTCATATTATTGTTGTGTTAGTTATATTTCTCTTCGACTTATGGTTTGTACCATATTGTGGTGTTGTTAGGATCACTTTGAGGATGACTTGTTTGAGACAAAAAACCGGACCTTTGACGCAAGTCTTCGTGGAGACAGTTGCTCATACTGACTATTGCCATACCAAATCTCCTCTAGCCTCTGATAAACATTACTCTTGTAATACAAGTGATCAGTCATCTAGACCTTATGGTGATGCAGATAATGCAGCAAAAAGCATGACATACATTTAATTTTTGGCGCGACATCCATATGTGTAGCTGGTTACATATCATGTTTGCATACACAGAAGCTGAATTAGAAGACTTCGTGGTTAAAGAAGTTTTGGAGCATTCAACTTCTCTAACCAAACTGGAGAATTATCCGCAAGCTGCAACTGTGGAAACATTTTCTGGAACAGGCGAAGGATTCTGACATGGCGGATGCTATCGCCTGTCTTACGAGGTTGACGAAAATACCACACTAGTGTTTCAGGCTACGCAGCGTGTGTTCAACATCTGCCATGCTGCCATTGATGTTTCAAGAGTTGAAACTTGTAGTTAGGAACCTCAGTCGCACTAGTCAGATTGCGATTGACTGATGTCATGAAGGCTCAGCTTTTCTCAAGTCTCATGTTCCCTGACTGTCACTTTATGATAACTAAACTTGAAGCCAAATATGTGTGACTGCAGCTGCTGTGCCAAAAGTTTTGTCCAGCCTGTCTGTAGATTAAAATGTGACACTAAGATGCAAAAGCATGGCAATACATTATCTGGTAGAAAAATTTCAATTTTCTTGTAGATTTTTTTCAGCAACTTTATATTTAAGAACTATTGCAGTTGCATAATTTTCTGCCGATTTGATGGTCTTACTGAAGGAATTTTTATCATATATTTATTCACAGTGTTTTTAAAAACTGGTGTGTAATGGTGGCATAGCTATAAAATTGAGGAATCCAACTTTTTATACTACCAGCTTGTTTTTGTATATTGTTAATCTATTGTATTTTTTTTCAACTATATAATATTTTTGTAAAATAAAATCAGGCTCAGTTCAGTGGTTTGAATGAGTGGCTTAGCTCCCAATCGAGGAATCCCACTCTCTGCCACTAACTGTTGCGCGTAAGTAGTTGTTACTGTTGCATTGATAACATCAAAGATCCCCTTACATGATTGACCAGTATTATTGTTTTATTAACCAGTAGCTCAACTACAAAGACGACATTCATTTAGTCATAATTTTATAGCAATATTGGAATTGAAAATGGCGCCTTCAAATGAGATGGCACAACTCTCTTATTAAATGGCTCTGGGTCTAGTCACAAAACAACGTTGCGGTCGGTATTTTGCAATTTTTTGTGCTATTACCGAGAGTAACTGAAACAGCACGGTATCCGGTTCGGGTTGGAGTTGTCTGCTATCGGTGTCAGTATGAGAAGATAACTCCATACCGTCCAGCCTTAAATAAAGGACAACAACCTTTACTATATATTGGTTCCGATCTGTTCCGTGTCAGGTTTATATGATAAGCATTAGTTAGCTGCTTTGGCTGAGATCTTTACAGCAGAAGTCCCAGGTTTTTAGGGTTTAAAAAGCATTTTCTACCATTTTGAAAAATTAAAAAATTAAAAAAAATCTTTTAATAAATGGAATAAGAGTTTTCCACCATTTTTCCAGCCAAAGCTTTTTGTAAGAAGGATTTTACACAGGCTTCTGATTTATGACACTAAAATGCCATTCAGAATACTTATATTATTCGATCCAAGCGGTTAACTTTTTGACAAGAAACCTTTTCTAGCAAATTATTTCAAAGACTGTTTTTGAATCATTCTACTTTGAAATTTTGTTTTATTGTTTTCGCTGCTTGACTCAGAGGAATATCAGTAGCTTTTGTTCTGTCGCTTCAGAATTTGATACAGAGCAAGATTAAGCATATTATCCATCATAATCCAAACCTTCGCAGCATTCACAGTGCCTCTTTGTCAATTAAACTTTTCATCCATCCATGATGCAACCAATGATTGGTTGAAATGGTAGCATTGAGAGATATAGGCCCCTCCTACTGTTTGTTTATTGGATGGTCATTCATTACAGCAGTAGAGCTGTCACTTGGTTTGAGTGAAAGACACCCATTTGAGTGAAATGCATAGAGCTGATGTATGCTGAATATATGAAAGTGTTTTGAAAGTACAGTAGGTAAGTGGAAGAACATTCTGAGAATATGTTTGTGCAAAACAAAGTTTTAGCAAAAACTTAATTATCATATCAAGATTATGTATTTTAAACAAGTGGTTTTACATTTAGTGCAAAAATACTTTCTGATCTGAGAAATGTCTCAATTTGTCAATTCATTTGTTTTGGAGAACGATTTTCTGTTTAAACAAGTATGATGACAAACAAGTATTATACAATATTTATGTGTGCCGGATAAACAGCATGGTATAGGACTGATTAATGATTGATATTACCAACATCCTCGAGTAAAACAGTCCAAACTTTAAAAAAAGTACTTAACATCACTAAATTACATAAATAGTAATGAGTACATTAAATTCTGTCGACTACAGTGAATACAAGCAATTGGTTTTATCGTCTGTCTCGTTTAAACATAATAAAACATGTGGTCTGAGAAAGTCATCAAAACAACAGTTTACTTTTGTGTGTTACCTCTACACCTGTTTTCAGTCATTTAGAAACAGGTTTTGTTACTTCTGTTTGTTTTTTAAGCATCGACAAGGCAAAGTAGTTTCTTAATTTTCACAACAAATAATAAAACCATTGTTTAAACCCCATATAATTTTAAAACCTTTCATTTAATGTGGGCAGATGTTATTGTATAGCAATGTTGAAAGTCAATAATCTAATGTTGAGGTAACGCAACTAGACTTGTCTATTTATAACTTGCTTATGGTTCCACACAGGTGGCCTTATTCACCTTTGTAAACAAAGTATCACAATAACCACATTATGTAACTTCTCCATAGGATTTAGATCTGCCTCTTCTGATACACAAACTATTGAAAAACTCATGCAAGCATTAGGTAACATCATGACACATTGATTTATGTATGTCACATTGTGTATGCGTGGTTGTGGTTGTTTATTCGAATAGATCATTGTGGATATAGAATAGTCCAGGGGCCAACTTGTGAGAAAGAGGGGGACAGTTATAAATAAATATCATATTCATCAGCTTATGTGAAAACACTAAACTAACTATTGGGCAATAGTGTGCTAGTTTGATGAAGTGTGCTAGTTTGATGTGCTAGTTTGACAGTGTTTTATAAAAAATTATGCATGTTCGATAACTCGGTAGGCTGGCTATGTTTGTTGGGAAAGAGTTGCGAAAACATAGTTGTGTTTACAGGAACTTTATTTTTTAAGTAAGATTTTTAAAAATAAACACTTCTTTGTGTACCAACTCTCAGTGGCAGTTGAAATGTTTATTATATCTGATATTGAAACTAGGAAAATCTGCTGGATAGTTGGAAATTTTAGAACAATCTATTATATTATACCACTTTTAAAGTTCTTTGATGCAATAAAAATATTACTAGAAAAACAGGCAACTTTGATGTGCTTAGGATTAAAATTTGATGCTCAACAGCTGTTTTTAGCCACCGTATTATCGGGTTTTGATAGGACGTTGTTTTCAATGTTCAACAATGCTTATTTTGGCGCTTGACAACGCGTTTAGTGTGAATATTGCATGCTGAATGCAAATAAAAATCAATGCGGTGTACCGTCTAAAGACTTGCGTTACCAAATCAACACTCTTTACAGCACTATTTGTGTCATTCGCTAATCGCGATAAGCCACTCTTTATTTGCTTGGGGAAATATGCCAAAATAAATTATTTATAATAGTCAAGTCCTAATAAAATAAAATACAACCACAATTTTGTTACCACAAACTACCAGTTACACCATAACTAACTATAAATATACCTTCCTGAACTACTGTTGTTGCAAAGCTAGCTAGTGTGATAAACTAATGATGCCCAGATTAAAATCTAGATATTGTTGGTTTTGTTATTGTCATAACATAGCTAGTTCAAAACTGGAAGCTTGCAAAGTGCTACCATACCAATTAGATTGTCATCTTCAAAAGTCTAGTGGACATTTGATAAATGAATTATCAATTAGCAAAATGGAATCGTTGTTTTCTAACCAGGGAGCTATACTTTAGATAAGCTTTCTGGTATTTGAGCACAGAGTCAGCTATAGGTGAATTAGTAGGAGAAAAGAGAAAATTTTGAGTAACGCATTCGTTACTTTTGATAAACTGTTCAAATTTCATCATGCTAACTCGTTTAGACACCAAAAAAACCTAAATGTGGAAGAATGAGTATTCTAGCCCTAAATGACAATTCACTATTTACATAATGGTCAAGTGCCAGAACCACTGGTTAACATCTGACATCATTGCTTACCATAAATATGCAGCAGGTGCCAAATGTCATTGAGGAGTATTGCTACGGGGCTAATAGATTATTACGATGCATGTTTCACTTTGTAACCAATACCTAATTCATGTTTATACACTTCAATGGGAAAGAGTAATTCATTGATACTGCTTGCTTCTATGTTTTAATGCATACATTGAATGGGATGTCAATCTTTGAAACTATCGGATTGTGAATAGTTGTGCCCTTCTGTGGTGTTTCCCAATATTTTTTTATCAGTCTGTCAACTCTTTTTCATTTTACTGTCTGAAGTTCCTTTAAGCGAGCAAATTGACTGCATAACTGTAGTGAGCTGTTCGGTTGGTGAACCTGTTTTTCATCCGTCTTACAAAAACTGCTGCATCTAATAATGCATTGGGTAATTAAACATATGTTTAGTCAGTTTATTCGTCCATCAACTTAGGATGACAAAAAAAAACTAACAGATTTCTAAATTAGCATTTTTTTCATTCTCATCTATAAAACTTCTAGGTTAATGCCCATTAAGGTTGCAGCTCTAAATCCAACTTTATTGTTTACATCCTGTATATGTTTTACGTCAGGTTTAAAACATTGTTGCAGTCTCTATTCTGCGTTAGATAGAGCCAGCTAATATTGATTACGAATGGAACAAAAAATAAGGATGCTTCAAATTTTGATGATACTTTTTTCAATTCCAGCGAAGAGAGAGAAAGTTCATTTATCTCTGCACAACTCTGATACAGTCATTTAAATGAACTTAAATGATGCAGCCAGCGCTGGACAATGACAATGGTCTAAGAGGTTGGCCTACAAATTTTAATTTAAAAGTTGATCACATTGTTTTGGTTTTTTGTAAGAATTTATTTTAACAGTTGTTTCTTATGCTTTAGTAAATAGTTCAGCAGATACGTCCACTAAATTTGCTGAGAACAGGTGTCATGAACCAGCTCCATGTACATGTAAGTAAAATATTATGTTCTTAGTTTTTCTCTAACGCATGAAGAAAAACTTAACACAACATTTTCAAATAAATGTTCAACAAAAAGGGTGCTCCTGTGTGTATGAGTAAATGATCAAACTCTACCTACCATTTAAAAAATTCTGAACAACTCTACACAATTGGTACTAGCAATTGGCTTATTACCTTACTACATTGTTACATAATACTTGTTTCACTGTAGGTTTCAAAGCTGCTCATCAACAGATGAAAAATCATTGATGTATAAAGTGTCCGAAATTTTTTTTATTTGGATTATAGATTCTGAAAAATTGAAAAAAAAACATTTTCTCTTTTAAAAACTTAATGAAAAGCAGGGATTTGTTCATCAGTGTTTACTTAAAGTTTTAGCACCGGCTCTTACTTTTTAACAGTTGATACTCTTCGAGAAAAACAGGTGTATTTGCCGGTAGGATCGATCCACACAATATCTTGAATAAGTAATATTTCTCGCGATTTATTTATTGCAAAGGGATTGGTAGCAATCCTTTAAGGGGACTGCAAAATACCACCGCCAAGGAAAATATAAGTGGATTTGTTAGGCATTCTCATAGGTTGAGAACACTACTGATCCATCACATTAAATGGGGTCCCAGCAGATTTTTGTGCGGAGCTATTACTAAAGAGACCGAAAGCCCGCTTTCCACCAACAATACTATTAAAACGAAAGCCGCTTCATTTTAACAATTACTGAAGAAACATATTTTTATTCATGCCGGTTGAGAAGTTTGGGGTTTGGGGTATATGCGCGTCAACATAAATTTTAAAACTACAACGGCACTGTGAAAGCAAACCACAGTACTTGTTCAAGGGCGTGTTTTCATTGGTTTATGTTGGCAAGCTCAATTAAATGCGAAACACAAAACTATGATTATACCAATGAACATGATATTTAATTAATTTTTTTAAATGAATAAACCAAATCTTTTTTTAAAAACTAACTTTTAATGGCTTTATTGATTCTTTGAGCTTTCTCAACAACATCATTTTTGTCATATTATTTGCTCAAATTTTCCCACATTAGAATAACAGCAAGCAAGTCATGATTTCTAATGAAAAGTTCAACAATCGGCTAAGCTACTTCCGGTTGCATCGCTAAAGTGAAACTACTCCGACGGGACCCCATCACCACACAGCGATGTGGGTGATTTTTATTTCGAAGCAGTTAAGAACTGGTGTTATTTTTTTGATTATTCATTAATAGTAAAAATTATCCATGCTATCTGTTATTGTTGATTATTATCATTATGGTGTACAGTAATATCACATTGTAAATAAATTGATCGTTACAATAAAAAGTGGAGCCATTTGTTCATACAATAATAACGAGAGTTGTTATTATTATAGTTGATCAATAATCAATTGCTGCAAAATGAACGTTGTCAATCAGACAAGTGTAAAGATGTTTATTTTCTATACCCATTATCTACTAGATCCATAGTGTCATGCTATGAGTTCCAGTAGGAATCAACAACGCAATAAGCTTCGTAGATGGAATGCTTACAAATGGGAAAATAATTATGCTCCTAACGGGCACACTTGAATTTTATGTCTTCACTAGTTGAACCAAATCGAACAATATGATCTGTTATTACTATATAATGAGCCGTAAACACCTGGATCATTGTATTCGCTGCCTACTGATGTAATCTTCAATTATAAATAATAGCGGCTGTTCATTGATGCAGCTGGGGAAACCACCTAACAAATTCGTTTTTTATAGCTACATGTTGTTTGTGAACGTTTTACTCAATGACATGTTGTTTGACCAACATATCGTCCTTCAAATAAGGACAAGCAAATAATTTTTGAGTCCACTGCTATGCTGTTGCGCTGCTTATGCAATGTTTAAAAGACTTGCATATTATTTTGTACATCAACCAAAAGAATTTCCATGCTTTAAACTAGCTCAAAATTAACATAATATACCTGTAGGGTGGGGCTCTAGCTAGTTTGTGGGAATTTGTGGAGCTCCCCTATGAAACATCCACCTCTCCCACCAGATGCAGGTGTTTGGTAGTGGAGTGCCGCAAAACTCCTTAAACTGGCTAGGCCCCTAGACTACCATTTGCACTGCTAATTGATATGTTGATTAACACCTGAAACTCAAACAAATTTGTCTGATAGCAGGTTTATGACAGAGTTTAGTTAAACATGCATGCTAAATTCAAAGCCCTTTTATGGTCTCATCATATGTCTAATTAACATGTTTATAGCCATTATTATTGCAGTTGATGAAGATGATTTTTGTACAGTCAAAGTAAAAGAACTGCCTTCCATGAAGTCTGCGGAAACAGCAAAAGGTAAACAAATCAGTAATAAACACTCATAAGCTTTCAAAACAGCTTCATTTTCTATTGTCAAGGTTTACTAAACAGCAGTTTTGCCCAAGTGTTTATGACAACATGCTTGTAGTAGCAAGCAATAAAGAATGACTCGAGTAAACAATGATGTTAAAACTAGAACATAATATTCTATTCTCAAACAGTTAGTATTTGCTTTCTACATTGCACTTTTTTAGCTGTTTTTTGCAGATCAGTTGTGGTGAGTATCGGTGACAACTAGAGTTTGCCAGTCTCATGAGCTAAAAAATGTTAAGCCTAGGCTACATGATCATAGATATTTACACATTTTACAAGGAGATCGTAGGTATATTCGAGGGCTGGATTGATCCGTCCAATAAACTTACTACATAATATTTTTCGCAACTTTTTCAATGCTAATGGGTCGGTAGCAATATTTTTAGTCGATCGCAAAATACCATCCCCACAGACAAAAAAAGTGTTAATGTGTGAGGGGTGCTCATAGGTCGCAAACACTACCGATCCAAAGCATAAAAATTAATATACACCCACATAGGTGACGTTTGTTTCAAAGCATTTCATTTTCGGTAATGCTGTGTCAAGTCGAATGTCACATTTGCGAGCCAGCTTCGAGCCAAGTAAAGTCTCTCTAGCCATTTTCACAAGAAACCAGCCACAAACTTTGGAGTTGTACACCCCTACAGTTATCGATAAATTTTTAAACTAAATAATAATTGATTCACTGATGTAGGCTAAAAATCCTACAGAGAAAAAATTGTTTTGGAGGGTCTGCCATACTCCCAATTGTTATCAAACTGTTTCTACTGTAGTTACTGCTACTATTTTTAGCAGCAGTACTTTTATTTGCATGTACCGCTTTAATACAGCGAAATGTATTCCAAACCATTCGGTCCCTGATTTTTATCCGGAGCATAAAACGTTAGTGTTAATCATCGTTTATTTAGAATTAAAGAAGAATTTTAATGACAATTAGCAAAACAATTGCAGTAGTGTTATATAATTGCATCCATGTTGCAAAAAGTTACTATTATAATTATTAGCAAACTTATTGTATTAATAATAATAATGATAATCAAAACTTTGATTATCATAATAGTAATTATTATTGTTGTTATTATGATTGGTTTAGACACACCATGAGCTGGTGTCGTTTCCCACCATCGGCCTAGTTCTACTAGGCTGGGATGGATAGGGCTTTCCTTAAAATGCCAGCTGATCCTAACAGGGCTGTCCCCTGAATGATTGTGTATCGCTTTACATCAACTTCAAATAGGGCCAACTAGTCTAAAATTCTGCACTCGGCCCCCAGAGCTCCAATCACCATGGGGGCCACTTTTACTGATGCCTTCCATAGGCTGGTCAAATCCAGTGCCAGATCCTGGTACTTTTCTATTTTCACTGTTTCTTTCATTTTTATTCGGAAATCACCCGGGACAGCTATATCAATGCAATGATCATTGTTTCAGTGTTCACCTTATCGACTACCGCAATATCAGGCCTCATAGCTTTTATAAGCCTGTCGGTGTATGTTAAAATTCCGCAAGATTTCGACATAATTTTCCATAACTGAGTCAGCTCGGTGGTAAAACCAGTTTTTGCTCTTCTGGAATCCATGGATACCACATCGTTCCCAGTGAATGATTGAAGCAACAAGGTCACGTCTCTTCTTGTATTCCCCTTGTGTTAACTTCTCACACTCACTGAGTACCATTTAGGTGCAGAACTGGCGATTTATTGCGATAATATTCTTGGGGACAAAAGGTAGACGATTTTTGTTAGTTAGATAGGAAAATAACATGGGCTACGTCGAAAAATAGGCAGTTCTGCACCTACCTCCCTATGGCCTGCTTCTTGCAAAACATTCTATTAGACAAAAAACTGACATCACTGGATACATGCACATACTGGTGTGTGCAATCCATATATAATCACTCTATGTAACTTTATCAATTGTATACGTTATAGCCCTACGTCCTAATTACTGTACAATCATCCTATGTTTATCCATTCTTTTCTGTAAGCCAGCCAAACCTTTTCTTATATCATCTAAGGCTGCGCCTAAAGGAACAAAGAAACTGTTACACAACCTTTTGTATAAATACTGGCTGAAGCTCCATGATAAATCAGAGTAATTGGAGGAGCCAAGCCAGAAGAAAAAAAAGAAGACAATTACTCTCAACCACACACTCTCTTTCTCTCTCTCTCTTGTATTGCAATAATAGAAGTCTGCAATAATAACAAGCTGGTAGTTGTGGTCCAGCAATAACTTGCACACAAAGCGCTGACCAGCGAGTGGCCTACACTTCTGTACGGTCCAGCAAGTGGGCTGCGCAGTCCAGCGTTGGACTTGGTCGAGCAATGCAGGCCAGCACTACTAGTTACTGATGCCTAAATTGCTTGACCATAGCCTGCCGACTCTAATCTGAGCTGAGGGAAGTGCAGGTGCCTGTTACCTCGCCCGTATCAGTACAGGCACAAAAGTCCTGCACAATAATACTTTTACAATAAATTATAACAGATAAACTAATCATAATAATAAGAATAGAAAGCAGAGTTAATTATAATTTTATTGTAAAATAATAATAGTAATGATAATAGACAATGACAATTAAAACTTAGATGATAATAATAATAGTATAATAATAATAGTAATAGTAACAGCAATAATTATGATAATAACAAAGGAAAAGGAAAGTTGAGGAAGTGGAAACGCACTCTTCGAAGAGGTAGGTGCAGAACTGCCTATTTTTCGGCGTAGCCCATGTTATTTCCTATCTAACTAACAAAAATCGCCTACCTTTTGTCCCTAAGAATATTATTGCAATAAATCGCCAGTTCTGCACCTAAATGGCTATAGGCGTGCTTAGTCATTTCCAGCACATTATTCTTCTACGTCATGATCACCATGACGATAATATTCATTAAGAATAAGTAATATTATAATAATAATGATGTATATAATTATTGTTATGCACATTATATGTGTATTTATTATTATCTGTTTATTCTTAACGCTTATGCTTTTATTAATATTATTATTATTATACATATATTAAATTACTTGCTCTTAATATATACTATCGCCATTTATGAGTCACTAGAACAATCATCATTATTTTATAACAAAATTTTTCACTATTTACATATATTTGCAGGTATAATAATAATTATTCGGGAACATAATTTTATCACCTTAGAAATAATACGCGTACCAAAAATAATAATAATAATGATCAATGGTGAAACTACATTAAAAAATTGAATTTGTTTACGTTATGACCAGACTTGCCAACAGTGACGCACTAGGTGTGAGACTAAAGCGTCTCAAGCAATTGTCACACAATTACCCCTTTTCAAGAGTCTCGAGATTTTGAGAATATTCCCAAAGACAAAAAATTCACAGCTGTTTTCAATATTCATTTTTGTTTGCTGATATTAACTATAACCTAAATACAATATTGATACAAAAATTAATACTAATGTTAACAATAATTAATATTGACAATAGTTTTAATAACAATATTAGGAATAATATTAATAATAATAAATATGAATACCAGTGTTAATCAATAACAATTTTAAAAATAATTTTTAATAATAGTATTAAAAATTCATGTTAGTATAATGCAATAACAATAATAATGTAAGGGACACCATCGTTGTCAAGCTTTTTATTTCAATGACAACACTGTGCACACATTTTATCATTTTACTCTTATCTCCTGTATCATTATGAACCTTTATTTAGAATCTACAAACAATTTATTATAATCAATTATTTACGAAGTGACTTTTCCACGAAAATATATAAACCATATTTTGGTAACTGTTAGGCGTGGCTTACTCTTCTCTTTTGTCCCCTTTGTTCTTCTGTGGCATTTAATTTCTTGTACCACGATAATAAACTCAGAGTTAGCCTGACTCTCGGAAGCAATCTTACACTACACTGAACTCGAAGAATAGATACAAGCTAAAGAGAAAAGAAACAACAACTGGGTCTAGCCAACGATTGGTGCAGGCAAAGCTCAGTGGAAAGCGAAACAGTCACTCTGACCCTCGCTGTGTATTCCCGCAAGGTGTACAACATTGAGTCCTTTGTCTTCCACTGATAGTTTGGCCTCAGTCAGTTCGGTGAAGCTCAGTGGAAAGCGAGTCAACTAGTTGACCATCGTTGTGCATTCCCGTAAGGTGTGCAGCACTGAGTCCTTCACTCTTAATCCGGCCATAACTGTCGACCTTGTTGTATGACAAAATAGGACATAAACACAAATACAGTGCCTAAGTAATTACCATAATTGTGGGAGGCTGTACAGGTGAAAAGCTACCACCCAGATGCGAATGCTGTACATTAATAATAATTATTATCATTATTGATATTATAATAACATGATGGATATTTCAATATTATTAACAATAATTCTAAAATTATTATTAACTAATTATTATCACAGGTGGCTCCAATTTACTGGTTCGGGGTTGGGGGGAGCATAGTTACAGAGTTTATATATCTATATATACACTCAAATCCACTCACCCACCCATCGCCAGGCCAATATATTGGAGTCGGTGTAATTATTTATTATTATTATTATTAATAAATACTAACGTACTTACCTCTGCATTTACCTCTGCATCAATAAAACACTCTAGATCGCTATATAGTGCAAGTGGAGCGCCTCATATTTTTAAGCAGTGTGCTAAAAGTGTTGGTAGTCATGAGTTTCAGCATGTAGCTGTTTTATTATTAATGACCAGGTAGTACTCTCATGTCTCTTATTGTCTTGGGGAGAAAGCTGTTGTGAAAAACACTCGATGATGCATATATTGATGTCGGTTCACCACGGCTGGCAGCTCAAGTAACCATTGTAGTTTTTGAACGATTGTCAACTATTTCATCGTAACTAGATCGATGAGAGTACATTATTATAATTATTATCATATCAGTAATTTTAATTATTATTAATTAATATCAACAATTATTATTGTTAGGAATTTAATAATATTACTAATAATAATAATATTAATAAAGATATAAATAATATTATTAATAATGTACAGGAATTTGGGGGGTAGTGGTAGCTGTCACCTGTACAGCGGCCCACTTCCAGTGTGTGCGTAATAGCAGTAATGCAAGTGCTCTCTGGCTAGCCTCAAGGTCGGCAGACTAATCTGTTTGAATAAGATTTGCAGTGTTGTAAGTCCGCAGACTGTCCACAGTGAGGAGTTATCTTAACTACCTTACTTTCCACTGAGTTCTTATTCAGGCAGAATAGCTACACTGGGTCGAATCGACAGGTTGAACAATCGTTCCAGTATCACACTCCCGAAGGTGGTGTGCAGTGTAAGTCTCGTAGACTGACCACTTTCTACTGTCTATTGTTCTTGCTATCGATCGACTTGTCCAAGTTGCTGCCAATTAATTATTTACTAAGTGCTTGTGCTTTGCTTGCTTGCTTGCTTGTGCTTATTCTTGTGTATGCATCTAATAGCTTGTTCTTTATGTCTTGTGTAGAGAGAATCATGAAGAAGTGAGAGTGCCAGGTTAACTCTGATTTATTCCATTACTTACAGCAGTTTAAATATACAAAAGGCGGGTACAATGTTAGGCAGCAATCAAGTATAACAAAAGAAAGGTTCCGCCTGCTGGCCTAATTGGCCCATACACAAAGGGAGGTGGTACAAAAGGTTGAAAGGTTAAATAGGGGCTGACTTTAGATAGGCTTGATTGCACACAGCAGCACATGGTAAAATAGTAATGTAAACAAGGTGATAATAGCTGAATATAAAATAAAGAATACAAATAGGAGTAAATGTAATGCACATAGAATTCGGGATTAAATATATATATATGTAGACAATGGTAGAGTTCGGTGCTAATGGGCCGAATTGTCAGGGTCGACCTCCGGTGTTGTGCCATTTCCCAACACACTCCGCCCCATTGGCGCTCGTGGGCCAATACTGATAAAATAATGATGGGAAATGTCCTAATAAGTGTCCCGGTCGCGTTGGATTGCCATCTTAAGTTCGTCTGCTTTTTGTAGACAGTTCAGTGCCTCCTTTGTTAAGCGGTAGTACTCTTCTTCGTTTCTTTTAATTCGCCTATACTTCTCTTCTCGCCTCTCTGTGTCCATCTGCCTTTCTAATCTCCTTTCTCTGCTGTTGGCCCTTGCTCGATATGGTACGCTATTTTCTCTGATCTCGCCCTCCTCTCTGCTTGACCTTTGTCTTATCGTTCGCTCTTCCCTCTCTGTATTCAGTTCTATTTTAATTATTTTCTGTGGTGTCTCTTTTCGGTCTCCCAGCCGTCTCTTTATTGGTTTCTGGTTGGTGGGACTGCTTGAGCGGTCTTTAATTGGGGAGGGTACTCCAAACAGCGGCGCGTTTTGCCAATTCATGGCCTGGCAGAACTCTGTGTAAGAGGCGAGATCTACCTCGTATAGTGGTCGCTCTGCTCCACCATGCTCTTCGGCCCCGTTCTGTCGTCGAACGTGCTTTAAAATAGTGTCTCTCGAGGCACTTTTATGTCCACAGGCACAATAAAAATATATAAAGTGCTGCTTGATGTGGTAGGTGGTCCGTTTTTTACTGCGCTCTACTTTGCAAATGGCGCACTTCCATATTTCACTATCCGTAGTAGGTTGCAGTGCTTGTTGTATTCGTCTGGTAGTATCCTCTGTCACCCATACTTCCTTTGGTCGGTATGTATGTGTCGGTGGAGGTGGTGCACTGGGTTGGTGGTGCCGAACCCTACATCGAGCTGCTCCTTCCTCTGCCTTAACTGTACCGACTCTGGTGGGTGAAGTATGCATCTCTTTCATGGGTATCCTGTGTCTTCTTTTTATTGGTTCGGCCATAATAGCTGCCACGAAGGTTGGATCTTCCTCAATAGATAGTGCTCTTGTGTTGTTTTCTGCCATGGCGGTCTCCTTGTAGTGCTGTTTGCTGACTGTGCAGCTCGTTGTTTCATTTAATTGTTTTGTATTTTCGCTCGCACGAACTTTCCTTTGTTCTACTGGCCACGTGGTGTGACGTAGGGAGTCTAGGCTCCTCCCGCGGTGGCTCGCTGGTTTTGCGGTTGCCTCTATGGTTTTCTCGATGGAAGTTATCCACCCTTGTTCCTCGTTACCTTTGTAGCGACTTGTTGTGGCAGTTATCTGTCCTTGTTTTTTCGTTGGAGTTTCCTTGTTATAGTCATCGCTCGTCTTTATTGCTTTATTTATGCCCAATCGACATCTAGTTTCTTCGGCGTTTGTCCAGGGCAAGTATGCCATTTTTTCTGCTCTTTCTGATGGTGCTCCTGTGGTCACGTTTACCTGCATACTTTGTGCTCCTGGTTCTCTTTTTTCTGATGTTCTATAGCACTGGTAATCTGTAAACCTCACAGGAGGCCTTCTTTCTCTCGATGGTCTGCCCTCTCCTTCTACTGCCACTGGTGCAGGGTTAAGGGGTGGCCAGTGGACGTCTTCTACGGGGGGTCCCTGGTGTGCAGCACCCACTGGGGGTGCTTCAGGAGTAGGTGGTCTCACTGGGGTAGATGGTCGGGGTGGAGAGCCGGGTGGTATCTCCCTTTCCACTGGTTCTACAGGAGGTGGTGGGGTGCTCGGTCGCCTTTCTATCTGCTCTTCAGGCGGGTTGCTCTCTTGCTGTCGATCTGGTGGGGGGTCTGTGTGTCCTAGCTGGGGCGGGGCTGTTGGCCGCCGATATGCTCCACGCATGTTTGGCCGAACGGCCTGTTCGCGGCTAGGTGGGGCCCGCCCTATTTCCTCTCTACATGTCCGATATGCTTTGAGTCGGCGTCCATTTTGGGTGAAACCTTGCCCATTTCGTTCCAAACGGTACGTGTGATTGGGATAGGTTTCTGTGATGGTGTAGGGTCCTAGGTAGCTGGGTTGCAGCTTAGGATTACTTCCCTTGGTCCGCCTTTTGTTCTCCATGACCACGAGCTCGTCTTTCTCGAAGCGGAGGGGTTCTCCGGTCTCCTCTTGCCTGAGCTTGGCCTGTTGCTCTCTTAGGTAGTCGTGTGCGGTGGCTAGGTCTCTCTGTATTCTGAGTGTATGCTCGTTGACACTATGGGGTTCTAGAGAGGGTGGCGATCCCGTCAATTAGTCGGGTAGGCGTACCTCCCTCCCCAACATGAGTAGGTTTGGAGTCTCGCTGGTTGTGGAGTTGGGCGTGGCCCTGCATGCCCGCATAATCTGTGGGAGCAATCCGTCCCATTCGTCCTGTCCTTTACTCAAGATCAATGTTCGTAACGCGTCTCCCAGCGTTCTGTTCTGTCGCTCCACCATACCGTTCCCTTGAGGGTGGTAGGGGGTGGTGCGAGTCTTTCGTACTCCCCACAAGGTGCAGAGCTCTTCTAGGAGGGTGGACTCAAATTGAGCCCCCTGGTCCGAAAGCAGCTGTTCGGGGAGGCCCCAATAGCTAAACACTCGTTCGTCCAGAGCTGTGGCCACTGTCGGGGCGGTAGCGTCGGGCAGTGCAATGGCGTCTTGCCAACGGGTGAAATGGTCCGTAAGTACCATAATCCACCGATTCTTTCGCTTGGTGAGAGGTAACGGTCCTACCAAGTCCACGGCCAGTTTCTGGAAAGGTCGGCCTGCCAGTAATCTCGGTCCGTCGGGTGCTGTGGGTCTATTGCTCCTTTTTGCCACTTGACACACTTCACAGCTCTTTACGAGTCTGCGTGTAAGTCCCGACATCCCAGGCCAATACCAATCCAGTTGCACACGATGCCGCGTTCGGTTGATCCCGGCATGAGCCATCAGGTGCGTATCCCACACGACCTTATTCCTCCATGCTGGTGGACATACCGAGCAGAGCCTGACCCGCCCCTGGTGTTCTGATCTTATGACCAGCGTCCCGTTGGGTTGGATCCTTAGTGCCTCTATTCGGTCATGTAGCGTCCGCAGCTCGGTGTCTCCTTCTTCTAACTCTCTGGCGGAGAGCTGTCTTCCTGCCTGCACTGCGGCATAGATCTTGGCAACGGGGTGTTGTCCCTCTCGTTGCGCTTGTGCCAGCTCCTTGGCACTTTCAGTGGGGTTGGTGACGGTCACGTTCACCTGTCCCTTTGGCTCTGCTGCTCCCTGTCGGGTGCGCTCGGCCTGGGTGGGTCCCCCAGTCATCTCTCCCTTTTGCTCTGCATGGGTGGGTCCCCCACTTGTCCTTTCCCTTCGCTCCGCTGGTCCCCTCAGGGTTAGCTCGGCATGGGTGGGTCCCCCATTTGTCCTTCCCTTTTGCTCTGCATGGGTGGGTCCCCCACTTGTCCTTTCCCTTCGCTCTGCTGGTCCCCTCAGGGTTAGCTCGGCATGGGTGGGTCCCCCATCTGTCCTTCCCTTTTGCTCTGCATGGGTGGGTCCCCCACTCGTCCTTTCCCTTCGCTCTGCTAGTCCCCCCAGGGTTAGCTCGGCATGGGTGGGTCCCCCATCTCTCTGCTCGATGGCGTGGCACTGTTTACAGCCGATGCAGGGATCCTGTCGACTAAGGCCGTCCGCATTACCGTGCTGTGTCCCTGGTCGGTGCTCTAGCTTGAACTTGAATTCTGCCAGTATCTCTAGCCACCGTGCTATCTGGTTGGAGGGTTCCTTCCTCCTACACAACCATCGTAGAGAAGCGTGGTCTGAGCGTAACTTGAACTCTCTTCCGTACAGGTATGGCCGGAAGTGCTTGGCGGCCTTGATCACTGCCAAGAGTTCTCGTCGGGTCACACAGTAGTTCCTCTCAGCGGGAGACAAGGTCTTACTGTAGTAAGCTATCACCCGCTCTTGCCCTTCTTGGATCTGCGACAGTACTCCTCCTACTCCCACAGCGCTGGCGTCTGTGTCCAGGATGTAGGGAAGCTTGGGGTCGGGGTATCCCAGAATAGGGGCCTGTACCAGACCTTCCTTCAACTGCTCGAACGCTTGCTGTTCCTTATCTCCCCACTTCCATGGGACCTCCTTCCCGGTCAGGACGGTGAGTGGCTTTGCCGTAGTGGCGTAATCGGGTAGGTACTGCCTGTAGTACCCGGCCGTCCCCAAGAATGCTTGTAAGGCTTTCACGTCCTGTGGAGCCTGCCACGTCTTTACTGCTTCTACTTTGTCAGGGTCAGTAGCTACGCCCTTCGCGCTGACCACATGTCCGAGGTAACGTACCTGTGGACTCAGGAGTTCGCACTTCGAGGGCTTCACCTTCAGGTGAGCACTCTGGAGACGCTGTAGCACTTCCTCTAGCCTCTGGATGTGTGACGTGAAGTCAGGAGCAATGACTATCACGTCGTCCAGATAGAGGAGTAACGTCTTCCAGTGGAGCCCTTTCAGTACTCGCTCCATGAGTCGCTGGAATGTGGCAGGAGCCGAGGTGAGGCCAAAGGGCAGCACCTTCCATCGCCATAGGCCACTGCGGGTGATGAAGGCGGCTTTGTCCTGAGCGTCTTCGTCCAGAGGTACTTGCCAGTATCCACTGGTCAGTCTAGTGTACTAAAGTATCGGCTTCCTGCGAGAGCATCCAGGGAGTCATCTATCCGGGGTAAGGGATACGCATCCTGTTGTGTGACATCGTTTAACTTACGGTAGTCAACACAAAATCTCCAGGAGTTATCCTTCTTGCGCACCAACACCACCGGAGAGCTCCATGCTCCTTCGGCAGGCTCGATCAGATCTTTGGCCAGCAACTCCTTCACTTGTCGTTCGGCCTCTGCCTCCTTTTCTGCGCCCAATCGGTGCGGTGGCAGCCGTATTGGTCGTGTGCCAGGGATCACGGGAATGGAGTGTTCGGCGAGCTGAGTGCGGCCGATGTCTCCATCGTGCTGGCTAAAGACTTCTTGGTAGCGGACGAGCAAGCTCCGGAGTTGGCATTCCTCTCGGGTGTCTTTACACCCCTTTCTGGCCTGTGAAAACAGGTGGGTGAGGTGCGGTGGTAGCTCTCCTCCTGGGGATTCTGATTCTGGGGGGTGGTTCTGCAGCGACCGTATCTCGTCGGGTCCTATACCAATGAACGTGCCGATTACCTCTCCTGCCGGAACGTGTAGGCTGTCTTGAGAGGGGTTGAGACATCGGACGAGTACACGTCCCCGATCATCTGGCGCATTGACGCTGGTGGCTAACAACAAGCCTCCTCCCATACTTTCTATCACCCCCTGTGCACATGGGGTCTGACTGGTCAGGTGGCATGGCACTGTCGCCTCGGCCTGAGGTGGAATGTGCGTATCTCTCTGGACTTGGACTTTGGACACCAGGTCCCTTCCGTGTCTATCTGTACAGGTCAACTCCTTCCCCTGTACGCGGAGAACTGGACGGTCGAATCCCATCTGGCAGTTTTGCTTGGCGAGGAAAGGCATCCCGAGGATCACATCCTCGTTTATCTGACTGACTACGAAGGTTTCCTCGTACCTAACATGCCGGATTCGTCCCGTCAGCGTGAGCAGCCCGTAGAAGGGTAGTCTGGTGCCGTCAGCCATCAGCCCATGAGAGTCGTATTCCTGCAGTTCCTTCTGTACCTGTGCGGGCAGTACGTCGAATATCCTCTTCGACAACAGGTTGGTATTGCACCCCGTATCAATTAGATATGTAACCGTTCGTCCTTCCAATCGTCCAGGCAAGTAGTAACTGGACTTGTAAGGTCTCTCTACTTGGTTCAAATGGACTGTGATTGGATTCTTGGTGTTCGGTCTGGGGGGGGGTGTCTTCCTTCGGGTTGGTTCCTTACTCCGTGGCTTTGGGGAACTGGGCCTCCTCTGGGCCTTCTCACCTATGTATTCCTCCTCTTCCTCCTCTGCCAGGTCGGTGGCCAATGGGCTGAACTGATTGCTTAGTGGAAGGAACTCTGGTCTCTGTACAGGTCGTCTGGCCTGTTCTTCCCTTGTTCGGTTAGCGGGGGTGGCCCTCTTGCAGCCAGCAGGGGTCCCTACTGCTGCGGGCCGTACTCGTTTCCCTGCCTCTGTTGCCAAGGGGCAGTCTTGCACTGACTGCGTACATGTCCTGTCCGTTGACAGCCCCAGCAGCGTCTGGTGGGGGGTTTAGTGGCAGTATCTTTGAGTTCGGCCACCTCTTTGCTCAAGTGTTCGATGGTTTTGAGCAGCTTGGCCAGGGGGTCTTCTACCTCTTGGCACTTGAGATCGACCTTGGGGGAAGGTCCTGTTTCCTCCAACTCTTCCTCTTGTACTATGCGGACGTTGGACTGTGTCGAAGGCTGGTGTTGCACCTGCAGGAACTCGTTTCCTGCCAACACGGCCTCCTCTAGGTCTACGGGTCGTATCGCCAGCAGGTGCCTCTGTAAGTACACGTGTCCCAACGTACTTTGGAATGTTTGGAGGGTGAGCTCCACTCTGTTTTGCATGGGTAGGTCGCCATACGCCGCCTCTACTAGTCGCTCCACCTGGAGCGCATGGTCTCGCAGAGTGTCTCTGTGTGCCTTGCGATAGGTGGTTAGCCTATGCTGTGCCTCTGTCCTGGTCAGGCCAAAACTGGCTTTGAGTGCTTGGGTGATGGCAAGGGGGTCGAGTCCCCTTCCACATTGTTCCGCCTTGCCTGTCAGCGCCTGTCTTAAATGTATGGTGGTTTCCTCTGGTGCCCAGCGGTTGGCTCGGGCCACCTCCTCAAACCGTTGAATAAAATAGTGGACATCTCCCTCTCCATTAAACTGTGGAGGTCGGAAGCGATCCTTGCTGTTGTTGGTGGACATACGGTCCAGTATGTCCGCTAGAGTGCCCATGATCTGCAGTGGGCTGCCATCACGATCCGAGCTCACTGCTCGGCGTCTACTAGCCATCTTGCTTCCTGCTTACGGTCACTGTTCCAGTGGGTCGACTTGTGTGGGCTCTTCTCTATCCCACCGCTGCCACCAATGTACAGGAATTTGGGGGGTAGTGGTAGCTGTCACCTGTACAGCGGCCCACTTCCAGTGTGTGCGTAATAGCAGTAATGCAAGTGCTCTCTGGCTAGCCTCAAGGTCGGCAGACTAATCTGTTTGAATAAGATTTGCAGTGTTGTAAGTCCGCAGACTGTCCACAGTGAGGAGTTATCTTAACTACCTTACTTTCCACTGAGTTCTTATTCAGGCAGAATAGCTACACTGGGTCGAATCGACAGGTTGAACAATCGTTCCAGTATCACACTCCCGAAGGTGGTGTGCAGTGTAAGTCTCGTAGACTGACCACTTTCTACTGTCTATTGTTCTTGCTATCGATCGACTTGTCCAAGTTGCTGCCAATTAATTATTTACTAAGTGCTTGTGCTTTGCTTGCTTGCTTGCTTGTGCTTATTCTTGTGTATGCATCTAATAGCTTGTTCTTTATGTCTTGTGTAGAGAGAATCATGAAGAAGTGAGAGTGCCAGGTTAACTCTGATTTATTCCATTACTTACAGCAGTTTAAATATACAAAAGGCGGGTACAATGTTAGGCAGCAATCAAGTATAACAAGAGAAAGGTTCCGCCTGCTGGCCTAATTGGCCCATACACAAAGGGAGGTGGTACAAAAGGTTGAAAGGTTAAATAGGGGCTGACTTTAGATAGGCTTGATTGCACACAGCAGCACATGGTAAAATAGTAATGTAAACAAGGTGATAATAGCTGAATATAAAATAAAGAATACAAATAGGAGTAAATGTAATGCACATAGAATTCGGGATTAAATATATATATATGTAGACAATGGTAGAGTTCGGTGCTAATGGGCCGAATTGTCAGGGTCGACCTCCGGTGTTGTGCCATTTCCCAACAATAATATAATATTAATGTGAATAATATAAATAATAATACTCATGATAATCAATGCACCATTGATGATTAAGTAATTATTATTGATAATATTATTATTTATTAATTAATTAGTTAACCATCACCACCATCACCACCATCATCTTAATAATAACATTGCATTAACAATAATCACAATGATACATATATATACTATTAACTATTAACAGTGATTGTCCCAGGGGCACTGCAGTGAGTAGTAGTTGCAAGCATGTCTCTTTGCCTAAGTCCACTATCAAACACCCTACATACACCCTCCTACATACAACGTATGTAGGGTGTTTGATAGTGGACTTACTTAGGCAAAGAGACATGCTTGCAACTACTACTCACTGCAGTGCCCCTGTGGTGATTATAATAATTATAATAATATATTATATTAAAAAAAGCACGTGAATAATAATAATAACTAACAATTAATTAATAATAATTATAATAATACTGATAATCACATAATAATCAATAATAATAAATAATACCAACAAACAATGATACATATATTAATAATTATTAACCGTGATGATGATATTAAAAAACACTGATAATCATAAATATTATTAATAAAAATTAAAAGTATTTTTAGTAATTTATACGAAAGTTAATATTATCGATTGATCATGGGTCTGCTGCTGAGAGTGTTGCCCCATAAAACGGTCACTCGTAATGAGAATAAAGTTGTTGAGCCAATACAAAGCATTGAGTACTTGGAGCAATTTGTTCGAACTAATGCTACATTCTGAGTTCCATTGATCTCTCGGGTTTTTTTAGTTCAGTGCCACTATAAAGTACTAATAATGACTCGGAGACATCAGTGTTGAATAGTCTGAGAACACAGGTGAAACCTCATCGTCTATTTTCATTTAGATTGCGTTGCCTGCAGTAGTTTTCAACCCTAATAAATGAAAAAACAAACCCATTAGGAGAAAAGTAAGACAATCCGAGCTCTACAGGCTGTTTTTCCCACGCAATTCCTCCCAACTGACTAAATCAGTCAGAAATCCGTGCTGACTTGGCTCGGATCTAATCCGAGTGGTTGGGAACCCTAATGAAAGTATCAACAAAAACCTTAACCAAAATTCCTAAAAGTTTGAAACAAAGTATGATGATATTGAGGACTGATAATTTAATAATAATTAATAAATATAAATAAGTATAAATCTTTTTCCCTTATGGTGGTTGGGTGGAATAATGCATGGAACTTGGGCTTGACTAACCTATTTCCTGTCAATGAAGTATGCTGCAGAAATTCATGTTGTAATAGTTGTATATTATTGCTCAATGCTCCCAAAAGGAACAATTGTTGATGTATTTGACAAAACCGTTCATCAACAACTGTGTTCAAATAAACTTTTTATAGTTATGATATATAGTAAATATGTAGTAGTATTTCTGTCAGTCAATGTAGCTATCAGAAGATTATTCATGACTAGGTTGAAGATAATAAAACGACAACAATTGATTAAATCTGATCATCGATCAATTATTGTTGTTTTCTTATCTTCAAAATAGTCATGATCAATTTGCTGATGATGATGAATAAATTAAAAAATCAATTAATAATAATAATCATGAATGAAAATAATAAGCAGTTATATAATTAAAATTGTTAGTATTTTATAATAATAATTAACAATAATTGTTCATGTTATAAATTGTTATTAAATATTTATCTTTCATTGATTTTATTATTATTATTATCTGGTAATGTAAATGATGATAGTTATTGTTTTTTTTTTTAAAATAAATCTTTTAATTTGATTTTCTGCATTCATTTTTTTTCACAAGTTGAGAAACTACAGGAAAACGACAGCGATGATGATAATAATAGTTAAAGGTAGTAGTAGCGTAGAAGTGGTGGTGGAAGCAGTGTTATATTTATCATAATAATTATTTGTTAATTAAAATCAGCAATTATAATAATAATAATAATGGCAATAATACTAAGTAATACTAATTAATAATTGTTGTTAGTATTAGTAACAATTACAATGTTATATAGTTCTGCTACTTCTAAATCAATGCAGTTGAGTTTATTCCACACCATCGTGATTTATGAGACATTAGTATACCAAATGTTGGGTGACTTGATGATGGTGATTTTGAAGCCTGATTAGATTCAGCACCATTTTTGATAATAAATGAGCAACGGTAATGACTATTAATTCACTGTTCATCAACTTTCATTTCTCAAATAATTTCTTATGTCAGCTAAGTGCTGCAGTACATTGCAGTGCAAGGAAGTTTCAAATCATATAAACCCAAACACAAGCGATTTTCAGGCGTGGGGACAGAATACTGCTGCTATGCGGATTGCTTCAAATTACTCCGCTACCGTTTTATAACAATTTACAACGTAAATAATAAATCCTACATCTATGTATAACTTTTTGTCCTTCCTTATCATATACTTTTTACTATGATAAAAGTTAATTATTTTACGATTCAGATGCTTATAATAACCATGACGATTGTCGCCTGTCGTATCAATTTATTTTTATCATTTGTTAATATATATTGTGGAGACGATATATTCATAGAAAAACCTTTTTTCTATTACCAATTATGTGCATAATGGTGAGAAGCACTCCCTGCTTGGACAAATTTTTGATCAGGAAAATGAGAAAAGCATCACTCGCTGACATGTCCCGCATCATCACTTCTTTTGCTTTGGGTTTGTGACAGTTTTATTGGTGAAGTCAATAAAAGTGGTTTTCTGGATTAACCAAACATGACAGTTAGTAGGTGAACAACTATGAGTAACTGCATTATGCTGTACATTTCTTCTGATAAAAGTTGCTTGAGATAGAACTTGAAAACTTATGATTTTAAAACTTTAAATTTTGAGTTTTCCTTTGATGACCACAATAGAATATCATTCAGTGTTTAGTGTGATTGCTGTGTAGGCTATAACATATATATTAATAATGTGTAGTTCTCCCAGACATGCTGTGATACATAAATAAGTAAGAAAAATATGCTCGATTAGAAACCCTTGCCATTGGTTTTGGCAATTCAATTGCTAATCAAGCATTTTTGATGCTAAGCCTCAATCTTACAGTGTCTAACAAGATACTATCCAAGGCGCTAAAACATTCTAAGGATTAACAGCTGAGTTAGTTTGGCAGATGATTATCAGCAAACTGGAAAGCTTAAAATTTGCGAAGTTAGCAACAACACTCTCTTGCGAAATCTATGGAGTAAAATTTTGGCTTGGGTGCCATCCTCTAATAGATTGACAAACTTTTAACCACATAAGTGTGTTTTAAAACTATTAGTTTTAAGCCAAGGAGAGAGAGTTTCAGTAACACAACATGTGTAGTATTTTGATAAGTTTTTTATTATTTCACTTTAATCAATGTTAAACTGAACTAGGAAGCTACATGGCTACTCACTGGTTAGCTGCCAATGCGTAGTTTATAACTTATACCCATAACATAGATTAGATACAGATAGAACACCGTCAAACATTCGAGGAACAGAATGCTAGAGCCTTAGCAATATTGTTAGAGCCTCGAACAACAAAGGATGATTTTTGCTCGGAAGATAAGTTCCCTCTTGTCATGTATTTATTTCTAGTTGCATTTTCGAAAAGGATGGAGGGCAGCCAATCAACGCTCTGAAACATTTGAAGTTTTTTGCTATTTCTGCATTGGTGAGCCTGATGGAGCCATTTCTCATCACTCCACAATCTGTTGTTGTTTTACTCGGCTCATTTCTTTACACTCCTCAGAACCATCTGGCCACCTCAGTCAGATCTAGTACAAACAATCTCTCAAATTCAGATGCAACTAGGTGCTCAAACTCTATCGTAGCCAGCAGTCATTTATTATTATAAATTTTATTATTTAATTTGGTTTATGAAATTAATATTGTGTTGTCATTATTATTATTATTTGTTTGTTGTAATTAATAATAAGTATTGTTATCAATTATTATTGTTTTTGGGCTGTCATTATTATTACTATTTATTATTAGGAGCGTTTTTTTAAATCCTTTTAAGATGTTGAATCATCTATATTATTCTTGCTTAAGAAGTTGGATGCTGTTTGTAATGATCATCAATGATCACATAAATAATAAAGAACTGTCATGTTCATCTGTAAATTATTACTACAACTGACTCATGGCTTTCTACTAGCCACAAATGTTTTTACTTATACGGACCAGCTGCCCAAGTTCAATTTTGTCTCTTTTGTTCATCTGGTCACAGCTGTTTTCCACACAAATTCTTTCTATGCAACTTACTACATGGTGTCACTGCATGAGTCCAAACCTCCATGTAACCAACCAACTGACTCACGCTCAAGACAAGTATGCCACAAGGTGTGAATGGATTTGCAACTATAGTCTGAAACTTAAAGTATGGGATTACAAAGTCAGCAAATGCTTACCCAGTCCTGTCCTCTTTTAAGGGGACTGTAAGTCAATTCGTTATTATAACATTTGGCAATAATAATTTAGGTTTGAATTTCTGGTATGTAAATGAATTGCTTTGAATTAACGTCAACCGGACAAGTGTAAAGCTGTTTATTCTTTGACTAGCAACCACTATCTGCTATTTACTGGTGCATCATGCTAATAGTACCAGTAAGGAATAATGGACACGATAACCCACGATAACCGTTGCTGATGAATTGCTACCACATGTGAAAATAATTATGCTCACTACAGCGCATGTTGGAATTTTATATCTTTACAATTGATGCGGATTCACAGATATTGTTTCTTATTATTACATAATAAAATTTAATCGCCTGAATCGATGCATTCGCCGCCCAGCTATGTGGATCCCAAATATGACTAATAGCAGATGTTCATCGATCCAGCTCGCGAATACATCTCGTATGTTTTAGTAGGTGCTACTTGGCAATATCTTTTCACGATGTCATTTGACTGATGAAAAGTTGTTACTTTTTTCATTATTCTCTAGCCAATAGGGTCAAGTTAAATAATCAGCTTTTTAACTGCTTTCAGTTTTCGGTTGAAATTAAATATGCATTTCTTTCATAACAATAATAATTGCTTAGATGCAACTCATTCTTCTAGCTCAAATTGATTATTATGGTTTGTTTCATCACAAGAAAAATAATTACTTATTAAGAGACAATTTATGATAGTTAGCGAACTAAAATGTGAAGTCGGTCATAATGAAAAATACGATTACAAATGCTCAATGATAGATAATATGTGGTCATCGGTAAATGATGTTGGTTGATGCCATATTTATTTGGTTTATGTTCGTTGCTATGAACATTCATACAAACGATGCACAAGGAATGAAACTCTCCAAAGCTTTGAGAGATTTCATCACTGCAGCAGCCTATCACAATCAGTTATGCACTGTCCATCGTGTAAAACGCATCGTGAAACTTGAAGACGCTCTGATGGTTAGAAAAACAAATGTTTTCCTGGCTGATTTAAAAAAATATGATGCATCGTGAATTAACGATGATTTTTTTGTGAAATAAATGATCGTGTAACTTGGCCTTTAGATGTAATCTTTTGTTACTTGAAACAGTATAGTGGATGTATGGAAAGAGGAAAGTATGGTGAATGCAACTCACCAAATGAACAGTCTATATATTTTTAGTTAGACCCAGCAGAGCATTAACTCATCTGCAAAATATTCTGCTCAAAAAAGCTTTAAAGCAATCCAATGTGAACAAAAATTTTTTTCAGTTACTGTAAAAAATGATTGACATACATTACAAGATTTTTTTTGCGTTATGCAGCAGCATGGTTTTATGTTTTTTAGCAAAGTTGAACACAAAATTGATATTTTCCGAATCTTTATCATCAAAAATTGCTTTCAGCTCTTTTCCGTAATAAATATTATGTAGGGAGAAGCCAAAAATGAAAAGTAGAATACAAAGTATATTTACCCACACTTTCAAGTTGGACATTTACTAGCTAATAATAAATTCTTCTAGTGACTGTAGAAGTATGATTAGCAGCAAGTGGATGACTTGCGTACCATTAACAGAAGTGTGAGGTGACTTTATCAGCTAAACTAGATTCGACTTTAAATGAAATGAGTTTGTTTCTTTGAGTCTCTCATATTTCATAGTACCATTTATTTTTACAAAAGCGCTTTGAAATAGTTTTTTTTAGTAATTATCGAAAACTGAAAAGCCAAAATAAAGTAGTAGAATGTAAACTAGTTAAGTGGATAGTTCAATTTTACAGTTACCTATAATCAAGATATTTTGGTAAAAAATTGAATTCAATGTTTAAGTGAAAGAAAGCCTGTTTGCTCTTAGTGAATTTTAATAAATTAAAATAAAGTTTTCCCTCATTTGCATTTGCAGCTTCTTCAATTAAACTAAATACCCCAGTATGCTTGTTACTAGTATTGTTCGACTAACTTTTGTGGGATGATTTCGAACATTACATTTGTTTCAGATTTAAATGAACAAACTCTGCGATGCGATGGCAGTACTAAAGACTCTTATCGTGCATCAAATCACCCTCAAAGTGAGTGTCATACAGCAGTGGCCATCAGATGATTGACTACCTGGTCGGCCTGGTTTCGTTTTTCTTAAACCAGACTTGTGGCAAGTCACTAGTCCCTGTCACTTATGGGTTTATCGATTGCTACGTAGCGAAGACTCAATTATCAATTATAACATAATTTTCCACATCAATTAGGCATCGATGGTCCTTCCTAGTCAGCCTAGTTCCTGTGCCTCCTTTCGATTTGCTTACCTTACATGGGAGTCCCCTCCAGTAAATGTACAATTTAAGAGCGCCCATAAGTGTTCTTGCATCCAAAGTGTAAAGTCCCTTCACATTATTGTAATTAAGGTGCTTTTTCAAACACTCGATCCAATATTTCATCACATTGAGATGTTTTTATTGGAGGAAGTTATCATACTGCATTCATTGAATTACTCTGTAACAGATTAAGGTATGCCGCCATGATTTAACGAGTTGGTTGATATGATTCAAACTAATTAACATCATTTTTGAATGCAGTTTTGTTATTTGATTTGTTTTTATTTGATTTATTTTTTAGTGATTTGACAGGTGGCGTCTTTTAGTCAAGTTAAGTTTTAAATGTACAGGTACTAAAGAAAATCCATCGAACTTGATTTCATTTGCTAGAACTATTGGTGGTTTAATTTCAATTTGCTCTACTCATTGACCAAAATTTAGTGAAAGTAAAAAAAATTTGTTAGCAATTCAAAAACTTCGAATAATTTTAACTGATATACAACATAGAGTTTTTGCTTGCTTTATTTCCAGCCTGAAACTGAAATTTTTCTAGGATTTGAGGGTTGGAATTATCCATAAGCTACTACATGTAGTTTACACCATAATTACTTAGCATTTTTCTTATCAGAAACCAAAATCATTCACGGTCATTTGTTTACTGTTGTAGCTGTACAGAAGCTTGACTTTTACAAAAACGAAACCTGCGAGTTTAACAATGGCCAACCTCAGAAAGAGCTAGCCCCAGGTATAAGTCAATAAGAAAAAAAGTCTTCTTAAAGAATGCCTGCGGTCATTTCTATATTTATCTGATATGTCATGGATATGTCCTTATGAAGTGCTTCAAATACCAACCTCGTCAAAATTCAATTGATTTCTATATTTTTATAACATCAATAATATTTAGCATCTTATGAGTGTTGTCTCCCCATTCCAACATCTCAGAAAACCTTTGACGTGCGCAAGTGTTTTAGCGAACGCTAAACTTTTGTTTTATATTTTGATTGAAACATTTTTGGATCATGAAATCACTGAAGTATAACAAATAACTCTACAGCTTTGGTACAATGACCTAGATTGGTATAACTAATAAGCAGAAGTTAGTAGCAGCGCATATGGTTATACTTCAGTGATTTCATGATACAAAAATTGTCCAACCAAAATATAACACAAAAGTTTAGCGTTCGCTAAAACACTTGCGCACGTCAAAGGTTTTCTGAGATGTTGGAATGGGGAGACAACACTCATAAGATGCCAATTATTAATGATGTTATGAAAATATAGAAATCAATTGAATTTTGATGAGGTCGGTATTTGGAGCACTTCATAAGGACATATCAATGACATATCAGATAAATATAGAAATAACTGCAGGCATTCTTTAATTAGATTACGGCATTTCAACAATTTTTTTGAAATTCATTCTGCGTTTTGAGTTCATTTCCTATTGTAATCATATAATTTGTAGCTGCTGCTACAGAGAGTGGGAAACAATCTCCCTTTACAGAACCTACTGGTGAGCTACATTCTTTGTGCTTGTTGATGCTGATGTTACTTAAATGAATTAACTTTCAGTAACTTTTGTATACTCTTGTTTTATACTCTCTTTGTACTGTTCACAATTTTATGAATTATCCTGTGGACTGAGAATGTTGCCAAGCACTAGGCTATATAAGTATTCTGTTCAGTGGTAACTTTAACCAAAAAATAGTTGTTTTGTGGAGAATTTGAGAATAAGAAAAAAGCTGGCTGAGTATGAAAATCCGAATAGCATTTTTAGTATTTTTTGTAGATTGCCGTTGAAAATAAATGTTAATAATCTCGAATCTGTTATCATAACATTGTTTGATTATACATAATTCAGAACCAACTGTTAGTTATTCATACTAAAATCAAAACCAAATTGCACATTTTAAACAAAATCACATTCACACTACTATCAGCATTGTGCAGTACATTTATTACTGGCTAAGTTGGTAAATCTTCGGCATTAAACCAAGCTCCAAATTTTTATTACTATTTGAAAGGCTAGTGTGGCCAAAGTCAATAAAACTAGGCATGTGTAATCAACAACAAAATGCAAGTTGCCTATTAGTAACAGGCATTGCATCAGGTTATGTAGCAAGCTCAAAACTATCATTTAGTTTTGGTGAATGGTACTACTGCTTAAGGTACAATACAACTGAATTCAAGTGAATTATTTTATGCTGCTGATAATTAAAATTTGTCGTAATAATACAATAAATGATTGTATTTCAGTAAAAGCTCGTTTTTTTAAAATTTGTTATTAATATTTGATGTTTATCGTTATTCTCCTTATTCATTATGAGACAACAAAATTGCCACTAAAATTCTCTGTAACCACTCTCTGGTGACTAACACTTTTGTAATTTGTTTGTTTATTCACTCTGACACATGGAATAAAGTAATAATAAGAAAGACCAGCAATGATAGTCAGCTATAGTGCACTAACTTGGCTGGCTGCTTTTGTGGGAGTGGTTTAACCAGAGGCTTTAAAACATTCATTTAGTTATTAGTGATAGCAAACCACAAAAACTAGCAATAACTTTTAGTGATAATGAAACCTAGTGACCCACTTTGTTTGCAGTCCCTGATGATGATCTATGCATGGTCAAAGTGAATGAACCGCCTCCTGTGAATTCTCCTGAACATGAAAAAGGTGAGCAAATCAGTTATCAATTCTCATCAACATTTTAAATAACTTTGAGTTTTTGTATTTAGGATTTGGTTAAAAGTGGCTGTTTCTAAGCATTTATGAAAACTTGGCAGTAGCAGCTAGCCATAAAAATAATTAGTGGAACTTCCGGGCAATACTAAAGCAAAATCTCAAGCAATTATTGTTAGCTTTCTAAATTGCGTTTTTTTTCTTTCGACCTTGAATCGGTGTTATACATAAATGGCATCAAAACTTTGGAGACCGCATATGCTCTAAACTGGCTTTTCTGTCAAAGAGTTAGCTGAATCAGCTGTAGTTTTCTTGAGTTTGTGCAAAGATTGGTAATTACTTCCTACCGAGTGAACGCCTCCTACTTTCCTAATTAAACATAAGTAGTAATATATGAGCAGATCTCCCTACCAAGTGTTTTTTTGTGGATTTGATCTTGGAGTTGAGACAATGGGTTACGGCGTTGGATGAATTCGCCGAGTTTATATTGTATTTCATTTGAGGGGTACTTGAGTGGCATTTGAATGGCATTTAAGTGGCATTCGAGTTTTGATTATTTTTTTACTTGATTTGAACTCATATGGCATCTAGATTTTGAATGTATGGCATTTAAGTTTTGATAATTTTTTTACATAACTCGAACTCATATGGCATCTTGAGAGAAAGGAGAGAGGAAAAGAGGAGAGAGAGGAGAGAGGAGATACATCTACATTGAATAAATACATTGATTAAAAATGAAACAATATGTGAATATATACATTTATTGTATAATAAGTAGGGATACATAAAGAGAACATATTAAATATTGTAAGCTTGAAATAGTTCCAATATCATTTCAAATGAAAAAATGGATGATGAGAGATTTTCATCCGTTTGTATGTATCTACATATATCTGATTGAAAATGATATAATAATTCAGTAGTCCATTGTATTGAAATCAATTTTTGAGTGAGCTCTTTATTCCACACTTTTCTTTGAATTTTCTTTAAGTAATCATTAATACTGACAGTTTTTGACATTTTTACAACTGTTTGAAAATTGTTTTTAGTCATAAGCTTAAATATTTCTACTGAATTGTCAACGTATTTATGTGTAGTGTATGGTCGGTATTGTATCGGTGAAAGTTCTCCATGTAAAGAAGCTACAGTTAGCAAATGCTGTGTCATACATAATAATATAGCTTGTAATGTCAAGCGATATCCAATCTTTTCCTGTACTTCAACATTTTCTTTAATATAGCTATGATATATCTTTGGAAGGTAGTCTTTGATTGTGTATCTTTTTGAACTCATAATGAACTAAAATAAAATGTTAAGTATTAGTATATGATGATTAAACAGTGTTGTAAAATAATTACATTTTAACTTTTATTAAGTAATTTTTCTATTAATTCTTACCTTATCACCAAGAAATCAGCTGTAGTAGTTGATGAAATCAGTTGTAGCAGTTGATGAATCAGTTGTAGTAGTTGATGAAATCAGCTGTAGTAGTCGATGTTTTATTGCTGGAGAGAATGATTTCTATGCAGAGAGAGCTGTTCTTATATAGTATAAGCCACTCCTACTCATTTAGCTTATAGCCATTAAAAACACTCACGCGAAAACTCTATCAGAATAGTGTTATTCGCGTGAAATATCCCTGTTTTATTCGCGTGAAAATAAAAAATTTCATTCCCGCGAAAGCAACGGTTTCCATTCGCGTGAAAATAAAGTATATATTCCCGCGAAAGCATTGGTTTGTATTCGCGTGAAAATAAAATTTTTATTCCCGCGAAAGCAATGGTTTCCATTCGCGTGAAAATAAAATTATTTATTCCCGCGAAAACATTGGTTTGTATTCGCGTGAAAATAAAATGTTTATTCCCGCGAAAGCATTGGTTTGTATTCGCGTGAAAATAAATTATTTATTCCCGCGAAAACATTGGTTTGTATTCGCGTAAAAATAAAATGTTTATTCCCGCGAAAGCAACGGTTTCCATTCGCGTGAAAATAAATTATTTATTCCCGGGAAAACATTGGTTTCTATTCGCGTGAAAATAAAATGTTTATTCCCGCGAAAGCAACGGTTTCTATTCGCGTGAAAATAAATTATTTATTCCCGCGAAAACATTGGTTTCTATTCGCGTGAAAATAAAATGTTTATTCCCGCGAAAGCAACGGTTTCCATTCGCGTGAAAATAAATTATTTATTCCCGCGAAAACATTGGTTTGTATTTGCGTGAAAATAAAATATTTATTCCCGCGAAAGCAACGGTTTGTATTCGCGTGAAAATAAAGTATTCATTCCCGCGAAAGCAACAGTTTCCATTTGCATGAAAATTAAATGTTTATTCCCGCGAAAGCATTGGTTTGTATTCGCGTGAAAATAAAATATTTATTCCCGCGAAAGCAACGGTTTGTATTCGCGTGAAAATAAAGTATTCATTCCCGCGAAAGCAACAGTTTCCATTCGCGTGAAAATTAAATGTTTATTCCCGCGAAAGCATTGGTTTGTATTCGCGTGAAAATAAAATATTTATTCCCGCGAAAGCAACGGTTTGTATTCGCGTGAAAATAAAGTATTCATTCCCGCGAAAGCAACAGTTTCCATTCGCGTGAAAATTAAATGTTTATTCCCGCGAAAGCATTGGTTTGTATTCGCGTGAAAATAAAATATTTATTCCCGCGAAAGCATTGGGTTGTATTCGCGTGAAAAAATGTTGATTCATAGGATTTAATCAGTGCAACTTTACCTATTTAAGAGCCACTGTTTTCACACAGAAAGCATCCAGTTCTACAACGACTAGCGGAGAAGCAACATCTACTAAATCTTTCATTGCAACAACTAGGAGCTCATCTTCTTTATAAAGGTAAGAGTAAAAATATTTATTTTTTGTTAGCTAACGCTACTAGCTGAAGGTTTATGACCTTTATGATCTTTTAAAATTAATTACGAAAAATTAAACAAAATGTTTTGTTTTTTTAGAATGAATACTCAAGACGAAGGAAGTCAACCGATGAATGAAGAAGCAGGATCCCAGCAAACCCTTTCCCCATCACCTTCTCCTATCTTTGATATGGCAGAAAGTCAATTGGTGGTTGATGAACCAGAATCCCAACAAGATTTTACTTCATTCACATCTCCTACTAACAAGCTGTCTTCAAAAAGAACATCGATGAGGAAACGATCTTTTATTGATTTGACAAAAGATGAGAATGAAACTGGCTCGAAGTGCAAAAAACTAGTTTTGACGGATGTTGGAGATGAAACGCTTTTTCGTCACACCAGAATACCCTTTCAAGATGCTGGAAGTAATGAACTAACCACTCTCACCTACAAGAGCGCTGGGTTAATAAACTCTCTCTCTCCAGATAGTCTAGAAAAACTTGAAGAATCCATGGAAATCCGAGAACTACCAGTACCAACAGTTATGGAGGTGTTGTCTGTTGAATTTCGTGATGAATCAAAGTGCACCATGATTTACAACTACCGAAAGGATAAGAAGATAACTCGGGTGAAGAGTGATGTTTCAACCGAAATAGGACTGCTTGTTAATAAAGCTAAGCAAACACGTCCAATTGTTTTAATTTATATGGGAGAAGGAAAGACAGGAGATGCGATTTTTCGTACTGCTGAATCTCATGGATGTAATCGAAAGATCAACGATCCATTCAACTCATTGTATGGCAAGAGTTTGAGACAAATACAGGCTTATTTCAGTGTTGCTCACCTACACGATTTTCCGACAGGAAGTGTTATAGCTTATGAGAATCCTGGAATGCTAAGAAAATGTGATACTCGTTGGAACAAGACTGCTGATGTTATAGTGGCTAATTACAGATGTATGGTGAAAGGAGAGCTATTGATTGGAGATCTTAGCATCCCTGCTCAAATAGCTTCATCTGTGGTGGCGGAAAAAAGTGGTGTAATCGTATTCAGAGGACTGAAACAAAATACGAACAACATGATTTCCTACGACATCATTCTACTCTCAGCTCTTCAAGCTTTCATTCAAGTCTCAGAACTGTTTGATACTTCGCTGCAGCACACCTGTCTCTCCTACTTTGATGAAAATGAAAAAGAGAATTGTCCAGAACAGCATATCAGAGCCTTAATCGATAACACAAAGGATGTGACTCGTCTTCTATGATGGTAAGTTTCATATCTATTTAAAGAAAGATCTGAAGTATTTTTGTAAAATTAATTCATATAACTATGTATGATAGAGTCATTAGTTACTATGTCTTTTAGATATAACTAAAGAGCGCTCCTGAGGAAGAAAATGAGAAGATCTTATTTACTTCTTGCTTGAAACATTACAAAATAATAGTTTTTATAGGTTCTGTAGTGTTTAGCACAAATAATGAGATACGTTGTATTTTATTCATTATATTTGTTATATCAAATAAAAATCAATTATAATAATTTATTTTAACAATTTACTTAGTAAATTAGTTCCTTGTATATGTACACCATCTATTCCTTCTACTGTATCATCTTCTATGAACTCGAAGTTAGGATAGGTCTGTATGATAAATCTCCGTATTGAGTGATCTCTCATCTCACTATCTCCTATGTCTCGTAAACTTCTAACAATTTCATCCATACTCCATCCTCTACTTCTCAGTAAACAAAAGTATACACAATAGTCGCCACATACAGTTGACAAAAAACTTTGTAGTTGTGTTTCATTACTTCGTATTGTTTCATATCCTCCATGAATACTTAGTATTTCATTTACATCCGGATAAAAGGAAACAGAACGTCCAAACGAGTCAAAAAAATCCACCTCTGAATCATTAGCGTACACAGCCAACCAATGCTCCCCGGGTTGATGAGAATAATGGGTGTTGAATACGAAACATCCTGTTGGAAAATTGCAAATTTGCTTCCAAAACTGTTCTCTAGCTCCAACATGAATCCCTACGCTTTGACATAAAACGTCTGAAGATAAGATCGATCGAATTTGTATGGTATTCATCTGTAACTTTCTGTTTAAAGCACTGCGTCGCCTCCGATAGTTAATTGAAGAATGCTATCCATCTCCAACACACCGTCTTTTACAAAGTATGCTACCAGGGATAATCCATCCGTCGTGTTAGCGCTAAAACGAATTTCCACACTTGTTGTGACATTTTTCATAGAGTGAAAACCTTCTTTAAGAAAATCACCAGTCAAATCAAATCCATAAAGTGTAGTACCATCAAGGTATTGTTCTTTCGTAATACCAAGACTATCGCCTTCAAGCAAAGTTCCGGTAGCGTGTAGAAACTGATGATATTCTCTTCCAAAAATTCCTCTAGCATAATTTGGTTCAAATCTCCTTCCAATTGGACAATCACCAACTCTCAATACAATACTATCAACACTAGCATGCTGCATTCTATATGGATTCAAGGCGAAACGTCCGTTCATTGCGTTGTGATTAACTAAACCTAAATAAATTTGTTTAGGTTTTTGTTTGTTTTCTTCCAAAGTGATGTCGATCTGCGCAACACCAGCACGAATTCCATATAGTTTTATCCGTTTTCGATCAACAGGATAAATGTAGTTGTGGCCTTCCAATGCCAAACTGAGTTGGGAGTTTTGTATTGTAGGATTCACCTTAACTTTACAAAGATGAAGTTCAAATTTATCAATTCTAATCTTTGCCCCTCCTGCAGGCACCTCATTCGCAGCAAACAAAGCTAGTTTGGCAGAGGCGCGCTCAAACTCCAGCTGCATAGTAGGACCTGGTATTATTAGTTTTTTCTGCTGAAATAATGCGAGATGAGGTTTTCCAGTTAATTCTATTGTCTTTCCACCTATGATTAGAGCTGTCCTCTTTTTCTTATCAGCGGTTTTGTGATGACCACCGTCTTTGCTAGTTGAATCATCATACAACCATCCTTCCATCTTACCTTGATATTTCTTTCTTTCTGCACTGTTTTCGAGTAGTTGTGAAAAGTAGGAGCGTAAACCGTAGTTGTTAGCGTATTCAACGGTGGTTCCTTCTATCGACATTTTCAACTCACTGAATAATGCATGCATTGAATCCCCCATCCACACAACTGCATCATCATCATTACCTGTAATATTGGTTCCATCATCTTGAACAACCGTGGCTTCAACTTGCAGAAACGAGTTGTAAAGATCTGTGTAATGTTCAGTGCTCCCTGACAAGGTTAACTCAATACTACCATAAGGATCTAACCTATCAGATCTGATGACAACATATTCCGATCTTTCTACCGATATGTTTGTTGGTTCCGTAGCAAATACATCCAACGTTGGATTTATGTTGTAGGAAGAACCTTCCAACTTATTACCTGTTGTTCCATTTAGGCTAGCCATCTTTTGCGAGTGATGAATGCTTGAAGCGTTACCGCTTAATGAATATAGATATCAAGCTCAGCTGTCTTTATACCGGATTCTACTGCTATTAAAATATACCACGATTACCAACACCTCTCCTCTTCTTTCCACCTCTTGTTTTTCTCCTTTTCATTCTATCTGGACGAACTGCATTGAGCACATCTCCCTCCAGATCATTCAACTCTGCCAACCCCCTCTTCTTTGCCGACGCTGCAAAACTTTGACCATCGATGACATCACGCGCTACATTTCCACCTACAGACAATGCTCTTTTCCCCAAACTAATTGCTCCTCTTTTCAGCATTGGTGCTGTAGATTTAAGTAAACTTGAAAAAATACTACCAAGTCCATTTCCTCTCATATTAGGCATCACTCGTCGTCCACTATACACTCCAATTCCATTTCCAGCTTGCATCTTGTAGTACTCATCAAAAAAATCTTTTGAATCCTCAGGGGTGTATCGTACCAAACTCATTTTAATTTTTTCTCTCTATAGTGAACCGTCAACACAACCTTTCCACCATCAAATGGTATTCGTTGACCGTCGTCACTCGTTATAAGTACTTTAATCATATCACTATTTAGTGATGAAGCGTCAACATAGTGGGGATTTTTAAATTCTTGATACACAACACTATTCTTCTTTCCTTGAACTGGAACTACTCTCAATAAAGGTACATTCGTATCTCCTACCATTCTATTATCAACAATGTTGGAATAAACATACAGGGATGTTAAACCGGAATTTATATCAGGGGGTGTGATATTATTGTATCTACCACGAGGGTATGTAGTTTTTGATTCAAATCCAAAAATATATGCTATATCTTTGGAAAAGCTTATGGCAGTATCAGGATCACTGTTAGTTAGTAAAGCGGTGTTGGTGATCTTGTTGTAGGAGATGGCGAATTTCTTGTCTAAATCCATTTCATTCATTCTCTTTCGTATAATCTCCTCCAACTCCTCTATACTATCATATCTTCCATTACCGATTAGGATGAAGGACTTTTCGCTTTTACCAGAGACATTAGTCTTTTCTAGATATATTTTCCCTTCGGTAACATTTTTCCAATTATTAGAATAAGTCATATCTAGCAGAGCTAGCTCCCATTTACCGCCATCGATAACCAAATATTTATACAGTCTCACTGTAAATTCGGAATTGTTATTATCAGGAAACTCTTCACCACTAGAGTTTGAGGGTAAAGTTATCAGCATCGACATTTTCCCAACGTATGATGATTATATCAAGCGTTGTTTCCTTATAAACTATTCATCTACCCAGTCATTGAACTTTTCTCCATAACCTAACCACTTAACCAGAATCTGTCTTTTACCTCTTCTCATTCTTCTTCCCAGTATCTTTTCAATTCTGAAAATCGTGGGTTTTTTTACTTTTTGCAACTCTTTTTCGTAAAAGGTACCATCGATCATCTCCTCAGCTAAATCTTTCACCCTATATACAACAGGTTTTTCATCAATAAGTACATCGGTGATTATAAAAATCTCAATCGTCCAATTCGGGGTGTATCCTCTTTCAAACGCTCCTCTTGCCTTACTTATTCTCACATAATCCCCAACCTTTAGTTTTGCTTCTTGAGTTAAACTATGTTCACCTCCTTCATACACACGATTCCATACAAGTTCTTGATTTTGAAAATTCACATCATTTGGTCTCATACCTATAGCACCATGAATTGTGTTGTTGTATGCATTAACCATTTCTGGTAAAACATCAATGTATCTATCATCATCTTTATATGTCAAATATCTATATATCTTCTCTTTTAAAGTTCTGTTAAAACGCTCCACCATCGATGCCTTTATCGTTTCATTTTCGGTTGTAAAGCGCTTGATCTTTTTTTCCGCCAGCAGAGTCTTGACATTGACGTTGTCAAACTCTTTACCTTTATCAGATTGTAAAGCTTTATAGTTTTCCCCTTCTAGTATTCTTCTCAATCCTCTTGCTACTACCGGTCCTGATTTGTTGATGAGCGGCACAGCCCAACCTTTTCTAGATAAAGAATCAATAGCAGTCAGTAAAAATGCTGTATTATTATTTTCATCTCTTCGAGATCGAACATCCATCAAATCTACCTGTAGCTGCTCCCCTATTCCAGCTACAATTGTAGGACGACGCTTAAACTTGGTTACAACTTTTTTATGTAACGTGTAGGCATCCTCACCACTCAACCATTCACGGATTCTTTTTTCTCCCTCTCGTTTTCTACGAGCTTTCAGTAAAGCTCTAGCTCCTCGTAGAGATGTATGTAATGCAGGATTGTAATACAACTCTTTTAGCGTGTCGATGTCCATGAATTAGTACCGGGAACGACCAACTTTTTCTTCTGAGTCTTACGTGTTCGATGCGGGGATTTTCTGACAGTTGTGATTCCTTCATCAGTTAGCAGGCTTTTAAATCTACTGTAATTGGTATTTCCCGATTGTATTTTACCTCCTTCGGTTAGAACGTCTCGTAGTAAAGTTTTGGAAGTCCTAGGATTCAACCAATGTTCTCCAATTTTCAGTCTGTTCTTCTCCGAGTCGTATCTACCAATTTTACTCAGATTATTCAACATTCTGACAGCGATCGTTTGATCACTCTTTTTTGTTGTTAAATCAGCTGCTTTTTTTTCAAAATCTTTTAAATTTCCGCTTTCACTATCGTGCTCATCATCTCCATCAGTAAGAAATGTACTTCCTAGTAAGGTTGTGTCTTCAGTATCAAACAACCTTCCTTTTATTAATTCCATCCCAATATCATCATCATCATCAACCACTTTCACTGATTCTAACTCATTGTCTTTATCAACATTTGGTGAAAAGACATTAGGTTTATTATCGATAACTGTGCTATTGGCCAAAGGAAAAGTAGACTCTGTCTTTTTTTTCTTAATGAGATTCCAACTATCCTTTTGTGTCTGGTTTTGGTTATTTTTAATCTTTTTGACATCAGACAAATACATACGTAGGTTTTCAACATTTTCATCTAACTTTTCGTATGAGGATAAGTCAGAATCATAAGCCGTTTCCAGTAGTTCATTTCGCTTTCGCTTCATATTTCTCACTGTTATAGCTTCCATAGGATTATAATACAATGGAGGTCTGGTTTTCTCTTCCTTTACCACTGTTTTATCATCCTTTCTTTCCGTTAATCTATAGTATTCATCTTCAGTGAGTATAAAATTACGTCTGGAGAATGTTAAAGGCTGACGATTCATCTTTTTATTGATGATAAAACAGATACAATAGGTGTTATAATAGCATCCAAAAGATTCCCTCTACCACTCTGAATCAAAATTTTACGCTTATCATCAACTCTCCCTCTACCACTAAGTTTATGTAGCTCCTTCTTGTAACGCTGCAACTCAATAAACTGCTCAGAATCAAGAGGAACATTACCTAATATAATATTTTTAACACTTTCTATCAATGATTGAAACAAATCTGAGTTAGCCTTTTCGACTATAGCGATTTTTCCTTTCTTACTCAGGTCATCCAGAGCTAAAATCGCCATTCTATTTCGCATCATTCGTGTTGAGAGTTTCATCTTTATCTTCTCCCTCCGCCTAGCACACTTTTAAGTAACCCAGGAACTATATTGCTGATGATAGGTCCTAGTAGAGCACCTAAAAATCCTCCTTTTTGCAATACAGCTTTCTTATCATCTAACGTTGATTTTCTTACTAAAGCGCTAATATCCTTCACGTTTCGCTGCAACTCATTATACTGAGATGATGTCAATGGTATCGTTCCATTTATAATAGCTTTAGCACATTCCATTAGAGTCATAATAAACTCCTTTTTGGCTTTGGCTATAACAGACTTTTGAATAGCAAAGGTTGTATTGTTGAGCGATAACAACACAGCTGCATTTTTTGTTAATTTTTTCTCCAAAGCTTTAGACATTATAATGCTTTCGTGTTGCGTCGTTGAATAACAAAATACGATTGAGATGAAGTGAATAGTAATTGTATTTATATCCTTTTACTTGGGTACATATAATATCATAGGGAGAACTGATGTAAAATTTCCCAATAGTCTATATTGATCATTCGTTTGTTGAGTCGTATCTATTCGTAAATAAGAGTATGGTTTCTTTGTCGCATCTTCAAAAGCCTCTTGTACATATTTTATTTTTGATGGAAAACATTGTCGAGCCAAATAGGAAATAGAAGAAGCATCTCTAGGGTTTTTAAAAAGAAAAAAATAATGACTATTCAAGGAAATTGTACGATTTCCTTTTAAAAACAGATTCTGAACAATAAAAAACACACTTATGTTCAAATGATGACTATGTTTTGTATACAAAGCATTAGCATCAGCTTTACCAGAAACTTCATCCATGAGATCATCAATTATCAGCCATCGATTTTTACCATCTCTGGGAAAACTCACTGTTATATCTATCATGCCTTCATGAAAAATCACTCCTGATACATCATCAAAGGCTTTTTGGTAGGCTCCATAACAGTAGTGAATCTCTGTTGGTGGAGGGTGTGCTATAGTCTGACTAGCTTCAATCATTCGAAAAATCGCTTGCGTCTTTCCCGATCCAGTTGGTCCTGCAATCATTGCTGTAAAAGGAGATCGCATCGTCGGGTCATAATCTTCAGGTTTCCCATTCATCATAAAAAGATGTTCATCAATCAACAGTAGTTTCATTTATGATTCCAACAGGAGAGTTTCTCGCTTTTTGTATTTTTTCCATAGCTTCTTCATACATACTAAACTCAGTAACACCTCCAAAAGTGGAAAGCCCTACGACAAATACCAAAATTATCATAATTATCAACGCTTTACGCTTCATACTCGGTAAAACATCTATCATATCACGTTCAGCACCATCAATAGTATCAACTTCATTCATCGGTCTCATCTCAACATCATCCTCCGTCGACATCTTAACTTCCAATAACCATACAATCTTATCACGTTTTCATTTATATACAATGTTAAAACTATCAAAAAAAATCAAATGCCATACATGCAAAATCTATATGCCATATAAGTTCAAAATAAGTAAAAAAATAATCAAAAACTCAAATGCCACTTAAATGCCACTCAAATGCCACTCAAGTACCCCTCAAGTAAAATACAATATAAACTCGGCGAATTCATCCAACGTCGTAACCCATTGCATAACCTCCAAGGTCTAATCCACAAAAAAACACTTGGTAGGGAGATCTGCTCATTTATTACTACTAACATAGCAGAGCGCAAACTCACCAGAAAAAAAATATTTGGCGAGAGGAGATATTGAATGCAATTTAATTTATTAAACAAAGTCTTCTCAATCAGGCAGTTGTACGATTAAAAGCCAGTAAAGAATTTTCATACCATAGTAGAAGTATGGAAGTTGTTTTCTGAAGAAAAATTGATTTGATTTGGATCTTACCTAGTCCTATTCTATGAGTTTTTCTAACTTCATGTCGTTATTTACTTTATTAATACCTGTTGTTCTTTTTTTTCCTAGTAATTATTGTTATGCAAAGAAGACAGATTCCAGAAATGGAACTTAGAGTACAACTACTGGGTTGCAACTTTTCTGCTACCTAAAATTATTCATTTAGCGTTTTGATTGAAAGTCAACTGCTACCAATATCTGTGTGCTGTTAATAAAACTCGATTAATAGAAAACGCAACACCCGGTTTTCTTTTCCCTCAAAGGGATAGTTGTAACTGCTTTTATTAATATCAATGTCAATATCAATGCAACAATTTGCTTGGCACAAAGTTCTCCTTTGCTGATCAGGATAGATGAGATCTGAAAACTTTTGTTTGTTTTAGATTCAAATGCGGAAAACCCGACAAGCACCAACAACCCTGAAAACTCTGATCCTGTTCCGCACCACCCTCTAAGTAAGTGTTCTGCGAGGTGCTCATTATACCATCAACTACCTTGTAGGGCCTGTTTATTTTTCTTTTCAACTAAACTTGATGCCAATCGCAAGCAATTTGAGAGATTTGTAATTAAAATCATTTACACATCAACAATTTTTGATCATTTACTGAAAAGTGTTCCGTCGCATCCATGTAAAATATACTGTTGAAGAGATTGGTTGCTCAACACCGATTCCAATAGTGCGACGCGGCCAGCTATTAGCATTGAGGATACTATGTGAATATTTTTGGCAGTTTATACGAGCTTGATAGGGCTTAGTTGGAGTTGTGTCCTCAGTACACTTTTTGGACAAAGCTAACAACATAAAGCATCAATAGGTAGATAACAATAGTTTCAATTGCTGACACTCACTAGCTTACCCAGTCAATGGACACACTACCACTATTAAAGGGCCTACGTCACCTAATTTAAAGAGGATTTGATTGAATTCAAACTTTTTGAGGTTGACATAAATTGAAAAAAATTATTCAATAGTCTGAACTGATTTGACTTGCTTTTTTAAATGTGATTTTGCTAGCTGGCTTGAATGGATTTGGAATTTCTTTAGGCGCTTGAGAGGTGGTCTGATTTGGGTGGCCTATGTTTTCATCGTATTGAAAACTCAGATATTTTGTTTATACTCATAATGGTGATAATTCCGGCAGGTAAAATTTTCAATTTGACGCACTCATCGTTCAAACATTTTCTCTGGCAATTAAAGACGATGCATTTGCTTTTGTTTACTGCTTTCATCCTGTAACAAATTTGAAAAAAAATTAATGTTTTTGCTTGATTTTATTCCATTCTACAACCTAAAGTCTTTTAGGAACAGAGGCGTGGCAGTTTTCTATTAGCCAATAGTCTCACCAGAATTTGTAATAATGATCTTCATCTTTTTAATTTCGGAATACCAGCATCGTTCATATTAGTTAGTTTGCTATTATAGCGGCAGAGGATCTTGACTTCTACCGAAAAGACAACCCCGAATTAGAAAATAGCCAACATGAGCAAGAGCTATCCCCAGGTATAAGCCAAACCAAACTATTACCTTCTCCAACTGGATAGACCACTTTGATAGCTGTTTGAAGTTTACCTGAAGTTTATAACGCATTTCTTATTTTGATATGGTAATTTGTAGCTGCAGCAGAGAGCGAAAGACAATTTCCCTCTACAGTATCTATTGGTGAGCTACAGTCTTCATCTTTTTGATACTGCAGCTAGTGTATTGCACTGTTTTTCTTTAGTTTTTTTGTACTCTTTTTGCTAAATAGTTCTATTAAAGCTCCAGTCTATCGGAATATGAGTTTTCACTACTCGTGTTTGCCGTACAATATACATTAATAACAATCCAGCTAGCAAACAATTTACTTACCAAGTGTGAATTTTTTTTCATAACTCAAGATTAAAAAAAACATGTCAATAAATTAAACAGTGACCAATGAGTGTTTAACAAAATTGTTTGTCGGCCGTACCCGAACTATATCACTAAAACAATAGTAATCAGTGATTCTAAACTGCTCTTTGTGAAAGATGACTTTTTCTCAGCAAATGATGAATTATAGATGATAATATTAAACGATACTATATGAAATGAATCGCTTTCCTTATTATATTGACATAAATCAATACTGTGCTAATTGGGAATTATTCTTCTCAAGTATAGTTTAGTAACACATGGTTGCATTTATCAAACTACTATTTGGCTCGAAATTGACATTCCAATTTATACTGGTTGGCTTGCTAGCATCTGTTGTTTCTCTCATTTTTCAATGAACCTTTGGGGAACATGCTTTATGTGTTATTTTTTTTCACAACTTGCTTGATTTGTTTCCTTGTTTTTTTGGGTGATATTTCAACTTACAATCTTTCAAACCTATTTGCTAGTTAAACCATTTAGATTTTCTGCAAAAACTTGTGGTAGTATTGTACACAGTTTTTTGTACCGCTGACTACCTTCTCTCATCTTAAGTTGTCTTTTCCATAGGATGGCGTTCATTACAGAACTATGAAATATTATTTTATGACTTTTAAGAAATGTAAAAAAAAGATGAGTTAAAATTAGATAGTTTAGGCGTTCAAATAGGCACTTAATGCTTGCGTGCAGAGCTTTCTAATCACCATTTAATTTTTATGTGAGTTTCTCTGGCTAAAAATATCTGCAGCGATTTTAAAACAACCCTTGTGTTGCCATAGCAACCCAAGAAATAAATACAATATTTGCTAACTGTTTTAGTAGAAAGTCAAGAACGCACAGAACTTGATCCTATGGAAACTATGGATTGCACTAATGAGAGTATAAAGGTTTCGTCCCAAGTCATATGTGAGTTTTATTCAATTGACAGCATAACTGTTAACATGTTAGATACCATGCGAAGCTAAACTTATTTTTAATATCAAAAATTGAAATGTAAAACATGGGGTACAGCTACCAAAGTTTTTAAATTGTATTTTATTGCATAGAATTCATATTTTCCCATAATTGGAGGCTTGTAATATTCTTGGGACCACTAGTTTTTTTGCTACAAATACCGTTATTTATTGTTTTGCTTTCAGAATATTTGCACCATTTGCTGTCATTTGTATTTCATTGTAGCTGCCCAAGAGCTTTATTCTCATAGAAAACACCATAACGAGTTGGAAAATGGCCATTTTGAAAAAGAACAACTCCCAGGTATAAGTCAATCAAAGCATCCGTATTTTCAAATGGGTTTATTCATCACCTTAGTCTTAAAAAATGTGTAGTGAATTCCACTTGCCAAGTAAATTTTACATCATTCCAATTAAAAGCTTACAGAACACAAAATCACCGGCAAAATAATTTGCTCAAGAAAATTTTCAATGTCTTAGAGGAAATCTTCTAGTTGTTGCAGAGGTAAGTCTGGCAACATGAAGGGTTTTTTGTGCAATAAGAAGCACTGACTTTTCTAAAGTAAATATACAAACAAGTTCAACTGCATTCAGTTTCATGTTTTGTGTTTTGTATTACTAGGTTTCCGTATCATGACAAATTAGCGATGCTGCCGGCGATAAAGGGAACTTCCTGTTGAAAATACCATTGTCGATAAATTTGTCGAGAGACTTGTCGAAAAACATTTGTTGCTCATTGAAAGCAAAAAATTGGCAAGAAGCAAATTCCAGATGTTTATCACAATTTGAAACGCTAAAGGTGATAAAACCAGGCAAGCGTAGTAAAACAGGAAGCTGCAAATTGTCCATTGAAACTGCATGGGATAATAAGTTTGTGTGTGTTTATATTTAGCTAAGGATGATTGTTTGTGGTTTATGACGCAGTTGGCTATGAAACAGAACAACTGATTTGAAACGACCGAGTCTTAGTTGCTGGCAATTAATTGTTGCAGTAATGGTGAACAATAGCCTAAGTTTTAGGCCAACATTTGAGGCATATGTGTATTTTCATTGAAATATAAATGGGTTTATATTTTAATGTGTATTTTACTTGGAATATGCTATGTGTGTTCTTTCTTGGGAGTTGCATGCCCCATCGTTATCTTGGCAACTTTTAAATGGATTTCATTGGATGATTGGTTCAGTGGGCGGGGTTTTTTCTGCTGGTTTGTTGGCCTAAGTTAAAGGGACAGCTTCGGGGACCAAACGGTCGCCGTTGCAAAGATTGTAGTAAAAATTAACTACCATCATTGGCCCATAGCGTGATCAGCTATGTTTTGCTTTGAACTTTTTATTAGACCTCAGTTTATTTTTGGCTCTTCTTATTATTGATATTTATTGTTATCAGTTATTAATTATTTTGTAGCCAGCACCAACAAAGACTGGTTTGAAGATTTAAAAAAGTTTTATAATTATTTGTATAATATTATTTATTCAATGTATTATTTATTATTGCTCTTCTTACTTTCACCATAATTATTCTTCTCAGGGATTATTGTGATCAGATTATCCTCATCCCACTAATGACAATAATAGTATATCAAATAATATACAAATATTAATAAAAAAATTTTAAGTCTTCAAACCTGTCTTTGTTGGTGCTGGCTACAAAATAATTAATAACTGGTAATAAGAAATATCAATAATAAGAAGAGCCGAAAATAAACTGAGATCTAATAAAAAGTTCAAAGCAAAACATAGCTGATCACGTTATGGGCCAACGGTGGTAGTTAATTTTTACTACAATCTTTGCAACGGGGACCGTTTGGTTGCCGAAGCTGTCCCTTTAACTTAGGCCAACAAACCAGCAGAAAAAAACCCCGCCCACTGAACCAATCATCCAATGAAATCCATTTACAGGCCACCACCATCACGCAGGAACATACAACTCCCAACCAATAACACAACTTATTGACAGCAAAATAAACAGATATTGCCTCAAATGTTGGCCTAAAACTTAGGCTAGGTGAACAATTGGTAGTATTTTTTTCAACAAAAATTTAGATAGTTCTGTTTTTTCCTTACTCATTACTAGCGAAAGCAAATAAATTCAGTTATTGAATGATAGCTAATGTGCTATTAAAATTCCTTGTCACCGCACAGCTTCCCTAGCCAGCCAACAGCTCTATGATATTTTTTCCGTGTATTTTTCCCCAGTATAAGAAAACAATAATAAAAACAGCCTGCAACGCTAGTGGGCTTAATTTCACTTAACAGCACACTGACTACAACTGCCTCGGAGATAACCTTTAAGTAGTCGACATATATGCCGTTGTCGCCAATTATTTGTGGTAGCAAACCACAGAGATACGGTGTTAGTTTGTCAGGATTTGGAAACATAGTTTATGTCATAGTATCATGTATTCCGACGAAAAGTGCTAAAAAACTTTTTCCTAACAAAGATGTAGTAAGGAAAACAGTTTTTAAATTGTACAGTTACTCACTAAACTAAGTCATTCAGTTATTGATTTGATTCACTGTTGAGCCCAAATCAAATCTGTTTGATGTTAGTGAACTTTCATAAATGTAAACAAAGTTCTCTGATTTTTTCTTCCCTGTACGCTGCTGCTGTTTCCTTCAATAATCTGAATACCCCAGTACGCTGGTGACAAGTATAGCTTTTGTAGCTGGTGCAGGTTGATATCTGAGCATCATGTTTTTTTTAGATTCAAGTGTAGAAAAACAGGGATGCGGTGAAAACACTAAAAGCACCGATCTTGATTCAAAATACCCTCGACGTAAGTGTCCTACAATGGTACTCATCATAACATTGGTTTTGTTTAAACTGCTTGACTCAGCTCTTAAACACCAACATTTTTTATATATCTCTGAAACACCAACATCTTTCTAGAATTTCAGGATTGGAGTTTTCTATTAGCAACAAAGTTTTACCATAAATAATTTTTTGTCTATTGCTGTACTTACTGACTACCAGCACCAAGTCTATTGCTGTACTTACCGAATGCCAGCACCATTCTATTGCTCTACTTACTGAATACCAGCACCAGTCTATTGCTCTACTTACTGACTACCAGCACCATTCTATTGCTGTACTTACTGAATACCAGCACCATTCTATTGCTCTACTTACTGAATACTAGCACCATTCTATTATTGCTCTACTTACTGAATACCAGCACCAGTCTATTGCTGTACTTACTGAATACCAGCACCATTCTATTATTGCTCTACTTACTGAATACCAGCACCAGTCTATTGCTGTACTTACTGAATACCAGCACCATTCTATTATTGCTCTACTTACTGAATACCAGCACCAGTCTATTGCTGTACTTACTGAATACCAGCACCATTCTATTGCTCTACTTACTGAATACCAGCACCAGTCTATTGCTGTACTTACTGAATACCAGCACCATTCTATTGCTCTACTTACTGAACACCAGCACCAGTCTATTGCTGTACTTACTGAATACCAGCACCATTCTATTGCTCTACTTACTGAATACCAGCACCAGTCTATTGCTGAACTTACTGAATACTAGCACCATTCTATTGCTGTACTTACTGAATACCAGCACCAGTCTATTGCTCTACTTACTGAATACTAGCACTAGTCTATTGCTGTACTTACTGAATACCAGCACCATTCTATTGCTCTACTTACTGAACACCAGCACCAGTCTATTGCTGTACTTACTGAATACCAGCACCATTCTATTGCTCTACTTACTGAATACCAGCACCAGTCTATTGCTGAACTTACTGAATACTAGCACCATTCTATTGCTGTACTTACTGAATACCAGCACCATTCTATTGCTCTACTTACTGAATACTAGCACCATTCCATTGCTGTACTTACTGAATACCAGCACCAGTCTATTGCTGTACTTACTGAATACCAGCACCAGTCTATTGCTGTACTTACTGAATACCAGCACCATTCTATTGCTCTACTTACTGAATACCAGCACCATTCTATTGTTGTACTTACTGAATACTAGCACCAGTCTATTGCTGTACTTACTGAATACCAGCACCATTCTATTGCTGTACTTACTTACTACCAGCACCATTCTATTGCTGTACTTACTGAATACCAGCACCATTCTATTGATGTACTCACTGAATGTCAGCACCAGTCTATTGCTGTACTTACTGAATACCAGCACCAGTCTATTGCTCTACTTACTGAATACCAGCACCATTCTATTGATGTACTCACTGAATGTCAGCACCAGTCTATTGCTGTACTTACTGAATACCAGCACCAGTCTATTGCTCTACTTACTGAATACCAGCACCATTCTATTGATGTACTCACTGAATGTCAGCACCAGTCTATTGCTGTACTTACTGAATACCAGCACCATTCTATTGCTGTACTTACTGACTACCAGCACCAGTCTATTGCTCTACTTACTGAATACCAGCACCATTCTATTGTTGTACTTACTGAATACCAGCACCAGTCTATTGCTGTACTTACTCAATGTCAGCACCATTCATCGTCATTTGTGTAATATTGTAGCAACACAAGAGATTGACCTCCAAAGAAATGAAACTTGCGAGTTAGGAAATAGCCATCCTGAGAAAGAACTGACACCAGGTAAAGTTCAATCAAAACAGTTATTTGCTATTAGATTAGGCTTTTTCGATAATTCATTAGAATTGAGATAAAGTTTAGTATGCACTTGTTATCGGGGGAGGATGTTTTTAAATGCTGCAGAGAATGGGAAACTGTCTTGCTCTGGAGAACCTTTAGAGGAAGAAGCAGCCACAGGTATAAATCAGTTGTAGCAATTATTTTCTTAAACAACTTGGACCATTTCAATAGTTTCTTAAAGTTTAGATGAAGTTTAAAACTTTATTTCTTATTGTTATATGAAAATTTGTAGCTGCTGCAGAAATTGGGAAACAGTCTCTCTTTGGAGAACCTATTGGTGAGCTATATTTATGATACTTTTAGATGGTGAAGTTAGTTCATTGCGTTACTTTCTGTTACATCTTATGCATTTTGTTTTACTACACTTCACAATTCTTCAGAAACACCTGTCCACTGTAAATGTTCATTGAGCAGTATGCAACAGAGTTGATAGGGCTTGTTATGCCTTCTGTCAATCAACATTGTTTTGCTTGATGCCAAATATCAGCAAGACAAGCTGAGTTTAATAAAATCAATTGGTAATTTGCATTATCCTTCATAGGCTGCAAACTAAAATGAACACTAGTAAACTTTAATCCATTATGACGCATTTTTTCAAGTTTGTTTCACTTATAATGGGGTCCCGGCAGAGTAGTTTCGCTTTAGCGATGCAACCGAGAGAAGCGTAGTGCATTGTATAATTTGTCATTAGAAATAACGACCTGCTTGTCTGTTATTTAAATTTTATACAGTTTACGCAACTGATATGACAAAATCTTTGTTGTTGAGGAAGCTCAAGAAATCAATATAGTCGTTGAAGCTTTTTTTTTAATATTCTGTTTTATTCACATGGTGAAAACTAATTGAATAATATGCTCGTGTGTAGAGCCATAGCTTTGTATTTCGCGGCTCATTGAGCTTGCCAACGCAATATAATGAAAGTGCGCCCTTGAACGATTACCATGGTTTGGTTCTACAGTGCCGTTGTAGTTGGACAGTTTGTGGCGGTGGCGCATCGTCAGTATTGTATACCTCAAAAATATCAGCTGCCACGAATGAAAAAATTTTTCTTCAGTAAATGTTAAAAGTGAAGTGACTTTTGCTTTAACAGTGCTGTTGGTGGAAAGCTGGCTTCCGGTTCTTTAATAATAGCACAGCCGAAAAATCTGCCAGGACCCTATTACCAGTTAATTATTTATAAATTAGTTAAAGCAGATTTGCATGCATTGAACGAGACCATTCCTACGCAAATAGGTAGGAGCCAAATCTGTCAGTCAGTATTTTGATTCAAAAATTGGTTTGAAAAAAAGTCTGTCCACTTTTAGTGAAGCTTAATTAATGGAACTGGAGCTTACTGTTTTTTATCCTTGTTGTATGCAATATTTGCTTCCTCTATCATTCATTTATTTACAGTCATTTTTTTAAGGCAATCTAGTGGGATTTATGACAGGTGACATTTGAATGCTTCGGTTTATATTTTAGAATCAAATGCAAACAGCTTGAGCTGCAATGACAACACTAAGAACTCTGATCTTCATCCAAGTGACCCTCAGAGTAAGTACCATATAACGGTGCTCATCGTAGCATTCCTAATCTTATAATTTGAATAATTCATGGCTCAAGATCATTTTGGAACTCACCACTTTTTGATAGTTTTATGAACTGAGGTGAGGAATTGATTTGAATTTATCATTTCAAGACCAAAGACTTGATTTGACATCACTAGGAATTCTTCAAAATTGATTTGAAAAATATGAATACTCCATCTTGTGTGGGAAAAAACACTTAAAAAGCTTTCTTCATATTGATGTGATCAACAGCTTTTTGACAACTCGACCCAAGCAGTATTAGATACAACTGACATGTTCTCTATTGCTAGTGAGTTATCATTCGGCATTCATAGTTTTTAAATTATTTAACGTTAATATGGTATATTTTATTGTTTCATACCAAAAATTGAACATTATTCCAACGGGAGTAAACTACTCTGGTTTGACTAAAACACTTCTATGATTTGAAATGATTTGGTTCGTTTTTTTTTTATAAAATTTGGTTTTTCTAGTTAGTGTGGGGGAGGGGGGGGGGTTTGAAAATTGCTTAGCTACTAGAGAGGAGAGGTGGTTTAGTTTAGTAAAACTATGTTTTTAACATATTGAAAGTTTGGGTATCTTGATTTTCTAGGCTTGGCCTAAAATTATAGAAATCGTTTAGTTTAAGTCTTCAGTCAAACATCTCATCTGGCAATTAAGGACACTACATTTCTTTTTACTGCTTTCATCCTATAGACCTTGTCATTGGAAAAACTGTTTCTGCTTGATTTATTTCCAGTGTACATCTTTGAGTGTTTTAGGATAGCAGGAGGAGTGCTTGTTGTAGTATTGTACACAGTTCTTTGTGTAAGCTTTTTTAATCCTAAATTAGATTTCCACAGTACCTTTCATTTAACAATTCTGAAAAAATATTCCCAGACTTTCAACGTCGTGATGGAGAAAACGGTTATTTGAATTTAGGCCCCGTTTACACTGGTGCGATATGCGCACTCTGTACAAATGTGAACAATGAAGTCCGCAGCGAAAACGGCAGCGGTTCAGATAAGCTCGCACCAATACTGGTTCCGTATCGCCGCAAAACTGAAACTGGACCCAAGGTGTTTTAATGCAGATACGGAACTAATGTGCTAAACAAACAATGGCCTACACAGGCACTTTGGTGCCGACCAGTACCGAACAGTAGCTTTTAGGATCTTTGTCCGTGTTTCGTAGCTTACTAGTGTGAACCGAGCCTTAGATAGCTTAACCGCTCAAATAGGCACTCAATGTTGCAACTGAACTTTATAATCATGATTTATTTTTCAACTCAGTTTCTTTAGTTAAATATTCCTTCAGCTATTTTAAGACAACATTTTTTTTACAACAACAACCCGAGAAATAAGTAACGCAAATGCTAATTGTTTTAGTTGAAAGTCAAGAATGCACGGAACTTGATCTTATAGAAACTATGGATGCTAAGAGTGAAAGTTTAAAGGATTCATCTAAATACATCTGTGAGTTTTTTTTTACTAAAGGCAACTGCTAACATGTTCGATACCATCAAATTTGAACTTATTATTACCAGCCAAAATGGAAAAGTAAAACAGAGATTACAGTTACCCAGATTTTAAATTTTTCTTATTGCATAGAATTAGATTTTTACGAGGATTGCGGGCTTGTGATTGTCTTTCAGCAATTATTTTTTTACTGTAATTACTGTTTTTTATTATTTCACCATTAACGGTCATTTGCGCGTCATTTTCGAGGGAAAAAAGTTAGGTTTTTACAAAAACCGCTACAACAAGTTGGAGAATGGCCAATTTTAAAAATAAATAGTTTATGGTATAAGTCGATCAAAACAGTTGACTTTTTGAATGTTTTAGATTATTTTAATCATTTCTTGACTCGACACGGTCTAAAATGTAACTGTTATTTTACATGATAGTTTGGAGCTCTTTTAGACTATGTTTTTGTTTTGACATGACAATTTGTAGTTGCTGTTGAGAGTGAGAAACAGTCTCCCTCTGCAGAATCTATCGACGAGCTACATTCTTTGTACATTTTAAATGTGAAGTTACTTCAATGTGTTTCTTTTTGTTAGCTTTTATGCTTTTTTGCAGACTTCACAGTTTCACATCTGCATACTAAATTTTTTTACCAGAAAAGCTGACGAGTATTAACGAGTCAACTTGCAATATTCAATACATTTTATAGGTTTTGAATGAAAACTAAAACCAATGAACAGTTATGCATAATTGGCTTTACTGCTTCTTACATTGTTTATCATTAAGATATTTTTCTTTTTAAAACTTTCAACGTAAACTTGCACACATTGAACAAGATCACCTCAACACAAGTAGAGAAAAATCAAAATTTAGGATTTAGCATATAGCTGCTAGAATTTTCAAGTTGTACATTTACTCACCAACCAAAAAACTCCTGACTTTTTTTACTTTTGATCAAATTATTGTCAGTTTTCGCTCACTAATTATTCAAAAATTTCCTCCAATGATGAAAGGAGTTACATTTATTTTTATTGATAACATCCTGTATCAGTCTTTGGCAAAGAATATTTCTTCTTGATTTATTTTCCTGCTACAACTTAATTTTGAAGGAAAGGAGGCGCGGCAGTGGTTTTTAGCATCATTTGCCACAATGGATGTATTGTTTTAGTTTTGGAATGTCAGCACCATTAACATTCATTGATTTGCTATTGTAGCAGCACAGGCGCTTGACTTTTGCAGAAAAGAAACCTCCGAGTCAGAAAATGGGCAACTTGTGCAAAAGCTATCCCCAGGTATATAATGTATCAATCAAAACAGTTACTTTCCTATATGGGTTAGACCATTTCAACAACTCCTTTAAATTTACACGAAGTTGAGTACACGTTTCTTATATAGATGTGATCATTTTAGCTGCAGTTGCAGAGAGTGGAAAACAGTCTCTGTCTACGGAATCTATCGGTGAACTCCATTTTTTTGTCTTTTTTGTTTCTGCAGCTACTTTATTGCGTTGTTTTTCTTCAGCTTTTTGTCCTCTTTTTGCTAAGGAGTTCTATGAAAGCTCTTGTCCATTGAAATATAAATTGTCATGACTCGTGGTTGCTGTACAATATATGTTAATAAGAATCTAGTAGCCAACAATTCATTCAATGAATGTCAACTCTTTTTAAAGCTCAAAAGTCGCCAAAATATGTGACTAAAAAAAAAGGTAACAATGTGTATGTAATAACATTGTTCGTGGGCCGTAAACGAAATATTTTTCTCTAAAACAATCATAATCACTGATTATAATCTGATCTAAGGAAAAGACCAGTCTAAATTTATCAACAGATGAACAGGGAACTGTTAACCTATACTCTAGGAAACAGATGGCTCTTCTTATTATATTGACGTATAACAATACTATTTTGTATATACAACTTCAATTGGAAATTATTTTTCTTGAAACTATGTGAGTAACGCATGATTGCATTCATCAATTTACTGTATGGCTCCAAATTGACATTCCACTTTATACCGATTGACCTATTATCACCTGTGTTTTCTGTAATCTTTGCTATGAAGTTTGTTTAAACATCTTTGATACGGTTATTTCTTTTTTCTGACGATCGGCTTGTCTTAATTTATTTCCTTTTGCATTTTGTATTATGTTTTCATTTAAAGCCTATAAGCTGACCTTTTAGTCAGGCTACTTACATTTCCTGCAATAGTTGCGGTAAAATAGTACATAGTTCTTCGTACAAGCACTACCTTATCTCATCTTAAATTGTCTTCTCTTTAGGCTGGCTCAAATTGATGAATTATGAAATATCTGATTTTCAAAAAATGTGAAATAAAAAATAAAATAGAGTTAGAGAGTCTAAGCATTCAAATAGACACCTTATGCTTGCATGCAGAGCTTTCTAATCACTGTTTACGATTTGCAAGAGTTTTTTTGGTTAAAATTGTCTGCAAAAACTCTAAAATGACTTTTGCGTTACAATAAAAACTCAAGAAATAAGTAACGCATATGATAATTGTTTTAGTGGAAAGTCAAGAGCGCACGATACTTGATCCTATAGAAACTATGGATGCCAAAAGTGAAAGTTTGAGGGCTTCATCTGAAGGCATCCGTGAGTTTTATTTGACTAAAAGCATGAATGTTAACATGTTGGACAAAGTTAGACTTATTGTTACTAAGCAAAATTGAGCAGTACGATATAGGGCACAAGTGACCAAGTTTTGTATTTTATTACATAGAATCCCCATTTTTCTACAATTGAAAGTTTAATTTTCTTCTAACTGTCAGATTTTACCGCCAGTACTGTTATCTACTATTCATTTACGGGATATTAGCACCACTTACGGTCGTTTGTATGTCATTGTAGCAGCGCAACAGCTTGATTCTTACAGAATCGATCATAAACAGTGGGAAAATGGCCAAAGTGAAAAAGAACTAGCCCAAGGTATAAGTCAATAAAACAGTTGTCTTTGTGACTGAGTTATAATATTTTAGTGCCACGAATAGTCAGCGTTCAAAATGTATTTCTCATTTTTCATGATAAATTGCAATATTTTACACAAACTAAGGAGAAAATGAATTCATTGACTCCAATTAAAACTATTAATAGTTCAACTTCAGTTTGGCTTACTCATTAGCCAAACAGCTCTGCTGGCCACGAAAAAGTTTAGATTATTTTATGATGTTTTGTTCTCGTAGAAATATTTTTTTAAGAAAAAATTATCCGATTGGTTTATTTCCCGCATGCAATTTGAAGTCTTGTAGAAATTGAAGCTTTCCAATTTTCGGTTATTGACTAGTTTTCATCATAAATTGCAATACTGGTCTTCATTGTTTTCTGTCCAATTTCTGGTCTGAGTTGTCTGTAGCTGCGTACTCCGGGGTACTGAGTTGCGACAAGAGGTTTGTACAAACAAGTACAGCACCGATATCAACGTACGCAGGGTCGGGGTTATAGATGCGGGGCCAGTAGCGCTTTGTGGCAGGCCCAGTATCCAAAGAGACAGGGCCGGTATCAGGAATGACAGGGCCGGTATCAGAAAAGTGCTAACAAACTTTTTTTTAACAAATATGTAGTAGGGAGAAAAAAAAATTGAAGTGTTGCATGTAGAGTATAGTTATTCAAGTTTTTAAATTGTACAGTTACTCACTAATCTCACTCCTCCAGTTATTGATTTGATTCAATATTGGCACCTCGACTAGCTACAGTGTTATTGTGCCTCGGGCCCCAACATTTTCTCTGCTGCCAACTTTTTTCCATTTTAATTTTTTTCTGTTGAGATGAATAAAACAAATAAACAAATCTGTTTGTTTGATGTAAGTGAATTTTCCTAGATGTCAACAAAGTTCTCTGTTTTCTTCGTCCTTGTACGCGGCTTCTGAATACCCTAGTATGCTTGTGACAAGGATATTTTGTGTAACTTTTGCAGGATAATATCTGAACATTACATTTTTTAGAATTAAATATAAAAAGGCGGGGTTTTGTTGAAATCCCTAAAAACTCCAATCTTGACCCGAAACACCCTCAAAGTAAGTTTCATACAATAGTACTCATCTAGTTTTGGTTATGTTGAAACTGCTTGGTTTATCTCTGGAATACAAACATTTTTTTACAACTTCAGGATTGGATTTTTTTTAGCAACCATTTTTTACTATAAATACTTTTTGTCTATTGCCGTACTTACCGAATACCGACACCATTCATGCTCATTTGTATGATATTGCAGCAACACAAGAAATTGACCTCCAAAGAAATGAAACTTGCGAGTTAGGAAAAAGCCTTGTTGAGAAAGAACTGGCACCAGGTAAAGTCCAATCAAAACAATTATTTTTGTTGGATTAGGGTTTTTTGATAATTCATTAAAATTGAGATAAAGTTTAGTATGCACTTCTTATTGGGGGAGGATATTTTTAACTGCTGCAGAGAATGGGAAACTGTCTTGCCCTGGAGTGTCTGTAGAGAAAGAAGTAGCCAGAGGTAAAAATCAATTGAAGCGATTAGTTTCTTAAGCAGCTCAAACCATTTCAATAGTTTCTTAAAGTTTACATGAAGCTTAAAATTTTATTTCATATTGTTATATGAAAATTTGTAGCTGCTGCAGAAATTGGGAAACAGTTTCTCTTTGGAGAACCAATTGGTGAGCTATATTCTTGGTACTTTTAGATGGTAAAGTTAGTTCAATGCGTTCCTTTCTGTTACATCATATGCATTTTGTTTTACTACACTTCACAATTCCTCAGAAACACCAGTCTACTGTAAATGTTCATTGAGCAGTATGCAACAGAGTTGATAGGGCTTGTTATGCCCTCTGTCAATCAACATTGTTTTGCTTGAAGCCAAATATCAGCACAAAAGGCTTACTCAGTTTAAAAAAAATCAATTGGTAAATTGCATTGTTGTTCTTAGGTTGCAAATTAAAATGAACACTAGTAAACTTTAGTCCATTATTATGCATTTTCTTAAGTTTTTTGCATCGTTTATAATTACCGGTTAATTATTTATAAATTAGTTGAAACAGATTTGCATGCATTGAACGGGACCATTCCAACACAAATAAATAGTAGCCAAATCTGTCAGTCAGTGTTTTGATTAAAAATTGGTCTGAAAGAAAATCTGTCCACTTTGAGTGAAGCTTAATTAATCGAACTGAAGCTCATCGTTGTTTATCCTTGTTGTATGCAATATCTGCTTCCTCCATCATTCATTTATCTACAGTCATTTTTTAAGTCAATCTAGTGGGATTTATGACAGGTGACATTTGAATGCCTTTTTTCATTTTAGAATCAAATGCAAACAGCTTGAGTTGCAATGACAACACTAAGAACTCTGATCTTCATCCAAATGAACCTCGAAGTAAGTACCCTATAACGGTGCTTGTCGCAGCATTCATAATCTCACAATTTGAATAATACGGGACTCAAGATCATTTCGAAACCCCACTTTTCAACAGTTTTATGAACTGAGGCGAGGAATTGATTTGAGTTCATCATTTAGATACCAAATACTTGATTTGACATCACTAGAAATACTTCAAAAGTGATTTGGAAAATAAGAATACTCCATTGTGTGCGGGAAAAACACCTAAAAGGTCTCCTTCATCTTGGTGTAATTAACAGCTTTTTGACCACTGGACCCAAGCAGTATTAGATCAACTGGCACGTTCTCCATTGCTAGCGAGTTATTTTTTGGCATTCATATTTTTTAAATGATTAAACTACATTAACGTATGGTATATTTTAATGTTTCAAACCGAAAGATCAAGTCATTCCAATGGGAGTTCACTACTCAGATTTAACTAAAAAACTTCTATGTTTTGAAATGATTTGGTTCATTTTTCTTCTATTGAATTTGGTCTTTCTAGCTGGTTTGGGAGAATTTGAAAATTTCTTAGCTACTAGAGAGGAGAGGTGGTTTGGTTCAGTCAAACTATGTTTTCAACGTAACCAAAGTATGTGTCTCTTGATTTTATTTACTTGGCCTAAAATTATAGAAGTTATTTAGTTTCACTCTTCAGTCAAATAGCCACTTTCCATGACGCAACGCCGTAACGCTACGCCATAGCGCCACGGGTTTTCCCCTCTTGGAAATGAGTATATCGCTACTGAAGTCGTGATGATGTGGCGCTATCGAAGGTCGCTACTAAGTAGCGACTTATAATCGCGCCAGACCACTGAAGCGTTATGGAAATAGGGAATGCCGTAGCGCTACTGGTTTGCGCATGTGTGTATTGTATTTCCAGCATCACTGCAGTCAATATAATTAAATAATTTGGACAAAAATTTCAGTGATATGAGACAGTTGCCTTTCAAGACCACTTATATTAATTAAAAATGATGCAGAATTAGTGATCACAAATATATTTGTGTTTTATTTTATATTATTTGTTTTTTTCCTTATTTTAGATATTGCTAATAATGAAAATTAAATAACAATAAGTAATTAAATAATAATAAAAATAAAAAATTATTTTGAGTTTAATAAATAAATTACACATCAGCCAAGCACTGCTGCTTCAAAATTTTATCTCTGGAGTATGTAGCATTAGATGAAACAAACACAAGAAAAGCATTTAAGACCAATTGTTTGTGGAAACAATTTTCCTTCATACAGTAGTTTCACTCTTTGACTCATTAGCTCAAAGTCGCGGTTGACTCGCTAATTAGGGTTCATGACCTTTGGGCTTTCTGTAATTGCTAGCTCATGGAAAAGCGTGATGGTTTATCACTATTGACAAGCACTGAGCCATGACACCATTATGTAGCGCTACATGGAAAGTTAATAAAACATCTCCTCTGGCATTCAGGGATACTACATTTGTTTTTACTGCTTTCATCTTATAGAAATGTCCATTGAACAAAGGGTTCCTGTTTGATTTATTTCCAGTTTACAACTTTCAGTTTTTTAGGAATGCTGAAGTATACTTGTTGTAGTATTGTGCACAATTCTTTGTATAAGCTTCTTTAATCTTAAATCGTATTTTCTATAATGTGCTTCACTTAAAATTTCTGGAAAATTCTCTGGCTTTCAAGGTTTGTAATGGAGAAAACGATTATTTGACTTTAGGCCCCGTTTACACTGGTGTGCTATGCACACTATGTAAAATGTGAACACCGAAGTTTGCAGCGAAAACGCCAGCTGTCCAGATAAGCTCCCACCAATACCGGTTCCGTTTTGTTGCAAGACTAAAGCGGCGCCCAAGGTGTTTTAATGCGAATTCACAACTAATGCGCTAAACAAACGATCGTCTTAACAGGCACTTTGGTGCGGACCAGTACTTAACCGTAGCTATTAAGAATTTTTACCGCCTTTTGTAGCATATTAGTGTACTAGCTTAAGCGGTCAAATAGGCACTCAATGTTGCCACTGAGCTTTATAATCATGATTTACTTTTTAACTCAGTTTCTTTAGTTAAAAACACCTGCAGCGATTTTAAAACAACACTTTTGTTACAATAACAACCCAAGAAATAAGTGACGCGTGTGCTAATTGTTTTAGTGGAAAGTCAAGAATACACAGAGCTTGATCTTATAGAAACTATGGATGCTAAGAGCGAAATTTTAATGGTTTCATCTAAATACATCCGTGAGTTTTATTTGACTAGAAACACGACTGCGAGCATTTTGGATACCATACAAATTTACACTTGCTATTACTAGTCAAAATTGAAAAATAGAACACAGAATACAGTTACCCAGTTTTAAGTTCTGTTTTTTGCATAGAATTATTTTTTTACGAGGATTGCAAACTCGTAATTCTCTTTCAGCAATTTTTTTTCACTTTTTCACTGTTATTTCTTATTTCACTTACGGAATATTAGCACCATTCACGGTCACTAGTAAGTCATTTTAGCGGGAAAGAGTTAGCTTCTTACGAAAACCACCATAACGAGTTGGAAAATGACCAATTTGAAAAAAAAACTAGCCCAAGGTATAAGCCGATTGAAACAGTTGATTTTTTTGATGGGTTAGATTATTTTCATAATTTTTTCAATAGACAAGTCTAAAATTTATTTTTTATGTGGAACTTTTTAATCCTTCATTTCCCATTTTGATATCACATTTTGTAGCCGCTGTAAAGAGTGGGAAACAGTCTCCCTCCTCAGAATTTATTGGTGGGTTACACTCTTAGATTCTTTTTATTAGCTTTTATTGGTTTTGTAGACTTCACAGTTCTGCAGAAGTTTGTGTCTCTCTAACAAACTTTTGCTAAACAACATGAAATAAAAGAAAATTTTACCAAACAAACCGACGAGTATTAACAAGTCAACTTGCAATATTTAGTACATTTCATCGTCAACAGAAGTAGAGAAAAACCAAAATTACACTTGAATTAAGCGTATAGCTAGAATTTTCAAGTTGTACACTTACACTCCAACAAAAATACTCCGCAGTTGTTTTACCTTGGATCAATTTATTGACAGTCTTCGCTCACTAATTATTCAAAAATTTCCTCCAATGATGAAAGAAATTACATTCATTTTTATTGATATCTTCATGTAGCAATCTTTGGAAAAGATTATTTCTTCTTCATTTTTTTTTCCGTCTACAACTTAATTTTCTAGGAAAAGCGACGTGGCAGTGACTTTAGCATCATTTGCAGCACTAGTTTCGAAATACCAACACCTTTAACATTCTTTGGTTTGCTATTGCAGGGGCACAGGAGCTTGACTTTTGCAGAAAAAAAACCACCGAGTTAGAAAATGGGCAAGTTGAAAACGAAGTAGCCCCAGGTATGAGTCAATCAAAACAGTTGACTTTATAAATAAGTTGAAAAATTGTGATAATTTCTTGAATACACAAGGTCTAAAATGTGTTTTTTGTTTTCTATGACAGTTTGTTACTTTTTAAAACTTGATTCTCTGTTTTGCTGTGACTATTTGTAGCTGCTGTTGACAGTGGGAAACAGTCTCCCTCAGCAGAGTCTATCGGTGAGCTACATTCTTTGTACATTTTGATGGTGAAGTTACTTCAATGGGCTTCTTTTTCTTAGTTTTTATTCTTTTTTGTAGACTTCATAGTTCTACAGAATTTGGTGTATCTTACAAAATTTCGCTAAACCGCATGCAAAGAAATAATTTTTTACCGGAAAAGCTGACGAGTATTAATAGGTCAATGTGTAATATTTAGTACATTTTATAGGTTTTGAATGAAAACTAACGCCAATTAACTGTTATTCATCATTGCCTTTACTGCTTCTTACAGCGTTATCATTAGTATATTATTATTTCTGAGACATTCAACATAGATTTACCCACATTCAACAAGATCACATCAGCACAAGTAGAGAAAAACCAAAATCAAAGATTTCAAATTTAGCTGCTGGAATTTTCAAGATGTGCGTTTACTCACCAACCAAAATACTCTTGAATTTTTTTGCTTTTAATCAAATTATTGACAGTTCAATTAGATTTTCGCTCACTAATTATTCAAAAATTTCCTCCAACAATAAAAGACATTGCATTTATTGTTATTGCCATCATCCTGTAGCAATCTTTGGAAAAAAAGGTAATTCTTCTTGGTCCATTTTCAGCCTACAGTGTACTTTTCTAGAAAAAGCGGCGTGGCATTGATTTTCAGCATCATTTGCGTCACTGAATTTGTTATTTTACTTTCGGAGTACCATTGCCATTAATACTTATTTGTTTGCTATTGCAGCACAGGAGATTGACTTTTGTAGAAAAGACACATGTGAGTTAGAAAGTGGGCAACTTGAGCAAAAGCTATCCCCAGGTAAAGTTCAATCAAAACAATTACCTTCCTAAATCGGTTAGACTACTTCAAGAACTCCTTGAAACTTATACATAGTTGAGAATGCATTTCTTATATAGATGTGATAATTTGTAGCTGCAGCAGCAAAAAGTGGGAATCAGTCTCTGTCTACAGAATCTATTGGTGAGCTGACTTTTTGTCCTTTTTGATATTGCAGTTATTTTATTACGCCGTTTCTCTTTAGCTTTTTTGTACTCGTTTTGCTAAACCATTCTGTTAAAGCTCCAGTCTATTGAAATATAAATTCTCATGACTTGTGTTTGCTGTACAATATGCAATAATATCAATCCAGTGGGAAACAGTTCACGCATTGATTGTCATATTTTTTCAGAGCTCAAAGATCGATAATTTTAGGGGCTGAACCAATAAGTGAACAACGGGTGTTTAATAACATTGTTTGTGGTTCGTAAACAAAACATCTCACTAAAACAATCATAATCAGTGATTCTAATCTGATCTATGTAAAAGACCAGTCTAAAATTATCAACATATGATGTATTATTGTGGGAGCTGCTAACCTGTACTATAGAAAGTATATGACGCTCTATGTAATATTGACTTATCTTAATATAATTTTGTAAATACTGTTTTAATTGGAAATTATTTTTCTTAAATTTAGCTTAGTAACGAATATTTGCATTTATCAATTTACTGTATGACTCAAAATTGACATTCCAATTTATATTAATTGGCCTATTATCACCTGTGTTTTCTGTAATCTTTTCTATGAATTTCGTTTAAGTATTTTCAATGCGTTTATCATTTTTTCTGACAACCAGCTTGTCTTATTTTATTTCCTTTTTCATTTTGTATTATGTTCTCATTCAAAGCTTCTAAGCTCACCCGCTAGTCAAGCTATTTACATTTCCTGCAAGAGTTGTGGTGAAATAGTACATAGTTTTTCGTACAACCACTACCCTATCTCATCTTAAATTGTCTTTTTTCAAGATAGCTACAATTAAAGAACTATCATTCTCTGATTTTCTAGAAATAAAAAAGAAAAAAAAAGACAAATAAAGAGTCGTAAGCCCTGGTCACACGAGACCGAATCTCTGACGAAACTGTCAACGAAACTATTTTTTCAAGCCCAGCGAATTTGTTGCTGAGCAAACCGAGCAAATATTTCAGTTTCGTCGTGATCAAGCAATGCTAGGTTTGGGAAAATCTTCGGTTGCGATGCTTGCATGTGATTGGACCAATGGACCAGATAAGCTCATTAATAGGTTTATTTTCTATGTTCTGTTATCGGCTGGTCTCCAATGTCAGGGTCATTCACAACGAACGCATGGTTTCCATAGTAGTAGCACATTTGTTTTTTGAATAAATAATTATTTATTATATTATATTCTCAATGAGTTTTAAATAAATGAAAGATAATAATAATATTAAATTATAATCAAACAATTGGAATAGTACTGACTGGTCAAGCTTAGCTATTCCAAACATCAAAAATAATAATAATAATAATTCTTCCATGCTTTTACATCACGCAGTAAAGTATGAGTAGGCCCGCGCACAAAACGCAATCCTCTGTCATTGGATGAAACTAGTGATCGCTAGGCGTAACGAACTAATTATAGTTCTCGTGTGACCAGTACAACGAAACTATTATCGTTGCACCTCGGCGATTTTCTAAAATATTTTCGTTATAGTTTCGTTTATCAGTCTCGTGTGACCAGGGCATAAGAGTCTAAGCATTCAAATAGACACCTAATGCTTGCATGCAAAGCTTTTTAATTGCTGTTTACATTTTGCAAGAGCTTTTTTGGTTAAAATTGTCTGCAAAAACTCTAAAATGACTTTTGTGTTACAATAACAACTCAAGAAATAATTAGCGCATATGACAATTGTTTTAGTGGAAAGTCAAGAGCGCATAAAACTTTATCCTATAAAGACTATGGATGCCAAAAGTGAAAGTTTGAGGGATTCATCTGAAGGCATCTGTGAGTTTTGTTCAACTAAAGTCATGAATTGTAACATGTTGGACAACGTACAAAGTTTGACTTATTGTTACTAAGCAAAATTGAAGCGCAAAATATAGTGTACAAGTAACCAAGTTTTTAACTTGTGTTTTATTACATAGAATCCCCATTTTTCTATCATTGAAAGTTTAATTTTCCTCCAACTGTTAGATTTTACCACAAATACTGTTATTTACTGTTCATTTAAGGGATATTAGCACCACTTACGTTAGTTTGTATGTCATTGCAGCAGTGCAACAGCTTGATTCGCGCAGAAACAATCACGAACAGTTGGACAATGGTCAAAGTGAAAAAGAACTAGCCCTAGGTATAAGTCAATAAAACAGTTGTCTTTGTGACTTAGTAATAATATTTTAGTTTCATGAATAGTCAGCGTTTAAAATGTATTTCTAATTTCCCATGATAAATTGAAATTATTTTTTAAAACTTAGTTTTACAGTCTGATATGACAATTTGTAGCTGCTGCAGAGAGTGGGAAACAGTCTCCCACTACAGAACCTACTGGTGAGCTACATTCTTTATATTTTTAGATGGTAAAATTGATTCATTGTGTCCCTTTGTTTAGCTTTTGTTTGTTCCTTTTACTACACTCGCAATTCAACAGAAATTCTGGTCTCTTGAAAGTTTTCGCTGAACAGCATGCAATAAAAACGTTTTCTGCCAGATGAACGAATCGAGGATAAAATAATCATTGAGCATCTTTTAATATTGTTAAAAGATTGTGAATGAAAATTAAATGGTAATAAACTGTAATTTATCACTATTCTTTTACTGCATCCTACATCAACTATGATTAGCAGTCAATTATTTACGTATTGTTCACAAAAAAATCTGCACGCATTTTAAAAGATAGCGTCGACACAAGTGGAGAAATCAAAATCAAAAAGTTGTTAACACCGGAACTTTTATATTTTACATTTAATCAATAACCAAAATTGTCAGTCAGTGTTTGGATTTAAAATTGAGCTCAAGGAGTCTGTTTGCTGTTTATGAAGTTTCAGCAATGGAATTGAAGTTCATTGATTTTTTCCGCGTTATATACACTTTTAGCATCGTTAATAAGTAATCTGAACACAACAATATGCCTGTCACGAGGCTTTAAAGTGTAATTTATGAAGGGTGATATGTGAAAGCTTTTTAATTGTTTTAGATTCAAATGTGATAAACTTGAGATCCACTGACAAAGCTGCAAATTCTGATCTTTACCCACATAACCCTCCAAGTAAGTGTGCCATAATGCCGTTCATGACAGCATATACCGGCTAACAGTTTGAGCAATTTGCAATTCAAATCTCCTGCAAATCAACATTTCACGATCATTGATGAATCGAGGCGAAGGTTTGATTTAATGTTATCATTTAGTCACAAAAACCTGGATTTGATATTCCTAGAAATAGTTTGAAGGTGATTTGGGGACCATTACTTTTTCGGCGTGCATGTCAAAACAACATTTCCAGCGTCTCTTTTATAATGATGTAATTAAACAGCTTTTTTTGACACTCGAACGAAGCGTTATTGTGTACAAGTGAGAAGTTTCTGTTGCTAGATAACTATTATTCCGTATTGAAAGTCTCTGAATCATTGAATATTTTTAACCTGTCCTATAGCCTAATGTTTTTTTAAGTCGCAATACGCTACTCTAATTTTACTAAAAAATGGTTATAGTGTGAATTTATTGGATCTGCTTTTTTTATATGGTCTTGTTATTCGGTTTCAATTAACAGAGCTTTTATTATTGACTTGATCTCTCATTTGATTTCTCCATACTATATTTTATACAAACTGAGGAGAAAATGAATTCATTGACGCCAATTAAAACTATTGTTAGTTCAACTTAATTTTGGCATACTCATTAGCTAAACATTTCTGCTGGCAACGAAAAAGTTTAGATTATTTCTTGATGAATTTTTGTTCTAGTACTCTGTTTTTTTTTTAAAGAAAAGTATCCGATTGTTTTATTTCCCGCATGCAACTCAGAGTCTTGTAGAAATTTAAGCTTGGCACTTTTCTGTTATCGACTAGTTTTGATCATACATTGCAATACCGGTCTTCATCATTTTACTAACAGAACACACTTCACAGGCAGTCATTTGTTTATCATTGTAGTGTCACAGTAGGTTGGATTTTACACTAATGACAATTATGAGTTAGAAAATGGCACATTTGAGAAAGACATTAGTAATTCAAGACAATTATTTTCAGATGCTTTTGACTATTTCAATCATTTGTTGAAGTTTAGTTAATGTTTAGATTGCTCTGCTTATTGTGTTGTGAAAACTTGTAGCTGCTGCAGAAAGTGAACCGCAGTCTCCCTCTACAGAGTCTATTGGTGAGCTATATTATTTGCATTTTCTGATGCTGAAATTGCATTACTGTGTTTGTTCCTTATGTTAGTTTTTGTGTGATTTTTTTGCTGTAAAATTCTGCGGTAGTCCCTGTCCACTGATATAAAACTAGCAACTGATGTTTGTTATGCCACATGCAATTAAACTGATCAGATCAGCGATGAGTTCAATTAATATATATTATTAGTAAATATTAGGTTTTTCAGAGCTCAAAGATCGCAGAAAGTATTTCAAAGAAAAGAAAGTGACCAATGAGTTTTTATTAACCTGGTTTTTAGGTTGCAAATAAAATATAACACTAAACCCATCATCATAAGTGGTTACGTTGGCTCTTTGTAAAAGATTGGCTCAAAATCCCAACAATTCAGTTGTTATAGAGGACATCATGAAACTATAATAGACAAATGATTACTTTATTTACTGCAGTTAAAGATGTTGTTTTCAATATTTTGCGATTACAGTATTAAAAACGTGCTTTATTTAGCAAATATAGTTTAGTAATCAGTATTTAAGTTTATTAAACAGGGAACTTGCTCAAAATTGACACTTCAATTGACACTGGTTGATTTACTGATGCCTGTTCTTTTTTGTTTTTTTTTTCTATGAGCACGTGGGGAGCATTATTTATGTTTTTTATCTTTGTGTGACTAATAGCTTATTTGTATTTCGCTTTTTTCCATCTGATACTATGTTCTACCTGAAAGTTTTTAAACTAATCAGTAGTTTATCCTCTTTGGTTATCTGAAAAATTTTCCTAGATTTTTACACATTTCCTGTTAAAGCCACCTACCTTTCCCATTTTAAACAGACTTTTTAGGATGGCTTCATTGAGGATTTTTAAACTTTTCAAAACTTAACTGTATTGGAATCATTTGAGTTTTTCCATAGAATCTAGTTTCTGGTAGTTTCGGACAGCTTCGGTTGCCAAGCACGTGTAATTTTGAGCAGTTGCATTACTGAACATTAAACAAACCTATAATCAAAAAATCCAACTTTAAGTTGCTCTTTTCTAAAAAAAATACAGAGCTGCAATAATTTGTGATTTTCTGGGAAAATGATTTTGAACACAATCAAGGCTACAAACATTAAAGCTCATCCTAACTGGTAACTTTCCTTTGAGCCTTAAACATCTTCACTCTGCGTGATGATGTGTGTAAAGTTAGTTTTTTCACATCAATTAAACCGATAGAAAGTTGTTATCTTTTTTTCTTTTTGTTATCATGCTCTGAATTTCCATGTTGTTAAAAGAATAAAATGTTAATTGAAGTTATATTTTTTAGGCAATCAAATAGGTGCACAAGGCTCGCATTTTTGGAGCTTTCTAACAAGTGCTGCGTTGGTTAAATTTTCTGCAGTAACCATTGTGTAACAATGACAATGCAAGAAATAAGTGATGCATAAGACAATTGTTTTAGTCGAAAGTCAGAACTGCACAGAACTTGAGCCTACAGAAACTATGGATGTCACAGATGAAAGTTTAATTGTTTCATCGCAGGATTTCTGTGAGTTTTATCCATTTGTAAGAAAGCCTGACAAGGGGTTGGGATTTTGAGAAATTACATTTATTAGTCACCAAAGTTGAGACTGAACGCTAAGGATAGTCACCCAGTTTTTGAGCTGTACCTTTAGTGGCTACAAAAAGGATTTTGGTTAGTGCTTTGACTCAAAATCAAGTTCAACAGAATACTATTTACTTTCTATTAATATATTTAATAACAAAAAGTTGTTTGTTTGTTGTAGTAAGTATGCAGCTACGCCTTCCTTTATTAAGTTGAATTGCTCACTCCTCCCGTTACGAGACTATTCAATGTAACTGTGAGATGTGAAAATTTTTTTTTTAATTCTGAACCCAAAAACACTCGATTTAACTGCACTAGAAATAACCTAAAATATATTTGGAGATAGATGGTATTTCTGCAAGTACTGCGAACATGCACCTCCAATGCGTCTTTACTGAATTAAATAAGTTCTTTTGACACTCAATAATGGGTATAATAAGCAAAAAGTTTTTTTTATTGTCAGTGGATTATTATGCCATACTCATATTTTTGGAACTATTGCACTATATTAATCTATCAAAACTTTTAGTTAATGTTTTGAAAATTATTTCAAATCACGGAACAGTACTCTGATTTGACCAGATAATTGCGGTGTTTGGACTGACTTAGTTTTTGCTTTTTACTTTGGTATTGCCATTTCTTCTGAGCTGTTTGGAATTGTTTTTGGTAATGAATGACTAATGATTAATAGCAAATGATTATACTAATGAGCTGTAAGTTGCCAAATTCAAAAATAAAACAGCTACAGTGATTTTTTTTGGTCAAATAATTTTTAACACAGTCTGTGCTTCTCACATTAACGCTAATCCTAATCAGTCACTTTTCTGTAAGTTTTACATCCTTTTTCTATGCATGACAGTGTATAGAGTTGATTTTATTGTATTACAAATAAAATGTTCATTAGGAACTTTGTTGTTACGCTTTCAGTTTTTGATTTTTTGTTCACATAAAGCAATGCTTTTTGCCAGAAGGTAGTTGATACATTTTAGTAAGCAATTCATGCTTACTCGTAGAACTTTTTAATCATTGCCCATTTTTGGACAGCGCTACACTCATTAAAGAGCCTGCAGCTGTTGTAAAATGACTTACAGTTACAATGAAAATGCAAAGATTAATTAATGCTTAGATCAACTGTTTTAGTGGAAAGCCAAGAATGCACAGAACTGGAGCCTATGGAAACTATTGATGTTACCATTGAAAGTTCGAGAACCTCATCTCAAAAACTCTGTGAGTTTTATGTGGTCATAAACCAAACTGTGGAAATGTCGAATAATTGTGAAGTTAAACTTATTCTTAGGTTTTTTAAGAAAAAATATAGTTTGTTTATGTTTTTATTTTACAATTCTGGTTGAAACGAACCATAGGTTTGAATTTTTATTGCACCTAAATTATTATTTATGAACACTTTAGACAATTTTATGCAAACCGCAGCAATGATATGTTTTTGAAGTCAGGAAATGTTTAAAGAAAGATCATGCAATATAATATTTCATTAAACTTTTGTTCAGTAGACTATTTTCATTTGACAAAATGTGACGAGCTAAAGAGTTTCAAATAATTTAAAACTAGTGTCTTGTAATCATTTTGGCTAGCAGTTGCTTCTAATACAGAAAAAGTTTTTTGCACAATCCATTTCCACCAAAGAAGGAGATTTATCATGGTTTAGAATCCTGGTATTTTTTATTTTGCTTACCAAGTACCAGTACAACTCATGGTCAATTTTTTGCTATTGTAGTGGAACAGGAGCCTGATTGTCAGAGAGATAGCAACTATGAGTTAGCAAATGACCTACTTGAGAAAGAACTAGCCCCAGGTATAAGTCAATAATAACAAATATTTTTTAGATTGTATCAACAGTTTGTCAAAATTTAGATAATATTTAGAATGCAGTTCATAATGTGATATAACCACTTGTAGCAGCTGAGGACAGCGGGAAACAGCATTCTTCCACAGAACTTACTGGTGAGCTACAATCATTGCACTTTTTATGCCAAAGTTGCTCCAGTGTGTTGCTTTTTCTTAGATTTTATCCACTCTTTTTGTTTCACTAAAACTTGTACAAATTTTTGTGTCTGCTGAAAATCTTTATTAAACATTACATAATAAAAAAGCCTCTGAGTAATATTGATAATCATTTACATTGTTCGGAATACGAGGATCAACAAAAAAAAACTGACAATCAATTCCAAAAATTGAAGAGGCGCTCATTAATATTGTTTTTAGGTTGTTACATAAAGGATTTATAGTAATATTTGATGTTTTGCGGAGAAGAATATAGCAATGGTAAACTTTCAAAGCTACACAATTTTGAAAATTACCACTAATGCCATTGCACCATAACCCACTACTATTTTTATTGCTTCTTATATAATTTATAAATATTTGTTATCATTTATAACTTACTCCAAACAACTTTGAACACCTTAGAAAAGATCATTCTAACATTTCAATCTGCACAATGCTTCTAGTTGCGCACATGTTTGTATTTGGCTTGTTAGTTAACATTTGGGCAACTCAATAAGTAATAGTCTTTTACCAGGTTTAGACAACGACTTGTCGGGTTTTTATGCTGAAGTTTTCTTGCAAAATTTCCATTGCAGGCTCTGAAGATGATTGCTACATTGTCGAAAGGAAAGACTTCAATTTTATGAAACCTACTGAACGGCCAACTGGTAAATATTTCAGTTATGAAACCTCTTCTGTATTTTAAGTAACTCTGAAGTATATGTAGTTTAGGTTTCATAAGGAACTGTTATGTCGTATGGTTTAGGAGAAAAAGGTTTCCAACAGCCTGTCATCAGGTATCATTTTGGAAAACTGGTGGTTAACTTATAACACACCAGTCTTAAAAAATTATTCCTAGATTTTATTTTCCTTTTGAGTCAATTTTGCACTCTGTGTCTATGGCAGTCAGAATTTTTGGGTCTCATAGGCTTTAAACCTACTACTTGGCTGAAGAACTAGGTTGGTAACCTTTCGTTAGCCTGAATTTTTACATACTGTAACATGAATTTGAGATAGTAGTGAAAAATTCAGCTTTCCGATGAAACCCCAGTTAGAATTCAAACTTGGCAGCCAAGATTTTTACTCAAAAGAGTTTTCAAGTGGATCAAATCCATTAAAGGACAGCCAGTAGATGCTCCTGCGTTATAAGCAAAAGCATAGACTTAATTTTCCAGCAAAACTAGAGTTGTTTTTTAATTTAGCTTGTTTCAATATTTGGGTTTTCCACAATTAACAAGGTCATTTCTACTTTTAAAATGTACATTTACATGTAACTTGCTTTTTATTAAGTGGCATGTAAGGAAAAGCCAAATTTTGATGGGTAGAATTTAAGTTACAACCATTTTAATTTTTAAATTTCACAGTTAATGTTTTGGTCAGTAGTTTGATTAAAAATTGATCTCATAGAAAGTCTGTTTAGTGTTAGTGTAGTTTAATTGATGAGAATAAATCTCTTTTCTTTTTTCCTGCCGGTGTTCAACTCCAGCTCTAGCAGTTGATATTGTAATAGATTTGCGTCCTCTATTAGCTAACACAACGGATTCTCCACTTCTCTCCTTCCACTCGCTTCAATGTCAATCTCCAACGACACTAGCAACTGCACAGAGTCCTCGACTCAAACGTACTAGTAGTGTGTTATCAATGAGTATACTTTATTATATCACAAACAAAAGAGGTGCTTACTCTATGTCAACTGCCTGCCCAAGGCACAGCAGCTCTATTTATAGAGTAAAAGGTACAGCTTCATTACCTTATAAGGCACAAACGAATGATAATACATGATACAAGGGAATTGCTAATGATAATACACAATACAGCATACAATAATAAAGTGATCCAATCATGGAGAGAGCACATGGTAGCTTGGGGCTGGACTCCAGTTCCCGCTCTTTTCTGCAACACAACTTTCCACTCCTTATAAGGGTAGACCACATCCTAGTCTGGGATCCTGAGAGAAGGAAGGCTCCGGTCTCCATTCTGTGAAGAGTATCCCTTTCAGGGAGGCACAGGTTCTTAGAATCAATGTAGTTGGATCCCGGATCGGGGTCCTGACCCGGGGTAGGTCTGGGGTAGGTTCGGGATAGCTAAATTTGATGTATACAGGGGGATAGCGACCCGAGGTAGCCGGTATCCCTTTTTCAGGGGAGGTAGGGCTCTGGCGGGGTAGTAACTCATTATTAAGAGCACCAGGGATGTACAGAGGGGGGGGGGGGGTTGGGGGGTTGCCACCATTTACTTATCATGCAAATCTCCCACAATATCAATACCCCAATCACCTGATTACTGTAGCTAGTGATGGATACCATCTCAATGCATTTGTTATTTTGTAGACTCAAACAGCAAAAGTCTGAGATGCAATGACAATACTGAGAACTTTGATCTTGACCCAAATAAGCATCCAGGTAAGTCTCTTACAATGGCAACCATCATAACATCGATTATCTTGTAGGGCAGGTTTAGTATTCTTTTAAACCAGACGGGGCAAAATACAGAGAACATTATTAATTTCTAATCCAAGTCATTTGCAAATCAACAGCTTATGTTGGTTTGGTAAGCTGAGGCAATGGTTTGATTTGACTGTTTCATTTAGTCACAAAAAACTTTGTTTGAGTTTAAAAACGAGTTAGTTTTATTGTCGACTAAAAGCTTGCGAACAGAAAATATTAATAATTATTGATTTTTCAAAATAGTGTTTAAAAGTTATCACATAACCTCACAACACTAACTGTACATCCCTGACTTTTTCCAGTCCGACCAGTTTACTCACATGATTTTATATGCGTACTATACTTGGTAGTCACCGCCAATGAATGCTCTACAGTTAGTCTAAGTGCTCAGACTCCAAAACGGATGGAGTTAGTGGCGCTCACTATCAAACTCCTCTCCTATTCTCCGTCTGAGCAAATATCGTAATTCAGCTGGAGTTATCTCCCTAGCAGTAAATTGGAGTTGTATTCCCCAAACTAAATTCAATTTCGTAGCCTTAAAGTATTTTACAAACTCGCAACAAATATCGTCATCTAGTTGAATCTAGGGCTATGCTCAAATCAGTCAAGCATGGGATTTGCAGCATTGGTTGTGCGAGTATGCGGATTAATTGCGTATGTATGTACTGACACCATGGATGAAATATAACAGGATTGCCAGCTGCGGCCGCGTAATAGAAATTTTGTGACGAGCCAAATGTAGCCGTTTGTGGGAACCGCCATACTGCTCCGAAATTTTCAAGACCACTTGGATCTCGTAATAAATATCGTTTTCTTAGAAGTTTTTACACGTCAAGCTCACGCCGTGGGCGTACTGCGCTAGTTTTGACGACTCAACTATTTTTACTTACAATACCATATCCGCTCCGAGAACAAAATTGTATATGCCAACGATAACATATATGTAATCTTTGGTATGTGGCAAACTTTATGCAGCTTCCGCTCCGAAACTAGAAAATCAGAACATCGCGTTAATACAAATATTTACGATTATTTCCCAGCTGCTATAGTAGTTTATGTTTCCGCTCCGAACAACCAGTTCAATATGGGCGCCATGGATGACTTCCCATTTGCCAAAATTGGCTACACCCCGTTCGGGTTTCTGGCAATCCTGTTATATTTCATCCATGACTGACACCGAGTCTCTTGGCAATGCTGCAGTGCATCGCCTTTTCATTGATGAATTACAGCACTGCCCTTGACTGCCTGCTATCACTACAGGTGTCAATCATTCTTTTGATAAGTAATTTCATTCGTTATGATGAATATCATGATGATAGCAAATACATGTAGAAAAGTGGTTGTCTAACTAGTAGCAAGTAGAGTAGGGGAGTAGTGGCGGTGGTAGCCTGTCTTGACAAGACAGACAGGCTTTGGCTGTGGGTACTGCTGGTCTTCTATCAAGCTAGTTATCTACTATCCTATACTCAGATCTGCCTATCCTCAACTCTCCTGCACCCAGCCAAGTGTTCTACACAACTGTTACCCTACTCTATCCAGAGATGGGGGCAAATCAAAATTTTTTGACTCAAATCAAATCGTTTTGAAAATGGACCAAATCAAATCCCCATATAAAAGTAGGTTGACATAAATGAAAATCCTTAAATGCAGCACCGTATAGGGCGATTTTTGTGTAATGTCATATGATTGGATAAAATTAGGTGTTCGTGATTGGCCAGTTGTTTCAAGTAGCATTTGCATTTTTATAAAATGCTTTAAAATTAGAGCGAAATTGGCTCATAACTGTCTTCAAACAGCAGCATAGTCTTCACTTTTCCAGAATTATTAAATTTTCAGTTTTATAAGTCAAGCGCAGTGTTCTATGAATAATTTTGTTGTTATTGGCTATGATGATATGGTGTTGTCAACCAGTGAAGTGCCACTGGGTATTTTTCATTATTTTGAGCCAATGATATTTCTAGAAATGTTTTAGACCAATGAAAAGCTCTTTTGCAAATCGCCCTATACGGTGCTGCATTTAAGGATTTTCGACATAAATGGTCACTGTTGACATTTCTGTAGCTTACATTCGATATTATTTCGCAATTACCTCACCGTATAAAAATTAAACTATTACAACTTATTCATGCCTTCACTAGGCAGTCACCACAGAAATGAGGGTTGCATGCAATGGCATTGTAATCAGGCCATTACAGCTTTGTGCACTCCTACTTCACTTGGATGTCACACGAAAATAAATTATGGAAAAAAATCTGGGTTCAACAGTATGCTCAATGCACTGATTATCACTATACCGGTACTGAAATGCAAATATATATTGTTGTATTTTCAATGACATATGCATTTTTTTAAACCTCCAAAAAATGCGTTTCTTTTATTGTTCTATCTTGTTCTAATGGAAGAGTGCCGATGGTGTAAAATGACATGGATATACATCATTTCATTTCCAATTGCTTAATTATTTTTCTTAACTATAGTAGCTTTTACACACACATACACACTAGAAAACAATAAACACAGGTGATATAACTTAAAAATATAATGATTCATTTTCATAATAAAAAGTATAGATGGTTTTTTAAGGTAATTTGCCACAATTTCCAATAAACTTCACATCGGAATTAGTGCATGTAAAGTAATCTAATATATAAATTTGGTATTCTGACAGATATAATGAACATACGCGATAAGAAATTGAGAAATAAAGAGCTGCACAAGTACAAGACAAAAACCATAGTTCAATTGGTGGTTTTGCAGCAATCAGATATTACTTAGATGTGACACAAAATCATATAGTTTTTTTTTGTATATTCTATTGTAAAGCTAAAAAAATAAGAAGCTCTACAAAAATGCCATGTCAGCAGATCAAATGAAGAGTAAGAGGTGAAAATGAAGAATAAAGCCTTGTAAAGTAGTTGGTTGTGGCGGGACAGTGGGTGGTATCCAATAAAAATATTGCTGACAGTTGAGAATTATAAAACATTCCCGTCGGTGAGGCATACCATGACATAGATGAAATTCTTTTATATGCAATAGTAATAGTTCAAATTATAAATACTGTGCAGGATTTTATGGTGACGCAGCCAGTCACCTCGGTAGCACACCTGCACCCTCTAGGTAGCAGAGTCGTTGCCTTCTCAAGCAAGCCTGCTGCCAGCTCGGCCTCCTCAGCGTCCGCCCTTCAGCATTACTGCCAAAGGTAGGCCGTGGTAGGCGAGAGTCTGTCAGGCAAGTCTGCCTCGAGCCTACTACTCGTCGTACAACACTGTTGCTGCCAGACCTAGTAGGTCGTCAGAGCTGGTTGTCTCGTAGAGTAGTAATGTAGAAATAGTGTAAGAATCAAGACTAAAGCTTGAGAGAGTGTTTAGCTATATTTATTCTCTATGGAATTGTCTAGCTATGCCTCGCGGTGAACACTGATTATTGTGAGGCATAGCAGCTCTATTTATATAAAGCGTTATGTAACATACAGTACAGTCAAGCCATAGAACAACAGTCAATGCCTTTAATACAAAAGGTAGAGTAAATAATAATTAATATAAATGTACGAGTTCGTGCGATATAACTTGACTCGCTATAATGTCTTTCCAGGCGCCGTGTTACATATTTCCTGTACACTATCCCCCCATTGGTCGTCACAGGGGACCAATAAAGAAGTACAGGGGAGGTGACTGCCAAAACAACTACAGCAATGTTACGCTTGAATAAAAATATAAAATATAATAATTGGTAAGGTACATAGAACACTACGAGATAGAACTATGCAGACAGAATAAGGTAAGGTTAATACAGCCTAGGTAAGTGGCTCATGTTGCAGCGTTAATGTCGCTTAAGTTTTTGCTCAATTGAGCGTATTTGCTGTTTCACCTCTTGCGCTCTTTGTAATAGCTTGTATGCATCGGTGGTCAGCTGTTCCAGCTCCTCTTTCTTTCTGTCTAGTCTCCTCTCTTCCTCTACCCTGTATTGCTGGTAGGTACTGCTGTGTGTTGGCCTGTCTCTCCTGCTGCTGGTATACGCTATGGTAGATTGCAGGGTTGTGGGGAGAGGCTCTTTCTGTTGCTTTCTGGGTATGCGGTAGGTGACTTGTCTTGTATGGTCTTCCGACCGGTCCCTTGCCTCTTTGTGCTCCTTATGCTCCCACTTCCGTGGGTTAGTGCCTGCCTGGCAGGTATCCTTGCGCCCGTCGTTGCTGGCAGAGCGACGTTTGGGCGGTCTGTCGGGGCTGCTGGCTTGTACTGGCTCGCCGAGCCGTTCTTGAATGGTGCTTGCCCTCTTTACTGGTGCTGTGGCCGTGGGTTTATTGGTCAGTACTGCCTGCGGCCGTCCAAATGGTGGTGGCTGCGGCCAAGTCATGAACTTGGCAAACTCAGCGTATGAGTTCGCATCGACCTCGTATAGAGGCGCAGCTGGCCCTCCGTGTGAGATGGCTTTGTTCTGCTTTGTGACGTGTTTCCTGGCCGCATCTCTAGAACTGGATTTTTTGCCACACGTGCAAAAATAAAATGCGTAATGCTGATGGGCATGGTAGACGACTCTCTTACGAGAGTTCTCATACCCGCATTCAGTGCATTTCCAGGTATCCTCGTCGTCGACTCCCTTCTTTACCACTATCTTATTTAATGCATCCAGCGTCGCCGCCGATAGCCAAGTGGTCTTTGACAGAGTACTTTCTTTCCTCTGAGGCTCCTCTACTGTCTTTGTGTCATCGTCTGCAACAGACAGTTTATTTATTCTAACTACTGCCTGTGCCTGCTGTCGTTGCATGACTACTTCTTTGCTAGCCACTCTGTTTACACAAAGTGGCTGACGCTTTTCTAATTCACTTGCAACCTCCATTAGAAATTCCTCACCCATAATCTCCTCTTCTGCTAAGGGGTCCTCCGTGATAGAGAGATCCGCTGGGTTTTCTTTCCTTTCTCTCATCCTGGCAACTGCTGTCTGGGCTATGGTAATTAATTGTTCGGTAGACAGAAGTGAAATGGCTTGTTGTCGTGGTGACTTCGTAGCTGCGAATGGCAGTGCCTCACTTTGAGTGAGAGAAGGCTGCCTCACTTTCGAGTTATCATATGCGTGATTGGAGGATTTTGATTCTCCCTCTCCTACGTCACCTGCACACGTGACCACCTCTGCCGCTGGCGAGTGGTTTTCTTGGAGCGAACATTTACGCATCCAAGGCGCTCCATTTATCATAGAGTGCTCGTTGTTGTTTCTGTTTTCCAACACTCTAGGTATAGAGTTATGTTGGGTGTTAGCTCCTCCTGTCATTTGTTCGTTGGAATAAAGAGAAAGATCGTTAGCTGTGGTAAGTTTATCTTTCTCTACTGCATTTGTTTGCATTGCCAGTTTTCTCCAATATTTTTTCGCATTTTCTAGCGAACTGGGCAGCCCCTCGTCCTCTGAGCACTTTTTTAACTCTAGTAATAGTTTTCTTGGAGTATTATGGTGCTCAGAAATGGACGAGTATGGTTCTACCACTGCTGAAAACTGCAAATGATCGTCTCTTGGGCATGGTACCCCTTCTGCCATCTGATAACACTGGTAATCGGCCAGTTTCGACGGCGGCCTAGTATTACGCTTAGGCCTGCCCGTCTCTGCTGGCCTCTCACTAGTAGTTGGCTCATCACTTGTCGTCTCTTGCCTATCAGTACCACCCCTTATGTCTGTCTCCACCTCTGTGCTATTGTTGTCATTGTCGGTGGTAATGGGGGAACGAGGGGAGGATGGATTGGGCACGCCATTGTCTGGTAATGCTGGCCATTCTCTGTCCCTCTCCCACTGTTCCTGCCTGCTCAACCTTGAGGTATCGGTGGGTGGTGTCTCCCAACCTCTGCCCGCCGACTGCTGGGGGGCAGCCGGCCTAGTCGCTTGCTCTAGTAGAGCTGGCAACTGGTTCAGCTGGCGCTCTAAAGCGTGTAGGTCTGGCTGGGCGATGACATCACCTCCAGGTGCTCTGTGTGGTTCTGCTGGCTGTGCAGCAGGATCTGGTGGCTGCCTGATATCAGGCACCCGGGGGCGTCCCCTTGGCCTGGCTGCTCCCTTCATATTCGGGCGCAGGGCGGACTCTCTGTTGGTGGGTGCTCTACCTACGGGCTCGTGGCAGGGGCGATACTCCTTCAATCGCCGCTCATTCTGCACTGATGTCTGCCCATCCTTCTCTATTTTGTATGTATGGTTCGGGTAAGCCTCCACCACTCGGTACGGCCCAACAAAGCTGGGCTGTAACTTGGGGTTGCTACCTTTCACCCGCCGTCTATTCTCTAATACAACTAAGTCATCAGGCATATAGAGTAACGGCTCTTCCGTGTCGTCCTGCCTGACCTCTGCCTGTTGCTCTCTGAGCAGGTCGTGAGCCGCTTTCAGGTCCTCTTGCATCTGAAGAGCGTACTCAGTCACCAACTGCTTGTCCGTGTCTGCGGGCCTACCATCCAGCTGGTCGGGAAGTCTGACCTCCCGGCCCAACATGAGGTAGTTGGGCGTCTCTCCCGTTGCGGAGTGTGGGGTGCCGCGGAAAGCCCTCATTATCTGAGGCAACAGCAAATCCCACTCCTCTTGCCCGCGCCTGAGCAGGAGTGTCCGCAGGGAGTCACCCAGCGTCCGGTTCTGCCTTTCCACTACCCCGTTGCCCTGTGGGTGGTAGGGTGTGGTACGTGTCTTGTCGACATTCCACAGGACACAGAGTTCAGCCATGAGTCGTGACTCGAACTGCGCTCCCTGGTCCGTGTGGAGTTCCTCTGGCAGTCCCCAGTAGCAGAACACCCTTTCATCAAGAGCCGTGGCGACCGTAGGGGCGGTGGCGTCCGGAATGGCAATGGCATCGTGCCATCGTGTGAAGTGGTCGGATAGCACCAAGACCCACTTATTCTTCCGCCTGGTCTCTGGGAGAGGTCCAACCAGGTCCACGGCTACCTTTTGAAAAGGCCTGCCGGCGAACAACCTCTGTCTCTCCTGGACTGGCTGTACTCCCCCTCTCTTGGCTACTTGGCAGACCTCGCAGGACTTGACCAGTCTGCGTACCTCAGCGGACATCCCTGGCCAGTACCAGTTGAGCTGGATTCGATTTCTGGTGCGATTTACACCAGCATGGGACAGCCCATGCGTATCCCATATCACCTGTCGGCGCCGGGACGACGGGCAGACTGCGCATAGCCTGGTCCGACCCTTGGGGGCTATCTGCATAGTCAGAGTACCATCTGGCTGTACCGCCATGGCCTCCTTACGACTGTAGAGTGCCCGCAGCTCCCTACTCCCCTCTTCCAACTCTCTCCTGGTCACTGGTCTATCGCCGCTGATTTCCTGGTACATTCTGGCCACTGGGTTTTGACCCGTACGCTGTTGTTCGACCAGTTCCATACTGGTGACCACACACAGCTCTGGCGTGTCTGCCTTTGCCTCTAGGCTCTTCATCGGTACAGGATTTTCTTGCCGGTTTCTTGGTCGCGCGTCCTCTGAGACAGGAGGCCTCGCTAACTGGAGTTCGGATCCAGGGGCCCTGGCAAGCTCAGCGTGGGTTGGCCCACCATCACGCTGCTCTATGGCACTGCACTGACGGCAGTCCATACATGGTTCGCGTCTGCTCAAACCATCAGCATTCCCATGCTGTGTGCCAGCCCTGTGCTCGAGTTTGTATACAAACTCGGCGAGAATCTCCAGCCACCTCGCAATCTGGTTGGACGGCTCCTTCCGTCGGCACAGCCACCTTAAGGACGCATGGTCGGTGCGGAGCTTGAACTCTCGACCGTAGAGGTACGGTCGAAAGTGTTTGACTGCCTTGACGACAGCCAGTAGCTCGCGCCGAGTCACGCAGTAGTTCCGTTCGGCGGGTGCTAGGGTTTTGCTATAGTAAGCAATGACCCTTTCCTGTCCGTTCTGTACCTGCGACAGCACTGCCCCTAATCCAACGGCGCTGGCGTCCGTGTCCAGGATATAGGTCTTGGCAGGGTCGGGGTAGCCTAGTACTGGTGCTTGCACGAGTCCCTGCTTCAGGCGCTCAAAGGCCACTTGCTCTTCCTCTCCCCATCTCCAGGGGGTGTCCTTGCTGGTCAAGACAGTCAAGGGCTTAGCAGTGGTGGCGTACCCAGGCAGATACTGCCTGTAGTACCCTGCTGTACCGAGGAAGGCTTGCAGTCCTTTGATGTCTCGGGGAGGTGCCCATTCGGCTACGGCTCGTACCTTCTCCGGGTCAGTGGCGACGCCCTCCGCACTCACTACATGCCCCAGGTACTTAACCCGTTGCTGCAGTAGCTCGCACTTGGACGGCTTGACCTTGAGGTTGGCCTGTTGTAGCCTACTCAACACCTCTCCCAGCCTCTGCAGGTGTGTCTCGAAGTCGGGTGCGATCACAATCACATCATCCAGGTAGAGCAGCAGCGTTTTCCAGTGCAGCCCTTGCAGCACTCGTTCCATCAAACGCTGGAACGTGGCGGGGGCTGAGGTCAGCCCGAAGGGCAGCACCTTCCAACGCCATAATCCACTCCTGGTGATAAACGCCGACTTCTCCTTGGCGTCTGCATCGAGCGGCACTTGCCAGTATCCACTGGTCAGGTCCAACGTGCTAAAATACTTGCTGCCAGCTAGGGCGTCAAGGGACTCGTCTATCCTAGGTATAGGATAGGCGTCCTGCCTAGTGACATCGTTTAGCCTCCGATAGTCGATGCAGAACCGCCACGTGCTGTCTTTCTTGCGTACAAGCACCACCGGGGAACTCCATGCCCCGTCTGCGGGCTCAATCAGCCCCTTCTCCAGCAGGTCTTTTACTTGCCGTTCAGCTTCAGCCTCTTTCTCAGGTCCCAGCCTGTGAGGAGGCAACCGAACCGGTCTGGTGCCTTCGGCAACTGGAATGGCATGCTCTACAAGGTCAGTACGGCCGATGTCTCCGCTATTTTTGCTAAACACGGCCTCGTACTTCCTAAGCAATCCCCTCAACTGTTCCATCTGTTGCTCGTCTTTGCACCCTCTGCTCGCCTGCTCATACAGTTCCACCAAGTGGTCAGGTACTGGTGAACCTGTCGGGTCCGACCCGGTTGGGACCCCGGGTGTGGTCTGCTGCACCTCATCGGCCGCTACCCCCGTGAACGTTCCGATAACCTCGCCGGCTGGCAGGCTTATCACATTCGAGGTAGGGTTGAGGCATCGGACCAACACCCGTCCTTGTTCATCCGGCGAGTTTACGCTCGTAGCCAAAGGTAGGCTCCCTGGTAAACTCTGGATCACACCCTGTGGACAGTAGCTCCGTGCGGCAAGGTGGCACGGTATGGTAGCCTCTGTCTGTGGGGGGATCTCTGTTTTCCGAAGTACCTGGACTTTGGAGATCAGTGCCCTCCCATAACGGTCGGTGCACACCAGCTCCCGGTCCTGCATGACCAGCACTGGTTGATCAAAGCCCATACGGCACTTCTGGTTAGCCAAGAATGGCATCCCAAGGATGACATCCTCGCTAATCTGCGTGACGACGAACGTCTCTGTATACGCCACAGACCGTACTCGTCCTGACACACTGAGTAGACCGTAGAAGGGGAGCTTAGTCCCATCTGCCATTAAACCATGGGAGTCGTACTCTTGTAGTGTGGCTTTCCGGCTGTCTGGTAGTTTGTCGTACACGCTCTTTGATAGCAGGTTGGTATTGCAACCTGTGTCTATCAGATAGGTCACGGTCTTCCCTTCCACCTTGCCCGGCAGATAGTAGCTGGACTTATGTGGTCGTTCCATCTGGTTTACACAAGATGTGAGAGGGATAGCCTCTGCTGGCAGTCCAGGCGACACTTGGGGCTCTCTCCTGTGCAAGGCAGGAGTCTGCACCCGTTTGCGCCACTGCTTGGCCTCTGCGGGCAGTCCAGGCGATACTGAGGGCTCTCTCCCGTGCTGAGCAGGAGTCTGCACCTGTCTTCGCCACTGCGCTGCTGGCCTCTTTCTCTCTGTGTATGTTTCAGTGGAAACTGACGGCGGTTCCTCATCGTCAGACGAGTCTCCTTCTAAGGCGGACAGGTCGGCAAACCTGTTCTGGGTCAGAACCGATACCGGCTGTGGTAGGGGCGGAGCGTAGGCTGGATGCCTTACTTCCTGCCACCCATCCTGGGTCTGTCTTCCAGACCTGTCTGGTCTCTTGGTTCTTTGGGCCCATCTGCAGCCAGTAGGTCTCCCTACTGCTGCGGGCCGGTTGCGTTTCCCTGGTAGGTGTCCTGACGGCACTCCCTTTGGGTGTGCCCCAGCTTCTGGCACTTCCAGCACTTGACGACCCTCTTGGGTGGTCGAGCGGGTGTGCTGTCTGGCTGGGTCGTCTTCAGGGTGGCCACCTGCTGCGTGAGTGCGCTAAGGGCCTTGGCCAGCGTCTCCAGGTGGGCTTCTACTCCAGGGGTCGCTCCTTGAACCTTGACCTGCTGGCACTCCTCTTCCTCCTCCATCTCTACCGTCCGAACCTTCGGTCCGGTGTAGGTTGGCTGTATCTGCAGATACTCATTACCTGCTTTCACAGCTGCTTCCAAGGAGGTTGGCTGTATCGCCAGGAGGTGCCTTTGTAGGTAGGCGTTGCCTAATGTGTTTTGAAAATGCTCTAGCGCATATTCATTTCTTTGCATGCGGGCGGAGTCATCGTGGGCGGCCTCCACCAGAGTCTCTATGGCCAGAGCGTGCTCTCTCAGTGAGTGCCTCGGCCCCTTTCGGTAACCGGATAGTCTGGCCCTAGCCTCTCGGCGGGTAAGCCCGAAGCTTGCCTTTAGTGAGTCCATAATAGCCCACATCGTCTCTCCCCTTCCGCACTGTTGCGCTTTCCCTTGCAAGGACTGCCTCAGGTGTATGATGGCCGTGGCTGGTGCCCAGTTATTCGCTTCCGACACTTCCTGGAAGCGCTGGAGGAAATATTGGACATCCCCGGTACCATCGTACGTAGGCGCCTTAAATGGAGTCACTTGTGGGGGTGCGTCTGTCAACTTGTCCAGTATATTTGTCAGCTGACCCATGATCCTAGTGGTAGGATCGCGATCAACACTCATGGCTCGTCTGCTTCTGCTAGCCATGGTCTGCTATCTGGCTCTGCCTTGTCCTAGAGGTTCTCTGTCAGGGGATTCGCAGATCCCACTGCTGCCACCAATGTGCAGGATTTTATGGTGACGCAGCCAGTCACCTCGGTAGCACACCTGCACCCTCTAGGTAGCAGAGTCGTTGCCTTCTCAAGCAAGCCTGCTGCCAGCTCGGCCTCCTCAGCGTCCGCCCTTCAGCATTACTGCCAAAGGTAGGCCGTGGTAGGCGAGAGTCTGTCAGGCAAGTCTGCCTCGAGCCTACTACTCGTCGTACAACACTGTTGCTGCCAGACCTAGTAGGTCGTCAGAGCTGGTTGTCTCGTAGAGTAGTAATGTAGAAATAGTGTAAGAATCAAGACTAAAGCTTGAGAGAGTGTTTAGCTATATTTATTCTCTATGGAATTGTCTAGCTATGCCTCGCGGTGAACACTGATTATTGTGAGGCATAGCAGCTCTATTTATATAAAGCGTTATGTAACATACAGTACAGTCAAGCCATAGAACAACAGTCAATGCCTTTAATACAAAAGGTAGAGTAAATAATAATTAATATAAATGTACGAGTTCGTGCGATATAACTTGACTCGCTATAATGTCTTTCCAGGCGCCGTGTTACATATTTCCTGTACAATACCAATTATTTCTTGTGGTGGTAAAAAATCACTCATTGTTGACATCAGTACACAGAGTGAATTCCCTTTTAACAAAAACATTCGAAGATATTAGAACACCGGGTAGAGCTAGTGAGCCTGTACAGAGAGATACGTTGATGAGCCACATGCAATGGGCTAGGGATCCAAACGTTGAATTAACGCGATCACGCTTATATATGCTATCATTGCGGTTGAAGTACGTGCTCCAATGAAATAGTTTTTATTTTCTCACAAAACTGTGGGAAAAAAAGGAAACATTTTGATCTACCAGGATAAATAATAAAAACGTTACAAATCAACTTGCTTTAGGTATTTTTGATAACCTAATTAATTGATCGTGACATCTTTTGGAAGCACTGCTCTATAGTTTATATACAACTAGCTTTGTTTACGATAATAAATAAAACCGTGAAATCTAGTAGCAAATATTTGTTTTCTGTTGTTATTCAATATTACTGTTATAATTAATAGATACTACACTAGAAAAATTGATATGGCCGGTAAGTTTCATTTTTTTTAAAATAATAGTTATAATACGGAATTAATTGTATTGTTTGTGCTGAATGAATAATAAAAATAATAAAAAACTGCAATTTATTTAATAAAAATGTAATTATTTATTACTAAATGACTGATGAAAATAATATTGAAATTGTTTTAAAGTATAGGTCGTATTACATCGTATTACATGTTATTATATAAGATAGGATAGGATAATAATAATTATTATTGGTCACTTTCACATATTTATTTTAATTTTCAATTATTATTAACAACAACCATCAATTCATTAAGAAGCTTCAATTATTATTTATTTATTACATTCCAGGTGTTTTATAAGCATTTCTGATCATAAAACTTTACAATGGAGGATAATCAGATTTGCCGTAGCAAAATCTGCACGTAAGTTACAGTAATAATAATAATGGTGTCAGCCTGGATTCCTGGACTTTGACCCTTCATTAGTCGAAATTTAGAGCAATTTTGTCATACAAAAAAATATCACTGCTTGTAGCAGAATGTCTTCTTTATTTTCCCCAATGAATTATTGAGATATAATTCTGCAATAAAAATTTATGATTCATTTTGCAAACCTTAGTATTTTGGCTTAATGGTGTTTTTTGTTAAATTTTGACCGGAAACAGTTTTGTTTGTAACCCAACAGCCGTTGCACGTGCGTTTTATACTGCACAATGATTATTGTATCTCTCTCTATAGGGTCACTAGGTAGAGCTATACTATGCTTATCCATTAGAACATGGTCATCATGTTCAGTACATAGATGGTTCAGGGTCAAATTCATCACAACTGTCTCTTCTATGTGAAGAGTCTTTATTCGTCTTTGTATATTTCCTCAGTAGTCCACATGTTGGAGCACTGCATATTTAACTCCACGGAAAGAGCAACTCATTTGCCGGGAAGAACAACTCTTGGTGCATAGGATTTGTCGAGTATTCAATCTTTTTTGACAAAAATAGATCCACAGGGTAGCCAGCACATATATCCACATCTATAATATAGCAAAGTTGAGCAATGTACAACGATGATTCAGGAGAATATGATCAGAGTAAATGAAATTGAGTATGCTATTGCAATCTAAATACAATAGCATAGCATATAAGAACAATGCAATGGCAAATAACAATGACACTTGCTAATGTTAACCTAACATGTAATGAGCACCTTTCATTAATTACCAATCAAACTGCTTTCAATTTATTGCGTCAAGCTGTATGAACTGCTGTACTTATGCTCTGACAGGTAAATTTAATCGATCAAAAATGCCAGAAAAATATTTTGGAGAATGATGATGAAATATTTTTAAAACAGTGCTGTTTGCCCAATACTGCCACAATAAATTCAATTAATTTACTTTTTATTCACTGATTAATTGATAATAAATAATTAAAATTATCAATATTATCAATTTTGTTGACTAATAATAATTACTATTATTAGAAAGAATCTATAATCAGCGCAATAAGTGCAATAATAATAATTAAAAATAATATTCCTAATAATTATTATTATTATAATTTTATAATTAATTAATTGTCATTTGTTTTTGTGGGAATTATTTTAATCAGTACTAAACTTTAATTTTTACTATTTTCATTCTACATACTACTTACATAGTAATTTTTTACTGTCTGCTACTAAAAACAATAGCCATATTTATTTATCAATATTAATTATTATAAATGATCATAGCTTTGCCACCACAATTAATCATCGTTATTAATTATTGTTATTACAGCGCTTAATAATAATTAAAGTTACAGTAACTGCGCAGTTTGTAATACTGAAGAAAAGTTTTTTTTTTAAAGAACAGGGGTGATGATAACAACAACATCACAATTTTTACAACATTGCTGTAAATAACTACTCTTATTATTATTATGATGATGATGATTATTATTAATACTGATAATAATTTTAATAAATAATGGTTCTGATTTCATTAATATTAATAATTTATTCAGCCGCAAATAATAATAATAATAATTATTATTATCACCATTATTTACCCTTTACATGGATGAATAATAATAAATAGGTAAGTGCCATGACAGTTATTACTAATAAATAATATATATATATATACTACAATAATATAGACAGTAATAATAATTAGTATTATTGTCATTCATTAGTATAATTAATATTATTATTATTTATTGTTATTGCTGTTATTATTATTATTACTATTAATTATGATGATGATTATCTAATCTACTATCTATTATTATTTATAACTATTTTACGGCATTGATTCTTCTGATTGATTTATTATTTAATGTAATAATCATAATAATAATTATAATCATACATAAGATAATAATTATAATAATAATTAATGACGATAATAATAATAATGATGATGATATGATGATTATTATTACTGATTGATAATAATAATATTATTATTCTATTAACTACAGTAGTTAGTAACCAATCAAACCACTTACCTAGTACACATAGTTAAACATCCATTTGTCATGTCTAAGAAGAAGGTGTCAGTCAGTTGTCTTGGCCTTGGTGCAGCAGTGTTTGTCAGTGTTATAATAAATAAGGGTCTAGCTCTATGTTCCGGTGGTTCTATATTCCGGTGGGTCTATGTTTCGGTGATTTTGGCTCTATGTTTCGGTGAACTATTTTTCATAGAAAAGTGCTACTGTTGAGTACCATTAAAAATGGACGTTACCTTTCGCAAGAAACTATTACTGAATTATTTTATGATGAAGTTTTGTTTTTTCATTGTTTTTATTGCTAATAAAAGTAATTTACAACTTGTTGCATAATCATAAACTATTAGCATTAAAGTTTTTTCAAACCAAGTACCAAATCAAATAATACAATCTTATTGAACTTCATTGTATTTAAATGTAAAAGACGCTCCACACTAGTGTTCTTTTATGAAAAATAATTCACCTGAACATAGAGCCAAAATCGCCGGAACATAGGCCCACCGGAATATAGAGCCACCGGAACATAGAGCGTTCGCGATAAATAAATCACTCCAGCAGCTCCATCCATGATGATGTAAATCAGTACAAAAAACAGATGAATGAAGTTACAGCTTGACAGCCTATACAGGGTTCGTTGGAAATGACTCCAGCTGCATGATGGAATATTTAAAGGAAGGCAGTAGAAAATAAGATAATAATTATACACCAATAATAATAGAATTTTTATTTTGAAGAAGATGGCTAATCAATGAAGAGCTACCAGAAATAGGCTCCGGTTGCAGTAAACTGGGGTCAAGGTAAATGTTTTTGACAACTTTTGCCCAGTGGTTTAGAGTTGCCTCCCTTTGTTAAAAAAATAGAGGGCGCTGCTTATCACTTTTGGAGTTGTCATCTTCCAATGACTTTGACAGCTTATATCTCAGCTCCTCGGAATTTGCGCAACTAAGCGACAATGCCATGTGAAAGAGAGAAGACAGTTCTGTATGTGGATTGAATTTCATAGTGAACCATATGCGTTCTTAAGAGTTATATATATTAACAAAGGAAAAAAATATCAGTAATGAGGGGACAATCCCAAGCATACCCCACATATTTGCTCAGACGGAGAATAGGAGAGGAGTTTGATAGTGAGCGCCACTAACCCATCCGTTTTGGAGTCTGAGCACTTAGACTACTCTACAGTAAATGTAGGCTCATTAGTGTTCAGACTTGAGAGGCAAACAAGGAACTCAAACGTCTTCATAGAAGTGACTTGATTAAACTGCATTTTATTAACACTTGGCTAAAATAATTTGTGTTCAGGTGTGATGTTTACATTGCTACTAAGTTGTTTTGCTTCATTCGTAGTTTTTTAATCAGTAAACTGTACTAAACTAGATTATAGTTTAATGTTTAAAAATTTATTTGAAAATTATTTCAAGTAAATGTACACCCCTTAGATTTGACTAGATGAATGCTATGGTTTGGAGCAGTTTGATTTTTTGTTTTGCATAAATGTGCTGTTGCTAGCTGATTTGATTTTATCAGACTATCTTTTAGTGTTTTGACAAGTGGTTTGATGTTGCTAAACTTTGTTTTAAATGTAGTAACGAAAAAACCTCCAAGTTGATTTTATTTTATTGAGTTAAAATTATTGATAGTTCAATTTTTAGTTGGCATTCTCATTGGTTAAAATTAAGCGCACTTCTAACTTTTCTGTTAGCATTGAAAGAAAAACTATTTCCAGCAAGATCCAAACATTTTTTGTGATTGACGGCTTCAAATTTTGGATTTGCTGCTAGTTTACATCGTTAATTTGTGTCGTTATCATTTTACTTACCAGCATTCATGGTCTAATTGTATGCTATTGTAGAGGCACAAGAGCTTGATTCTCACAAAAACGAAACCTGCGAGTTAGAGAATGACCAACTTGAGAAAGAACTCACTCCAGGTATAAGGCAATCAAAACAGTTGTTGTTTTTTCTAATGGGTTAAACCATTTCCATAGTTTCTTCCATTGTAGATGAAGATTAGAATGCATTTTTTATTGTGATTCGACTTCTTGTAGTTGCTGCTGTAAAGAGTGAGAAACAGTCTCCGTCGGAAGAAGCTGTTGGTAAGCTAAATTCTTTTCACCTTTTGATTTCTACAGTTACTTTATATTTCCCCTTTCTGGTTGATTTTATGTGCAATTATTTTAGTGCACTCTACAATTTTACAGAGATTTTTGTCAACTAAAAATGTGCGCTGAACGGTTTGCAACAAAATTGCGAAGATTAATAGAAAAATTAAACCACTAACTATTTATTATGTTGATAATTTTGTGGATAAAAAAGAAGGCTGACTGCATAACAAAAAATCAGCTAGCATTTTTCAGAATCGTTTGTTGGTTGTTAATAAAAAATAATGTCAATGGATAAAAGCTCGTTATTTTACTGGTATTGCTTTTACATAATTTATAACTAACTGCTGGTTTTTTATGTTTATTTTATAACAAATTTGCGTACTTCAAACTATGTCATGCCAGAACTACAATCTGTATTATTGGGGTACGTCTAGTACTGAGTATGTTAAAAATAATTATTTTAATTAACATCTGTACAGTGCAACAAATAATGGTCTGTTTCCAGGTTTATCACAAATACTTGTTGAGTTTGCATGCTACAATTTGTGTGACATGATTTCTGTGGCAGGCTCTGACGAGGATTGCTACATTATCAAAGTGAAAAAACTGCCTTGTATGAAACCTACTGCACAAGCTAAAGGTACGCAAATCAGTTATTAAACATCTTCACCATTTTAAGTAACTCTGAAAGCTCTGTGGTGTCTTTGTTAGCCGTTTCGTATATGGAGAGTTTTTTCGCTCAATTCTCTAAATCAATCAGGCGTTAGCGTTTTCCGCACAATCAAACCAACTCAACAGGCTTTACTGGGGTTCGAACCCAGTACCCTACAGTAAGACTGTCTAGCCCAGTGATCAGACACATTAACTGTTCCATTAACAAAGCAATAAAAGTTCTCCATTACAAAAAATGGCCTACAAAACTAGCACATATATATCAGCCAGTTGGCACGGGTGGAAGACCTTAATTTTAGTTGTCCAGTGCACAGGTACCATTCAGAGACAAATTTTTAGTGGTCCGCAGTTGTTGCCGTGATTAGCTTGTCTTGCCAGTTGGCTGGGAGTTTGCTGCTGTAACTTCTCGGATTCAAATTGCCGACAAGCCGTGGTCAAGCTACATAAGCTTGACTGACTGAGAAAGAAAATCAAGTCTTCATTAAGTTTTCTGTAGTTTAGGCTTGCCAAGTAAATGTCTTGTGTCACGATTGATGAAATGTTACTTGCGATAGTGATTGGTGAAAATTGGTAATGAGCTCATGATCTAAAAGTGTCAGAAAATTGATCTCAGCAATACACATAATTTTTTTTGTCAATTGCTGTTGTATGCGTCTATCGACACCAAATTTCACAGGGTCTTGTTCATGCTAAACTAGCTACTCTGTCAAAGAGTTACGTCGATCACTGTTAGTTCGACTCTATGTAGACCGTGATGAATGCTACCTGCCATATGAACAATTGTTTTGCTCCAAATGATACTTAGTTGAGTACGAACTGCTCAGCCAAATATTTAGCTAAAGAAGATTTTCAATGCATTCCGACGCATCAAAATAGGTCCTCTAATTATTGAAGAAAGATGATTGACAGCCTATATGATTTTTTGCCACAAGCAGAACCGAAAGTTGACTTTTTACCCAAAATAAACTTAAATCTTTTTCTTAAGTTTTTTGCATTTAACAGTACTATTTATTTGTTTAAAACAGCTGAATTTAACTTTTTTTCTAGGAAGTATAATGTAAGACTAAGCGAAAATGGAAGAACAGATTAAAAATCAAAATGAACTGTTTTTTTAATTGCACGTTTACTAGCTGTGAAAACTTCTTTCACTTGAATTTTTAGATAAATGCCGAGCTTGGACGAAAATCTGGTGGCTTCTGGCTAACTTTGATTTTCAGTAGTAAAATATGTCAAAGTTTCATCCGGTTTTTCCACATATATGCAGTTGCAGCTTTCTTCAATAATCTGATTGATATGAGCCACTTGTTACAAGGTAAGCCAGTGTAATTTAGGACATGTTACACCTGAATACTGTTATTTGTTTTAGATTCCAATGCAGAAAGCCCGAAATGCAATGAGAACACTTCAAACTCTGACGCTGACCCTAATTACCCTCTAAGTAGGTGTACTATAAAGCTTCCCGTTATAGCATTGATTATACTAGACTTTGAGCAATTTGTGATTCAAATGATTGACAAATCACCAAAAAGAACTGATTTCATTAATTGAGGCATAGGTTTGATTGTTTTATCACTTTAGCACAAAAACTTAATTCAACCTCACTAGTGACAATTTAAGAGTGATTTGGAGATCATGGGTGTTCAAGTGCATAAAATGAACGGGCACCTTCAATGTCTCTTTCACATTAATGTGATCAAACAATTTTTTTAACACCCAAATGAGCGATATTTCATGTGAGTGAGATGTTTTTTTTGTTGTTAATGAGTTGTTATTCCACATTCACATTTTCTTTAGTTATTTGGCTTTACTAAGTCAATCGTATAACCTAACTTTTCAAATGAATATTTAAATATTTGTTCAAATGGCTATATACTATTATGGTTTAATTAGGCGATTTTTATGGTTCGAATTGATTTGATTTGCTTTTTAAACCAAGTCTCGATGTTTGACTGATTTTGGTCTTCTCAATAACTTGAAGGTTGACTCGATTTAGCCAAACTATATTTCAAATATGTTATAAAAAAAAATTATCTAACTTGATTTATTGGCTTCAGCTAAAACTATTGATAGCTGAATTTCCATTTGGTGTCCACATCAGCTAAAATTAAGCACAACTCACACTTGTCTGCAAACAATGAAATAAAGAAAAAATAATTCTAACATGAATATAAATTCTTTCTCGGATTCGTGTCTTGTAACTTTCCATCATTAGCTGCTAGTTTACACCATAAATAGTGGTTTTTATCATTTCATTTACCAAATACAATCATCATTCACAGTCGTTCATATGCTGTTGCAGCGGCACAGGAACTTGAGTTTTACAGAAAAGACAACTTCGAGTTAGAAAATGGCCAACTTACGAAAGAATTAGCTCCAGGTATAAGTTAGTTAAAACAGCTCTCTGTTATAACAGTTTGGACCATTACAAGAGGTTTTTGAAGCATATAATGCAATTATTATTGTGATGTGATACCTTGTAGCTGCTGGCACAGATGATGGCAAACAGTCTACCTCTAGGAAACCTGCTGGTGAGCTGCATTATTTGTACTCATTGATGCTCAAGTGACTTTAGTGTGTTGATTTTTGTTACAGTTTTTGTATTTTGTAATGCATATTTTAGTTCTGCAAAGGCTTTTGTCTACTTGAACTAAAATTATTCTTAACTGATTCTGTGTAATATACAATAAAAAATACTCAACTCAGCGGTAAACTCATTTGGTAACTATTCATATTCTAATAAATTGAACATGAACAAAAAAGCGAAGATTTGACAAATAATCGAAAAGCATATTGTTACCATTTTTCATCGCTCAAAAATAAAAATGAACACTGCATAAATTATTGTAATTTGTGGACAGTAACAAATGGGTTTATATCCTTAAAGGCATTCGGTATGACGTCAACTCCTGAAATATTACAGAAAAGTGGCAACTTCTCAATTATATTGCCTGGAAATGTTCATGTTTATTTTTCTCGAATGATTTGCAAATTGGCAGGTATCTTTTTTTAAGAATTGTGTGGCAATATCGTGGGATATTTGTATAATAAATGTACGTTCTGACGCTTACTCCCACCTTACCATCGCCCTAAATTCCCTATGCCCCCACACTCCTTCACTTATCACCTAACACCAGTTACAAGTGTGGACCTGGTCTATACCGGGCCTGTGCTGACCCGGGATCTGCTCTATATAACATATTATACCTACCCCGGGTCAGTACCTCGGGTCAAACAACAAAGATGGCTGAAATGGATAGCCTGAGACTGAAGGAGTTGGCTGGCTACCACCAGAGGAGAATTTAAGAAGTTACAGACTGTAGGAACAGAGACCAACGACGTAAAGGCCCTTTTAAGGAGTGGAAACTTTCCATGACTGTAGAAAGGGCGGGAACGCAGCCCATAGCAGTTTTTCCCATTTGCTGACCCTTGTCATTGGCTCGTATTGTTTACTTGCATTGTATCATATGTTTTTATTTGTATATTATTTCTCTTGTTATGTGTCTTTGTTTCAACCCTAATAAGGGGGTGAATGTTTCTCTTTTTCTCCTATAAAAGGAGTTCTTGTTCTGACTTACAAGCAGAGGTCTGGTGGATATTTTTAAATAACTTTATGTATTGCTAAATAGAGTTGGATAAATGAAGTATTTACTTGTCTAAATGCTGGTGTAGTGTGTCCGGGTTGTGGATAGACCCCAAGTGTTGGAAGGTAGGAGAGTGGATACCGTTGAGTCGGTAATAGAGGACAAAAATCTATTACAATACATATGGGTTTAATAAACAGCTATGATGTTATAAACTAGTTTTTTTTTCCTTACACCGTGTATTGAGTTATAAGCACTTGCTAATAATTTTAATTTGTTTGACGAACACATCGAAAATACTGTTAATGGTTTGAAGCCAAAAGATTTTGTAGTGTATACCTTGAACCATTTTCATCTGTTGTGAATTCAATGATAAAATTTTGGAAAATTTCAACTTATAAACAATTTGTACGGTGTAAGATAGTTGTTGAGCACTCATGATTTTTCATTCAACAGATAGTATCACGAACAATTTTTTTATATGTGCGTCCTTGTTTCTAGCTTCATTAGTCTACATTTTATTGCAGTAGCAGAACAGCTGGGGGTTTTCAGCAGCGATAAATCAGAGTCAGAAACAAATTTTATTGAAAGCTCCTCGACTCCAGATAAAAATTGAAAACTCGCTGCTTTTCTTTTTACAATATTCTCATTTTGAGTGTAACTATGTGTTGAACAATGTTGATGGTATTTCAAATACTTCCTTGGATAGATTTTAAATTTTGAGTTTATAGCAATTTCTTAACTAGTTCAGTAGTCTAATTATGAGTTCATTAAACTATAATTATGCTCTAAGTTGATGATGCAATCAATGTATACTGGTTAGTTTACCAACAGCTGTTTCTTCTTTTTTATAGAAACATGAGGAGAGCACTCTTTGTGTCTCTGTAATTGTGTGACCACTAGCCTCCTTGATCTCCTTGTTCTTTATATATATGTTTTGTCTTGAAGTTTTTAAACTTCTCGGTTTTATATGCTATTACAATTTTCTGCAAGATCATTGCTAGCAACGTACACATTTCTTGGTGAAGCTCCCTAGTTTTCTATCCATAAGTTGCTTTTCTATGTTTGCTTTGATTAAGAATTCTGAGAGATGCCAGACCGCGCAAAAAAGTTACGTAGCTGTAATTTTGTCTTTTGCGTTTGTCCATCTCATTCGATTTCTTGTCGCCTCATCAACATCTTTTACTAAACTTTTCAATTTGACCAGCGGCTTCACTTAACCTCAAACATGCAAAATGATTGGGAGACTTGACGTTTTTTTCTCGTTTTTAAATTAATTGATTGACACTAGCTTTTCCTTATGGCAAAATAATTTTTTTATCCCAGTTACGGCTACTCATGTTCAAGTTCATTGAAATTGGTTACTTCTCATGAAACTTTGCATAAGTTTTATTTGCATAAAAATGCAGTGGAGAGGTGATGCTACTAAATTATATGTACCTGTAAGAGACAATGTTTAAGACCATCTTTTGAAAGGCTTTAAATTTTTAACTTCATTTTTAAATCAGAGACTAAATATATTAAAGAAAAAAATCAGGAAATTTTATTTACCTTCGAATATACGAATGCAAAGTTTTGTAACAACTGTTTTTTTAGCTGAGTTACTTTGGTTAAGAACCAGGCAGCCACTCTGAACTGATTTTTATATAACTGTTTTAGTTAAAAGTCAGAACTGTGCAGAGCTTGAGCCTACAGAAACTATGGATGCTACCGAGGAAAGTTTGAACGTTTCATCACAAGCTATCTGTGAGTTTTATTGAAGTATACGCAAGACTGTAGGCGTGTTTGACATCGCTAGGAATGTCACTTGGTAGCAACCTTTTCATCAAGCCAAAGATGAGACTCTGTGATTGCTTCTCTGTTGCTCTCAAATTACCAAGCAATAAAAAACTGGGATGTTTTGAAAAGCAAGCCTAAGCAGAAAGGTTTTAAACTCGACATTTGTCCAACAAAAAAAGTCTTGCAATGATATATCTACTTCTTCTTAAATATACAACTTTCATATGCCAAAAAATAAGGGCTAAGGAAAATTTGATTTGTTTTAAACTGCTCTATTGCATTAAAAAAAATAGTTTTTAAAATCATAATCACTTGATAGATGGTTGAAAACGGCTCCTTAAACAATAATTAAAGTTGTTAGTATTCCTTTTACTTATTTGTTTATATACTTGTTTGTTTATTCACTTTTTTGTAGATTTTTTAAATTAATTTAGCTATATTTTTTCTTTATCTGTTTTTTTAGCTATTCGTCAATTTGTCAGATCTTTGCATTCATTTATTGTTTACTTACTGTTTATTTTTTTATTACTGTTTATGAATTAACCATTTATGTGTGAAAATAACTATTGAGCTCTCATTCTATTTATTTATTAATTACTTACTTATTCATTTCCCTGTTCATGAGTTTTTTGCTTCGTTATTTTTTTGTAGATCTATTTATTTTGTTGTTTATCTATTTACAGCTAGTTATTTTTTTATTTGCAGTAATTACTTTACAAAGTTGAGAAACAGGCTACCAGCTTTTTGATGTGTGTTTTTCAATGTATAGTTTTTTCTTAAACATCGGTGGTTGCTTATATCAGTGATTAAAATAAGTTTGTTAGAAAATAAGACTATTTTTTGACTATTTTTTTTATTAAAAGAATAACAACTATTAACAAAAATAATGCATTAGAATGATGTTATCATTATAAATTGTTGACACAGAAATTAAAAGAATGGTAAATGCCATAGGTTTTTGAAATTGCTTTTGACAATATAGTTCGTAACAATCCTATACCTTTGCGTAATAAATCAGCTATGTAAATAATACTAACGATTTATTTATAAGGCGACAGCTATTGCGAAAGTAATTATAAACATTGATAAGAATAGTAAACAATAACAAAATAAAAACAGTAATAAAGGTTATGCATTCTATGTATAATTCTGATGGTTATAGAACATTAAAAAAAATTATTAAAATCTTGTTGCTTTAGTTGTTTTGACAAAGCATAAACTTATGCTAAATAATTGCTGTTGTTATTATTAGCAACATTAGAGTTTATCCAACTAATTATTAAAATAAGCAATGACTACTAATAGAATTGTTGACCTGTCACCAAGCTTTAAGAGAATGTGTTGCGCATTAGTTTTCGAACTTGCATTTGGTGCTTCAAGTCTTTGCATTCATTCCAACCATATCAAGTGAACCAGAGTTTTTAGCGAGTTGAAAAGAATTAAAGAATTGCACAGTCAGTTATTACCAAAAACAAGTTGAATCATTTGATACTTTTGAAATTTTAACTTGACATTTCTATCAAAGTGACTCCTGTGCTCAAACTATGTTATTTGGGGATGAAATGAACAGCAATAATGCTGGGTAAACTAATTATAATTTATGTCACCAACAATTTAACTACTTGAAAATTTTTCCCGACAAATGCCTACCCTCATACAAGAGTAAACTAAACATTTTTAAATTACAGAGCATAGCGAAGATTTATTTACGTCTTGAAGTTAAGAGCATTTAACATTGTGTAAAAAATAAAAACAATTAAAAAACTGTGTATCTCAATGTTTTTTTCATATTATTTATTGGAGGATTCCAACCCACAGATAACCTGAAACACGGTATTTTAAAGTTGTTAAAGTGAAAATTTTTCGACTCGCAGGAGGGCGCTCGCCTCCCCTCCCGCACCCACTCCGGCTGTGGGATATAACTGTCGCCATGGCAGGACCCATCACAATGAGCCAAATCCGCCACTGCTTAAATAGTAAACAGCTTTTGTATATCTACTATATTTAATATTAAAGTGTTCTGTATTTTGTGTCTGATATTTTACAGACAACGAGCTGAAGATGAAGCTGATGAATGGTGAGTATTTAAAGATAAAATAATAATTAATCATAAATCCATGATCCAGTGAGTATGCTATTGCTAGCAGCTAAAGTACAAACAAAAACCTGTCACTCAAGATTCATTAGGCGTATTTCCAAATCGGAAGGAGTTCAATGTGGAATGGAAATCACAAGTATTTTAGTCAAGAATAAAACAATAACCAAATTAACTTGGCTGAAAGTGGCATGAATAATTTAATGGGATTGAGGCCATGCCTCACTGAATTCATTTTGTGCTTAATTAAAAATTGCAAACACGTTGTAGTACAAATGTGATGTACCTACTCATGGCACTGTTTACTTTTCCTGCTATTTTTATGACAACAACAACAATAAAATATTCATAATTGTTGACCATAATGTGCACACACACTGGTGACCAGGTGATATGTCACATGCCCAATATTTCCAAAAGCTAACGTATATTCCAGTCAAAATGGATTTTCAAACAAAGATGTAAAGGTTCTAGTTATCATAATTTAGAAACTATGTGTGATTAAAACTCTTAGATTTTCCCTTTCGGCAACGTTGTTGTAATCAACTACAGCACTAAGTTTCAAGCCTGGGTGCACATTACATGACAGGAAAAAGTTGGGCAATATAACATGTAAATAAAAAACAGTTTTTAAACACGATGACAAAATAGATATAAACATTTGACCGTTGTTTTTAGTAATTTGATGATGATTATTCAGCATTGTTTAACACTAAAAAGAAACAAATCTAACAAGCGAGTTTTGTATGCAATCAATCCTTGTGACTTTCTATAAAAAGTACCACAACTCCCAATGTAATAGCATAATGTTATTACAATTAAAAATGATTTCACCAAAAATTACTGTGAGTGACGTTTTGCAATGAATGCAATCAGTTCAAAATAAACAGTTTCGAATACTGAAATTTTCAAGTTTTGATAAACGCTTTGATTTAAACAAAATATTATGAATTTGTTATGCTATCAATCAGCATGCCCTAAAAATTGTTACTAAACAACTAAAAGATCTTCACGGCAAACAATTTATAAGTGTTTCATGTTCTAGTATGTATTTGATATCAACAATGAACTGTGAAGTCAAAAATACCTGCTTGATAAAGTAAGTCTTTGATGACGAAATCAAACATTTGAAATGGTTGGCGCTTTTTGCTACTGATATAAAAGTGCTCAAACAGAAAGTTATGTTACTTCCATTCTCTTGCTTTTTAGTTTCAGTTCCAGTATACAACAGCATTAAGGGGCGGAAAAGCTACACCAAGGTTGACTACTGTTACTTTTGTGAAAAAGCTTGCAAGTCAACGATTTCACAACACTATAAAACTATTCACAGAAATCAACCAGCTGTTAAAAAAGGGTTATCTCTGACTGGAGCAGATATGAATGTTGAGTTTCTTAAGCTACAAAATCTGGGAAATTTCAAACATAACAACAAGGTAAGCACATATCTACTGCCTTTAAGATAACTTTTAAGAGGCCATCATACATTGTCAAATATTTTAGCGATAAAACCGAAACTTCTCTGATGCCAGTATTTAGCTTCACAGGAAAAAAGTACTCACAAGATCTTTCATGCTTAAGTTAGTTGAACTGCATGTTACAACTGTTTTCATCTGTAGTCAAAATTCAAATACAATTGTACTGTGGTCTAATCAATGTCTGAATAATAAAAAACGAGTGTGATACATTTTTTAAGGTAATTCGTGTTGGAGAAGGGGAGCTTGTTGTCTGTAAGAAGCCAAGTAATAAAACTCCTGCACATCATTACCTGCCATGTACCTTTTGCTACGGGTTTTTCCATGAAGAATCAATAGCCCACCATCAAAGCACTTGCCCTATACTCGATGAAGCTGACAAGGTTGAAGACGAGAAAAATATTGTTTTCACCAGCGGGATGCTTCTCTCTTCATATTTGTCTAAGGAATTTGATATTGAAAGAGATTTCCAGATGCTGTTTGGTGGAATGAGTGAGAAATTGGCCAGCCCTGGTAGGTATAAGCTTTTTAGAAGTTTTTGTTTTGAAAACTCATATATTTAAAAGAATGATGGTAGATCTTAATCACAATGCTTCTTAAAAAATAGTTTAGTCACTGTTTTTATCGAAGCAAGCAAGCTATATAATACCAAATGAGCTTCTGTTTTCTTTATTGTTAAACACATAAACTAGTACATTAAGTTTTTTGCTTCTTGTTAAATTTTAAACCTTTAACATCTGACATGTTCTAAGAACAAGTACGTTTTCAATAAGTCCTTGTATATACAATTGAGTTATTATAATATATGTCTCATTTACAGGACTGATGAAAGTTATCCGAGAAGATGACCTAATCCGGAAGTTTGGGCATGGTTTGCTAAAGAGGTTGGGGGGCAACGAGCTGCAAAGTCCTGGGAATGATGATATCGATAACATTCGATCAAAACTCCGAGATCTTGCAGGGCTATTGTTGATGGCAAAGGGTGTATTGCCAGTTTTTAAGTATCGCGAGTTTTTGAAAGTAAAATATTTTGATTATTTTCTCAACTGCGCCAGAACATTTACTGAGACAAATCCCCAAACTGGTCAGGCAATTGGAGGATATATAAAGCAGCTCAACCTTCTGAGAATTTCCGAGGGAATTCAAACCGGCAATCATGAATTACAACAAGATGCTGAAAACTTCAGGCATTTGTTTAATACCTTTTGGATAAATCCTGTGTCAAGTTTGGCTGGAAAGCAACAAAAATTGCAATTGTTAGACAAATTTCAAGAGTTGCCTCTAGCCAGTGACTTGCAGAAAATGAGCTCACATCTTAAGTTCGAAATTTTGAACTTTCAAAGCTGGCCAATTCATGAAGTAGCCAAGTCTGTTCTGGCTTACTTGATCTTGTTCAATAAAAGAAGGCCAATGGAAGTTGCAGTGATGCGTGTAAAAGACTACATAGCTGAAACACAAAGATCCCATGTGGATAATGAAGACTTATTGAATTCCTTAGGCACCACTGAGAAAATACTCCTAAAGAGGTAAACAATATGCCTTTTCATTGGTGAAACAACTTGCTGTGAAATAAATGAGAAAATAATTTTACTAGTCGGGTTCAAAAATAACTTATGCTAGCTTCTACTTGTTTTAGTTTTATTTGAATGCCGTTGAGTTAGCCTTGTGTATTCAAAGGAGTGGTAATAACAGTCAATGATGAAGTTGATTTGTAGTCAACTAGTCAACAGGTTTTTTTTCGAATCTGAGCCGAGCATTCATGCTAGTATGGTAGTAATAGATTGCCCGCATCGCACATCTTTTTTTTCATTCAACTAAGCAACCAATGTGTTCAATCTATTTGCTAAAATGAATTTTAACATTATTATTTAATAGTGGTGTGGCCATGTCTAGAGTTATTGTCGATTGGCTTTTTTCCCTAAACTGAAAAGTTAAATATAAATACAGATATATAGGGGAGGCGAAAAATCTTAGTATTCAACTTCTTCCAAAAAAAAATGAACCTTTGAGGTTGCTGAGAAGTTTTTTCTGGTTTTTCTCATCCCAGGAAATTGTGTGTTCCAGAATAAAAGCCATAGAAGTAAGCGGGAAGTCTACAGAAGGTCTTCAGAAAGTATTTGTCGTAATTCCTGATTTTGTGCTTCCAGTTTTAAACTTTCTCTGCACATCTGGGCGCGTGTTTATGTTTCAGTGGTAAGTTTACTTAAAAGTTGACAAATTCTAATTGACGCTAACACGTCTAAGATAACCTTTAATCTAACATTTTTTTCAAGCTTTTGTTATGATAATATGAATTATTATTGTACAACGTGTAAAAATCTGAAGTATGAAGTTTTTATTTAAACAGAAAACATCAGGTCATGCTAAACACTTAGTTGATTTAGTTTTGTTTATAATTGCAAAACTTTTATGGGCAATCTTTTTTTATTTGCAAAAATACACTTGAAGTTTCCAAGTTGATACATTAGGACATAAGTTTTCAGATCATGTTTCTTTGATTAATGATAGGCTGACAGTAAAACGTACCAATCAGTACTGGTACAATAATTATATGAGTCTATTTATAATTATCTTATATTTGGATTATCTCATTTCTTAACACATCGTTGATCTGTCAGCTGCACTTCACAGCTTTTCTCAACTTTAACCAGTTTCTTTGGTTACAAAAGAACCTCTTTGTTCAATACAGATTTTGTTTGTACCTGCAACTTTAGACTATCCTTGATTCTTTGCAGTAAGCACGCAGTCACTCCTCTTTCTGGGACCGCTGTGCTGAAAGAAAAAGTTGAGGCATGCTCAGAATTACAAAAACCAGGCCTTCTCTACGCCCAAAATTTGCGAACGTATTTGGCAACAACTTGCCAGGTAATGTAGTTTTACAAACTTTTAATTATTTTTCAAGTTTCAAACTACGTCTTCTCTAGGTTGATATTTAAACCGTGCTCCAGTTCAGTTTTGATGTACACTCACAAAATGAGTGCACATTTTTTCAAGTCTGAACCGAAAACCAGTTTTGACTATTTGGTGTTCCCTGCTCATTTGGTGGTTTGTTGAGAAAAACTTGTTTTGTGATGTAGGCTAATGCTTTATCTATGATAGATTGCAAATTTACTTTTAGTTTTACTCATTATACTTACATGTCGGGTTCGCTTACCTGGCTCTTTTATTAGTTTTTCACCGTGGCACTCATAAGACATAGAGTTTTTTCAACGTGAAAAATTTTGCGGCCTTCACGCCAAAGCACCATTGTAAGCTGCCATTATCATCATGCTTTAGATATAATAAGAAACTTGTTTAAAAAAATACTCATCTCAATTATTATTTTTTATCATCATATCACTTGTTTATCGCTGTAGTTAGTTACCAACTAATACTATTTTTTATTGTTTTTTTTCTATTAATAATTCATTTTAAAATCTTTGTTTTTCCTGTTGTTTTATGCTGCAGACAATTTTTTGAAAAACCGCATTTCACTAATGAATAAAATGATGTCTTAACACGCAATGATCAGACATATTACTGGTTCAACTAACAAGTTTGATGTCTTAAAAAGTGATGATCCGACATATTATTGGTTCTATTAATAGGTGTTAGATATGAAAGATGAAGAGCTACAAAGGGTTGCAGACCACATGGCACACTCAACCAGCATACATACTTCGGTGTATCATCTTCAACAGAATCTCATGGAAAAATCAAAAATGGCCAAGATCTTGCTTGCCATTGATGAAGGTCTGCTTTCGAGATACGAGTCACCAACTGATTTAGAAAGAATAGATATAAATGACGTTACAGTTTATGGTAAGTACGTCATAAAATCTCAAAACTCCTTGAATCCATCATTTTTGATTAGCATCGTTTGGTTCTGAAGTACTATCAATTCTACAAGAAAGTTAATATTGCTAACTGTTCACGGCCCTCAAATAAGTTGACTTGAACTTGATTATTTAATTAAAAAAGACAATTTATCATCTCCTTCACTTTCAGTTTACTTTCGGTTTTTCTGAAACAAAAATGATAAACTTGACTAATAGATAAAAAGCTGCATGACTGATAATCAGTAGCTTAATAAAGATTCGGTATCAGTAGGTTCTTTGTTTGGTGTTCAGTGTAGCTAAATACCTGTTGGCATATCTGAACAAACTATTATTGCCAGAAAATTTGATAAGAAATTATGGAACAATGTTTTCTGCTTTTATAGACCTCGTGCCACATCAAAATTTCTATGACAGACAGAAACAAAAACACCCCAGGCAATAATCACATCCAGTACCCTAGCAAATGGTGGTAGCTGCAGTCATTGATTACTGCAACATTGAAAAAAAAAATAAAATATGTGGCACAAAGTTTTATATCACAGGCTTTTGCTCAAAGTTCCAGCTTCAGAAAATTGCAATGTACACACCAAGCACTAAAATATACATTACCTACAATTTATGTTTACTGTTACAATTCCTAGCCAACAAGTTTCATGAAACTGCTTGAAGTATTTTTGTTGGTTTTAAGGCAGTTTCATGGTTTGTGATTCTCTTTCCACAGAAGACCAAGTGTCAACTACAGATTTACCTGTGAATGCAGCTGTTGGAGAAAAACGCAGTTCTGAGGGTAAGTAAACTGTTTATGTTATTTGGTAATGAATGGAAATTGTCAATTTTTGTGAAAATGGAATGCTTTTTTTCAAGTGGATGTAAGGTATGAGAGATGAATCCATTCATACTCAAAAATTTCAAAAACTACTTAGGATTACCAAAAAGAGGGTAAAATCTCAAATTATTCCATCAGTGCAATCTTTTTGAACCATTTGCATTGCAGTATAGTTGTTATATCTGTTACCAGAAAATTAACTGTACCTGCCACAAAATCTTAGTCTTTATTCTATCAATTTGATTGTGATGAATATTGCTTTTATACAAAGTGAGACAGTTGGTTACGACTTTCAGGAAGGAGATGTTGGTTTGTAAAATGTTTTTTTTTATGAATGTTAATATAAAAAACTTTTCTTTAAGCCTTCATTATCTGTGTCGCATTTTACCAATGATCAAAACAATGCTATAAGTCATTAAGTGACGGTTTTGTTCTTCTGTTAGTTTTCAAGGAATTTAAGAAAAAAGACAAATAATTAAATTTAGATAAAGTCAAAATTATCTTCTTATATTGTGCTATTAGTTAACTAGTGTGTACTATGATAATGTATTCTTAGTCATAGTAAGGAAGTAGATACGGTACAGAGAGTTAACTTCTGATGACAAGAGAGTTATCACAAAAATCTCATGTTATTTATTAGTTTATATGTAGCGGATAGTGGAAACCTAAGTGCAGAAATCAAAGTGTGGCCAACTCCCCTTGTCACGTGACCCTCTGGAGCCAAATGCTTGAGTGATTACACTATAACTTATAGAGAAAAGGCTCTATTTCAACAGCTAATAACTCTGCAAATTGACAAGGTACAGCTTTAGATAACCACTCATCTAAAAGCTCAGGATGTCTCCTAGCCCACTGGGAATTTTAAACAAAAACATTTCAATATAAGTTAAGTAATAAGGGCCGAAATATAGTGCTTATATTAGCACTTGTATTATCAAAAAACTATTTTTCTAATACTATTCAACTTTCATATCAAATTTTAAATAAACAAATAACAACTTTAGATATAAGTAATAGCCATAATTTATTCATTGAATTATAATCTCAAAGTGGTTTAAATAATAATAACATTCATTAAATATTCCAAAAAAATAATCATTTTTTACGGTACCGATGAAATCAATTATTTTTTTTCAAATTGAGCATACTACTTTTTCACGTTGTTTATAGTTCACTTTGGAGTAGTCTACAACGAGTTTTTGTTGTTCATTCAGATATTGATGAATAATAATAATAATAATAAATACTAGTTAAAATAAATAACAAACATTGCACTAGTTTTATTATTATTTCGTTTTTTTGCCGCAAAACCAAGTGGCACTTCGGTTGTCTCTCATATGGATGGTAAATAACGCGACTGTGCGCCCTGCATACTATTACAAAAGGTCATGTAAAGTCACTGGGATGAAAGCGAACGTTTTTTTCATTAGAGGGCACATAATCATTAGTAAACGTATCGGCAAACTTATCAATATACGGTACCGCTAAATATAGAGTTCTTCATCCAAAGGGGAGATGACTCCTGGCTCCAGTGAAGGCTCCAGTGACGGTTAAAGGTTTTAAACAAAATTTTACTCCAAAACTCCACTGAATAAAATAATTTTTTTTGCTAGATTGAAACAAAACATGTTCACAGAGGTATTACTGCAAAAAGAAATTCATTTTACGCAACAAATATTGAATAAATGAGTAAAAACTATTTCAGCCAATGATGACTTATATGACCATTTGTGAAATTTGGCTCCAGTGGAGTTGTCCTTATATAAAATAGCGCTGGAAACGGCTGACCACACTTTGATTTCTGCACTTAGGTGGAAACATCACCCATGGTTACAATTGGTTTTACTAGGCCCTTCCAATAATGGTGTGATAGATTTTACATTGACTGGCTTAGCAGGCCCTAGCAGCCTGCAAGTAGTATTGACGTAGAATTCGTAGTGTGGCTGTTACATTCCAATCGATATACATAGTAAACAGATTCAGCTCAGCTGAGCACTAGTTTGTTGTGTCCACACAATGCACCCTGAGAAGCGCTAGCCAAGACAAGCATGGGCTTGTTTGGTTGAAAGCAATGAGTAGCAGCGGAAGACGCCTACAGATGAGCCAAGGTCGCCTGTACTCCTGAGGACTGTTAATTTTCCATGATGTCATTGTGTTTTTGGAATTGTAGACGGTAACTAGTTTATTTTTTGCCAGCCTGAACTAGAATTGTATCATAATTATTCTTTTGTGCCAGCTTGGCAGTAGCCAATCACATGTCTTATACTTCAAATGCATGTTCAACTGTGCACGGTCCTATAAATAGAGGAGCTATTCTCTCAAATGGGCAGATCTGTTTCTGCGCTTGGACAGAGAGTTAGTTCCTGCAGGCTTTGTGAAATGCATATAATAAAGTGTATTAAGTTTTACCTCCGCGTACTAAGTCTGGCCTGTTGTCGACTTGTTAGAATTCTTCCTCTGTGATGGTGGATCGTAGGCTGTAGGCTGTAGGCACGTAGGCTGTATACCATCTAGGCAGCGAGTCTGGAGCCGATATACTACCTCATTGGTTGGGCTCCCGACCCTGTACTACGGTTACAGCTACACGGCGCACAGTAGTTGTGAGCGACAAGACAGTGCAGTAGATTGTTGCAGAGCATCACACCGTCAACTCTCTCTAGTAGTGTTTGGTAAAGGCATAACCATTATCGCACGACACACGCAAAACCTTTACAGTATTTGCTTGTTGTAAACACTACTCTGATCTAGTGTAATTTTGACTGCACGGGAGGTGAGTCATCAGAATGCCCTAGCCGACATGCTGGGCATGTTTGGTTGAGAGCTCTACTAACTACAGGAGGCAAGCTGTAGAAGAAGATGCTGAACCAAGGGAATTTTAGCGCCGTATTAACTAGTCAATCATTGGCGGATGAATAACTATTAATGTGCCAGCTTGTTTGCATGTGCACTTAACTAACTTTACAATGTGCCTGCTAACACATGTGTTGCACTCTGTTTTGTACCAATTATGGGCTGATTTTCAGCAACCAGTCATATGTGCCAATTTTAAACCACTTTTTGCATATATTTTATTATAGGCATGCTGATGTTTAGCCCAGTGAGGCAGAGCTGTTTTACAGTTCGCAAAAGGGGCTTACTTGTGTGAATACCTCTTTTGTATTAAAATAGAGTAATTTATATTTGACCTTTTGGTATTTAGGTTGGTAGGTTGCCTGTTAGCTTGCTGGTTCTTCCACATAGGGCAAAACACTGTGTTTCTCTATACACTTTTAGTCAGTAGAGAAGCCATTACTACTGTTGCACTTCCGCTCTTTAATAGGAGTTGATTCTGCTCAACCCGGTACAGCCCTGCACTGCTGTTACCCTGTGTTGAAGCGTTGCTAGTAGCAAAATAAGCTCAATATTCGTCTGCTATAACAACGGTGTATTTTGTGTCTAGTAGTTGTTTGGTAAGGGCACGGTGAAATCATTTACAATGGTATGAAGAAGTAATTTAGTTTTATATATGAAAAAAAAGAAAAATAAAATCAGCTGCTGATGGATGTATTATGGATTATAAATTCTATAAGCCTCTATTAAGTCTGGCAAACAGCTTGGCTTTAGGTAGAGTGAAGTAAATCAATATTGCATTGGATTTTCGGGGCACAAAACCACTAGCTGAGTGTCTGTGGTGGAATGAACTCCTAGTTCGCCAGCTCAGAGAAGTCGGTAGCAATCCGACTGCATGCTGCCACGAGTTTCCTTTAACCTAGAGGCTACAAGAAGTCGGTATACGCTGAATCAGAAGTCAAGGAGTATACTGAACTACACAACTAGTAAAGAGCCCTCAGCTCAGACGCATAACTCAGTGCTTTAGATTAAATATGCCTTTATTCTTCCATAAGAATACGAGTAAGTTCAAGTCCTAATACAAACTGATTATCATGGTAAAAGTTCTGCCTTTTACAGGCAGATCACAGGAAGTGGTTAAAGGTAGTAGCCAATAATATACAAGAGCAATTCATGATGCATCAAATTAGCAGGCATATATGAATACAGGCAAGAAGGCATGGTTTATAGAGTTATATTAATGTCGCTCCCAGAAGTTAAGGCAGAGTCATAAGTCAACTGATCAATCCTAGGCACCTCTATTTCCTACTGTTGGTACATAGTCTTTCTAGGCTCCGTTCCTAGGCTTTTTTCTGGTTTAAGGGTGAATACCTCCTGAATATGATCTTCTGCTCCTCTCCGGCTGCTTTTCAGATCCCAGTCTAGGATAGTTCACTTCCTGCGACCCGGTATGGCTTATACAGGGTCGGTATTGCCTCATATACAGGGTCGGCACCTTCTGAGGCAGGGTTGGTCAATTCGGTAATGATTATTGTAGTCATTTTGGCCATTCAATGGTTATGTTAGTAATGCAGAATGGTTGTGAAGCATTTGCGCAGATGTGAATGCTATAAAAATCCACCACAATATTTGCTTTTTTCAGAAAAGCCGAAAAAGGCTGAACCGAAAAAGAAGAGACCCCCCAAAGTTGTAGTAGAGCAAAAACCAGGTGAGTTCCAGAGTAACTACTCATAGCAGAATGGCTTTTGCTTCAGTTACTACAACTAAGAAAAAGTTTTTGCCCCTAAAAATCACCCATCACTTAGTTTTGTTGCTAGGCTACTTCACTTACAGACATTGATAGAAAGTTTGTACTTAAATTAGCTTTGCATGAAATTTGACAAGAACTATTTATTATCATGTTTATGACACTAGCTATTGTTTGGAATAGGAATAAAAAATATGAAAGAAAATGAAAAGCCCAGCTTCATCAAAGTCCTTGCAGTTTGATTGCTATCAATTTTTTTTTATAAACTAGAAGCTTGTTTCCGTATTAAAATGGGAAAATATTGATTCAGTTATGCTGTTCAATTGAGTTTGCGTAAAAAAAGTATTATTACTACGGTAACTCAAGGCATTGAAGGGATTTTTTTTTATTATACTGCGAAAGGTTTTCATTCATAAAATAACCATAATAAAACCTGATTATAACAGCTTTTAACTTTTGTGTCATCATTTACTTGCAACACATACTACTGCTAACTTGACCATGGGTTACAAATTGCTAAAAAGTCTTTTAGTTGATGACTCCGTATTGCTAAAGTAAATCACAGGAAGGGAACTAATGTTAGAATACTATGAGAAAATGATACCGAAACCTGGTCAATTCACTTTAGTTCTTTGAAACAAGCCATAGCAAACGATGGTGGCTGTATAAGGTTAATCTGGTAGCCTAATATTTTGTTATCAATTATCTCATTGTAGATTATTATCAAACTTATGCATGTTATACATTTCCACTTGATTTCAGTTTGATATGACTTCACCATTGTTGCAGTATAAAAATGTCAAAAAACAAATAAACTCGTTCATGAACTACTTCACAACCATTTAAATCAATTTTTCTGGTCATCAAAAATTGTGATGAAAGTTTATATTTCAATTATTCAAATAACTTTCTATACCTCTCAACTCCTCTCAACTAATGACAATGTTCCCTAATGGTTTATCTGTCTCCCGCTTATTTACAACACCTCTTAATCAATGTAAAAAAAGATCATAAAATGGTGAACATTTTGAGCTCACCAAACGCAATGGAACTAGATTTTTATTTTTCCATATCATATGCTTTTTCCATCAAGTGCGTATGCTGACTTTATATATACCATCAAAATTCTCGCAGTAGGTTTCCGCTGAGATAATTGTTTTGTGAGACAAGTAATATCCACAAAATGACGGTAAGTCGCTGCAAACAGGGCAATAGTATTTTGGAATTCTGGTGGGTAACCCAGCCAACAATGCAGTGCGTAATTCAACCTGGACTGCTGACCTTTAGTTGAAAGTTCCCTTTAAAATGGCAGCAACTTTGTGGAAAAACTGTATGAAATGACTACCCGCGATGCAATTAAATTGAACCTCTTCCATCGCACTGAAATACCAGGAATAGAAAAAGACAATAGGCTAAATCTCATACAAGTGTTGAACGACTTGCATTTTAGGTTTAATTGAAGAACGCTGCTACAAATGTAGATCAATACACGATGAGCCAAGATGGGCAGGTTAGCTGTCACATCCATTTTTTATAACTATTATAATATGATATTTTTAATAGATAAAACATATTAAATGCCTTTCTCTATTCAACATATTTTATTGACCTAACTTATTTTGCTGTAACATGAGAAAAAGCTGTCCAGTGTAGTTGCACAACAAACTAACTTTGCATTACATTTCTGTGCACTGTAAACAGAATCACAAAATACAATGAACTATTATATTAACAACTCCAATTTAGACACTTGAAACCGGAGTCTGTTGATCTAGCGTGTTATCGAAAATGTATTGAGAGACCCAGATTTATAAATAATCCATATAGGAGTTTTATACCAAGTGGAAATGCTTCATATTTTAAAGATATTTGGAATTAATAATCAAAATTGTTATGCCCTGTCCACAAATTGAAAAACGAAGTAGCTTATGTGCGAATGGGAAACTTTGAAATCAGTATTTATTTGGTAATAAGTAACATACAAAACTGCGAAAAAAATTGTATCTAATTAAGAAAATAACCGCTACATACATTAGGTACTTTCGCCGGGCAGCGAGTTGCTCAGTTTCAATATTATTTGCTTATTTATTGGAATTGTTTGCTATTTTTATAGCCAAGGCGACCAAAAAAAAAGCTGGACAGCTCCGTAAGTGTTTGGATTTATTTTGAGTGCTTAGTAATAAATCAAAGTTGGGCGTCTTGCTACAGCTCACACGCACGCACACATTATCGTTTTTCCATTCCTGTCCCGGCGGCTAATAATGCAATGTCAAGGTCATCAAGTGGATAATAATAAAATAATAAATAATAAGTGCATCATTTAATTCTGTTTGTGGTTAAGCAAAAGAAATAGCCCATCACTTCACTTATCAGTCACTGACATTTAATGAGGTTGTGGTTACCTCAGTATCGGTTCATCTAGTAAAAGGAATGCTGCTAGATCACTATCCATCATCATTCGTTCATCAACCAGTCCTAACGTAAATTATTACAAACCGGAAAATAAAAACGTGAGAAAGAGGTTTTACTCGACTCGCTACCGCAGATTTATTGGCCCTGGAAACATGCTTGTGGTCGCTTGACTTGTTGAAAGTGTGTGCTTCTGTTCGCCGGTATTTTGGGCGTCTGCCAATTACGAGTGCTTCATTTTTGGCTTTCTTATTGAAACTGAGCGACTCGCTGTCCGGCGAAAGTACCTATTTTGTTGAGTAAAACTCAGTTATCTGAAATAATTTATCAGAAATGAGCTTTGCAATCTTCAAAAGCTTACTGAAAATTTACACTAGAGTTACAGAAACAATTAATAAAACTATGCATGTATTTTTTGCTCACCAATAACACAGTTGTTCTTAAAAGCACTACAAACATCTATCTTAACAATTTAAAAAATAACAAGCTTTGGCATTGTTTTCCCATAATAATTCAAAACAAAAGCAAAGTTTATCATTCTACTGGCGGATATTTTAGATATTTTTTGCCCAAAAAGTTATCTGAATCACACTTTCTTTTTAAGAACCACATAACACTGCAAAAGAAAGGCTACAAGTACCAGTCAGATTTCCGTATTATTTTAGGTGAAAGGATTTTCTGGACCGCGAATGAAAATAAAAGGTTTGACAGAATTTACACTGATCGATCACGTTTCCCTGATCAGAAGATTTTGGACAGACTAAAAATAGCATTACCCCGCCGATCGCTTTCATCTATAAAGGCAAGGGCTAGATATCTCAAACCTAAGAAGTACAGATAAGGCTATGCTGTAAGAGGAGCCCGTGTATATCATATACATATCAGCACAATACAACGTAGCGGAAAATTTAAAAAGAAATGGATTATCATATTAACTCGTATTATTTCATAACAAGCTTGTTCATCTCATACAACTTTGTAGCATTCACATTGTTGCACCATATAGAAAAAAATTAACATCCACAGAAATATTAGTCTTTGTACATCATTTTTCTTATGAGATTACATGTATATTTGCGGCAACTGGGCATGAAACTTTAATTTACTTTGATACAACGAGTTTATGGAAATTTTTTCTCTCTGTTTATTTGTTAAACGAAATTGTCATGATGAGAGTTTATAAAGGTTGTACTGTTTGTCGTTATTCTTATACCATTATTCATAGGGTTAGGGGTTTACGGGTTAGTGAATTTATCAGATTAGCTCAGTGTGAATTAAATATAGTGCAAAGAAAATCTGTATAATCATGTTTCCGTATTTATTTTGATGAAACTGTCATTGTTGCTATCATTGATAGCAACAATGATATGTAGACCAAATTCAGCACTTACAAACAATGCTCACGTTCTCAAGCACTCATAAGTGATATTTGTCACCCGCAACTGTTGTTGGCCCTTCATTTCTAAAAAACTTTTTTTTAATTCAGAGAATACTTGACTGTTGTTGAAGGTTGCGAATAAATTTCATGAAAATAGGTTTGTTCAATATATGTGATGTTTTGTACACCAAGGGGAATGCGACTGCTTCTATTGTGGTTGCCGTCTTGCCAGTATGAGTAGCACATTGCACTTTCATCACCATCATCATATTGCCAACATACCATTTTCCTGATTCATTTTGTTATCTCTTTGCATTTGTATTCGTCCAAAGGCCGTGCCGCATGGGAGAGAATTGGTACATGCGAATTAGTGTGTTCAGAATTGCGGTTAGCAAGCAAAGCTACACCCGAGGCAATAAACTACTTGAGAGCTCTCCCCGCAATCAAAGTACCTGAGTCGAAAACTTTTTTATTTTCTAGATGTGCTGACGAATGATACCATGTGCAGCATTCTGTGCAATCCCACTAGCCTCGTGGAATAAATATATGAATTATTATTATTACTGTCATTGGTAATTATTTTATTATAATAAACCCAATATAATAGAAATCAAGCTTGTAGCCCACAATTATTTTACTCTGGCTAGCCGTTAACGCCATGATCACACAAACAGATTAATAAAAAATCACCTTCTACGAAAGCGAAGTTAGTTTATTTAATTGCTGACACAAGAATTAATAGGACAATTGCAAACGACAACAATTTATATATAATCAATGATCAACTTTTTTGTTGTAGAAAATAATAAATTGGTTTCGCTGCTTGTGAATGTGATTGACCAACAAAGATGAAAGTGCAATCGCGAAATCGCTGTGCATGCTCAGCAAAGAATAACCGTGGATTTTTTTGTGAAAGCAATTTGCTCTGAGCTGGCAAATGCGATACCGCTTGCATAGTCGCTCCCGTGTGGCAAGGGCTTTACCTTTGCTGCTGTACAAATGTGTCGCATCAGTTTTTACTTTATGTCAATATTAGGTTGCCGCCTAATGTAGTAACAGCTGTGTTGTGAGTTTTGTTGACGTCATTAGCTAGTGTGTACTTGAAGACAACACTTGCACTATACTGTCGTCTATACATCTATCACGTTTAGGAAAACATATAGGCACCAGTACTGTTACCAACGTCAATGTACTCACAACATAGGAATGCTAAGGTAGACTACTTTAGATGTTGATGTTTTTATTCAATTAATGCATTTTTGGTTTCAAGCTAATTTCATTTTATTGATTTCATCAGAACTGTTTCTTTTTTCATCGCATTTCTGCACAGTTTTCACAGTGTTAGTCGTCAATAATTCACACCAGTTTTGACTATCTGGTAAATCTGAGTAAAGTAACACAGTTACTATTCCTTTGAACAAAAATATTTACTGGAATGAGTTGCAAAAATTTTTTGTATTACTTCATGATAATTGTGGCATCAACAGAACTGACGAACAAATTGCATTTCTGTAACGTTGATTTTATTGGCTGCAAGCGTATACAAACAAAACGTCCATTTGTTTCTAAGTATTTTGAACCAAACAATGAAGTCATAATCATTATTGAAGTGCTGCCGCCTCAGAGCCCATTAGTGAGGTTTGTTTACAATGTGACAACTTGGATACTTTATATAAGCTACCACCTTTGGCAACAATGTCAAGACAATGTAACTGTTATTTGTTTCTAAAATCTATCGTTACCGCATTTAGAAAAATATGCATTTCTTTTTCTAAATAATGCGAAAATAATCTTTGCATTGTGTTTTTACAACAACTGATTTGAACTCATTGGTAATATTTTTGGTAGAACTCCACTTCAAAATGAATATGTATTCTTACTTTTGAACGGTTTGCAAGCGAATCAATAAAAATATTAAAATCAAAGTGATTAGCAAATCCGAAGCGTCTATAAAACGATTATATTGCCTACTATTGCTCTGTTGGATAACAAGTTGTTTCTAGTAACTGAAGTCAACTGAAAAAGGCGGTCTCTAACTCCATCATTGCACAATTCGATGCTCAAGATTACCAGTGCACTTGAAAAATGACGAGTGCTTGTTTTCATTTGTACAGTGGCAAAGCTTCAGGTTGTGAGTTGACTTCATGCTGAAACTTGTAAAAACATGGTCCTTGGTAAGTCTAATTGGGATGATAGTTGTTACTAGGCACTCACTTTAGCACTGTTTATAACATGATACAGGTGGCATTGCTAGCTGTTCTCAGACTATACCGATTCAGATGCTAGCTGTTCTCAGGCTATACACACAGAGTTGCAAGTTTGTCTCAGGCGATACAGATCCGATTGCCAGCTGTTTTCAGACTACAGATGATTATTGCAAGCTGTTCTCAGACTATATAAATAGAGTTGACAGTTGTTCTCAAATGGCCAGGTGGGATTGATAGCTATTCTTAGTATATCTTTACTGCACAAAAGCTTTTAAATGAGTTTCAGTGATATCTTCTCAGAGAATGGAGAATCCGACTCCCAATGGAAACTTGCAGTTAAAATTTATTTTTTTCTGATTTGGAAGAAACAATAAAGTGACATTAAAACTTATGAATTTTAATCTGATCAAAGGGTAGATACTTCAGTACATCTAACTCAGACATTCGAATGCTTGGCAAAGTTTGAAAGCATCAAGATATTAATGGCCAGGGTTTTATTAAGCCAGGGTTACAGAAATGTAACCCCCATGTTTTGGGCATTGCGCAATGATAATGTACTAACAATTTAGTGCGGCACCATCGTAATTACTGTGGGTTTAGGTAAGGGGGGGGGGGGGGGCTCATGATAGTTTTATCTGCTGGGAAAGCAAATTTGGAATCATCTTCTTTTTACTAACCAACTCAAAAGGCTCCACATTGAAGCTTGGATGTTGGTAGGTTCTATTACTTCATGTACCAGATAGCAGGCTGTTTCCGCAGGAGCATGTGTATAATTGTTGAAAGAAACATAAATAATGGATAAAGCTATTAGTGAAATGTTTCATGAGCATGTTAGAGTTATCAAAAAGTTTTATACTCGCTGATTGTTTGCTTGTAAAACTACTTTTGTCAACTGTTTAATTAAATTAATAACAAATTGATTTACTTAATAATAATTATTGTAATGTGTTGCGTATCAACGTCTGTCAGCAAATTTATGTTTAGAATGATCCGTAAAGAACATAATTCTCTAAATAGAAAAGATGACCTTTTGGTTTTATTGCCGATGACATGACTTTGGTGAACAGGCTCATCTTAAACAAATTGCCATTTGGGGCAACAAAATTTTCACCTATCGTTCTTCCAGACCATTTTGCTGAAACAAATGATTGTGTGACCCCACTTTAGTGTGCGATTAGGAGGGGAAGATTAAGAATTTAGATGTTAACAGGAATCTGTTAAAGAGGAATGGTCTTTAAAATGTTTGATATTCCTAACTCCATTATATGTTATATGAAATGAATGGAGCATTATTCAGACTTAAATTCATTAAGGAGGGTGCAAATACTACCATCACCATTTTTTTGTACAGTTCGATTAGTTAAACTGCAGTGGTTGTATTTTGTCTGGTTACAGTTGTCAACTCTGCATCCTATAAGGTCCCTTTCACCACCCCCCCCCCCCTCCCTCACCCTTCTCCCCCTCCCTCACCCTCCCTCCTGCTCCCTCTCCCTCTCTCCCCCCTCTCTCCCCCCTCTCCTCTCCCTTCCCCTTATAATTATCAACCATACAATAAAACAAAAATTAAATAAAACAATTAATAATCTCATTAATACGATTATTATTGTACAATTATATTATCACTATTACAATATTCATCATCATAAAAAAGTAAAAAACAGATTTATTATCATGATTATTACTATTCTTTATGATTATTAAATAGCGATTGATGATTGCTTATTATTATTATTGTATTATTTATAGCAGCCTTGTATTGGACTGCCACCTTTTTATTTTGCGATGAATAAATGTTATTTTATGTCACTTGAAAGCACCGAGCGCATATGTTTGAGCCGAGGGCTCACCACCGTTGCTAAAGTAGATTGCTCGCTTTACAACAAGTTGTGTGTTCTATCACGGCACGGGACCACCTTTGGGGAGAGGTTGACTGTTGTTTGTCAAGCCTAGGAAGGCGGACTGTTTGGTTGTGCTGGAAGACGAGCAGTCTGTGCAGTGACAACCCCTAGCGAAAAGTAATGCGCCTTAAAATCCACTACAGAACATGTAATACAAACAAGCACCGTGAAAGCATTAAAACAGGTGCTAAAATGAATAGACAAGATTTCTGCCAATCCAAAGTGGATATAAAGTGGATCAAAGTTGTTTGTGCATAGGTAAGAAGGATACGTTTTACTGGAAAGACTCAATTTGAGGTCAACATATTGAGCAAACTTTAAGAGAAAACTAAAAATTATATAATAATTTGCATTATATGTATTTTAATTGTTGCTCCTATTTTTTTTAGTTGTAAGAACAATGTGCCATTGCCTTGACTAAAAATTCAGATCGATATTTTGGTTACAAAATTTTGTTTTATCAAAAAAGATTTGATACTTTTGTGAGGGTGGGCAATAAATTGAATATATATATTGCTATGTATTTTATCGGATACTTTGTTCCATACATGTTGGTAATATTTTTTGGTAGCTATCAAGTTGAAGCTGTTATTCGATTGTTTACCTAAATATTACATTTTGACTTCTTTCCCACTGAAAATACAGCAGCCAATTTCTAGAAATAAACAACCATTTCATCATCGTTGACCCTCTCATGTGAAATAATTGATTACGATTAGCCACGCCTGACTTACATTCAATACATGGGTTTTGACACAACCATATTGGCCTTTGCAAATCAGAAAGTAGATCTCATCGTTGCTTTTATCTGCAAAATTTCTGTGTGAACTATAGTCAAGTTTGGCTGCTAGAGAGAAGGTATACAAAAATAAAGTAAGTAAGCGTTATCTATTTTGCTGTAACAGTCACTTTTACCATTTATGCTGAGGTTAAATAGTTATCACTAACACTGCCTTTGGAGTAAATATACCATAAAATCAATGTTCTTGTTTAAAAAAGTTAATATCAAAATTTACATTTCTCTTTGTTTCACTGTTATTCGTTCTTTTTTGTTAAAATTTCTTCTGCAACTGAGGAAGTCGATAAGTGAACTGGGTATTCTGGCATGTTTACATTTACAAGGCGCCAATTTCTTTTTTGTATACAACTTGACAATTTTTACAAAAGACTTTGGATCAAAGACTTCTGTCAAGAAGTTCTGCACATGATGTATGCACAGTTCGGTGTAAGTTGATATTTGAAAAAAATGGGTTCACTAGTGCGAATAATAAAAGGTTTCATGGCTGGTCAACAATAAAATGACTGAAGTTAAGAACTAGTACTTCCAGTTGTACGCTGAAATGATTTTTTTCGTAAATATTTTTTATAGGAAGTTTTATATACATAGAGTTGTTTGGGGTACAAGCTTCACTTTCTCAAGGCAAACTCACTATCACTCATTTTCTGGTAGTATTAAAAAAAAGCTCATGCAGAAAATTGAGGCCTTCTAAAATCAAGCTGAAATATTGCTTTTGCCTGTCTATATTTCTATTTACACATTTGAGAAAAGCTTTCAATGGTAAACAAGATAAGTATTCCTTTTCAATGCAGTTTGTTTGTCAATAACAAGCAGCATTAGATCCGTGCTCCCTGTGTGAATTAGTAACAATATGCCGGTTGACATAAGGGTCTGGAAAAGGATCACTGAAGCTGTTTTATTTTATTTGCTATAACCTATCTATAACTGTCAAAACAACCAGGTGTCCTGGATAATTTATTCGAATGAATTGGATGTGATACACGGGTTATATAACCCTTTTAATAAGTTTTGCCTCAAGCTTTACCTTGTGACAGACAAATACAGACTTTGCATTCATTATCCACGATCTTGATGTAATTATTCAGAATTGTTGTCCCGTTTATGTTTTGATCATGCTGTTTACTTGAATACAATATATGGAACAAAGTTAAACGTTGCATAACTGATACTGTGTATGAAAACAACCTAAATCAACAGTTTGATTTGTATTGAAATTTTATTCACTATTTTGTGTTGATTACATCAACTTTCTGTTACTTTTACAGACTACAATTAATAAAATGATGTACCATTCTCTGTGTGTTTCTATGCACAAACCAAAGTATAACCATAATGTCTAAAAGCTTTTAAAGGGGCTGCGTCAATCAAGCCAATCGAAATTAAAATAGGTAATGATATATAGACTAAATGGTTAAGATATTTTTTTTTCCAAGTCATATTGCGACAATTTTTAGCATCTTTTTTTAAAAATTTGATTTCCAATTCGATGTTGATTGAAATGGGATGTTATATTGCGAGCATAAAATAGCTTAGTTGACCCTTATGAAAAAGAAATTACGCCTGTAAGAAATAATAAGTTTGCATACGTAAAGTTAAACATTCAACAGTTACATTAGGTTGGTGCAAGGAGGTTTTTTTGAAAGATCCTTCTTAGTGGATGCTGGAACCAATAACACAAATATTACTTCTGCAACAGTTTGAAACACTGAAAGAGTATCTTCATGGAAAAAATAGAGTTAGTATTTGATTTTCCCTTAAATTAAGATAAATTGTAGACAGCAGGGTTTGAGCAATAATTAAAATATCTGACAATCAAAACTGTTGTGTCAAAATTATACTTTTGTTCTGTGAAATCTTTGAATAATCATCAATTTACATGTCAATGCTCTGTCGACTGTTTGGATTGTTGCAATGAAGTTCGACTGAGCTCAACACCGATTGAGATTGAAAGAATCCTTATTATGGTCAATTCAGTTTAAAAACAGTTTTCATGGGAAAGAACTTGTAAAGCTTGTCCATAAACATACCCAGATGACAGGTGTTGTATTATGTTTGTTTTCAATTGATAGCATGACAGCTAAAAACAGATTCTTCAAAACCATGCTACTGATGAGCGTCACACCTCTGATAATTATTGATTTCTTTTTTCAGCAAGCTTTAAGAAATACCATAAACAGGCCAATGGAATGATCATGGACTTGCACATGTCTGAATTCAACGCAGCAAACAAACCACACGGTATGTGTACGGTGATTTTTGGGGTTGAAGTCTCGAAACATTTTAAAAAATTTTCTTGGGAATAATTTAAAAACAAGTGTCACTAAGTTATTTACATGAATTATTCCTTAAAGACCACATTCCAACCAGAGTAGAGTGGTTGCCAGTACATTCCACAATTCTTTCTACATTCCCTCAACAATAATTTATTCGTGACATTCCACTTGATGGTTTTTGTTTACTTTTTATTGCCAGATGTCATTTGTGAGAAAGTTTTTGCGAGCTTGAAAGTGTAAAAAGAGTCAGAAAGCTTATGAAATACGATGAGGTGTGATATCGACCAGTTGGTTTAAATCTACTCAAAATGTAGACTTGACACACTGTCTATTTTGAGCGCCGCACTTGATGATTTTAGCTGAAATATGGCTGAAGGTTTATGAGCAATAACAGATATTTTTAGAACAGAAACAGAAAATAGTTTTTTTTATACTCATCTGATTGGTTTAGATGCTGAAACAGAAGAAGAATGTGACATACAACTAGAAGTAGACAAAGAAAATGCCAATTCAGGTACAAATGCTGCTACAAGGTTTGGAGCAAACAACAAATGAGTTTAGATACCAAAACGAGTCGAGCTACACTTCTAACCGATTGCTTTAATACCACTGACAATCATGGCCAAAAATGCCAAATTTCATCTCTTCATGCATGTAACATTATCTGTAATGTTTTATATTATAGCTATAATGTGTTTCTTCCACCTCACTGGAGCAACAAAAGTGTAAAATTTTCCAAAAATTATACTGCAAATTTCATAATGGAGGACATTTAATGGCATAATGCAGTTTCAACAAAAAATGGTGAAACAAAAATTATTGCCTTAGCTACTGCTCTGGTCTGGTTCTACAAATTCACTTGAAACATTGAGACAGCTTGCATCGATTATGTGATGTTTTTTAAACATTAAAAGTCTAACAGCAAAGATTATCAATGCAAAGAACTTTTTCCTTGGCAATTGGAAGTTGATTATTTCAAAAATATATGCAGAATTTTCTCAACTGCATAAACATACATTTTTTTCTGCATTGAAACTATAAGTGTACACAGGTTGAACAATGCCTTCCTGTGTAATTTCCAATACATTCTACCGGTAGAATCCGGTATAAAATAACGCACGATTGTTGTCATCTAAAAAAATTATGTTTTTTAATGTTCACAAATATTTTTTTTATGACACTTGAGCCTGTTGTAGTTAAATTTAAAAGTATGGAGCCTGAAAGTAGATATATCAATGTAGTTTAATCCACCCCATGCAGTTTTTTAGATTTTTCATGCGGCTAGTAAGTGAAAAAGACTGCTGGTTTTTAGTGAGCAGAGCAACAATACGCAGATTCAATGTTATTCTGATTTAAAAACAAAATTATCTGCTATTGCTGTTTTAAAGCTGTCAGAAAAAGAAAGAAAGAACTACGAGTCAAGTTTTGAGTATTAAATCGTCAGATTAAGCCAACAGCTTTGTCATGAGGAAACAACTCTTGAAACTTTTACATAACTTAGTCAAGTTTAGTCTAGATATCAATTTTTATCTGGTTGTTGTCAAGTATAATTGTCAGGTAGAAAGCTGTTTAATTACTTTTTTAGAAACATTCCGAAATCCGGATAAGCAATGCAAAGAAATCATCCCAGATGAGCAAACATTTGACGGTGACACAGCAAACACATCATCTGGTATATTGATATAATAGTTTTGGGGTTTAGACTTGGAATAATAATTTAGAGGACTGTTAAACTAAGAATAAAAGTTGTTATGTCAATCTATATGACTAAAATTAAATAAAATATACCGTGAAAACAAAATTTTGGTTTTTTTCAGTTTTAAGCGAAAAATTTTATACAAAGTGTCACTACCAATAAGAATGGGAAATTCCAATTGATTATTTGTGTTATCAAAAACATGAATGCCATTTGTTGGAAAATATTTGTATAAACTTGATGGTTTAGGAGTTTAAAACATTAAAAACAGAGGAAGATCCAACACATAGACCAAGTGAAAACTGTGCCTGTTATTCCTGAGACAGACACTTGAAAAAGAACCTGTTCATATTAATAAGCGCATGTTACAAATCCCCATGTTAACTAGCCTTACTCTTGATACTGAAAGTGGTTGTGGCGAATCAATTTGGCACTCACCTGCTTGGTTCTGCTATAGAATTAGGAGATAAGCATGAGATACAATCAAAAGTAGGGAATGAAAATAAATTTTCAAGTATCTTGAGTACCGTCTAGTTTCACACAAACAAAAAACGTCATTCGATCTTTGAAGATTGTGTCGTAGTGAACGAATAAATACATTTCTTTGTACCAAAAGTTTGATACGGGGATGATCTGACATAAACAAACTGATACAACTATCAGACTCCTTTATGCCTTTTGCATACCCACCACAAGTTATAAGTCAATTCACTCATCACAACCCACAAGGCAGCTTGTTTCGTACTCGATTATTTGATAGCTGGCTGAAACATTTGTATTCATTGCGGTAGTATCCTGATGTCCCTAGCTCTTGTGTGCCCCTAAAAACTCCTTGACTAGCCAATGAACATTAAGCTACTGGGCTGTAATTGGTTAGAGTTTTGAACGGCAGTGTAATAATGCTACTACCACTAGTGTTACTAACTAGACTATCTAATGAAGTCGAAATTGGAGATTCAGTTTGTCGGATTATCTCAAAGTATAAAGTCTGGCTACACAATCGTAGATGTTTACGCATTTTACATTTTAAAAAGACAACATACATTTTATTAGGCGCTACACAGTTATATCTTTTTTACAAATCATTTGACCGATGAGGAGTTGTCACCTCTTTCATCAAGTTCCAGTCAATAGCATTTTTTGCTAATCATAGCCGTTTTTTAGCATAAGTATTTGCCCATTTATAGCAGAAGTGAATTTGTTAAACCGTCAAACTAGAGAAACCTCACCAGATATACAAAAATCTGACAGTGACGATTCAAACGCACTATCTGTTAAGTTTATAAAATGGTTCTCAGGTTTGAACCTAGCAAAATAATTTTGAGATTATTTTCTAGAAAAAATGCTATAAGAAAATGGTCAGACCAAACAGGTTCTAAAAAAGTTTTAGAATGGAACAAACTTTCGAGGTTTTTGATTTTCCGCCAAAAAATGTTTAACAGCTTTTTACGAATTCAATCTGCAATAAATTATTCTTGGCACATCGTTTTAAATTACGCAAAGCTCACTTTTCATAATCAAATGCCATTTACAAGAAAAGTTAATGAGCACTTCAAAGTGTTGTCATATTTTCAAAAAATCAAAAAAGCAACATCAATTTTCACTACTTGGCTGCTTCAAACACAAGGTTTATGTTGTCTGTGGCTCTGAGGCTATGTCTCATTTATAGAGTTTGTTAACGGTTGATTTTTGTTATCAGAAGGTGTTAGAATCATACAATGTTACTAGATTTCCTTCTTATATTCGACAGGTAAAGTAAAAGAATCTGATGGGGATTTCCTTGGTATTTCTGCAAAATCAAAAGCTGGATCACCAATACTAGCAACAGTAAAAAAAGAAAATGATTCTTTGGGTACGTCTATTGTGGATTTTCATGCAACCACCAAATGACTGTGGATGCTCAACAAAATATTTAGTTAATCTTTGACATGTATTTGTTACTTTAACAGACGTTTTAGTTAGACTGACATTCAAAGTCTTATTCAGCAGGTTTCTATCCCTGAGCAAGTGAAAAGCCATATTGCCACATTACAACAAAGTGTTTTGTTCAGCAATTGATTCATTTAAACTTTTACGAATTGCTAAAGTTTTATTGCAATGATAATGTTCGATGGAATAGACAGTCCAACTAACACTGATAGCAAAAAAACTTTGTTGCCGGAATAAATGCTCTGTAGAGGCTCCGAAAGTCTGATTACAATAACAAGCAATAATGAATCATTTTGGCTCTTTTTACATAAACTTTAAACACTTGACAAAATTGAAATACAGAAATTGTTTTAACTATTTGTTATAACATTATTTAGATGAGATTCTAATACAGGCATTTTTTGATGCATAAAAATACTTTCGTTTTTTAACTCAAACCATCAGCACCAAATTAACGTGATGTTTTACATATAAAGTTGATTCTTACTATCTAAAAAATTTACATGCTGGTTTTCACAGAGGCGGTGGATAACAATAATGCTCATTTCTCTGGTTTTTGCGCACACTCAAAAGAAGAATTGAAAATGCCGGCAGAAGACAATAAAAATGAAACTTCAGGTAAGTCTACTACTGACACATTTTACACTAATAACTATTGATTTCAATTATTAAGAAACTGTCCGGTGAAATTCTTAAATGTTCATGTTATAACATGAACATTGGCTCTGGCAGCAGTTGTTAAAAGTATACTTTTAACAACTGCTGCCAGAGCCAAAATGCAAGAAAGAAATAATTCATGCTCCTGTAAATCTAAATTTCATCGTTTTTTCTTGTAAAATTAGTATGCTTTTCAGTGCAATTGAAACATCAACAATAGCCAGATTGGTAGAAAAATTGATCACTTTAACAATATCCAAAAACGTAGACTTTCATGCGGCATCAGTTCAAGAATAGTTAATGGCAAAAGTAAATAGTAGCACAGCATTGCAATGAAAACAACGTTTGCATATCGTCTTGAAACAGCTTTCACACCCACTGTTTAACTGCTAAGTCAATTGGTAATGACACGTGCCGAAGTTTCAAGTGCTTGAAACATGGAGTGATGGACTACAAAGCATCAAAATGGCTTTTACTTGAGATTTTTGTGTACTCCAGTTGTCTCTAGAAATCATCAGTTCATTGACAAAAGTTATCAATGCGAAAAAAAAAACCTATAACACAGCAGTTTTTCTAGTCAAACATGCTTTGTCAACTTGCAGTTATTAGGTTGAGTATTTTTTTTTATAAAATTAAGTTTTTTCATAGGTACTTGTCAGTTTTATTCTATTGTCACTACACTTTAGATCTTAGACTGGATATATTTAATTTTTGCACTTACATTCTTTATTTTGGAATAGGTATAATGTTACATTTTGAAATGGCTTTCACCCGATTGTACATTTAGGTTTAATCGTCTAACACAATATGACATGGCTGAATGGAAAAATTTATTTAAACAAAACTCTGCCACATGGTAAAATTGGTTTTGTTACAAATGCAGATGATTTATTTTCTATTTTATCCCTGTTCCTTTTTCTTTTTTAAATGTCTAATTTGAGTAACAAGGACCTCCCAGATTTTAGACAGCTTATCGAAAACTTTGAACATCCAATGCCATAGTTATAACTGCAGCCAATTGTTTTTTAATTTTGCTAGATTTCTTTTACTTGGAATCTCATGCAGAAAGTTCCCCTAATCTAAAGCTTACATCACATTTGTTGTTATACTAACAAACCCATAAATTTTATCTTTAGTTTTCCGATGCATAAAATTTTGTTGAATAGACTTCAAATTACCAAAAACTATTTAAGTACAGCAGATAATAGTGAGTGAATCAATTGTATTTACATTAGTTACTCTTGCAGAAAGTGTCTATCAAGCATATTTGAGACACATTTTCAATCCAAACTCAAAATTAGTGTCACACTTGGGTTGTAGTAAACTTCACAGCTATGTCCAACTCATCAAGTACTGAAGTGGGTAAACTCTGTACTGAAAATGGCTCCGATGACTCACCAGGTATGTGCATATCACTGTCAGTTCTTTTTGAAACCAATGGTAAAGAATTTTTTCTCCAGGAGTTTTAGCTAATATCTGTTTGTTAAAAGTTTTCGACAGCATCGATTGAATAGGGATGGGCTTTGTAAGTAGAGCCTAAAGTTGTTTTCGATAATTTTTTGTGTTCAATAAAAACTGCATGCCTGATTTTGTTTCACAGCTCTATAACTAAAAAAGATGAAAATAGCAATTTTACACCAATTTATAAAATCTACTAATACGAATACACCCATATTTTTTTACTGCCACTAGAAGAGAGCAATTTCTGTAATTATATTCATAGCTTTGATTAGCCTCCAGCTTATAACAGATAGTGTATTGCGGTTTTCACATGTCAGTAATTTCCTGATGAACTAAACATTTTTATGCTACGCGGCCAAACATCAAAGGTTTTTAGATTATTTCATGCAATTCTTTTGCAGGAACTGTTGAGAACTCAGATCACCATACAAATGAAATGATCACCAAAATACAAGCAGCCGATGATAGTGTGACAAACGTACTGCCCGGTATGTAAACATTGTCCAACTTGACCATAAAGAAAACATTTAAAAATTATTTAACAAAAACAATTACATTGCTGTTCGGTTTAAATGAACAAGCAGTTAAAAGCTGCATCAAGCTTTGTGCTCCAAGTTACCTTTTTGTGGCTCTTACACGACTCCACTGAGATTTATAATCTTACACACAAATAATAATCAAAACATCCGAATTCTCATAGGTCTTTCATGTTTTAAAATTGTGATAAGGTTTTTCTCATAGAACTTAAACATGAATGCCATACTACCATAATTTAGCAACGCAACAAACCACCCATGCGGTATGAGTGTACAATGATCTTTGGGGCTGTAGATTAAAGATTTTCTTGCAAACCATTTAAAAACAAGTGTCACACTAAGTTATTCACATGAATTATTCCTTAAAGACCACATTTCAACCAGAGCAGAGTTCTTGCCAAAACATTCCACAATTCATTCTACATTCCCTCAACAATAATTTATTTGTGACATTCCACTTGATGGGTTTAGTTTACTTTCTATTGCCAGATGTCATTTCTGAGAAAATTTTGAGACCTTGAAAATTTAAAACTATGTTTAAAACTTTTGAAATACAACGAGGTGTGATACCTACCAGTTGGTTTAACTCTCCTGATGAACTAGGTTTGCGGACTTCTGAAGCATTGTCTATTTTGAGCACTGCACTGAATGATTTTAGTTGAAATATGGCTGAAGGTTTATGAGCATTAACAGATATTTTGAACAGAAACGGAAAGTATTTTGTTTTATAATCATCTGGTTGGTTTAGGTGCTGAAACAGAAGAAGAATGTGACATACAACCAGAAGCACACAGAGAAAATGCCAATTCAGGTAACAAATCCTACTGCAAGGTTACATTCAAAAAACAAATGAGTTCAGATACAAGAAAGAGTCAATTTAAGTTTCTAACCGATTGCTTCACTATAACTGACAATCATGGCCAAAAACGCAAATTTCAATCTCTTCATGCATGTAACTCTATCTGTAATGTTGTATATTATGGTAATAATGTGTTTCTTTCACCTCACTGAAACAACAAAAGTGTAAACTTTTTCCAAAAATAACTGCAATATTCATAATGGATGACTTTTTGTGGCATCAACCAAAACTGGTGAAACGAAAAAATTATTCCCTTAACTACTGCTCTGCTCTGGTTCTACAAATTCACTTGGAACATTGAGACAGCGTGCATCGATTATGTGATGTTTCGTAAACATTAGAAGTCTAAACGCAAAGATTATCAATGCAAAGAACTTTTTCCTTGGCAATTGGAAGTTGATTACTTCAAATATCATGACAGAATTTTCTCAACTGCATAAACATTCATTTTTTTCTGCATCGAAACTATTAACCTACACAGCTTGGACGATACCTTCCTGCGTAATTTTCAAAACAGTTCTTGGTAGAATCCGGTGTAAGGAAACGCACGATTGTCATCATTTTTCATATTCACAAATAAATTTTCTACCAGAGCTTGAGCCTGTTGTAGTCAAATTTAAAAGTATGGAGCCCGAATGTAGTTTAATCTATATCATGCAGTTTTCAGAATTTTCAAGCAACTAGTGAGGCAAAAAGCCTGTTGATTTTTAGTGAGCAGAGCAGCAATATGCAGATTCAGTGTTATTCTGATTTAATCATCAGATTAAACCAACAGCTTTGTCACAAGGAAACAACTCATGAAACTTTTACATTAACTTAATCAAGTTCAGTGTAGATATAATTTTTTAGCTGGTTGTTGTCAAGTATCATTGTCAGGTAGAAAGTTGGTTAATTACTTTTTTAGAAACATTCCGAAACCCGGAAAAGCAATGCAAAGAAGTCACCCCAGATGAGCAAACGTTTGACGGTGACACAGTAAGCACATCTTCTGGTATGTTGATATATTAGTTTTGGGGTTTACACTTTGAAGAATATTTCAGAGGTCTGTTAGACTAAAACTCGTTAAGACAATATGTAGGACTAAAATTAAATAAAACGTATCGTGAAAACAAAATTGTGGTTTTTCAGTTTTAAGCTAAAAATTATATCAAAAGTGTTACTACTGATAAGAAGGTGAAATTCCAATTTATGTTTTGTGTTATCAAGAACATGAATGTCATTAGTTGGAAAGTTTTTGTATAAACTTGATAGTTTAGGAGTTTAAAAGGTTAAAAACATAGGAAGATCCAACACAGACCAATTGAAAACTGTGCCTGTTATTCCTGAGATGGACACTTGAAAAAGAACCTGTTCATATTATTAAGAGCATGCTACAAATCCATATGTTAACTAGCCTTACTCTTGATACTGAAAGTGGTTGTGGCAAATCAACTTGGCACTCACCTGCTTGGTTTTGCTATAGAATTAGGAAATAAACATGAGATACAATCAAAAAAAGGCAAAGAAAATAAATTTTCAAGTCTCTCTTGTACTGGCTAGTTTCGCACAAACAAAAAGTGTCATCAGATCTTTGAAGATTGTGTCTAAGAAAAGGAACAAATACATTTCTTTGTATTAAAGGTTTTATACGGGGATGATCTGACATAAACAAACTGATACAACTATCAGACTCTTCAATGCCTTTTGCGTAGCCACCACAAGTTATAGGTCAATTCACTCATCAAAACCCATGAGGTAGCTTGTTTCGTACACCAGTATTTGATAGATGGCTGAGAACATTCTTATTTATTGCAGTATTATCCTTTCAATAAAACTTAAGATATTCAGTTCACCGTCAAGTATTAAATCATCATACTAGACAAAGTGAGCTGCAACTTTTGCTTTTTTGTAAGATTTATCACAACTCAATATAACTCCACCATTGGGATGTTATTGCCAATCATCGCTGTTTCGAGCATAATTATTTACCCATTTTTAGCAGAAGTTTATTTGTTGGACCTTCAAACTAGAGAAACCTCACCAGATATACAAGAATCTGACAGTGACGAGTCAAACACACTAACTGGTAAGTTTATGAAATGGTTCTCAGGTTTGAGCCGAGCAAAATATTTTTGAGAGTTTTTTCGAGAAAAACGTTATAAGACAACATTCAGAACAAGCAGGTTCCATAAAGGTTTTTATAATGGAACAAACTTCAGAGGTTTTTGATTTTCTGCCAACAAATATTTAACAGCTTTTTAAGCATTTAATCAACAATAAATCGTCCTCGACAAATTGTTTTAAGGTTCGCAAAGCTCACTTTTCATAATCAAAGACCATTTACAAGAAAATTTAGTGAGTATTTCCAAGTGTTCCATTTTTTCCAAAAATTGAGGAAAGCAACATCAATTTTCAGTACTTGGCTGTTTCAAACACAAGGTTTATGTTTTTTGAGGCTCTGGGGCTGTGTCTCTTTTTTATAGAGTTTGTTAAAGTTTGATTTTTATTATCAAAAGGGGTTAAAATTACATATTGTTACTAGATTTCCTTCTTATATTCAACAGGTAAAGTAAAAGAATCTGATGGGTATTTCCTTGGTTTTTCTGCAAAATCAAAAGCTGGATCACCAATACTAGAAACAGTAGACAAAGAAAATGATTCTTTAGGTATGTTTATTGTGGGTTTTCATGCAACCACTGAATGACTGTGGATGCTCAACAAAATATTTAGTTAATCCTTTACTTTGGTACTTTAACAGACGTTTTAGTTACACTGACATTCAAAGTCTTATTCAGCAGGCTTCTATCCCTGAGCAAGTGAAAAGCCATATTGCCACATTACAACAAAGTGTTTTTTTCAGCAATTGATTCATTTAAACTTTTACGAATTGCTAAAGTTTTTTGCAATGATAATGTTCGATGGAATTGACAGTTTAACTAACACTGATAGCAAAAATACTTTGTTGCCGGAACAAATGCTCTGTACGGGCTCCAAAAGTCTGATTACATTAACGATCGATAATTAATTGTTTTGGATCTTTTTACATAAACTTTGAACAGTTGAAAAGATTAAAATACAAAAAAATGTTCCATCTATCTGCTATAACATTATTTAGATGAGATTCTGATGCAGGTTTCTTTTCATGCATAGAAATACTTTCATTTTTTAACTCAAACCATCAGCACCAAATTAACGTGATGCTTTACATATAAAGTTGATTCTTACTATCTAAAAAAGTTACATGCTGGTTTCCACAGAGGCAGTGGATAACAATAATGCTCATCTATCTGGTTTTTCCACACACTCAATAGAAGAATTGAAAACGCCAGCAAAAGACAATAAAAATGAAACTTCAGGTAAGTCTACTACTAACACATTTTACACTAATTGCAATTGATTTCAAAGATTAAGAAACTGTCCGGTGAAACTTTTAAATGTAAGAGTTATTTTTAACAACTGCTGCCAGTGCCGAAATGCAAGAAAGAGACAATTTATACTCCTGTAAATCTAAATTTGATCGGTTTTTTTTATAAGATGGATATGCTTTTTAGTGCAATTGAATTATCAACAATAGCCAGATTGGTGAAAAAAAACGATCACTTTAACAATATCCAAAAATGTAGACTTTCATGTGGCACCAGCTCAAGAATAGTTAATGACACAAGTAAATAGTAGCACACCGTTGCAATGAAAACAAAGTTTGCATATCGTCTTAAAACAGCTTTCACGCCCACTGTTTAACTGCTAAGTCAATTGGTAATGACACGTGCCGAAGTAGGGCACTGAATAAACTTTAAGTGCTTGAAAAATTGAGTGATGGACTACAAAGCATCAAAATGGCTTTTACTTGAGATTGTTGTGTACTCCAGTTGTCTCTAAAAATCATCAGTTCATTGACAGAAGTTATCAATACAAAAAAAAACTATAAAAGGCAGTCTTTTTAGCCAAACTTGCTTTAGTTATTAGGTTGAGTATTTTTTGTTTTATAAACCAAAGTTTTATTTTATTGTCATCACGCTTTAGATCTTAGACCGGATATATTTGATTTTCACATTTAAATTCTTTGCTTTGAAATAGGTACAATGTTACATTTTGACCTATTTTTCACCTGATTGTACATTTAGGTTTATTTATCTAACCCAATATGACATGGCTGAATAGAAAAAGTGATTGAAACAAAATCTTACCAGATGGAAAAATTGGTCTCGTTACACATGCAGATGTTTTTTTATTTTATACTGTTTTTTTTTCTTTGTTTAAAAGTCTAAGTTGAGTAGCAAGAACCTCCCATATTTTAGACATCTTATCAAACGCTAAATATCCAATGCCATAGTTATAAATGCATCCCAGTTGTATTTAAGTGTGCTAACTTCCTTTTATTTTGAATCTCATGAAGAAAGCTACCGTAATCTAAAGCTTATATCACATTTGCTGTTATAGTAGCAAACCCATAAAGTTTTCTTTATAGTTTTTCGATGCATAAAATGTTGTTGAATAGAGTTCAACTTACCAATACAGTAACTACTGAAGTACAGCAAATATTAATATGTATCAAAACTGTATTTACATTACTTGCTGCTGCAGAAAGTGTCTATCAAACATAATTAAGACACGTTTTTTAATCCAAACTCAAAATCGGTATCACACTTGGGTTGTAGTAAATTTCACAACTGTGTCTAATTCGTCAAGTACTGAAGTGGGTAAACTGAGTAATGAAAGTGGCTCGAATGACTCCCCAGGTATGTGCATATCATCGTCAGTTTGTTTTTGAAACCAATATCAAAAAAAATTTTCTCGAGGATTTTTGAATAACACACATTTGTTAAAGGTTTTAGACAGCATCGATTGAATAGTGGTGAGTCTTGTAAATTTAGCCTAAAATTGTTTTCGATAATTTTTCGTGTTCAATAAAAACTGCATGCCTGATTTTGTTTCACAGCTGTATAATTGGGAAAGATAAGAATAACAATTTTACACCAATTTATAAAGCTCAATAACGCAGATACATCGATATTTTTTTTGCTGCGGGTAGTTGAGGTTAATTTCTATAATTAGATTCATAGCTGTGATTAGCCTCCAGTACAAAACAGATAACGTATTGCTATTTTCACATGTCACTAATCTCCTGAAGAACTAAAAACTTTTATGGCTACACTGGCGAACATCAAAGGTTTTAGATTATTTTATCAAATCTTTTTTACAGGAACGGTCAAGAACTCTGATCACCATACAAATGAGATGATCACTGAGATGCAAGCAGCCAATGATAGTGTGAAAAACATACTGCCCGGTATGTAAACATTGTCCAACTTGACCGTAAAGAAAACATTTAAAAATTATTTATTTAAGGTAATTACATTGCTGTTCGGTTTTCATGAACAAACAGTTAAAAGTTGCATCAAGCTTTGTGCTCCAAATTACTTTTTTGTGGCTGTTACACGACTCCACTGAGATGTATAATCTTACAAACAAATAGCGATAATCAAAACATCCGAATTCTCATAGGCCTTTTATTTTCTAAAACTGTGACCAGTTTTTCTCATAGAACTTAAACATGAATGCCATACTACCATAATTTAGCAACGCAGTAAACCACCCATGCGGTATGTGCGTATAATGACTTTTGGGGCTGCAGATTGAAGATTTTTTTTGCAAACCATTTAAAAACAAGTGTCACACTAAGTTATTCACATGAGTTTTTCCTTAAAGACCACATTTCAACCAGAGCAGAGTTCTTGCCAGTACATTCCACAATTCTTTCTACATTCCCTCAACGATAATTTATTCGTGACATTCCACTTGATGGTTTTTTGTTTACCTTCTATTGCCAGATGTCATTTGTGAGAAAGTTTTGAGACCTTGGTGCAAAAGTATTTATAAAACATTTGAAATACTACGAGATGTGATACCTACCAGTTGGTTTAACTCTCCTGATGAACTATGTTTGTGGACTTCTGAAACATTGTCTGTTTTGAGCACTGCACTTAATGATTTTAGCTGAAATATGTCTGAAGGTTTATGAACATTAATGTATATTTTGAACAAAAAAACAGAAATTCGTTTGTTTTATACTTATCTGATTGATTTAGATGCTGAAACAGAAAAAGAGTGTGACATACAACCAAAAGAAGACAAAGAAAATTCCATTTCAGGTACAAATGCTACTGCAAGGTTTCATGCAAAAAAACAAATGAGTTCAGATACCAAAAAGAGTCAATTTAAGTTTCTAGCCAATTGCTTTAATAAAAGTGACAATCATGGCCAAAAACGCAAGTTTCAATCTCTTCATGCATCTAACTTTATTTGTAATGTTGTATATTAAAGCAATAATGTGTTTCTTTCATCTCACTAAAACATCAAAAGTGTATAATTTTCCAGAAAATATACTGCAATGTTCATAATGGACGACATTTTGTGGCATGATGCAGTTTCAACGAAAACTGGTGAAACAAAGCTTACTGTCCTAACTACTGCTCTGCTCCGGTTCCAAAAATTCACTTGGAACATAGAGACCGGGTGCATAGATTATTTGATATTTTGTAAAGTTTAGAAGTCTAACCGCAAAGATTATCAATGCAAAGAACTTTTCTTTAGGTAGTTGGAAGTTGATTACTTCAAATATCATGACAGAATTTTCTCAACCGCATAAACATACTTTTTTCTGCGTTGAAACTATGAACCTACATGGCTTGATCAACGCCTTCCTGTATAATTTTCAATACAGTTTACTGCTAGAATCCGGTATAAAATAACTCACGATTGTCTTCTAAAAAAATAATTTTTTTTCATAATCACAACAAAGTTTTCTACCACAGCTTGAGCCTGTTGTAGTCAAATTTAAAAGTATGGAGCCCGAATGTAGTTTAATCCATTTCATGCGGTTTTCAGATTTTTCAAGCAACTAGTGAGTAAAAAATACCATTGACTTTTATTGAGCACGCAACAATACAAAGATTCGGTGTCATTCTGATTTAAAAACAAAAAATTGTCTGCTGTTGCTGATTTAGAGAAGTCGGAAAAAAACAAGGAACTATGAGTCAAGTTTTGTGTATTAAATCATCAGATTAAACCAACAGCTTTTTCATAAGGAAATAACTCTTAAAACTTTTACATTAACTTAGTCAAGTTCAGTCTAGATCTCAATTTTTAGCTGGTTGTTGTCAAGTATCATTGTCAGGTAGAAGGCTGTGTAGTCAATTTTTTAGAAACATTCCGAAATCAGGATAAGCAATGCAAAGAAGTCACCCCAGATGAGCAAACATTTGACGGTGACACAGTAAGCACATCATCTGGTATGTTGATATATTAGTCTTGGGGTTTACACTTTGAAGAATATTTTAGAGGTCTGTTAGACTAAAACTCGTTAAGAAAATATATATAACTAAAATTAAATAAAACGTATCGTGAAAAACGATTGTGGTTTTCCAGTTTTATGCTAAAAATTTTATCAAAAGGGTTACTACTAATAAGAAGATGAAATTCCAATTGATGTTTTGTGTTATCAAGAACATGAATGCCATTTGTTGGTAAATGTCTGTATAAACTTGATAGTTTAGGAGTTTAAAACATTAAAAGCAAAGGAAGATCCAACACATAGACCAATTGAAAACTGTGCCTGTTATTCCTGAGACGGACACTTGAAAAAGAACCTGTTTATATTAATAAGTGCATGTTACAAATCCATATGTTAACTAGCCTTACTCTTGATACTGAAAGTGCTTGTGGCAAATCAATTTGGCACTCATTCGCTTGGCTCTGCTATAAAATTAAGAGATAAACATGAGATACAACCAAAAGTAGGCAATGAAAATAAAATTTCAAGCATCTCTTGTACTGTGTAGTTTCACACAAACAAAAAATGTGATTTGATCTTTGAAGATTGTGTCTAAGTGAACAAATAAATACATTTCTCTGTATTAAAGGTTTGATACAGGGATGATCTGATACAAACAAACTATCAGACCCGTCAATGCCTTTTGCGTACCCACCACAAGTTATAAGTCAATTCACTCATCACAACCCACGAGGCAGCTTTTTTCTAACACCAGTACTTGATAGCTGACTGAAAACATTTTTATTTATTGCAGTAATATCCTTTCAATAAAACTAAAGATATCCAGTTCAATTTCAAGTATTAAACTGTTGAGACAATGATTTCGGCAAAAAAATTACCGGGAACCTTCAACTTAAATTTTAATCTCAAGCAGATGCTCCAGTTCTTTCATGAATCGTTCTTATAATAGGTACTTCATAAAACAAAAGTAGATCCTCATACTAGACAAAGTGAGCTGCAACTTCTGTTTTTTTGTAAGATTTATCACAACTCAATATAACTCCACCATTAGGATGTTATTGCCAATCATCGCTGTTTCAAGCATAATTATTTACCCATTTTTAGCAGAAGTTTGTTTGTTGAACGGCCAAACTAGAGAAACCTCACCAGATATACAAGAATCTGACAGTGACGAGTCAAACACACCATCTGCTAAGTTTATGAAATGGTTCTCCGGTTTGAACCTAGCAAAATATTTTTAAGACTTTTTTCGAGAAAAACGTTATAAGAAAAGATTTGGACCAAGCAGGTTCCTTGAAGGTTTTGGAAAGAAACAAACTTCAAAGGTTTTTGATTTTCTGCCAACAAATATTTAACAGCTTTGTACGCATTTAATCTCCAATTCTTGACATATCGTTTTAGGTACGCAAAGCTAACTTTTCATAATCAAATACATTTTTACGAGAAATTTTGTGAGCACTTCCAAGTGTTGCATAAGTTCAAAACATCGAGAAAAGCAACAACAATTTTCACTACTTGGCTGCTTCAAACACAAGGTTTATGTTGTTTGAGGCTCTGGGGCTATGTCTCATTAATAGAGTTTGTTAACGTTTGATTTTTATTATCAAAAGGTGTTAGAATCATACAATGTTACTAGATTTCCTTCTTACATTTGACAGGTACAGTAAAAGAATCTGATGTGGATTTCCTTGGTTCTTCTGCAGAATCAAAAGCTGGATCACCAATACTAGCAACAGTAGACAAAGAAAATGATTCTTTGGGTACGTCTATTGTGGGTTTTCATGCAACCACCAAATGACTGTGGATGCTCAACATAATATGTAGTTAGTCTTTTACATGTATTTGGTACTTTAATAGACCGTTTTAATTACACTGACATTCAAGGTCTTATTCAGAAAACTTGTATCCCTGAGCGAGTGAAAAATCATATTTCCACATTACAACGAAGTGTTTGGTTCAGAAATTGATTCATTAAAATTATTACGATTCGCGTAAGTTTTATTGCAATTATAATTTTCGATGGAATGGCAGTTTAACCAACACTGATGGCAATAAACTTTGTTTCCGAAACAAATGCTTTGTAAGGGTTCTGAAAGGCTGATTACAATAATAATCAATAATGAATTGTTTTGGATCTTTTTTACATAAACTTTAAACACTTCGCAAAATTATAATACACAAAAACTTCTATCTATCTGTAATAAAAATTGTTTAGATGAGATTTTAATGCAGGTTTCTTTGGATGCATGAAAGTACTTTAATTTTTTAATTCAAACCACCAGCACTAGATTATCGTTATACTTCTGTTGTACTTTACATATAAAGTTGATTCTTACTATCTAAAAAAATTACATGCTGGTTTTCACAGAGGTGGTGGATAACAATGATGCTCATTTCTTTGGTTTTTGCACACACTCAAAAGAAGAATTGAAAATGCCAGCAAAAGACAATAAAAATGAAACTTCAGGAAAATCTGCTACTGGCATATTTTACACTAACAACAATCGATTTCAATTATTAAGAGACTGCCCAGTGAAATTCTTAAATGTACATGTACATGTTACTTTTAACAACTGCTGCCAGAGCAAAAATGCAAGAAAGAGACAATTTATGCATCTGAAAACCTAAATTTTATTGTTTTTTTTTATAAGGCGGATATGCTTTTTAGCGCAACTGTAACATCAACAATAGACAGATTGGTGAAAAAAACGATCACTTTAACAACATCCAGAAATGTAGACTTTCATGTGGCACCAGTTCAAGAATAGTTAATGACACAAGTAAATAGTAGCATACCTTTGCAGTGAAATCAAAGTTTGCAATTCGTCTTGAAACAGCTTTCACACCCGCTGTTTAACTGCTGAGTCAATTGGTAATGACACGTGCCGACGTAGGGCTTTGAATAAAATTTTGAGTGCTTGCAACATGGAATGATGGACTACAAAGTATCAAAATGGCTTTTACTTGAGATTGTTGTGTACTCCAGTTGCCTCTAAAAATCATGAGTTCCTCGACAGAAGTTATCAATACAAAAGAACCTATAAAAAGGCAATTTTCTTAGTCAAACTTTCTCAACTTGCAGTTATGAGGTTGAGTAATTTTTGTTTTATAAAATTAAGTTTTTTCATAGGTATTGGTCAATTTTGTTTTACTGTCACCACACTTTAGATCTTAGCCTGGATATATTTAATTTTTACACTCAAGTTCTTTATTTTGGAATAGGTATAATGTTACATTTTGAACTATTTTTCACCTGATTGTACATTTAGGTTTAATCGTCTAACACAATATTACATGGCTGAATGGAAAAAGTGATTGAAAAAAGATTCTACCAGATGGTAAAATTGGTCTTGTTACATATGCAGATGATTTTTTATTATTTTATCCCTGTTCTGTTTGTTCTTTTTTAAAAGTCTAATTTCAGTAGCAAAAATCTCCCATATTTTTCACCGCTTATCGAAAACCTTGGACATGCATTGCCATAGTTATACATGCAGCCGACTGTTATTTAATTGCGCTAGATTCCTTTTATTTGAAATTTCATGCCGAAAGTTCCCCTAATGTAATGCTTACATCACATTTGTTATTATACTAGCACACCCATGAAGTATATTTATAGTTTTCTGATGCATAAAAGTTGTTAAATAGACTTCGAATTACCAATAGCTACTAACTACAGCAGATAATAATGTGTGGCAAAATTGTATTTACATTAGTTACTGTTGCAGAAAGTGTCTATCAAGCATATTTGAGCCACGTTTTTCAATTCAAACTCAAAATTAGTGTCACCCTTGGGTTGTAGTAAACTTCACAGCTATGTCCAACTCATCAAGTACTGAAGTGGGTAAACTCTGTACTGAAAGTGGCTCCGATGACTCCCCAGGTATGTGCATATCACTGTCAGTTCTTTTTGAAACCAGTAAAAAAGAAATTTTTCTCGAGGAATTTTAGCTAACATATATTTGTTAAAGTTTTTAAACGGCATCGACTGAATAGTGATAAGTTTTTTAAATTTAGCATAAAATTTGTTTCGATAATTTTTCGCGTTCAATAAAAACTGCATGCCTGATTTGGTTTCACATCTCTATGACTGGGAAAGATAAAAATAACAATTTTACACCAATTTATAAAATTCATTAATACATCGATATTTTTTTGCAGGTAGAAGAGAATAATTTCTATAATTATATTCATAGGTTTGATTAGCCTCCAGTACAAAGCAGATGTGTTGCGATTTTCATACATCACTCGTTTCCTGATGAACTAAAAGTTTTTTATGGCTACACTGGCAAACATCAAAGGTTTTTAGACTATTTTATGCTGTTTTTTTACAGGAACCGTCGAGAACTCAGATCACCATACAAATGAGCTGACCACCGAAATGCAAGCAGCCGATGATAGTGCGATAAACGTTCTGCCCGGTATGTGAACATTGTCTAACTTAACCATAAAGAAAACATTTCAAAAATATTTATTAAAAACAATTACATTGCTGTTTCCATCAACAAACAATTAGTAGTTGCATCAAACTTTCTGCTTTAATTTACTTTTCTGTGGCTCTCATGAGACTGCAATGATGTATATATTCTTATAAACAAATAATAATAATCAAACGATTCAAATAGTAATAGGAATTTTAAGTTCTAAAACTGTGACCAGTTTTTCTCATAGAAGCTAAACATGAATGCCATACTACCATCCGTTAGTTTTTGTCTAAAGCGATGAGATTATTCGCTAAGTGTTCATCGAACAAGGGACAAAAAGTTAAGGTTTTTGTTAATCGACACACTGCTTATGAGACGGAACATTGGTTTAGAAAACCATTGTTAATAAATTAATTCTCATCAATTAACGAACAAATTAAAAATACGACAACTCCCAATTTGCAAATTAAACAAGAGAAAACAAAAACGGCGTTGCACTAAATTCGTATAATTTTTAACTCCTTGTTGTTATGTAAGCCATTCTTCATGATCTTAGTCATCTCACATTAGTTTCAAGGATATAAAACCGGCTGGCCTCTTGATCATTTTTTGTATTCAGCTAGTCTTTTTGACCTTCGAATTCCGGAAATCAATTATTATTTATTTATTAAATATATTGCCGATATGATTATTTTAATTTCTTTTTGTTCAGTTAACAGAGGTTGCAAATAATCTTATTGGTATGCTATGTTACAGCAACTATTGGAGTGCAATACAAGCAAAACAACAAAAACACCACAGACCTTCCACCATCTCCCTCTGGTTCTGAAAGCCCAATGCGTGATACACGTATGTATAAAGGGCAATTGAAATTAAATCTTTATTCAAATACACTGTAGCTGAGTATTTCATATCACTTTTAACCCAACGTAACACTGACCAAAGCTTGACTAAAACAACTTTGGGCGGAACAATTGTCTAAAAAAAAATTATATGTTTTGGTGAGAATATACTTTTTATAACTTGATCGATTACTTATGGAATAATATTTACAATTATAACTTATGTTAATTGTGAATGTGAAGTGTTAGACTATGCAAAGAGAGTATCAAATTATAAAGATTCCAGTTTCAAATTTGATGCTAAAACTAGCCCATTGGGACCCGTGACCTCATATCACATTTCTAACACCAACTGAGCCTTACAGGTGATTTCAGAGTTTTCATTGAAAAGTTTTTTCATTTGTTACAGTGGATTCTAAAACAAATGAAATGGAAGAAAGATCTCCAACATGCAGCTCCAAACATGTAGATGGCATGTCTGGTATGTATTGCTTGTGTTGGTTAACATTTTTTTGACTAAACATTCCATTTTAATTTTGGTCTCTTCTCATGCATTCTTCAATTTAAACCTGATGAATGGATCAATAGAACATACTGTTAGCAAAAAAATGAAAAAACCTACGAACCTCTGCAACAGTTACTTTCAGTTTTTTTTTTTGCTGTTGAGTGGTTCACCATGAAACTGGGGATTGATTTGCAACATGATCAGCTGTGAACAACGTGTTGGACTTTGCATACCATACTCTGCCTGATTGCACTTTCCATGTTATTGATGGAGCTATGCTGGTATAACCTATTTTGGTTAGCTTGCTACAATGTGGCCACAGGTTTATAGTGCCGCTCAGATAAACTGTTAACTCATGACACTTGTATTTGAGGTATCATGCAAGTCATAGCAGAAACAAACAAGCAAACTAACCAGCAAGTAAACATAAAATGAGCCTATTTTGAGTCTTCGGTCACAACCGCATTGGATTACTGTAGGTAGAAAATAACATATTAAACATGTGAAACATACTTGCATGGAGTTGTTATTAATCAATCCAGGAGTCAATGTCAAAGCAAAGAGGTTTTAAACGAAAAATCTCCATTTTTCAAATTCCATTAGTTGGATTTTCTATAAAAACCAATTATCACTGATTACTTGCATTCAATCTCCAGCAGCTTAGTGCATAAAATAAAACGTTTTGTTTATCCGAAGTATACAGCAACTACATTATTTATTTAGCTAGTTAACACTGAGATTACCGCTATGATAGAGTTTCTTATCAGGTGTACAACTGGTATCCCAGTATATAACTTCTGAAAAAATTTTTTTGAGAAATTAAAAAGTAAAAATAGTTGTAAAACAAAAAGTTCTGCAAGTATGAAAGACAAATGTAAGAGCAATAAATGAAAATAATGTTTTATTTTTTGTCCAAATGCAAATAGCGTCTTACACACAGATCACATATAATGCGCATCTGGGTTAAAGGTGGTAAACGATGTAACAAAAGCTACTAAAAACTATTTAGTTGTTAATTAACTCAGAAACATAGTTTTATTGTCGCACAGGAGAATCTTTATTGGCATCATGTCCAAAATTTGAAAAAGGATTAAAGAGAACATCAGCTGTGAAAAACTGGATTGTCTGCTATACGAGTAGAGCTTATGCCAAGAAATAACATTCATTTTTGTCAGCTCAATGCTCTATACATTATAGATGTTTCAGTTGAAGGCCTCGAAGAAGCTGCTAATGATGATAAACATGAAATGGTTCCAGCAACATGTAAGTTCGCCGTATAATGGCCACACTTTCTCAGTTTACTGAAGCATAAAACTTGAAGGCTTCGATGACAATATTAGTTTGAAGTAAAACTTTAAAGTATTTTTGGAGTAGAATTGTCTCTAAAGAACTTGTGGAGTGGTTGAAGTACTGCTATACTTCATTTGTTTTAATTTATTTCCTCAGCTATTGTTACTCCTTTTTCTTCTAAAGCATAAAATTTATTGTCAAACATTGTTGAAATTTATTCAATTGCTTCACATTAATTATGTGTTTACCTCACGTCTTGTAGACATGAAACCATATGACCAGAAAACTTTCTCATTTCAAATGTAGTCAAGTGAAAATTGTTTTTAACAGCAGCTAGATAACGTATACGATTCATAAGCAGACCTGTTTTTTCTCTGTTTCGGCAATAGAAAATATGTTTAAACCTTTATCGTTCCATGGCTTATGCGTTGACAATCCAACCATTCTTTCACTACAATTAGTCAACTTTAATTTTCCCAATATATGTTCAATTGGACGAAAAATGGTCAATACAAATTTTCATAGATATATCTTAAAACAAGTCTGCATGTTAATAACAACAGTATAACTTGTCTATTATTGAACTTGCTTATGCACTGAATGCTTTGTAAAGTAATAATAAATTGATTTTTAGTCATAACTGAACAAAGACTTCATTATTAATTTATAGCTTCAGAAGATGAGGTTGATAGCAATATCTGGGAAGATTCAGACATCCCACCAACTCCAGTCAAAGGTAGGCAAACTGAAACTAACAATAACACTGAGTTTAAAATGCATAGTGCTTAGGACATTGTTCTCTAGCAGGATTATTGGACAGCTGAAATGACACCTACAAGTCAGAAAATGGTCAGGATTTCCACAACACTTCTCAAAATTGCGCTGGTCACATATCAATCAGTTAATTGTTGCAAGTTTCGAAATTGTGCAAGTCTCACATTGATGTGGGAACATATGAGGATAGGATAGGTTTTATCTCTTGTAATGTGCGGAGCTGGAGAATTTCACCCCATTGACATACTTTTTAAAACAAGAAGAACAGTTTTAAAGATATGGATCTTGTTGATTGCTTGCTTTTATACCTGACGAAGACCATGATTCATCTTAAGCATTGAAGTTTTTGAATCACATAGCATCCTCTGGTTGATTGTTTTTCAAATCTTTGTTAACTTAATTTTAAGTAGTTATTGATCAAAATCAGTTTACTCAAAATTTAGCTAACACATAAACAAACCTCCTACCATTTCTTTATTTTTAACTGTCAAAAACATTTGATGTGTTATGTACTAGGTAATAATTAAAATCATACTATTTAATTGCAAACAAAAGTTAGCCCAAACAATAAAAAGCTTTTTAAATTTTCTAGAGATTTCAATAATGAGTTTAAAGGAGTTGAGCCATAGAATATTCTCTGAAACATATTTACGTAATCATTTTGATAACTGTACAGTAAGGAAAAGCCCTAAAGCTGTGCTCTTGCTTGCTGTAGCTGTAATATAAAAGTGAAAGTTGATTACTTGCACACGTTTTCTCAATCTCAACGTTTTATATATAGCTTTAAACCGTAGTAGCAAAAAATATGTATTTTTTGCTTTAAGTCTCATAATGCGATGATTCTCAAAAGTGTCCAAAGTTGGGAGGTTAAGTGTTTTAGAGTCTTGAGAGAGTTTTAGCTGAGCAAGCACTAGTACTTATTTGAACACTTGATGTTTTAAGAATGCACTGCTTTCACGGGACAAAATTGCATCGTCAAAATTTAAAAAGTTGGGAAGAATTTTAAGTTTAAAAAGTGATTTTTAGTTCAAAATTAGCAAATTGTTGGACTGGCATAGGTTGAAATGTTTTTGTAAATAAAACAACTATTACCAAATTTTAATCTTCTGCTCTTACTGTGTTTCCAACAAAGTCAACAACAAGGGTAATAACTAGTTTACAAAGTATTTCACATGAGGCATTTAAGGGAGCTGAAGCTAAAATCTAATATTGTTCAAAATTAGAAAAATAAAGAAATGGACAAAAGCTAGTTTGTGTATGTTGATTGCTGTTTGGTAATAGACACAGTACTTGAGTATGCAATTAAGGAAATACAATTCTAATGTTTGAGTCAGAACAATTTGATTGATTATATTTTGTTGTTATTTTAGTATCTGCCCCGAGTACTAACAACAGGAAAGCTAAGGTTGGAGCAAAGAGTTGGAAAGGTACAGCTTGAATTTCGTCTTTTATTAGCCTTTGCTCTCGCAGATAATTTTATTTTTTGTTGCTAACTTAAACAATAACACACTTGAGCAGTTTCAAAAGTCTAGGTTTAAAATATTTTATTGTAGAAATTTCAATCTTTTTACTCAATAACTCTCATTCAGTCATTATAAATCTTGTAAAATGTTACACTCATACTAGTAGGGACTTGACTATAACAATGGCATTAGCGTCAATCACTACTCATATTGACGAAGGCAGCAAATAGTTGGTTATTTCAAATTTTTCAGCGCTACTTGAAAACAGTCCTCACTTCAAGAACGTTTATGACTCCAGCGGTTCTGAAGACTCTATATGTAAGTAGGTTTTGGATATGTACAATACTTACTATAATCCTTAAATTTTCACTATTTCTGGTGTAATGCATAAAAAGCTCCATTTTATAACCGAGGAAAAAACTTACATACCTAGAGCAAAAGCATAAATAAAATTAACGTAACTTTATATTTAGTGTAAAATGAAATTAAATGAATAAAAACTAAAAATGAAGCTATTCAGTGTAATTCCAAAAGCATACTATACAAGTTGGTATTTCTGAATGGTGGTAAAATTTCTTTCTGTACAACTATTGCCAATTCACAAAATTTTATGTGGCTCGACATTGCAGTTATGGAAGACAGTGATGGTGACTATAAATCACATGAAGAAAAACTGAGGACAACTCAAACTTCAGGTAAACTTTTGTGAGAATTTTGGAGCCTAAAGGAAGTTCCATTATGCTTTTGCTTTTTTTGCAAAACTGGTTCTGGCGTCTGATTGATTATAACTCGCATAGCAGTAAAAGGTTTTTTTTCAGTTTACTTCAGGGTTTACCACATATTAATACATTGAAAGTAACGGGTGCGTTTAAAGACTTATCTAGTATTTATCATATCATATCTAATCTAGCAATTAATCTAATTGACGATGACGTACTGCAGTATAATATATCACAACCTATGTATGGCAAAAGTCAAAGGTTATGTGCACAATACATGGTTTACTATGTAACAAAGCTTGAGAACCATGTATTTGCTTTGATCCAATCGGTTTTGTTTTCTTCAAAATTTGAGCTTATTTTCCTGTTGAATGGTTTTTTTACTCCTCATAATTTTGTTTTAAAGGTTTTACCATTTCCTCTCAGCTATAACTTTTCGATAAGTTTTGAATTTTTCTAACACTCATTTTGTTTCATTAGTCCGCCCGCACTAATATTCTAATTTATTTTCTTTTTCATTTACTCAGTATTACATAACCCAATTTTGGTCTGTTATTAAATAGCTGCGATTATTTTGTCCGTTACCAATGTTGTACTTGATAGTATAACTAAAAAATCTTGAACTTTTTAATTAATTATTAAAAATGCTATCAAAAACACTAATACACTATGCATTGTTTTGATGTTAATAAAACAATTTTGCATTCAGCAGAATCACGGCCTTAATATCTGATCGATCCCATTTTTCTAAATCACTTTAAAAATAGTTTATTTTAAAACATTTAGCTATAATGCATTACGTCAGCACTAGTTACTTCAATTCACTGTTAAAAATATATGCTGAGCTCAATGTTATAGTGCAGTTGGTTTCTAATACAAAAGTTTTTTTATCGTTTCATGAATTAATAAATTTCCTTGTTTTACGGAAGCTGCTAGCCAACTAATCAATCCAATAAAGGAGATCCGCAAGTAAGCGAGAACAATTGGCTGCGACAGTGTGAAACCATCTCTTGGTTTCAACTGGTGAGGCGGTTTTCTGTCTGAATGGTTTAACACTGATTCTAGCTTAACCAATTTTGCCATCAATTTTTTAACAACAAAAAAAAGTTAAACTAAAGTCTCAGTTACACGTTGCATTCTTCTATTTTTAAAATAATCCACACAACTTGCAGAATTTTCTTTAAATGGAATCTGTTTGTAATAATTCAGTGAGCGGCTTTAAAACAGCCGAAGCATGAACAATAGTTAAAAAAATAACGCTGTAAAAACCTATTATGTCGTGTTTTAAGATTATTTGAACAATTTTGAAATATATAAATAATTGAAAAAGAGCAAGGTTTTAAAACTAAAATACACGCCCTCAATTTTGTGTTAACCTGTCTTGAACACGGGTTAAGGAGTGGCTACACAGGCCGATGCTTTGCATCGGAAAGCCTTGCAATGGGCGTTCCCGATGGGTGTTTCCACTTTGGTACATCGTGTGACCTGTTTGTGAGCATAACCAACATGTTGGTCTATGCCCGATGCCGAAGAAACATCGGCGTTCTCTGATTGGTTGAAACAACATACTTTCCCAAGCTTATCAAGTTTAACCATTTACAACTCATTTCCGTTAGAATTTTTCTCAACAACGAGCATCAGCTGCAAACTCCGAAGGATCTATTGTGTTATAATAATAAAGTTTGAATAGTGAATTAATTTTACAAGGCTCATGGAACAGTGGTAATTGAAAAGTTCAACATTACTGAAATAAATATAATAATAATTAAAATTAATAACAAGTAAAATGGAACAAAATTCGTCATTACATCATTTATTTATTTATTATTTTTATTATTATATCTGATGAATAATCACAATAATATCTGGAAAATTTAATAATAAACAGAACCAAAAACAATATTGAAAGCAATGTTTTCACGGTGAACAAGACCAGTCATACATCACAATGAAATTGTTCTTCAATTATTATTGTTTTTATTAAGATTATTATTATGCCAGGGAAACAAATCATTCGTTGTCAGAATTGAAATAAGTAAAATCCCGCACTTTGTGCTGTATGATTGGCTAGTTCAGTTGCAGCTCACCGATGGGCTCGAGTACATCGTCACGCTACTTCGGCCTGTGTAGCCACCTGCACATAGCCACGAACCATCGTATAGGCACATCGATATTAAAACATCGGTGCAGTGTAGCCACACCCTTATCATAAATACACTTTGTGTGCTTATTAGTTAATTGACTCAAAATACATAATTAAGTTTTCATCAACAATCGATTATTATCATCATGCAAAATAAACCCTCTAAAAGTCAAAAATTATAATTTCATTATCATATGAAACTATACTTTTTCAAAAGTTTTCAGAAAACTGCTGTGACCTATTTTTTGTCTAAAGCATTTCTGGCCATGAAAACAAATGAAAAAATTATAACAAATATAAAAAATTGTTGCGATTTTCACTACGCTTAAAGAAAGCTCGCAAAGAATTTAGACAATTTTAGATGGTGCTTAGATTTATTTAAATCTCGAACACAAATCATAAAAGCTATATTGGCCGTTTATAATTTTAGTATTTTTTATACTGATTTAGGTTTTTCGGAAGTTTACAACAACAATGAAAGTTTTTTTTCATGTAAAGCTCCATTATTTCTACAGAATGATTCCTCTGATTACTTATACAGATACTGATAAAAAAGATAAAAGGATAAATGGTAACAATGCGGATCAAACAGCCAGGAAATATAAAACACATTCATCACCAGGTATGTAAAATATTTTGCCATTTTTTATAATTAAAAAGACTATATACACGGGTTTAAATAAAAGGTTAACAAAATTTATTAGGACTTTTTATCTGCATTACAAAAATTGGAATTTTTCAATGTTTTTACAAGGTCTTCAGTTTGGGTTAAATTTTCAATTTTCCTGGCCCTAAAACCTTGGAGCAAGTTCTCAATCATGTATTGTAGTGATTCTGTTTGTCATAAATGCTTTAACTGGGCGAATTTGACTAGTGCTTATAGCTTTTCCAGTTTATTTTTAATCCTTTCCACATTTACTGGTCGCATTTACTGACCTTTCTTGTTTTGCCACAGCTGCCAGCAAACTAACATGGTTAGACCAGAGTTTCAAGTCTTCACGTAGCCAAAATGGAGAAAAATCACCACGTATGTACACATTTATTCCCTCTTTTATCTCATGCCCTCCGGCAGGCATTAGTGGATGACGCTGTTTCTACAAAGTAAAACATCTAGTTTTGAATTCAGATGTCTCCGTAACTTTATTGTTAGGTTTTGTACCTCTCTATCGTTGATATTGAGACTATTCCTCACATAGTTATATTTAGTATTGTCTCAAATCACTGTTAACTGTCAGGGTTTGCTCACTTTAGCTAATCACATATTTGCAAGAGATTGGACAAATGAATGTGATGACAAAGTTGGAACAAGCAAGCATAGAGCAAAGCGAATATTTGATAGTAGTGATGAAGATGAAAGTTTTGGAGATCTCCAAGGTGGGTAATGAAGGTGTTTTTTTTTAGAGCGGCATTGAAGTTTATATATGCAATGCACAATATGTTCTGATTAATTTGCTAACAGTAAGTAGGTAGTAAACTTAGCTGATTGCAAGCCCAAAAAATATGCAAATGCTTAAATAGACCCACGAGATAAAAATAGCAATACTTTATATCAAGTAAATATGATAGAGCTGAACGCAATTAGTAGCATTGTGTTGAGCTATCAATACCCGAAACAAACTAAAATAACGAATAGCAAAGCTTAAACTATGTAAAGCATCAGTTTACGATGAATTCTTTCTGGCATACATAAGTCGTATCATGTCCGACTAAATTAAGAATATAATCTTCAACATGCTACAGTATAGGAAGCTCTTCTTGATGGAAGTGGTAGAGTCTTGTATGTCTTGAAGCATTCTTTTTGTACTTTTTGCATATATTCAACTTCTTCTTGTGTATGTCAAACCATATACGGCAAGGATGTGCCCACCTTTACCAGACATAACTGAGAACTATTTCAGAGCCTGAAGTGTCCACCTTTCTATCAATGACACATATTACACACACTGATCCTGATCCTGTGTCATCAATTTTCAACAGGACTATTAGAAAAGCACCCTGCCAAACTACAACACTGTACAACAGAATAAATGTGCACAGTAGTTACCAACTAGTCAAGTGCCAGGAAAAATTTAGACAAAGCTTGAAACTAAGATAGAATAGTGTTAAGGCTCACTGTAACAATTACCAACAGAGGCTGGCAACAATAACATAAGTAGCCTTTATAAAACAAGATATGGTAATAGGGTGGTTGAATAACAGAAGGAGATTGGTTAATTCACAGCTTACCCAATGTAACTTCAAGCTCATAAAATTTATCAATACAACAGTTTGTTAATGTTTGTTACGAAAGTCGTCTAAGTAGTAACCAACTCATTTAAAAATTGAAGTGCCAATTGTTGATTAAAAGGGTACAAAAGAATTATGGTTCTGAAATCAATGCTGTACAATGAATCACAAAACCAGTGCAGAAGAGGGGCTGGCTAATATTACCTAACTGTGCTAGTTAGCGTATTTGGTAATGTGGAAGTTCCTGTCGGTGTGCGCGCCAGTTGGCGTCAACCGTGTCGCGCACACCAAATAATTGTCAATATTCCACGGTTTGCCTCAAGTTTGCGCGCACACACATTTTTGCCACGCCAACATTTGATATTAGTCAATTGCCCACACTAGCATGGTTTAAACTCGGCGATGCCCACTAAACGATTTATTCAATAACCCCTACTCCTGTTATGGTAGTACGGGTTTTTCGTGAGCGATCCAGCAACAGTCATAATTTTCCTCTTTTGGCTAGGCCAAGGTCATTTTCTGCAGCAAAATTTTTCTTCTCATTTTCACTGCAATTATTATTTGTCATTTACATTACATAGAAAATAAACCCTCTAGAAAATAAAACCAACAACCATCTCTAAGTTTCTTTAGTGTCAAGGAACTATTAGAAATCTAATTGATCACCATTTAACATCTAGTTGACCCTGGTAAGTAGTGGTAATTTTTGTTACTTTTCTCATTCTTCTCAACAACGACGAACGACAACAGATGAAATTCTTATTAATTTTTATTATGATTATAACGAAGTTAGAATTATTATTTTTATTTTATTATGTTATGTTTAGGATTAAAGATAATATCTATTAAATCTAGGTTTCCTAACATCAATATGATTTTTAGAACTTGAAATCACCACGTAGTAGTGGTAGTAGTAGTAGTTGGTTGCAGGTAGTAAGTAGTAGTAGTAGTAGTCTTAGAAGTTACAAGAATAATAATCATACTACTACTTACTATTACCTACCTATCTAACTACTACTGTTTACTAATCATCCTACCAACCTTTTCTTAGTTTTAATTTTATTATTTCTGGAAATAAGATGATCATTATTATTATTATTTATTATTAACAACAATAATAATAATAATGATAATAATGATTGTTATTTTTTTGCATTTGTTTTTATATGCTAATTATTAAAATAAAGCATACCTAAAACTGTCTGACTTAGGAATAGAATGATAACAATAATAATAATTATTTACGATGATTATAACAAGATCATTTATTTGTAACAGTCCTATTCCATGTTAGTTGCTTATGAAATGATGATGATAAAAATATTTATTATTATTATTTGTAAAATATATAATACTGTTTAATGATATCTATATTAGTACTTTATTGGTAGTTTTTATTTATTTTAATTTGTTGTTTTTTAAGATATAACTGATTTCAGGTCTGTTACAGTTGATTTTAGTCTCAGGCTGTGCTGTAAGAAAGTACAATAATATTATGATAATTATCATAATTAATAACCCATGGGCGAAGTAGGTACTACATCTGAATAATATTAATCAATGCTAATAATAAGAATAAGCTTATAAGAAAAGTATCACTAATTATTGATTATTTTTGCTGTCAATATCATTTTCATTTAGTTTCCGCAGTGAGCCATGCATGATTAGTAACAAACTGGTGTTATAATGGTGTTGTGACATTAAGAGTTATCTTTCTTTGAACTTTCTACATCCAACCGGAAGTTACCATTGTTCGTAGTATAAAATATAGTTACTTCATGCAGACTCGTGACAGTTTTTTCCTGATAGCCTCCACGTTGTCAATCGTATACTATAATGACATGTCCCTAAAAACACTTTACACTATTTTTAAATACAGCAGCATCAAATCTACCTGCAGCAACGGAGATTTATATTTTTTACAGTTTTTTCAATTATTATTTATTACAGTTATTATCCACGAAACTCCGGGGCTTGCCGAAAAAAGTAACAGAGACGATGCGTCCTGTAATAAAAACTATTCGTAGCAATATCCGGTTGCTTGCAAAAGGTTCAATATCACAAACCCAATTCATTGAAACTGAGTGTAAAAGCTAGGTTATTACTAACATATTTAGTAACGGGCGCATCGTCTCCCTTTTCTTTTTCGGCAAGCCTCTGATGCCCGTGTTATCATTATTCTAACTATTTTCTTATATAGTTATTATTTTAATTTTTTTATTTATTATAGTCATTTATAATTATGATTCTACCGTTTATGATTGCTATTGTAATTATTAAGGCTATTATTGAATTGTTATTACGATAATAATAATTATTAATGTGATGTTTCTTATAATTTTGTAATAATAAATAATAATTATACTAGTAACAACTTATATTATTATTATTTATAGTTATTATATTAATAAATCAGTTATGATAAAAAAATGAATAATTGATTTTATTATTATAAAAAATTATCACTACATTAAATTCTTATTGTCATTTATAATAATAGTTTCATAGAGGTGTGGATAGATGCTAATGATTAATTACTTGTATTATTATTATTATTTCCCGCACAGATACCAGACAATTCATTTACACGTAAACGTTGCGTTAAATAAATTAATTATCGTTGTTGTCTTATAGTATTTATTAACTACTGTACCAATGATCGTATATAATCGCTGACCGCATCGTGGTTATTTAATGATTATTATGCTCTATAGCTACACTTGTGTGATTAAAAACGTATGTACGTGTAATCTGCTATAGCCCTGTAAACTCCGTGGCTTGTTCAATTATATCAATCGCATTGCAATAGCCTGTTTATTCTAATTGAAACGTCATACTTCCGTGTTTGTGCATTGTACTTTATATAAAACTTTTAACAAATTCTGGTGTGATGTGCACAGCGCCCCTTATAAGGGGGATAACCCCAGTCACAACCCCATTAAAGACAAGTTTTATTGTTTCATATATAGCATTAAAATATGGATACTTCATTTGCATTTCATTTTGGCTTTTGCTTGTAATTTTTTATGAAGAATTGATATTTGTGCATAAATTTATCCTCATGGCTAAGGAGACAAATTAGATGTATTTTCATCCTCAACCGCTTGATCAATCTTTGTCACACTGAGATTTTCTTTCCGATAACTAAAATTGTATTGTTGTGAGACAATGCCGTGAATCTGGAAAAATTACAATGATGCTGGGTTTTTACAGCCATTGAATTCTTTTGATCCAGTATCGAGACAACTTTGATTTTTGCCAATAGCAGTTGAATATTTCGGGATAACATTATACCTGGTCTGAGCAACAGCTTGGGCATAGAATTAAAACGAATTCTAACAAAAACTGATCAATGCGCCAAAAATGAGCCAAGAGTGTGCTCTTTTAGCGAATTTGTTCAAGGGGAGTTATGCAGAATGTTCATAAAGATGTTTTTGACATTTATTGAGAGATCGCCCTACTGAAATGCAAACAAAGTGTCCATACTTTTAGTATTATGTATGTAGTATATCATAAAAACATTTAAGTTTTAGCTTTACATCTACAATGCCAGTTTGTTACTTCAACCCAAAACAGAGAATAGCTTCAAAGAAATAAGCATTTACCATTTATGTTGAATGTTTAGTTTGAAGTTATGCAAAGCTGTATCGAGCTTTCTGATTTTAAACTAATGTTTAAATAGTGGACATATTTGACGATATTGTTTAACAAACTTGGCTAAATTGAGTTTTGTAAAACTTTTACATTTTTAAAATGAAACCCATATTAAAACTGTTGTCAATTGTGCTGTTAGTCAGCTAGGCATAGGAAGTATTATTCATGGGCTAACCTGTATTAAGATATTAGTCAAACCGTATTGTGCTTTGCAGGTTTTTCAAACCTATACATTTTTTGCTATGTTCCTCAGTATAGATCTCGTGGTATTTGTCTCCCCAAACTGATGCTACCGAAATCATGCTACTAATGATACAAATTATTATTAGAAGACAATAACTAACTTACCTTTTATTCCATTTTAAGGCGTTTACCACAGCTTTCATAGTAGTGTGACGTTGCCAAGAAGGTGACAGGGATCAGCATATAACCTTTAAAACGTTTTTTTATGAAATATTTTCTTACCTTGTACATGTAAAAAACATTAAATTAATTGACATAATTTTTATACAGCAAAGTCATAATCCTGTGATATATGTTTAATTAACTTTGTTAACATAAATTAATGATGCTCCATATCCGTAGATTTGGTGGCCCTGTGGTAATATAATATAAATACTTCAGATCCAAGGCACATTATCAGTATTACATAACACATAGTTATCTAATGTCACTACTTGTTTTTATTGCGTATTTTATGAATCTGAAATAATAATTAATCGTGAACATCTCCCATGGACCAATCTCTCAGTATGTAACTGATAAATGAGAACAATTTCCATTATGCAGCGCAATTATTATTACTATAATTAATAACATTTCATTGTAGCTGTTCTTATTGTCCGTTTTATTACTGTTTTGGGTAAAATATACAATTTTTAATAATTACTTCTAGTATTGAAGTTACGCATAAATAAACATCATTAAAAATTAATTTCAACTAAACAGAAAACTTTCAAATGATAGCACATGAATGAAATTATAAATGTCTGCTGGACATAATAAAGTGCAGATTATCAGGTCGCATGAGAAGTTGAAATATGGCTTTCACCAGGTCCCTGTTCACGTCTCATTTCTGGCACTTATTTACAGCTGTGAAACCAACTGATGTCACCATATTATTTTGCTTTGATTCATAAAGCTTTTTATGTCATTTCAGACAGAGAGGATGTACCATAACAGTAACAGAGGCATGCTCCCTAGGCGTTTGCAAGCTTGATCGACAATGTCACTTACTTACAGAATAAGATGGAATTTCCAATGGAAAAGAAACTTCAAAATCTGCCATTGAATGTAGAACATTTGCATATTCTATTACGTTTTACAGCCTTTTTACAATCATCATACCATGTTATGTTAACTTGAGTCATATGTTTATGCTTTTGATTACGGACATGCTTGTAAATATTCTAGTATTGGCTCATCTGTTTCGTGTTGCATCCCCTTTGATATCGTTTTTTCTTCTGTTTGGCGTTTGACGTACATGCACCTTTAACCTTTTTATGGTTTATAAATGACAATTTGTGATTATTATCTTCAGCAATTAACAATTTTTGTAAATTGACTCATTTTATTCAGTATATCTAATCAATACTTGATGAGAAGTTGTCTGTTCACAAAATCACTGAACAGAGCTTCGTTCTGCATGTTGCTAAACTGTATTTTTCCGGGTATATTTGAATCATGTCACTTGGGCGCTCATGCATATGTATTTAACCAGTGTCATATGTAAAAATAAAACGGCAAAATTTGCACGAAAATCCTATTTTATAATATATTTGATCTTATTATATCAATTGTGTAAAAGAATCAGTGAAAAATTATATCAAACATCTACTGTTTACAAAACATATTGTTTAATTTCTATATAAAACAAAAACATAACAGACGCGTTATCGGATACATAGATATGGCATTTCCTATAACCAGCTATATTGACTTAAACAAAACGCAATTAGCACAGTCACAAGTAGTTAAATGCCACACTAACATTGCAGAGTGAAATGGAAAGGTTTCACAGCTCCTAATATTTGAATCTGAAATATCTCAAGCAATTAAAATATTAGAAAAATCATTCAACAGTTATGCAATATTCAACGTAATTACATATTTAATAAGTATTTGGTGGTTTATTCAATGTTTTGAGGGGGTAGACAATGCACAGAAAAACACGGAAACATACGCAACTGCTGACAATAAATCAATCTCAAAATGAAGGCATTACTTTTAACAGCAATGACAAAAACTAATCTTGTGAGTTTGCATTCTACCGTTTCCACTAGGAGTACAAGCTAATGCTGCTAGTAATATGTTGACTACCAATGTACTGTCTCGTCACCTGCATCAGTTCTCAATATCAGCTATGCGGATACCTGTAACGGAGATGAAAAGCTAATGGTATACGGAAGACGAAATGAAATTTAAATAAAATCTATCATGAAGTTATGTAACTGATATGTAAGTCTAGTCTGAAAATTGAGAGTAATGTGAAAAAATTACATATTGTTCACCAATTTCATTCAAATAATAGTAACATTGCAATGAAATTTAGAATATTATGGTGGCTCACAACACAAACGTATGGTGACTCATAACGTTAGACGGTTTCGTTTTCAAAGCGTATGAACGGATTTGAAATAGTCCAGACGGTTTGCAAAGCGTATTTTACATTGAAAATAATTGGGTAATTGTAGTAAAATAGCCCAAGAAACTATGTTTAAAAACGGGCTTGTTGGTTATAATAAATTAATTGTCGGCCTCAGCAGTTGCAGGATTAATGCTCTAAAACTGTATTTCCTGTCCAACAATTGTAAAATCTGCAAACCGTATAGTTGTGTTGCAAATAATTCAGACGGTTTAGAAATGATCCAGATGATTTAGAAAATTACAAACCGTATGGACGCTTTAGAAAGAGTATGAACTATTTACAAACCGTATGAATTATTTTGAAATAGTCTGAACTGTTTTAAAATAGTCTGAACTGTTTTGAAATGGTTGGAAAAGTTGCAAGCCACATGGCTTTCGAACCAAAAGCGATCGTCATCATTTTATTTATAGCCTCTATATAACTTTGTCAACATAGACGTCGATCCAAAGACATAGAGCAAGTTAATTAACTGTATAAAAATGCTGTTGAATATAATCTCCAAAATGAATTTTTACATTTACAGTTAGGTTGTATTTATTATTTAAAATAATTTAAAGCAAATAATATTTAATAAATAAAAAAACATAGTTTGTTTATTTAGAAAAAATTCAACTGTTCAGTGTTTAGGAGAAACATTATCCATCATAGATGGACTGGAGATCTATGACCAATAAAGCGAACCAGCAAATCGGCTCGGATTTTCTAAGTTCACGAACAATTTCACATAGCGTTCAGAATTTTTGCAAAAGTTCAGACTATTTCAAATTCGTTCAAACGGTTTGGAAAGCGTTCAGACGTTTTAAAACACAAAAGGCAAAACGTTCTGAGCCACCATACAAACGCTTTTGAAGTAGGCAAGATTCTTTGCTTTGAAATTACTTGCGAGGATGCATCAAGACGCCTAATGAAAAATATTTTGAAGGGAATTTTGTGCTTTCAATGAGTAAATATCACCCTTGGTAGCCATGAAATTTCTTGGAATAAGACAGTATTTTCTAATCACTGCCTAATTTTTTAACTGAACACTTCAGAAACAGTATGGACGATTTATGAAAAGACCTGAACAATTTTGAAATGGTCCAAGCAGTTTAACGACCACCTGATCTATTGTGCTACGGTTTGAACAGTTGACAGACAGCACCGTTCTTCAACCAAAAAAACAGATTTGCATTTTCTTCGCAACTTCTATGCATAATGTATATCATAAATGTTATAATCAAGAAAGATATAATAAAATCATGAAAACACATTTTCTATTGTTGAATTTCATAAACTTCAGGGCCGCCATATCAATCAAGATACATACAAAATACTGAAATTACCTGTTTATGGGTTTACAATGTATAGAATGAATGATGATCTTTCTGGACCAAACTTAACCGAGCCAGATTGCTATATTCCATTGAATAATAGGACCTAATGGTTGTCTTTGGCGAGCAAGCGCTTGTCTGTTTCTGTTTGCAACCACACGAAATAGTGGTCATGATGGCTACATCAGTGAGGATGCTAGGCCAACAACCTATCTGGTCTGGACTGTACTGTCTAGGTCTTTGATACTACAGAAAACAAAGTGCATCTTAAGACTATGACACATAGTAAAGAAACAAAGCTTTTAGTGAACAATTTGCGAAGTTGTATTGAGCAAAAATAAATTTATACAAATAAGGCAAATTAAAAATTCATCAATTTCAATAGCTAGCAATTAAAACACTACAAGAGATTAATTGCACTGAGTTTTGGCTACAAACATCGATGATTTGTTGGTGTGTGGAAACTGATGGTTAATGCATCGTTAAGTTTTCGTAGGTACACATACCTAGCACCTATAAAGGGCATAGAAAGAGCTTTGCTAGACAGACTCTGCACGTAGAATTGTTCTCTCATTGAGTATTGTAAAACTATTGAGAAAATTTACTTGCACAAACAAAATGTACAATAGGCCTATGGAGGTCTACAGCGGCATGGTCGACAGAAGGGGATATCTGCAAGCAGTAGTTCCATTATAATTTTACATAGAAAGTTGAACGCGTAATCGTAAAATTTTCATGAGTCTTCAGTTTAAAAAGAACTTCTCAAAATTTTCATTATTATTTAGTGCTTTTCATTTTGTTTTCTCAGAAAGATGGCAAGTCTTTTAGATTTAATTAGTATCATTAATGTGAAACAAAAACAACGCCGAAAATATAATTTCAACATCATTTTCGTTTTTATCTTGTTTATTATGAAAAATACTTATGGTATGTTTTAATAAATTTAGACCCAAAAACTATTTTTTGTATGAAAACTATCCATTAGTTTTTTGGATTTTTATTATGAAACACTGTCACGTGAATTTTGGTTTGTTCGTAATAGAGAAAAACGCGCAGCCTATGCAAAAGATTTATTACTGGGGAATCCCAAAAAATAATTATTGCGGGCTTATATAAAACAATGGACAAATTCTGGAAATCCCCGTAATAAATTGGGGTTTCCCCGCTGTTTGAAAACTTTCACAGTCCGCGCGTTTTTCTCTATTAGCAACTCTACCATAAAAAACAAAAAATTCTGATTTTTGAAAAAAACTATAAAAAACTGAAAAAAAATTTCGTAATCACAACGTTTCTGCACATAGCCAATAATTAGAAGGCTCTACTTCTATACAAATAGCCAAAACTTTAAAAACTCGCTTTATGGCTCTATTTAATTTGTTGCATCTTCAGGAAAAAAATTTGTCCAGGCCAGTGCTAACTGCGTTCATAGGAATCGCTTTACCGACAAGAGGACAACTCCGCATTCATTTTTGAACACCTTTCAACCTAAATAAGTTTAAATTAAATTTCCTCAAAATTGGGAGCAGCATAAGTGCTGTTTCTCGTCCAATTCAGTGACAATTGATTATTATTTATCATTAGCAAAATTGTCTGTTTAGGAGGAAGTGTTTTATCATGAGAATTTATGATATGAATAAATATGTTTTATAATATATCTTGTTTGAGAGGTGAGTGTGATAAGATGTCAAGTCTTTTTTAATGAAGTAGTACTGTCATAACATATATCAGACATTTTGCAACTAGTAGATGTAAAACAATTATAGTAATGAACATATTACATCGTAGGGTTTAGATAAAAGTAAGTAGGGTGATGAATAAAGCAAGTGATAAAGATATATACAATCATTATTGTTATGGTGATAAATTTCATATTTTGATGATAATGATGCTAATTGTTATAAATTTAATGATCATCATCAAGCGGTATACATCAAAGTCATTGCTAACATCAACAGTAATAATAATGGAAGACTTGCAGTTAACCAGTAATTTTTATTATATTTTAAGATAATTATTAGTAATTATTATACTTAATAATAATAATCATTTACAAATTAATGCCTACTACTACTAGACCAACATAAGTCACACCGTATGTTTGTGTCCCCTTCATTGGGGGTTTAAAAACTCCAATAAACACAAATCCCTCGCCAGGCTTGCCAACCCAAAGTGAAGGGCCAAGAGTGAGACTTGGAAGAAGGGGAAACAGCACCAAATGGGGAGAGTATCGTACTGAAGTGATTTTTGTCAAAATGCTTGACAGTAAAATCTGCCATCGTGTTAGTTGCAGAAACAGTAAGTGATGAAATGAACAAAGGGGTAGGATGGATGGAGAGCAGAGCAGGAATTGGTTGATATATGGAGAGCAGGAGATGGTAGATGTAGATCAGGAGATGTTGGGTGTAGAGTACGGGATTGTGGATGGAGAACAGGATATGGTTGATGGAGAGCAGGAAATCCTAGATGGAAAACAGGAGCAGGTAAAAGGAAAGCAGAACATGGTGGATGGAAAGCAGGATATAGTGGATGGAGAGTATGACATAGTGGATGAAGAGCAGGAGATAATGCATGGAGAATAGGAGATGATGGATGGAGAGCAGGAGATGGTGGATGAAGGGCAGAATATAATGGATGAAGAGCAGGATATAGTGGATGGAGAGTATGACGTGGTGGATGCAGAGCAGAATATGGTGTATGTAGAGCATGAGATGGTGGATGGATGGAGAGCAGGGGGTAGATGGAAAGCAGGACATGGTGGATAGAAAGCAAGATATAGTGGATGGAGGTTATGATATGGTGGATGGAGAGCAGGAGATGATGGATGGAGAGCAGGAAATGGTAGATGTAGAGCACGAGATTGTCGATGGAGAGCACGAGATGGTAGATGTAGAGCACGAGATTGTGGATGGAGAGCACGAGATGGTAGGTGGTGATGGATGGAGAACAGGACATGATGGATGGTGAGCAAGGAGTTTGGGGATGGAGAGCAGGAATAGTGGACGGAGAATATGATACAATGGATGGAGAGGAGGATATTGAATGGAGAACATCGTATGGTGGATGGAGAGCAGGAATGTGTAAAGGGCTACTCTAGGTCAACAAAATGCAAATGAATAACACAAAAGCAGACTTAAATTGAAGGAAAATAACAATTACTCTTTTTTGATAATAATTATTATTCTCATAAAACTTACTTGCTAAAAATTACTATAACATGTAATATACTATCAAAATATGAGTAACTCATCATTTCTATACATGAAAGCAACAAAAATATTTCACTATTGCTACCATTCATAATTAAACAAAGTAATAATAATAAATAATGTTGGACTTGAAGTTGATGATGATAACAAAAATGCAACAACAAACAATAATAACGAATAGTCACAGTAGTTATATGTTTACCATGTTTAATAATAATGAGAATTGATGGTAAAATTATCAATAATAATAACGAATGAGTTACTATCATCAACTATCAATATTAAGAAAAGGAATATAATAAAAAAAACATGACAGCAACAACAATATTATTTATATAGTAAAAAATAATAATAAATAATTAAGTAGTAGTAGTCATGATGATATAATAAAAAGAAGTATTAATAATAAGTACTAAATAAAATAATGAACGAATGAACCTGACAACTCTAATAGTAAAATGAAAAATATAAATAATTATAATAATATAGCTTCTTAATTATTAATAAACAAATAACTAATGAAATAATAAATAAAAAAAATCATAGTAATAATAAATAAATGATAATAATATAATAATAAGTTGTTGATGATCATTATTATTATTACTACTCACAACGACGATCAGGTAAGGTGTCGTTCAATGATGATGACCAAATCTTTATCGTCCTTGACTATAAAGAATGTTGGAGCGAAGAGTGTTGTTTGGTTGGAGATTGGTTATTGGTTTTATTTGATAGAGAGTTTATTTCCTGTGTAATGTAAATAGACAAATAATACTCATAGCAGTGAAAATGAGAAGAAAAAAAATTTGTAGAAGAAAATGACCTTGGCCTAGCCAAAAGAGGAAAAATATGACTGTTGCTGGATCGCTCACAGAAAACCCGTACTACAATAACAGGAGTAGGGGTTATTGAATAAATCGCTTAGTGGGCATCGCCGAGTTTAAACCATGCGAGTGTGGGCGAATGACTAATATCAAATGTTGGCGTGGCAAAAATGTGTGTGCGCGCAAACTTGCGGCAAACCGTGGAATATTGACAATTATTTGGTGTGCGCGACACCGACAGGCGTGGGGTGACGCCAACTGGCGCGCACACCGACAGGAACTTCCACATTACCGCGTATTTTTTGTACATCTTTTGTAGCAGCTGTTAGCCTCACAGTAAAAAAGTTCCAGAAAGTGAGCGCCGACTATAGCAGTAGTAAAAGAGCTTCGTCAGGTATGTCAGATGTTCAACTCTTTTTTTCAATAGCTTCTAAAATCTGTAGTTTAATTATACATAGCCCTGAGATTCATGTAAAAACTTCAAGTTAGAAGTAGCAAGAATAAGTGTGACTATTTCGTGGAACATAAGATGAAACATGTTATACATCTCTCTGAATAAATGTACGAACAGTTTTCTTTACATAAATTGATTGTAAAATGACATAAACTTAATGATTTGATAAATAAGCTATCAAAAAGTTGACTTTCTAAAAGCAAATAATCTTATTAGAAATAAAAAATCAAGGCAAACATAATTTTAAAAAACTGTTCTATACAAAACAGTATTAGCATATCAAAATGGTTTAAACCTTTTTTTTAGTAAAATTTGGAAAAATTAAACCCAACTATTAAACTGAATAAATAATTATTGCTCAGTAATTATCATGATACATGAGCAATGTGTAATGGGTCGTTCCATTTTCCTACTTCATAGGTTACCTTCTGGAGACCGTTGAGTTAACAATTCTACTGATGCATGTATCATCCCAATGATCAAACTATAAGTCTTTTAATTCTATTGCAAATGTGGTGTGAGGTTAAAATCCTTCAATTTTAAAACATAAACCCCAACTTCATCTATAAATTTTACGGAAACATGTTGCATCAAAGTTGTGCTTTTTGTACAACTTGAACAGTCTGCTCACCATTTTTGAATTATAATACTAATTTTTATGCAGAAGCTTGCCCTATGATTCTGTAATTTGACTTCGTTTTTTTTATTGATGCTATTTCAGCAGTGCATAGCTATAAGTTCCTTATGTTGCCATAGGGAGCCAAAGCTCAACTATAGAATTTTACTCGACAAGTAATTGATGTGTATGCTTTTCACATTACCAGTTCTATGACTTTCTTGGCATATGTATGCTCAATATTCATTATCGCAGAGTTTCAATTTGTGTTTCAGAACCAAATAGTTCCATCAAGAGGAGAAAGTTGTTTGAGAGCCACACTGCTGAAAATGACCCTTATGGTAAAAATTCATTTATTCTAAGCTATCTTCCATCCGTTTCACTAAACTTATGTTAGTTTAAACTTAAAATCTTCAAAAAAAATTTACATTTTAAAGTTGCAGAAGCATTTCCACCAAATTGACTCTTTTTCGTTTGATGGAAATGTTTAGCGTTTCTCGACTGACAACAGAATAAAACCTTTTACTCATTCTATTTGACAAAAGGATCTTTCACTTAAGTTGAATATGTTTCATCCGTAACATCAACAATCAAAACAAATGGTGTTTTACAAAGCAGCTTTTTGAAGCAGAAAGAGTAATATTTGACGGTCATTTATTTTGGATTGTTTGTTTTTTTCTCTTTGTTTCCCTGTTTCGTTTATTCCTTTTCAATCCTTACTCCCGCTCTCTCAACTTTGTTGCGTACCCTATCATTGCTTATACTGTAGCAAGTACAGCCTAATCATTCCCGCCACTTCTATCTCCTGCCATCGTTTCCATCTATCCTTTAACATTTGTCACCGCAATCATAAAACTGTTAAATATTATATGTGTTGAGGAGCCTGAAAGCCGTTGTAAAACACATTTAATGAAACACATTTAACAAAACACATTTTTTATGCTAACCATAAAATTTATGATTATGAGATACAGTAAATGAACAAAATATTTTTCTTTCACAATAATAAAAAAAAATATGAATAGCCTACATCAGTCTGAATTTATTAAGCAAGAAATTTGAAGTGAAAGTGTTTTCAACCCAAGGCAACAACGTGTCGAAGGGACCCTTTAAAATGAAGTGTTTCAATGAACTTAACTTTTCACAATATCTAAAATGTTCACAGCTATGGTTTTAGAGTTTCAAGATAGTGGTGATAACATTGACCGTGACTCCGACAGCAGCAAGTCTTCATCTGGAGATGCTTTATGCAAGTCAGACATAATCAAAAGGAAAAGCTTGAAGAATTATGGAAAACGTGTACTGCCTCCGCATACCAAACTTTCCACAAAAGTCGGTGAGTGAGACAAAAACCTATCAAATCATTAAAATAATGTTTTTAATTTTAGATATTTTTAACTGCTATAGTTTTGTAACAAATTTACTTGTTCCAACAGGCAACCAAAAATGGGATCAGAGTTGTATGCAGTTTAGTTGGGTTTGCTAACAACCATATTAGTGTAGCAGTTTTTTATGTTCCCATTACTCCGCAATTTAATTATTTTTAATTATTATATAAATTTATAATGTTAGATGAAGATAGTGGAGCATGAAAATTTTTGAGTTTACCTTGACCAACACAGAAAATTCATGCTCATCCATTAAAATATCAATACTAATAATCTTTTTGTTATCAACACAATTTAGTTCATGAAGTTAGCTCTTTATTATTATAAGTCAAAAGTTTTATAAACGTTAGTTTGTTTCATAAATAATAATTTTTGTAGTAACATCAGTAATATGTACTGAATAAATTATCAATGATGATTATTTCACTTATTATATATTCAAAAACTATAGTAGTAACCAAAGTGACAACAGAAGCCAACAATAATTAACTATTAGATGTATGTATAATATTAATTATGATTAGAAAAAGCTAGAAAACTTCATCATATTTTTTATTAAATGCATTGGTTAACTATTTAAAATAATTAAAGATAATAGTAAATATTTGTTCAACAATAATAGTAACTATTTGTTCAACAATGCTAAATAGTTTACTAGCTTATAAATGATCATAAACAAATTATGAATATAAACTATAATGGTTTTCATTGTAATTGTTGTTATAATGGTTTAATGTATAAGAATACTAATAAAAAATGCGAGCAATACTTGAAAACAATCATAAATCAAAATATCATAGTTAACTTTGTTAAACATATACAACAGAACAATCAAGCCCAACAAAAAAAGAACTAGGCAGTAAACTGTATCGTTAATGGAAGTAACGTCTGCTAGGAGTAAACATCTCTGCATGACTTCGGGTTAGTTATTCGACTTAATAGCATAGAGCTTCAAAGTTTTCTAAAGCACTATTGGGGATGAACATGGAACCCATTGTCTTTTCATGGATTTAGGCTGTAGAGGTATAAAACTTAAGCAATCAACAGAGTTTTCATACCAATTGTGTAACTTTTCTTTGTTTAACTGTAATACATATCCAGTATTTGAATGTTATTTTATGTCATTTATCATTTTTATTCGGCATTTGTGTGCTCATCGTTTACACTTAGGGTGTTTTTGGCTACACCGCCCGTAGTGCAGTTGTTAAACAGTCATTAACGGAAGTTATTTGTGCTTTAAACCATAGCCATCTTTATTTCTAGCAACAGTTGTGAAAGCTGTATAGCTAAAGTGAGCCCTCCTTAGTTCTTCACAAACATAAAAAACTACAATGGTATTATTGTTTGCTATATTTTTAATGCACGCCATAAATGTATTTTCACAACATAGAACTGGGAAAGACAGTGATAATAAGTTGAATCCATAAAAATTGTTTGTTAGGTGGAAACAATTCTATGCCTTCAATGATGCTACTTACCTTGCTTGTCACTTCCATTGTTGAACTCAAATTACTACATGTTTTCTGTCCTCAACGATGGGGTTTCTGATTGGTCTCATTTAACCCCATGGTTGAGCCCTACGTTTAGGTTATGCAAAAGCACCTTTATGTCTCAACTGCAGTTTTTTTGTCGAGGGATTGATCAGTCCCTTTTTATCCCCTTTTCAACGCGCATAAACACTCATTTTTGCATTTGCCAACGAGTTCACCTTTCACTTTTGTTGTTGAACGCGTATAAAAATCAACGCGATGGTTGCTTAAAGGAGTCATCTTTTCACTAGTAACGGCGCTTTACCCTTTTGTGGCATTATAACAATAACATTTATTATACCAAAAGTAATGATTTGTGTTGTTGCCAATGCATGTCTTATTACTAATTATCATAGATTATTATTTTTAATATTGCCATCATTGATGTTATCATTATTGCCAATAATACTATTATTATTTTCATTCTATTATCTTATTTTAATCTTCATCTGATATATATTATTACTTTATTACAATCAGCACACCATTATTATTATTACTAATTAATCATTTATGTAATTGTTTTGCTGTATTTATTTTTATTTATAATAATCATTATTATTTTTAATATTGTCATTATTATTATTGCCATTATTATCATTAGTAATATTTTTTGTTGAGTGTTAATAACATTGACATAAATAGCTGACGGTGCCGTTGTTGTCAGAATAACAAAAATCTCCCCAATGAATAGCTACTATTTAACCCAGGATTTTAGGCTGACAAATGTATGGTTGTTGGGCTATAGTCATAACTAACAACTTTAGAAAAAAATAAGACAAGTCTTGCTACAAAATTATACAAAATGTGCAAGCACACTTACTTCTATAAGTTCTCCTTCGATGGATTGATGTGTTGATAAAACCTTATCAACTCAAAGAGACTCCAAAAGCGCCTTTTATATTAGTTCAAAAGTAAAAACTCCTCACAGGATTCCCAACTCCCTAACATTTCCCCAGACATCTAACACTCTCTCACATCAGATTCAACTATCAAGAATTCAAACAAACAATCATATTTTGAATGTTTGAATCTTTGGAAGTACAAACATTTTTTATTCTTACCCTACCATGTATTGCTACTGTTCATACTATACATTGTTTTTCTATTGTTACAAGGGTCATCCATAACAATCTCACAGAGAATAACAACTGTTGTCAGCAAAGCTTGACTTCATTAATTAAACAAACTGCATGAGTGTATGAATAAATAACCTTTATCATCAATCAGTTATGCAAAAGTACACAAACAGAGACCAGGTAAAAATTAAAACACTACACGATGCACACCGTTATACACGTACATTGGTAGAACAACAATTTACAGTCAGTCAAAGATACATAAAGTTTAATGTGTCAAAAACTGAAATACTCATTTCTAGCTTTTTCTCCTCTTTTTTTCATCCTGGAGACAGAAATCATGACCTCCATACTGAGGAAAGCATCTTCCTCAGGTTCTTGTAATTGCTATTACTCATCATATGTCTCCAGTTATAATATGAGAGTTGGCCTGGACACTCATATATAACTGGGTTACCTCATATAAATGAATTTTGACAAGACCCTTGTCTGGGACACAACCTGGACCAACTAGGCTTGGGTTAGATGTAATAATAAGATATATGCATTTAGTGGATGTCAAAATATCAGAGGTCTCTTTCAATTGAATAATGTATTATTTTATATCGTTATAGTTGGTTTTTTTCCTGGGAAGTCGCTTGGTTTAAGGGTGTCTTCTCTAGGTTGGCATTAGCAACGGCTACTCTACTCTACTCTAATGTTCTTTCATATCATGTTGAAGTTACTGTCATCAACGAATCAGAATAAGTTAAAACAAAGTTTTGCTTTAGTAATTGAGTTTTAACAATTATTTTCTTTTAGTTACTAAAAAAAATCAGGATCTTTTTATGCATTGTCCAGAAAAATATATGGTTGAAATTTTGTAAAACTCCGAGGAACTTTCATTAATAGAGTAGCTATATGCTATTGGAGTAGGTACTTGTTATTGGAGCAGGTATATGTTATTGGAGTAGGTATATGTTATTGGAGTAGGTATATGTTATTGGAGTAGGTATATGTTATTGGAGGAGGTATATGATATTGGAGTAGGTATATGCTATTAGAGTAGGTATATGTTATTGGAGTAGGTATATGTTATTGGAGTAGGTATATGTTATTTCAGTAGGTATATGTTATTGGAGTAGGTATATGATATTGTATTAGGTATATGATATTGGAGTAGGTATATGTTATTGGAGTAGGTATATGTTATTGGAGTAGGTATATGATATTGGAGTAGGTATATGTTATTGGAGTAGGTATATGATATTGGAGTAGGTATATGATATTGGAGTAGGTATATGTTATTGGAGTAGGTATATGATATTGGAGTAGGTATATGTTATTGGAGTAGGTATATGTTATTTCAGTAGGTATATGTTATTGGAGTAGGTATATGATATTGTATTAGGTATATGTTATTGTGTTAGGTATATGTTATTGGAGTAGGTACATGTATATGTTATTGGAGTGGGTATATGTTATTGGAGTAGGTATATGTTATTGGAGTAGGTATATGTTATTGGAGTAGGTATATGTTATTGGAGTAGGTATATGTTATTGGAGTAGGTATATGATATTGGAGTAGGTATATGTTATTGGAGTAGGTATATGTTATTGGAGTAGGTATATGTTATTGGAGTAGGTATATGTTATTGGAGTAGGTATATGTTATTGGAGTAGGTATATGATATTGGAGTAGGTATATGTTATTGGAGGAGGTATATGATATTGGAGTAGGTATATGTTATTGGAGTAGGTATATGTTATTGGAGTAGGTATATGATATTGGAGTAGGTATATGATATTGGAGTAGGTATATGTTATTGGAGTAGGTATATGATATTGGAGTAGGTATATGTTATTGGAGTAGGTACATGTATATGTTATTGGAGTGGGTATATGTTATTGGAGTAGGTATATGTTATTGGAGTAGGTATATGTTATTGGAGTAGGTATATGTTATTGGAGTAGGTATATGTTATTGGAGTAGGTATATGTTATTGGAGTAGGTATATGTTATTGGAGTAGGTACATGTTATTGGAGTAGGTATATGTTATTGGAGTAGGTACATGTATATGTTATTGGAGTGGGTATATGTTATTGGAGTAGGTATATGTTATTGGAGTAGGTATATGTTATTGGAGTAGGTATATGTTATTGGAGTAGGTATATGTTATTGGAGTAGGTATATGATATTGGAGTAGGTATATGATATTGGAGTAGGTATATGTTATTGGAGTAGGTATATGATATTGGAGTAGGTATATGTTATTGGAGTAGGTACATGTATATGTTATTGGAGTGGGTATATGTTATTGGAGTAGGTATATGTTATTGGAGTAGGTATATGTTATTGGAGTAGGTATATGTTATTGGAGTAGGTATATGTTATTGGAGTAGGTATATGTTATTGGAGTAGGTATATGTTATTGGAGTAGGTACATGTATATGTTATTGGAGTGGGTATATGTTATTGGAGTAGGTATATGTTATTGGAGTAGGTATATGTTATTGGAGTAGGTATATGTTATTGGAGTAGGTATATGTTATTGGAGTAGGTATATGATATTGGAGTAGGTATATGATATTGGAGTAGGTATATGTTATTGGAGTAGGTATATGTTATTGTGTTTATGTGAATTGAAGATGTTGGATTTGCTCACTCTGATGATAGTGATGGAGGTCTGAAACAGCATGATGCTACCAGCAGTAACGAATTGCACAAACGGTACAGGAAGCAGTTGATTAAAGGTAACAGCCACACTGACCTGTATCTACTTTGCTAAACCAAGCTCTGAAGCAGATACTTAGAAGTTTATTCTTTGGAAAAAAATTAATTTAAGAGTTTAAAATTGATGCCTCTAGCAGCATTTGCGTTTACATGTTTGAAATTAAACACAACAGAACTAAAATAACACGAATAGTTGAACAATGATATTAAATCCAGCACTAATTAGGTTTTGCACTTGAAGAAACGTTCATCCTGCAGAATCTTTTGGTTTTCTAAGCAGTAGCGCAACTGCTACCTAGTCAAGCCCTAGACTGCACAGTGCTGGTTCATTTACTTCAAATGTATCTTATGTCACCATATCAATTTGAATTGAAGATAAAGATGTTGAAAACAGCGATGAAGACACTGAGCAGGCTTGCAACAGCAGCACATTGTACGCCCAGTACAAAAAGCAATTAAAGGGAGGTAATGATCACAACTTTTGCATGACTTGGTTTGCAGCATGTAAATTTTTAAGGCACATCATTTCAATTTTCAAAATTTTCAGTGACTGTTCCACTATCCAAAAGAAAAAAAGATGGAAAACGAGATTATCAGAAGTTAGACTACTGCAACTATTGCAAAAAAGAATTCAAGAGTAAAATATCCAAACATTACCTCCGTGTACACACAGACAGGTCAATGGTGAAAAGTATAGTTCTGGCAAAGGGCAAAAAGAGAATGCAGCTCATGTACAAACTTCATCAACTCGGTAACTACAAACACAACGTTGAGGTAAGAACTCTCATAGAATTGTTTTACTTGCAAAGAAAATAGTTGTGTTCTCGAGTTTTCTTTTTCTTTTTACAGTAAGTTTTCCTCACTTTTGTTTTGAAATGTGTGCTACAGATTTGCAGATGTAAGTTTCATTGTCGATAGCATTGGAGAAAAAATGCTAAATGGTTTAATAAGAAATGTAGTTATGGCAATTCACATTTACCTAACTTTTTAAGAAAGTTATGGTATACTTCATTTTCATTGCAGGTTATTAAGCAAGGAGATGGGGAACTAGCAGTGAGTCGTCGACCAACAAAAAAAACATCTGCCAGCGCGTTTGCTCCTTGCACTTTCTGTCTTGGGTTTTTTCAAAAAGATTCTCTGTCTTCACATACAAAGATCTGCATTTTGAAAGATGAAAAGAGCAAGGGAAAAACGACGAAATACTATGCAGACGGCTTACTGCTAGTGCAATCCTACCTACCAGCAGTAGATGATTTAGAGAAGACAATAATCTGTGGCATGAAGGAGACCACTAATAATCAAGGTGAGCTTTGAGCATAGAACATGCCAAATCCTAAAAGGCATTTCATCCAAACATGCTCAATTTTCACAAGTATCTACATTTGAAGACTTTGGAATACATCAAATAACAAAATGCCCCTGTTTTGAGTCTGCTGTTTTGAACAAATTTAGCAAACTTTTTCTTATTTTTTTTCAGAATAAATTACAGCAATCATAGCAGACAATCTTACTTTTGTGCAAATCATACTTAATAATTTCAGAGATTGAAGTGGTTTCAAGTTGGTCTATAATCAGTGAAAGTACTATTAAATGGAGATTATCAGCGTACTCTCAAAGAAGAACAATTTTTGAAATAATCAAATTTTAATGTAAACTCTAGATCCAAATTGCAACAGATCTTTGATAAACAATTTTTTTCAACTTGTTACTTAGTCTGCAATCCTTGCTATCCAAATATATTTTTCGGCAACCAATCATGCCGTCATTTGGTACCATTTCATGTCGATAGTTCATGATTACAACATGCTTTAGCTTTTTTGAATGTGTTTACTTCTAGATAAAAATTGAATATGTTGAAAAGCGTAATGTTTTTACAAGTCATAATCTGCTGTCAATAGCACTCTAGTCATGCTGTGTATATACTCGTGGACAGTGTGCAATACCCACAGCTAATAACAATCGGAAGTTTGATAAGTCAAACTTAACACTAAAAACTATGGAAGAAACAAGCTAAAAGCAGTTGAATTGGAACAACTACTTATTGAGTGCTACATTATTAAGCCCACTAACCATATCATAAATTCAAAGAAAAATTCATATTAAGTAAAATGATAAATATAAAAAATTGAATAGATTACCAGCGTATCTACTAGGTAAAACTTCATAAAGAGTAAAATAAATTTTCTTTAAACCATCTGACCCAAACTTCATCTTATCTTTTATGTTTTATGGCTAATCATAGCTATATAAATTATGGTGTAGGGGTGTGGTAGATGTTGGTGAATGTTCATAGTAAACTGGAAGTTTGCTACACCATTTCTCCACTCAGTGCACTGGCAATGCACCTACAGCTATCGGTGAGATGCTGTGCCGGTAGCAAAGCCATACCGTGCCGGTAGCACAGTATACAGGGCTGATACAGGGCCGGTAGTGACCTCTACAGGGCCGGTATGATGACTCAGGGCCAGCATAAGATGGCTGCCATAGCTGAGGATTCCCAAAACCAGCTAAGACTTTCCACCAAGCCAGGAACCGAAGCTACCTACCTTAACATCTGCGGTAACTATGACCACAAGCCAACCAAAGCCTTGGGACCCTGTAGAACAGTCTGATCGGACAATAGGAGATAGAACCCCGCATTTAGCCACTTGGCGCCTTATTCATTTAACCTTTATTGATTGCATGATTGGCTAGTTATTTATATAATTTATTGCTTTGGTCAGATAACTTCCTGTGCTATTATTGTTATATGTTTTATGCTAATTAAGTTCCTGTGAGCTCTCCTATAAAAAGAAAGACTTTTGCCTTACTCTTTGCATTCATTCTCATGTCTTGCCACAAACACCCTAGAAGAATAATTACCCTTTAGGACTTTGACTTGAGAATATCGTCACTTACACAAGCGCTACGCCGTGTTGTTTGTCTTAGCCATGGGCTCTTGCCATACCGGGTAATTCGGTTGCCTGAACACAGTTGTGTCACTGTCAATCAGCACAGTGTCCCCTCTGGAGAGAGGCATAATACTCGAGACTAGTGGATGTCCGTGGTAAACAGACCGGAATCCATTACAGGGGCTCTTTTGACGCTGTCATTCTCTAGCATTATTGCAATTGTATTCTTTTGGAAACTTTTTAGTCTTTTTTCTTGTTCAACACAATGGAGCAATATTTAAAACAGCATCATGCTATAATTACTTATTAAATACAACAGGCTGTAAACTTGTTGATATTTGACTCTCTCGATGCTCTAAATGAACTCTCCCCATGCTCTGAATGAAGTAGTAATAGTTTTACAACAACTCAACAACTAAAAAAGCTCACTGTAAAATCGGAAACGATAAAATCAAGTTTTGGGAAAGCTTTTATTAGTGCGCAAGCTTCAAAAAACTGTCATAGCCCATAGCACTTATGAAGATTTGAATAAGCGTGCTGCCATTTGCTGAATAATTTCCCCAAAAATTATACACCGTGCCTTGCAAAAAACTTTGAAAATTTTTTAAGATTGTTACTTCAAAAACTTGTAAAAAATCACTGAAGAACTAAAACAGTTTATCAAAGGCACTGGTCCATTTTCAAACCTTTGTTGTATTGGTTTAAAATTTTTTCCGTTGGCACGAAACCGGTTTAGTTGAAACTAAAAGCCGACAAATCAAATCTAGCCGCATCATACCATATTTTTGTGCTCCATCAGAAGAATGATTCATAGTGCCTGTTTTAGGTCTGGTGAATTTGATATCTGGAGATCATCTTATTAAAATTTTTGGTCAGCATCAGCTGCTCAGAAAAGGAGACGATTTAGGATGGTCCGAAATAAATCAAATAAGAGGAAAGCTTCGGTTTTTAGGCAGGTTGTTACACTCCGTTCGAGCCATAACTAGAACTGCCCATGGATTGTCTGACTACCTAAAACCTCGATACTACGACCACTTTGTTCAAGCTGTACTTGGACTTCGAGAGGCAAACAAGCAGCTTGCAGTGGCACTAGGGTACTACATAAAGCAAGTATGCCTGTTGAACATTGGAGAGGCAATCAAACAGCGAAATATGTACATGAAAAAAAACAGTGAGGAGTTTCTGCAACTCTATAACTGCTCTTGGGTCGCAACCGTAACGTCTTCGACCCTTCGAATGCAGCAGAAAGCCAAACTTAATAAAAGTCACAACCTGCCACTCACCGAAGACCTTATGAAAGTAACTCTTTATATCCAAACTGAAATCGAGAGACAGATGTCCTTAAAGTTGAACGCTGACTACTTTCGTCTCCAGAAGTTAGTCCTTACGTCATTAATATTATATAACAAGCGAAGACCAGCAGAAGTTGCAGATCTCAAAGTTCAGGATTTTGAGACCTCTTTTAAAAACCAGGAAGACAGGGAAGAAATTCTCCAAAGTTTGACATTAGAAGAAAGGGCTGTTGCTCAAAGGTAGGGTTTATAATCATTTCTCGCCCAGCCATTTGTATCATTAAAGTAACAAACAGAAATGAAACATGATTCATTTTGTAACATTGCGGTTGGAACCAAACGAGTGAGAATGAAAGTCATTAAACTTTTAAAAGCTTCTGCTCATGATACATTCTGTGTGGGAGATGGTGTATAAATTTGCTTTGGCTTTACTATTTCAGGTAAAGAACTTACAATATGATTTATGATAAGTTTCAGCACAAGCCCAAGTGTGGTAAAGCTCTAAACTGGTCCAATTTTAGACAGTTTCATATAAGAAATTGTTTAAAAATCATTAGGCTGTTTTTACCAATCAACCAAATTTTTTAGTTCTTTTTACCACTAAGTTTAGCATTTGCCTACACATTTATTAAACACTCAGCATGTTTAACTTGCATTATTAAAATGCTATTGGCTTATATTCCATACTGATCTTCACGATAAAGTTAGCTAAATCAATAAATTTGTGCATTGCAAAATGCAAGCCTTTCAAAGTATTTTACAGTTTTACCAGTAGTTACTTTATTGTGAAACAATCAGACCAACAAAGCATGAAACTACCTTGATGTGAACATACTGTGTATTCTATTACTTTTACCAATGCAATGCTTTCAGGATGCACGCCGTCAATGTAAAAGGTAAATCAACCAGAGGTATCAGGGGTGTCTACATTCTTATAGAGAAATCCATAACTCGCGCTATCAATCTTCTGATTAAGATACGTCCAAAATCCTCACCGAAATCCGAGTATCTGTTTGCCAGGTAACCCTTTAGTTTTACATCTACCAATTTTGCAAGATATAAAGACCGCTAAAATATTTAACTCACTTCTAAGACTAATGCAAAAAGTTCGTGTATATCAGACATTAGGAGTATTCGCAACCTCTGTTCGCCGAACACATTGCAATAAAAATAATCAGACCGGCAATAAATTTAATCATTAAATAATCATTTTGTTCGGAACTTGCGGTTAAACAAAAGGTAGCTGACTGAATAAAAAAAATAATCAATGAGTACTTACTTATTTTGTTCGTAGGCGCAAATGAAACTGAACAGTAAGCAAATAATAACGAGCGAGTTGATTATTTTCGTTTTCATAGATCGGCTTTACATCCTTGAAAAATAACTAAAAATAATTGCAAGCATTCAAAATTTACTAAATTGAAAGGCATCTTTACAAACTATCCCAGTTTATAGCAGTTCAAATTTTATTATTTTTTTTATTATTTGAAAATGGGAGTTATCTTCTTTATGATTTGTTTGGTGAACTATAACATTTCATCGAATATTTTTGTTGTTCTAAACCAATGTCCCGCAACGTATTGACTTACTAAGACCTATTACTTTTTTTATTTTGTTCAACGAACAGGTCGCGAATACTCTTGTTGGCTACTATGTCTGAGTGTGTGGGCACTTTGGAAGATAACTAGGGCCAGATCTGCTGGAACGAACAGTTTAGTTTGGCTGCTTGGCTTTATTGACCAGCCTTGCAATTTACAAAAAAAAGTTAGAAATTTGGTTTTATTGTAAAAACTGCATTTTTTTGTCCATCTATTTCATCGATAGCTGAATATGACAAAACATTTTTAAATAGGCAGCTTTATACGTGGTAGATCTAATAATTAGTAAGTTTTAGCATATAAAACTAAGAAATGTTTTGCTGTCACCATCTGAGAAAGTTTCAATAATTACGCAGTTTATGTTCATAGATCAAACTCTGAGCGGCCGAATCAAGGAACGGATGTGATGAAGGAGGTGATTGCATGGTGTGACGATTTGAAACACCCTGATCGAATTAATTCACAGAAACTGAGAAAGTATCTTGCTACAACCTGCCAGGTAATAAAGATTTAATTTCCTAAATCTACGCGACTCTAGAGCTGCTGGCATTTTATAAAACTTGATTTGTTTAAGTAGCAGTAACTTGATGAATGACAGTTTTCTCCAAAATCGTTTTTTTTTCTATTTCGGAAAATATGGATTTATGTACAATCATTAAATTTTGGTTCAAGGTTATTACAGAAAAAAAAACAGGATTATTTATGTTAATCTTGATGAATTTAAACTTGTGTCATGATAAAGCTATTTTAACATTTTTTCATGTTTTTGGAAAAGCTGGCTAAAAAGCCACAATCTGAGTTTCAGCATAACCTAATTCAAAGTCAAACAATGGTAGTCCCACGTTGTTGTTTGCAGTGTGATATATATGTTAATATTGCATGTAGCCGTCTTTTCACCTTAGGTTCTCAAAATGGACTCGAGTGAACTGCGTCTGCTGGCCGATCACATGGGCCATGACCTTAACATTCATGTGAACCACTATTCGCTGCAATCAAACTTGCTTGAGAGATCAAAGGTTGCCAAAGTATTATCAGCCATCAGTAATGGCAAGCTTTCCAGGTTGAAAGAAGCTACCGAGGTTACGGATATTGCTTTAGAAGTTGGTGATATCTTTGATGAAGGTATACTTACATTGCGGCTAGCATAAAAGTAGTTTTTCCCTTTGAAATACCATGTTTGGAACATACATCAATTAAGGGTGCACATTTTTCTCAGTTACAAACAAAAGATTTGATATTATAGGTATGCATGGACCATGGTCAACTCAACCTTGACATATATTAAGATAACACTGGAGTAGTTTAGAGATGACTCTGTGATGTCAAACAGTTCAGTGTGAAATAACAAAACCTGACTACCCATGTTGTTAAAAACAGGTCTACAAATTCATGAAATGACATATGTTAGTGCATGCATGGTCAGCTGCCTGTTCAAACACCTGAGATGTAGCCTTGTAGAGCCAGCAGCAATTTCCTTTTTCTAATACAGCGATGTTTTTTTAGACATATCGCAATTTGTATAGGTTCACCAATAATAAAACCAACAAACCACAGAACAGCAACTAATGAATATTGTTGAGATATGAAATGAAAAAGGCAACATGAGCAACGAGCGTAATAAATGAAAATTAAAGCTGGGTGGTAAAAAAACTTATTTGAATAATAAACTTGATATTAAAATCAGAGAGTAAAAATGTGGATATACTCCAAACATACTACTTAATCACAAGTCTGTGTCATTTTTTAATAAGCTTCAAACGGCTTCAAAATAAGCATTTGCTTTCTCAAAAAACAAAGATTTATTTAGGAAAACTGTTAGTCGTACTACAAACTTCCTTCCATTACAATATAAACATGAAAATTGAGATCTTAGTTTTTAAGAAATTGTGAAAAAATTCTAATAAATTTGGTTTGTTATCGATGTGAACTTGAAGTTACCTTAAAAGTGATGTAACTTGTAAAAACCCCAGTACAGAATGGTTCTACAGAATTCCAACTTTTGTTAAAGACATTTTTTTCTGATGCCGCGGAATCCGTAACTTTAAAAATTGATTGGTGCACTTGGTTATTTATGGTGGATTAGACTTTGCACAACGTTGTATTTCTAAGAAAAAATAGATAAAAGTAGCGCATAAGTTTGGATGCTGTTGACTCTCAAAAGCACCCATTGAAGTTCAGACAAGTTTAGCTTTCACCCATACATATCTCATGGTTGGTAATGCAAAGTTAGGTATATTGTTGTGAATTTTAATGTTGTCTACTTCTGAGCACACGCTGTACTTACATTATGGCATCCTTATATTAGCCATTAGATGACCAGAATGACTGAAAGATGTAATACCGAATTAACTGATCCTGCGTACGAGTCAGTACCGACCCTTTATGGAGCAGTACCAACCCAGTACGACTCCCTACCGACCTTGCAGGACCAGCAGGAAGTAAGTCAGTATAGGCTGACTGCTAGAAAATAGTCTGAGGGAAGAAGGAAGCCCCCTCCCTGAGTTAACTACCCGTAAACTCGATGACAGACCAAGAAAAAAGGTTAGCAAGACTAAAGACCAGAGACAGGAAGCAGGCAGGACTGCGCGTGGTGCAATAGCTTATGACTCCACCTACCATTACAGGGCGCCATTTACCTGTTAGCCCTGTATACTCTATTTAATTCGTTTTATATTTATATATCTTTATTTATTTGCTCCTTATGAATTATAGACATGTGATTGGTTAGAATTCATAATCACTTCCTGCAAGTTGCCTATAAAAGGCAGAACTTTTTTTCTATCAAGTCAGTTGTAATGTGCCTTTTACTACTCGTTTTATTCTTGATGAATAAATGCATAGACACTCAATAGCACTGAGTTATGCGTCTGAGCCGAGGGCTCTTTACTAGTTGTGGAGTTGGGGATATACCCTTCCACACACCTCTCGGTATCATACCGATCTGCTGCTGTCACAGGTTAAACGAAAACTGGTCGGATTGCTACCGACAATAATTAGTGGGTTTCACCCCCCAAAATCCACTACAATATTATTCTGCATCTTTCAAGCACCTGACAGTGTTTCGAAATTAGAAGCCAAGAGGAGCCGGTTTTGTCCGTTTTTGTCAGAACAACAATACTTGTCACCTGCATGCCTATGCTGATCTATTTTTAGACAGCAGCTGTAGCGATGATAACTTAGATGAAATTTTGCCACAATCACCAGAAGGAAAGAAACTAGAGAGTCCGGTTGTGACACCCAAAAGCGCTGCCAAATACCGTAGGTTTATTTACAAAAACTATCGTTTTTTCAACTTATCATGGTGTGAAAATATATATGCTAGAAATAAAAAAGTCAGGTATAGTTTTTATTTTGTTTCAGGTTTCATAGATTATCACTCTGGTATAACCCACATATATTTTTGCTGATTTTATTAATTTGATGGTTAATACCAACAGCGTTGTACTGCATGATCATTTTGATCTCAAGTTTACCAAAAACTTAGTTGCTAAGTTCTTAGCAACCAGGAAAACTCTTGTTAAGGGAATTTTAATGATTGCGAATGTTGGTGGATGCAAAAGTTTCTTGACATCTATTTCAAATTAATTTCAACAGCCCTCAAAAATGAAAAAAAAATAATTTGAACCAAATTCTCATAACTATCAAAAACAATAATTCTTAAGGAAATAACCAAAAAAATGTATCCTTTGTTTCACAGCTAAACAATAGTTTTTCACGCTTTAAAATAAACACTGAGACTAACAAGTATCAGTTTATCCGTGAGTCAAGTTTTAAGTTTTGTAGTTTCAAGATGTTTTGAATGAAAGAATAGTTCATAAAGCATTTGTCTGAATGAAATGAAATAGTTATTCAGTGAATGTGTTGGAAGTTTAAATTAATCTATAAACTGTTAAACAGTTGTATTGAAAGCTATTATGTGATTCAGTAACTTTGTTTGGGATGATCCTTATCGTTTTCTAGATGAAATAAATAACACTAGCAAAGCCCTGAAAGTCCATCCTTTCAACATGGAAAAACTATTTGCAGTATTTTTTCCCAAAATAAATAGCCAATACAGCGTGTTCTTACCACCATCATTTACCTTGTTTTATTTTAAATATCATTAAAAAGATCAGCACCATAATGAAATTTAGTTCTACAAGTATAAGTCACATAGACCAGTTTAGTGTGTGTCGATTGAAGGCTAAAAGCTGTAGTTTTTTTATTTACATCATCTATATAAACAGAATTGAGAAAGATATCTGTGTTTCTGTCTACTGTTCAAAGCGTTGAATCCCTAAACTGTTATGTTGAGAGAAATAAAAATTGCTATGAAAATTCTCCATTAGGCTAATCCAATATGGCTAGAGTTCAAATTTGCCATTCGTTCTCAAAACTTTTTTTGGAGATGTAAGGTTTTTCAATAATAATAATTCAGGTGGAGATGATCACAGTTTGATAGCTCAACTTTATAAATATGCCCAAAGCACTATGCTGAGAGACACAGAAATAGCTTTAAAAACAGTTATATTTGGCCAAATTGATATATGGCGGGAGTTTAACTTTCGTATGTGTTCTCCAACTAGAAATATTTGTAGATTTGAAATTTTTAGTAATGTAAGTCGAGACGAATCGCAAACAATTATTTTTTGCTAATATCCGATTGCTGGTATACCTGTAAAGCTATTGTGTGTTGGTTTATGATCGATGTTTACTTCCTGACAATATTAAAGATTGCAACATTATCTCATAGCATTTAATTTGTAAGTTAGTCGTTTGGTTTATTAGTGAACACAGTGTGACAGCACACTTGTTGCCAGCTTTTGAATTGAGTGGGGAGAGTGAGGGTATAGCGGGGTGGGGTATAACAAAGCAGGGATGTAGCAAGGGAGATGGGGAGAGAAAGAGCGGCCAAAGTGAGAGGTTGGGGAGAGGACAAGTGACGATATTTGAATAAGGAATGCGGAAACCGTTAAAGGAGCTGGTGGTTTAAGCCTAAAAGAAAGGATATTAAACAAAACAGACCTACAAACATTAAGCCTTTGTATATTAGTGTAACTAATCTTTCCCTCTCTACCATACCGGTGGCCTCTGATGTGGAAAGCTCTAATTATGGGTGACGATATTGTTTCCTCGTCCATTCATGAATAAATTTTGCAAAAAATAAATTTCGAGAAATTTTGTTGAATTTTTTTAAATGTTTGCATGATAGCTTCAAATATAATGTTAAGTGTTAAGTTTAACTGTTTTGACAAAAGTCTCTCAGTTTTTAAATAATTTTAAATTACATATGTGCCTCAACTGTGAAAAAGAATTCAAGTTTTCTCATCAAAACTTAATTTTTTGTTCTTTCACCAATTTTTCTTCAACTTCTGTGAATAATTTTTTTAGAGTGCAGAGCATGTCATTTTTTTGTATTTGCGTCTGCTTCGATGAGTGTTCTAGAAAAAGCGATGACATAGAGTAACATGTGCTATTCAAGTTTGCCACAAGACATACTCTTTGACCGTGAAATTTGTTTTTTTTTTCAATGATATTTGAAATATTATTGTAGAAAAAGCACGATGGGAGGAAAAAGACAAAGCTTTATTTGACAGAGTGTGGAGCGCAGACAACGGTAAGACTCCAACTAAGAAGGAGATGAAGGAACTGAAGGAATTGCTACCTAACAGATCAGATGCGGTGCTGAGGGCTAGAGCCAGCAATTTGCTCAAAAAGAAAAAGTGGGTGTAGGAAGTATTTACTTAAATGGATTGGTCTTGTTTCATATAACTACCATACACTGACATAGGACTTGATGGTATAGAAGACTCAATAAATCTGTAAATGCTGCAATTCAAGCATTTCATTAGCTTCTACACTGTGATCAGATAAACTAATTGAGTCGCTAGAAGTGTTTCAATAGATACGTTCCATAGTATTCTTAAGTTTTGTTGTCTTATAGCTTTTAACACAACTTTTCCTTTCCTACAGTAATTTTGAGCTTGATGAATCTCAAGTGACATTGTATATAATGTAACTGCATACTTTGGTATATCTTGGTGTACTTTGTTCATCCGATGTCAAATATGTATCATTTGTTGCCAAATATTTTTTTAGGAGAGAAAAGGAGAGCTTGTAAAGCAACATTGTACATCAAAGTGGGCCTGAGACTGTATCTAGCAGAAGAAAGCATCAAACCATTGAAATCATAGCAAAGCTAGAAGCCATATACAGTCCCAATCAGTCGGCCAAGCTACATTTGTGTTTGCATTTAAATTTGTACACCTTTATAACCCTAAATCATTTTACAAGAATAAACTCAGGAGAAAGAACAAGTTTTAAGCTTTCATAGCGAAACTGCATTATGGGAAATTGATAGTATAAGTGACAAATATACCATAGGGCTGATTAGAAATCATGCTGCGCTGTGGCAGTGCTGTCAGGAAAAGTTGAACTTTTTGTTGTTGCCACTACTGACGACAAATTGTTGTCATGGGCAAGGCTTTCTTAGCATATGGACCACAATGATAGGACTCTGGAGTAGTATTTGACTGAAAGAATCATAGATGGATTGCTGTGCACAATCCGATAAAGCTCTGTTTTTTGACAGAGTGACTTTTTTCTTTGGGAGGGGGACGAAACTGCAGTAGCAATAGCACCAGCAACAGCACTAGCTAACTGCTAGATGGCTAGCTACTATACTACTAGGTAGCTGCTACTACTAGCTGCTACTACTAGTTAACACTATCTAGCGCTAGAGCAACTGCGCTGCTGCTACTAATACTTTTCCTGCTACTGCTAGCTACAGTGGCAGCAGTAAATTCTTAAATTCTAAAACTTAAATTCTAGACCGCTATTACCGAACACCAGCAAAACTATTTATTTACAACAAAGGTCTAAAAGTTATATCATAATTTGCATCTGTTTGTTTCTATTTGGTGTATTTCAGCATATCTCAACACTTAACAATGAATCATAACAACTGGCTTTGATATTAGGTTTTCCAGTAATCATGCACAAAATATAACATAACAGAACATCAATGCTAGCAATTATTTCAGCTGTAAAAGATTGTACTTGACCTTCACCGACCATTACTAGAGAGCCACTTCTTCAAGAAGTGTCCGAGAAGTATCCACTTTTATTGAATACAGCAAAGTATGGATGGTGGTACGAGTAGAATTGTTGTAACATTTGATACTTACTGCACAAAGAATTAAAATGGCAGTCAGCCAGACCGGCAAGCAGTGTGTAGATTGTGCACAAATATAATTTGAAACGTATTTTACTCTACAAATAATGAGGATTTACCAATAATGGAGATGATGAGCAGACAAAAAGCTCACACAAGAGTCTAACCAGCTCTAATAATGAAAGACAATACTACATTTATATATGAAATGTGAAAAATGCATAAGAATGTCCAACATTTATTAGATTTTCGAAAAAATGAAATACTACAATCAATCTCCGGATCCTGTTTGGCAACAACTCAGCTTATGTGAGTTGCTTTCCTAACTAGTATTTACAAGGAGCTAGCTCATACCAGTGTACACACACGTACCAGTGCATAGTTCCCCTCAGAGAACCTCCTCTCTTCTACTGCAGTTAATAGCATTGTTACACCAGTCTACCACCAAGCATCTATATATCGTTTTAAAGTAACATTTACTTGTTCTTATTCGCTTTTCTTTTATGTCTAGTAGTCCATACAAAACTACTAAGAATAATCATAAATTAACTGATCAATATTCTATTTTGGCTTCAGAAATTTTTATTTATTTTCATTCCAGATGGCTTGGTTCTTTTCAAATAGCTCAGACTTTACACTAGGAAACTGGTGGTTTTCTTTAACTACTATGACGATGCCGCAAACAAAAATTATGTCACTATCTTTCATGCCATGTTACATAGTCTTGCTATGTCAAGCTGTGCCATGACAGCTTGGCAAACTTATTACCATGATACCATGAAAATTTAATTCCAATCTTGTTGGCAGGAAAGTGCTGTTAGTTGCATTATTTCAAGTGTTGCAAAAAAAACCAAGCTTAAGTGTTTACACTAGTGGGTTCACCTTGTTTCCAATATCATTCAGGATTTTACAGATCTTCTTTTTACCAGAAGGAATCAAAAGAATTTTTCCTTCGGTGAACTCTCTGTTACACTGATTCACAATCACACACTTCAGATGTGTTACACTGAAATATGTCTGATGAGCTGTGTCTATAACGCCTTTTTGTGTAGTATCACAATTAGTTGAACGCTTTTCTTTTGTCAATAAGGTTGCTAACTTCGCTGCAAAAAACTATCAAGATGATTATTCTGAAGTTTATTTACATAGCATATATTTGAAGTACTAATAGTTCGAATTATGTTAATCTCAAACACAATCGATGATAACAATAACATAACCTGACTTCTGAATAATATTTTTGGCTGATAATAAACTAAATACTGTTGCACAATTATTCACTTCTCTCTCAAGCAACTTCAACTTTACTAAGATCTATTCATTGCAATATAATATAATTTCACGACGAACAACAGAAAATTTATAAAGAAAATCCCTCCACCAAAAATGTATAATGAGTTTCCTACGGCATATAAACAGTTTAATAAAGTATAAACGGCAAAAGTTATGTCTGTGTTGCTTTAAATAAAAGCATATGCATTTCATTGTTGTTTTAAACTCAAATCTCGGACTTTGTATTTTACCAACTTCCATGGTCTTCTGATCTCTTCTCTTTCACGTAGGAATTTCTCTATCTTGCTCTTACCAGGAGTTTTTTTGAGAGTTATATTTTCAGCAAAGTATTCTCGAACCAGCTGCAGCTCCTTCTCACCCCATGGCTGTTTTTTAGCTGAAAACCCAAAACTACTATTAGTTCAAGTTGAGATTTGATTGATTAAAATTTAAGCAAGTGAAACAATAAAAAGTTTGTCGACTTGCTTGAAGTCGATTTTTTTCTCAAGTTCAATAAATTATACTTATGATAGATAGCTCAAGAAACTGCTTTTGATTTTGAGTGAATGAGAAAGTTTTAAAAACTTTGGTAATAAGTTTTATTTGTAGAAATCATAAAAACCTGTAACTTTCATCTCTCAGTTACAGGCAATAAAGTACTTTTTTATGAGAATTTTAAAGTCTTGATTTATCAATAATTAGATAAATGACATGTGACTTCTCTCTAGTCCAATCTAAACATTCCAGCAAACAACTAACAGGCAGTATCTGCATCTTGAGATCTTAATGGGGTGCGTTTGAGTTACAGAAAGATGAATAGCGACTGACAAAGTTAAAGTTGGGTCAGTCACGTGCTGATGACAAACCATTCGGAAGTAAATAGTTACTAAATACAGCGATTTGAAGAATTATAAATAACACGGAACAACGTTTTTCTTAAATAGTGTTTTATTGCAATAATTTCACGTAATTTATTTTTCAATCCTAAAGGGAAAAAAAGTATGAATGCGCTTCTTTAATAATGTCTTTTTGATAAGCTCACTAATTTCTCATGAATATCACCAAAAAGTCTGATTAATCCCAATCTCTTTTTAAGTTATGACTAAACTAAAAGCCAAGTAAGAAACTGTCAGCATGTCTTTTAACTTACAATTTGAAGTGTTACGAAATCTCAGTTTGTTCTTAGTTGCTTTCAGAGATACGAATGGGAAAGTCAACAGCCGGCAGAAATAGTGCACGGGATTCAAGTAAGATGTTTATATCAACACACTTTATTGCATCATCAGTTTTCACTTGAATTTTTTTCACTATTTTTGTAACAAATCCAAAAAAATTGACTGCTCAAAATTAGCTCAGACATGTTTAAATATGAAAAAATTTCAATATTTTAGTGCTTTAAAATTTTCTGCTTGCTTTAGAAAAGATTATAATTCTCAAAATTTCAATTTTTCAACTACATAACTCTTATTTAACAAAAATTCGCAAGCAAAATTGTAGTACAACACCTTACCACTTTGTGGGGTAGTCTCAATACTTCCCTCCGTGCTCATATTGCTTGGCATTAAATCTGTAAAATTTCACAGAGCATGTATTCTCATACAAAGCTTTCAAAAAATCATGAGTGATCAAACGAGAAGTTTAACATTTACTACCGTTTAACATTAATAGATACTCATAGCCGGAAAAGCGGTTGTTACATGGTTAGTTATTATAGAACTCGTAAAGTTTTAAAATTAAAGACAGAGAAAGCTAGAAAAACGAGTAATTCAACAACAAATTTCCAAACTCAAATGTCAAACTGTCTTTTAATGTATTCACCAACCAATTACCTTTGTCTATAAATGTCTCCAAGGTGCTTTTTTGTGCTTTTTTCACATCTGCACTTTGATCAACAGTTCTTCTGTGAAGTTTTTCCTTTGCTTTCTCATCACAGTTTTTAACACCATCATCCTCGTCCATTTGATCACTCACATTTCCAACTGCCGAGGTAACAAAAAGTAATAATTACTACGTATTAGCGTATGGCATAGTTTTAAATTGGCTCTTTGCAGATAGAGATGGTCAATACGGCCCTGTCAGTTAAAGTAAATTACTTCCGAACCCAAATTTTAGATGGAACAAAATGGTTTCCAACCAATTATGAAATTACGTTTCTTTACTGTTCGATCACACCAACCCCTCGTATTAACCATAAAAAAGCAAAAATATTTTGATTTCTGACCTTCTAGCTCATCATCTATGTTAACTTCAATTTCATTGAGTTCCTTTCCAGAAAAGTCTCCTACTTTTCCTTGCTCCAGCAAAAGCAATATCTTTGAAACTTTGGCCAGCTGCACAGTTTCCTCAGGAAGTCGGTAATATTCTCGGTGAACCCGGATGTCATGACCAAGAAATCCAGCAAGAATGTCCAGCTCGTTATCCCTCAAGTTCAAAACTTGTGTCATAATTGCTATATGTTTGCGAAGCAAAGTAGATCGTAATGCTTTTGGCTTTTCTGCTCCACACTCCTCCGCAAACTTTCTAATCAAGTCGCATCCCCGGAAACAGTTTCCACCGCTGTTTACAAACACATAAGTGCTGTTGAGACCGACGTTTTTTCGACACTTCAAAAGCAAGTCTAAAGCCTCACCCATTAGCTGGGTTAACAAAACTGGAACGGTTCTACCACGCTTTCCACTGATTTCAATTCGCTTGAGGTGCTTCGCTAGCGCCTGTTCTAGCTTACTCAGGCCAAGCTCCTCGGTTGAAGCAGCAGACTTGAGAGTCTTCAGATCTGACATCGTCATTTTGGCTACTTCACCACTCCTTTTTCTGTTGAACAGGATGATGAGAGCAAGTAATGGTTTTTGCAGATGGTTGTAGTAATTATCGTTATGTTCTGAGCTGATTAGCAGTTTCTGGTAATGTTTTATTCTGCATTTCAAATAGTCCGTAAGCTTTTTCACATCACTTGAGAGTGGTACGATAGTAATTGTGTTCTTTTTTGCTTCATGCAGAGTCCGAAGGGCATTTGATGATAGCTCAATTTTCCATCTCATGGCCACTAGTTCAGAAAAATTCCTGAACTGCTTCACTTTCTCTTCAAAGTTTTGCTGTATGGCTTCACTCATGAGAAGCTGGGTGCATTTAGTAATCGAACCGCTCAATTTAAGGACAATGGAAGGTTTTTCCATTCGGTTAGTTTTTGGGTCAAATCCTGCTATTTTGGCAGCTGCCATAACAAAATATTGAAAATATTTTGGCATTAAAAGTTCTTCAAGTGATAGATTACTTTTCGTCATTTTCCTGATTTCGATCAACATTTTCGCCAGCTCACGTAAGGTATTTCGAATGTAGTTTACTCGGCTTTGGTCATGTCCATGCCTTAAACACAACTGGGAACAAACCTTTAAAAGAGTTTGGTCATTTTTTATCACTTGGGTGACTCTATCCTCCCGCATATTTGAGAGTACTTTTGTTAGAGCCAAAGTTGGGTGACTGGCTTGGGATAAAATCATTTTCCCTTGTTGGATATGCCTAGGCCGGCATAATGTTTTATTCAGGCCTTTATTCACTCTGCAGCGCTTCACGTGCTTCCATAGATCGCGTTTTGAATAATATCCCAAGCAGTAGCTGCAAGGAACATAGTCAGTGACATTTTTCTCTGCTTTGGGTCGATATACCACATTGAGACTGCCCTTTCCTTCTTTTAGAGCTTTCATATTGTGCATGTGATTTCCAAGGTTCCTCAACTTTGTTAAGATTGCATTTTTCGCTTTGGCACTAGAGCATGACATGAGCTTAGCTACTTCATCTTGTGAGCCGTGGACGAACCTCAAATGTCTTGGAAGTTTCTTTTGGGGTTTCTTACAGTAAGGGCAATAATAGGTTTTGTCATAGACCCTTCTTGTGGATGGAGAAATCATTCTAACATGCAGGGCTGTAAAAATAAAATTGTGCAATTCATAGAAGTAACTTACATTGCGAATTCAGCTGCATACAATGACACCTGTTAGCCTTCACTTGGAGAGAAAAAAAACAGTAAAAATTAATAAAAAATGCCAAAGAGTTGTTCAAGAGATAAAGAAAGTCCCCCAATGTTAATGGAAGCTGAACTCTCTTACACTTCCATACCTGAAACTGGAGAGTTTCCAAAATTTTCTATTTCTGACTCAACTTCTCCAAAGTCAAATTCTACAAGTTTTTCTGACCCTACAAAGCAAATGAAATAACTCGTTAAATTTTATTCTGAAGCACCATAATTATGTACATTAAAACTCTACTAAATCAAGTCAATGTAACTATTAAATGAAGTTGCTATAAGACTGATGCAACAAATGCTCTATGACAAAAAATAAGTAACTTGTGTTTTATCAACGCATACTCAAGTCGATACTTATTTTTTATCGCTATTGAGAGATGGATTATTTTTGTTACTAGGGCAATTTCCATGGTAAGTCAGTAATCAAAGACAAGTTTGAGGTGTAACAATCATAGTTAGTACTTTCGTATTTTTAGCGGCTAGGATTGTCAGTTTTATTTGAGTATTTGAACCAGAACAATCTGTTAACTGAGACTGTTCTTACATGCTAGAAAGTTTGCAGAACTTAGTTGCTAAAGCTTTGAATATTGCTTGCTGCAATCTTAAATTTTCAGTTAAACTTGATTTTCCCTTTGAATTACTCCTATAAACTGTTTGGTGGCGCCTACCGTTTTTTTCAAATTCATTTTTTTCATAAATGGCGGATGATAATAGTGTTTACGCGAGCTACTTTTGCTCTAGCTCAATATTTTTTATCATCGGGTTCATTAAAGTGGCAGTGCTATAAGTAAATCAAGTTGAAGGCAAATGGAGACAATTTAGTAAGAAATAATCTTTTGGTTTATTGCTCTCCAATTATTTTTATCAGAGAAGACAACTTTTAACAGTTATTATTATGTCATTTCCACATTTATGTTTTTCACAGGTGATTATTTATTGTTGTTGTTACACTATGATTAGGGTTCTATCTTTGTAGATTTTGTGAACACATGCATTATTTTCTGTAACGAGTGTCACAATTTTCTTTTTCAAAAAATTTGTTTGTGAGCATATAATGATGGTAATAGTTTGATAATTTCATTGTTACACTGTGAGATAAGTCTGTAGAACAGAACACTTTTCACCCAGTTACACCTCCTTCTCTTCTATTTCGTATAATTTCCCGCACTCCTGATGCCATAGAGAAAGCACCCCATTGACTCCAACCAATTCTGAGTAAAAAGTATTTTATTTAGCTACAAAATATCCATTTAATCAACTGAAAGCTAACCAAAAACTTATAACAAAGTTGACCTCAGTCCATTTTTTACCAACCCATTACCTACACTAACTCAGCATTTATACCAAGCCAGTCTATATACTGACCCAACACAACATCAACCCAATATTTATTGACTCAAAGTTTGACTAAACCCCGTCGCATGAAACCATCCCAGCATAGACAAGTGGCCAGAGCGCTTGCTATACTAAGACTAAAGTTCAGAAAAGTACAATAGGTGTAATCATAGGCTGTTTCGATAAACATCTGCTACAAATTATATTTGGGATCCAAATTGATTCAGGTGTTTACATTTTGTTATATAATAAATAATAAGAAATGATATCCTTCACTCCGGATGTGAAGATATAAAATTCCAGTGTGCATTGTAGCGAGCATAATTATTTTCACATTTGTAAGCATGTCATCAGTGATGACTATCGTGTCATTGATTCTATACTGGTATTATTAGCATGATACATTGAAAAGTAGCAGATGGTGGTATCGAGTCAAAGAATAAACAACTTTACACTTGTCCGGTTGACACGGTTTTTTCAGAACAATTTGTTCTCAATAAGTTATAATATTCATCTTCATTGCTGTAACAAAATAGCTCTGATTTTTATTATTATCATTATCAATCTATTTCCAGTATATCAATATTGTGCATGACAATCGTAATGGTTAATAATAATTAACAATGCATATCATTTATATGATTAACAAATAATGATAAAATAATAATACCGATAATGAACTGCTTTGAAACAAACAGCATCCACGTGGGTATACATTACTCTTTATATTATGGACCAGTAGTGTTCTAACTTATGAGTATGCTCTGCAATTGACATTTTTTTTCCTGTAGGGATGGTATTTTTTAATCCACTAAAAATATTGTTACCAATCAATTGGCATTAAATAAATTGCAGTGAATGTTATTTATTACAGTTATTGTACGGATCGACCCAGCCCACAAATACACTTGATGATCTGAGCCACAAAAAGCTTTCTGAAAGATCGATGCCGCCCTTCTTCTTGTTGAAATAACAAATGCTTTGGTGAAGCCAAAACTGCCATAATGCGGTTTTATCTGACAGCAAATGTTTGAATATTTGGTCCTTAGTGAATTAAGCTAACTTATCACTGATCAGCTATTGTTTAATGCCCTAACAGTCTATATAAGCCTGTGCATCCTGCCTTATATACATTATATCTCTGGGCTTTGTTCTATGATTTTGAGTAAGTATCTAGTAAACAGACTAATTCCTTAGCAACATTGGTCTAACTTTTAGTGGCTTTCCATGACGCGACGCCGTAGCGCTAAGCCGTAGCGCCACGGGTTTTCCCCTCTTGGAAATGGCTATATCGCTACTGAAGTCGTGATTATGTGGCGCTATTGAAAGTCGCTACTAAGTAGCGACTTATAATAACGCCAGAACACTGAAGCGTTATGGAAATAGGGAATGCCGTAGCGCTACTGGTTTGCACATGCGTGTATTGTATTTCCAGCATCACTGCAGTCAATATAATTAAATAATTTGGACAGAAATTTCAGTGCTATGAGACAGTTGCCTTTCAAGACCACTTATATTAATTAAAAATGATGCAGAATTAGTGATCACAAATATATTTATGTGTTTTATTTTATATTAATTGTTTATTTCCCTATTTTAGATATTGATAATAATAAAAAGTAAATAATAATAAATAATCAATTGGCCGTGGTTAAATAATAATAAATATAAATAATTATTTTCAGTTTAATAAATAAATTACACATTAGCCAAGCACTGCTGCTTCAAACTTTTTCCTGTGGAGTATGTAGCATTATAGATGAAACAAACACAAGAAAAGCATTTAAAACCAATTGTTTGTGGAAACAATTTTCCTTCACACGGTAGTTTCACTCATTGACTCATTAGCTCAAAGTCGCCGTTGACTCGCTAATTAGGGTTCATGACCTTTGGCTTTCTGTAATTGCTGGCTCATGGAAAAGCGTGATGGTTTATCGCTATTGAGAAGCACTGAGCCATGACACCATTATGTAGCGCTACATGGAAAGTTAGTAATTGTTTAGTCACGGACTGGACCATTGCTAGCAGCTGTTGTTGGCGTCTGGCGAGATGATTGGAGATAATTGTACACTGGGTAAGGATAGAATAACACTAGTACCATGTATAGTTGGAGTAGTAGAAATACCCTGTAGAGTAGCAAGTTACGACACAGGAAGTGTCTCGAGCCATAAAAATGGAAAAGAGATAGGTTGCATCTGCAGTAGAGGATGCAAGACGAGAACCATTGTTTAATAAAAATAATGTTTAATGAGTACGTTGTCAAATTATCGTACCACTGATTTCACTCAGTGAATTATTTCGTGCTCAGTAACCTCTTTACTGAGCACAACTCAAGCAAAGTCCAATTCAGATCTAGGTGTTATTTGGGCGTATACATGGATATGTTTTAGTACAAGACATAAGCTGAAATAACGTTGAATCTAAAAAAAATCAAATGAAAGTATGGAGCATTCTACAGCTACACAAAAACAACTAAAATCGACACTCTGTTCTTCTGGCAATTTGCTGGTAGAAAAACTTTCAGCAATCTTTTGGTATGAAAAATACATTTTGCTCTAAAGAAATCGAAAATAACTCTTGGAAACATTTAAAAACAATTATGAAAATATTGGACACTTTTATGTTTTCAAAACTTTTTCTGTAGAGTACTAGTTGGAGAACCCCAGCACCTAAGTGTGTCAAGATTATAGGACTTTTGGACAACTTAAATTGGAACTGAAATTTAAGTGTTATGTCATTATCCAACTATGCCCATGTTTATTTTGAACCATTAGTGTTTAAGGAAACATTTGGTCAACCGAAATTGAGCTTAAAAGGTTTTTCGAATGAAACCATTAATTTGGTTTTGTTAATACCACAATTGTATGTCTAAATTTTCTATCAAAATGCAAACAAGTCTTCGTAGTTGACAGCTTCGTTTATTGTTACTAGTGGTTACATGCATCATACATAGTACAATTACATCGATCAAGTAAACGTATTCCTCCTACTCTAAACATTAATGCAATGCAATAATAATTACTTTTTCCTCTAACTGTTATCCCTAACTGCTATCCCTATCTGCTGCCCCTAATGGCTAACCCCAACTTCTATCCCTAACTGTTATCTCTAACTGTTATCCCTAACTGTTATCCTAACTGCTATCCCTAACGGCTATCCCTAACTGTTATCCCTAACTGCTATCCCTAACTGCTATCCCTAACTTCTATCCCTCAAGCCAGAAACAGACTGGCGATTTTCAGAGCGATTATGCCCTCTGGCGCTGTTGCACCTAGGGCGTTGAGCGATTTGGGGCCAAACGCCCAGTATCCAGCCAGCTAGATATATTGCGACGCTCAGCCATAACGCTGTGCTCTGATTGGCCAGACTTCCTACAGCTGCCCAACTACTTTGAGTTCTTCATCAACTTGAGCAGATTCTTTCACTTTTATCTGTGATTTTGATTAATTTAATCACTGTGATTTTAATTAAACCTTAACTAATTATTAATATTATTTACAATAATTGTTGTTATTTAGTTTTTACTGTTGTTGTTGTAATATATATAGATTATGAATTATAGTTCAATAATACTAAAAGTTTAAATAATAATTAGTGATTGTTTGTTTATAAATAATAATTATAATAATTTATATAAACTTGTGTTAATTAATCAGATTGCCAGTGGTAGTATTTTTTTTTATCTTCGTTCAGTTCACAACTATTAATTAATAATAGTAATGGTTTGTTTTCTTAATAAAATTAAAAAAAATAATTAAGAAGAAATTTGATTTTTATCGAGTTGACAAGACAACGTCATTGTCCTGTGTGCTTTGGCCTGCGACGCTACCCCCCTGGAAATCACCCTCAAATATCGCCAGTCTGTTTCGGGCTTAACTGCTAAGCCTAACTGCTATGTAGCAACTGGCCCAATATTTAACTCAGTTATGAGTAAATGCAACAAGAAAATATTGAACTAAATAACTTTAAAGATTGAAAAAGTGCTCAGTGGAAGGAAGAGGCAATAAAAAACTACAGGCGATGAAAGTGAAATTGGTTGAAGCAGTAGTCGAAAATAGAAAGTTAATAATGGCTGAAGCATTGAAAATTTTCAGTCTGCAAAATATTTCAATTTGTCATCATAAATCTTAATGTTAGAAACTTAAGCGTATATAGGAAGGCGAGAACCTGAGATCGAGGGACTTAAAGTGCAAAAGAGAAGGTCAAGCCAATGATAAAAAATGATTTAAGTGGCATTCTGACTCAAAACTGGCTGTAAAAATTGTGGCTGAAACAATTTTATCAAAATGAATGATTTAACAACGATGATAATGGAGTAAACTTTTGGGCACAGAAAGAGACAGTCCACTTGAAGTAGTAAACAGGCGGGGGACAACTTCTTGAGAGTATAAGTATAATTGTACAAAGAATTTAGGAATTGGAAAAGTGGAGTAAAAACAGTGAAAACAGAAAAAAAAATAAGAAATGAGGCATCATTACACGAGAAAAGAAAGATGATTGATGAAAAAGAAAGAGAAGGGTGTATTGTGTGGAGCACCAAAAGTTGTTTAACAATATCAAGCAAGAAATATAGGCAGCAGCAAAAAGAGGAGTCCATTAGATAAAGTTTACAATTTTTTCAAAAGAAAAAACAAATGCGTTATTTTTTGGCCTCCATTAGTTCTGCCTGAATTAGTAAACTTTTTTTATTTTAATATTATGGTTCATACTCATAGCGATTGATGGTGCAACACTTGACATGCTCAACCACTGCAACAGGAAGTCGGGGTCAGATTTATACGTCGTAAAATATGCAATTGGTTGCTGTTAAACAGTAAATTGTTTTTACAAAAAAACCAAAAATGTGAACACTCGATTAATTGCAATAATTAGCATAGAAAATCGAACACTTTCTGGTACCATTACCTCCATTTAACTCTTTTCTGCAATCAAAAAACAATGATCCGCCGCTATCAGATCTTTCTTCTCCTTGACTCACATCACTGTTTTCAGAATCTACAATTTTAGCGTTTTTGAGAAAGATAAGCATGAAACAGCGTTTGACACGTGGATAGGGAAGATTTCATTAATACCAAGTTTCCCTTAGGTTTTCGTACTCATCTGCATGTTTCACAAATGCATATCTGTGCAGGTAGCCAGATAGTTGAACAGATGGCCACTGATCCAGGTTGCTAAGCAATATCACTTTTGAAAATGTAAGAAACTTATTTTATTAAAGCAGTATTCCACTTTGTTGAAGGTCCGCTTATTTGGGTCATGCACCAAACATCATGGTTGAATAAATTTTACTTTACCCTAATAGTTTTAGTCAGAGTTTCACACTAATGCTGTCAATGGTGTTACATTTAAACTGAGTAAAAGTGAAAGAGAAATTATGCATTTCAACTTGCATCTGACCAAGGCATAGATCAGTTAAGCTTATTCTTTATTTATTGAGCTGCTACAATAGTGGTAAGTTACCTCTCATAGAAAACTCTGCATCATTTTTCGTGTCGGATCGCAAGACATTCTTCTTACATTTAGACCTTGTCTTCTTCGGAGACCAACTGCCATATGAAACTTCGCTACCCAAAAACTTGCTGTAATCAATGTCTGAGTCAGTGTCATCATCTTGGTGCTCTGTAAACCCAGTTAAGGTGGATGTTAGAAGACATGTCAATGATTGCTATTGTTTTGGAACATAAGTTAAGCAAAAAGTTTTACAAGTTCCTCTGGTGGCATATGTAAAAACTCATTAAAAGGATTATGAAGTCTTCTTGCAGTTAGGACAGTTTACGAAATATTCTGGGGCACATTCATGTGCAATATGGAGTTGTGCACCACTGCGTTGCTCCCTTGTTAAGTAATCAGCCTGCTGAGTACTATGACTTGTGAAAAGTTACATAATCAAAGTTTTGAAAAAATGCAAAAAAATACAATCAAACTGACAACAATGAACAAATGATAGCAGGCTGCAATGATAAGCCAATGACAACAATATAAAAATTATAGTTTAGGCATTTCTTGAGTTTCATGCTGCCATCAAATGCTAACCTATTTAACACTTCTATTGTAAAAAAACATAAATATTAATTTTTTTCGAATGATTCCAATTGATTCACTGCCTGCAAGAAAAACTAATGGCTAATAAAATGCAAATAAACATATATTTGTCGTAAGGGTATATTGAGCCCATTCAGTGTGCAACAGCATCTCGAAGACTTGTATTAAAGAAAACCTAGCCACCAATTACTTGCTGTTTTATGTGTTGCTGGACACCTAATACATTCAACATTTATTATCAGGTCATTCTCGGGTGTAATGAGTACCGGAAAACACCCTCAGTCTAAATGCAAATGCTCATGATGTATTCTTGTTGTTACTAAACATTTATGGAAGCTGCAAGGCAGGTATACATAAATACATACAAACATATGTACATGCATACATGCGTGCGTATCTGCATACGCACGTACATACGTACACACATACATACAGGGTCCATCACACTACAGTATTTTGTTCAAAGAAAAGAGCAACGAAGACGTCACTTATTATGTTCATCACATATTGTGATAAATTACATGGCGGACACATAGGTTTGATTAACTTCCTCACTTTCATGGTCACCTGCTTCCACTCATCTTCGTTCCTTCTCTGCATCCTCTCTAGTCAAACCTACTTATCCTTTCAAGCCTCTTCCATAACCCCCTTTCCTACCCAAGGAGTTAATTTTTTTGCCAGCTCCACACGTTGGTTTAATGGGGTACAAGCTACTACGCTTAATTTCAATCAAGTTGGATCTAACAAAAGCAAAGCAAACAACCATAATACTAACTCAGCCACACATCACAAATACATAATAAGCTATAGTGTATTTTAGCGAACGGATTTAGCACATTTATTACTTAGTTGTATGAAGATGAAGTATGCAATGCGGCGATTTATTACTACCTTCTTCAGGCAGTCTATTACTACCCTCTTTTGGCGGTCAATTAATACCCTCTTTGGGCGGTCTATTACTACCATCTTTGGGCGGTCAATTAATACCCTTTCAGAGTTTGATTGCTTGGCTCATAAAAGGCTGCTGACTACTAATCAAATTAGCTGTTCACTTGTTAAGACCATTTGCCTGAAATAATACGATTAACTCCATGACATAAAACATGATATAAAACTCAAGCAAGTAGCAGCTTTCTCAGATCATATCCAAACAGGGCTCGTTTAAAAGTGCCTAAAAATCATTTATTGATTTATTTCACAGCACATCGGTCACCCGGCGATAAACCTTAATCATGTTTTCTGTAATTGAAACAGGAAATGTGTGGAAGAAGAAAAGCGAAATTTAATTTACCGTGGGATTCATCTGCTTCAGGCCTTTTATCAAACAGTCTTCTCCTCTTTATAGTGACATCAGAATCTAAAGCAACGTAAACAACAGCAGTACAATAGTTGCTTAAATATGTCAGCAATGTGGGGTTGGACCGAAAAAAAATTATGCTCTAGAGTGACTAATTTCACAACCCGAAATATTGTTAGCTGGAATTTTTCCATCCTATTAAAAAAAATTCAATGAAAATAAAGGAATGACAGGATGAAAACAGGCAAATACAACAAAACCGTAAAATTACCAGTTGCCATGAAAAACAAGAAAGTCAGATTTTAAAAAGTGCATGTAGCATGTAGTGATATACAAATTTAGAACAAATGAAATACTGAGCTGCTACGATTGTTTAAAATCAACAAAATTGCTCGTGGTGAACTTATATTATGTCTGGCTTCGCTGAAAGAGCAATTTTTGTCATCTCTTTTTTCCAAATCACTCAGAATAACCTCTAATACGGAATCGGTGGTTTAAACATAACCATTTGTATGATGTTACATACCTGATGATGCGTCTTCATCGCTGCTACTGTAGTGCTTTTTCCTTTTGGTTTGGTTCTCTGGCTTTCTAGTAACTACAACATAACAGATTAGTTTGATAAATTAAAGTTTAAGAAGCTTTTAACAAACTCGACATTCCAAGTTGGCTTCAATACAACAATAGTGCAGTGCTATGCAGCAATTTCAGAATGCTATGGAAAATTTATATTCTGCAGTATGCCGCTTTATTTATTACATTTCTATGGTTCTGTTATTTTAATTGAAACTTAGTGGATATCAATCAATTGATATAGACAAATAATTTTTTTAAAAGATAAACATTGAAACTGTCTCTTGCTGGATAACATATCGTACTAAAATTTCTTGCATACCTGGGGTAGAAGTTTTTTTTAAACATTCTGGTTCTGACTGATATTCATCAGTGCTGTAGTATTCAAAGTCCTGTTTCACTGCAACGGTATATAGAGTTGTTAATGAGGTAGTGTTTATTGAGCAAGAGAAAGCAAAGTGTATGTAACTTCTTTTGAAGATTACTTTTTTAATCATAATTCAATGCACCTGATATTAAGAGTATTCATAACTTGTTTGTCAGAGAAAAACGAAAGTTGGAGACTATAGATCGATAGGCTGCATTAAAGGCAGAATTTTAGTTGGAGACATAATTGCTCAATAAATGGTTATATAATGCTGAACGATTAGTTGATAAGATAACTCCCAATTTGCACAGTGATCGAGAAATAATGAAAACCATATGGTGTCATCTGGCACCTCATATGGTTACTAAATAAATTATATTTATATAGTATACTTTCCACCGCGTTTGTTATTTCGTAACGTATTTTGAGAATGAAAAAGCTATGTATTCAAAATGAGCAAATTAGATTTGCTATGTATAATTTCTTTAGATTTCAGTTTGATTTGCAATCTACAAGCAGCATAATTAACTTTTCTTTGGATAATTTTTATTAAGTGAACCAATTTTAGGGCCGTCAGGTTTGAATAAAATGGTTATTAATTGATTAAATTTAATTCCGGTGCAGTTATTTTTAGCAACTTTTGCCCAACAAACATAAGTCATGTCTACTCTTAATATATGTCTATGCTAATTAGTTCAGAACGGTTGACCGTGTTTTGAGTTATTTAATTTTGATCCACAAATTTTTCATTTAATGCTAGTGGGTTACTTACTCATGCGAAAGTCAGAGTCTTTATCTGAGTCATCATCATCTTCACAGTTGTCTTCATTATCTAACAGAATCACAACAACACACACCTTTCTCATTCACCAGTTATAAAAACACCAACAATTACGATTGCTATAAACTTAGTACTAGGCTATTATAACTTTAAAAGTGAGATTTCAGTGATTTTGAGCTGATTTAAACTTGATTTATTAAATTCTACTTTTTCATATTCCAAAATTTTTTTTTCAGGAGTCGTGCTCTCTTTAGTTTCATCTATAGTAGAAGTGCGAAATATGCTGATCTGTACTCAATTTTTTCGATATGCAATACTTTACATAAAGCCATAAAATGAAGTTGCAAAAGTTTGGCTTGCTTACACAGAGGGCAATAATTTCAGTGATATTCATCATGAATGGAGTTTCAAGCCCATAAAAAATTAGCTTTGCAACTATTTTTAGGTTTTTGGAAGCTTTAAAGTTGAGTCAGCAATTTAATTTATTATTGATAGGTTTGCTATCAAATACTCACTGGTCCTCATGTGATAAATCAAATAGCCAATATCTCAAAAACTAACGCAATATTACAGTTGAAAAAATTATTTTTAAATCAAATAATACCAAATAATTATAATATCAATATTTAAAATTTATTTGTAAAAAAAAACGTGACATGTTTATTTCTGGCGTAGTTGTTGTCACCAATCACAACAATATATTTAAAATCTGAATTACATGTTTTTTAACTAGAAATTTTTTTTGGAGTATGGATTTTAAATAAATAATGGTTTTCATATACAAAAAATTATAAATAGTTACTAACTTGTGATTGTTTTTTAGTATTTAGGTTGAGATTATTTAGCACTCTGACACTAAAGAAAAGACAACTCCAGCTAGTAATTTGCATATCAATAACTGACATGCCATCTTAATACATTTTGTGTATACATAGTTGCACAATAACAGCTAACATTGTTTGCTATCATCTTGTTATCATCTTGCTATCACCAATAAAAAAGTTATCTTTCTCGCAATGAAATATATTTGTAATAATTAGCTGAAGTTTGAGCATTTATTAAAACGAAAGACCAAAAGTATTTTTGTATAAAAGAGTTGATAAAGTGAGGTAGACCTGCAAAGTGTATAATTCAGTAAAGTTGATTTTGGTTGCAAGCATAAAGCCTTACCTGTACAAACTTTCTCTTTCATATTAGTTTTGCTCACACCATCGCCGTTGATGGGTGCTAAAATAAGGTGATGGAGGATTTATCATGTTACTTATGAGCAGGAGAGAAATATTTAAACAAACTGTCTTATGTTGTTACATATAGAACAAAAAAACGCCAATTTTTTTACCAAAGGAATTTATACTGCATCAACTCGTTTTATGATGTTAGCTTCACTTCTTTGCACGAATAAACCAACTTAAAAAATATATCGGTTAAAGAGTTTGGAATTACAGTTGATTTGCCCTTTAATAACCATTTGAACAAAAAAATTTTTTACTCTATTTCAAGATGTTTTGAGCTGCTTAAAGCCTTAAAAGGTGCACATCCAAAACTGGCTATTTACTTACCAGCTTCTGGCTCCACATTGTTTAAAACTGGTATTTCTGCATCCCATTTCAGGAAACTCTCAGTCTCAGAAGCTACAACAACATTGAACGAATAAGGAAAACCTACTAGCCTACAGGCCTGGCTGGGTTGTAGCAATTTGTGGCTCTCCACTATCACACACCCCACCATCTTTGAAAAACCACAGTGTACTCATAGTTGTACTTTGCTTCTTCACAACGATGGGTCATAAACCCAAAGGTATGTATACATTTTCAAGTTTTTTTGTGATAAATTAGTACAATGTTTCTTGCTGAAAGAAAGCACAGATGCATTGAAATCTGTTAAAAAATGAGTATAACCCGTTGACAAACTTCATGATGCCGTTACTGGCCTCACAGAACAGGCCTTCTCAAAACATGGGATCTATCCCAAGTTTTTTAATTCTGTTCCTGCTTCTTGTTTTTCACCTCGTAACACAATCCTGATCAAGCACAAGCAGGCAAAATGCTAAGATTCACTCCTATGTTAATTATAGTGGAAAAGAAGACAGAAACTCTCAGTACATTAAAAAATTTTCATAAACTTAAGGCTGTTTGATAGTGGATTACCACAATATATATGGCAAGGACCGTTAGCTAGAAGATTTGAAATTGACATGTTTTTACTCGAACACCAATAAGCAAGAGCATAACAAGATTGTAAATGCTGGATTTGATTGGGATATAGAAATGCCCGGAGAATCCATAATACATGTAAAGTTATATTAGGCAAGAGAAAAATGAAGTTTTTCATCTCAAATTTATCTGAATCAAGCCTTAAACAAGCGTGTGTAACCCAGGTACTGCTATGGTACTAGTGCAAACTTAAGCTTGCGCTCACTTGAAAATCGATCACCTTTGGCACAGTTTCGATTTATAGTCATTTTACATAAAATTTAAGATCAGGTGGCATACTGTAGTGGAAAAGTAGAGTGCTAAGTTTTTCAAAAATTCTAGGACTTTTAAATCACTTCCAAACAACATGATCATTGAAAATATTGTAAAGCTTCTACAGGCAAGGTGTGATTAACAGAGGCTTGATAAGCAAGGTGAAAATCAAATAAAACCATGCAAAGAAAGATTTTCAAATTTGAAAACTCAATACAATTGAATTATTAGTAATTATTTTACCCCTGGTGGCTGTTTGAGCATGTGATGCAACAACTTGTGTGTCTTTGTTTATGTCATTCTCATCTCTGGAAACTGCAGTGATTAAAATCAATTACTTTGTAGTTAACATATGTCAAAACTAAAGTTTTCAGGCTTAAACTTTGACATGCAATAAATCCAGTTCATGCTATTAGACAATGTTTTGTATAAATATTACATTATATAGAAATTCTGAAATTTACAAAAAGCAGGCGCATGTTTTTTTAGCTCCTAAAAGTTTGAATAGTTGATGCTTACAAAAGTGTGGATAAATCACCATAAAAAGTAGAAAACACAGACTGATTTATCAGCAAAACATTCGCATAATTATATATTGGCATCGTTAGAATTTCTGAGATACATACACCAAATAAGCTTAAAGTATCTTCCAGGCCTGTTATTAACATAAACCATACATTGGATGTTTTAGTAACAGAATTGATACATTGATTGTTTTATTAACATAAACCGTGCATGGCATGGCATGGTATGACATGGCATGGCATGTCATGGCATGGCATGTCATGGCATGGCATGGCATGGCATGGCATGGCATGGCATGGCATGGCATGGCATGGCATGGCATGGCATGGCATGGCATGGCATGGCAAGGCATGGCAAGGCATGGCATGGCATGGCATGGCATGGCATGGCATGGCATGGCATGATATGATGTAATATAGTGTAGTACAATATAATGCAACATAATTAATTTGATGTAACATAAATAACATATATACAATTAAAAACTCAAGCTCCGAACATTGTATTTTTGTTTTTGTGATAAAATAGTTTTTTTCTGAGCCAATCTTTGATAAAATGCAAAGGCAAGATTATTGTTACGATGAAGAACTTTGCTGAGAGATAAACAAATCAAACATACCTGTACAGCTTTTTGCATTCATACTCATTGCATTCATGTTGCCTCCGGGACTGAGTGCTGCTACAAAGTAAACCACAGTTTTGTAATTTCGCAATTTAAAACTGGAAATTTATTTTATAGCTTATTTGCATGCGCTACAAACAGTACTCTTTACCAAAACCGAGATGCTCAGAGAAAATTTTCAGAGTAACAAAATGTAATTAAAATCAGAGATCCAGTTAAGGACAAATATATAATGGTTTTGTGGAAAGTGCCACTGAAAATATCATATACAGCGTTCAGTGTGTAATGATGAAACTGACTGCAACCTGAGCAACCAAAGCTCCATAATCTACAGCGCTGACACATCTACAGTGCTGACACATCTACAGCGCTGACACATCTACATTTAATGGTTGTGGTTAAATCATTTTTTTTTTGAAAGCAAACTGAAGGCACTCAACGACGTAGTCAAGGTAACTGTAAAGAGCGAGCATTCCAGTCTTTGGCCTACATAGTTATTGATACAGAGAGATACATATGATATGGAGGATTTTTATAAAAGAAAAAACAGTGTTTTTTGGTTCTCAATCTCCTGATCAATAACCCCCCCCCCCTTGCTAGCACCGAGTGTGTTTGATAGTAGAGCATCGCAAAATCTCACAAGCTTGCTAGGCCCCTAAAGTAGTAGTAAATAAAAGCCCAATGACGTCAATGTAGTTTTTTCATTCCAATTTAATGTATCGTGATTATTTGTCAATTATTCGTTCCAGTTTACTGTACGTTTTTGATTTTTCAAAACTTGTATGATGTATTGTTTTATCTACCTTGATGTCTAAAAAAACTGAGTGAAAAAACATCTTAATAAAAGTGGCGCTCTGTATTCGGTATGCTCTTATATTCTCTTTGGTCATGTGAAAAGCTTGCCCATTGTAGGGTTGTTAAATTTTTGGCCAAAACTCGCTTAAATTTTTTTTCTATCACCGCATGTTTATTCCGAATCAAACATTTCTTATTACCGTCAAGTGCATTGGTTTGTCGAATCCATATGATGGATTTATTGTTACTATAGTAAACTATTACTCTCACCTACCTTTGAGGGAAGTTGATGGATGAGTGAGAGGTATTTCTGTGTCTTGAGCTATGCAACTGTCATCTTCATCTTCGGATGCTACAATCAAACCGCTAATAAAAAACATTTCTTTTAGTTGCTAAATGATGTTGCGGCTTGGATAACTATTTTTGGTCATAAACAGATTTAAGTTATAGAAATTTTTAAAGATAAAAAATGAACATATGAATAAGAATGTACTCTTACATGTGCATGGAATCATCTCCTCCTGGCCATCATATGCAGTTTTATCACATTTTTCAGCTGTAGCCTCTATTTAATGAAAAATAAAATGAATTACATATAATCAAAAGTTAAAACTCCCAGTTTTCAGAAGAAAAAAGGTAGTAAGAAACCAACCTGAAATATCATTCGTGGTTTGTACCTCCATTTTACTTTCAACTTCTTTCCATACTCAGGAGAAATCGAATCATTTTTTTTTACTTTAGCCTTTACGAACTGTATACAGAACAATGCAGAGCAGGTTTATTTGAGAACATGTTATTTTTCAGTCAAAGTTGAGTTTGCACAGGTTGCTGCAAAAAGCTAATACTCAGTACAAATTTAGATGAAAAATAAAGGCGTTTACGAAAACCTGTGTGCCATTATTTTCTTATAATTGTCGAAGAGTTTATAAAAATTACTTTATCATCTGAAGTTCCTTAAAATAGTCCCTCCGCCTTCCACACTGCGGACAAAATAACCAGATCTAAAATAGAATGTCATGGTTTTATTTTTGCTTATTTGCATGAAACAAAATTAAAGCCATTCATAAGAATACTGATATTTTTCAGCTAATGATTATGTATTAACACCAAATTCTGACAGCTGACCAGTGACAGCTTTGTGTTTATTCAAATCCTGTTCTTGCTAACAAAGACAAAAAACTATAATGGAGAGCTGAACATGTTTACAATTATTAATTTTTTTTGCGACAGGTACAAGAAGCCAAGTTGCATTGAATTTTGATGAGTATGTTGTTCAACTCTGTGAGGCTTAAAAAATCAGCTTAACCAAACAAACGGGTAAGTTTGCACCGAAAAATGCATACTTAAATTTTTCTCACACACTATTTTATAAATGTCATGTTTACCTCAGCTGCTTACATAATATATTTTGATAAACAGCTGCTTTCAGACACAAACAGCGTGACACCTGCTGAGGTTCAGCAATGTGTGACATAATGCACATCAAGTTTTCAATAGTGTTTAAATTTGCTGAGACAGATTAAAACATGAGACATCATCCGATAAAAATGTTATATAATACAGTTATTGTGCACATGTTAACCTAATAAATGGTCCAGGACACCTGGGTTGGGTTTGTGATAAACAGGTTTTCTTTAGAAATATTGTTCCCTTATATTGTATTTGTTGGTTATTTCACTCCAATAGGTTTTTGAGAATGTTTAGGCACTGAGGTTGGTGAAAGATAACAAACTAAAAATAACCAAAAACTTTCTTTTGTAAGAAACTGTGTAATGAGTTGAAGTAGATCTGGTTTGTGCAAACTCTCTCACAAGCACATAACTAAAGCACTCAATAAATGTAACAGAAATGGAGTTCCAAAACCTGTCCAAAAGTTGTTAATATTTTTCTAAAACCCATTCTTCTTTAAAAGTTTAATCACTTTTGTGGTTAAACTATGTGCAACCATGCGCGTAATATACATCTAAACTTAAAAATATTATTTTCAACCATCTTTCGGAGGATTAAGAGTTCCACTAATGGCCAGGTGTTGTAATATTACACATTCATAAAATTTTGCCAAAGTGAACAGTTTCCAAATTTTAAAATCCTTCAAAATTACGGTTTACTAGCTAAATTAAAATAACACATTTGACTTTGTATTGTAAAAAATGTGAGGGAAAGGTCCCCGATTGTGGTTCGCAATCGTACTTGAGCAACAATTTTTCCCATCAAACAGTTATAATAATTTCTTTTGATGAGCTTACAGATTGCTGAGGAGAATACTTTTAAAAGTTTGTTGGTTTAATAATGACTTGTGCGGATAAATAACATATTAGTTTGTTACACTCTCATAACTGAACCCAATTTTTTATTAAGAAGCAATGCTAAAAACTTCTGGCAAAAGTTCAAATGAAATCATAAAATACGGAGAGAAGTCTAAATAATTATTCGATTAAATCCAAAGTTTTGATTGCTCACCTGTATTGCTGATAACTTCTCCTCACTTCCCACACATTCCTCTGATATTGATTATTCTCAAGTCACGAAATGGATAAAACTCGTGAACTGAGCAAACAAGGGGGACATTACACTATATGCTATAACCCAATCTCATTGATTGGACCAAAAGTGGGTGTGGTTATAGAGGGCCTAGCCTGATGAGCTTGCTTTTCAAACCAGTTGGTTACACATGGTTTGCTAAGTTGTGCAAAATGAACCAAGTTGGTAGTACTTCCTTATATAGCCTTATTTCGAACAGTTTTGAAGTTGAAAAACAAAAATTCCATGGCTTTTTTTTATTTTAAGCTCAACTATTTGTTTCGGTACTGAGAATATCCATTAGCTGTTGAAAATTCTGAATAACTACCAAAAATTGTGGAAAAAACTGTGCATAATGGAGGAAGTACCTAGTTGTGTAGATCGCAAATAAAACCACAGAATTAGTCAAATTTGCATTTAAGTTTTGTTTCAAGTACACATTAGTACATAGACGGAATTGGTTGCATTTTCATAAATTTTATTTAAAATTTTAAGCTGGAAAAAAGCGAAGCATTTTTTTTTACCTTTAGCACACATTGTTTATGAATAGTAGAATGCAAGTGAATTTTAGCAAAACCAGATTATTGGTCTTACTGTTTAGAAATGTGCTGTGGAAAAACTGTTCGGCTTTCCAACAACTCATCAACAGAAAAGTTACTTTCTTCCTCAACAAGTTTCTATTATTTTTGCATTGCTCTAAATTATAGCACAAGCCTACTACACAAAATCCACACTTCTAGCTTCAGCTCTGACAAGCATTTAGAGTTTAAGTATTGATACAATTCAGTTTCAACTCAGCCTGTGCGACTAGTATCTGGCCGATTGTGATTGGAGTACCAAAGGGTGTTTTTCGTTCTCAAATAAGACATAACTAATAAATTTTGTTAATTATGTAACAAGTTAACGAAAACCAATCAATGTTTCATTGATGCACATTTGTATTTTTGTGAAACAATTAGTCAAGTATAGAGGCCAATAAAATTTGCATTTATGTTGTACCCATTGTCTTTCACAATACTTCCGACACTTATTGTATGCATTATTTCATACATGCCTATGAATATCTACACACTTGATGTAGAACTTTTCTGTAATTTTTAAATATACTTGCTGATCAAAGATTTGCACAGCCTTTGTGTTCAATATTGATATCAAAAAAATTTATTTCCTAGAATCTACACCATTTTTGTAGAATTTATAGTTTTAATAGCAAACTGAAGTTTTTATTTGTCTACATTGACATTGTAGCAAATGCAAAATATAATAATTGCATTAAAAAGACGGTTTCGCGTTGATGTTTCATAAGTTTTTCTTTTGTTTCAGCTTTTTAGCTTGCAAGTCAGTATGTTGTGGCATCTGGCTGTGATCATAGCTGGAGTTCTCTGTGGCAATGCGTTCATTAGTAAGGCCATCTCTTCCTTATTTGGCATCTTGCTACCTCTGAGTATTTCTGACAACACAGTCTTTTCTTCATCATCCCATCTTCTTTTAGACCTTTTAATCAATAATCTAAGGTTACTACGCAGAAATTTTTTGTTACATTTACTACTAGTACAGTCGTACTATACTCTATAACAGCTTATATGGTCAAAAATATATTTAGGTTTTTTGTATTGAATGCAGGCTTCATGGAAGTGATCTAGAAAAATAGAATTAGAGTACCTTCCTCAACTTTGCTCCACACATTTTTAAACAAAACGTCCTCAAGCTGTGCATACTGATCAAATGCAGTAGTGTAGTCTTATCATCATTTTCTTGTTCACCCCCAACACAATAAGGTCTTCAACTCAGGTATTATTTTTATCCGAAAAATGTTTGCTTTGTTTTTTAATTTTTCAACAAACCCAGACTTAGGGCTATGTTTTGACTTGAACAATTTTTTTACCCGCATCTCTTCTTTAGCAACCAGCAATGGCACTCTTATGCTGAATTAATTCCAATATTTTTTTATTGTTGAAAAGAAATTTAAAATAAAGTTTTTAAACAAGTTACAGCTGAAAACAGTTAAAGCATCTTGTTTTTGTGAACTTTTGAGCAGGATAATTGTAGTTACTGCTAATTTCTAGTAATAGTTAATAATCATTTATTATTATCAAAATCATATTTTTGTCGTTTAAATATTTTTTGTTTGAAGAAGCTTCGCTCAATAATTTTTCAAAATGAAGAAAGTTTATGGCCTAGTATAAGGAAGATTGGAACAAATTAGGCAAAGTTGTAAATTTTTTAATTTTAGTTAATTATAATAAATCTTGCTCGAATCATAATTGTTTTTGGAGCTAGTTTCTGTAGTTTGATTAGCCATGGCAGTTGAAATATTTTTGAGTTTCAAGATCCCCTTGTCTACTAGTAATTTAAACCAGTTTCTGTGATCGCAAAAGTAGTGTAAGCTTGATAATTATTTAATAATGGTCGACATGATTTCTTATTATTATTACAAACCACAAAACTTTGCTGAAAATCAGTAATGTGTTTATTTCAGTTCAAGTGGCAAAAAGGTCAACTTTGAAATAAAACCATTGAAGAAATTTGTTGGCAGTCTTTGTAGACGTTTGAGCATGTTAAATACCTTTATAACTCCAAAAAAATATTATTTATCGTTTATGGTATTACCCAATAGCATTCTTATGGTTTGTGGTTGGATTGAGATTTGATTGAGATTTTGTGGTTTTATTTTTTCAAAGCAAAACCTGGCAAATAATCAATCATTCTTAAAACAAAGCTTTGCATTTTTTCATTTCTGCAAACATTTTGTGTCTCAGAATGATATCTGTCTTGTAAAATTCAAATCTATGCATTGCCCACATTTTGTGGTTCAAGGCCATGCCGTAAATGAGAGAATAAAAGTGTAGATGGAGGAAATTTTTCCCAATTTTTGTGTCCATAAAAATACCCATATAGTTTTTCAGCCGAAGCTTATCCTACTTTTGATATATGTTTTATTGCTGTAGCTGATTTGAGTCTGCAGCTAGAAAATAATGAAACTACAAAAGAACCACAAAACCACAAGAAGCACCTAATAAACAGTTGTAGTAACAAATCTGCAACTCTCTTTTTATTTGTATCTTCCACTACTACCGCCTTTATTTTTCTTTCTGAGTTTGCCAGATTTTTTTGAGGTTTGCCACCTAAATGTATATTAGGGAATTAGCAAATGATTGATAAAAAAAAGGTTCTATGCCTCAAGTTAAGTATGTTACATGAAAATTTGAGCATGCAGACCTGTACGCGTAGTTTTGTTTGATATTTTACCACTGCCGTTGCCTTCAGTTTTATGACTCACAACAGAAATATCAACCTTTGACTCATCCTTTTCATCCAATTTTTCTTCTTTTGAAAAAAATGAGCAGCTAATAGATGATTGCGGGGTAGCCTATTTGATTGTCAAGGGGTATTATAGTGCTCAATAAGAACACGTTTGTTCAGTATCGTTCCCCCTTTTCTATGTACCAATTATACGCCAACTAATATTACTCACACTCAGTTGATTCTAACTATACATATCTCCACCCACACATTATGTATCATACGAAGGAATCAATTGCACAATTGCACTAGTATTCTGAGTAATGATTTTTATATAATCACATCGTCCTCCATAGCAGAGATGTTCAACTCTTTATCGCTAACATCAGCAATGTTCTTAGGTAAGTTGTACTTAGTGAGAATACCTGCTTCCATTGCTATATAAGAACTTTAGCAACTTTGTTTTCTCAATGAGAGCTGGCTGCATTCTGTAATTTTTGATGTGAATATTCAAATCATGGCCCATGTGGTTTGCTATCCAGCCTAGCTCTGACTGTGTCATATTAAGAACCTGCCAAAAATAGAAACAAATTCTCAACTCTTTCTTAACCATTTTCTTCCAGTCAAACTATGTTAAGAAAAAAACAAAACGAACAGTTTAGCCAGAATTATTTACCTGGCACATGTTGGCAAGATACTTTCTCAAACGTTGACAGTGGATTCTCTCCGGGTTTTTTAGGTTTTTACAACCCATCGTAACTTCTTTAAAAGTTTGTGTGCCGTCAAAGGGAGAATCTGTGGTGGGCCTATTCCAAATAAATTATTTGTTTTATAACTTCCGTGATAGCTCAAAATTCCTTTAATGTTTTAATGAACAAATTACAAAAATTAAGAGAAGCACACAAAAATTTATGTATCAATCAAGGTGACAACCTAAAAACCAACAAAATCTAATAGGATTGCTTTCAATTGATCTCAAAAACAAAAATACCTAAACAATTCTTTCTTTACTAACTTTTTCTCAACGGGTTTACAAATCTTTGGAAGCAATTATTTCTACTGACATTAAATCAATCGAAGTCTAGAAGTATTTTGTAGAGTTAAGCCCTGGTCACATGAGAGCGAATCTTTGACGAAACTGTAAACGAAACTATTTTTCCAAGCCCAGCGAATTCGTTGCTGAGCAAACGCGAGAATATTTCAGTTTCATCGTGATCAAGCAATGCTATATTTCGGAAACTCGTCGGTTTTAATGTTTGTATATATGATTGGACTATTGGATCACATAAGCTCATTAATTGATTCGTTTTATCTGTGCCGTTATTGGCTGGCCTCTAATGTCAGGGTCATTCACAACGAACACATGGTTTCCATAGTAGCAAAATTGTTTTTTGAAAAATTAATTACTTCTTTTGTTATATTCATAACGCGTTTTAAATAAATGAAAGATTTTAATAATAAATTATATTCAACCAATTTGAATAGTAATGACTGGTCAAACTTAGCTATTTATTAAAATAATCTAAGCCAAACCTTGCTTCAATTAATTTCCATGCTTTTGCATCATACAGGAAAGTATGAGTAGGCCCACGCACAAAGTGAAGTGCACTGAAACTTGTGTTCGCTAGGTGTAACGAATCAATTATAGTTGTCGTTTGACCGGCCACCTCAAAAATTTAGCGACCAACCAATGAAGTTTCATTATAGTTTCGTTATTGTCCTTGTGTTGTAATAGATTTGCACAGTGTAGCTCTATTATCTTCAGCCGGTGCTATTATTATATCTCTTCTACATAAAGAATACTCACTATATGACTACGCTTGGCTACACTCAAGAGTACAGCTGACCTGCCGCTCACCCACGCCAAGCCTAAGGAACGATTTCCTGCCACTACTGCTCTGACTAACATGTATCTACTTATAGCTCATTGTTTAGTGTTAGTGTGCCAGCTTATGATAGCTTTTTACGCCTCGCTGGGGGTATCATTTCCAACCAATTGTATGCATATGTTATCAGCTGATTACTTGTATCCTATAAATACTCCTGCATTACGCCCAGAGGATGAGTTCTTTGTTCTTAGACAGACGCTAAGATCGTAGAGAGACATCGAGCAAGAGAGGACTCAGGAGTAACTAGTGTGTAGCAATCGAACTGTTTTGACCAGTTATAAGTTGAGTATTCACTCGACCCTTTCTGTTAGTTACCACTGTTCTTTATCTTATACTTGGTGTCAATCATTCACTTTTGTGCGTTGCAATTAGACATCGTTTGCTTTTGTTGGTAGTAATAAACTATTGTTACCTGCAACCCTATAATATATGTAAGGCCGGTTGCCTGAACACAGTTGTGCCTGCTCTATAGCAGCGTCCGGTTATATTTAGCACTAGATAAACCACCAAAGCTTTGCCACTCTACTGCTACGCTACCATTTGGTAGAAACAAAGTCAGACAATATAGCCCTCTTGTAAGTGCCAGTAATGGTCAACTCCATATACGGGAAAACCATTACATTGGTGGCAGCGGTAGAATTGTTCTTGTTCTCACCCCGGTACTACAAGAGAAAAAGCTAAAGGCCAAACTCACCAACTACTATTTCCCCTTTGCCCTGAGTATTGGTGCCCCCTCCCTATCAACAGTTACCGGTAGATAACCCCCCTACCACCCTACGGATACTGTTTTCCCCTTTTCACCAGCGTCCTCCTACAGCGTGGAGTGGGTGCGGCCCTATTACACTATATAGAGGATGAGCAGACATCATGTCCCACCTCACCTCCCAGTATAATATGGTCAAACCACCTATCCAGCTGAAGAAAGAAGCACAGAAGAGGAGTAGACTTTCAACTGTGTCTCCCCCTGCAGTACAGAACAACCAACCTACCCATCCTGCTGAAGAAAGAGATGATTGAATATATACAGAGAGCCTCAACGAGAGAAGGAGTTTCCGCGTATGGCTGTACATAGAGCCAGAAGTGCAAGGCGATTGCCAGCCGGCACCCCAGAAGCAGCGGCTTTTGACAGACTAGCAGAAACCCTTAGAGGAATGCTCCACTCCCGCGCCCCTGCGCCGGTCTTCAAACCACCCAAGTTCAATGGACAGGGTGATGTAGAATATTTCAATGGTCTGTTCCTGGAAGTTGCTGAAGCAAACGGTTGGGGCGATAATGCCTCCCTACTACATGTGAGAGAAGCGCTCCGAGAAGGTGCCCTAGAGTGTGGCGAGCCTAATTACCTTAGAGCTGTGTTCACCGCACTCCGTGCTCGTTTTGGCCTGACACGCCGTGAGGCCCTACAGAACATTGCCCAACTGAAGAAAGTTCCAAAGTAAATTTAGAAGTATTTCAAGCTTACTGTCAGCTAATGAATGCTGTATTTTTCATTCTGTGAACTTTCACATGTGTGTAGACTTTATTTTTGTGAGTGATGAAGTTGACAGGAAAAATTGGTATAGCACGAACTTGAGATATTTTGTAGGTGAAATTAATTTCTGTCATGAACGTCTGACCCTGGGAAAAAGTTGCAATTGAACTGCAACTCAGATATATTTTTTACTGATGGCTACTATGCTGTAGTTCACGACTTTGCGTTCCATAAAAGAATATGGCACTGATAATTGATCCAAATTTTTTATGATAATAACATTGTAGTTCAATCGGGTTGTGACCAACTTGGCAGCAATGCACAATACTTAAACCTTCTAAAAAATCAGAGGCATTATATCACTAAATTACGTAGTGTTTTCAATTTTTACCCAAAAAAATCATTAAGCTTGCTAAATTAGCAGTTCTCACTGTTGTCAACCGATCAATCTCATCCATCTACTTATGGATAATCTATTCACAATAATCAACTGAAGTGCAATAACTGAGATAACGCTGAACTTTTTTATAATTTCGATTTTATGATAAAATCTCAAGAAAGTCTCATCCCCAATGAAGATAAAAAGTGAAATATGGGTCAGGTGTTGCATATAGTAACAAGGTTTGATTGGCTGAAAAGGTAGAAGTACGCACTATCTCTATCACGACATTCAAGTAATCAAGCAAACAAACTGGTAGAACATACCTGTCACCATTCGAGTCCTTCAGTGGTGAGCGAGGCATGCTCACTCCGGCTCTTGACATAAATTATTTGAGTAAACAACCCAAATAGATATAAACAAGGTGCCGGCGATGATTGATTACATAATAATTTGACACTACGCTTGCAAAGAGTTTTCAAGCCCTTGTTAATGCCACAGTCAAACCACTGTTCCCAAACAAAAATATGGCAACAGTTATGCAACCTGATTGCTTCATTCAACAAAATAGAATAATGATCAGATCACCTGATTGTATGTATAACTAAGTAGATACTCAATTCACAAACACCTGTGCCACCTGCCAGCACAATGGGATTTAAAAGTAACACCAATAACCACATTTGTCAGAAATAGTTTCTAAAAACTGAAAAAAGTACTAAAAGGAAAACTTTTGATCGTATAAACTTTTGAAAACTATAGAAAGAATAATTATTTTTTGTTGTTTTTCACTAAAAAGCAAAGTTAGAAGAATTTGGTAACAAGATTTGAGCTTTTAACTCAATATTGTAATACAAAGCAAACCAATCAGCCGTTTGGTTATGGCGTATCTGGTGCAAAATTCAAAAAAATCTAAAGGAACTGAACCTACAAGGCAGATGAAAAATCTTTTTAAACTTTGCTGAAAAATAACATGGAGAAAATTAAAGTGCGGCAGTGGATTTTTGTACATTTCACACAGTTGAAATTATGTCAAGCAAATTGATGAACACAATAGCAACGCGAACCATAAAAATTTATGACATTTTACAATTTGCAAAAAAAAACTGTTTCAAGTTGTTTGCTACAAACCTTTACACTTAAACCTTAAATTTACTTCGAGGGTTTATCCACAATCTATTCACAAACAAGTTTAAATGCTCTGATCTGTTATTATGGCATTTTGGTGATGCAACATTCAGCAGTCGTGGCTTAAGAAAACGGCTTTTAACATTTGGGTCATTGAGTGAGATATGCCTAATGAGAGAGACTGAAAGTAACTAATGAAGTCTGTAATGAGAATCAAATGCAAACAGGTAGAAAAAACTCCAGATTAATTGCATCAAAAAGTTCTTTTGGCACTCACCCAACAATTTATGGTTTACAATACTCACAGTAATTTGATAGCAAATTGACTATCAAAAACTAAAGCAAAAGTTGGACCTAAGCTAAAAAATTACTTTTTCCAATACAGAAACAGGTTTCTGTAGTTGTAATTGATTAGTGTTATTTGACACTTTTAGATAATTAATATCGCATGTACATATAGCGATTACTAAGCGATTCCCTTAGCAATTGCGTGATTTTGCAACTTCTGTTTCTGGCAAAATCGCTAAGCAATTGGTAGCAGTTTATTTGAGGCTATTGCTATTGCTATTTGAGATTCTTTGATCAGCCAATCACAACGTAAAAAAGCTTGATCCTTGTTTCAATAGTGTCTCATTGTATTTAGCGCTCCGATCTATCAACGATCCTCCAATAAATTGAAGGGTATGCTTTCTAACAGCGAGTTTGACTGGAATCGGTGAAGAATGGGTAGTAGTGAAAAAATATGCAGTTTTGGGAAAGGACTCCCTCAATCGCTAAGTAAAATTGCTAGCACTATCGCTACATGTACATGAAGCATTAAACTTACCTACTGAAAACCAGTTACACTGCAGATTTCCATGCATGAATAAAGTTAGGCAAAAACTCTTGACCTTCATTCGAGAATAAACGAGCATATATCAAACATGTCGGTGTGCAGCTAGAACTGAAACCAAGTGCATTAAGCAAACGAAAGCACAGAAGCTATCCGGCTCAGTTAATGTTCACCTGGAAGGACTTTTACCTATTTTCATTGATCAACTGACTTCTATGTAAAAGCCTTCACCAAAACTAGACAACCCCTGCTATATTACCAACAAAATCGTTTGTCAAATACAATAAAAATATAACAGCAGACGCTACACAGCTGCTTATAAGTAGGACAACTGTTACACACACACAGTACTCCTTTACCAACTAATAGTAGTCATCAGACCTTTAGGTAGGCATTGGCAAGCAAATGTCTGCTGTTCTCCCAATGATTAAGACAGAACATTGTTTACATCCGCTCATACAAAATTTAGAACTTTGTCCCATATTTTTATATCTGAATAATCAAATCAGCTCAAGGTCGTGAATGAATTAATCTCAAAAAAATTATGTCGTTCATGCAGAGTGGACTTTTGTGTGGTACCACAGTACCCACTAATCATAGCATAAACCTCAGCGGTCTGTCCACTGCACTGTGTGACATTTGCTATTTTTTCAGACAGCTCAAAATCTTTCCTTAAGCTATGCTAGATTGGAGTCAGTCTGACTAATGTCTGGTCGAAGTTCGTACTACTTCTAAGACTTCTAGAGCTCTCAACTCAGATATGTGACGTTCATGTTTTATCTGGACTGTTTATTTCTTCACACGCTGTGCAATGCAGCCAAACAAAAAAACAGAACAAAAACTTGATCTTTCATAGACTCTAACACAGGAACAACTGATGAATATACATACCGGAAAAATCACAACACAATATGAAAATAATAACTAGTGATATTAAAAGAATAAATCTGCTACCCAATCAAATATACTCAAGAAAGGTTTATAAGTAAGAATGCATGTTCTTAAGGAGTGGTAGGTTCTTTTTTTGCTTCTTTGGTACAGGATAGCAAAGGTTTCTAGAATCTACACGAGTTTCCCACTGCAACCAAGTGATGGGTGAGGAGCTCCTCAGTCTCCTAGGACAGGTTAGGCCTGGTTTAAAATCTCTGCATAGCAGCCATCTTGAATAACAGATCCGGACAATCCCGGTGCTGCCCAGTGTCCGGGTAGCTAATCCATGGTGCTACTCAGGGTTGGAGGTAGGTAACTATTACAAGGTGATACCAAATGTCTAGGTAGATAATGGTGATAGTAGAGACTGTTTACCTTTACGAAAAACATGCTGCAGATATTAAATAGGATTAGGGAAAATCTCATGTAAAAATCCACCACACATTGAACTGGTAGCTGCAAGAACTAGGTTGCAAAATTTTCAGTTTAAGAAATGGTAGTCAAATCACTCAAGTTATTTTATAATTGATAAAGTTGATTTCATGTAAACATTGATGTTGACATGGGAGTATTTTGTAACAAAAAATTTAGTTTCATTTTCACACCAAACAAACTAAAGAAATTTCTCAGCTCTCAAATTTTAGCCTGAAAAGCCTCATGTCTTTTGAGTAACTGCAAACTATTTTTAAAGTGATAATCCTGTGTTATGGTTTCAATACAACAGTAGCATTTGCATTCAATCTTTCAACAATTGGGATGCATTTGTTTTCTACGGTCTGTCAACTTTTCCAAACTATGTTTGCTTTGAATTTCACCAGTAAAACTGAAACATATACAAAAAACATGTTTCTCCACTATTTTAATCAGCACTAAAAGGATAATGGAACTCAAGATAATGTGAAAAACATTGTTATTTTTGCACATCTGAGTTTCCATCTATTACTTATAATATTGAAGAGATGCGACACTATGAAAAGTGAAATACCTTCAGCATACAAACTTAGCAACCTAGCCTTGACTTAACACCCAACCAAATTCAATGGGAATGTGAATATTCCTCAACTACATTTATTGTATCATTCTACAAACGAATTGAACATAACGGATAGGATGACAACTTATGACTTTTTAACAAAAGTATCTGAGACATCTACAGCCTTTCCATTTTTTTTTTATAACTGAATTCAGTTTTAGCAGCTAAATCTTCAGAACTTCTATTGCTAAGCCGATTGTATTGTCACTACAACTAAGAAAGTAATTTCTGTTAAGAGTTCCACAAAATTGCTCACATTGGATTGCATACATTCATTTCCCAGATTTTTTCATATACTTGATATAGTATTTGATGTTCCTCCAATCTCGCTCAACTTTGTACTTTCGCTTGAATTGGTCGAGTTGAAATTTCCCTGGACAAGTATTTGAGGTCCAACAATCTGCAAAGTATTCTTTGATGTTCTCACGTTCCTTTTTAGTCCAGGGCACCCTTTTCACTGCAAGATATAAGTTTTCACATGAAATGTAAAGACAAACAGAAAGCATATGCCAACACCATCTTGCATTTACAAGAGTTCCTTCACATGTTAAATAGGTGGTTTAGCGTTATCAAATTTATAGAATCTAAAATTACACTAAATAAAAATGATTCTTGTAAAGTAGCTGTGTAACGAGTCTATCGAGCCAGTTCCACGCATGAGTTTGGTAGTGTCGAGCTGGTGGCTTGGTTAACAAGCTAATCAACTAATATCAAACAGAGCTGTAGCTAGCAGCAGAGTTATCCTCTCTCGCAATAGTAAACAGATTAGCTGAAACTTTATCATTTCGTTATTGCGGTGATATCAATGCTGGATGCAATAATAAAAAAGGCGACTTTTTGGTTTAAATTCAGCTTGCACGATCTTTCATATGGAGCGCCCTCTAGCGCCATATAATTCATTGGCTGCAGTTCAGTTAGCACCCAAGCTCACTCATTGTCACTGATTAAAACATAAATGTGTTGCATTTATAGTAGTAACTCTAGGAAGAAGCAGAGTATTTTTAAAGTCAATAAGCTATGCTTCCATTTCTTTTTGAGAAATGGTAATGATAATAATAGTAGTGATAATGAAGGGAAAAACTAAAGAACTATCGGAATATTTCTCTGTCAGAAAAGCTAAGCATGCCCAATACAGTCTCTTTGAGACCGACATCAGCTATGTGGACGGCTATACCACTGCAAAAGGGACACATCTATTACAACCACACCTAATCCACATAATGGGGTGCAAGTCAAACAATATCTAGTCTAATAGGGAGGAAATCTCAGTAGCAGAAGCAATCATCACATTATTCTTCTATCTATTGATTTATTGCTAAAAATTAAAAACCTGCTCCAAATGATATTTAAATGAACCTACCCTGTAATGGCTAGATAAAGCCACGCACTTCATGCTACTGCTTGCTAGAAATTGATTGCTTTGTTGTTGTGGTCATTTCATTTAATTAGTCCTACAGTAGCTTTCGTTTATTTGAGGAGTTTTTCTCTTTTTTGTTTAAAAGCTTATTTGTTGTACGGTACTGACTATCCCAATAAAACAATTGTTAACTCTTAATTCTGATATATTTACATCTGTCTGCGCATAACCAGTAATAATATCCTTTAAGTTAGTTGAGCGCTGGCAAATAAGCATCTTTTTTTCTTGCGCTCCACTTGGCTCAGCTCATTTCAGCATACAAAAGCTCGAAGCTTGGCTCGATCAGAACAAATCTATTTGGTCCCACCACTATTATTGAATAATACTGGCACTGAAACTGCAAAATTTTAGAGCCTAAATTTGGTTTCATCTGCAAACATCCTTAGTTTGAGTAATGATGAAATGTGAAATAAAGCTTTCTTTGACATCCATATTCCCATTAGATTATTGTACAATAACTGTCACTTACTATTGGGTCTTTCGCATTTTGATTGATCTTCTTTTTGTACTAATATTTCTGTACCTAAAAATAAGAGAAAAACTGTTTAGGAGCTGTGCTCTGCTTCATAAAAAATAAAACTGTTTCAAAAAATATGAAAAACCCTTAGTTAGCTGCTGTCAAACTGTTTCTTGTGATTTTTTATTGCTTAAACTTAGGGTAACACTTCAAGAAAGAATCAAAATCTTACCGCTGCATTCAGATTCTGTTTCATTCTCAGACGATTCCACAGTCTCAGTTTCAATGCGCTTCTTCTTTTCCAAATTGGCTGAAAAAGAAACTCAAAACTAATAATAACTTTTTTCTAAAAAGTGAAAAGCAACAAGATTATAATTTTATTGGATTTAATGATAGCACTTATGTTTTCTACAAGAACTTTTAAAAAATAAAATTTGGCATCTGACAGCTAATTTTCATCAATTCATTCATCACCACTATGTTTTAGTCTCATTTTTTTACTTGATCCGTCACGTTGCCTACTGAGGCCGACTTGGTTGCAAGTTTAAGGAGTGTGTACAAGTTGTTGTTTAAATTTAGTTATCAATTTCACCTTGAATAACCACTCTACGGGGTGTTTTTGCCCTCTCAGTTGTCTCCTCAATAACTGTTGCATCTGCTTCCTCAATAGCTGCATCTTCCTCAACTAAAGTCATTGCAAAGTAAGTGGTTTACTCTAGCAGATTTTTATTAAACACAATAATTAATCAAGCATTAGATGAGTAAGGGAATTGAAAACGAAAAAACTTGAAGTTTGCACTAAAAAATTTTTAATCTCGAAAGAAAAAGTGTCAAGCTTTTAGATTTAAAAGACTTAGACAGAAAGCTTCAAACAATGTAGAATGACCAAACAGTACCTGTTAGCTCATCATTGAAGCTGATGTTGTCAAGAGTCATGTCTTTATATGTTGACATATCACCAGACTCTGCTGCTAGAAGTAGCTTTGTGACTGCTGCTACTTGTACTGCAGGTTCTGGGAGCCTGTAGTATTTCCTATGGGTTTTTACATCGTGTCCAAGAAAAGTGGCTAGAACATCAAGCTCATTGTCCTTAAGATGGATGACTTGTGACATGGTTGCTATATGCTTGCGCAAATTTGTTGCTCTCATTGCTTCGGGCCTTTCTACACCAGCCTGGATACAGAGTTGCCTTACTGCCTCGGAGCCTTTGATAGTTGAAATGCCTTTCATAACACAGAAAATGTATTTATTGTTTTGTAGGTTGAAGTGTTTTCGTAATCCACATAGCATATCCATACCTTTTTTCATTAACTGCGTCAACAACACTGGCACATTCTTTCCAGTTTTACCACGGATTTCAAACCTGTAAAAAAATTGTCCCATAACTGATTCTAGCTTAGAAAGACCTGTTTCTGCAAAAATTGCTGAGCCAGAAACCACCTTTTGATAGTCTGATACTAGAGCTCTAGCCATTTCTCCTGATCTTTTTCTGTTAAACATCGTGATTGCAACCAAAAGGTTTTTTTGAAGACTAACATAGTCATTTTGGTCATAGCTCAAATTCAAGTCCCTTATACAGTTGATCATGTTTTTCTTCAGATAGCCAGTGAGAAGAACAACATCGGTTGACAAGGGTACTGCTTGTATTTTGTTCCTGGATAGTTCAACTTGTGTCCTGTGGGCATTTGCAGTGATTTCCTGCGACCAGCGAATCTCGAAAAGTTTTTTAAGTTCTAGACATTGTATTTTCTGATTTTCATCGCCTGATTCAATCGACAAAGTGTATAAAACGTCTATGGCGTGAACCACAGTTGTACCAATCTTTCGTGCAAGGCCTGGCTTCTCATACTTATTTGTGACCGAGTCAAACTGGCTCATTTCTTTTGCGGCCCTCAGAAATAAAGGGAAATAGACAGGTTTCAGCGAATCCATCAGAGAAACAATGAATGGTTCATATGTTCGTAGTGTAATTACAACCCTAGCAAGCATTCTTAAGCGCGATCGTACAGATTCGTACATAGAATGATCATGACCATAGCGCACAGCTAATCTTTCTCCATATTCAATCAGGAGGCGATCATGTCGGATTACCAGTGAAACCTCATCACTGCTGAGAGTCGCAAGTACTTTCTTGAACTTATCACTGGTCGTGTGGGCCAAGTGAGGCTGCTTTAACATCTTTCCTGCTCTAGACACTCCTCTGGAATCATCAATTTTTGGATTGCAGGGACACTTGGCAGCATGGCGCCATAGCTCAGCTTTTGCGTACCAACCTAGACAATACTTGCATACATTTAGGTCATCAGAGTGGGTATTACCAGTTTTGTACACAGGACGAATCGCTCCTCCTTCAGCAATCGCTTTCAGGTTTTGTTCATGCTGACCCCGATTTCTAATTTTGGTAAGTAAACTTTTTCGAGTATTGCTGTTATTAGTATTGAGATACCGTTGAAGATCATGATCTTTGACTTGCTTGTGTGTAACCAAATGTCTAGGAAGCTTTGCAACCTGCTTGTTGCATATGTAGCATATGTACTTTTTGTCATACTTGCTTTTACCTGGGATTGTTACTCGATTTGACGCTGAAAAAAATAAAAACATGCTGTAAGTTTCATCTTACATTGTGCATAATAGTTTACGCAATTTATATTTTTGGGGGAATTTTGACAACGCTTTATAAATGAAAAGTGATTGCTAAGGACATGCATACAAATAAGTAATAATTGAATGTCCGGCGTTTGAAAATTAATTTTACCTAAAACAAAATACTGACAGCATGAAGGAAACTCATCAAGCTATAATTACTTAGAGGTTAGTACAATCCAAACTTTTGCGTTGTGACTGTTTGATTTAATTTTGAGAAAGTTTTAGCATTGACACAAGCTTAGCAAGAAAAAAAAGGGACATCAATAGTAGAATTTTTAACACTGGCCAATGTGTACAGTTTTATCCGCTTAACTATGAGTAAAGACACATTGCACAACTTTCGCAGCTAACTTCTGTCCCTTTAGAGGAACATTTTGGTTAATAAAACAGTGTAATCCACTTTCCAGCTGGTTACTGTTAAAGCAGATTTTTGTGCTCTATTGGGCAACAAAAAATATTTTAACAAAGCATGAAATCATTGCAAGTAGACATTGATAGAGGAATTACTGTATTGAAAATTCTTGAATAATTGATGCCCATGGTGTCATACTGTAGGCTTTTGTATGACGCAGAAGTAACTGATTTCTTTATCTTAGCACGAGTACCAAAGAGTACGTAAGAGTACCTTAAAGTACCAAAGAGTACCTTAGAGTACCAAAAAGTACCAAAGAGTATCAAAGAGCACCAAAGAGCATCAAAGAGTCCCAAACAGCACCAAGGAGTACCAAAGAATACCAAAGAGTACCTTAAAGTACCAATGAGTGCCAAAAAATACCAAAGAGTACCAAATATTTTTGTTAATAGTATTAATTCAATTTTGTGTCAAGTAAGTTGTTTATATTGCAAACTTTTTTAATAGCTAGGAACTTTTTAAATTATTCAAGCTGGTGAGATGTATTTCAATAAAACAAAAAAAAACAAAGTCGTTACTAAGTTGAAAGTTGACTTTGACTAAACTTCTTTTGGTTTAAATTTGCAGGCTTCTATTGCTGATCTCTTGCTGACTGTACGTAATTGGTTGGTAAACATATTAACGGAGACGAAAATTTGGCTGGTCATAGATTTGACCGCCAGATTGGTTGAAACTGATCAAATTCTTGACATCACCATTTTCGAAAGCCCAGGACTCATTCACTGCTACTTTTAGAAACTGATAATGCAAGTTCATAAAAGTAGCTTGGAATCTATAGAGAACAAGAGTGCATTAATGTGGTATCAATTTATCTATAAATATAAGTTTAGTAGGCAAAAATATTAATTTTTTTTTGCTTTGACATAAAAGCATTTATCATAAAAATCAAATCACCTGATTTGATGGGCAAAAGAATCTCCGAAAACTTGGCCACTGAAAATTTTATTAATGCTGAGCGATAATGTAATGTTGCACATTTAAAATTGTTTTTATTTAATTAAGCTATTGCAGTTTTAGCCCTCAAAAGATTGAAAAAATTTTAAACTTGAAACCCAACTTACAGCGCGATCATTTCAATTATTTTGAGCAAATCCAAACATTTAATAGCAAAGTTTGTAAAAGTTGAGCTGTGTGAATGAGATTTTCTATTTGCCCCATCAGCCTTAAATAGTGACATGTTTTCCATTTTTATTGTTAAAATGTTTTTTTCAATAAGTTCATACACACCTGATGATGTATATTTGGCGCTGTGGTCAGTAGAATGGAAGTCCTCATTTGCTCTATTGATTAAAGCTCGTCTACTGCTAGAAAGTGCTGAAAATTGAACCACAGAGTAACCATTTGAGAATATAACGAGTAAAAAATACTACCACTCTTATGGGTAGTTGGTGTATAGCAGTCTTTAGAAAAGCCAACATATGTATGTGCTCATATAGTATCATTTCGCGATTAGTGGTACAAAATCCCGAATAATGAGACCATAAAATATCTAGTCTATGAAAATAGAGAAAATTGCTGAGACCAGATCTGTGATGATTAAACTGCCAAGGAAGCATTTTCAAAGCCAAAAGACAGCGGTTGCAAAAAAGATTTTAAGTTCTTAGAAACACACAGATTTGCAAAAGGAACTAATAGATAATGTACTAAAGATGTGCTAGCAATGCCATACACACCTGTAGCAGAAGTTTCCTTCGAGTTATCTGTATCAGAGAGATATTCATCACTGCTGCTGTAATCCAAAATATTTGCCACTACAAAATAACATAGAACACTATTTTATAATTCTGCAGTTTCATCTGTCATGCAGATAGCTACACTCTAATAAAATATCAAAAATAACATTTTTAATGATTACATCGATGAATTTGAAGAGGTTTTTTGTTAATGTAGACCATTTAAGCATCACCTCTGTAAGCCACACTCAAATAGTTATAAATATTGAAATTGAAAAACCTCTGAAAAATCGCACATTTTTGTAGATTCTTTAACAAATGTCCCATGTCCTGCAAGACTGTATCAGATACTGCAGCTTCTAGAACAAACTTTTCTGCCACCCACCTTACAGCATGTGAAATATATAAGCCGCTTGTTGCATTTATTTATTTACGTAACAACTAGTTAACCTTTTAGTCACAAACGAATAGTTTTACTGAAGGTGCTATAGTATTCATTCAGCAATCTTGATAAAAAGTTTTGCACTTGAATTAGCTGTACGAGACTATTCAGTAGGCAAACCAACACAATAGTAGATAACCAGGTGCCTTGAATACAATAACCCATTGTGTGACAATGTCAGTTTGTCTGTGCTCACTAAAAGTATCTTGTAACAGTGTTTGGCATATTTAAAAGACTTTCAATTTTATTTTTAATTGAAACACAATTAGTTTGATCTAAAAATAAATTTGGTTTTTAATTAGCCGATTCTAACATACAAAGTTTACTGCACACCTAGGATCGGTCATTGACTTTCTGCTCAATACTGCCTTAGAGTCAAATCTGTTATTCACTCTTTGCAATCTTCACCAATCTCAGTGTCCAAAGACTGGAACCACCATTTTTGACCATTTATGGCACCTTTTGATTTTTCTTTTTCTAAACGCACTACGGACTATAACACTGCGTTTAATTTCAGATTGTAAGGCTTCTGCTGAGATGCAAGCAGCTTCAACAAAAGCAACCAGCCCAACAACAATGTATTTAGCATAAAAAAACTACTTTGTTTTCCTAACAATGCCCTAGCGATCACAAAAGTGCAACATGCTCGCTGTGAAGTCTAATCATGAAATATTACATACACAGAAGTATTCATAAAAAATAGAGGTCAATGAGAAAATTTAAATCAATCCACACAAGTGTAAATAATAAAGAATAAAGATGCAAACATCAATCTCAATGGTGCCACCTCGCTATTTAAAAATAAAATTTATTTTAGGCTATCTCAGCAGTTTGATACAAACCAATGAGCGCATCTTAGATCTGGTCAAACATTTGGAACACAATGAAAGGTTTTTGAATTTTGCCTCTAAATAAACTTTTAAGTTGTAAAACTGGATGTGTTTACTGATTTTAATATAGTACTTGGCATAAAATGTTACTTTTTGTTTAAATTTCATCTTCAAAGTACGATCTACTGTCAGAAAACACTCTTTTTGAGAAATAAGAGGTAAACTATCTTTTTTGATGGTTTTCTCTTGTTTCTGACTTTTTAAATTTGGTTTGAGGGAGGGTATTAGATTTTATGGTGCATGGTGCATGGTGTACAAATTCTTCTAATATACAATCGATAGGAAGGACTCCGTGAGCAAAAAACTTTGAAAAAAACGCTAAAGATCGCAGTCATTCTCAGATTATTCCTCTGCTTGTATTGAGAGCCTTTGCATGTGCAAAATTTGTCTTCTAGGAGTAATAGAGGAAGGCCCTCAGGAGGTATGAGAATGTGTGAGAGGGCACATGCTGTTGTAATGGGTGAGTTAAGAAAATTGGCGTTGGTAAAGCAATAAAACAGGTGACAATAAGAGATAAAGGGTTACTAAACACAAGTCTGTGATATCGAGAATAATTTTCTTGCCAATTTGTACTTTGAGGCACAACTAGAATTTCGGAAAAAAACATCTTTAGAGACTAAAAAAGAGTGCTGTGAAGTGAGGCACCCCACTTCCTCTGGCTGTGTAGCCACCTTAATACATCTCTCAGTTGTTCTAGCAGCTATGTGGAAACTTCTCTGACAACCACAGGGTTGCTTCTCAAGTGCAGACAAATTGCCATTAGAAATTGCTGAATTTTGTATCAAAATGAATCGTAGAAAGCTTCTCCAGTTCAAAAGTGACCTTGAAAGATGATCCGCAAGATACATATTGACAGATGTAGCAATAATAATTAGCTTACTGCTTTCTCTGTGCTCTAGGATTCAAAATAAACTACAAGAACTATCACAAGGAGTTTTCTGGTTATATCCAGGCTAACACCAAGCAATCTCCAACAGGTTTTAAGCGCTATGCAAGCTGTTGCTAAGTATATAAAGAATAGCATGAACAATGCAAAAGAAAACTTTCAACATTGTCCAATCAGCACACAGGAAGAGTTACGCACAAAAAATAAAAACAACAAATAAAAGGCACCAGCTGATTCACTTGTAAACACTCATTCCATTTTCCAAGGCATCTGTTAGCTTCTGGAACATCTGCAACTCTCTCATCTAATCAGGTGACTTCTTCCATCAAGGATTTATCCAAATGATTTAGTGACATAGCCAGAACTACTCACAGTTTCTGAATACTACTCTGACAGATGTTCCGGATTTTTTGCACGTTGAAAGTGCGAGGTGAAAATTTCACGCGCAGGTTCCTATTCACACACCAAATATTAAAGGGACCAGCACTCCTAGTTTAGAAAGTATTTGGTTTAATTTAAACTTTTTGAGGTCGAAATGTGCTTAAAATTCTATTTGGAGTTGCCATCTCAACAGTAAGACGATTTCTATAGACACAGTCAGCGCTCACCAGGAAGTAGTTTTTCCCTGAAGATCCAACAAGTTTTATAGAGCTATAATGTGAGCTTCCAAAATTTGGCTTGTTTGTACAGATGTAGGGCCTCCTAAATATTTGCATTGTACAGAGACTTTTTTGTTTGAAAAAAAAAAACGAGATTGCAACAAAGTTTAAATTCTTTAGAGCTGTTTTTCGCTAGTAAGCAGTTTTTTCATCTATGGTAATCTAGGTATCATGTGCACATCAGCCTTTAAATTACAGTGTCTGTGATTAAAATTAAAAAAAAATAATGCAAGATTTTTATCAAAATAATAACTTTCAAGTGGAAAATTAATGATACAACTACATTAGTGTAGTTTTATAATAATATGAGATTAAAAGGCAATATGGCTGAAATTATATTTCGTGCATGTTTTTTTCACAACGATAATAATAATTAAATCCTAATTACTGGTTATATTTCTAAGGACGAAATTAAAAAGTTCTAAATATTAATAACTAAGATTTTTAGAAGTTAATTTTGAACTGAAAACTACATAATTGGTACAAATTGCTTGTTACAATCTATAGATATAATATATTATACTATAAAATATCATAATGGAACTGTGACTCACATATAGCCCGTTCTGTCAACTTCCATGCACCTCTACAAACCCTTTACACATTTGTTGCAACGAATGACTTTTCTCAATAGTTTTACAACGTATGGTAAGCGAACAACTCTAAATACTAAGTGTATCTTGCAAAGGCCGTTCTAACCCCCTTTAAAGAGAGAAAAACAACAGGAAATAATGACTCCACTATTTATGCTTCTCTCCGCTTTCAGTTCTAATTTTTTGTACTACAGAATGGAGAAGGTGCAGTTATGAGTGTAGGAAAGCAGGGTGTCCTAAAATGCTGGTCCAAGGGGGTTGCTTACAATCAAGAGAGGGTTGGTTGATACAGTGTGCATTCTGCTTATCGCTCGAGAAATTGCTGAGGTACTCAGTAGTTTCAAATGCCTTTAGGAGAAGAAGTTAGCAATAGAGTGAACTCTAAAGCAGGTAATTGTTATTTAGGTAAAGTTAATGTCTCACAGGATGAGCGAAGACTTGCACTTTTGAGAAAAGTGTGATAACCTGAAACAGATCGAAGATTATGGTGCCTCAAATTAGGGAGTGGAGATGGGGGGGGGGGCAGAAACAAGAAAAAATAAAGGGAAAAAATATTATACGAAGCTAGTCTGTGCAACTTTACAAAACTAAGTACCTTTAGTTGAATTCCTTCTTGATATTTTAGTTGGAATTACATCTTCATCACTGGAGAACTCAAATTCCCTTTTAACTGCAGTAGTATACAATGTGTAGTGTTACATGTATATGCCTGCAACATTTCCTGTCAAACAGTTTGCTTAAAATTTTATTTGAGTAAAAACAAACTTACCTGAAGTTGAGGTTTTCTTGGAATTTCTGGCCATTGAATCATTGTCGACACTGCTGTTTCTGTCCAAGTCCTTGCTCTCTACAACATCATATCACTTGTCATATGATGGCAATGTTGAAGCTTGCACCTAATAGGATCATGTGATTTTCATAAAGGTAGTGATAAGATAAAGGCTCAAATGAATTTTTTTGTAGCTGACAACTTTAAAAATATTCACCAAGATTCAAAGTCTCATTAACTCTTTTGGGTTCTGACTCATACTCATCACTGCTGTAGTACTCTAAATCCTTTGTCACTGCAACAACATATAAAGCAATTTATTTCCTCCACTCTTTACAATGTTTGAAAATCAACATGATAAACTTAATTCTGTGCTCTAACTCCCATGCATGTCCGACACACTAAAAAACGCTGTTTCGCGCACCAAAGCTATTTATACAATTTTTGGAAGATTATCACTTGTAAACCTTTACTGTTGTTAGGTATTAGAATCAAGTTGAATAAAATAAATTAAGGCAATCCTATTTCAATTTTTTTCCTGCGGCCATAAAAAACTTGAACATTAATAAAACCAAGTTTTGCATTGTAATCCATGGGTTTTCATAAAATGAAAAAATCCAAATTCCAAGAGTTTACACTTCACTGAAACCAATAGCTAACCTGCTAAATAAAGATTGTGTTAACATAGTGGAGATGGATAACTTGACAAATGTTTCATAAAAGTTGCAATTGAAAGAGCTTGATAGAAATTTTTTATGGAGCTTTCTGAAAGGTTCTGTGCAAGATGTGAAATGCCACTTTTTTCATCGTGGTTGGGAGCTGGTCAACACAATGGTCATGGCCGGTGCGCTTGGCACAATGCACTTGCTATTTGTGCGCGCTTTGCTGCTTGGCAACTATTGGCTGCCATCATGACATTTCCCCACACATTAGTGCCTTGATTCTGTTTCTTCATTTTACAGTTTTATTTCTTTCATTGTTTCTTTTTAAAAAGTCTTACATTTGTTGTTGCGCAGGTGGATTGTGTCATCTTTTACATCATGTCATTCGTGTGTCATGACACAACGTATGAACAGTTTGAACTGTTTTTTGAATTTCATTGAGCTGAGTTCAACTGCCAATTTGTACAATTGAACAGAACACATATTATACTGTACCATCAACAACATACATTCATACATTCAACTTAAATCATTTGAATAAACAACCCAGGAAGGCTGAAAAAGGTAAACAAACATTGTGTGCTAAGGTTTTGTTCAATTGATGCACTTCTGATTGTAATCTCATTGTACCTTTTGTTTTCATTGACTTTTTTTATCTTGACTGTAAATTGCATGATATATTACAGCATACCATTACCTAATAATAATTTACAGTTTTGTTATTCAATAAATTACATCTGTTGTGACTACCAAAAAATCCTGGACAAAAGTTTATTTCCCATTAGCTTATCCAAAAACTTGAAACTCGAGGCTGCATTTGCTCTTTTCTTCCAAAAAACTATTTTTGGTATTTAGCAGCTGAAATAAATTTTCTTAGGCAAGATGAATAAAATACAATAAACTTCCTAAGAAAGTTTTTGTAAAATTTTGCTTGCATACATGTGTACCGGGCGTATTCTTCATAAAATTGTGAAGTACAATAGTTGCTGCATAGATAGCCATTTGTGATCAAGAAGTTTGAATCAGACAAAGAATTTGTGGTTTAAAAACCTCACCTATGAAGCAAACTGCCACTACTATCTAATAACAGTTTCGAATTCACATAATTTGTTTTTGATTAAATGTCAAATGGGTTGACATCTATGCAAGTTTTGCGAGGCATTCCCACTTGGCAGGTTTTGAACGGGTGTTACTGTGTAGAGCCTGCAAAGACTCATGTGGTATGGTCATTGTGGAAATGAGAAAAAAGTTTTTTAAGAACATGATTTAGCTAGCACAAGTGCAATTTTTATTTTGACAATTTTTTTCTCAAATAGAGCGTCAGCGTTTACAAAAATTTGTTGTCCATCCAATGGTGCAAAAATTATTTGTGTCATACCAGTGGTTGCTTCAGAAAAGTAATTGAAAAAAAGTACTTTTGCTTAAAAAAACAATGGTTTGTGGTCCCAGTAATTAAGCATTGCTGACAATGGTATTGCTGCGGTGATGCAAAATCAGTGACGCATGACCATCCGTCACGCTAATTAGCTAATGGTACGTTATATAATTTTTTTTAATTATTTAAATGTGACTCTCCGGTAAATAAATTGGTTTGTCTACATCACGTGGTTGCTCGATGATAAATAGTATACCTCAGGGTCGGTAAAATAACAGAGAATCTGAATGACATATACCAAAGTCTTAGGGGCCCATGGCGCAATAGGAATTTGCCGGTTTATGAAGCATGTTCCACCCGTTATTTTTGAGGTCCACAGCTATGAAGACAATGCAATTATTGGCTAAACCTGTTTGGTTTATTGTGCCCATTTGATACTTTTTTAAATTTTGTTTCTAGCATCTTCTGGCCCCAAGTTATTAAAAAATTGGCCACGCAGAAATATTTCAAAAATTAAAAAAAACTGTGGGGGACAAAATTATATATAAATCCTTTTGTCTTATATACGCTACTCTCGCATGAGTTCTGCACTAGCTACATGATTGATGATAAAAATATTCTACAGAATACCAGTTAAGCACCTGTGAAGAAATAGTATTTGGCTTGATAAGTAAAAGATAGGCTTTCAACGAACGATAAAACAATAAATACATTACAATAATTGTTTTTCCTTTTTACTTGACACCATTATGCAAACCAAAAATAGTACTTAATGATGTTATTACATGATTTGTAGAAACTTATTTCGATAATAGTATTATTCTTCTCAAACCTTTAGCGGAATTAACATAAGTTTTAAGTGACACTTTAAGCAATAAAATGGCAATTTGGGTGCCAACTTATACTTGTGAACCAATGAAGTGGTATACTCCATAGGGTGGTGTAACTAATGATATGTTGTATCTCTGCTATGTATAGAGGTAACAGATGACAGCATCAGTGAAGATATGTGGTGTCGCCTGTCAAACAATTTTCTGTTTAATTTCCACCTTATTGAGCTTAATAGTAGGATAATAAGAAGAAATATGTTTCCTAATAGAAGAAGATAGTTTACAAAGTAAGATCACAGCTGATCTCAAGAACCATAAGTCTGAATTCTGGGAACATGGCAGAAAATGCGGAATGCTTTAAATTTTTGTACAATTTTGAATTAAGTTTTTAGCCGAAAATCCATTTAAAGCTCCATATGTAACTTATAGAAGCAAGTGAAATATAACAGCTGCAATCAATCCTTATTGTAAAAGTAACATTTCTTATAAAAAAAATTAAGAAAAAGCTAGTAAAATAACAATTGGTGGTAGGATATATGTATCACTTACACACACAGTAATCGGGATCTTTGTCAGAATCATCTCCATCTTCAGCATTCATGTTGTTTGTTGGAAGATCTGCAAAAGAGTCAAGTTTAATTTGGAGCTGGTTATCTAACTAAATATTTTGAAAAACTGATTTTGTAGCACAGACGCATGGTATTTTTTTTCAGGAAGTGCAAAGACTAAATGATGTGAAGAGTTTTATGATTTATCAGTAGATAGTCAAATATAGTTTAATTTAACAGGAAACAAAATTTCATTAATGGACACTGCCATACTCCACAGCTTTTGTACAACCTTCAAAATTACACTGGTGCTAATTTACAAAGCACAAATTCTTCTACGAGGAACTACAGATTATATGAAATTTGATAGTTTGTAGGTGTTGTTACAGTCAGGTTCAACTTCTAATTCTGTATAAAACCTTTATCAACACATTTTGGTGACACTAGTCTTAACATTAACCAAAACCTTTGTTAAAAATGTTGTTACTTCTTTTAAATTGCTTGTTAACTACCTTTGGATGCAGCTGCATATCCTATTAAAGGGATTTCTGCATCTTTATCCATGTACTTATCATCTTCATCTTCAGATGCTGAAAGACAGTCAGTACTGAACTCTAATGATTCGCACAATGTGAGCAATGGCGTGCAAGTGGCAGTAAAACATCACTATGTGAACTTGTGCAGTGTGCAGCATCCGATAGTAGGAGGAAATTTTTGATCTAGAAGTTCTTGCGAGTGTATGCACAATTTTTTGCCATCTTTTAGACATATTTTATAATACAATCACTTGAACCACTATCAGCCTGTCAATCTAGGTGAAATTTTAACCACGGTTGAATTAATGAAAACTAATGAGCAGGGCACAAAACAACATTTTTTAAAAGGAACTAAATTTTTGTTAATACTGTTTAAATAAATTACAACTGACATGTGAAGAATATCCAAATATATATCTTTGACCAAAAAAGTTTCTGTTTTTTATAATCACCATGTCTCAGCAGCACACAAAATATAACTTGAAGCTAAGCTATGAAATTGCTTCAATAAAACTGATGCCTTTGTAGTACTACGTGCATTACTTAGTGTTTACTCACATTTCATTCAAATAGAACTATAAGACAAAAGTGTGTGTGACTATTACCATTGTGAAACAATATCAGCATTATTATAGGATTTGATAAAACAAAATCAACTGTGTGCTAATGAGAAAGTTTTGATTTTGCAAATTTATTACAGTGTTTCTCCATCTAAGTTCTATCAATTACTGATGTGGAAAAAAGCATTTTCATAGCTCAGTTGAGCAGAAACTTACATGTGCATGGAATCATCTCCTCCTGAGGATAAGCTCCAGCTGACTTGGAGTTGTCCTCTAGAACATGTACATCATGTAGATAATCAATCAGACAATACTTTGTTTGCTCAAGTCAGCAAAGTTGTCACTCTAGATACAATTCAAAGTTAAAAAAACAAACCTGGACTTTCACTTCTGGTGTTTATTGCCACTTTCAATTTGGTTTCACCTTCATTTTCTGTATCAACCTCCATTTGCTGAGAATGGTCTTTATTTCCTGTCACTGCCATGTGTAAAAACAGAAAAGCTTTAGTGAATCTGCCTATTGTCTTTTTCCTATCTCTTTCACTATTTGTGTTAACCAGCTCTTCCATTTGCAGCACACATAAAAGTTGTTTTTAATAATGTTTGGCAAATAAGTTGCAATAAAACAATTACATGAACAATAAATTAATCAATACACGATCAATACACGATCAAATTGCTGGTAACTTTAGGATCAATTAAAACTATTCTACCAAATACAAAATCGTGGACATGAATGCTTTTGTATGACACGAATAAAACGAAGACTAAATGCATTACTACAAGCAAGCAAACCAAGTCGATATTATATTCAAATGGAAGTTGGTAAATGTTGTTATGAAAATCTGCAAGTTAACTAGCTAAAGCATTTTAAACACAATGTAAATTCGAATCTCTTTTTTTGTATATTTTATTGGAGTCTGCAATAGGTTTTTTTAAAATCACGGTGCTTTGGTTGGAAGTTCATTTTTCTATTTGAAGCCAATAAATCAACAGCAAAAAAATTCCACACACTTTGATGTAGTTAACACAAAAACTTGCAATGCACCAAAACATAATGACTCAAAATATTTTGCGAAATCTGCACAGACTCTGGCAAGAAAACTTTTATTGATAGCAAGCCTTATGATCACTTATAACCGGCATAATAGTCAACTTAGTGAGATAATGTAATTGTTTTTTTTTTGCAGTCTTTTATTTACTGCAGCATTGATAAAGTTTATGATGGAAAACTAGTAAACTGAGCAAACAGTATAAATTTTTTTGCACAGATAACTTGTATTTACAGGTTGTATAAAAAAATACTAAAAAATCAACTAGTTGATAATGGACCTCTCAGTATTAGTATAAATTGACTGAAAAAAAAATAGAAACCATGGTAGAGCAAAAGTTTTCATGATTTTCAAAGAGGAGAGATTGCTAAATTTTTACAATTTTTAAAAATTTCTGTGCTACATTAACATTTTCCTCCTTTTTATGTTAGATCCACATCCCATGCAAATCAGCGTTTAAACTTATTTGACTAACAACTTGGCTGAGTTACTTTCTCTCAAGTTTAAAATGCCTCAAGAAATAAAATTAGTTCTTTTTAGAACTTTTAAAGAATACTACTAATTGTTACTATAATTATAGTGCATGTTGCCATCAGCAGGACAGTCATTGCATAAAAACAATGACATTTTATTCTAGATCATGAGCTATTCAACTGAAAACGTCAAGGGAGGATGCAATGAGAAAAATGACTAGGAGAATATTTTTTCAAACGCTTACCATTAGTTTTCAAGAAAAAACTTTCAGTTTATTTTTGGCTCGTTCAGGCTATTTTTTTGTTTAAATGATAAAACAAAACCTTAAAACAGTGAAACTAATGAGATCAAATCTTCTCAAACTCAAATGCTACTAGTTTAGATTATCCTGCAAGTTAATTCTAAATGAAAGTTTGTCTTGTGTGAATAAAATCATAAGCAAAATATTTGTAAAGCTGATAAAAGAAAATAATGAATGGCCAAAAATTTCTTAAGTCAAATATGATATAGAGCAGCAGTTTTGACCATAATGATATTTGATGAGTTCTTACAGATAGGTGAACAAATTATTAATAAAATAACTTCCAGTTCATCTCGTAGTTATGAAAAAAATTGAAGTGAAACTGTTGAGAAAGTATTCTTGCCTTTTCTTGCCTTGCAAGATGATAATATCTGCTACAATCACTTGCATTTGGGGACATCAAAAAATTTTATTAAATTAAAAAATTTATCTGCCTAGCTTTTAGCATTCGGTTATTGTTAGTTTTATTTGTGACAGAAATAACAACTTTGATTACCTTTCGAAACATGTACTTTCTTCTGACTGCCAAGTTCAAAACAAACTAATTTTCCATTGATAACTGCCATTTGATTATTCTTGTCATAAATTTTTGGCAAGCATACTTCATTAATACGATGATTGTTAGCTAATGCTAAAAGCTTATCGTTAGACCCACATAATGACCAAATGAACAAAAAATCTGGCCTGTTGTAATAGTAACTGTACATACCTTGTGATACAACTACAGTGCTGCATCCAGCATTCTGAAATTCACTTTTGCTTCGAGTGTCTGAATAAGAAGCTGTAGCTGTAAAAAAACAATCAAACATGTAACTGAAACGTGGGATTAATTAGCTGGTTGGACAAAAATAAAATCTATCAAAACACTGATGGCCTTTTATATACCACAGCGATGTTATATTAGTAACCCAGAGACTAATGATTTTTTCTGAAGCAAGCTGATCACTGTTTATGAGTCCACAAATCTTGCCTATTGGCTGAAGTACAGGGCCCGTGTGCAGTCATTAAGACAATACTTGGTGTTGATTAAAAAGTTTGTCCACACAGGCTCCTGTGCTTCGAAGCAAATTGGGACTTTTTTGTGGAACTGAAGCAGAAAATGTAACACACCAGCAGCAAAGTAAGTTGATTAAGAAAAAAAAAGTTCCTCAAGTTTCATAATAATTATTTGATCTATGCAAACGATATTTATATTTTCAAACGTTCTATATCCTTTTTTCCATTTGTATGACAGCAACAATTGCAAATATGATGATCCTTCATGATCAGAAGTCAATAATAATATTGGATTTGCAACTATTTGTATCTATTTTTTTATTAATCATCCTACAAATGGCTTGTTTGTGCCACTAACAGCCAAACTTTGTGGAATCGCTATTCCCCCGATGGAACACAACACAATTATTCAAGTTCACTTTTGACAGGAATTCGGGTACAGAAAAAAAAAACAAGTACCCATAGAGGTTAAATAATTATAATTAATTTTGCAGAGTTACATCAGTGTGTTTGGCTTTGACTAACATCCTTCTAGCTTCACCACTTTTTCCACTTTCATTCTTACCCTTTCCGGGCGTTTTTTTTCTTCACTAAACGAGTGGTGGATTTGTTAGAAAAGTTTCTTGTTGTTGGCAGAACGCAACTCCAACTTTGAATCGCGGCTAACTTATCTGAAGCTGTGCTACCTGCATTGTAGTCTAGAGGTCTTGCCAACTTATAGAATATTGTGGCGCTCCACTATTAAACTACCCTAACAGTCTAGGAGGTCACCTTATTGTAATGCGAGTTGTCTTTTGCTTTCTCACCATGAATACGTTAAAACCTTAATAGTTGTGAAGATATCAACATTATTCTATTAATTCATCCATATTTGCTAAAAAGCTTACTGCGGTGTTTTTTGCTGTAACAGACTGAAACGGTTAAGATTAAAAAAATTAGAGCTGAGTCAACGGGAAAATTTTGTGAACGTTTACCACAAATGGATCTGTCCAAATTTCAAATTTATCTCAGCTTTTGATTTTACAACCCACGATAAAGGAGAAACAGGCAAATTGCTATTTTGCACTCCACCAAAGTTAACCATAATGAAAAAAAGAGTACAACTCTCAATACATTAAGATTTTTCTAGACAGAGGGGGTAATGAGAAACTATTAGGAGTAACCTCCCTTTACCGATGAAACTGAAGGTAGTTTAGTTGTAATTATAAATCCTGTCTTGTTTGACTATTATCTTGGTTTGAGACATTTTAAGCAGCTCATTTGCCATAATTATCTCATTGAGAAAGTTCAATTGGGATCAATATAGCCCTTGAGAAATATTTTTCAAATAAAAAATTTGATTCACTCGCTTGAGCAAAACTAATCAAGTATTATGATCCTACTACATGGTAGTGCCATAATTTTGTGCTTTGAGCTCAATCAAGTTTGTGGAGTTAACTCAATGCGAATGCGCCTTTAATGTGAATGGCTTTCTTCCATAGTACCAAAGTACTGAGATAGTAAAATATGATTTATAGGAGCAGCTCCATTGTCAGTATTATTTACTGCTAAATACTGCTCGTGAGTCAATAAGAGTATTCGTGACCTGTTCGTCGAACAAAATACAAAAACAAATAGGTGTTCATAATTCAATTTGTCGCGTATGCAACGGAACATTAGTTTAGAACAACATGAATATTCAATGAAATGTTATAGTTTACGGAACAAATTATAAAGAAGATAACTCCCAATTTTTAAAATAATCCAGAAAACAATAAAATTTGAACTGCTACAAACTGGAATAGTTCGTCAAGCTGCTCTTAAATTTAGTAAATTTTGAACACTAGCAATTATTTTGAATTATTTTCCAAGGAGATAAAACCGGTCTATAAAAATGAAAAAACTCAACTCGCTCGTTATTATTTATTTAGCGTTCAGTTTCATTCGCGATCTACGAACAATATAAATAAATACTCGTTGATTATTTTTTTTACTCAGTGAGCTACTTTTTTGTTGGCCCACGAGTTCCAAACAAAAAGATTATTTATTGATTAAATTTATTGGCGGTCTGATTATTTTTATTGCCATGTGTTCGGCAAACAGAGGTCGCGAATACACTTATTAGGTAGTTATTTTATTAATAAAAGGTAACAACTAACTTGTATGACCATCACTGAAATCAGCAGATCGGTACAGTACTGCACTTGCTGAAATTTATGAGACAATTTATTTACCATGAATACTGAGACTGACAGAAAAGAAAAATGAAAAGATAATAACAACTAACGTAGTTTATAGCATGAAATCAAAATGATTTTCAAAGTATAAAATATTTATCCACATTCTCTTTTTATGATATTACCAGTCAACATTAATTAGAATTTTATATATTATGAAACATTTAAATTTATCCTGGATAATACATGGTGAAGTTAATTAAAAAAACTTCTGGCCAATAACGACAAATATTCATGGATAATAATGTTCACATCTGCAACTGCTAGTAGCTAAGCTAAAATTATAAACCTAAAACTAAAATATTAGTATACAATAAAATCAATCATCATTGACAGTTTAAGTGAAGTCGTGTGTCAAAAGGTTTTCCAGTCAAATCTTCGTTTTAGTGTAAAAGCTAACACTGGCAGAAAAAAAGATCAAACTTCAAAGAGTATTACAATTTTGGTACATTTATTTCATCACTTGATACATGCTAACAATGTTGTTAACTAGGGAACAAATAAATTTTACTTACTGGTCCATGAAATTGTCTCCTCTTCTTCACTGCTGGAGTTTTCTTCTCTAGCACCTACATTCAAATGGATTAACTATTCTGAGCATCATTTTTTGTGTGTTTTTTGTGAGACAGCCCACTGCACTTTAAATAATAAGGTAGAGGAAGAAATAATTAAACTTAATGCCAGTAATAACCTAAGAGCAACTTCAGCTCTTATTTCAAAGTGAGAAAGTTGATGAGCACTGGCAATCTAGACAAACCACCAATCAATGAAGGCTGCTCAGTGCATGCCGACTCCTCTAACACTAAACTGTATGAGGAAAAATTCATGTGTGGAATTGATTGGCATTTTAAACCCATTCCATTTGCTCAAGCCAAGTACCTAGGTTATACTTGTTACACGACCTTGTTACAAACTAACCCGCTAATTATACTTAATTATGGTTTTTTGTACTTGCCTCTTGCTTAAAAACTTTTCAGAAATAAGCAAAGAATGTTAAAACTACAAAAAACAAGTTCCTATGAAAAACATAACAAAAGCTAAAAGCAAACCTGAAGTGTTGATGAAAGTCTCTGGTGCTTGCATTATCTCTCAGCTTACAGCAGTCTGCATAACAACAATATGCATTTGTTTAAAAATTTTGTATTATACTAGCGATTAATAACAAAAATTCACCGATGTTTTCTTATATGCATGCAAACAAAACAAAAAAAGTAGACTGTTTATGAACATATTTTTGGTGTTTTTGTTTGGGGATGTTGGTCTTTGTACTGGATTTGGGGATTGCTTATAGCTCAAGCTCTGTGTCATGCATGGCTTTCGTAGACATTAAGTATTTGAGAAACATTTTGTTTATCACAGCAACATGTGACCTGTGGCTGCTAACTCGTAGCAAACTATTTTCTGCAGTTTTTGTCTCTCATAAGCATTGAATTAGATCTTCGAGTTAGTGAAAATTGACTGAAAAGTCTATCAATTTTGAAACAGTTCAACTTTTTCCACATTTCAAGCTGAAAAAACGTATTAGAGCTGAAGATTATCCCTCGTATTTTGGATATCTGATGCAATTCATTGTAATATTTATTTTCTAAATAGTACGCGCCAATAAACTTGTAAAAAATCAATTTGCTGGCAAATACTAAGTGTATCACGTACACTTCAGCTACTAGTATAAAATATACAAGTAAACAACAACATTCACACATAATCATGATGCCAGTAATGATTGATTATGTAATTTTGTTGCATAATTTATTGCAAGTTTTCAATTGAATGTACACTCAAAGATGCTAAAATAGCTGTTCAGCAAAGTCCCATAGACAAGTTATGTAATTTGACTATTGTGATATGTCTATTGTGATATGTCTATTGTGATATGTCTATTGTGATATGTCTATTGTGATATCTCTATTGTGATATGTCTATTGTGATATGTCTATTGTGATATGTCTATTGTGATATGTCTATTGTGATATGTGTATGTGCATTAAAGACCTAGGGCACCTGTTATGTTAGTAAACAAGTAACACCTGTTCAACTTGTAACAACAATCCACTCAATAACGTTTCCACATGTTTTACCAGGCTCAGACCTTGCAACTCTGACACATGTTTTACATTCCTCACGTATATTTTAAACTTTTATGTTGACTAAACATATTTGTCAATTGAAATATTCATCAAGTTGCTGCCAACCAAATACAATGACTACTGTTCACTGCTGCTGCATTAAATTGGTTTCTGAACGTGATTGGTTCTCGGCCATTGCAATCTCAGATTTCCAAAAACTGTTCGCTGCGACAAAAAAACCATTCATTGTGAAAAAAATATACTAACTTGGTTCATCTTGATAGCAACAACTACTTTACCAAAGAAATGGGCAAATTCACTGAAGTAGATTTATCGCGTTTTTCAATGTTTCGGGTATTTTTAAAATTTACAAAGAGACTTAAACGATTGAAATACAATTACAGAAAAACGTGTTGTTCCAATATTTAATATTTTGTTGTGAGACTGTTTAAAAAAAGTAGTGAAATTGGAATTGTTTTCCAAGAACTTTTCCAATTATATTTATTCAATAAAAAGATTTCACGTATGTTTCGATTTTAGTATGGAAGTATAACGTTACAGTATTTAGCTTATGATATAAGTGATGGTAGCCTATCAATCATTCCATTTTCTTTTAAGAAAGTTAATAAAAACGCTTGAGAAAGATTTTGAAATTGTGAAAAAAAATGAAAATTCATGGTTACAATTTTCACTTTTCATATTTTTTTAACAGAGGCTAGAACTAAACTGTTTATGAATATTGTACTGGCTCACCTTAATTTGTGATGAAATTCTGTTACTTCATTTGCACTTTCGGAATATTTACTCTGTGTCATCCACTTAAAATGTTCAGCCTGGATATCAATCATACAAACTACCGATACTGTAACCACAAAACACTACAGATTAATTCAAAAGTGGGTGTGGCTAAGAGTTTTGATTGAAAGCTGTAAACAACGGCTCAAACTAGGGTATGTGTTGATTGATTGCATAGCTTATGTATAGAAGAAATGATAAAAGTTGTATATATATCTAAGTGGCAAGCAAAGACAAGTTAGAGCGTTATTATTATATAATTGAGAAACATAGTAAATGGATTATGATAAAAATATTAGCTGATTAAAGTTTATTGAAAGCTTCAAAAAATGAATTGGATTGTTTGTGACTTTAAACTAAACTCAATCTGATGATTGGTTTGTAGCTTAACATTAGCTCTGTGACGTTACATTTTCTGGACACAGAAGCAGTGTGTCAAATCCTTTGATAACTGGAGAGGATATCCAAAATCACTTAAAATGCTAAAGGCTTTGAACATATGCAAAAAAAGATTTTTCTAAAAGAAACTGAAACGTCTGTTAAGTAACTTAGCAAAATTTTCTTTGAAACTTCACATGAAACACAGAAATAGCATGCAAGGTACTTCCTTCGATTAACACCATTACGCAACAATTATGAAATGCAATCTATATTTGTAAAGGTGAAAAACATTTGTCTGTCACAAATGTCGGTCATTTTATGGATGCTTAAACAGTTACACAGAGAGAATCAAAACTGCTGTGAATACACTTGATTTAGTTAATTTAATGTGTGGTGAAGATTTAACTTGGCTATTTGTTGTCCAACCAGAGATATCTGTAGACTATATTTTCCCAGTAATAATTATGCTGGCGGAGACAACGAAAGTTTGATACTTGAAGTGTTAAAGATGACAAATATGTAGACAGTCATAAACCAGTACACCGAAAGAAATAAAAACTGCTGCATAAAAATTTTATTCGACCATTTCATGGGGAGGGGATGAGGGGGGATGGGGAGGGAGGGGGTGACTAGTTTGCAAACTGGTTTTAAACCTTAACTATCAGTATACTTGAAATTAATATATTTTGCAATAATTCAGGCTGAGACGAATCTCAAACAGTTATACTTTGTTGAGGGGCAGTGATTGAAGTGTCATTAAAGCAAGGTCCTTAGATATCAAAATTTTTTGTATCATTGTTTTTTGCAAGCTTGTTAGCTCAGCACAAATGTGCTATCTTTTAAATTGAGCTGGGGGAGAGAGAAGAAGGCAAAGATGAAGAGGGTAGAGCATGGGAGGGAATGGAACAGGGTGGAGTTTCAGCAACGTAATCTGTCCGAGATATACCGGACGGGGGAAGCTGGGCAGGTGGAGGATGGGCAGAGGGTGGAAAGGGTGGCCAAGATAGAGTGGGCTGGTATGATTTTATTTGAGTGCTAGAAATAATGCTGCTAGTTCTACTATAAGAGGAAACATTCACTCAGTCATCAATAGGCAGTGAGACTTGCTAGTCAACTTTGGATGGGCACTTGCTGCTTTATACCGGAATTAATTTAACAACTCATACATTAATTTCATTTTTGAAACATTCAGTTCAGTAAGCCAAGTAAATGTTTGTGGTTACTCTTTTTTCCATTTTTTTGAGTCATCTCAAAAAGTTGTTTCAACTTAGAGCTACACGTTACTCTTTAACATTACACATTACTAACTTTTCTTGCATGAACAGCTAGGTGTCTTATCATAATGGTTTTTATGTTTGATTGAGGTGTAAAACTTGGAGTTGTCTTCTCGCAATTGATAGCTTTGAGGGCGAGATTTTCATAAAAGTCCAGGCAGTAACGAAATTATCATAATTTGCAGCTTAGAATTCCTTCATCAAAATTTGTAACTTATGTCAGTTTAGATTGTAGTTGGCCAACTTGCACTCAAATTTCATATTTGATTGTGTTAACAAGAAAGCTTCTCGTAGTTTGTAACCACTTTATTACCAACCCATTCAGACAGAATTTAGTTATTTCAAGAAACTTCATGCCAAAAACTCTGTTGCAAAGTTTTGCTGTGGCTAGTTTTGCTTTTTTATGATCAGCAGCTTCCTAGTTTAAGATTTTTTTTAGCCACAGTCCATCACAAAGTTACAAACACACCGTCAGCGACAAACATTTAAGTTAAAGGAAAATCCTCTCTTCTGCTGGTAATGCTTAAAAGCGCTTCTCATCACGCTTCTGGCACTGGTTACACCAACTTAACTATTTTTTCTCATCTAGTTTATCCAATTTTACACTCCTTCAAAAAAACTCTATGCAGCGCCACACACTTTTTACTGAGTTTGATTTAAATTAGCTATTTCAAGAAACTTTACGCTACTTTTGTTTCCAGTCTAATCATAATAGATGCAAAAACTTATATCAGCCCATAAAGCGGAGTAGCAAAAACTTGGTTTGATTGTATAGAAAGAGGATATCTCAGTGATAATCATTGTGCAAAGACTTTCCAGAGTGCAAAAAAATTAGTTTTGTACTCTGTTTTCAAGTTATTTTTATTGAGTTTTATCTCAACTTATGTTTTGTAAGTTTACCACTATAAACATGACAAGCTGGCTTCCACATCATCAGATGTTTCGCTGATATCTCTTAAACTAAATCAACACTACGTTTAAAGGCTTTTTACAATCAATAAAAATTACAAAAATTGTTTGATCATCGTTGTTTAAAACTTACATGTCAAGAAAAAGATTCCAATTTCGTGTTTTCTCTGCCGTTGTTGTAACAAGCAACAGGCAAATCGGAATGATTATTTAGAAGCGCAATACAAAATAAATACAAGCTAGTTTACGATTATTTTTAAAAATTTGGTTACAACCACTTAGCACTTTTTGACATGGTAAAATGCTTCTCCAGACTAAACAACAAGTTGACTGGATTTTAAGGCATTATTTATGCCGCACACAAGGTATCATGTGTGCAAATGCTTAGTCACTATCATTGCCTAACAATATAATTATATAAAATTGAATACTGTAGAAATATTTACAGATCAATAGTTGTTTAAGGCTTTATAGTATTGTACACGATTATTTATTCTTCCATATTCTTACAATGTTGGGTGCCATTCTAGCATACATACATGGCACATTGCGTCTGCCCACTCCTACGCCTTTTATCGTCTTTCGTTTACTTTTGTTTCTAACAAGTGAATTGGATATGGAATTCATGACAATGGGCACTTAAAGTTAAATTAATACAGCCTGTACCAGTATGTGAGAAAATAAAATTGGTTTAAAATAGCCAATTACATCAAACAGCTTCCCAAGGTTGATTTTCATATTTTAAGATTAATGATTTTAAAAAAACTTTGTAATAGATCTTGACATATTTCGCACAGTTGAAATTGTTTATATTAAAAATAAAAAACGCAGCTTGACTTTTTCTTTTGTCCTTACTTTCCGTGCACGCTTCTGTGTTCATATTTTTTTTGTGACAGTTCCATCATCATCACAAAAACATTGGCTTTCCATGTCAGCTGTTTAAAGTATGAGTAAACGTGATTTAAAAGATCTCAAATCTCACTAAAGTAACTAATTGTATTGCTTGTATTTGATCTTTGCTTCGGGTATACTGTATCAAATTGGGACCTAAACTGTGTTTATAAAATATTCTCTGTCCCTGCAATCCTACCTCAACCACTCCCTCTCCAGTACACCCTTTTCCTATTTCCAAAACCTTCAACCTTCCTACACATCTTCATTTCATCTTCAAGAGAGCTAAAGCTATCTCAAGTTAACTCAACACAGATAATTATAAAGTCAACAAGTTTGGAGTTGTCTGCTTGTGGAAAAGCTTTCTACCAGAAGAATTGGGTAGTTGTGATTTAATTACTTCTGTTTTTTTTTTTTATTTTGCAGCGGTTTTCTATGCACTTGAGGGCTTTTTCATTTACCTATAGTATGAAAATTGATCTTGTATACAAAAAATACAATTATTATTATTAAAAGTGAATTAAAAAATTGAAAATTTTCTTATTCATTTTATGTTTGCTTCTAAAAATAACAATAATTACTACTGATATTGAATGATTAATGCAAACAATTGTATGAAATTTTATTCACTTGACGAAAAAATATAAATTTGTTAACAACAAGGTGATACTAAAGTATATAACATATATAATCTTAATATGTTATAACAATAATTGTTCACATTATATCCAGACTTGACTAAACAAAATATTACACACACTTGATAGAGCAACGCAATTGCTTCTATGGAGTGCCGTTTGTAAAAAAATTCCAAAATTTGTTTTAATTTCCCACATTCATTATTGAGTTTATGGTGTTCATTTTGCACTATGTGCTTCATTATACACTTTAGTGTATTCATTCCGCTTTATAGTACATTCAAAATGCACTCTAGCATATTCATTATACTCTTTAGTACATTCATTATACATTCTAGCATATTCATTCCGCTTTTTTGTATATTCAAAACACATTCTAGCACGTTCATTCTGCCCTTTAGTACATTCAATATACACTCTAGTACATTCATTCTATTCTTTAGTACCTTCAAAATATTTTATTTTATCATATTCATTCCAGATGATAGAGCATGCAAAGTCTTGGATTTGCTTGCTCTTGAAGATATTACATTCATTCTGAACGATCGTACCTTCAAAACAAACTATCGTACCTTCATTATGCACGAGCACAGTGTTCAAATAGTAATGCGAAAACACACTCAGAATCGCTTTACACCATATATATAATATTTTTACAAACGGCGCTCATGATTATCATTGTGCGCCGTTTGTAAAATAATTGCTACCAAATGTACAAAACCGTTTAGTGCGGCTGCGCATTCGACCAATGAAATTGCTTTACACAAAAATGTTTACAGTGAATCCATTTTTATTATAGACAAAACTGTCTGGCGCCTTTTTCATACCAATAATTGACATATAAATAATGATAATAATAATGGCAAGTTTTTCTAAAAGCTCCGTGTTCTTATGTATATTTTAAAGGTAATTATTGAGCAGCAATAGAAGTTTTGATGTGACTTCATGGCTAAACATCATTATATGACCGGTGTGCGTGTTTTTTCATCACAATAATGATCATTTGATAATAATTAATGATAAATAATAATAATAAATATTATTATTATAATAATAATAAATATTTAATAATAATTGATAATAAATAATAATAATAAATATTATTATTAATTTTAATTATATAATATTATAATTATTTATTGCTGTTGCCATTTTTCTTATAATATATATATATATATATATATATATATATATATATATATATATATATATATTATTTATTATAAGAAAAATGGCAACAGCAATAAATAATTATAATAATAATTATTATTATTATTAATAATAGTAGTAAGTAAGTAATGAGTAAATTATTTTTATTTATTGTTATTACTTACTACTACTACTACTACTACTACTACTACTACTACTACTACTACTACTACTACTACTACTACTACTACTACTACTGTAACTACTATTATAATATATAATTAATATGTGATATATTTTATATATTATTGTTTGTATATAATATATAATAATATATATTATAATATATCACATTATTATTATTATAATATTATTATTTATCATTATAATAATAATTATAATAATATATTATTATAACAAACAATAATGATAGTTATAATAATGCAGCTACTAGACACTAAAAATATAAGTTATACTCATAATTTGATAATAATAATTAATTAATAATAGTAATGATGAGTAAATCATCATCTCCTGTGTGTGTTTATTATTATTAATATAATTTGGTTGCTTGGTTTGTTTAGTGGCTAACAACACACACATACATACGCTGACAGTGTGACATCACATGAGATGATGGCTGCCCGATGGCTGTTTCACATCAACCTGTAAAGGTTTTCTTTTTTGCAGTGTTAACAATTTTCAGTTTTTATCGAATGTGTTTGCTTGGTGGTATGATGTAAGCTGCTGTCAAATTGTTCTATTTATAATTCAATCAGCCGGTGTCTGTAAATTCAAACTTTTAACCATTATCAAAGCTGCTGATAGCTGACAACCTTAAGGTCTACAGTAAATTGCAAAGTAGTATTTTTTTTATCAAGAAATTGCAAGCAACACACCAAAAAACAAATCACGAAAGTTGAGAGCAACATTGTATGACATACCCGTCAATCAGTCAATCGTTCTATTAATATCTTAATATGTAAAACAACACGCAGTGTAATCAGGTAAAACATTGTAGATATCTATAAATCAATGCAACTAATAGTATATATTTAATCTTACACATATGGATTGTCCAGTACTGAGTAGTAAGGCGAGATGTTATTATTGATAAATATAAATTGCCCTAACAATAATTAATAATGATAATGAGTTGAATATTACTATATCAAGTATCATATTTATTATTTATTTGAATGATATCTACAGTAGTTCGGTTGTTACAACAGTATTATTATAATCACAATGTAGCTAGAACAGGTGTAATTTTTAAATAGCTCTAATCTTTTTGCAGGGTTTACTATCAACAAGAACAATTAATAACAGTGTGTAAAAAATAGTTTTTTTATTCGTTTTTTATGAGAGCTGAATGAATGATGCTGCTCTGCAAACACAAAAGTGAGGAGAAACAACTGTCCCTTGAGAAAACAAGCATGAAGTTGCATAACAAGCAGGAACATGACAATGATGTTCATGTATGATTGATTGATTCCTATAATTGATAATAACACAAAATTGGATTCGTAGGTTACCAATATTTAGAAGATAACAAATAATGTAAATGTGATTATAATTATTAATTATAGGTAATAATTGTTATAATGAGTAATAATAATAATAGGAATAATATTCAATTAATAATGTATAAATAATAATGTGCAAGAGTGAGTAGTTTCACAAAGGGCTCTGGTTCGTCATCACTCATAACAATATCACATTTGCTGCTCAATAAACAGTAAGAGCTGGAATAATTTGCTATCCAAAAAGGAGGAGTCAGTGCACAACTAATTCTTTCTTTCAAGTTGATTTAAAATAATGGTTTGAGACTTTTTTTCTCAATCATGAAACCAAAATAATGGTGTATGGTGACATAGTTTAAAAATACTTGCAACACACATCAATTTCACATAACTTGAATCATTAGCAGCGGCTATATGTGAAATGTAATTTCATCAAATCAAGTCTCGCAGCGCAATTGCCTGATTGACAAGCTAAAGCTTTGAACAACCATTCATCTGAAAGCGCAGAATGCTTCCTAGCTCTCTGTGAATTTTAAATCAAACTTTTAAATTTTAATCAAAGTCATAAAGTTAAAATATAGTGCCAAAATATAGTGCTTTTATTTTTCATTTGAAATTTTAAATATCAAATAACTTAGAAATATTAATAATAGCTGAAAGTTAATCATGGAAATGTAATCTTGAAATAGTTTAAATAGTAATAACATAGATACTCCCAAAAATATATATATTTTTGCGGGTACCAATGAAATCTATCAATTTTTTTCGTGATGAGCATACTACTTATTTGACATTATTGATACTTCGCTTTAGGGTAGCCTAATACAAGTTTTTTTTTATTCAGTCATCTGATTATAAAAACGAAAAATAATAAATAGTAGGTAAAATAAAAAACAGAGCGGATTGGTTTCTTTTTTTTTCAAATCATGCATTTCTGATTCACATTAGCAGCATCACACTAACAACAATAACCGGTTTCAAAGTGTAAATAATGCACTTTCCATAATATTAGTTACCAGTATCTGTGAAAGTATACCACTTATTTCATTACCATTTCATTTATGCAGCAAAACCAAGTGGCACTTCAGTATTTCGGATGTCTGCCATATATAGGATATTTAGGTCTATAAAAGTTTAACTGAAGTGTTCAAATCAAAGATTTTCACTTTCACAACTGGTCAAAAGCGGGATGGGGAGTTTATATTTGCAGTTTTCTTTCAGTGGGGCATTAGATGGGCAAACAGTACTAATTTGCTAAAGGTTTGATTGGACAGAACTAAAGAACATAGAGCCCGGTCTGATCATAAATATTCATGTCTCTTAGAATGTCTTCTTTGAATAAGGTAATATAAGAACTGGTCTTCTCCTTTGAGATGCTATTGCGATATCTTGCAAGATGAATGCATCTAAACATCGTTTTGTCTGACCTTAAGGGTTTGTGGAAAGTAACAACAGAGACTAAGCTCCTTGTATTAAAATTATTCCTACTAACCTAGCAGTTTCCATCAATCCTCGCCACACAAAACAGTGCAAAACTTATCATCAAAAAATCCAAGACTACCTAAATGGGGTGGCTACACAGGCCAATATTTTGCATTGGAAGGCCTAGCAATGGGCGCCCGATGGGCGTGTCCACTTCGGCACATCGTGGGGCCTGTTCGTGAGCATAACCATCATGTTGATCTATGCCCGATGCCGAAGAAACATCGGTGTTCTCTGATTGGTTGAAACAAAATATTTTCCCAAGCTCATAAAGTTTAACTATTTATAACGCATTTCCGTTAGAATTTCTGTCAAGTAGCATCCACTGCAGAATTCGATGGATTTATTATGTTATAATAAGGTTTGAACAGTGAATTAATTTTACATGGCAACATAGAACGGTGGTAATTGATAATTTCAACATTACTGAGTATAAATAGAATCATTAAAATTAATAGCAAATACAGCAATGAAATAAAATTCATTATTACATCACTTATTATAAATAATGAATAATCGCAATATATGGAAGATTTAATAAAAAACAGAGCCAGAAGAGATATTGAAAGCAATGTTTTCATGGTGAACAAAAAACAGCCATACATCATAGTGAAATTGTTCTTTAATTATTGTTATTATTGTGATGATTATTATATCATGGAAACAAATAATTCGCTATCGGAAGTGAAACAGGCAAAAACCCGCACTTTGTGCCGTATGATAGTCTAGTTCACTCGCAACTCACCGATGTGCTCGAGTACATCGTCACGCTACTTCGGCCTGTGTAACCACCTGCACATAGCCATGAAGCATCGTATAGGCACATCGGCACCAAAACATCGGAGCAGTGTAGCCACTCCTTAACGCTAGTGCTAGGACGAGCCTGAAATTTCAAGTTCGGGTAGGGTTCGGGTATTTGGTACCAATTTCGGGTCGAGTTCGGGTACAGTTCGAGTAGTACTATACTAATAATATTTTCATTATAGCAACAATAATAATACTAAAGTATGTTATTTTTACGCTTGCAGTTTAATTTTGGTCAATAATAATATACAACAATAACTTTCAGTAAATGATGATTACGAAAAAGCAGCATCACATAGAAAAAAAATAATTACAGGCTTTAATAAAACTATTATGTTACTTATTATCTTCATGCTTACTTATCATAATCATTGATTATTATTCAAATATTATTATATGACGGATATTATCATGCAATTTTTACATAATCACAATAACAGCTATTACTATATTGTTGTTGATATTAGTACAATAATTTTAATTATTAAGAAAAATTCAATTAATTAATTAAAAACAATTGTGAGCAATAATCTCATTTTCAGGATTCTTATATATATGATTACAAGACCATAATAATAATAATAATAATAATAATAATAATAATAATAATAATAATAATAATAATAATAATAATAATAATAATAATAATGATGAATAAAAAACAGTTTTATTATTATTATAATTATTATTACCATTTATTAACGATCAATAAATAATAGTTGATGATGATTTTTTATCATTATTATTGTATTATTATTTATAATAATAATTAATTATTTTGTTTCACATAATAATATTAACATCATTAATTATTATTATAAATATTGTAATAATGCACTGCGATATGAACAATGATTATCACTATTTATTCTTATTATCAACCATCATAGATTTACATTATTATTACTGGGTTTATTTATTCATATGTATATAATCTTTTTCAAAACTTGATTCTTTTGAAAAAAAAAAGATTATAATAATAATACTAGCGGAGTATGACAAACCAACAGAGAGCTTAATGATGACCATCATAATAAGAATGAGACATGTCATAATAATTATAATGAAAATAATTATCATCATAATATTGTTTGTTATTATTATTTAAATCAGTCTGTCTTATTTATTATTTATTATTTAAAATAAATAATAGATAAAGAGCAATTTATTAATGCTAGATAATTTAATTGTTTAACATCCATCGCCGGTAGACAGTAATTCAATTTTCATAACATATGTATTATTGTGTAGCATTGAGCTTTTATTATTTATGGTCATAAACAATAATTAGGCTCATATTTTTTGTTTCTCTCTCTTGTTTGACTAAAATAATTACCAGCCTGCTAAGTCGCCAATTTGGTTTGACAGCAAATCCAAGGAACAGACTTTATAAATCATAGACCTATAACCTATAAGTATATGGCATAGACATGAATGAAGTATATGGTGTTCTTAGTCTATGGCATAATCGTAGAGTTATCTGCCCGATACTTTCGGCGTTGTCATAGAACTAGGCAGTGCTAAATGAAAAATTTATAGAGCGTATTTTCATTGTCCCTTCCAGAGGCGTTATAGTTCAATACTCGAAATTATAACTTTGACATACCCACGGGTTCGGGTACTCTACTCGTCCATTCATACTCGCGGGTTCGAGTTCGGGTACATACTCGTCCTAGCACTACTTAACGCTGCTCCTCACACAACGATTTTGTCATGGAAAACGAAAAACGGCTCCATTTTGCCCTATACTAACCGTTTTCCTCTTTATTTGTGATTGCAGAGTATAAAGCATGTTTGATTTTAGCCGGTCTCACAAAAAGTTATTTACCCCTGACGCTGATCGGTCAGTGTGGATGGCTGGCTTGAATTTTTCCGTACATAAGCTTTTTCCAGCAATGATTGCTCATGGGTGCACTATAAAATGTGATGGGTACGGTCTTGTGCGCAACCGTTGTGTGTGAAGTGAAGCGACCAACCACCAACCTACCCCTCATTGTTCTTCATTTGTCGTCATTCCTGTCTGTTTGTCTGTCTTTAAATATAGTAAACTTACTTGAAAATTTCCGTGACAGCATTAGAAGATTACTTAGTGCATACTACATGTATATACCATCCTCATTGACGAGTGATTCCCAAGTCTGTCACATGCGGCCATGTAAATGCAGTAGATAAGACCAAGTTGAAACAAACTTCAATTGTTTAAAGAGTTTTTCGGGGTTTTGGTATACTCAGTTAACAAAACGTTTTAAGGCGCGTTTATGCCTCAGCGATTCCGGGGCCGATCGCCGTTTTGCCGAAAAAGTGGACGAGTGTGACGAAATTTGATGGCTCAGGGGCCAAAAAATCGGCTCATTTGAATTTTCTCGGCGCGGATACTTTTTCGTTGTCTCGTCGTGAACTGACCAATCACAGATCAGCTTGTAATTTGCTGGAGATGTCAATTTATTAAACATAGTGCAGCCACGAATGTAACATATGCAGGACTGCAATTATTAAAAAAGAAAATAATACCAAAACTTATTCATTGTTGCTGGTAATTGTCCTAAACTTTAACAAACTGTTACATATTTGTTATTAATTTATGATTGTTAAATAATAATAATTAATTTATTATAATGAATTTATTTGAAATGAATTAAATAATTATTTTTTATTATAATTATTATTATAACAGTTAATAATTTGTTTATTTATAAGCTTATTATTGGTTGATCATTATTATCATCATTGTTATTATTAGATCTAATTAAATAAGTAATTGTACCTAACCAATGATAAAATGATATTATTTATATTAATAATAATAGTTAGTTCTCCATCATCATCCATTTTCTGCTTTTATTATTATCTACTCTTCTAGTTATCTATCTGATGGTAATAAATTAAAACAGCAACAAGCAAATAATATTATAGTGGCAGTAGAGTAGCTGTTGTTATAATAATAACAATATATATATTGGTTTTCCCACTGTAAGAAAACCGGCTGACAACCGTAAATGGCCACTGAATCGCGTAGCCATAAAGGCGCATATCCATTTCGGCCGAGGAGCTCCGCCCTGTAATTTTCGGGCCTATATTCTAGGAGAGGCATAAACGCACCTTTACGCTTCTTTGGATTGTCTTCACCCCGATTTTCCTTAGCCTCACTCTACTTTTCGCCATTTCTATGTTTCTACTCTATACAAAAATTAACTAATAATAATAATATTAGGAGATGGTGATAGTGTAGTATAGTGATTGTAATAATGGTGATAAAGTTTTATTTTTTTGCTATGATTGATCAGAGCAGTTATGCAGCAAACATGTGTGCGAAAATTTTTAGGAAAGGAAGATTAATATCGTAAAAAAACGATAGTTAATTGATTTGTTCTTGAATTTACCCAAACAATCTATGGGCGGTAATATTTTGTCACAAACAATTAGTGCCATGTGCATTTTCATTATAATGTTTTGCTTGTAATAAATGACCTTGCGCTGGTGCAACTCCAGCAGAAGGCCCTTGTGTTGTTATGAGGAAGCTTTCCATTAGTGCTTGGTTATTTGTTGCAGCACTTGAAAACCTTCAATCTAATATGTAAGTGTAAATCCGTTTCGCGATGTGAGACTAAAACTCCTGCACTGCCAAACCAATCTAAAAATTACATGTTCAAATTCATCATTACATTCTCTAGGTTATAACATTTCAATTTTAATTTTACTTGAAGATATTTTCGATAAAAACTTTATTTTTATCGGTTTCCTCAAGTGGTACCCCGCCATATTTCTTGCCTTTGGTGTCATCTTCGGTTAACTTTGTATATGTTCCACTTTACTATAGCCTTTTGATTGGCCAAGGCTGTGATCAGCAAATCAAGTATAGTTATTTGTGCGTCTAAAGCTACGTTCACACTATACTATTCTCGGCCATGCGATTATGGGGAGGAATCGGGAGTTGCTCTCCCGATTATTTACAAGAGTTCACACATGCGATTTTTGTGCCCGATATTGCATGGCCTTGACATGTTGTCAAGACACCGCATTTCATTGATAACTACAGAACATCATTTTATTATTAATAATAATATAATATAGCTTATATTACCAGATATTTCAATAAATTATACCATTTCTTCACTCATCAATAATAAGAAATGAATTACAAATAATCGTAATAATAAATAGTGGTAAGTATACTCAATTAATTATAATGAATAATAAATAAATGATAACTTTTTTCAATGCAATTATTATAATCATGGCGCTGGTAGTTGTTTTCTATTTTTATTGATAATAGTTAGTATACCCACCTTAATATTCTACTTGTAAACAAGACTTGCAATTGATCAGGGAATTATTAAAAAATATTCTAAAATTGGTTAAATAATAATTATTAAGCAGCTGCAAGTTTTTTGAAAAGTATTCAATTGAAAAGCTGTGATGTGGATGTTGATTGGCTAGACAGGCCGATAATCGTACAGAGAATCATCACTGCCCGATGAAAAAAAATCGGCCACCGATTGTGAAATCTTGAAGATTTCACTGTTCACACTTGCGAGCCGATTTTTGGCTCCGCCCACTCGGCCGAGAATCGCATAGTGTGAACGTAGCTTAAGAGTATCGTTTTGCTACAATCTGCTGTGTTTTATCAAATGTTTATAATGCTTTTCACATTGCAGCATTATCTCATTGCTGATGCCAGTCTAATACCGCTGTTTACCTACTTGCCTTGATGACTGCCACTAATATTGAAGTAACATCAATTATGTAATAATACTAAACAACCTTCTGTCTTAGTATTATTAGTACATAATTTAATCATGTGCCTGATTTTAATAACAATAATCAATAGTTGTTATTTAGTATGATAAATAACAAAAATACTAGATGTCTTTATTAATATTCTTACTAATTATATTATCATTTCTAATAATTATTACTGTCGTTAATGTTGTAGGAATGAAGTATGTGGGTTGGTTTCCTTCTCTTTTTTGTTCGAGTCATTTTTTTTTAAAAAGCCTTCGATTCTGCAAATTAATAACATGTTTTACATTTTTTATTAATGTTAGTATTGTTATATGTTTTCATCTTTGTTTAACCATATCTCTCAAATTACTACAGTAATTTCTCATTTCAAATGCTTCATAGAGAATAAACTGAGATGAAACTACTAAGTGGTAGATATGGGAGGTGTAACTCTTGAAAAAAATTGGTCCAAAAAGGATTAAAAACCATTCAGAACTTTGAGCGTGTTTTTTTTTCATCATTTTCCCATTTGCGCTTATTATCACAGTCACTTCCTTATATCAATTAAACTATTTTAAAGAGCTGGAAAAAAGTAACCAAGCACTAATGGAAGACTTGATCCTAAATATTAGGGCCTTCTGCTGGATTTGCACCAGCGCAAGGTCACTGATTGCCAGCACAGCAGTATTATGAAAATAGACACGATACACAAATTTTGCCAATGGGGTTGTACTGGGGCTATCCCCCTTATAGGGCGCTGATGCACATCGAACCAGAAGAATCTACACAAATACGGAGTTGAGATGTTTCAACTAGAATAAACAGGCTATTGTAAGCAGGGGTCATTCTAGAGGGGGGGTTGCATGTGTCGCACAACCACCCTTTGCACTAAGCAAAAAAAATTTTAGGGGGCTCTCTGCAGAGCCCCTCTAAAACAGATCCAAAAAAGATTTTTTTTTTATAGTTATTCTTAGTTTATACAGCTCATAGAGTAGGAATTAGGTGCCCCTGTAAGTTTCTCCAGCCCCCCATTGAAGAGACTGGTCAGTCTGTGAACCACTTTGATTGTTATAAACACATTGATAATTCAATCATTTTATTAGAATATAAAATGATAATAATATTATTATTATATGTATTGCTGTACTGTGATTCTGTAAGTTTTAGTTCATCATTATTATTATTTTATATGCTTGGAAAGAAATTATTTTTCACAAACAATAGATTTTTTTTTACATGTTTACCTACTTTATTAACTGCGTTGTTGTGGTTCTTGCTCTCATTTCTTGGCTTAATTATGTGGGGCAAAGCTATTTTTTATTAGATGATAATTGTTAATTATTTTTAATTAAGATGAGAATGTATATTATAATACTTAATCATTACATTTATTTAAAAATGAAACCAATTCTTTTTACAAACAATAGATTTTGTTTATATGTTCACTTACTTTCTTAATTAAGTTGTGGTGTGGTTGTGGTGTTTGCTCAAATAACTTCTTAGCTTTATGTAAGACAAGACGTAGCCATTTAATTATTAATTTTACTCATTCGTATGTATGGGATGGCCAAAATGTTTGACAGGGCACTATTGAAAACATTTTTATGTTTTGTTAGGTAAAATATGAGTACTTATTACTGTTTAGTTAATAAAACTGTCTCAGTATTTTCTTCCAGTTTTCATAACTCACCGAAAACTTTTTGTAGTCACGGCTCATAGAAGATTAAATCAATTTTGATTGGACCATAATTCTGGCTGTTACATATATATATATCAGAGTACGACTGAGAAAAGTATTAATAATTATGCAGTAGTGCGTAGAAAATAAAAATAATTAAATAAATATTTATTACAGTGTGACATGACGATTGTGTTTTCAAAAATTTTTCCAACCTTTTGTTTTAAAACGCATGAAACATTTTGTAGTCCACTAGTAGTCCTTTCTCATCTTTTCCTACTATACTCTTCAGGGTTGGCACGATTTAAACCCTGTTTAAAATCCTGTTTTTTTTTTGGTTTTCATGGTTTTTTTCATGAAAAGTGATATTAAATTAGGATGTAATGAAAGTTTGATGGATTTGGGGTACATTGTACACTTTTGACCTAACAAACAAGACAGTATATTATTCATGTGGATGGTGTAGGTATATTGCAATAAAAAAATTACACAGCCCAGACACTGCCCTTCAATTGGTTGGACATGTCTATGACATTATAGGATTACTGTAGATGTAACGAAAGTTTGATGCATTCAGGGTACACCGTACACTGTAGTTCGAGGCCTCACTCAGGCCAGGGAGAGAGTTAAACAGTAAGATCTAATCTTACATCATCAAAGACATGCAGATAATAATAATATAACATAATAACTATTGTTGTAATTTTGTTTTAATAGACATCGATGTAAATTTCTGTAAAGTCTAAGTAAAAAAGTTAATTGTGATGCCTTTTTCATTACATGATCGTATTATTTGGTGTTTCTGCCGCATAATGCAGTTAAAGCCGAAGTAGTGGAGCATTTATTTACGTGAAAATCATAAAAACCGGTTTAAACTGTTAAAACCCGGTTTATTGGTTTTTTTTCAATTAATATTGATAAATAAATATGATTATTGTTTTTAATTAATAGCAGACAGTAAAAAATTACTATGTAAGTAGTATGTAGAATGAAAATAGTAAAAATTGAAGTTTAGTACTGAATAAAAGAATACAGCACAAAAACAAATGACAATTAATTACAAAATTACTATAATGATAATTTGTAGGAATATTATTTTTTTTTATTATTGCGCTGATTATAGATTCCTTCTAATAATAGTAAATACTATTAGTCAACAAAAATTGATACTATTGATGATTTCAATTATTTATTATGAATTAGTCAGTGAATAAAAATTAAATTGAATTTATTGTGGCAGTATTGGGCAAATAGCACTGTTTAAAACATATTTTATTATCATTTTCCAAAATATTTTTCTGGCATTTTTGATTGATTAAATTTACCTGTCAGAGCGTAAGTACAGCAGTTCATACAGCTTGACCCAATAAATTGATAGTAGTTTGATTGGTAATCAATGAAAGGTGCTATTACATGTTAGGTTAACATTAGTATGTGTTATTGTTATTTGCCATCGCATTGTTATTATATGCTATGCTATTTGATTTAGATTGCAATTGCATACTCAATTTGATTTACTCTAATCATATTCTCCTGAATCATCATTGTACATTGCTCAACTTTGCTATATTATAGATGTGGATATAGAGTGCTGGCTACCCTGTGGATCTCTTTTTGTCAAGAAAGATTGAATACTCGAGAAATCCTATGCAACAAGAGTTATTCTTCCTGTGAAATGAGTTGCTCTTTCCGTGAAGTTGAATATGCAGTGCTGCACCATGTGGTCTACTGAGGAAATACACAAAGACGAAGGAAGACACTTCACATAGAAGAGACAGTTGTGATGAATTTGACCCTGAACCATCTATGTACTAAACGTGATGACCATGTTCTAGTGGATAAGCATAGTATAATATCTTTGAATGTTTTTGTTAGAAAGGAAATCACTTTGTGTACTGATGTAAACAATAAGTGACTTTTTACCACCGCAAGAAATAATTGGTATTGATAATTTAAACTATTGCTATGGCATATTAAAGAATTTCATATATCTCATGGTATGCCTCACTGACGGGAATGTTTTATAAGTCACAGCTGTCAGCAATATTTTTATTGGATACAACCCACTGTCCCGCAACAACCAACTACATTACAACACTTTATGCTTCATTTTCACCTCATACTCTTCATTTGATCTGCAGACATGACATTTTTGTAGCGCCTTTTATTTTTTTATCTTTACAATGGAATATATATATAAAAAACTATATGATTTTGTGTCACATCTAAGTAATATCAGCTGCAAAAACCACCAATTGAAATATGGTGTTCGTCTTGTAGTTGTGCAGATCTTTACTTCTCAATTTCTTATTGCATATGTTCATTATATCTGTCAGAATAGTAAATTTATATAGTAATTACTTTACATGCACTAATTCCGATGTGAAATTTATTGGAAATTGTGGCAAATCATCTTAAAAAACTATCTGTACTTTTTATTATGAAATTAAATCATTATATTTTCAAGTCATATCACCTGTGTTTATCGTTTTCTAGTGTGTGTGTGTGTGTGTGTGTGAAAGCTACTACAGTTAAGGAAAGTAATTAAGCAATTGGAAATGAAATGGTGTATATGCATGTCACTTTAAACCATCGGCACTCTTCCATTAGAACAAGATAGAACAAGAAAAGAAACGTATTTTTTAGAGGTTTAAAAAGATGCATATGTCATTGAAAATATACCAATATAAGTTTTCATTTCAGTATTAGTATAGTGATAATCAGTGCATTGAGCATTATGCTGAACCCAAATTTTTTTTTCCATAATTTATTTTCGTGTGACTCTTAAACATCCGAGTGAAGTAGGAGTGTACAAAGCTGTAATGGCCTGTTTACAATGCCATCGCATGCAACCCTCATTTCTGTGGTGACTGCCTAGTGAAGGCATAAATAAGTTGTAATAGTTTAATTCTTATACGGTACGGTGAGGTAATTGCGAAATAATATTGAATGTGAGCTACAGAAATGTCAACAGTGATCATTTATTTCAACCTACTTTTATATGGGATTTTGAACTTTAGGCACTTCGTCACTATTAATGCAGAGAGGATGAAAATAATGGCTTTTGTGTGCTTGTTTTTGTTCACAGTGCTTGTTTTGAAAAATGATTTGAAACAAATATTTGGATATCAAATGCAAATATTTGGTTTGACAGTTTTACTGTTTTGATTTGCTTGAAGTTCTCGGGTCCCTGATTTGATTTGGTCCATTTTTAAAACGATTTGATTTGAGTCAAAATTTTTTGATTTGCCCCCATCTCTGAGTAGGGTGAAAGTTGTGTAGAACACTTGGCTGAGTACAGAAGAGTTGAGGATAGGCAGATCTGAGTATAGGATAGTAGATAGTAGCTAGATAGAAGACCAGTACCCACAGCCATAGTCTGTCTGTCTTGTCAAGACAGGCTACCACAGCCACTACTCTAGTTGTCACTAGTTAGACAACAACTTTTCTACATGTATTTCCTATCATCATGACATTCATCATAAAGAATAAAATTACTGACGCCTTTAGTGATAACGGGCAGTCAAAGGCAGTGCTGTAATTTATAAATGAAAAGGCAAAAATGGAATGTGATGCGCTGCAGCATTGCCAAGAGATTCAGTGTCAGTACATACATATGCAATTAATCCACACACAACCAATGCTGCAAATCCCATGTTTGACTGATTTGAGCATAGCCCTAGATTTAAATAAATGAAGATATTTGTTGCGGGGTTTGTAAAATACTTTAAGGCTACGAAATTGAATTCAGTTTGGGGAATACAACTCCAATTTACAGCTAGGGAGATAACTTCAGCTAAATTAGGATACTTTCTCAGACGGAGAATAGGAGGAGTTTGATAGTGGGCGCCACTAACTCCATCCGTTTTGGAGTCTGAGCACAGACTAGGTTGATGTAGAGGTGTATGTAAATGGCAGTAGGGTGAGGTTAAGATGTTTACTTGCACCAGAGATTGTTTGCAGCTGCAGTCTAATAATGGGAATAGATAGTATACGCAAACTAGATGGTGTGACAATTAGTTCATCCAACAGTGTTCAGTTTGGCTGTTCACAGAGGTCGGTAGTTGCAGCAGGCACAGAGGAGCCATAAGATAGCAACATGTGTGTTGAAGATTCTGATTTCATAGCGAACTTTGATGGTACTAAATGGACAGTTCAATGGAAATGGAAAGCTGGAGAACCGGTTTTGAGATATCAGTGTGGAGAGTATAGAATAAGAAATGGATGTCATCAGAAATATGACATGGAAATTAAGCAACGGATTAGTGACAGATGGCTAGAACCACATGATGAGAAGCTACATGGGGAGGTAAGTGCAGTGTTTCCAGTTATGGCTGTTTTACAAACAAACAACGCCAGAAAGATTAGGCCTGTTATTAGTGATGGATACGGGTACTCGTTCGCCTCGAACCACGGGTTGTCCCCTCTCGAATCCGGGGCGAATCCGAATCGAATCCAACATGTTTGAATCCTAACGAATCCATAAATTGTTCGGCCTTTCATCGCCTATTACAGCAAGACGCTGTCCCCGGCGGAAAGAAATTACTGTGTGACTAGGAAGGCGCTATTGGCAGTGATCAAGGCCGTAAAACACTTCAGGCCCTACCTGTACGGACGAGAATTTACCCTACGTACCGACCACGCCTCCCTACGCTGGCTATGCAGGAGGAAAGAGCCTTCCAACCAAATAGCCAGGTGTCTAGAAACACTAGCGGAATTCCGTTACAAGTTAGAGCACAGAGCTGGAATCCGACACGGCAATGCCGACGGACTTAGCCGGAGAGGACCCTGTGTGGACTGCCGACAATGCAGCACCATTGAGCAACGGGACGGGGGACCCTCACACGCAGAGTTAGCCCGGCCAGAAGAGCCAGAACACACCCCCCAAGAGCAGGTCAACCTCACGGTGACCCGTCCGGAACCCAGTATGACCACCCTCGCTCAGGAGCAGAGAGAAGGGACAGGACCTGTGGCAAGAATCTACGCTGAAGTCAGACAACCAGGTCTCCTTACAAAGCAGGAGATAGCAGAAAGGGGACCAGAACTGCGGACCCTTTGCGAACGGAAGGGAGCCATGCAGATACGTCCAGACGGAGTACTGACGATGTTGCTCCACCACCCCTCCAGACCCAAACAGTGCATCGTACGCCCCACCAACCGGAGGACCCAGGTCATCTGGGACACACACAGACTGGCGCACGCAGGCGTGAACCGTACTCGACAGAGGATTCTGCTCGATTGGTACTGGCCAGGTATTTCTATACTAGTGAGAAGACTGATTCGAGAATGTGAGGTCTGTCAGGTAGCTAAAAGCGGTCGAAGGACGGAAAACCCCCACCGACAGCAAATGTACGCAGGTCGGCCGTTCCAGAAACTCGCCGTGGATCTGGTGGGACCCCTTCCCCTGACAAAAAGAAAAAACAGATGGGCGCTAGTGCTGACGGATCACTTTACCAGATGGCAGGACGCCATCGCGCTGCCAGATGCAACCGCACCCACAGTGGCCACCGCTTTGGACGAACGGGTCTTCGCATACTGGGGGCTCCCAGAACAACTTCACACTGACCAAGGTGCCCAGTTCGAATCAATCCTGTTGGAAGAACTGTGTAGCCTATGGGGAATAAGAAAGACCAGGACAACCCCCTACAACCCTCAGGGAAACGGAGTCGTCGAGCGACAGAATCGCACCCTGGGAGACGCGCTACGCGCGCTGATCTTATCAAAGGGACAAGACGAGTGGGATGGGCTGCTGCCCCAAATCATGAGAGCATGCCGAGGAACGCCACACTCCGCGACAGGAGAGACCCCGAACATGTTGACACTCGGTCGGAAGGTACGTCTCCCCGACCAGTTAACCGGGACCCCCCCCCCCTCGCTGGACCCGCAGAACATAGCTGAATATACCGCAGAGGTCCAGGAGAACCTGCAGAGAGCCCATCAGTACCTCCGGGAGCGACAGCAAGAGGTACGCCAACAGGAGAGTGACGAGCAACCAGTATTTCAGGAGGGAGAACTGGTGGTCCTCGAAAACAAAAGGAGGGTCAAGGGGCCAACCCCAAGTTGCAACCACGATTCGTTGGCCCGCATAGAATCACAGAAGTCTTCCCCAATCATACGTATAAAATCGAGAGGAACGGACAATGGTCCATTCAAAATGGCCAGAGACTGCGCCAATACCGCACCTGCAGGAGCCAGTGGGCAGGGCCCCACCATGTAAGGAACCTGCACTACGGCCTAACATGAAGGGAGCCAGAAGGGGGAGGCCACCAAAAACCCACCATCAGAACCAAGACCTTACGGAGCCGATTCCACCATTGCCCCTACCGACACCACCTAGACCAGAGGAAAGGGTAGAAGAGTATCTTCCCCCCCCCCTGACACCCCCCAGGGAGGAAGAGAGAGTAGAGCGACAAACTACACCAATACCCCTCCCCGAGGTGCAGACACACGTCGAGGAAAGAGAGGCAGAGAGAACCCCGAAACAATTCCAGAGGAGGGAGAGGGGAACCCCCCAACCATAGAGACAGACCCACCAAGACAACCAAGCGGTTCACTTAATGAAGCAGAGTGGCCGGCCCTAGCTAGCCGACCAGGACAACCATTTCCTCTAAGTCGGCCACAGAGAGAGAGGAATATGCCAAAGAGACTAGAGGATTACTATTGCTACAAAATGGCAGAACAAGGCGTCAGAGAGAGTACCAGCGCCCTAGGGACAGCAGAAGCCCCAACCCATGCCAACCCCTCCGAAAAAACAGCAGAGAAAGAAGAAAATTCGGAAAGAAACGGCTGGATAGAAGTAAAAAGACGAAAAACCAAAATAAAACAGAGAACTAGGAGTCATTCCCCCGCCAAAAGCGAAAAGACAACTTCCACACAAGAAAATACTCGCCCATGTGACAACAACGGCGCCACCCACATACGTCACAACAACACTACCACGTGGGAGAATGAAAACGAGAGCGAGGGCGGCAAAGATGATAAAGAAAGAGGGAGAGCTCGAAAACAATCAGTTACTAAACTACCACGAGCTAGCTCACTACATCACAACGACCTCACACTTCTCACTCAACTGCTTCAAACAATGGCTCGGACTGTCGGAAAAGAACCAGAATTAGCTGACAAGATCGACATCACAACACTAGCAGCAAGTGACAAACTCCCTCGTGTATCCATACAATCTCTAACGAATGCACTGGACTACAGATGAAGCAACTGTCGGTAAGAATACCCCATAAGGAGGCTCCAACACTAGTAAGGATACAGAACATCTCCATTGCAACCTGCTACAAAGATGAGAGAAATATTTCTCACAGGAGATACACTACGCGCAATCAAAGCAGCAGCAGAAAAAGTCGTAGAAGGGGACCAGTGGAGATGCAACCTGTGCGAATTCCGACACGTAAGAAAAAGGGTCATCTATCACATTAGGCAACACTTTACCTTTTTCTATTGTGCTTGTGGTAAACGCAGCCCATCTAAAGATGCCATCATGAAGCATATAAGAAGTCAAGACGGAGCCACCGCACATGGCGGAGCCAACAAGTCCCTCTACGAGGTCGACAAAGAAACCTATGCAGAATTTTGCCAATACCTTGGCTGGAAGAATCCGCCAACCTTCGGCACACCAACTCCTATCCAGGAGAACCGATCGCCGGCGGCCGAAAGGGTACCCATACAGAAGAGATTAGGAGAGCAGAAGGAGTCAACTCCCCCACGAAAGAAAAGAAGGATGACTCCAGAACAAACAAGTACCCCACCAAGAGAGAAAAAACCAAACAGGGAAAGAGGGACGAGTCCTGCACATACCAACACCTACTGGAGGACCGCACTAGAAGAAGAAAGCGAAAGAGAGAGGATAAGACGAAGGCGGGAACGCCTGAGTCAACTCGAGCAATATGAGAAGGACGTCAGCCGGTTAACAAGAGAAGCATACGAGTTACTGGGCAAGGCCGAAGACATCAAGGCAAAGATGCGTCGAGAATGTCAAGACTTGTAAACATTCACACGTCGTTGCCATCATATTATTGACGCAGTGTCGTCAATGAGACGGAGTACGTGAAGGATAGCAACGAAGTGTACAAACAATACCAATCCTACCATTTACTCTAACATTTACTCCAGCATTATTTCTACCATTTGTTCTAGCATATATTGTTCTATGTACAAACAGTAGGCGTGCACATTACTAGTCACGCCTACATCAGTTCAATGTAGAGGTAACACACCTACTTTTCAGCGTACTAGCCAACCATTATTAAGGGACGGCCTTTTTCCTTTGTTTGTCAATCATGTGTGCTCATTCCATTATGTAACACCTTGTATATATACCTGTGTAATGCTAACAATAAAGCAGAGTTAATCACCTACTCTCATGAGCTCTATTGTTCTCACAATAATTTCAACCTGCGCAACTATTCATACAAGTGCCTCTTATAATTCATTATAAATGCATCACAGTGAATGAATAGACAATCATACAAAAGGCTGACTAAGTAGCAATTAGTCAACCCAGCACATGCACTGCAGCAATCAGTAACTGTCGACCTGAAGCAGCTGTTCAAACACTCGACCCTGTCATCACAAGTACGACTGACAGTTCGGCCCACTCAGCGATGACCATTCGTCATTGACTGGTGGAATCCGCCGAACCCTCTGTCAGCGGCGGCTTATAGACAGCTGGGCAAGTAGACAATCTGTCGGAGGGCGTACAGGTGGCCAAGCATTGGCACACGTACTGAATTCCTGTACAATATTATATATATAGTTACAGTAGTTAGCTAGTGCAGAACTCATGCGAGCGTAGCGTATATAAGACAAAAGGATTTATATGTAAATTCGTCCCCCACGGTTTTTTTAATTTTTGAAATATTTCTGCGTGGCTAATTTTTTAATAACTTGGGACCAGAAAATGCTGGAAACAAAATTTAAAAATTTATGAAATGGACACACTAAACCGCACAGGTTTAGCCAATAATTGCATGGTCATCATAGCTGTGGACGTCAAAAATAACGGGTGGAAAGTACTTCAGAAATTTGCAATTTCCTATTGCGCCACGGGCCACTAAGACTGCAGTATATTGTACAGGAATTTGGGGGGTAGTGGTAGCTGTCACCTGTACAGCAGCCCACTTCCAGTGAGTGTGTAGTAGCAGTATTGCAATTGCTTCTAGCTAGCTTCAAGGTCGGCAGGCTACTCTGTTTGAACACGATTTGCAGTGGTGTAAGTCCGTAGACTGTACACAGTGAGGAGTTGTCTTAACTACCTTACTTTCCACTGAGTTCCTGCTCGGGCAGAATAGCTGCACTGGGTCGAACCAACAGGTTGAACAATCGTTCCAGTATCACACTCCCGAAGGTAGTGTGCAGTGTAAGTCCCTTGGACTGACCACTTTATACTGACTATTGTCCTTGCTGTTGGTCGACTTGTCCAAGTTGCCACTAATTAATTATTTGCTAAGTGCTTATGCTTGTCTTGTTTGCTTGCTTGTTTGTTCTTGTGCTTGCATCTAGTTACTTGTTCTTTATGTCTTTGCTGTGCAGAGAGAATCATGAAGAAGTGAGAGTGCCAGGTTAACTCTGATTTATTGTTGCACTTACACAAACATATATACACAATAGGCGGGTACAAATTGGCAGCAATAAATTGTAGCACAAAAGAACAGGCTCCGCCTTCTGGCCTGATTGGCCCATAACATAAAGAGGCAGGCAAAACGTTAACAATAAGGCTGTCTTTAGTTAAGCTTGACTGCACAGCAGCACATGGTTGGCAATACAAGATAAAATAATGAATAGGCAAAGTATACAATGTTAATTAAGAGTGAGTATATGGAATAGAATTCGGGAGTATGATACTGGATAATAGAGTTCGGTACTAGATTGTGTATACTGTCCAGGTCGACTGGAGTGTGCTGGCTACATTTCCCAACAATATGTCATTCAGATTCTCCGTTATTTTACCGACCCTGTGGTATACTATTTATCATGGAGCAATCACGTGATGTAGACAAAACAATTTATTTACTGGAGAGTCACATTCAAATAATTAAAAAAAATTATATAACGTACCATTAGCTAATTAGCGTGACGGATGGTCATGCGTCACTGATTTTGCATCACCGCAACAATACCATTGTCATCAATGCTTAATTACGGGGACCACAAACCATTGTTTTTTTTAAGCAAAAGTACTTTTTCTCAATTACTTTTCTGAGACAACCACTGGTGTGACACAAATAATTTTTGCACCATTGGATGGACAACATATTTTTGTAAATGCTGATGCTCTGAGTCTATTTGAGAAAAAATTGTCAAAATAAAAATTGCACTTGTGCTAGCTACAGTAGTAGCATAAATAAACAAGAAATAAATAAAAATAATTTACTCGTTACTTACTACTATTAATAATTATTATTATTTATTGCTGTCATCATTTTTTTTAAGATAATTTATTATAATAAATACTACTATTATTATTATTATATTATAATTGTCAGGATACAGAAATGACAGCAGTAATACAAATGTAATTATGCTTATGAAACACCAACAAAGGTACGAATGTAATTATGCTTGTGAAACACCAACAACAGTACAAATGTAATTATGCTCGTGAAACACCAACAAAAAGTCAAGATGTGCAGGCAAACAAGATGTTCAGGCAAATTGAGACCAAAATCAAACAAAGAAAAATATTAACTTGTTTGGGCGTGCTTCCATACATACATTCAACATCTCTCAGCAGAAAATAAATTCATTGGAATCCTAACAAAAATGATAAATGGTAAATGTAATACATCTGCCAAAGCTATACATCAGTGAAACAACACAGGTATTAAAAATAAATGAGTCATGCTAGATGGACTGGAAATGTCACAAGGCTCAGAAAGGTGGAGACTAGATTATGAATTGATAATTTATAGAGCATTAAAAGGTTGTCTGACCCGTCTTTAACCATTGATAAATCTGACCCACCCGCACAAATGAAATGACCATGTTGTGAATGTATATTCTAATCTTGTATTCTATTGCAGACAGTGGGTAAGGTATGAATATGCCAATCCACCCTTGATTCCATGAAACAGTCCACCCATTTATAAATGAGCATTTCATGCAAATACAGTGTACACCCTTTTGAAAGCTGCAAATAAAATGCTATTAACCGCTTATGCTTTAAACATCTGAATTTAACCATTGAGATGTTTGTGATATGTCTGTTTCATTGATCTGTTATTTTGTATTCCAATCTATACAAAAAATGATAACAACCAGGGATACAAACCCAATGCAAAGATTTTTATGGCTACTGACAGAACTGAATGTATATACTGACCAAAGTCCACCTAATTATTGATGCAAGTGTCAAATGCCAATGTTACCATAAAATCTTAGTGTATAGGAATCCAATTAAAATAAATGAATAATCACACCACACAAACGGGCGTGAGAGTTTTATGATTTGAGGTGCAGCAAAAAAATTATTAAATTACAAAATGTAAATTTTTACAAACATTTCAGCAGCGAACTAATAATAAAGATAACAGTGATTGGCTGTGAGACTGAGGCCTTGCTCAACGATTGGTGAATGTACATGTGGAAACAAAAAAATGTAAAATTTTATCCAGCAGTACTGATATAGATTTCATAGAGAGAAGACGCAGGCCCGCAGTCTCACACAATTCAGTATTCAAACTAAATTTTTAACACTTTGTGGCAATATTTCTGTGGCATCAATTAATTCTCACCGTCAGTATTTATCACGGTTAGAGCACCCAACCTAGGACTTCAGGTTGCTGTGATTTACAAACAGTTCTGTCAGCTATCAACCTCAATATTCCAGATTCTACTCGCTATCTGTGGTTGTAGATAAACAGCTTCGGCTTTCTGCAACAGACAGACATCCATACATATTAACCTATCCCAATCTTGGACGAAATCATCCCAATCTTGGAAGAACAAACTACTACAAGCTGACCAAACACCCAAAGAAGATTCACAAGCCCACAACAACAAAAGTTCACAGACGTCAATTTCTACAGAAAACTAAAGCCCACACCTAAACTTCAAAATCAACAAACAAATTTCCCGCGGAAGGTATTGCAACAAACATTATCCTACACTAACATTATATCAACAACTTTATTGCCGTCGACAGCAACAGTACACAGTTCCATCAGCACCCCACCAGTCACCTGAGACCTTGGACTTGATCACTCCCTCGACTCTAACCTCTGGAGCTTTTGGACTATTTTACTCTGTAAGACTGTTCCTTATTACCATAACTAACTTGCTCTCTAATATTTAGCAGAAATTTTGTGTCACATAAAAACATTGCTGGTTTCAAACTTCAATAATTCCAAATTTTAATGGTTTCAAATTTCAACAATTCTAAATTCTACTAGTTTCAAACTTCAACAACAAGTCCATATTTTAACAGTTTCAATTTTTAACAATTCTAAATTCTGTACAATTTCAACAACAACAAAAATTTTAAATATCTCAATTAATATTATTCACATCTTGTAAATCTAAAGACTTAGAAGTTCTTTAAATCTCAGCCAATATCTTGTGAAAAGATTTTATAACTACTTTAGAACTTTAATTATAACAACATTCCTGTAATTGACTCTTCATTAAATAGTTTTATTTTCTTTGTTAACAGTTTTCTGTGGAGTTATCCCTTCATAGATCAGATAACTCCAACTATTATTATTACCCAGAATCCAATTGCTTTTCAAATTTTCTGCATTTGTGTTTAACTGTTTATACAATATTATATTTTACTCTGCTCTGAATAGCATTGTCTTATCTAAGCTTTGTCCCTGCTTTGCTACCTATTAACCACTTTGCTTTTTATAAATAGATTATACCCATTTTTATTCAAGATCCATGAATAGTGAATGTTTATAATCACCAACTTTCATTTCTCAATATTCCATTCTAAATAGAAGTAAATTGTTATCTTACCACGGCAGGGAGAACCATAAGTCAGCAACAGTTTTCTCCTTGCAGTCCAGAGTGCTAACCAAATTTACACCATTACACATAGAACTAAAACAGAACCAAACATAAAAAAATAGAACCAAAGAGAGTAGATAATTCCAAATATCACTTTTGATAATCCAGTTTCTTACAACAATTTCAATTTCCATTCTAGCCAAACAATAAATAAACTACATCCGCTTATTATCATATTACCATATCATACCATTATAATATCAATTACATCATTTTTATAAAATTCCTGTTGCTGACGAAGATTTTCTAAATCTTTGTAATTGCTAATTATAACAATAACCAAATAAACAATTTCATTTTTTAAAAATTCCTGTTGCTGACATAATTAACAAATAATAAATAAATATATTATATATAATAATAGACATATATATATACTTAGTATCTAGCTCCTCGATTTTTTCTAGTTGAGCACCATGTTACTTGCTTCAGTCTTCACTGGTTTTTTCATCTCTCGGGCAACTATATTAAATATATATATATATTAATTATTATTATTGTGCAGGAATTTCGGGGTAGTGGTAGCTGTCACCTGTACAGCGGCCCACTTCCAGTGTGTGCGTAATAGCAGTAATGCAAGTGCTCTTCAGCTAGCCCCAAGGTCGGCAGACTAATCTGTTTGAATAAGATTTGCAGCGTTGTAAGTCCGCAGACTGTCCACAGTAAGGAGTTATCTTAACTACCTTACTTTCCACTGAGTTCTTATTCGGGCAGAATAGCTACACTGGGTCGAATCGACAGGTTGAACAATCGTTCCAGTATCACACTCCCGAAGGTGGTGTGCAGTGTAAGTCTTGTAGACTGACCACTTTCTACTGTCTATTGTTCTTGCTATCGATCGACTTGTCCAAGTTGCTGCCAATTAATTGTTTGCTAAGTGCTTGTGCTTTGCTTGCTTGTGTGCTTATTCTTGTGCATGCATCTAGTAGCTTGTTCTTTATGTCTTGTGTAGAGAGAATCATGAAGAAGTGAGAGTGCCAGGTTAACTCTGATTTATTCTCTTACTTACAATAGTTTAAATATACAAAAGGCGGGTACAATGTTAGGCAGCAATAAAGTGTAACAAAAGAAAGGCTCCGCCTGCTGGCCTAATTGGCCCATACGCAACAGGAGGCGGTATAAAAGGTTGAAAGGTTAATTAGGGGCTGACTTTAGATAAGCTTGATTGCACACAGTAGCACATGGTAAAATAGTAATGTAAACAAGGTGATTATAATAGCTGAATATAAAATAAGGAATACAAATAGGAGTGAATGTAATGCACATAGAATTCGGGATTATATATATAAGTAGATAATGGTAGAGTTCGGTGCTAGATTGTTTCTGCTGTCCAGGTCGACTGGAGTGTGCTGACTACATTTCCCAACATTATTACTAATAAATAATAATAATAATAATTAATTAATTATTTATTTGATGGTTTCTAAACTATTTATTTAGTCTATGCCCCTGTGCCCGACGCCTCTATGCCCGACGTTGTGCCCCACCAGCCATGCCCTTACTTATATATAATAATTATAGAATAACAATAATTATTATTATTATTATCATCATTATGATGATTATTATCAATTATTATTATTAATTAATTATTATTATTTTTATTTATTATTATTAATCATTATTTATATTTATTAATTATTATTATCAAATTATTATCATGAAATCACATCAAAACTTCTATTGCTCCTCAATAATTATTGATTACCTTAAAAATATACATAATAACACCGAGTTTTTAGAAAAATTTGTCATCATTATTATTTATATGTCAATTATTGGTATGAAAAACGCGCGAGACAGTTGTCTATAATAAAAATTGATTCACTGTAAACATTTTTTGTGTAAAGCAATTTCATTGGTCGAATGCACAGCCGCACTAAACTGTTTTGTAGATTGGGTAGCAATTACTTTACAAACGGCGCACAATGATAATCACGAGCGCCGTTTGTAAAAATATTATATATATGGTGTAAAGCGATTCTGAGTGTGTTTTCGCATTACTATTTGAACACTGTGCTCGTGCATAATGAAGGTACGATAGTTTGTTTTGAAGGTACGATCGTTCAGAATGAATGTAATATCTTCAAGAGCAAGCAAATCCAAGACTTTGCATGCTCTATCATCTGGAATGAATATGATAAAATAAAATATTTTGAAGGTACTAAAGAATAGAATGAATGTACTAGAGTGTATATTGAATGTACTAAAGGGCAGAATGAACGTGCTAGAATGTGTTTTGAATATACAAAAAAGCGGAATGAATATGCTAGAATGTATAATGAATGTACTAAAGAGTATAATGAATATGCTAGAGTGCATTTTGAATGTACTATAAAGCGGAATGAATATACTAAAGTGTATAATGAAGCACATAGTGCAAAATGAACACCATAAAGTCAATAATGAATGTGGGAAATTGAAACAAATTTTGGAATTTTTTTACAAACGGCACTCCATATGCTTCAGCCGTGCCACATAGCCATAAAGTTGCTGCAAGTTGATGCTTAAAGCCGGCAATGCATGGTAGATGTATCTTAGCTTGCAACAGTTTTGTGTCTGTACTAAAGATCTGCAAATTTTCTGACACAAGTAGCATAATCCAACTTGAAAAGATAACACCTCTTGTAAACACGTCTTTTCTCTTAATTTTGCACACATTTCACTAAAGAAACTTTTCTAGCAGAAAAAAACTGTGAAAATCTCTGTTTGAGCTTCAATACTTGAGGTCTGGCAGAAAGCTGTATTGTTCTCATTTGGTTAGTTAGTGCAGTCATTAACCTGGAATGTTCATGTTTATCGTTACTTTGTTTCTGGAACTGGGTAGTTATTCGGAGATTTGCAAAAGATTAAAAAGCTAGCCCTAATGAAACAATTCGCATGTCCCTATGTAAGATTTTTTAGGTAATTGATGTATATAGTGATAAGTCTGACAACAAGAAAACTATTGCGGAATCGCCGTCATTTACAAGTTTGCATCTAACATATTCAGTGAGAAGTGTTTCTTACATTCTCGGAGAAAATTGACGAAAAGTTAGCTCTAGCTTTCAGCACTCATGGAAGTTTTCAGTACTCATGGCTCATGTTGATCAAACTGTTAAAAATAATAAAACTACAAGCCGAAAGTAATCATTTGCTTTTGTAAAAACACAGGTAATGAATATTTAACAAGTAAGCCAAAATAAGAAAGAAACCGATTGCATATGACTGTTTGTTGCAACTGCCGAGAAAACAACTGTAGTACTTCAACAAAAAACTCAATTGCTACTGTTCAGTGTTTAACATAGAGCTTTAATACTCGGTATTGGATGATGGATGATATAGCAAGAGTACCCTTGTGCTGACATACCATCACCAAGCACCAGAAAACAAAACAAAGTTTTCTACCTGTGTCATTCCTTTGAGCTTTTTTATAGCAAGAATGTGTTTGTTGGAACAAATATGCTCTGGTGGTTGCCCCCACTGCCCTTCACATCTCAATGCTCAACATTTCGTAATAGATAATGCTTGTTGCCAATCAAGGTTACCAGACTGTCAACAGTTGGCAAGGTACTAAACAGTAGCTCAAATGGTGCAGATATATAGATGGCTTCCCCTGGCGGAGCTTTTTTGCTGCTCTTTGGTCTGAACTGAAAAAAGAGGTTGTTGGAAAAAAACATGAGTGGTTATTAAAACATTATGACTGTGATTGTAACTGTTTCGGATGTCGGAGTTTGCTCAAATAATATATAAGAGGCAGTTATGAAACAGTTTGCAAAGTCAGTAACTTAGTGGAGTGAGAACTGATAGGGAGGCCAAGGGTATACTGGGGCAGTATAGAAACAGTACTTAGTGACTAGAGGGTGGTTAATGAAGCAGTTGAAGCAGTATAATTGATACAATAAAATCAAGAGAGCATTAATCATTGTTCTTGATTGTTTCTTTGAAATAAAATTTGTGGATATGCATCCATCAGTTTCAATAATTGTGTATTCATTACTCCCAACCAAAACAGAATATTAAAAGTTAACTTACTAATGAATGTAAAATAACCTGAAAAATAATGCTTTGATCTAAGCTTTTTTTCGTGGCTAAAAAAATATTTGTTGAGCTATTGTTTATCTATTCCAGAAACAATATAGCAGACTGCATAAAAGGCAAATATGAAATCCGTAAAACTGTTAGTCCATGCCACAGAAACCAGAAAGACAGTAGTCATAAAAACGACCAACGTATTTGTAAATTACATCATAATTATTATTCATGCTGCATCTCATGATCAGAATCGATCTGGTTAAATGTTTGCAGTTCTCGTTGAGTACACCATACACACTGCCAGTCACAACTTCACCAATTACATCTGGAATGGCAGCTTCGGTCCAGTAAGGATATCGTGTGCCACAGCTTTTGTACTCTGGGCAGTAATCAAGCATCTTTTGTCCTGTAACATTTTAAAATAATTTTGCAAACAGTTTAGTGATGGAAAAATTCAAATAAAAAAGGCATAGTCGCAAAAAAATCAAACTAAAATTAACTTTTATTGTCATTTGAGTTTTAAGTTTTCAAATTTCACAAAAGTAACAAAAAAGAGATGTAGGCAAATACTGTTACTGAAAAAAATATTTAGTGCAGTATTAAATTGTGATCACCTTGTTGAATCCCCCTCAATGTACATTAAAGCTGATCAAAGTTTTAAACAATCTCTCAGCCTTTTATAAGCCTTGCTATCTGGACCCGATACATTTTAGTCTAAAAAGCTTGCTTTTGTGGCACTCATAGACCAAAGATTAAATTTTACAAGTTATGCGATGCTCAAATGGCTTTTGAAGTTTTGATATATAAATTTGTTTTTCAGCGGAAGATGCTATAAAAAACTTATAAAAGATGTGTTACCTTTAATTTTTTTTTAATGCACATGCATGTTGTTAGTCGTGAAACACATTTTAGATGGATGCTTGTTTCCTAATCAGTCAAAAAAAATTGATAATTCTATTCTACAAGAAACTCCATCTTTTGGAAAGGCTGCATTAGAGAAAAACACGCAACCTGAGGAACTCTTCAAATAGTGGGGAATACCCAATTAATTATGGAGATTTTAGGATTTTGTCCATTGTTTTATATAAGCCGGCGATCATAATTTTTTGGGTTTCCCCAGTAACAAATGATTTGCTCTGGTTGCACCTTTTCTCGATTGATTGGAGCTTGAACTCAAAAATAAAACAATGACATTCACAGAAGCTGTTTCTATATGCTTATGTGGTTGCCTACTTTACCCAAAGTTTGTCAGAACAATAAAGTGTTACCACCTGCAGCTGTCACTTGCGAAATTGAAAGCAGATCCTGTAGACCCTAGTATAGCTATAAATTTTCTATGTTCAGTTTTAAATATAGGTCTTTCTCTTTGTAATGAGTTACTATTTAGCTCGGCATGTTGATCAGAAAACTGGTTATGGTGAGTCAAATGTAAGCTATTCAGAAATTCTCAGGGAAAGTTTTTGGGTCATTTCAGCTGCTTTGATGATGTAGATTATTGATAGCTGTCTTCCCTAGCACTTGATTTTTCTTTGGGAAAAAAATTATAAAGGTGGTCGATTAAGCGGCTGAAACTAGTTATTGCAATAAAATAACGCCTAATTGATTTGCTTAATTAGAAAAAGAATTTATTTCGTTATTCATTGAGTTCATTTATCATCTACTGCATATTGTAAAGGACTTTGTCACACCTTCACCGAACAGCTACTAGAGAAGTGTACCGAGACAGCAATGTAATGATAATTGCTATAGAGCGCTACTGATTTAGTAGTGATGGCTCTCTTTACTAACTATCTGTGTATCAAGATAGTTCCGGGTTCTGCCGTGTGCACATATACTAACAATATTAGGCAAACTGCCAAACTAAACACACCGGGTTATAGCTATGAATACTTTATTAGCTCAAGATACAAAAGCTTACTCAGAGATGTTCTCTCAGCAAGCGCACAATCAACTCTGCCCACTGGGCCACATGTCACTACATTTATGCAATATGATATGTACATAAAGTGGTTGAAAATACTGAAACGTGATTGGTACCAAAAACATCAGGCCATACAAGCATAAATACAAACAAGCAGGCGCAATAACAACATATATTTAGCAATAAGGGCATGGGGTAATGCTCCAGCTTGCTACATAAACACAATATTGATAGTGCAAAAGCGTCTGATCCGTATAATTTGTCACAAAAAGCCTAACACCCACACTTCTCCTTTGTTCAAAAAGACAAAAGTTTTACCCATCTCTCTGTTATACAAACACCGGCTAGGTTTGCTTGCTTATAAACACTATAGCTTAATATCATCGCCAGCCCACTCTCATAATACCCGACACTCTCAATATTCTTTGCCGTACCCAGTCTCCTCTTCTGCCTGTGGCCGGAGGCAGGTCACCTACCAATCTGCTGATGTATGGAACTCGCTGCCTGTGGGGCTGCGGGTGATGGCTTCAACATCAAGATTTAAAGCGGCCTTAAGGGAACACCTGCTTGATTCCATGTAGTGGCTTTTTGCATCTGTACATTGTTTTCTAGCTGTCAACTGGGTCCAGCGCCTCGATTAGCTATGCTACTGCGCACACGGACCCTCATCACTGCTCAATTTTTTTCTCACTGTTTAGCAATAATTCATGATGAAAATAAAACAAACAAACAAACAAACAAATAACAAGGAGTCCAAATGCGCACAGTTAACTCATCCAGTGTGGCGGGAATTCCTAGCTTGAGGTCTTAGAGCGTCTTCTTAGGCAGCCATTGCGGTAAGGTACGCATATGCATCTGTGCTGGTTCAGCTGAGGGCAGTCATGCGTAGCTAGTATCACACACTAACTAACTTGCTAGGCGTACGTACGCATTACATTGACTAGTAATTCATGCGTACTAGGCCAGTAATGCTAATCAAAGGAGTGGCCACCTATGTGAAAATCCATTACGATATGATATCACTATGAAATACTTTTGTATTTCAATCAATTTTGGCAATACATGCAATAACTGCCTTATCAACTTTTTTGAAATAGTCAGGGATCACAACATGTAGGTAAAAAACTGATGACTCTGAGTTTAAATCGGAATTGGACCTTGCACTAAAATAGACAACCTGGTTATTCCCGAGGAGTGCTATTATTCTGGTTTGCATACAATATGCGGTACAGTATTTGCATGCCGGTAGAGCACCCGCTGGCAACCCAGAGAACCCAGCAATAGACAGATTGACAGAAACATTGCAAGCCATCATGAGGCCCAACCAAGGCAATGCACCAGCTACTTTCAAAGCTCCTACATTTGATGGAGATGTCGAATATCTTATTACCAGACTCATATAAGTAGCGGTGATTAATGAATGGCCTGAAAATATGGCCAAAGAATACGGTCATGTTACATTTGAGAGATGCACTACAGGGAAGATGAAAAAGAAGAGAAAACGGACACCCCCATTGAGGAAATATTACCACTTACCGCCCTTGAACAACCAAAACTACCTAAAGGTCAGTCGCCTGCCCCCAGCTCAGTGACAGTAGTAATATAAGAGCAGATTTCTGATCTCTGTTATGGTGTCCAAGGACGAGAAGGTTCTCCTGACTCATGCTTTCGACTAATGAGCATTGGGGAGTTTTTAGGAATCCTTCGGATTTTGCAAAGACTTTCTCTGCTCAACATTGCATTTTTGAAAACTGGCGGAATATCAGAAAATTAATCTTTTAGTTTCTCAGGGACTTTGATGTCACATTTGGCAAATCCAAAAAAATATTCTGATTGAACTCTCTCCACCACTTCTTTTTGATTTAGTTTCTTTTCAAATGGCGTGGGACAGAAAGGTTTCTAACATGTGTTGAAAAACTTTGGTAGAGTTGTATGAGTTCTTATACTAGTCAACTACTCACACTCCCAAATCGAGATGATGGTGTAACCTAGAGTTGGGAGATACTCTTCAATTTCCAATGTATATCTATGCGCCAATAGTCAATGACTTTTATGATAATTTGACAAATTGCAATAACTATCACTGATACAAACCAGTTCCATTAGATGAAGTCTAACCGATCAAGGCTACTAGATAATGACTGGCAAATAGTGGCGCATATTTCAAAGGGAATCATGTTGTAAAGCATTTCGCCGTTTCTTTCACCGAAAACTGCCGGAGAAATCCCAGGCTCCTTGACCATCACTAGTCCAGAGAGCGCCGCTGTAGCAGGTTCTGTCGTACACAAGAGAACACAAAACAGCTTGGTCAGGCAACTTGCCTAACTAACAGTAACGGATATAAGTTTAAATCTCTTTATTACAACACAATATCCATTAGCACAAACAAAATCACAGTACGAATGCATAAATACAACTGAATTCTGGGCTAATGTCAAAAAATATATGGAGTAAATATCAAATGATGGCGGTTGAAATCACAGTACTCTGATCGGCTAAAATAATCACTCCATACAGCCAAAACAGTAAGCTGATGCACTATGACAAAACAAGTGAATAAGCTGATGCATTATGGGATAGTCAACAGCAAGCTGGTGCATTACAGCAATTGCTAAAACATTCGAATGTTAGTAATTCGGTAGTAGGAGGGGAATTCCCAGGCAATATTTACGTCATTGCAGCCCGCTTGCTGCAGATAGTAGCGTTATCAGCAGCATTTGATTGGGCAAACCTGCTAGCCCATTCAGATGACTCATTTTGTGTGCAATCAAAACTTGTACTTGATTGAATTGAGTCTCACAGAAGCAAGTATCATTTGCATGCATCAGATCGGAGCCGCGGCTACGCAATGTAAAATCCACTACAACACGTAGGTTCCTGATGATGTTTTTACTGTAAAAATAACTTTGACCCCTCAACCCACAAGTTTATTCCATCTTCCCTGGTAACAGGTGAGATGCCCATAGTTTCCTGGGATATATTTAGATTGGCTTCTACTGTCTCAGTGGCAGCCATATTTAGTCACAGAGACGGGATACCACCCATAATCTTTCAGGGTGCTACTCAATGTCGCGGTAGCTACCCAGAGTTGGGGTAGAAATAATTTTTCAGTAATCAGCAAAAGGCAACATTAACATTGACTGTCACTGAAGGTATATGAAAGTTTGAATTAGGTTTAGAGGGAAACCTTCATCAAATTCCACCATAATAGGCCAGCTATGAAGTCGTTTTTTGGGGGTAATTCAGGTTAGTTTTTTAATAAAATAATTACAAATATAACTAGTTTACCTGCATTTCCTTTGAAACGAAACCATTTCAAATCTTCATGAAGGTCACAAGAATAACCATGGTAAGTTGAGCGATGGCCACCCGGCTTCATATTACTCCCATTATAATCTTTTCTCCAGCCATCAGTCAGGTTTGTTGCACTTTGACAGTAAGCCATGAATGACGAACCAACATTTGTGTGGTTTCTTTCCCATGTCATTGCAGTTGTTGTGTTGCCTATGACATGGCTGTTCAGTTCTGTGTAATCACTGGTGGGTGTGCCGTTAACCTCTTTGAAGCTGTGTGGTGAAACCGTTGATGTGGATGAAATGATGGTCTCATCAAGCTTAGTAGAAGTAAAGATCATTGGTAGTGAGTTGCTAGCAGCGCCATCTATCAAAATTTTGTGATGAAAATTTCTGAGGATACTATACAATAATGCATTTAGAAACTAGTAATTATAGCTGAAGGCAGAGAAATACATTACCGCAACATAAATGTAAGTATCTACTTACTGAGGTATCCAAGAAAATAGAAACCAGTGAAGAGTAGAAGCAGAAGAATACACAGTATTACATACTTTATTCTTGAAATGGCTTGTCCTGTAAAAGTTTTTGAGCATTTCAGTTGTGAAATACTAAATTTTATTTCAGCTCGTCTCATTGAAACAAAAACGCTCTAACATGATAACGGTAACATCTTTTTAGAAGTTAACCTGAGTAGTTTTTCAAAAGCCAAGTTCCTTGTCAGCGTATAGCCAAATTTCAGTTGAACAAAAACTTCATTAATGCCATAAATTTTAGAGTTTTCTACCTGTATCAATTGTCAATAGAAGAAAAAAAAACACCATTTAGCAATGATAGCCTTACTTTCAAAGTTGAATATAACACGTTCTCAATAGGGTTGTTGCTAATGCCCACATAGAAATGAATGTCTGAATTTTGTTCTCTTTGATGGCTTGGCATCTTTTTAAATCTTCTTATGGTACTAAGAAAAGATATCACTGAGCTTTTGTATTTCCAATTTAGTTTAAACCTGGCTCTTGAATGTGACTATATATTGATATAAAACTATAATGAGTAATCTTGTATAACAATTAGTTAATCTAGGTATAGCAGGGACACCAGCTTTACTTTCAAACTTACATGTATGCGCGTCATTCTGACCCAAGTCATTGCTGCTCACACATGAGTCTGAGAAATCTGATATGATGAAAACAAAATGTTAATGAGATGGAACTCGATGAATGAAAGTGATGTAGCGCCGATTTGTTGGTTACGGATTGAACATATTATATTGATAGAGCAGCATAGCTAATCACCGTTGAATTTTTATGGGACTGGCAAGTTACTAAAGGAGCGCTGAGGGAAGCAAGCCTATAATATTCTAGTAAGCAGCTGGAAAGTAGAGGCTTTAAACCAAGTGCTCTGGGTTAAACCATAAAACCAATGTCTTGATTTTAAATAGTTTTTAAAAAGCAAACTTACATTTTGTTCCACAGTTGGCCTCACTCAACAAAATTTAAAGGTTTAAGGTTGAAGTTTATTCATACCTTGAATATGGTAAAAAGAATGTGTGTCCGAAAAACAAAACGTTGCAACTTTAAATGCAGCATAAATTTTAGAAATTCTGGAAATTCTAGAAACTTATAATTGCAATTGTTTGAAGTTGATGTCATGTGAGTATTAAACCGTTGCCACCATCCAGTTTCATCACCATAACAAGTTTTTCCAAGTCACAGCTCAGGCTAACAAAACCGATTGCAACTCACGTAACGGGTCCAAGACTTTAACAGAAGGTGACTGAGCTCTGCGGATCATCCAAACGTTTGCCGTTAACCCCTCATATACATGCATACTTCTGGATCTGTTTGTTGTCTCGTATCCATCACTGCAGTTTGTTCTGATTTGTGTCGCATCCACTCCAGGCTATTAAAAGTTTATTGTGTTATCTGATATCTGTCATTGTGTTATCCAATATCTGTCATTCACCAACTTGTAACTTGATTTATTATTCAATCTTTATCAGAAAAACAATAAAAAAAATCTATTTCCAAGATTTGCAAAAAGGATGGTAAAATATCAAACATGTATTACCATTTACATATTCAATCATTTCTACCTCCTATAATGTAGAGTTTTCAAAATGTTGTACAACTGGAAGTAATACAGCATAATCCAAAGCCTTATCTAAAAGTTCCATGCTTAGATTGATTGAATTACACAGAAACACTGTCTTTTCACAAACTATAAGTAAAGTAGAATGTGCAACTTTAGTGAAAACTAATTTTGATATGCTCTTACACAAAACCAAGCCAAAAACCAGACAAAAGCAGTTGAGTTGCTTACTACAACTTACTTGCAAATATTCGCTGATGGTAATCTCGCAGTCTCTTGGTAAATCATTCAGACTAGGATAGATTTCGTTGCCACTGCAAGTAACAATATTGCCGGAGTTTGGATAAACAGAGCACTATTTTAAACCTGCATAATCTCTAAAACTCTGTCTTACATTTCCGTTTATTAATTATTCTCCATAGCATTTATATCACATCAATAAATTAAAAGTATGGAGTGCACATCCAAGTTATGAAATAACTCTAGACGATGAGCATTTGAATTTAAGTTTTGCAAGGAGAGAGAACAATTCAATGCGCTTTTCCTGAATGTTTCATCTCTTAGTCATACATTAACAATCGCGGTAGTTGCTAATGATTGGCAGTGCAATTTTTAAAGACCTATTCATAGAGTTTATTGAAGTTAATACACTAAATTGTAAACTAAAAAACACAAAGAACACATAAACACTGATATTCAGGCTCAATTGCATGAGATTAAACCAGTTGGTTAGTTTCAGCTCTCAGTGAGTCATGCTAGAGGTTGAAAAGTTTTAACTTCCTCTTTTTCTATGAGCTATGGAATTGCTCTGATGGGTGACACTGTGGTGGATTTTGGCAGCACAAATGCTTTGCACATACCTATGCCCTAACCCAGAGGTGACTTTGACACTATTAACTAGTCAGACAGGCCTCCCCAAGTGATGTAACCAGTGGCCATCGCTTAGAAGTAGATGATTTGTCACACCGATCCTGCATGCTTACCGACCCTGCAGCTACCGACCCTGCAGCTTTCTTTACCGACCCAGTAGTGACCTTTACCAACCCTGCAGTGACATTTATCGATGCTACAATGGCATACCGGGTCGGCAACAAGATGGCTGCTCTAGCCAGAGTTCTAAGAAGATCTGTATCAACTCTCGAGGACGTATCTAGGACCTAGCTACCTCCACTTACCGTCTACCTGGATCGTAAGGCTAATTAGACTAAGGACTTAATTGTATAGTTTATTCCATTGCCACTACGCGCCTTATCCATTTAACATTGCGTGATTTTGTATGTATTGTCATCTGATTGGTTGCACCACTTCCTGTTATGTTTTATTGGTTGCACCAACATGATGCAATACACTTCCTGTGATCAGCCTATAAAAGGCTGTTTTTTCAAACATACTTTGCCACTTATCACTTGCTGCTTTTGCTTTGGACTTCTCTAGGCTATTGCCTCCCTAGAGTTTGAGATGTTGACAATAAATGTATTCTATTACATAAAACTATACTTAGTTTGTCTGAGCCGAGGGCTCACTAGTAGTGAAGTCCTTACCGACTTCTCTGTTGCTACCAGCAGGTCTGACCGACCCTGCGTTACCGCTAGGAGAGAGGTGTTGCCTTGCTGTTTCACAAGCTAGCGCTGTGAACGGCTGTTGTCAGTGGACGGTAGTAGGTGCCCTACCGACAGAATCCACTACAACACATCCATTTTAAGTTCCCAAACTAGTATAGTATTGGTTATGATTACAAAGTGCTTGAGTACTAAGAAACAAAACTTGATCGATAAATGGGTGTTGTGATGACATCTATTAGTCATCAAATGTTTTAGAACGTCTTGAAAAAATTCTTAGGGTCTTATTGCTTAAGTTTTTTTTAAGCTTATTAAACTTTCTTACTTACTATGTCCTTTTTCAATTTCTAAAGAAACTAAAATCGTCTGTTTATTTAACTATCACTTATCATTTTTGGTTGTTATTTAACAGCTAAGCTTATTGAATTTTAAATAAGCGGTAATTAAAGATAAATTAGAAATCTTTAAGGGTTTCTCAGGGCTTCAGGGTCGTTAAATGAGTACCGATTAAGCTGTTTCATCAATATTTCAATAGCTTAAATAATACACAGCTTGAAAGTTGTGAAGTCAATTGTGAAGTTGGGTTTAATACTTTCAACAAAGAGTCAGTACTATGTCAAAAACAACAAGAAAAGTTCCGTGACACTTTCCGCTTGGTTGACTTTGCACAAGTTCCTGGTAATGCTGATCATTACAGCGCATTGACAACTATAAGCTTTTGGCTCTTTGTAATGCTATTACCTGGCTTTGCAATCACGATTCAACATCAACTAAGCTAACTATTCAACCGTGGTATCTAATAACCTTTTATTCACTGACTAAAGAATTTAACGCGCACAATGCAGACAAGCTCTATTTAATCAATGTTTGCTATGTAAGCTTCTATTCCAAAATCCACAACTTATTTAACTTTAAAAAAGAGCTTTGACTTTAACAAATGATTCAACTGGCTGTTGAGGTAATTTTGTAAATTTTAGAGCTTTGATAAATGAAATAACTAATCAGACTCAATTGTATATTCAAAACAGAACTGCTATAATTTCTTAAAAATTCAAAACTCCTGAGTTGGCATAAATACCTTTATGCAATAAAACTTTCAAAAATTGAGCTACAAGGAGCATATTTAGTTCAAGAAATGACTTTAGTTATTTAAGAGAACAACCAAAGAGTGTTTGTTCAAACTTACCCATTTCTTCCCGCTTGATTGGCAGCAGCATGCGTAAAGTCAATTTGCTCATACACATCGAGCTCTGTATCAGCTTCCTATTGGTATAATTATTGGCTAGATGATGCGCAGATCAAATACATAAATTTGAAGGTTAAAGTTTTACTACTTTTAAAATAAGGATATGGTTACATCTTTGGCAAAACTCTGTTGACACTCATATGCACGTGATCTGTTGAAACAAAGTCTTGCGCTAGATTTTTCTAATGGATTATTTGATTCACATCAATAAGTGGTATACCTTCAGTTCTTGCAGAGCCTGCAACTTTAAAGATAGAGTAGAGAAACCAGTAATGCAAAAATATAACCTAATCTTACCTGGATGGTATCTGGTCCCACATACTCGCTCATTGTGCTTCCAATGGAGACATGAATCAGAAAATAATGCGATCATTCACAGCACTTCTATATATCGATGGGATTAGGACCTGCTTTATGTTTGAATAGTCCATTGTTAATCGATCAGACAAAAATGAGTCATACAGTATGAATGAGAAACTTACAGCAGGGAAAATCCCAGTGAATAAATTTACATAAAACAACAATGGCCGCTATTTGTGTAACTATATCGCTTTGGACAGGACATAATGCATATGATGTGATAGATACGCATTGCCATGTATACACAAGTGATATTTGATTAACCTTTAAAGGGGTTGTGCCACGGTGTTTTTACCAAATTTCAATTGCTTTTGTCTGTATCAGGTCTGGATAATAATAAAATTATTTGTTTGAGTTGCGTTCTCCTCCCCGCTCTCATTCATATAGACACAATTGCTGCTGACCTAAACGACTTTTAGAAAAATAGACGGCGCAAGTCATATAACGCTATAAAGCAGAAAACCAAAAAATTGGCTTGTTTGACTAGTTATAGGTCATTCTATAAAAATTCTGGATGCAAGCACTATACTGAATCATAAAAAATGATATTTGAATGGTTTCTAGAATTTTATTTGGGGAGTTTTGAAAAGTCAGCAGGTGCCTGTTGATTTTGATAGGGTTGCTATTGCCAAAGGTGTCCGCCGTTTTATCAAAGATGTTGCTATGATATATGTAATCTTTGGTTGTAGCCTCAGAGGTGTTCTTTGAATTACTAGAGGGTGGAATACCAAAACCCCCAATAAAATGATGAGCAGCACAGTTGTTATTAGCTATGCACGTGACTGCAGACTGCGTCAACCATTGAACTATACTACCCCTGGAATGGCCAAGGTCGTTTGAAAACGGCAAATAAGGCGGCCATATTCTTACATTGATTTGTCACGTGACTTTTTTATAAACAATGGTTTTTCCATTGTTTACTTGCTATCTTTCTTCAAGAATTTTGTGAAATTAGTCAAGTTGGAAAAATATTTTTTGCATGCATAACATTCTAGACATTCTGTGCTATCACAGTTCATAGAAAAAAACAGCACATACAATGCAGAAAGGCATAAAACTGATGATTGTACATATCTATGTCAGATAGATAGGGATTATGTATAATACCCATGGCAATTTATTCAATCAATGAACATTAGTGCTGATAATCAGTATTCCAATCCAAGACAAAATATATTTATATTTACAACTATTGAAGCAAAATTGATTCCAAACAGGAAAAACTTATGATTACACAACTGATAACTTTGACAGACTAAATTAGTATTAGTAACAAAACTGAACATAACAGGCACGCCAAAGAAATAGGAATTGGTGAAAAGCCATTGTATTACATGATAATTTAGGAAAGCTAGAGACAACAGTTTGGAATGCTTTTAAAACAGGATGAAGTGTAACTTTGAATTCTTTATCGTTAATGGAGCCTGTTACTCCATTCAAACCACTGCAGATCCTTGATGCAAACAGCTCCTGCAAAAACAGAGGATGAATAAAAATCTATGATAAAGAATAAATATACCACAATCTACAGGAATAGAGTACTGATATGTACACATATGCTAACTTTCAAAGCCTAAAGTGCAGACTGGTTCATGCAACAAAGGACAACTCCAATTGTGTTAAATACAGTTTCTACATACATTGCCTACTAGCAACTAATACCAGTAGCAGAGGTGGCTATAAGAAAATTTTTGCTCAGTGCTAGCGGATTGCATGAACTACACAAGCAGGTATTACTTTCCTAATGTGTTTCCCGCAATAACCATATGTCCACCGTATGAACTCACGATATGCGATGTATCGCATCAGACGGTGTTCATTACGAAATCTCAAGCTACCCTGACCATAATCAGCACGATGACGATGTATAGAGTTTTGTAAGTTGCGTTCATAGAGACAGAGTGCCCAGAATGCATGGTGTTCTGTTACGCACTTGTGAGAAAATGGACCACTTGAGGTTTGTGTTTCCCCAGGTGGCACCTCCAGCAAAAGTGATCTGACATGTTCACCTGCATCTTGGCACCATTATCTCTGCAACAAACACACTCTAACACACACATGCCAGCGTGAGGATGGCAGTTACCACACTGACACCAGTCATCTTCACGAGTGCCTATCCCAGCCCTTTCTCGTGCTCCTTGTTCCTCCTGCTGTTGTTGGATCTCTGCAATCTCAGCTTCTGTATACTGTGGTTCTAACCCATAACTTTCGGAAGATGCATCACTGTCATGAAATGCAGGTCTTTGTTCAGCATCAGGAGCACTACTGCAAGGAATGCTATATCGGGCTCCCGAATGTTGAGGTTGATGTGATTATAATAATAATAATGATAATGATAATGATAATGATGATGATGGTGATGGTGATGGTGATGGTGATGGTGATGGTGATGGTGATGGTGATGGTGATGGTGATGGTGATGGTGATGGTGATGGTGATGGTGATGGTGATGGTGATGGTGATGGTGATGGTGATGGTGATGGTGATGGTGATGGTGATGGTGATGGTGATGGTGATGGTGATGGTGATGGTGATGGTGATGGTGATGGTGATGGTGATGGTGATGGTGATGGTGATGGTGATGGTGATGGTGATGGTGATGGTGATGGTGATGGTGATGGTGATGGTGATGGTGATGGTGATGGTGATGGTGATGGTGATGGTGATGGTGATGGTGATGGTGATGGTGATGGTGATGGTGATGGTGATGGTGATGGTGATGGTGATGGTGATGGTGATGGTGATGGTGATGGTGATGGTGATGGTGATGGTGATGGTGATGGTGATGGTGATGGTGATGGTGATGGTGATGGTGATGGTGATGGTGATGGTGATGGTGATGGTGATGGTGATGGTGATGGTGATGGTGATGGTGATGGTGATGGTGATCGTGATCGTGATCGTGATCGTGATCGTGATCGTGATCGTGATCGTGATCGTGATCGTGATCGTGATCGTGATCGTGATCGTGATCGTGATCGTGATCGTGATCGTGATCGTGATCGTGATCGTGATCGTGATCGTGATCGTGATCGTGATCGTGATCGTGATCGTGATCGTGATCGTGATCGTGATCGTGATGGTGATCGTGATCGTGATCGTGATCGTGATCGTGATCGTGATCGTGATCGTGATCGTGATCGTGATCGTGATCGTGATCGTGATCGTGATCGTGATCGTGATCGTGATCGTGATCGTGATCGTGATCGTGATCGTGATCGTGATCGTAATCGTGATCGTGATCGTAATCGTAATCGTAATCGTAATCGTAATAGTAATAGTAATAGTAATAGTAATAGTAATAATAATAATAATTAATAATAATTAATAATAATTAATAATAATTTATTTATTATTATTATTTATTATTCTGTTGTTGATGGATGTTCGATATTGATTCTTCTTCAATCATCTACATCACATACATTTCCAAATCAACTAAATTTAATTAGCTTTAGTTTAATTGTAATTATATAGTTAATCACATCAACCTCAGCATTCAGGAGCCCGATATAGCTTTCCCTACTTTTTTTTCTTTGCAACCTGCGTCGGCCATGTTGTTATTTGTATAGTTACCCGTGAAATGAACAAAAAGATTTTTATTAAAAAAACAGTAATAAATTTGGTTAAAAGCTGAATTTATGAAATAATTCACGAAATCTTTTTCGCTTATTTATATTGCATTCTTTATTATTGCACATATATACTATTTTTGCATAATAAAGTTTATTATTATAGATTACACCAGCGATTCCATTTTTTACTGTCGGAGATAACTCTACAAACATATGTCGTCTATTTTCGGCGTGGCACGACCCCTTTAAAGCTGATTTTGTGGTTAGAAACATTTGCGCTACATGTAAGTATCAAAAAACTTGCTCAACAAGCCTACAATATCAATGGAAGAAACCTCAATGGTGTAATTATGAAATGTAATATATTTTCCATAACTCAACATCAACATTAAACTTGTAATGGCTCTTTTCATTCATTGAATTATCAATCTATTGATAGTCAAGTTATCTCAATGTGCATCCTTGCTCATTCCAGAAATTTTAAGCAAGATGAGAGTTGAGCTTTGAGTTGCGAGCACAAAAAGAAATCAATGAAATTATTTTGGGAAAAGTTCTCTCACCGTATTACCAAGTTGGTGGTATTGGTTTTGGCAAAACCTAGTTATGACAGTCAGCTATAAGTAATAAAAATGGTTCTGATCAAGCTACCCAAAGTATAATAACCAGATAGTTGTATTACTCAATATTGCTTCAGTGGTCACTCTGCAGTACAAACAACCTAGTCAAGTAAAACAATCGAAGTCAATTTTAGAGATCATATAAATTAGCCTATTTCTCTGCTGAACAGAATAAATGAAAGTTCTGGGTGTTTCCGCAATGCTACTCGTTATTCTCGGTGTGACTTACAATTGGGTAATGGGATAGGCGCTTGATTTTAGAGCAGCAATTATTTATTATTTTGGAAACTGAAAAGGAAACTACTGAGTGCCTTGGCAGTTTTCACCTCAACACGAGAGAAAAATAAAATTCATAGAGAGCAAAACTCCAAAAATTAGTATTATCGCAGTTTCAGGTTTCTGCAACACCAAACTGGCCGGCTTTGTTGAGATTTCTGTTATAATCGTGCATTATGTAGTTATTGGATTAGTGAAGGTTAAGGGTAGCTAAAGGATTGTAAATAGCTGAAGGGATCAGAAAGCTAGGAAGACACTTTTGGAGTGGCCACAGAGCGTGGTGGTTGTGTTGTGCTGGAGCTTCCACATTATACCTAGTGAGTGATTTAACAATTTCCACACTGTTATATAAAAGTGTGTAACTGCATTATAAAGAATGCAATGGGCTATGAAGATATCTTTGTTTAATTCACCAGAGCAACTTTTTCAACTAATAAATTCTAATACTTTTTGCTGTTATCATATACTATTACAGTCAGTTTTTGCTCACAATGACAATTGATTTTACTCACCGTATGTAAATACAATTTTTAAATGCTCAAAGAGATATTTTAAAAACTTTTTCCTGTATAAAAACCCTCTCTCTTCCAGTCAAAATAATGATATTGAATCAACATTTCTTCTATTACAATTCATACTTGTAAATAATTTATGATGGTGCAACAACAGTTTTTGTCCAATGACTGAAAATTAAAGAATTATGCATACCACTAAATAAGCATTAATTTATACTAGTTTGAAAATACTGAAAAATCAGGCAGATAAAAAAAACTATGAACAACGTTTAAATACTTTGTGTTCTAGTTTTTAACACTTGACTGTAAAACTAAAGTAGTCCAGACTTTCATTTTGGTCATTAAATGAGTCCAAACAGACAGACAGAAACAAGCCATGATTCGTTAGTAGACTGAAATAGTTAATAGATTGCACTTATTAATGGAGCTGTAACATTGAGAGTTGCTTTAAACTTTCTACATTTAACCAGCAACAACTATCAGTCGTAAATATAAGTGTAATTTATTTAAGCAGGCTTATGCCGAGCCTCTTCCTGATAGCTGCCACAATGACAAGCATGTCTTATAATGGCAGGTCCCTTAAAAGACTGAAGGACAGGTACATCAAATTTACCTGCAGAAATATGGATTTATTTTTTTAATAATTTTTATAATTACTGTTTATTACAATTATTGTCATTATTATAGCCATGATTAGTATATTTGTTCATATAGATATTGTTATAATCAATTTTTTTTACATTTTTGTAATTATTTTTCAATTATAATTGTAGTGTTAGTGATTTTTATCATTAGGATCATTAATGGTTATTATTGTAATTATTATTTCTATGATTATTTATATTGCTTATTGTTTAACTTGATATATATACATATTTATTATTCTGATGAATTATAATTGTTTCTATAAATTATAGTCAATTTAAACATTGCACGCGTTGATTTGGAAGTCATTGACTTATGAAGCCAAGGCTTTATCATGTCATTAGCAGTTTGAAATAACTTTTAATTATCATGCCGCATTGTGTTTATTTATTAATTATTCTCTTTCGCTACACTAATATGATTGAAACTTTTATAAATGTGACCTGTTATAGCCCTTTGAGCTCCGTGGATTGTCAAGTAATATCAATCAACTTGTAATAGGCTGTTGAAACCTCGCAACTCCGTACTTGTTCATCGTGTTTTATATAAAACTTTTTAGCATTTTCCGGTTGGACGTGCATCAGCTACCTCTGTAATGGGATAACCCCAGTCACAACCCCGTAGTATAACGCCTGTTTACACTAGTCTTCACAAAGGTAAACAAACAAGGCTCACAATTAACTCTCGGAGAAAGTTACGTGGAAGACAGTCGGTGTATCTATGTTCTCACGGCCACACCAGGCTCAAAAATTAAATTTGCGTATATATAAGAGGACAATTAGGCGTTTGGTATGCAATATTGGCAATCATTTTGAAACTTTTGAACAGCTGTGATTTCTTTAGATTTCATCTGCCAGAATCTAACCAGCCAGGCCCAATAGGTCAGTGGCGAGGAAAAGAAAACCTAACAAAAAACTGAGTGATCATGGAAGTACAGGAGTAATAATTTTCGGACATCTGTCAAACATCGGTGTACAAAACAAGCTACTACGAGACTTGTGGTGGATGGATTGACGTTATTTCATGGCGGGTATGGTCTGGTCACAGCTCACTACCAGAACTTTAACTTTAGCTTTATCTGGTGAGTTATAGTACTAATTTATGCCGCGGATTGTCACTTTATTGATGTTTTCAAAATATTAGGCAAGCAAAGAAAAATTTCATCATTCTTTCGAAGCTTGGAAGTGATGCACTGCTATTCCATGCAGGGTTACAAAAACTTCACTCAATAAGCCCGTCATTAAGTTTTAAGCAGATGAAGCCACTGGAGATGAATGAGTTGATAAGTTCAAAGTTTCATGCAGTAACACAGCCAAAAAAAATTGGTTGTATCAAAAGCGTAACCTGAAAATTTACCACACTCAGTAAGGTTTGGTTATACATTTCTGTGAACTGTGCAACAATATAGATTTCGTTGCTTTTCTGTATACACCTCTTAACCACAGGTCATTCTGTCTCTTTTGTCTATCCCATTAACTGTTTTACCCTCCCAGACGGCTACAGCCACAGGAGAAGCTGTTTCCCATTTGCACAGAGATACATACCAGCAACTGCAGAGTTGATAGTTGCGTAAAACTGCTCAGTTTTACTCCTCTCCAGTAACATAGCAGCACTCCAGTTCCTTATAAAGTTGACTTAAAATTATTGACCAATCAAAGTGAGAGTTGTCCTCTCTTCTCTATGGTTTTTAATGATACTCTTGAATTGGAATCTGCTTCAAAAACTGGAATTTTAAATCAAAATTTTGTAATTGAAATCAAGTTGAGTTCAAGTAACACCAATTAAACTAGAGATGGAAATTATTCCCAGGCCTGGAGATGATCACAGATCCACAAAATAGGAAGATAACTTCCAAAGACCAATGGAAACAGCATAGACATATACCAAAAATGAAAAGAACCCATTTGGAATGCTGGAGTTTTTGAAAGAGAAAGTGATATTAATAGGCATGGTTAAGTTGACGCCTTAATTACTAGCAGGTTATAAGTTTTATTTTTATTGAATGCTAAACTTGATACACTACTCTATTATGGTTTCGTCTTTTGTAAGAAAACATATGTATATCATTTTTATTTATAAATTTACTTAAATAGATTAATCATTCACGTTGCTTGTCTGGCTGGTTTCCATTGGAGTCAGGAGATACTCTCTAAGTGAGCAGAATGAAGCTTTGTTAGTCCACCCAAAGGCGTTTAGACCTTCCTCGATTACCCTATTTTATGTTCAAGCTTTCCCATTTCAAGCTTTCGCATTTTGGTAAGATAATGAATACGGATTCTCATCCCCTTTTTAACAGAGTGATTTTTAATAGTGGAAACAGAACATCCTCGATAACTAATAAGATTTCGTGACCCAGACAGTGCCACACCGTCAAACGAGCAAACAGTTTTTTTCAACTATTTAAGGACATTTCATGATAATAACTCTATCTGTAAAGAAAGACAATATCAACTTTCTAATAAATGCGCTTGCTACATATTGTTAGTCATTCAATTTTATCTCCTAGGAGATATGAAAAATATTTATATATCTTACTATAAAAGAGACTCCATTAAAAAATTGAAATGAAACTTGGGCGCAAATAAGACTGGAACTCTAACTCAAGAGAGTTCACAATAATAAATCAAGCATTTGAAAACATTAAAGGGCAAGTACATGTATAGTAACTACACCTGCGTGTACTAGCTTCTGAAATTACTTAGGGTACTGACTATTGCATAGGTGGACCCCAAAGTGTTAGAAAGTAGAGGAGGAGTACAAGAGGCAGACAGGGAGTGGATGCTATTGTGTCGGCAGTAGAGGACACAAATCTACTACAATATCATTGCCACACTCTACCAAGTGAGATAATTCATTAGCAAATTAAAGTGAAAAGTCTTTAGGGCCTAGTAAATGGTTTTAACTCCAGTTAGATAGGAAAGTTGGTAGCTATAGTTTAGTTTACTAAGATAGTGTTTGAAGGTAAGAGGTAAAGTGTTATCAGATATGCATGTTTACCAGGGTTGGGAATAGCTGTTTGTAAACGATCGCTGGTGCTAATCGCTCGTCATGCATCAGCGATTGTAGCACATCAGACATTCAGGGAATAGCCTAGTCGCTAAAGTACTAGTAATCGCTGAAGCGAATCGCTAATTTATCTGTTAACAATGTTTAAGGGTGCTTTCGGATACCCTACGCGTAGGGCTTAACGATGGGATTAAACGAGACCATCCGGAAACCCCATCATCGAGGGCAGAAAAAAATGGCGGCAATGGGCGATTTGGGGTCAACGATGGAAGTGACAAGCGAGGTAGGTAGCGTCGTTGACTGACCTTGGCTCCACCTGACCAACAATTTTAACGAGTCAACTTTTATTACTCACCGTTTCTTCCCGTTTTCAGTCGTGACCATGCATTATAACGTATATAAAAATACAGCAGACGATAACATCATCGTAATTAATTTTTTTTGTAAGGAAACTAAAGTTGGCTCGCTTTAGCTATACAGTTTTCACAGACGTTGATCAAAATAAAGATGTCTATGATTTAAGCGCAAAGAACCTCCGTTAAACAACAGTCATTGTTGAGCCCTCAACAAGTGTTCAGCGAGTGCCCTACACGGAGGGTATCCGAAAGCACCCTAAGTCACTCATGCATGCAAAAATGTTAATCATCTTGGAAGCATTGCATTTTCAGCCAGTTTATTATATCATAATAGAGGCATATGTATATGCATATAACGTTAAAGCATTAATGCAGTTGGCTGCATCACTGACCCCTTAGAAAATAGTTAGACTACTGGAGACCCAATCTGCTCTGCCATTATTAACCTGTAATTAAAAGTTTATGTGTTTTTAGCCAATTTTTTATACTCCGTTTGCTGTGTAATAAAACGCGATTCGTGTTTATATAGGTCTTCATTGTTATAAGATTATATGCAAAGTTATCAAAAACTTGAAAATATTATCAGCGGTTTCATCAGTTGAAATAATGGTATCTCCTAGTTTGAAATAACTTAGCATGGACACCAGCGGAAAGCCCTATTCCCCAGTTTGTAACAGCATTAGCGAAAGCAATTTAATCACCAGGAGCTTTTCTTTTTCAATGTTACCTTCTACCCTATAGCTTGGGTGTCTGAATCTTTGTTTTGAGTGCAGGCAATAATGATAAAAAGCTTTCCGTAGGAGTAAAAGAGAGAATTTTCTATTGCTGATTTTGAAACTCACCCTCAAGGGTATTCGTAGTTAATTTGTAGTGTCAGTGTGAGTGTGCCTAAGAGATCAGTGCTTACAAATCTTATGTAGTTTTGGGGAGGTAATGCTGAACATATTACCCATTGTAGAAGTAGCTTACGGGAATCGACTACATCTGGAACTGCTGATAAATCTACTGCCAAAAGAAGCAGATTGTAAAAATGTAACATCGCAAAGCAAACATAAATAATTTTCGGTACGAATAAACAAACAAAAACTACTCACATAAACAAAGTCATAAAATGTGTAAAAATTTCACATACAGAAGCAAAATTTCTGTACTTAATGGTCTAAATAGTGTGACTGTTTGAAAAGGACCAACTCTGAAAAATAATATGAAAACTGATGTTGCAAATACTCGAACCATGCTAACATATTTGGAGAGGAAACTTTAGCTTGAGTTAATACATCTGTATAAGAACTAGACTCTAGAAATTTGTTATATGAATCTTTCTCCATCAAACACTGTATCTTTTATTGTGCGAAGTTGAAGATGTCTTTGGTTGGGTTGGTGAGAGATTTTATCACTTCTGTACAAGTTTGGCAAACAAGATTTTTTGTGAGACAAAAAAACAGTCCGTACTTGTCCAACTCTCATAAAATCAAGTGAACAAATGATTGTATTACTTTCTATCCACTCCCTATCCTTTCTTTATCAAACATGCCATTACCCCTTTCCCTCCCAATGCTCAGTGATTTAACTTTCTTCCTTCCTTCTCCTCCAATTTCCTTTAACGATAGGTGAGTTATCTGATGTAATAGAGCCAGTTGGAACTCCCTAGCAAGCGCCCGTCCACTGACATTACCCCAGATTTCCCCAGTCTATATTTGAATACCCTTTCTCTCCTTGCAAACTTAAAACCCCAATCATGACGTAGACAGCCTGAAGTGCCATACCAATACCATGTAATTATAGGCTGATGCCTCCTAGGAGTTGCCTGTTACCAACATCCAAGAGAGAGCAACTCCCGATCACCTGTAATTAAGAGGAGCAGTAGCTTGGCAGTGGGTACAGATGCACCAAGAGTGGCCAAAAACTTTAAAACATGCAAACAAGCTGATGTTTTAGTGATGTATGGATGAAAACTCTAATATAGCTGCTTATGATGGACTAATAGCCACTCTTTATTTTGACGGTTTTTGTTTTCTATATAAGCAGGACCAGATTTATCTTATGTTTAGTGTTGAGTTAGCTGTATTAGAAAGTACATACATACTGTAATTTTTATTGCAAACATTTACAGCTAGGTTAACCTTGCTTCTGGTGAAGTGTGTTTGGCCCATTTCTATTGTCTAAATCTGCTGTTGGTTGGTTGATGACTTGGTGATTAGTAAAAGTTGCGTCACTCTGTTGTTGATTTAGTGGACTCAGTGGTTGATCGAGTGACTTGGATTGTGTTCTAGTGGACTTTGGTTGTAGTCTAGTAGACTTGGATTGTAGTCTAGTGTACTTCGTTTGTGATATAGTGGACTTGGATTGTAGTCTAGTGGACTTGGGTTGTGTTCTAGTGTACTTGGATTGTAGTCTAGTGTACTTGGGTTGTGTTCTAGTGTACTTGGGTTGTGTTCTAGTGGACTTGGATTGTAGTCTAGTGGACTTGGATTGTAGTCTAGTGGACTTGGGTTGTGTTCTAGTGGACTTGGATTGTAGTCTAGTGGACTTGGATTGTGTTCTAGTGGACTTGGATTGTAGTCTAGTGGACTTGGGTTGTGTTCTAGTGGCCTTGGATTGTAGACTAGTGTACTTGGGTTGTGTTCTAGTCCACTTGAAAACTGACTGAATAGCTTGGATTTTGGTTCAGTAGACTCAGATCTTGGATTTATAAAATGCTGAAAAACAGCAGTTCGATCTGATCCATCAGCTTTTCATAGGCCAAACCTGCTATACCCTTTATAGGGCCACCCACTCATTTTGTAATACAGTTGCAAAGATAGCTAAAGGATTTGTCAAAGATAGCTAAAGGATCTGCCAAAGATCTTTACACAACATCCTACAGAGTTTCAAAGATAATACTGATTGTTTATAAATCGATGCTAGACTAAAACTCAAACCATAAAAAGTTAGAAAATGTTAAAGTTAGCAGTTACTAATGGCAAAAATAGATACACATAAACAAAAAATATGAACTCATTTTGGGTTTTCTATTCTGAACAAAACTAACTGATCTCCTAAAAGCCTGTACTGCTACAAAGTTCGAGTAAATCTTCTGAGCATTTTAAAAGTCTGTGGTTTTCCCTGGTTTCAAGTGTCTTTTATTTCTCACTAGAAATCTAAAACATAATATTCCCTCCAGTGCAATTTTGTTGCAAAAAGAAAACTTAAGCAGCCCCAGACGACCTGAGACTGGAAATAGGCTATTAAATACATATAAAAACAATTAATTAAAACTTATGTGTTCAAGTGTCGTATCTTACTTATTGTTAATTGCTAATTATATGATTAAATAATACTTGCATTCATCATAAAACAGATTTTAATTACTCTGGCGAGCTTTGAATAATAATAGATGGGATGAGTGCTTATTCTTATCTTATCACTCCAGAAGATATGCAGTAAGTTGCTTGCGTCATTTAAGCTAAAGTTACATTTAGGTTTCAGTGACATTAATTGTGTTGGCAGGAATAAAAACTGAACTTTATCTTGCTATAACTCACTCGTACATCTTGTTTTATTATTTGCAGGTTAATTATCTGTTTTTAGACCTTAAACAGAGATCATAAAGGCCCCTTTAGATTTTCAGATAAAGTGTAGGCCAAATCTTAAAAGACTTACCGTTGTTTAATGATTTAGATACAAAAAGAATGATATAGATGAACACTTTTATTACTCAATCTTTAGTTCTAGTATTGCATCAAACAACTTGTTATCCTCTAACTGTATCACCAGCTAAACTGAATCTTATACTAACTAGGATAAAACAAGCAAAAATGTTTCTAATAATGACTCACAAAAACATAAGTTATACTCTCGCAAGGTATTATATTTTACACGAATCTGCAACACTTTAAAAATGCCAGTTCTCAAATTTTTTTTTTTAAAAAGTTCGGTTTGAAAATGAGCATATTTAATAATGGTCTATCTTTGTTTGGGTTTACCGATAGAATTGTAGCCTACTCAATTTTGGCCTTTCACAGGTGGGTATGATTTAACTTTCCTCTCCTATGATAAATAAACAAGTCTTAAACACTCTTCTAACAATAATAGTAACTGTAACTACACTTTTTTACCAACAGCCAAGAAGGCAGCATTTCAAGCTAATAATTTAAACACTTTAGTAGATTTTGGCAGCCAACAATTTTTCACTACATAATTATTACCAGCCAAAACTCATATTTGCTGACATAGCAATGTAGCAGCCTTCAAAGGCCTCATTTTCATTTTCTGCCTTACCAGAAGTGATACTGGGCCTGTACAGCAATGAGAATACTGTATAAGAGTTACCTCAACTCTGTAAATATAATGATCCCTCGGCCCAGACATGTACGTAACTCAGACATTGCGAGTTGTTAGCATTTTTTTTCCTTACAACAACTCCAGTGTAACAAAAGTAAATGCTTTAATAGCACGAGTGATAGCCTATTTCATATCTAGTGGGGTTTGAAGAACAGTAATGTTACTTCATTCTCATTAAGCGAAAACGCTGATTAGCTTCTGCTTTTGTATAGCAAAGTTGTTCCATTCATGGCTAAAAAAGCTGAACAACATGTTTGGTACAAAACTGATGTATTTTCTGTTCCTAATTTGTTCAGGACTTGCTCATAAACAAGTGCAAAGAGCTTATGAAAAGCTCAACCTTTTACAGGTTGAGGTACAGGAAACATTTGGTCAAGCTAATACAATCCCAAATCATATACAAGATTAATATAGTTTAACAAATGATCATAAAGATTTCCTAGTGACAACCAACAATGCACACAGACTAATACTGAATATATATAGGGACCAAGAGTAAGGGGTGGAGTCAATGTCCCTTCCAACCAATCCATGGAACATCTAGGTGCTTGTTGGCCATTTTCTTGGTTCTTGGTTTTTTTATGCCTGGGTTTCTTGATTATCAACATCTGAGGGGTTGCTAACGAGCGGATATTTGTTTCTGTAGTTCTTTAAGCAATATTTTATTTCATGGCAATGGTAGCCTGAAATAGCTTCCCATGGCAGGTATACTTGAGATATGCTGTGCAGCCGTAGTCAATACTATCAAGTATTATGCCACAGCATTCATTACTATAATTTTACTTGCTGCAAGACATATGTCAGTGGTTTAGTTAAACACGTGTGCTGCCTGAAGGTCATCAGGGAGACTTTGATGAATTTATACAAAAACTTGTCGATTAGAGTCTATAAAAACATTGGCAATTTTTATGATGGCCAAAATCTGAAAGCGCCAAAAAAAACAATTGTTTTTAAACTAGTCATTTTTAAAGAGTTCATTTTTGAATTGTCATTTTCAAAATAATCACACCCATTACGCACATTGTTCATCTGCACTTTATTTGTAATTGGATATTGTTAAAAAAAAACAATTTCAAAGTAAACGCCCAAAAAATATGGATTTAGTTTTGCATTGATGTAAGCAACTATATCAAAACCAATCAGTAGTGTAGTTGCTGAGCTTTGTATGCCAACTAATAAAGAAATTCAACGCTAAAAATTTTGATATCATTCAATTTTGTGACATGACATCAAACTTTTACACAGAACCAATGATGACTCATTTGGTTTTTTTTCTGTGACTGACTTGGATATGTAGTAAAATGGCAAAATAGTAAAAATCAGAACTGACTACGCATAAAATGTTATTAAAATAGCCATGTTGTAGAGCGGGTTGGTGAACACAGATAGACACCATTTATATATGTATGTTAGTGTTCTGATCAAAACTAAACTTGTATTACATGATGTGGCTTGCGTTGACATTAATCATGAATAGATAATGTACCACTGTCAAACTAATGGTGAACGATTATCCATCCGCTTGATTCAACTCGAAATGCTTGACAGTTGAGCTGCAGGTTAACATCACCGAAACTGCGTGAGATTTTAGTAGATTGTTCAAACTATATTGGAGTATTTAGCAAGAGAGGTGTCCTTGATAGCCCTAGGCAGCAGGTGTACCTACCCGGGCACAAGCATAGGACCTTTAGGGAACAGATTCACCAAGTATAGGTGCTATAGTGTGACAATAAATAATAGGGTACTACTGGGTAGTACTGTGTATCAAGATGGCTCATCAAATCAAACACTGTCTGAGGTCTTCATACACAATTATCTGCAGCACCACTACCCTTAGCTGTGGATATTTATGTACCCAAGGCTATCCATGACCGAGAAACTGAATGGAGGCCAAGCCATCTACCCACTCTATTTGAGTTGGGTAGAAAACCGCACCTTTTCATATGGATCCATATACCTTTACCACTATGCTTTGCTTTCAATTCTTTTGCTCTTATAATCAGTATATTGAAAGGATGACATAGAATAATCTTGGGTATGATTAGGTCTTATCTAGTACAGAGCAATAACTTCCTGTAACTTGGTCTATGAAAAGCTGAGTTTTTTCACACTCACTGCTTTCATTCATTTCTTCTTACTACTACCTCCTGTTAGATACACAGATGTTGTTTGTGAGAGAATAACGCAAGGAAGTGTCGGTAACTTTGAAACACTCAGTGTTACCATTGAACTGAGGACTAATCTTTGTTGTGGAGTTGGAGGTGAGCCTTCTTGTACTGATTTAGGTAGCATACCAGCACAGTATCACAGTACCAAAAGCCTGTGGAGGGTGGCTGTGTAACTGTGTTGAAAAACATTGATTTGCCTGATGATAATGGTTTGGTGGAATCAGAGTAAAACGCTACGTCTCACTACAAAACTCGTTCTCGGTTTCAGGAAGTAAAATCAGCACTTCAATCTTTTGGTTAACCTGTGACATGAAATCAGTGATAAGTTTATTGACTTATCGTGTTTGCTAACTCTATTGCGAGAGGCGTTCTAACCATTGAAAGAACTTGGTAACGTTTTTATTCTGAAACTTTTTAATGGGAAGATCTTGCTACAACTCATGAAAATTTATTGTCAGAGTTGTCTCTTCGAACAGTCTTAGAATCTCATAATAAAATAGCTAAACAGTTTGCTCATTTGACTCTTACCTTATCTGTAAAATTAAGTTATTTTCAGTTGCCTCCATAACTGATACAAGTGGCACTTCATACAGTTGAGTATACAAAAACATCTACTTAATGCTTTCTAGTCGAAACAATACTGAAAGCTGTAGACATTTATTTTGATAAAACTTTGAAAATAACTGCTCCCTGTTCTCAGACAATATTTTGATCTACTTTTGTACTGAATCATTCCATAATTCAAATATAGCTCATTTGTTTTGCTGAAAGATGAACTACACAGCTGAGACTATTGACGTAATAAATAAATTATTTATAATCAAACTACTGAACATAAACCGTGAGCTCATGCAGTCAAGCAGAACCAAAGATCCTCTGGAGCCAGTCAAACAATCTAAAAAAATTTGTACCATCTTTTACTGCTGAGTGAGAGCCTTTCATTTATTATTATTTTTGATCAAATGAGAAAGTGATTTGCAGAACTAAGTAAAAATAAGTTGAGTTAGCTAATAAATAAATACAACCAGTAATAGTTTGCGCTGTATAAGGGGTATTTTGTTACCATACAGTATCAACATACAGGAAGTAGTATTTGAGTACAGCAAAAAAAATTAGTCATGTCACATCATGTTGGATAAGATAGAGCAGTTGTAGTAGCTTATTGTTTGTTCAGTACATGTGTACTCAACTTGTAGTTGTTTATTATAAGCAATCATTCTTTATTTATACATTTTTCATTTTTTTTCTTCTTTCAATTATTATTTTTATTATTTTTTTGTGTTTTTGTGTTTTTTTGCATTTTTTCCTCATAGCAGATTATGATATATAGTTTGAGAAAACAAATATCGTCGCCAATAACAAGTGTTTATACATCTAAAAATAATCTAGTATTATCATTGGTGAAGAATGCTTTCATTACAAGGTGGTTGCCTCTGCCCTCTCACTCGTATCGAGCCATTATACAAAGATTGCAAAAAAGCTTTAGCGACTGGGATTTCCACCCCGGCAGTTATCCAGTAAACCAACAAACCAAACAGGTTGCGTTTTAACTTCAATTGCAGTGCAGCTGGCAACGAAGAAGCTGATTTTAAAATATCAACCTTGAAACCAAGTTACGGGCTGGCGAGTTACGCTTCAAACTTAGTACAAGCATTTTGATCTTTCATTACATTTGTTACCGTTTCTTGCAAAATGACAATGCTGAATTTTCATTATATTTAAAACCAGGTTTGAGGTACAACTTGATGTGAGTTACAGTAGTAGTACATCACCCACTAAAGTACTTTTGGGTAAATAAATGATAAATTTCATCAGTCTTAATGCTATGACAAGATGCCGTTTTGTGGAGTTTGCAGTAGAATAAAAACATGTTTTAGTATATATAATACAATTTCAAGCAACTTGTTCATTCTCATGTTTCGGTAAATCGACTTATTTGATTGGATAAGTGACGCTGACATGTATTTGGTGAGCTTTTAGATATTCATTATGTAACAATTGGTATATACTTGATAACTTTTGTACTAAACCACACTTATCCTCACAAAACAGAAATGGAGAAAAATTTGTGTTTGTTCACATCAAATATGTTTTACTTGTGTGTGGAAATATATCTAACTTTAATTACGGCTTAAAGCAACAAAATTATACATTTTTTCAACTTACTAGCTGAGGTTTTCTAAGCTAATGGACGTGCTGTGAAAAAAATCTTTCACCAGCTTAAGCATCTTAAGCTACCAGATACGTATGTTTTATTTTTAAAATCATTGATGTGGAAACATAACACGAAGAAAGACTCGCATTTTTTAAAAATCACATGTAAAAAAGTGCTACATGAATCATCCCTGCAGGTGGCCCTTATATCACGCTCACGAGAGTCCTCACAAGAAGAAAGATATACCATTATGTATACATTTACCCTGGAGGTCCTCCATCATACCAGTCAAACATCTCAGCTCCACTCAAATGGATGCTATCATCTGGCGATCGTTTTTTGCTTGCATGATCAATTATTTTGTCCTCACTCAACTGATATCAATGCTTTGCCAGTACGAGCTCTAGCTCATAACCTTTAGTGATAGGATAACAATTATTGTATTGATTTATATCATATCATGGCTGATACTACAAGTTTGATGTATATGCTAAGTAAAAAAGAACCTCACTAACCTTCTGTTGCAATTTGTAGAAAATATTGGAATATCAGGTTTCTCACATTCCCTGAGAAAAGTACTTTGTGCATCAAGGAAATCGGCTTTCCCTCAATAGTAGAAAATTTTGAGCTTACTTTGTTTACTTGCCGTAAATTTCTGGTGAGAACTGTAGCTTGGCATTGAGGTATGGTATGAATGTAGCTACCAAAACAACTTGTTAGCAGTCATTGATAACTCTATGTGTTTTGTTTGTGGGAGCAAGTTATCACATTGTCATCATTCGGTGAAGAGAGCAAGTGTATAGTAAGTACTGTCAAGTACGTCTAGCGTCAACTGTCAAGGATGTGGAGCTCAACCAAGCGGATTATCATTGTATGGTATTAGCTTAAAAGCCTTAGCTTATCTAATCATGATTAATGTTGACAAACAACCAGATCATGTAAAATAAATACACATTTATAAATATGGCGTCTCATATGTGTATGACTTGCATATGTGAAATGTCACCTGTTTTTTATGGCGCTTTCCACGCTTTCAGTCATTTTGCTCTTTACTAGAGCATAACTTGAAGGAATATAAAAATTTATTGTTACAAAACATCAGCCATTGAATTGAATAATTTAAAGTTACAGAATAAGATTGAATGCATGGAAAATGTTTGTTTCTTTATAGGCATTCTTTGCACAGTGTTTAACAATCTCTGTGTTGTTTGATATCAAGATGTTCTAGCTGGTAAAGTTAAATTGAACTTCTAAGTCTTCTGATTATTGTAATATGCAAAAACTTTTTCTAACTTACCATAATGTTATGCACAAACAGAACAAAAGTATCCACTGTGATATTGTGAGAAATTTTTATGCTATACCAGCCACCCACCCCATTCCCCCGCCTCCCCTTACCTTGAAAACTCCAGTGCACCCCTTCCCCTACCGGTAGTGATAGTGTTATGTAGACCGGGGATTTTCCCTTTAAGTTATATATGTTCTATACCGGGCTAAGGGATACCGGCTACCCTGTGTTTGCCAGTGCCAGTATGGACCCTGTATATAAACCACTAATCCCATGAGACCTACCTCGGGTCACCCTGGGTCAGTACCCTTGGCCAGTTAATAAATATGGCAGCTAAAGGTAGCCTGGAACCTCAGGAGCTGAAAACCCCGCGCGTTATGGAGACCGGAACAATGCAAACGATAGGAGCAGAGATTAGAAAGTGTGGATGACTTATAAGGAGTGGAAGATGTCACCACCACAGAAAGAGCATGATGGGAGCCCAGAGCCACCTTACCATGTGCTCACTTATTTCATTGGTCTGCCTTGTTATTGTGATTTGTGTTATCTCTTTTTATTTGTATATATTTTGTATCATTGTATGTTATTGGCTCACCCCTAATAAGGGGTGAGTTTACCTCTCTTCTCCTATAAAGCAAGCCACTGTAAATGTGGGAAGGCAGAAGTTAGTGGACTTGTGTGCTATACCTTTATTATGTTGCTAAACAGATTGATATAATAAAGGATTTTATTCTTGTAAACTCTGTGTGCTTTGTCTGGGTCATGGACCACAAAGCAGTCATTAGTGTCCAGTTGGAGTGGATGCCGTTGTGTCCGCAGTAGGAGGAGGAAGTCTACTACAATATGTTGCGCTGTTGAAATATTAGTTGTTGTTTAATGAATCATTTTTAGTGATTCTTATGGTGGGTGCGCACTCAAGCAAAACTTGGATTAGTATAAGATATAGTGTAGTTGGTAAAGCATTTAGTTGAGAACAACTCTTTGGTGCAGTAACTCCAGTGCTACTCGGTCTATAAGATTAGCATAGATTTTACGCCTACACTATGGATCAACAGTGAGTTTGTTGAGAGGGTTAGCATTCTATTGTTGTTTGGAATGCTGCACTTTGCTTTCTGCTATTTGCTTATAGTTTTGATGAATGATTACTAGTTACAGCGCTAGTGGCTAAGGCGGTAAATTATAGTAAAATATTCAAATTGATTTTTCACATTTTCATAGTTTGTCAGAGTAGTCAATCTTACTTGTAGCTCGAGGAATAATCACAAATTATTGCACGCTTTCAAGTCAAGTTTGTCAACTCCATCTGTGGAGATTGTTCGAAGTTGGTCAAAAGGCTTTGGAAATCTCTTGAATGATGAATGTGAGTACAATTTTTGCTCAATAAGTAATGATATCGTAAAAATTTTCAATTAGTTTCTTTATCTTAAAGTTAGTGGCTTTTTTCTATTTGCAGATGGTCTGATGCTGTTTAGGAGCTTTTTATTATCAGAGTACAGCGAAGAGAATATTGATTTTTGGATAGCTTGTGAGGAGTACAAGAAATGTAAAGTACATTTTCAAAAAGCAAAGAGCATCTATTTAAAGTTTGTGGCTGACCACTCTCCAAAAGAGGTCAGTTGTTGTTTGGCAATGAAACAAAATCCTTAAATTCTAGTTTCATTTTTACTACCAGTTCTTTACAATAAAATTCATTAATGTAAAAAGATTGTTTTAGCTTAAAAATTATTCATGATCAGCAGTTAGTCAATTTTTCCGATAATTTAGAAATCAAATAATGCCTGACAGAGTTTGCAACCAAGGCTATATGGAAACACCTCTGAACATGTCAATGCGTTATTCATTAAACTGATTCTACTAACAATTTTTTGCAGACTTTAATCATATATAAACTATGATTTTATCGGTGAATTTTGAAACACCAAATTTATTTTTACAGGTAAATCTTGATTGCAAAACTCGTACAGAAGTAATGAAATCTCTCACCAACCCAACCAAAGACATCTTTGACATAGCACAATATAAGATACAGTGTTTGATGGAGAAAGATTCATATAACAGATTTCTAGAGTCTAGTTCTTACACTGATGTATTAACTCAAGCTAGAGTTTCCTCAACCAATATATTAGAGTGGTTCGAGTATTTACCACACTAATTATTGCATTATTTTTCTCACTTAGTGTTTTTCATATAATCAAGTGGTTTACATTATTGTTTATAAATATTTAATATTTAACTAAATTGTCATACATTTCCAATCAATGTTTTATATTCGCAATAGAAACTTTTTATTCAAATAATGTTTGCAGCTTTTACTAGTGATTTCTTTACCATTACGGATAACTCAAGTAGCTACTACTGAGGGAAAATGTTTGGTTAATTTCTAGCTTCTGTCGCTAGTACCGCTGTAGCCATATCATTAATAAATAAGTAACAAAAGTTGGAACACCGTAACACTATTTAAAAACTCCTCAGAGTGCTAAGAAGCGGTTTCCACTGCCCAGGGTTACTCAATGTCTGGGCTGACTCTCGAAGGCTCGTAGTCCGCTATTCCATTGTAGAACCACCCGCTATTCTAAGAAAGCAATGATCGAGGAGTAACAGTCAATTTATGTAATAGTCATCATAAATAAATAAGAGTTGGCCTTTTGCAGTACCTACACCCCTCCCCTCTCTCCCCTCCTCATAATAGAATCCAGGGGCGTAGGTTCTCAAAATTTTGACTCACTACCATTGTTGGGTGGGAGGGGAGGGGGTGCGGGGGAGTATGCCGCATATGCCCCGCGCTAGCGGAAAACTGTGAAAATACTGTGTCTCAGATGCATGGAAATGGCGATTCAGGTGCAAAAATGCAGTACATGCAAAACACCTTCAAACTAGCACTAAATTGCTTAACACCACAAGCAAAAGTGCACATCACTTGAATAAGTTTGTCTTTATATGCATTTGCGTTAATGAATTATAATAATAAATAACAACATTGCAATCAACAACTAGTATTTGGAAAGCAGTAATGTGAACATTTAGTTTAAAAGTCAGTATTAGCAGTGATGAATGGTAGTGACACTAATTATTATTATGCAAGTTAAATAAACTTGAACTTCATACAATTATTATCGTCATCATCACAAGATTACCATCATATACATGATGATTTTATAAAATAATCTATGATAACAGATTAATAATATAAATAATGATAATCAACGATGATAATAAACTGATAGCAGTAGTAGATAAATAGTAAATAGATGGTGAACAAATCATCAAAATTATTATTATTGATCATCACCATCATCATCAGCTGTTCTTTGTCTCCGAAGATCACCTCTGGTGAACCAGACCTTTCCGCTGACTTTGGTTTTTGCTGAGATTGCCAGCTTCCAACCGGATCTTCTTGTCCTTGAGGTTCCGTTTTACAGTGTCTTTGAATCTCAGTCTCGGTGTGCCAATACCTCAGGCCCCTTCTTTGAGTTGTGAATAAAGGATCTGTTTGGGTAGCCTATTGTTCTCTATTCTGTGCACATGTCCAACCCATCTCAGGTTTCTTTGAATGAGGAGTTCATACATACTAGGTAGGTTGGCCTGGGCTAGAATCTCCTCATTCGAGATGAAGTCCCGCCATTTCACATTAAGAATCAGAATCTGACGTAGGTGTATCATCGTATAGGTTTTGAGTGTGAGCAGCTAGCCTGACCAGGTCTCAGCTCTATATAACAGAGATGAAAGAGCAATTGCCCGATAAACCGAGCATTTTGTTTTGAATGTCCGATCATTGTTAGTAGTAATATATGAGCAGATCTCCCTACCAAGTGTTTTTTTGTGGATTAGACCTTGGGGTGAAAACAATGGGTTACGGCGTTGGATGGATTCGCCGAGTTTATATTGTATTTCATTTGAGGGGTACTTGAGTGGCATTTAAGTGGCATTTGAGTTTTGATTATTTTTTTTACTTGATTTGAACTTATATGGTATATAGATTTTGAATGTATGGCATTCAAGTTTTGATAATTTTTTTACATAATTATATACATACTTGAGAGAAAGAAAGAGATAGAGGAGAGAGAGGGAGGAGAGAGGGAGAGAGAGAGGAGAGAGAGATTTTTTAGTTTTCTATACATTCATGTATATATGGTTTATTATGGATGTATTTATGGGTATATTTATATCTACATAGAGAGAGGAGATATATCTACATTGAGCAAATATATTGATCAAAAATGAAATCTATATGATTATATACCTGATTACATAATAAGTAGGGAAAATCTTCCTATATAATATAGCTATCCTATATAATATAGCTAGAGTCAGTAAATACTAAGTAATACAAAGCACTACAACCTGTAACGAAAATCAATACATACATACATATGGTATCTTGAGAGAAAGAAAGAGATAGAGGAGAGAGGGAGAGAGAGGAGAGAGAGGAGAGGGAGATTCTTTAGTTTTCTATACATTCCTATATATATATATGGTTAATTATGTACATATTTATGGATATATTTATATCTACATAGAGAGAGAGGAGATATATCTACATTGAATAAATATATTGATCAAAAATGAAACATTATCTGATTATATACCTGATTACATAATAAGTAGGGAAAATCTTCCTATATAACATAGCTAGAGTCAGTAAATACTAAGTAATACAAAGCACCACAACTCGTAATGACAATCAATGCATACATACATACATATGGTATCATGAGAGAAAGAAAGAGAGAGAGGAGAGAGAGGAGAGAGATTTTTTAGTTTTCTATACATTCATGTATATATGGTTGATTATGTACATATTTATGAGTATATTTATATCTACATAGAGAGATGAGAGAGGAGATATATCTAAATTGAATAAATATATTGATCGAAAATGAATCATTGTATGATTATATACATTTATTACATAATAAGTAGGGAAAATCTTCCTATATAATATAGCTAGAGTCAGTAAATACGCACATGTCCATATTCATGTACATGTGCATAAATGGACATGAATAGGTACATGTCCATATTCATGTCCATATTCATGTCCATATTCATGTCCATATTCATGTCCATATTCATGTCCATATTCATGTCCATATTCATGTCCATTTATGTACATGTCCATATTCATGTCCATTTATGTACATACCTATGTCCATATTCATGTCCATATTCATGTCCATATTCATGTCCATTTATGTACATGTCCATATTCATGTCCATTTATGTACATACCTATGTCCATATTTATGTACATGCGCATGTCCAAATTCATGTCCATATTAACATTTTATAGCTATGTACAGAGGAGAGAGAAGAGAGGAGAGAGAGAGATTTTTTAGTTTTTTATACAACCATGTATATATGGATAATTATGTACATATTTACGGATATATTTATATCTAGAATGAATAATATACATCTATGACATAATAACTATATCGGATATATTTATATCTAGATTGAATAATATACATCTATGACATAATAACTATATTGAATGCTATAAAATATGTTGGAAAATCACCAAATTAGTCCTCTAGATGGTTAAAATTTACAGTATTTGGGAAATAACTGCAAGAGAGGAGAGAGGAGTATTTGGTAGAGGAGAGAGGAGGCTTCAAAAAAGAGCTACAAAAAACTAATCAGTACACAACTCAGTTTATTAGGTAGTAGCGCTTCAAGGAGGTACAAACACTGATTGCTGACAAACAACAAATTTTAATGCAGATTGGGAGAGGTAGCTTTTTTTAGACCCTATAATCATCCTGATTGCACAGGTTTTAATATCAATACAAAATGAATCTTCCTCCTTTAAAATATGGTGAATGTTATTTTGTTATACCAGAAGAGGAGTATCATAGTTTGATGGAAAAGAACAGTGGGGCTAAATCAACAGACCAAGACAAGTTTGCGTCATCATTGTATGACAACTCGACAAAAGACCAAATGGTGAGAGATATCGAGAAAATCCAGAATATTTTGGTTGAAACGAATGAAATAGTAATGGGAATCAAAAACGAGTTGCTTGAGCGCAAAAAGACAAATGAAAATGTTCAAAGCACAAAAACCTATCGGAGTGATGTTGGAAAGATTAGGGGAGAGTACAAGCAACCAAAGAGCTGGAGCTCTGCTAAAACACCAAAGCTCTCACCATCATCGTTTGATAGAAACACAATTGACGATGATAGCAATAGAGATTCGGAGAGAATGATGCAACAATTAGAAGAGTTTAAAAAGAAAGTATCCGACATGACAGCTAGTAAAGACAATCAAGCGTTAGGTGTAAAAATATTGTATCAATTGAGAGATTCTGGAAAATACGATCTGGATACTGACAGGATAAAACTCAAGGGAAGATGGCTTAGCGCTAAGCTATCAAAGAATTTGTTGCAAGATGTACTAACTGATAAAGACTCAATAAGATCAACAAAAGATAACTACAGTAGATTTAAAAGTCTGCTCACCACTCAAGGAATCACAACTGTCAGGAGATCCTCATGAAAAACTTATTTTAGCTACCTAGTTGTTAATTCAAACATCTTAGCAACAACTTATTAGCTCAAACATGACTTTGTTATACTCAATCCTTTATCCAATACCTACAATAATTCTTAGTAATAGTAGTGTAATGAGACTGAGTAATAATCTACACACACCTTGTTCACTCTGTATGCTGTAGCACATGTTTTTCCTTTAGTTATCTGCAGTTACTTCAATTGGATCTTATCCAGATGTTTTATAGTCTTTGCTGCTACTGCGTTTTGTCTCAAACAAGAGTCCAAAGTAGGCATTGTGTCTACCAAATACAATTAAATTGATTGTTACAATTGTTTCATTTATTTTCATTGGTTTTATCTTCATATACATAAAGTAGCGAAGAAACAGTTTGTGTGAGTATGAAACTATCTAGTAGAGATAAATTAATATTTAGGTTCAACTAGCATTAAATATTAATTACTTTGTTAACAATAAATAATTAGAGTCAGTTACTTTACTAGTGCTCGGACAAACACACAATTTTGTTAATGTCAAAGTCTGCGATCTTACAAAGAAATAACTTAGATACTATTACTATTAGCATAAAATTATCTAGTAAAGATAAATTACCTAGGAGTGAATTCTAGTTGAGGTTCGATTATTTTAAATATAAATAATTAAAACCAAATTGATTGGAATCGTAGTAATATTTTTAAATACAACATTGCTTTGCAACGACTATTAATGAAAGCGATTATGAAATGTTGATGAGTAACTAAGTAATCTAGTAAGGAAAACTGATTGAAATCACGGTAATATTTGTTAATAGATACTTGCGACATGTTTTATCAACGAAAAAATCAAGCGATTTTCAAATGTTTACGAGTAACTAAGCGATTTGGTAGAAAATACTAACAGAAATCACTCGATATCCGTTTTTGAAATATTTACGATAAACCAAATTGGGATATTGCTGTTATCAACCAAAAAATCAAGCGAGTATCAAATGTTTACGAGTAACTAAGTGTTTCAGTTGACAAAAGCCGATTGAGATCATGTGACATCCGTTACAAATATTTACGTTAAGTTAGCAACGGAAAAAACAAATATTTCTTAGAATATTCGCTATAGCAAGTTATGATAATTTTGTACTCGCTCTAAAGGTAAAGGTTTTCAGTCCGTTTTTGGTCAGACCAAAATTTATGCGAGTCGTTTTAGGCATTATTTCAGTCGACGTAATGTTACCAGTTCATTTTCACAAGTTTTTAATATTTATTTTAAAAATAAATAATTAGAGCTTTTTACTAGTGTTAAATGATTGTTGATTATTTTTTACCTTATCACCACTTAGAGCCAGATGATTTAATTAACTAAAGACAAATAATTATTTTAGCATTTCTTACCTTGATGCTCTCCTAGTAGCTGTAGTAGATGATGCTTCTCCGCTTGCTGTTGAAGAACTGGATGCTTTCTAAGTGAAAACAGTGGCTCTTAAATAGCTAAAGTTGCACTGATTAAACCCTATGAATCAGCATTTTTTCCAATGCTTTCGCGGGAATAAAAACTGTTTATTCCCGCGAAAGCAACTGTTTCTATTCGCGTGAAAATAAACTATTTATTCCCGCGAAAGCAACTGTTTCTATTCGCGTGAAAATAAACTATTTATTCCCGCGAAAGCAACTGTTTCTATTCGCGTGAAAATAAATTATTTATTCCCGCGAAAGCAACTGTTTCTATTCGCGTGAAAATAAACTATTTATTCCCGCGAAAGCAACTGTTTCTATTCGCGTGAAAATAAACTATTTATTCCCGCGAAAGCAACTGTTTCTATTCGCGTGAAAATAAACTATTTATTCCCGCGAAAGCAACTGTTTCTATCCGCGTGAAAATAAACTATTTATTCCCGCGAAAGCAACTGTTTCTATTCGTGTGAAAATAAATTATTTATTCCCGCGAAAGCAACTGTTTCTATTCGTGTGAAAATAAATTATTTATTCCCGCGAAAGCAACTGTTTCTATCCGCGTGAAAATAAACTATTTATTCCCGCGAAAGCAACTGTTTCTATTCGTGTGAAAATAAATTATTTATTCCCGCGAAAGCAACTGTTTCTATTCGCGTGAAAATAAACTATTTATTCCCGCGAAAGCAACTGTTTCTATCCGCGTGAAAATAAACTGTTTATTCCCGCGAAAGCAACTGTTTCTATTCGTGTGAAAATAAATTATTTATTCCCGCGAAAGCAACTGTTTCTATTCGTGTGAAAATAAATTATTTATTCCCGCGAAAGCAACTGTTTCTATCCGCGTGAAAATAAACTATTTATTCCCGCGAAAGCAACTGTTTCTATTCGTGTGAAAATAAATTATTTATTCCCGCGAAAGCAACTGTTTCTATTCGCGTGAAAATAAACTATTTATTCCCGCGAAAGCAACTGTTTCTATTCGTGTGAAAATAAATTATTTATTCCCGCGAAAGCAACTGTTTCTATTCGCGTGAAAATAAACTATTTATTCCCGCGAAAGCAACAGTTTCTATTCGCGTGAAAATAAACTATTTATTCCCGCGAAAGCAACTGTTTCTATTCGCGTGAAAATAAATTATTTATTCCCGCGAAAGCATTGGAAAAAATGCTGATTCATAGGGTTTAATCAGTGCAACTTTAGCTATTTAAGAGCCACTGTTTTCACACAGAAAGCATCCAGTTCTTCAACAGCAAGCGGAGAACCATCATCTACTACAGCTACTAGGAGAACATCCAGCATCAAGGTAAGAAACGCTAAAATAATTATTTGTCTTTAGTTAATTAAATCATCTGGCTCTAAGTGGTGATAAGGTAAATTATTATCAATAATTATTTAACACTAGTAGAAAGCTCTAATTATTCATTTTTAAAATAAGTGTTTGTCCAAGCTCTAGTAAAGTAGCAGACTCTACTTATTTATTATTTACCAAATAATAATAATTATTCAATGCTAGTTGAACCTAGATATAAATTTATCTCTACTAGATAGTTTTATACTCACACAAACTTTTTCTTCGCTACTCTATGTAGATAAAGCTAAAGCCAATGAAAATAAATGAATCAATTGTAACAATCAATTTTTTTGTATTTTGTAGTTATGATGTCTACTTTGGAGTCTTGTTTGAGACGAAATGCAGCAGTAGCAAAGACTATAAACATGTGGTCAAGATCTACCAACACCAATGATAGATGTAAAACAACATGAATTTCTCTCCTACTTATGTGACACAGCAAGAATTCCTTTCAAGATCCACCTACTTAGATGATACCAAACCAATGAAGACTCAAACTACATCAATTTTCAAGACAGCACACTTCTCCAACACAGCAAGAGCAAGAATTCCTTTCAAGATCTACCACCTACTTAGATGATACCAAACCAATGAAGACTCAAACTACATAGATTTTGAAGACAGCATACTTCCCCAACACAGCAAGAATTCATTTCAAGATCTACCACCTACTTAGATGATACCAAGCCAATGAAGATGAAGACATCACACTTCTCCAACACAGCAAGAATTTCTTTCAAGATCTACCACCTACTTAGATGATACCAAACCAATGAAGACTCAAACTACATCAATTTTGAAGACAGCACACTTCTCCAACACAGCAAGAATTCATTTCAAGATCTACCACCTACTTAGATGATACCAAACCAATGAAGACTCAAACTACATGAATTTTGAAGACAGTCGACTTCTCCAACACAGCAAGAACTCCTTTCAAGATCTACCACCTACTTAGATGATACCAAACCAATGAAGACTCAAACTACATGAATTTTGAAGACAGCATACTTCTCCAACACAGCAAATATTTATTCATTTCAAGATCTACCACCTACTTAAATGATACCAAACCAATGAAGACTCAAACTACATGAATTTTGAAGACAGCATACTTCTCCAACACAGCAAGAATTCCTTTCAAGATCTACGACTTAATTAGATGATACCTGATACCAAATCAATGAAGACTCAAACTACATCGATTTTGAAGACAGCGCACTTCTCCAACACAGCAAGAATTCATTTCAAGATCTACCACCTACTTAGATGATACCAAACCAATGAAGACTCAAACTACATGAATTTTGAAGACAGTCGACTTTTCCAACACAGCAAGAATTTCTTTCAAGATCTACCACCTACTTAGATGATACCAAACCAATGAAGACTCAAACTACATCAATTTTGAAGACAGCGCACTTCTCCAACACAGCAAGAATTCATTTCAAGATCTACCACCTGCTTAGATGATACCAAACCAATGAAGACTCAAACTACATGAATTTTGAAGACACTCGACTTCTCCAACACAGCAAGAACTCCTTTCAAGATCTACCACCTGCTTAGATGATACCAAACCAATGAAGACTCAAACTACATGAATTTTGAAGACAGTCGACTTCTCCAACACAGCAAGAATTTCTTTCAAGATCTACCACCTACTTAGATGATACCAAACCAATGAAGACTCAAACTACATGAATTTTGAAGACAGCGCACTTCTCCAACACAGCAAGAGTTCATTTCAAGATCTACCACCTACTTAGATGATACCAAACCAATGAAGACTCAAACTACATGAATTTTGAAGACAGCCGACTTCTCCAACACAGCAAGAACTCCTTTCAAGATCTACCACCTACTTAGATGATACCAAACCAATGAAGACTCAAACTACATGAATTTTGAAGACAGCACACTTCTCCAACACAGCAAAAATTCATTTCAAGATCTACCACCTACTTAAATGATACCAAACCAATGAAGACTGAAACTACATGAATTTTGAAGACAGTATACTTCTCCAACACAGCAAGAATTCCTTTCAAGATCTACGACTTAATTAGATGATACCAAATCAATGAAGACTCAAACTACATTGATTTTGAAGACAGCGCACTTCTCCAACACAGCAAGAATTCATTTCAAGATCTACCACCTACTTAGATGATACCAAACCAATGAAGACTCAAACTACATGAATTTTGAAGACAGCATACTTCTCCAACACAGAAAGAATTCCTTTCAAGCTCTATCACCTACTTATATGATACCAAACCAATGAAGACTCAAACTACATGAATTTTGAAGACAGCATACTTCTCCAACACAGCAAAAATTCATTTCAAGATCTACCACCTACTTAAATGATACCAAACCAATGAAGACTCAAACTACATGAATTTTGAAGACAGTCTACTTCTCCAACACAGCAAGAATTCCTTTCAAGATCTACGACTTACTTAGATGATACCAAATCAATGAAGACTCAAACTACATGGATTCTGAAGACAGCACACTTCTCCAACACGGCAAGAATTTCTTTCAAGATCTATCACCTACTTAGATGATACCAAACCAATGAAGACTCAAACTACATGAATTTTGAAGACAGCATACTTCTCCAACACAGCAAAAATTCATTTCAAGATCTACCACCTACTTAAATGATACCAAACCAATGAAGACTCAAACTACATGAATTTTGAAGACAGTCTACTTCTCCAACACAGCAAGAATTCCTTTCAAGATCTACGACTTACTTAGATGATACCAAATCAATGAAGACTCAAACTACATGGATTCTGAAGACAGCACACTTCTCCAACACAGCAAAAATTTCTTTCAAGATCTATCACCTACTTAGATGATACCAAACCAATGAAGACTTTAAAAATTACTTATATTATATTTCGATGATGCTGAAAAAACTGTCCAGAACAAGAGTTCAAAAAGCTAATCTATAACTCAAGGCAATCATATCACTATTGGTGAGTTTTACTAATTTTTACCATAAATTAAACAAAATGCTGAATATATACATTTTCTAGGTGAAAAAAGGACTTTTTGGGTGTAATTAACGTAGTTTTTACAACAAAAATGTTGAACATCTACATTTTTTTCAGGTAAAAAAAAAGCACTTTTTTGGTGTAATTAGTGTATTTTTTTACAACATATTTATAAAGCAAGTATTTTTTGTTTTGTTTTAGATAGATGAAAGAGAATCAAAAGCACTTGGTGAAAATAATGCTCAAGAAAGAACAAGTTGAACAATGTAACTTGGTGAGTTATTTCCCTTTTCTAATAATGTAAACTATCTAATGTAACTAGAGCTATAATTCAAATTCATGTAATTATTTTACATTTTTGCTTAATCATTCTATACTAATACATAATTTTTTTGTTTTAGTTCATTACGAAATTAAAAGCACATAGAACAGAAGTCTTCCTTCCTAAGATATAACATCAGTACATCAAAGACAACATGGTAAAGGAACAAACTATGCATTAACTGTTATTACTTTGTATTTATTACAAGTTGTAGCGCTTTGTATTACGTAGTATTTACTGACTCTAGCTATATTATGTGGGGAGATTTTCCTTACTTATTATGTAATAAATGTATATAATCATATAATGATTCATTTTTAATCAATGTATTTATTCAATTTAGATATAACTCCTCTCTTCTCTCTCTATGTAGATATAAATATACCCATAAATATGTACATAATTGACCATATATACATTAATTGCTAGAAAACTAAAAGATCTCTCTCCTCTCTCTCTTTCTCTCTCTCAAGATACCATATGTATGTATGTATGTATGAATGCATTGAATGTCATTACAAGTTGTATTGCTTTGTATAACTTAGTATTTACTGACTCTAGCTATATTATATAGGAAGATTTTCCCTACTTATTATGTAATCAGGTATATAATCATATAATTTTCATTTTTGATCAATATATTTATTCAATGTAGATATATCTCCTCTCTCTATCTAGATATAAATATATCCATAAATACGTCCATAATTAACCATATATACATGAATGTATAGAAAACTAAAAGATCTCTCTCTCCCTCTCTATGTAGATATAAATATAGCCATAAATATGTACATAATTAACCATATATACATGAATGTATAGAAAACTAAAAAATCTCTCTCCTCTCTCTCTCTCCTCTCTCATCTCCCATCTCTCCTCTCTCCTCTCCCCTCTCTCTCAAGATACCATATGAGTTCGAGTTATGTAAAAAGGTTATTAAAACTTGAAAGCCATACATTCAAAATCTATATGCCATATAAGTTCAAATTAAGTAAAAAAAGAATCAAAACTCAAATGCCACTTAAATGCCACTCAAATGCCACTCAAGTACCCCTCAAATGAAATACAATATAAACTCGGCGAATTCACCCAACGTCGTAACCCATTGCCTAAACTCCAAAATCTAATCCACAAAAAAACACTTGGTAGGGAGATCTGCTCATATATTACTACTATTGTTGTAGCACACTTTTGACTTGAGTCGGCCAAAGGAGATTGAAGCATTGGACATCTTGGTATTTATCTCGTCATCCTTTTGTTGCTACTCATAACTGTCGATCCAAAATATTTGAACTTCGTGACACTGGCCGGTTATTATCAATAAAACTTAAAAACAAACAAAAATAGTGGTTATTATGTAACCAAATATATAAATAACCGTTATCATAATAACAATAATTATAATAATAATTAATTAATATAAACTACAAATAATAATAAAAAACAAGATCATTATTTTAAGTTACAGTAGTATTATTATTCATTCATTGATAATAATAATTAGCATTAATTATAATTATGGTAATAACAGAACAATAACAAAAAGTATGATCAATAATAAGGTCATAATAATAATTTTATTATTTTATTAAATATTCATTAGTTGATGCTAATACAAAATAAAAATTTAGTAAATGAAAAATAAAAATACCAGTGATAAAAAGAAAATTAAAAAATTATTAATAAGATAATAGTATTATAATAATAATGTTAAATATGCATGCATTATTTATGTTTAATAATAACATTATAAAATAAACACTTATTTATTCATATGTTTAATAATCATATTATTGAACACGCATATAATAACAATATAATCCTATTTTTTTATATATATATATATGATTTATAAGATCTAATTATTATAATAAAAATCATAACAATAATAATCATAAATTATTATATAAATAATATTATATAATAATAATAATAATGGTAATAACAACAATAAAAGAATAGCAATACACTAGTATATATTAATTATTATTATTTATTATGTTATTATCATCATTTATTATTATTTATCAATTAAACTTATGATCATTTTATTATTATTACAATCTGTATTTATTATTATTATTGTTGTTAGTTATCATTATTAATTAATACCATAATAAAATGAGTAATAACCATACTGGCTGATGATGATGGTGAATAACTAATATTTTCATAATATAATTATAATAATAATAAAATTATTATTATTAATAATTATTATTATTACAGACAGTGGGGATGATGATTGATTGATGATGGCAATAATAATAATCTTAAAAAAATATTTAGTCAGTCTTCCTTACTCTGTTAGATATTTCCAATCATATTAATAGAAGTTTGAGATTTCAATCCTTATTTATAAAATCAATGAGCATCTCTCTATCAGGCATTATTTATCTAGCCAAGAAGATGTTGGCCTACTCTTAGCATCATCATTCTACTGCTCAACATTACACGCAAAGCTGCTGGCTCACAGGATAATGCAAAAGGGGAATTAGTCTTTTTAATTTGAAAGTAGTAAGACTGGTAATAAACTACAGTGCAATTCCTCAAACATAGAGGACGCTTTTAAACTACTAGGATTTCTTTGGCGCATGAGGTAAAATTGTAGCTCTTTTTACATCATAGACTTAAAACTAATAATAAGGCGACAATCATATAAAAGATGAGCAGTTGTTTTTATCAATTGAGTTTTACTATTGCCACAGAGAGATAATCAATTCAAATTTGTTTCTATGATACTGACCCACGACTTTTCACTGATGAACCAAGACTGAAATTTGACTCACGAGGAGTCGTCAGTCGGACCCGGTAATATACGCCCCTGATAGTATCAGTCTTGCTCCGAGCAAAACTTAGCCGAAAAACAGATAATTGAATGGGCAGAGTAGGAACTTATAAATTCCAGTTTGTAGAATAAAAAATATATGCTGCTGTTGATCACTTCTACAATGCAAAGGTGACCTTGAAAGGCAGTCTTCTGTGTGTATAACAATAGTTTTAACAATAGTTACAGGTTTATTGCCACTCTGTACTCGAGAGTTTACATTAAGCTAACGTTTACACATAGCTATGGCTATACCAGAGTTAACATCAAACCATCTCCATTAACTTAAAAACATCTCCGAATATGGTACATTCAATGGCTATGTATATGGAACAAAGTATGCAAGCGAGCTGTTGAAATATTGTCCAATGAGATAACAATGACAAGAACACATACAAAGTGGAAATAGGTCAAAATAAAACAACAACTTGCCTTTTAGTACACTCTTTTTCTTTGCTTATCTTTTGGCAATCAGTGGACCTTTTGTTCCTGTCACGGGTTTCTCAAGACGCTTTGTGAAATAACTTCCAAAATTTGGCAAAGTTCCACATTCTGTTCAGATCAAAGTTCTTGATTTGTTGGGCTGAAATCGTTTTGAGTTTTTAAAACCCAATTTTAAAACATAGTTCCCCAACGTTGTTTCTAATATTGCAGTATCAATGTCCAAGTTGAAAAATCTTTCAGACGAGCAGGAAGGAGTAAATTTTCGTTTTATGCTTTTGTTTTTCAGATCATATTTCTTGTACTGCAGAGTTGTATAAGTAGAATCATGGGTGCCAGGAAAAAAATGGTTTCTGACAGGATTGACAAGGGTAAGGGATGTGATAGACTCCCTAAGGGCAGGCAACTCTGAGTTTCTTAGCTATACTTGTAATAGTTTATTTAAACATAATTGCTTTGCGTTAGGATGGCTGGTTGGTAGATGCAGCTCTCTTGAAGAAGATTCAAAGATGTGTGAGAGGATTGGGGGTAACAGGAAGTAGAGAAGGGTGCACTGTAGAGTGAAACAATTGAGATAGGATGGGTGCAGTTACTCTAATTGCGAGTAAATTTGTCACCATATTTTAGATCATTGTTGATACTATAGTAAATGAATTGCATTAGCTGATATCCTTTTACCAACTTTGTATCATCAAGTAAATTTCCATTTGACACCTTTTACTAATTGCAGTTCAGACCTGTAACATTATTAAGCCATCAAGGGCAATGAGACAAAGAGGCAAAGAGTATTGTTACTCATCATGGGAACTACACGCGTGTGTTGTTGGACAGTGAGACATAAACAATTGGTTTATATTCCATAAATGATGTTACTGTTCTAATATAGAAATATGTGTTATACAGAGTGGCAAAAGAAAAAATGACAAGTTGCTAAATGTGACACGAGAACACAACTGCCCTCATTTTTATTGTAGCCAAACGCATCATCACATTACAGTCATACATTCAAAGGTACATACTAATGTAATCCTTGCATCCAAGACTTTACAGTCATGTAGGAGGCAAAAGCAACTTAAACAAAATGCTGCATCAACAAGGTGCTCAGCTGTAGTTAAATACTTTTACTGCTTCAGTGCAACTTTTGTTCCTTATTAATGTTTTGATAGTTGAACTCTGGTGACATCTTTTTGAGTAACATACCACAATTGAGGGGTTATTCTACGTGACAGTTTTTTTCAACCAAGAAGAGGCTAGGAGACAAATAGCTGGCTGCAGACTGATCGGCGGTATAGACTAGAGTTAGTGGAGTCAGGTAAAATGATGGTGTGAATCAACATTACAATATAGCAGCTAAGCATTTAGAATTGTAGTGAGAGTACTTGTGCCCGGAAAAATGTGGGATAACTTAGTAGCTGTGTATCACTATATCCTTCCACCCTTTCCATCTCCCCTTTACACACTATGTGTCCTTCATAACCTCATTTTAGTTCTACCCTGTCTATGACCCGTTATAACCCTATTATACTGAATATACCTGATACCGGCCTAGTATAGCCCCTATATCAGCCTAGTATAGCCCCTATATCAGCCTAGTATAGCCCCTATATCAGCCCAGTATAGCCCCTATGCCGGCATTGTAGGCTAACCAGAGGCTTATCAATATATTATTAAAAAGTTTCTATACCTGTTCAGTATCTTAACCTAATTACTTAGATGATCACACCAATGGCAGGAGCCTTAGGACTAAGATACTTGATACCCATCTAGATGGAACAACAAGTAAGTATTCTAGGAGATGAGGCTCAGTGCTAAGGAACCTGTACTATGGAGTTTGGAGATGAGGTTTGCATTCATCCTTAATTGACTGACACATCCACTTCCGGAGTTGGAAGCTGTGCGTAGAAACTGATTGGTCTTTATTGTTCTGTACAAACAGTTATCCAACATTGTATTAAAGTATTGTTTGTGTGGCAGTGTTTCATTGGTCCATCTCAAGTAATGGGATTAAGGCTTCTCTCCGTCAGTATAAAAGGAGATAAACTGCTACATTTTTTTCAGAAGTCATGTGGATGTCATTGTGTTGCTATATTATCTTGGTAAACAGAAAATGAATAACATATTGTGGTGGATGTTCATGAACACTATCTGTGCGCAAGGTCCCCCTGACAACTGCTGGGTGTCAGGCAAGCCTAAACTGAGCCTGGCACAGCCAGAAAACAAGCAAGTGAGCCGGTAGAAGCACTACCGGCCCTGCAGCATTCACTACCGGCCCTGCAGAGGTACTACCGGCCCTGTAGCAACCACTGCCAGCCCTGCAGCATGCACTACTGGCCCTGCAGTGTCACTACCGACCCTATACCGAGTCAGTGAGGGAAGAAAGACTGTAGCCTGTGAACCCAAAATGGTACAGAAGATGCAGGAGCCAACTTTGCAACTGATCAACCACCGGAAAGACCAAAGACAGGAAATACAAGCCGTAAGAGCCAGGAACTCAAGCTACCTATTGCACCATCATGATTCAGCATAATTGACTGATAAGCTCCGCCCCTCACTTTTGGGCGCCTTGTACATTTAACTTTATAATTGCCAATACTGCATTATGTTAATAATAACTTACCTTTCCATTCGTGCAATTACTTCCTGTCACTGTTGATTTGTTGCCCCCTTATTTGGGCATATGTTTTCTCCTGCTCTGCCTATAAAAGGCAGAGCCTGTTCACTAATCTTTGTATTGTATTGGGATTCTGCTTGTGAGTGTACCAAGTAGCATTATACATTACCCTTATTATACTTCGCTGGGTTGTGCTTGTATAATAAACTATGATATACTCATTGAGACATTGAGCTGTGCGTTTGAGCTGTCGGCTCTGAATACGGTTGTGGAGTTGATATACTCCTCCGTTTGGAAGTTGACCTCTGGAGTGAGGTGTTGTTGGTAGACATTTGGTCGGTCCCCCAAAATCCACCACAATATTACTTATCTCATAGCGGGGTGTAGTCTGTTTGAGTCTAGGATTTACCGAGTCAGTGCTGTCTGTGACAGTGTACACCCCAAGTGAGACATACTCTGTACTCAGTGCTGTCTATGATAGTGTACACCCCAAGTATAACATACTCTGTACTCAGTACTGTCTATGACAGTGTATACCCCAAGTATAACATACTCTGTACTCAGTGCTGTCTATGACAGTGCACACCCCAAGTATAACATACTCTGTACTCAGTGCTGTCTATGACAGTGTACACCCCAAGTAAAACATACTATGTACTCAGTGCTGTCTGTGACAGTGTACACCCCAAGTAAAACATACTCTGTACTCAGTGCTGTCTATGACAGTGTACACCCCAAGTAAAACATACTCTGTACTCAGTGCTGTCTATGATAGTGTACACCCCAAGTAAAACATACTCTGTACTCAGTGCTGTCTATGATACTGTACACCCCAAGTGTAACATACTCTGTACTCAGTGCTGTCTATGACAGTGTACACCCCAAGTATAACATACTCTGTACTCAGTGCTGTCTATGACAGTGTATACCCCAAGTATAGCATACTCTGTACTCAGTGCTGTCTATGATAGTGTACACCCCAAGTATAGCATACTCTGTACTCAGTGCTGTCTATGATAGTGTACACCCCAAGTATAACATACTCTGTACTCAGTGCTGTCTATGACAGTGCACACCCCAAGTATAACATACTCAGTAAGAGATGGCGTAGTGCACTGGGTGGTAGTGAGGTGGAGTGAACCCTTTGAGAAAGGAGAATAAGCACAAGGAACATTCAGTTGTTGACGTACCGTTGAGTCATTAGTAGGGGGCAAAACCTATTACAATAAGAACAGGTAACTTTGCTGTACGGTACACCAAAAGCAGGGAAGAACTTTTATATAAACTGTGTTAGAGAGAAGTCCCGAGTTTGTACCAGTAGAAATTTGTATATACTTGTGTTGTGACACTCATGCAATATTTATTGACAGGTTCAAATCACATTTCATGTTCAAATTACATAAAAAGAACTGAAAACGTGCGCTTAGAGGTTTTTCAACAATATAAAATTGTTTAGCAATATCAAGTGATTAAAAACTAGCCTTCAAAGATTAAACAATGACATAATCATGAATCTCTAAGATGGCAAATGTGAATACAAAAACTATGAATTGTTACGTTGCTCCACTATAACTATACGTACTGCGATTGCACCCGCCGAATTGACATCTCAGTATTAGCATAAGCCTCTTGCATTTCATGCGCATCGATCATTGCATCATGCAACTCCATCAATATATTCAGTTGCATGATTCTATTTTTGTTGCCAATGATGGTTCAATGTTAGATACATCTATATATCATAACAAAAACAAAACTGTACATGTACAAACCGAAGTAGAAAGTAGTTTTATTTCCGACTCTTACATCATAATAAAAGATGACTGTCGTAACGGCTATAATAGCTGGTAAACTTTCACTGGGGCACTTTAGTGAGCAAGTAATCTGTGCAACTGTGAGTAGTAATATATGAGCAGATCTCCCTACCAAGTGTTTTTTTGTGGATTTGATCTTGGAGTTGAGACAATGGGTTACGGCGTTGGATGAATTCGCCGAGTTTATATTGTATTTCATTTGAGGGGTACTTGAGTGGCATTTGAATGGCATTTAAGTGGCATTTGAGTTTTGATTATTTTTTACTTAATTTGAACTTATATGGCATATAGATTTTGAATGTATGGCATTCAAGTTTTGATAACTTTTTTACATAACTCGAACTCATATGGTATCTTGAGAGAGAGGGGAGAGGAGAGAGGAGAGATGGGAGATGAGAGAGGAGAGAGAGGAGAGAGATTTTTTAGTTTTCTATACATTCATGTATATATGGTTAGTTATGTACATATTTATGGCTATATTTATATCTACATAGAGAGAGAAGATATATCTACATTGAACAAATATATTGATCAAAAATGAAAATTATATGATTATATACCTGATTACATAATAAGTAGGGAAAATCTTCTGGAGAGAGGGGAGAGGAGAGATGAGAGAGGAGAGAAGAGAGAGGAGAGAGAGGAGAGATTTTTTTTTAGTTTTTTATACATTTATGTATATATGGATAATTATGTACATATTTATGAATATATTTACATTTACATTGAATAATATACATTTATTACATAATAAGTATATTAAATGCTATAAAATATGTTGGAAAATTACCAAATTAGACCTCTAGATGGTTAAAATCTACAGTATTTGGGAAATAACTGCAAGAGAGGAGAGAGGAGTATTTGGTAGAGGAGAGAGTATGTTGAGAGAGAGGAGAGATAAAAAGAGGAGAGAGGAGAGAGGAGATATATCTACATTGAATAAATACAGTGATTAAAAATGAAACAATATGTGAATATATACATTTATTGTGTAATAAGTAGGGAAAAAATTTAAAGTAATTACATGAAATTGAATTATAGCTTTAGTTACATTGGATAGTTTACATTATATAGAAAAGGGAAATAGCTCACCAAGACACATTGTCCAACTTGTTTTTTGAATTAGAGACTATCCATCGTTAAAACACTCATCATTTTTTTTCAGCAACATATCCTGTCTCAAAATCATCAAAGTCTCCACATAGAAAATCTTCAAGTTCATCATCATCATCAATTTCTAATATTGTTTTGTTGTACTTTGCTTGATCACAATATTGTTTCCAATACATTCGACCGAGACAGTATGGAGAGCAAAATGAAAGATCGTATTCTGTCTTAAATTTTCCGTGTGTTGTTTTTCCTCTGTAGATCATCACACCTGGAGTATATTTGTTAGCTTCTGAAGCATATTTGTCTGGTATGACGAGCGTCTTCAACAGCGTTTCTCCACATTGTTCAATGCTATAACGGATACAAATTACATTCGACTGACCTCCTTTAAATCGATGAGGAACGAATCTATCAACAACATCTTGGTAAGGAAAAATAGCACCGGGTTGAAAACTATTGAGGGTGTTGATGTTCAAGAAGCGTTTGAGCTGACATTTAGTCAATGTACTAAAATATAGTGATTCCTCTTCAGCTTTCTTTTTGCTTAGAGGATGTCTGCTAACACGTCTGACATCATACCAAAGAACGTTTTTATTTTTTGGTTTTCCCTTTCTACCCAAATATACAACGTTAAACGGAGGAGGGTAATTATCACAGTTGAAGTTTTTAGCTATTTCAACTGGACAGAGGAGTATTTTGGGCTCGAGTTCATTTATATCTGAAGGATCATGGTAGTGTACTTGAGAATATCTACACTTCTCCTTACTTGATGGATGTATCACACCAGTCACTCGCATAATGCTTGGGATAGGAAGATCTTCAAATGTTTTGCAAATCGGAACTTTTGGTGAGTCAATCACTTGAGAACCTTTAGACTTTTCTAATTCCCTAGCTCTCCTTTCGTTGAGACATTCAACTGTTAAATGAGTTATAGCTGCGCTCTCCATTGTTTGCTTATCAACGGAAGTAGTTTGTTTTCTCACTGTTTGTTTTCGTTTCCTTACTATTCGCTTTTTTGGAGCAGTTTTCCTTCTCTTAGGAGTTGTTTTGCCGTTTTTCATTTTATTTTCTGTTGGATATGGATCTGTGCTAAGGAGCTCTTCAGAAAGAGCATCCATAACATTCTAAAAATAAAAGGGTAATATTTGCATGAGTGGCTAAGAGTGTATTTATTACTTAAAGTGTCTTATATATATATATATGTATTTATGCCAAAAGCGGTTAAGATCATAGAGTTATGGTAGATTGAGAATGTGCTTATTAAACTATCGGGATGTGGAGACAGACAACAAAGGATGCGTTCAAATATATATATATATATGTATTTACTTAATATCATACCGCTTTTAACATCTAAATTGGTAAGAAATAAAATATAATAGTTTGAACATAACATCTAAATTGGTAAGAAATAAAATATAATAGTTTGAACAAAATATTGTAAAATAATAAAAAACAACTAAAATTTTTCATAAATATGTATGAAACCCTTCCAACATTAATTCTAAAATACCTACAGAAGAGGATAGAGCTTTATCTATTTTGACATAATTATAAATATGCTTTCTGAATTTATAAAAAGTTTTTTTGTTCCATGTCATGTTGTATAATTTTTTGAAAACTATTTGATTCCAAGCACTTCTTTCAATTTCTTTTAAAAAATCATTAATATTAACGACTTCCACCATCGACAAAACGATTTCGAAACCGTTTTTTATAATGTCATCAAAACGTTCTGTAGATATATCACGTTTCTTACAACACATCCCCATACTCATCATGTGTTGAGTTATACAGAATATTATAACTTGAAATGTCAAACGTTCTACAGCTTTTTTTTCAACAACATCATTATTTATCACATAGTTATGATATATTTCTGGAAGGAAGTCCTTTAAGTAGATTGGATTTGTTGTTGCGTTGTTCTAAAATACAAGCGATAATTAGATAACTAAAATAATTAAAGGTGTTCAACAGGTGTTAAATAGTATTTTTTATTAATTCTTACCTTTTCATCAGGCTGAGATTCTGACTTTAGATACAATGGTTGACTTTCTACGACTTGAGTATTCATTCTGAAAAAAACAGAAAAAATTGATTCAATTCTTTATAACCAATTTAAAGATAGATATGTCATAAAGCCTTCAAATAGTTGTGTTAGCTAGCGGAAATATTTGAGTTTAAGTTTTACCTTTATGAAGAGAGAACTCTTAGTAGTTGCAATGGAAGATGTAGTAGATAGATGTTGCTCCTTTGCTCACTGTTGTTGAACTGGATGCTTTCTGTCTGAAACCGTTGTCTCTTATATAGGTGAATGTGTGAAAATAAATCTTTCATTCCCGCGAAAGCATTGGTTTGTATTCGCGTGAAAATAAATTGTTTATTCCCGCGAAAGCAATGGGTTCCATTCGCGTGGAAATAAATTATTTATTCCCGCGAAAGCATTGGTTTTTATTTACCTGAAAAAAAAATGTTTATTCCCGCGAAAACAACAGTTTCCATTCGCGTGAAAATAAAATGTTTATTCCCGCGAAAGCATTGGTTTGTATTCGCGTGAAAATAAAGTATTCATTCCCGCGAAAGCAACAGTTTCCATTCGCGTGAAAATTAAATGTTTATTCCCGCGAAAGCATTGCTTTGTATTCGCGTGAAAATAAAGTATTCATTCCCGCGAAAGCAACAGTTTCCATTCGCGTGAAAATAAAATGTTTATTCCCGCGAAAGCATTGGTTTGTATTCGCGTGAAAATAAAGTATTCATTCCCGCGAAAGCAACAGTTTCCATTCGCGTGAAAATAAAATGTTTATTCCCGCGAAAGCATTGGTTTGTATTCGCGTGAAAATAAAGTATTCATTCCCGCGAAAGCAACAGTTTCCATTCGCGTGAAAATAAAATGTTTATTCCCGCGAAAGCATTGGTTTGTATTCGCGTGAAAATAAAGTATTCATTCCCGCGAAAGCAACAGTTTCCATTCGCGTGAAAATTAAATGTTTATTCCCGCGAAAACATTGGTTTGTATTCGTGTGAAAATAAAGTATTCATTCCCGCGAAAACAACAGTTTCCATTCGCGTGAAAATAAAATGTTTATTCCCGCGAAAGCATTGGTTTGTATTCGCGTGAAAATAAAGTATTCATTCCCGCGAAAGCAACAGTTTCCATTCGCGTGAAAATAAAATGTTTATTCCCGCGAAAGCATTGGTTTGTATTCGCGTGAAAATAAATTATTCATTCCCGCGAAAGCAACAGTTTCCATTCGCGTGAAAATAAAATGTTTATTCCCGCGAAAGCATTGGTTTGTATTCGTGTGAAAATAAAGTATTCATTCCCGCGAAAGCAACAGTTTCCATTCGTGTGAAAATTAAATGTTTATTCCCGCGAAAGCATTGGTTTGTATCCGCGTGAAAATAAAGTATTCATTCCCGCGAAAGCAACAGTTTCCATTCGCGTGAAAATAAAATGTTTATTCCCGCGAAAGCATTGGTTTGTATTCGCGTGAAAATAAAGTATTCATTCCCGCGAAAGCAACAGTTTCCATTCGCGTGAAAATTAAATGTTTATTCCCGCGAAGGCACTGGTTTGTATTCGCGTGAAAATAAAGTAATCATTCCCGCGAAAGCAACAGTTTCCATTCGCGTGAAAATTAAATGTTTATTCCCGCGAAAGCATTGGTTTGTATTCGCGTGAAAATAAAGTATTCATTCCCGCGAAAGCAACAGTTTCCATTCGCGTGAAAATAAAATGTTTATTCCCGCGAAAGCATTGGTTTGTATTCGCGTGAAAATAAATTATTTATTCCCGCGAAAGCGTTGGTGTTCTTCCGTAGAAACAATGTTTCATTAATTTAACCTTATGATAAATGGCATGATTTCAGCTATATAAGAAGCACTGTTTTTACACAGAAAGCAGTCACTTCGACATTAGCAACTGAAGGAGCAAGATCTACTACAACATCATCTACTACAACTGCTAGAAGGACTTTTCTGTTTGGAGGTAAGTCAACTTGATTGAGTATAAATTTAATTTTTATCGATTTAGATACTAACAGTGGTATGATATTGAGTAAATATATATATATATATGTATATATATATATCTTCAAATTGGTTTGAAAAAGAAATCATAACATGGATTTTTACTTTATCTTTTAGAATGTTGACACAAATCATATCAAAACAACTGAAGAATAAAGAACCAAAACCTTCACAAGATAAGGTGATTGATGACAATGTACTTCTTCAACGCACTATGATCCCCTTTCAAAGCGCCGGTCTGAATACTCTGGCAACTCTCATCATCAAAAGCGCCTCTCTGTTAAGTACTCTATCTCCGGCTTCCAGAAGAAACATTGAAAACATAGTCAAAGTTGAAGATTTACCAATACCTACAGTTATGCAGGTGTTAACCGTTGAGCTCCATGATGAAACGAACTGTACCATCATATACAACTATAAAAAGGATGGAAAGGTAGTTAGAGTGAAGAGCACTATTCCATTAGCGGCGGGATTACTTGTCAATGAAGCTTCGCAAATAAGACCACTGGTTTTGATCTACATGGGTGTTGAAAAGACTGGAAAAGCAATTTTTCGTGCTGCTACAGAAACAGGAACTACTTTGAGGTGTAAGAATGTGTTTGATGTATTACCAGAAAAAAGTATGCGACAAATCAATGCTTATTTCGAGGTAGCTAATCTTCAGGATTTCCCAACAGATAGTGTCATATGTTTCCAAAACCCTGAAGTTATAACAAAGTCTGACAGACGATGGAATGGAAATGAAGAGACTCTTCTAGTTCAATACAGAAGTGTTGTAGATGAAGAATTACTGATCGGAGATATGCGCATTCCTCATCAAATAGCTTCTGCTGTGACATCGGAGAGATTTGGAGTGATTTTGTTCAAGGGTCTGAGTCGAAACGCAGACAATTCAATTTTCTACAACATCAGTGTACTCGCAGCTCATCAAGCCTTCGTCCAAGCCTCGGAACTGGCTGATAATCCAAAATCTGAGGATTTTCTCAACCACTTCGATGATGCTGAAAAAGAAGGCTGTGGAGAACAAACTCTCGAGAAGCTAATCTATAACTCAAGGGATTCATATCACTATAGGTAAGTTTTATTAATTTTTACCATAATTTTAAAAAGTTGATTTGTGAAAATTTTGTGTATTCTTACAATGAAAAACCTAATCAGTGTATTTTTTTACATAAAAGTTTAAAAAATAACAAAAGGTTATAATTATTTTGCAAAAATGTTTAGTCTTTCACATAAATGATAAATTCATAAACATTTTTGTAAAACATTTTTAAATTATATATATTTCGGATTAAAAAAAGGACTTTTTTGTGCAATTAGTGTATTATTTTTACATAAAAGTTTAAAAAATAACAAAAGGTTATAATTATTTTACAAAAATGTTTAGTTTTTCACATAAATGATCAATTGATAAACATTTTTTGTAAAACATTTTTTAAATTATATATATTTCGGATTAAAAAAAGGACTTTTTGTGCAATCAGTGTGCTTTTTTGTGCAATCAGTGTACTTTTTTGTGCAATCAGTGTATTTTTTTTACATAAAAGTTTAAAAAATAACAAAAGGTTATAATTATTTTACAAAAATGTTTAGTTTTTCACATGAATGATCAATTGATAAACATTTTTTGTAAAACATTTTTAAATTATATATATTTCGAATTAAAAAAAAAGGTTTTTTTTTGTGTAATCAGTGTATTTTTTTTCGCTAGAAGTTGAAAAAATGTGTAATCAGTGTATTTCTTTTACATAGAAGTTGAAAAAATAACAAAAGTTTATATTTATTTTACATTAATTTTAATCATACTATACTAATACATCATTTTTTATTTTAGTCCATTATATCGTAAAAAGAAAACAGAGTAAAGAACTTTCCCTAAGAAATATTGAGCTGAATGATGTAACTCAGTGAGTTATTTTCCTGTTATATATAATGTAAATGTAAACTATCTAATGTAGCTAAGAGTAAAATTTAAATTCGGTAAAATTTATTTATATAATGATTAACTTTTGTATTTTAGTCAATTATTGGATCACAGAGAATACGGAATACAAGAGTTCCTCCCTGGGTCTAATAATATACCAGAAGAACATCAAAGAAGACATTGTTCAAGAAAAGCACTTTGTAACCATTGATATCGTAAGCTATAGTAGTTTGTATTACAGAAAATTTACTATAAAACAGTTTTATGAATGTAAAAACTAGATATGGTATTTTCTATTACAATTATTTACTTGTAAATTTTATTCATCTAGAGAGGTAATTTGGTGATTTTTTGACAGTTTTTAAAAAAGTTAAGAAGTACAAAAAAAATCAAAAAATATCGAAAACTATATATTTCAATGTTTATTTTTTAAAAAAGTAAATTTTATTCATCTAGAGAGGTAATTTGGTGATTTTTTGACAGTTTTTAAAAAAGTTAAAAAGTACAAAAAAATCAAAAAAATATCGAAAACTATATATTTCAATGATTATTTTTTAAAAAAGTTAAAAAGTACAAAAAATATCGAAAACTATATATTTCAATGATTATTTTTTAAAAAGTTCAAAAAAATGTAATAAAGCTCTGTTTTGAAACATAAAAAATTTAAAAGGATTGTGTAGGATAAAATTCTCACTCAAAAAATTATTGAAAATTGAATGAAATTAAAAAATATTTTCCCAAATACCATGAAAAACTCTATATATATATACATTGTTTTTAAAATAATATCGAAAACTATATATTTCAATGATTATTTTTTAAAAAAATAAAAAAATTTAAAAGGAAGGTGTAGGATAAAATCCTCACTCAAAAAATTATTGAAAATTGAATGGAATAAAAGAATATAAAGTGAAAATCGCTATATATATTTATTTTTTTAAAATAATATCGAAAACTGTATATTATAATGATTATTTTTTTAAAAACTGAAAAAACAAAAAAATTTGTAATAAAACCCTGTTTTAAAACATAAAAAATTAAAAAGGAATGTAATAAAAGAATATTTTACCAAAATACCTCATTTTTTTTTGTAAATATCTAGTAAAAATTTCTGAAATATTGTTGGTAAAATTTACTGGAAAATGGTTTCAAGTGTGTCAAAGACTAAATATGATGTTTTCATTGAAATGTTTATTTTCAAAAGATCCAAATAATAACATTGAATCAATTAGTTAAATTTAACAGTCAAATTCTTTTTTATCAAAAAGTTGAAAAAACAAAAAAAATTTGTAATAAAACCCTGTTTTAAAACATAAAAAATTAAAAAGGAATGTAATAAAAGAATATTTTACCAAAATACCTCATTTTTTTTTGTAAATATCTAGTAAAAATTTCTGAAATATTGTTGGTAAAATTTACTGGAAAATAGTTTCAAGTGTGTCAAAGACTAAATATGATGTTTTCATTGAAATGTTTATTTTCAAAAGATCCAAATAATAACATTGAATCAATTAGTTAAATTTAACAGTCAAATTCTTTTTTATCAAGTAGTCTTAATGTTTCTATTGTGATTAATTCTCAAATATTGTAAACTTGAACTATCTAGAGGAGTAATTTGTCAATTTTGATGTGTTTTTTTAAAAAAATTATCATGTAATACCACATACTTCAGTTCTAATTCGTTTTGAACAATTTCATGGGAGACAAAGAATAAAAAAGTTACATTGATTTAGTTTTTAGAATTAAAGTTGCTATCAAAAATGGATTGTTCTTCTTTAAAAAAAATGATTACGTAATACTACATGCTTCAGTTCTAATTCGTTTTTAGAATTGAAGTCGCCATCGAAAATGGTTTGTTCTTGAATGGGTAAATCCATAACCTCCTCCTCCTCATCATGACAAAAGCTTTCTGATGGTTGCGTTTTGAAAAACAAATTGCATTGTTTTAGTTTTCCGAATTGAAATTGCCATCGAAAATGGTTTGTTCTTAAACGGGAAAATCCATAGCCTTCTCATCATCATGTCTAAGTTTTCTACCCCAATATCTCCAACCTCTCAGAGATAGGAATTGTTCTGTTTAAAAAATAATGGAAATTGTATATATAAAAGATTGTTTTTGAAAAAAATGGTAAATTTTTGAAAAAAATTCAAAAGGAAAATGCAGGATAAAACCTTCACTCAAGAAACTAATTTTGTATGATAGGGTGCTCACCTAATAATAAGAAAATAATGAATGATTTATATTTAAACAATTATTGAAAGAATTAATGAAAATTGAATAGAATAAAGGAAATATTTTACCAAATAGTCTGTTTTTTTTGTAAAGATATACAAACAGATAAAATTTAACCATTTAAAGGATGATTTCTTTTTTTGCAAAAAAATAATGAAGATTTAATGAAATGAAAGAATATTTTACCAAATACCTTGTTTTTTTTGTAAATTTATACAATTAGAATAAGAAAATAGTGAATAATGTATATTTAAGCAATTATTGAAAAAATTAATGAAAATTGAATAGAGTAAAGGAAATATTTTACCAAATACCCTGTTTTTTGTAAAGATATACAAACAGATAAAATTTAACCATTTAAAGGGTGATTTCTTTTTTGCAAAAAAAATAATGAATATTTAATGAAATGAAAGAATATTTTACCAAATACCCTGTTTTTTTTGTAAATTTGTACAATTAGATGAAATTTAACCATTTAGAGGATGATTTGTTTTTGTAAAAAATTAATGAAAATTGAATAAATCGAAAAAATATTTCACCAAATACCTCTTTTTTGTAGATGTAAACAAAATAGATGAATATCTAACTTTATCCATTTTTTTTCCATTTGGGATCATGTTTTGAAGGTTTTCAAGATAGTTTTTAGTAAAAGCTTATGCATTGATTGTCATTACAAGTTGTAGTGTTTGGTATTATTTAATATTTACTGACTCTAGCTATATTATATGAAATTTTCCCTACTTATTGCACAATAAATGTATATATTCACATATTGTTTCATTTTTAATTACTGTATTTATTCAATGTAGATATAATGAGCCGAATTACAAAAAAATATCAAAACTTAAATGCCATACATTCAAAATCTAGATGCTCTATGAGTTAAAGTTATGTATATAATTATGTACAAGATTATCAAAACTTGAATGCCATACATTCAAAATTTAAAAGTTCAAATTAAGTAAAAAAATAATCAAAACTCGAATGCCACTTAAATGCCATTCAAATGCCACTCAAGTACCCCTCAAATGAAATACAATATAAACTCGGCGAATTCATCCAACGCCGTAACCCATTGTCTCAACTCCAAGATCAAATCCACAAAAAAACACTTGGTAGGGAGATCTGCTCATATATTACTACTACTGTGATCTTTTCAGGAAACAAAAAGTGTCTCCGATGTTGAACATAGGAGTAGGAGCCTGTGCACTATGGAGTTCTACATAGTTTAGGTAATTTTATCGATATATATACTCAAAGATTTTGTTATTAATACCCATTACTTCATGCATCATCATATTCTTTTCACAATAAATGGCTTGATGTAAACACTCTACACTGCACGCTAATATTTATACAAGTTTGTCAGACAACCAAAATTTTCCCTCTAAATTATGTATTATCGCGCAATTGATAGTATAACTACTGTTTAGATGAATTACTGGCCATCACAAAATGAGCATATTTTCAATATGGGTAGAAACTGGCACAATGGTTTCAATCTGTCGAAGTCTAACTAAAATGTGAAACCTTATTTTCTGGTACATTAGTCTCAGCAATGTCTACGAGTGATTGCACTTTCGTGTATGGATCGTTATTGATCCATGTTGGAATATTACCTAATGGGAGATTCCATGCTTGCTAGCAGGGAGTGCGTTGGCTGTTTATATACGATATTTTGATCGTCTTGCATCATTTTTTGAAGCCATTTCAAAGGAAGACCAAAACAAATCATTAGTCATACAAACTTTTCCCTGTGCTAAGCACTCATGCGTAACAATATCAATGACCCGCTCCTCACTGCGTTATATTTTTAGCTTCCTTCATCATCGTCATCTGAGATAATTTTATGGAAAATGTTGGCAAACAACCACGCATTACCCATCAACCCATCACATGCCTGTATCAAGTATATAAGAATACACACTTATTGAGACAGCTAGTAGTTAGTATATCTACAGCGCTGATAGGGTGCTGCATTGTACACACACATCTACACATGATGAGGCAGAAGTGAGTAAGATATACTTTATACTGTACTAGTTGCTTTATGACATTGACCTTTCCAGCCACTTCGAGGTTGTTGTCTAATTAATAGAGTTCTATTTTGTATTATCTTTGTGTTACTTCTCATCTATTATTGGATGATATGAAAAGCTCATATTTTGAGAAGTTTTGGTCTGACAGAATAAAACATTCATATGTGGCAAAGTAACCATTAGCTTATCTAATGATTGAACAGACAAAAAGTATTCTTTAAAAGAATTCTGTCAAATAGCTTTAAATTATCTGTACTTTAACCAGCCACTGGCAAATTTGTAAAATATAATTTTTGTTTACTTTTGTAGCACAAAGAATGTACAGAAGTTACTTCACATATTTAAAATGACAGAGCGGAAAACCAGTGTGTCTATCCAATCAGTGACAGTTATTGAAAGCTGGTCAAAAAACTTCAGGAATTTATTAGAAGATGAATGTAAGTAATAGAGGAACAGAAAAACTAAAAATGACGAAGGTTGACGCATTAAATAGTTCAGGTATAGAGAATTTGGGTCTGTACATAATACCGAGGAATAAAAAAAAATCTTGGTTTTCATTTCAGATGGTTTGAGGCTATTTCACAATTACTTATTATCAGAATACAGTGAAGAGAACATCGAGTTTTGGATGGCTTGCGAAGAATACAAGAAGCTAAAAGCTAAACGATATCACCAGAAGGCGCAAAGTATTTATTCAAAGTTCATCATAGATGATGCTCCCAAACAAGTAGGTGTTTTGTGCTAAAATAAATGCATATCTTGTATTTAGAATTAATGTTAAGGCTACTATTTAGTTTGTAAGTTCTTAGTTCATTCATAGAATGCAACCTAAATAATAATTAATTTAAACATGGTTGCTCAGTCTTCTACTGTCTCGGCTTTCAATCTAGTTTCATTATCACTTGACACCAAATCACATCGCTTTCTGCATCATTAGCCCCCCCCCCCCCCGTATCCATAACAAGTTTTAATTTGCTTGCGTAGACTTCAATTGTTTAAAAGACAGTAATTTATTCATACATATTGACTCTGTGGAAGCATGTACGTTAGGTAAGCTCCCTACGTAGGCTCGCTACAGAACTTCATTACAGTATCAACTCTGAAATTATTTTGTTAGAAATAACAAATATCAATCATTTATCATTATTGTCAGTTTTAGATTTACTTGATTGTATGTTTGATGTTGACTAAAGCATTTTATCTATCCTCATTTTATTTAGGATTTTACACTCGATGCGGAATCCACCAAACTTTTTTGGGTGGGTGGTTACAGGTATTACATAACTTCAACATTTGATCAAAAATCACCGCCTGCATGTATTCTATTTTTTTGTACAGGTAAATCTTGATTGTAACACTCGTACAGAAGTGATGAAATCTCTCACCAACCCAACCGAAGACATCTTTGACATAGCGCAATATAAGATACAGTGTTTGATGGAGAAAGATTCATATAAAAGATTTCTAGAGTCTAGTTCTTACACTGATGTATTAACTCAAGCTAGAGTTTCCTCGATAAATATATTAGAGTGGTTCGAGTATTTACCCCATTAAACATCTTCTGCTTTAAACAAGACTAGCAGTTTTTTCTACCTTTGCCAATTATTTGATAATTTCTTTGCCTGTCTTAAAGTTTAAGCTATTTAAAATTTTAAAAGCACTTTGTTAATTATTCAGCGTTGATATTTTTATTTAAATATTATTATTATAAGTTATTGTCGTTTCCCAACAGCCCTATGTATTAAACGGATGGTGTACAACAAGTCGTTTATGAACTAATCTATACACTTATCTATTTATTATTGTTCTTCTCATCCTTCTTTTTATGATAAAAAAAACGAAATTTTTTCGTAGAAACTTTTTTATAAACCTAATCAAGTTGATAAAAGTTTTTGTTTTTGTATTTTCCCAAGCTTGCATCTCCCAGCGTAAAAATAGGGAACCAATTGGTTATTGTTTCTGGTTTTTGATTTTCCTTATTTTTCATTGCTTTGAGCAAACTAACTTGTTCTGTTATAGAGTAAATCAACAGTATATTGGTGAAACTTGCATTGTTCAACAAATATTACTCATATTACCAGTAAATGAATGCCTGCTGTTTATGGCATACGCGCATCAAACATGGCCGCTAATGAAAATGTTCTGAGTACATTACAACAAGGAATAAAAATGATTGATGCAGAGTTTAACTAAACAAAATCAATCTATATCGATAGCCACGTCACTTTGCTGATATCACGAGATTCATATTCACAAGTACAGGAATATACAGGAATATCAATGGTTACGCCAGCAAAGATTTAGTAACGATTGGTAACTTAGCATATTGACATTAGCATAGAGCAGATTGACGTGACTCTCTCATGTTTTAAATTATTTAGAGGTGAAACGCCCATATAATTTACATGACTGTGATGTACTTCATAATCTGACAACAAAACAAATGTTGTTCATAGCATTCTGTTTTCCATATTTACTTTTCTATTACTATGCATGTAACAATCAAACAAGATTGAGTATTAAATTGTTTAGTATTTTATTTTGAAGAAAAGATTTTTTCAATCTTCATCTACTAAAAACATCAATAGTGTGTGTGGGAATGTACAAGGTTTTTGGTCACAACTGATTGCATGTCACATTTAGCACATTTATGACCAATTAAGAAAACAACCACATTTCAATAAAACAAGCTCACAACAAGTATTTAGCTGGGTAGCTGTTTCTCTGCTGAGAGTTGATCCTCAGCAGCCCGCTGCTTGCAGCACACATTTTTTTCATTAAGCGTGGCTTAGATACAAGCGTACAATATGCCATATAGCATTTGGTGAATTCATTAGGAATAGGCGATATTAAATCTGAGACTACGAGTTGTCAGCCACTGCTAACTTACTAAGGCTCTTTGCTTTGAGCACACTACACCATCTTGTAAGATTCCTTTAAACCTCCATGCAATATCGAAAAATGCAATTTGGGGTTTTAAAAAAAATGCATTGAGCTCTCAAAATAAGAAAACACGAAAGGAAGGGTGGAGTTTGTGTTTGTGAAAAAACTTACTTTTTCTCGTTACTTTATACCCCTAGATACACTGTATCGCCAGCCATATACATTGTAGTCTAAAGAGAACTATTCTCCAGTAAGTAGGCACATATTGGTTGTAGAGATGTGCTGAGAGGATTGCAAGATTAGCAACATGTTTTCCTGAGGACAATGATCATCTACCACTAAGCAAAAGCAACTTTTACCCACTAAACTATATTCAGTTAACTATTTCAGTCATCTACAGTTACTAAGGAAAATTTTGGTCCCGGAACTTGTAACCAATCAATGATAGGTCAAAATGCTTGTTTTGAAGTGAAACCTTAGCCAAGAGTGGAACTTGTTATCTGTTAGTTCGCAAGTTGTAGTTAAAAACCGATAAAAAGCGAAGACATTCCATGAGAGAATAATATTTGTCATGTGGCAGTGGCAGTAAAACTAACAGTAGTAGTAGCTGCAGCAGCAGCGGCAACAGGAGCAGCAGCAGCGGTATCGAGAGCAGTAGCAGTGGCATTAGCAGTGGCAGTGGCATTGGCAGCAAAAGTGGCAGTGGCAGTGGCGGCAGCAGTGCCAGTAGCAGTGGCAGCGAAAGTGGCAGTGGCAGTGGCAGTGGTAGTGGTAGTGGCAAAGGCAGCGACATCGACAGCGGCAGAGGCAGTGGCAATGGCAGTAGCAGTGGCAGTGGCGGTGGGGGTGGCGGTTGCGGTGGCGGTGGCGGTGGCGTTGGCGGTGGTGGTGGCGTTGGCGGTGGTGTGGCGGGGGCGGGGCAGTGGCAGTGACAGTCGCAGCGGCAGCGGCAGGGGCAGTGGCAGTGGCCGTAGCAGTGGCAGTGGCAGGGGCAGCGGCAGCAGCAGTGGCAGGGGCAGTAGCAGTGGTAGTGGCAGTGGCAAGGGCAGTGACAGTGACAGTGAAAGTGACAGTGACAGTGACAATGGCAGTGGCAGTGGCAGTGGCAGGGGCAGTGGCAGTGGCAGTGGCAGTGGCAGTGGCAGGGGCAGGGGCAGCGGCAGGGGCACTGGCGGTGGCAGCAGCAGTGGCGGTAGCAGTAGCTGTAGTAGTAGTAGCAGTGGCAGTAGCAGTGTAGTAATTGCAGCACTGGCTGTTGCTAAGTAACTTATCAGTAAACAATATCTTTTGTCCAATTCCGAAAAAGACATTTTTGGTTGCAATTTTTTCACCTATAGAAGGAAGAGGACTAATACACCATTACTCATCTAGGGACAGGTTAACTAGGTTTGGCAGTGACAGCACATCCTGGAGCCAAGCACACGGGGGAAGCAAAGGGAGAAAGTTCAAAGTTTACGGTTCTTCAGTAGTGGATTGTAGGCTTTGGCAAAATATACAACACACCAACTACACATCAATGTGAGTGCACCTCAAAGGTAAATGGTTCCAACAATGCTTCATCAGCTAGAACATGGTAGGGAGCAATGTAGGTTATTATTTAGGACATTATCCCACTACAGTTGTGGACAGGGGCAAAAGGAAGGAAAACTGAACCCTTTGACAATCCAAAATGAAAGAGAGATCTTTTTTCTGTGATAAATGTTTTAAAGGAAATGAAACTAATGCTATTTGTAACCGAAACCCTAGTATGAATAAAACTACTCTGGCAAGCTACCGGAGGTGGAAAACGAATGTTTATGAAACTTGAAAGAGCTCGCAACTTTAATGACACATGAAAAAGCTCACAAATCTGATGATTGTCAGAAAAAACATAGATAGATTGTTCAGCAGAATACCACAAAGCTCTATCTTTCGGACAAAGCTAACTCATTCCTTTCGGGCATGTTTAATACTCTTTTTGTAGTCCTTAGTCACACATTGACTAATGAAGTCTCTGAACTCATTGCTGAAGTCCTTACCAGCTGGTAGGGTGGGTGAAGGAGATTTCAATATGCATGATAGCACCTCAAAGTCAGCCCTACAGCTCCTATAGAGAAACTCACCCGCCGCTAACTCAACTTTTAACAGCAACAAAACATACATAGACTTAGTAAATGAAACGGGCTATTACCTAAAGAGACTTGGTAAATGAAACGGGCTATTACCTAAAGAGACTTGGTTAATGAAACGGGTTATTACCTAAAGAGACTTAGTAAGTGAAACGGGCTATTGTAGTGTTTTTGCGTTTACACCACCGACACAACGGCCTCCAATATATACGGGCTGTTGGCATCGGGGTAGCCGAGAATGGGGGCAGACAGCAGTCCAACTTTAAGCTGTACAAAAGCTTCTCTCTGGGGGGTTGTCCATTCCCATGGAACGTCCTTGCAGGTTAACTTGGTCAGGGGCTTTGCCGTAGTGGAGAAGCTAGGAAGTTATTGTCGGTAATATCTGACTGTACCGAGGAACGCTTGGAGTTCTTTAAGGCAGGTGGGGGGGGGGGGGGGCAGTCGCGAACTACTGCTATTTTTTCGGAGTCAGTGGAGACTCCATGTTCACTGACGATGTGTCCAAGATAACGAACTTGTGACTGTAGCAGTTCGCATTTACTGGGTTTTAACTTAAGGTCTGCTGCTTTGAGCCGCTGCAGCACTTCTGCCAGCCGGTGTAGGTGGGCGGGGAAGTCGGGGCTGATGACGATAGTGTCATCCAGGTATAAGAGGAGTGACTTCCAATGGAGTCCGTGTAATACTCGCTCCATGAGTCTTTGGGAGGTGGCTGGGGCAGAGGTGAGACCGAATGGGAGGACCTTCCACTTGTACAGGCCTGACCAAGTTGAAAAGGCAGATTTGTCACCGGCATCTGCATCGAGGGGCCCTTGCCAATACCCGCTCACCAGGTCAAGGGTACTAAAATAACGGCTTCCAGACAGCGCATCTAGGCTCTCATCTATCCGGGGGAGGGGGTGGGAATTTTGGTGGGTTACCTCATTTAGACGCCGGTAATCAATACAGAAGCGCCAGGTACCATCCTTCTTCTTCACCAATACTACGGGGGAGCTCCAAGCACCAGTGCTGGGTTCTATCAAACCTCGTTCGAGCAGCTTGGCTACTTGTTCCTCAGCTTCTCTCTACTTATGAGGATTTAACCTGTGGGGATGCTGACAGATGAGCTGCGCGCCAGGTTTCAGGGAGATGTTTGGACTACTATGTTGGTAAGGCCTCTGTCGTGGTCACCTTTACTGAATACTTCCTCAAACGAGTGCAAGAGTTGTGCCAATTTGAACGCCTCCTGGGGGGTGTGACAGTTGCCTACTGCTTGAGTGTACAGCTCATGTAGATGTTCGGGTACGGGGGAGGGATGGCTATGGAGGGGGAAGTGGGCTCATCTTCCTCTACTGGTGATCCTACATCACCGTTGTGTACTCCGGTGTACCTTCCTATCGTTTTGCCAGCTTTCAAGTCCAGCGGTTGGTTGGGTTGAGACATCTTACCAGTAACTGATGCCGGTCATTAGGGGTATTAAGACTGGCAGCTAGGAGGGGGGGGGGAATCGGGGATACTTTCTATGATACCGAGGGGAAGGTGCATGGAGAGAGTAGTTCAACACAGTATGGTTGCTTCGGAAGGGGAGGGAAGTATGAGTGTCTCTAATCACCTGGACCCCGGTAGCCAGTACTCTGCCTTGCTGGTCTGTACACAGCAGTTCTTGGCCATTCCGTCATTCCGCCATTCCATCACCGATAGGTCGAACTTCATGCGACACTGATGAGAAGCGAGAAATGGCATGCCCAGAATGGCACCCTCATTGATTTGGCCTACGACAAAGGTAGCCTTCGTTTTGACATCTCACAGCCGAATGGGTAGGCGGATGGTACCAAAAAAAGGGATGTGAGATCCGTCGGCCAGCACACCATGGGAGTCACCTTCTTGCAGGGAGTTCTTAGTAGTTGGAGCCAGTCGATTAAACAGGTGTTGTGATAAGAGGTTGGTGGTGCATCCAGTATTGATGAGTACTGACACCGGTTTTCCTCTATTTGACCAGGTAAGAAGTAGCTTGCCTTGTAAGGGCGCTCTGGTGGGGGTAGATAAGGTCAGCTGGCTTGACTGCTGAGGGTTGGGGGTTAGAGGAGCATTTACCTCGGGAACGAGATGGTCGCTCAGTGGTGAACGGGGTTGGTGGGAGTACCTTCTTAGCAAATGACTGACAGGGTGTGTATGGCTTGGCGTTTTGTGTAGGGTGACCGTGGTCAGCAAGACATTGGCTATGAGAAGGGGGGGGGGTGTTTGGTATACAGGGCAGTAGGGTAGTAGCCCGATATTGCTTCACTGTTGAGTGGGGGTACCGGTGACCAGAGCTCTTTGTCTCCTATGTCTTGGAAGGGGGGGGGTGTGTACCGGTTGGTGTTGGGCAGTTGTCAGGGTTCTGGGGTGTGTACTGCACACCGTCTTTCTTTCTGTAGTGGGGGAATCTCCAATACAGGGTTGTACTGTTCAAATTTAGCCAACTTCCTTCGATAATGCCGGGGTGCCCGGGGGCAGTGAGGGGCCGGTCTCCCTACTGCGGGCGGTGCCCGTTTTTTGACTGATGGTTAGAGGGGGCGGGGTAGATGGCCAAGGAATGACCGAGTAACTTCTTTGATAGCGCCACACCCCCCAACGCTGGAGGGGGGCTGGTGTAGGAGAAGGGTGGGGGGCATAGCGCCAAGGGGTTGGGTGGTTTGTTGTTGAAATTGTTGCAATGCGTCTGACTGGAGCTTCACTGCTTCGATCAACATCTGCAAGTTCTTCATCAAGGCAATGAGGGTGTCCTATGGTAAGGTGGCCACCTGATGAACTTGGTTAGAGGGAGAGGTTGGGGAGGGTCGCTCACTGAGTGGAGGTGAGTGTTCTTCCTCCTCTTCCACTGTCCTTACTCTTGAGGGCTTATCTTCGAATCCAACTTTGACTTGCCGGAATTCGTTCCCAGCTCTAATAGCTTCTTCGATTGTGTGTGGTTGGACTGCCAGCAGGTGCCGTTGTAGATAAGCATTACCAATAGTGTTGGCGAAATTCTCTAGTACCATTCGGTCAACTCTTCAAGGGGGTAGGTCATCGTATGCCACACAAACTAATTTTTTCACTTCGTTGGCATGTTGCTGTAGTGAGGCCTTAGCAGAACTTGGCCTGCGCTTCCTTAGGAGTGAGCCCGAAGCGGGCACGGAGGGCGGCGAAGATACCTTCTACGTGGGGGGGGGGGGGTGCGTCCACACTCTAGTGCCTCATCCTTCAGTGCTGCTTTGAGATGCATTAGGGATGTAGCTTGGCCCCAGTCATTGGCGTTTGCAACCTCGATGAAACGAGTAACAAAATAATCGATGTTTCCTGTTCCGTCGTACTTTGGGGCCTTGAAGGATGTCTGTATTGGCCTTCGGGGAGGCTGTACAAACATCAGCCGATCTTCGGTTAGTTGCTCCAGCGCTACAGGGTTTCTACCGGCACTCCTAGCTCTTTGGGTGGCCATGTTGGATGCAATGGCAAGCTAGGGGGGGGGGGGGGTTGAGCGACTGTTTTGGCAAGAATAAACTGGTATACAGGGTATCCCAGGTCGGGGTAGCTTCTGGGGAAAGGGGAGGGGGGTAGTATATAGGGTATACAGGCTCAGTATAGCTTTTGGGAAAGGGGGAGGGCAGTATACAGGGTATACAGGCTTGGTATAGCTTCAGGGAAGAAGTAGTATGCAGGAGATACTGGCTCTGTGTAGCTTCTGAAGAGGGGGAAGGTAGTCTACAGGGTATACAGGCTTGGTATAACTCCTAGCTCTTTCTCCTGTCTTCTCTCTCTATCTTCTTCTCTCCCTACCTTCTTCTCTCTCTATCTTCCTTTCTCCCTCTATCCGTTGTGTCTCTTCTGTTCATAAATCCCACCGCTGCCACCAATGTAGTGTTTTTGCGGTTACACCACCGACACAACAGCCTCCATGTACTCCTGATTGCAATAGCTAATGTCCAGACAATGATAAACGGTTCCTTGTCAACAATAATCTATTATACACATTTTGTATAGCCAGATATAAGTATGCTAACAAATCCACTAATACTATAATCCATCCACAACACTTCTCAGCAATCCACAATAACTTCTGCCTCCCTGATCTCCAACAATTCCTTTTATAGGAAGAGATCAGGAAGGCCCACTCCCTTATTAGGGTAAACCAATAGAACAAGTCCTTACAACGCAATAGCAAATCATTACAACCAATACAAAAATTAACACAAAGGCAATCAATAGTAGTAGTGCACACATGGCACATTGTTCACTAGATCCAGGGCTCCTCCTCCTTTAGCTTGAGTTCCACTCCAATGCCCTCATCTCCTGTGTGGCTTCGGCAGGCTCCTATGTTTAGTATTCGCTCAGGCTTGCCCATTAGTGGCCATTTATGACAGAGTAGCTCGGTATAGCATGTATACTTGATCATGCATGATGGATAGATGATTAGAAGTACCCCTAAATGTTAGTAGTTAAGTAAGGGAAGGGGAAGGGGTTCTTTTGCACTCTTTCAGGGGTGACAAGGGTGCAGGGTAGGGGGTTGAGGAGGAAAGGAAAGGGCTGGCGGTCACTGGTCTCACACAAATCTCCCACATTATTACCTAAATAGACTTAGTAAATGAAACGGGTATTACCTAACTCGATTGGTAAAAGTCTATACACGTGCTTGCTAAGCAGAATTGAGAAGTATAGTGAAACAGGATCTGGCTATGTTGCGTAGCAGATCCCCGTATTGAGAAGTAAGTGAAACCGGATCTGGCTGTGTTGTGTAACAAATCGCCGTATTGTGAAGTGAGAAGTCTCCGTATTGAGACAGTGGAATTAATTAAGTACCGTATACAGTGGTCCTATACTACCGGTTAGTAGATACTGTGTCACCGGTTTGTGCCTTGACACTAGATTGGCTACGCTACCACAAAGCCCTAGTGCTCAACGGTCTGGGAAGACTATTCAACAGTGGTCCGGTGAAGGTGTTGTGTCATTACTCATAAAAATTTTTTACATTATCATTATTTATTGTCATTTTTCTTGTACTATATTTTCATTTATTATCATCATTATTGCGATGAAAACAAACAAGTACCGGTCAACCAATGATGTCTAGTCCAGAAATCACATCAAAACTTATAATTTTGTTCAATAATTATCTTGAAAACATACATAAGAACAACAAAGTTTTAGTAAAAGTTGCTGCCATTTATATTTGACTCTTATTTGTCAAATCGCTTACTGATATAAAAAAACACGATTAACAGTTATTCATAACACAAGTGGATTCACTGTAAAAATTTTTGCATTGCATTGGTTGACTGCTCAGCCTCACAGTAAACAGTTTTGTAGATCCAGTAGTAATTGTTTTACAAATGGCGCACAATGATAATGATGAGTGCCGTTTGTAGAAATATTTTATATAAGGTGTAAAGCGATTCTGATTGTGTTTTGCATTACTATTTGAATAATGTGCTAGTGCATAACGAAGGTCCAAGTGTTTGTTTTGAAGGCGCGATTGTTCAGAATGAATGTCATATCGTCAAGGGTAAGCAAATCCAAGACTTTGTATGCCCTATCATCTGGAATGAATCTGATCAAATAAAATATTTTGGACGTACTAAAGAATAGAATGAATGTGCTAGAGTGTATATTGAATGTACTAACGAGATGAATGAATGGACTAGAATGTGTTTTGATTATATTAGAAAGCGGAATGAATATGTTAGAATGCATATTGAATGTACTAAAGAGTATAATGAATATGCCAAAGCGCATCATGAAGCACATAACTCAAAATCATCACCCTGAAGTTAATAATGAATGTGGGAAATGGAAACAAATTTTGGAAACGTTTTTACAAACGACACTCCATAGTAAGTACCCCCTCTCGCTGCTACATTGTACAATGCATCTGTGCGGTGAATACTTTCATAATAAAAATTGCAAAGTTTTGTGCTCAGCTGTAGAAGGTTGTGTATGACATTAATAAGAATGAATCCTACTTTTGCTGATGAGTTGTACAATAAACAGGTGCTGAGTAGAACGCATAAAATAATTAATTTCAGGTTATATTGTATAGAGCCTTACTACGTCAGCAGTATATTTAGACACATAACAGCTACTAGTACTGTGTATAAAATATTACCTTAGCAGTATGGTATGTACATAGCAACTACAAGTGCTGTATATACAATACAGCCATTCGATATGCTATGCACATAACAACTACAAGTGCTGTATATAAAATACAGTCAATAGATATACTATGCACATAACAACTGCCAGTGTTGTATATACAATACAGCCAATTGATACAACAGCCCATGACAATTGTGAAAAGAAAAATTGGGTGGTTCCTTTCTATTGACTAACTGGCTGCTAGTGCTTAGCCACAAAACTTATAAATCATTTGCATTTCTACGCAAGACTAGCAGTCATAAGCAGGTGAGTATTTTTACTCCCTATTAAACTCCGGTACCATTAGTTAAACCGTTTGATACGGAATTTTTAGCAAAATTTTTGAATTTCTACCACCCAAAATAACTTTTATAATTTCAAGATGAATAGATCTGTGTGTATGACATGCAATGACAACATTATTTGGATTATTAGACTAGTATGAATACCCCAAATTACACACATGCTATAGTGTTTGTGTATTTAGTACCATGCCATGCCTATTTTTGAGGGTGTGTGTCTTTTAGTTGTTATGGGTGCTATGGATTATCACAAAGAAGTAATTGTGTGGGTACCAAAGTAGTACTTATTTAGCAACGGCAGCAAATGTGACACTGCTGAGACAGTGAAACAATACTAGCAGCAATTATCATAATTCAGAAGATTCCCCGTTGTCACTACTTGTGCCAGCATGAACTTAATATAAATATACTTTTTAGTGGGCACTTTTTGTTTCTATTACAAGAATATAACCAGTAATTATAGCATTTAAATGATTTCCATACAATATGAGGCTATGCCATGGCTTTTATCATCGATCATTGAGGTGTTATGAATGATAAGGTTACCCATTGACCTATAGATGGATGGAGGCTTAGATAAACATAGCAGCAATAATGGTGTTTCTGTTTTTTTCAGGTTGGCACTTGAGTCTATAATACACGCCATAGCAGTCTACTAAACATCAGTTTTATTAACTTAGTATAAAGGTATAGACAAAGGCCTAGGTTTGGCATTTTTTTAAACCGCATTAGCCCCGCCCTTCTTTTCTAAAGGATAGTTCTATACTTGATCGGCATTCAACCATAACAATGAAAAAAGCAAATTGTAACAATAAAAGTAGTAATACAGGAGCAGATCTCTGTCATGGAGTCTAAGGAAAAAGTTCTCCTGGTTCCAAATGTAAATTAGTTGGCATCAGTTACCATGAGAACCTATGAGGTACCTTTTTGTGTGCGCAAAGTTTTATAATTTTTAATGTTTGCCAAGTATTTTTTTGTGTAGGGTTTGTTTATATTGTAATTTGTATGTTTATTAAGATGCTTGGGTTTGATTATTTTATAAACACGGTATGAGAATCTGGGTTTGTTTTTGTGCACCAGTTTTTATCGTTTGTAATTTTATGGTGAGCAGGGGCTGTTTTTATTAGGGTTTCTATGATGATTTAGATTGGGGGGGCTTGAGAATTGTATAAAAATGAAGCGTTGTATTGTTGTACTGTTATTGATAGACAAGTTTGTACATAGTCATGTACATATTTATAATCATGTCTATATTCATTTCAATTTATATTCATATAAATATCCATAACAATTTCCATTCATGTCTATATTCAATATCAGCTAGGGTTTTTAAAACTTTGAGAAAAATGTAAACTTGTAACCTAACTCTTTATGCTTTCAAAAGCACTTATTACTGATAAAAATGCTTTATTTATAAATTATCTTTATTAATACTTGAATTTGAATAAGCCTTTTAACAGTAGCGCTATTGCAGTATCGACTATATTGTTTATTTACAACTATACTTACAAGTATCGAAGGAAACAAGTGTCAAATATTTATGAGGAAGTAAGCTTTATATGACTGAAAGTTGAGTCACTTTATCATCTATTACATCACTTATTTGCAACAATGGTTACAAGTATCGATGGAAGCAATTGTCAAATGTTTAAGGGTAACTGAGTTTTATACATCAAAGGAAAACCAATTCGAAAAACTTGAGAATGAATGCTAAACAAACTTACGATTTATCATAGTCGACATAAAGTTTTTGCCCCGTTTTCAAACAAACCAAGTTTTACGCGAGTCCTATTTGGTTACGTTTTACAAAAGTAGTCAATCATCGATATGCTTGTACGATGTGAATGTTTCAGAAGCCGTGTTCATCGAATGTTATCACACTGGATTTGTTACACAACTCAGTTTTACAAAACTAAATAATCATATGATCGTCTATATGCATGAACAATGTGAATGTTCTGGAAGGCGCACTCATTGAATATTATAAACTAAAGTATATTGATTAGCTATATTATGTATTTATTTTGCATTCCAGCTAACTTTTCAGCGTAAATTACTTGTTAAGACAAAAAATGAGCAAATATTGCAGATCAGTATATAGATTTTGTGGACTTTTCATTTTTTTGTTCTCTTTTTGGATGCGGTTTATGCTTTACAAAATACATACACAGACTTTGATATGCATGTACGATGGGAATGTTTTAGAAAGCATGCTCATTAAATATTATTACATTGTAGACACTTGATTTGTTACACAGCTCAAGGTTATTTCTTGTTGTTTGTTATAAACAAAGCTTTTAGGCTGAAAAATCTTGATCAGACGTATTTTGTATTTATTTTGCATTTTAGCTAACTAGAGGGTTCTGCTATCAATTGCATTTTAAAACAAACTCACTATTCTGTAATAGCTTTAGCTTTATGAGAGGTATGAAAATTGGTTTTTAAAGCAGACAATTTTTCTAGTTTATAAAACAGACAATTGTTCTAGACTGAAAAATATACAATGGTAGTTGTAAGCTGGAAATTATTAATGCGGTTGATTGATTCTGGATAGATAAAAGACTACACATGACAGTGTTGGTGAGAAAACACCTGCTTAATTACCACGCTTACATAAAAATGATGGTGAGAACACACCCACTTAATTACCGCTTTTACAACATTCTCATGAATCATTCACTGGAAGTCAAAGTGATTATTGTTGATCTTGTCATGTTAGATAAGAGAAAAAATCATAATACTAGTAAATATTGGGAAAAGTGTGCTCGATTATTATTTTGATTGATGATTACAATATTTGCCCTAAATTTGTGTACATAAGAGAAATCTTATTTACTGACCAATATCAGCTCTATCTCAATAAAAGAGGTAATAGTATTGCTAAAAGCAGTATATAAATAATGGCTAGCAACTGCTACACAGCAACAAATGAGTAAGTTATTTTATACAATTTTTTGCAAAGTTTTATCTATCACTCTTATACATTCATGTATACATATATATGTATATATTTACATAGGTTTCAGCAATATAGATATGCAACTTTAGATTCCAATTTATTTGATGGGGTTGACCTTAGTAATATGCAACTATAACATCAAAAGTCTCACCACTATTTGATGCATGTGTTTTATATGAAACTTATAATTAAATTCTATTTTGGATAAAAAATTTTATCAAGCTCTACAGATGATGAGACTCTAAAACTCATTGACGATTGTCACAATTGAGAGGGAGAGTAAAAAGGAGTCAACTAAAAGTAAATATGCTTTGTATACCTAATTGTGAAAGACTTAATTCTTTAATGTAAGTTTATGTAAGTTTACTTAATCCAGTTATACTATTATTTTGTAGAAACAGAAACAAATACTTCATCACGATGAGCCAATTTGTAAAGAATTATCCTAGTTTTTTGCTTTACAAAAAACATAACATATGAATGTAAGTAAAATAAAAAGCATTTTATCATGTAATGAATTAAGTCAATGAATTTGAATCAGTCATTACTGTTTGCATTTTATATTTTAGATCAAGCACATAACATAATATTAAATAAATTTTGGTGTAATATAGTAGAAGGAGAAAATAAACTGAGTAGATCCGGTGTCAAGCTCAAATGTATATAGAAAAATAAGTTAGATTGATATCAACAACACTGCCTGTATGTAAAGCATGAATTTCTGTTGTGTAGATATGAATAGCAAGGAAGTTTCGTGCTTCTTATCAGTGCTATAGTTAATATGGAGAAACTGTTGCAGCAACAGCATGCGCGAAGCACTAAAAATTTTTGATAAAATAACATGTCCATTTTGTGGTAAAATATTTGAAACTGAAGAAATAAGCTAACCAGATGGAGTCATTTCAATACATTTTTATGAGCATTTGTTTATCTTTTATTGTTTATGTAGAAAATCTTAAACAACTTTTAGAAATTTTCAACGACATAAAGTTATTCTTCATTCAAATTCATTATTTGTTGTTGATGTTGTTAGCTACAATAATTTTATTTTGCTTATTAATAAAAATTATTTGGATTTAACTAAGGAGTTGATTTTTTCAAAAACTTTTTCATTACAACATCTTTATCCTATAGAAAGTTGTTTTCCCAATAAAATTGTTTTAGATTTTGAGTTTGGGAGTAGTTGGTTAACAATGTTTAAAAAAACACTTGTTGAGGATTTAAGAATTTGACCTAATAATCAAAATAAAAAAACAAACAAAATTAGATGAATTAAAAGCACTTGTAAGTTCAGATTCTAAAGAAGAGGTCTCAAAATGAAGTACTAAAAGTGATACTAGTAAAAAAACTAATCTAAGTTCTATCAAGGTAATTTTAGATGTGCAATCCAGAAGTAAAAAGAAAGGTTTTCATAGTTCTGTCAAATTGAAATTACTTAATATTAGAAAAAGAAAGGAAAAAAAAACAAAGTTTCGTCAAGGAAAAGTTTTTTTCGACAGCTGTGATAGGAGATTTTTAAATTATTTGTTGATCTATATTTATTTTTATCATTTTTCTCAAGTATACTGTATACTGTATATGTCCTCAGTTTTATAATATCTTACCACAAAACTTTTAAACAGTTTTATTTCACGTACAATCAACATTCTGTTTTTATTTACCAACTAGACATGGTTAAACTATTACTTTTATCTCTGATTTACTTCCTATACTTATAACAACATATTCATATTATTATTGACCGAGTTTATTTGTTTGTTGCCTAGTATAGATATACATATTATATGTAGCATAGCTACTGCTTTTTGTTAGTTTGTGCCTACAACGTCTTAGCTATGGATCTGATATATACACATTGAAAATCATATGTTACTAGCGATAATTATAACAATATACCCATATTGTTACTGACTGATTTTATTTGTTTGTTACCTAGTGTAAACATATATACTATATGTAACATAGCTACTGTTTTTTATTGTTTTTTTTAACTGTTTATTTTTTATACTTTGTGAAAAAATAAACTGTTTTATAACTTTATGGCACAATCAAGCTATAGCACAAAACAAGTTTTGCACTAGCAATGTCTTAGCTATAAACTTGATATTACCACACTAGAGCTAGATGTTATACAGTCTAACAAAAACAAAAAAACAACAACTATCAGTAACTAACTCGTAAAAGAGAATGCAAAAACTTGAAGTTGATTGTTTGCAACGAAGAGAGTGCAACTTTTAAAAGCTTTGCATCAGGTTTGTTACCATTAAAGCTAAACAAAAATCGCGGTTTGTCAAAAGTTGCAGAGCTGTCTTAACAAAGTGAACACGACTTCTCAGTCTTCCAAAATTGTTGAAAATGAGAACAAAACCTTAAAGATTTTGTGAATTGTCGCAAATTGCAAAATTGTTGCAGTTGTGAGAGCACAACTCTTAAAATTTTACAACTTCAAAATGTATGGAGTTGTCTTTTCACAGTTTTAATATCCAGTTGATTAAATTTTTCTGTACTTTGAAGCTGATAATTAAAACTAAGTTTCATAATAACAATACTAGTGTTAATGTAAATATGGATAATTTATTTTATTACAATAAATAGAGGAAAATTAAAGTACAATGCAAATGAAAAATTCAAATGTTAATATTTAAGCGATCATCAGCTCTTGTCATCTCTAATAACTCATCATTCATCTAGTTGTATGCGGCTTCCGACTAAAAGCATACATAGACATTGCTAAAGTCACTACAACAAGCTCTCATAATAGTAACGTTGGTGTTATACATATGCTAACTATCTAGTTGAGAAGTAATTAAGCCATAATACTAGTACTAGTAGTACAATAGTTCCAGATTCATGCGCCTTAATCAGACCGTTGATATCAGTATTGGGTTCTTTGTATTGTGTTTGCACTCACAGTCATCATTGTCATCACTGTCATGGCTACCATCACTAACATCAACATCATCAACTTTAGAGCTATCCTCACGATCATCATCTTCACAATCATGTTCCTCTGTGTCATCATCATCTGCGATGTCCTTGTCACCAACATCATCAAATAGAGAAAAGTTCAAAGCTCTTCACTCTTTTACAGACGAGTCACTCAACAACAGTGAAGCTTCTTTATTCGATAAGAACGTAAGAATATGTTTTTTCACTCCATTACTATGCCTTTTTCGTGTTTTTGTAGTGGATAATGCCTTGTCTATAGCTTTTGGTTGCTGAAATGTTTTTAGGATTGATGATTATCTTTCCACTCATCAAGCAACCATCTTCCGATATGAATCTGTAGATGACTGTGTGAGCGATGCAAAGATGCATCGTCCGTTGTCTTATCATCAATTTTTCCCAAGGGGAGAATCTGCTGAATATCAGAACTGTGTTGTAATGGATATTATCGAAAGTGATGATTTCAAAGTAAGCATCCATTTGCTCACGGAAATTTTTCTGAGGGTCTTGCCTAAAACTCGCTGCTGTTTCACAGTTTATTTCTGAACGCTGCTGATAATGTGAAGTTTGAGTGGATTTTGCTATTGCATTCCCATGTAGACTACTGTATGCAGGATAGACCATTTGAGGTCTTCACACTTTATCATAAGCTCTCAATCGATGAGTGACTTTGCTCGAATCCTATCTCCATTTTTCAAAACGTATTCATATGCCCACATTCCGTATTCTTCAATAAAGGCAGTGCCAAAAACCTCCGAAATTGTAAGAATCGGCAAATCCCTCAGACTCACAAAATTCCCAATCTCCAGGAAACCTTTTCTAATAATGCCTGTCATTACTCCAAAAGGTTGATTCAGATGAAACATTTAACATTTACTCTCTCAAATCTCTTCATTCTCATCTTCAGACATAGAAGGATTGATTCGTGTGTCAATGTCATGGTTTTGCTATTGTCATTATCGGGTTCGGGATTTTGATGAAAATAGGTATAATCCATTGTAGGACTAAAAGGAGAGTCAGTACAGGCATCTTAAGGGTTCATCGAAATATCAGAGAATTTGTTGCTGCTGCTGGTGGAGGTGCCGGTGCTGAAGGTGGGCTCTCTGTCAAATTTGTTGATGGTAGTGTAGGTGTTGACGTTAGTGTTAGTGCTTGAGGTGGTATTGGTGGTGGCTTTGGTGTTGATGTTAGATGAGGCGGGAAAGTTTGGCTTGATGTGTAGTTTTGGAAGTGGTTTGGAGTTTGAATTCATCGTACCTACAAAAAAAGTAAAAACCATCTTTATTTCAAAATTAATTCGAACAGTAAAAATACAAAAGATAAGTAAACAGATTGCAATTGTTGACTTTCTGACAAAGACTGCAGTCTTGAGAGCAAGCCAGATAGGTTTTAGGAGTACATCATTTTAGATTACAATTAGATGAATTCTTCAACTAGTACTAAATAATTATTTCTTATTTCTTACTTTAATGGCAAGAGTCCTCATAGTAGTTGTAGTAAATGTTGTTCCTTCAGTCACTGTTGTTGAAGTGGATGCTATATGTGTAAAAACATTGGTTAATAAATAGCTAAAGTTGCACTGATTGACCCTTACTGAAATCACGCAAACAGCCCTAAACATCATTTGCGGATTTTGCTTGGAAAAAAATTGTTTATGTGCGAAAAATCCTTATATGATATAAAGAGGCTTTCGCATGAAGAGTGTTGGTTTTTGCGAAAAAGAATTTTGCCTTTTCAGCTAAAAATCTTAATATATATTATGAATAGACTTTAAGCGTAAAGAATGTTGTTTTTTCGCGCAAAGAATGTTGTTTTTTCGTGCGAAGAACTTTGTTTTTTGCGGATGAAGAATAGTGTTTTGTGCGCACAAAAATTTTTTTTTTGTGTAAAAATCCTTTTACATTATATAAAGATTTTTCGCTCAAATAGAAAACTTTTTTCCCGGAAAATCTTCATATATATAATGAAGAAATTTTCGCGCAAAAAGATGTTGGTTTTTGCGCGAAGAATGCTGTTTTTTGCCCATGAAGAATTTTATTTTGTTCGAGTGAAAAAATTTTGTTTTTCTTGTCGGAATTCCTTTATAGTATATACAGTTTTTTGCGTGCAAATAGTTTCTTTTTTCGCGAACATCATTGTATACATACATTATAAAGCGATTTTTGTGTGAAGATGGATTTTTTCGCAAGAAAACCTTTATAGGCTATAAAGGGATTTTTCTGCGAGTATTTTCTTTGATTGTACACAAAAATCATTAACTCCATCAACAACAACATCTGCATCTACTACAACAACTAGAAAGACTCTCAGAAATAAGGTAAAGATTGGTAAATAATTATTAAACATTAGTTGTAAAACTTAATATAGCAAATGTTTTAATCATGTATTATTTATTGTACTTAGATAATAAATGCTCACAAAAGTTTGCTAGTGTCCTATGCTAACTTTTTACACTTTATAATATTAGTTATTAACAGGTTTTTCTAAAGCTATGCATAGAAATGAAAACAGCCGATTTCAACATAATAGGAAACTATACCAAACCTCTATCTGAAGTAGAATTGGTACTTTTACAAAAATTATGTAACAGGAAAATTGAAGACACATCATCGATTTTTGCAAGCAATTTTCATATCATCAACAAAAACTGGGCACAACAGCTAAAGAGTTTTCAATATGAAAATTTTCTAACACTAAAACTTTTAAAGAATCATACCACAACGGAGAGTAAAAAAATACGATCTCAATTACTACGACAACCTCAACAAAATCTGCTAAGTGTACCTGTTTCTATCAAGACCACTCGTATAAGAAAGAGAACTCAAAAAACATCGAATCATCAAAGAGTGCGAAAGTCCGCAAGATAAAAACGACAAACTATAACATTGTCTACACTCAGTTTTTTTGTTTGATATTTTTATATCTTAGTGAAGTAAATACTTCTGTACGTTTTTGTCAAAAGAATGGTAAAACCATTCAATGCATATCTAAGATCATGTGTTTCTTATATAATAATGTTGTGCAAGAATACAACGCTTCATAATTATACAATACTCAAACCCTCCAATCTAAATCATCATATAAACCATATATACAATAATACAACGCTTCATTTTTATACAATACTCAACCCCCCCCCCCCCCAAATCTACATCATCATACAAACCCTAATAAAAACAAACCCTGCACTTCCCACAATTACAATCAATAAAAACTGGTGCAAAAAACAGTACCGAAGTTCTCATACCATGTTCATAAAATAATCGAACCCATGCATCTAAATCAACATACAAATGACGATATAAAAAAACACTAAACAAATACCCAGCAAAAATTAAACGTTATAACACCTGGTGCACACAAAAATGTACTTCACGGTTCTCGTGGTAACTGGTGCCGACTAAATTACACTTTAAATCAGGAGAGCCCTTTCCTTAGATTCCGTGACAGAGATTTGCTACTGTATTACTACTAATGAATCAGGTTTGATAGTAAAAAATTTCAGTTAACAAATTTTATTGATGAAAATGGTAGTGATATACTATTAATAAATAATTAAATTGTGAAAAAAAGAGCATAATTACAAAGATTAACTAATAAAACATTGGTACCATTTAAAAACCTTATTAACGTATTTTTGTTCTGCAGATTCATGCCTCATTCACATGAGCAGTTAAAGCACTGTTCCGTCACAGTTTTAGCAATCGCCGAAAGCAGATCTATGATCATTGTTCATGCAACTGAGATCGTTGGCTTGAAATAATGCAGGGGGTGTGAGGTGTCTAACATGTCAAACTTTGTCACCGCACTATTAGCAAAACTCACCGGCGATTGGACAATCAAACATTATCAACAGCCACTGGTAGTACAACGATCCCACGTACAGCGTACAACGCAATTCTATTGGTTGAAAGCAAGGACGTGATTGCATGGAAATGCTGTGTGTGAACAACAACAAGATGAGAATGTGCCACCGCTATGGCTGTTAGGAAAAACAAACTCATGGTAGAGTGATATATTATCGTACCAATGCCACACAAAAACTGTGCCAAGCCTAGGCTGTTGTCTCTACCTCTATGAGACCACCACACACAAGGCACGGAAGCGCAGAGCATAAAATGTTAGCTACACCAAAAAATCAGTGTATTATACTATGTCCATGGTGCATGCAGCCAGACTGAAAAGCTACTCTCAATACATGTCACAGGGCCTCTATATATTGCAGAATGTCATAAGACTACAGCATTCATAGTTACTTTGCAAACTTTTACAGACTCTGGTCATTGCGGATCGTCACTTATGATTGCAGCTGAAAAAATTTAACCATGCTAAACTTTTCACGACCTTCAGCAATTTTCATGACTCTCATTATATGCAGCATAGTAATTAACTCAAGGCTGGTAACAATAACGGTGCAGACACAATGTACAACTTGAGTTGTTTAAATTTTATTACATCTTGAAACTGAGTAATGTCTTTCAAAAAGAAGGTCAGAAATGAATATTATTTTCTTAATTTTTTTTTAAGAAGGCAGTAGACTAGTTTAAATTCTGTTACTATACTCACAATTAATAACTGTTTATGGTCTCATACACATAATGTTGAGCTTTGCCAAAAGCGATTGCGATTCCCAAGTGTGGGCAAGTCCAAGGAATACTATTGCTCGCAGAATGTCATAGAGCTTCCTTGACATCTATGGCAAATAGCCACTAGCCTGCTACATGAGTAACAATTGATAAGCAAAAATCAAGGTCAACATGATCTAAACATATATTATTTTTTGGGATTGCTACAGGAAGCCTCCGAAAGTGCAGCTTTGTGCAGCTTTGTGAATATGAAATGAAAAAAATACAAAACAGCAAATAATGTTGTTTCCTTTTTTTTCTGGAGTGAAATACTTTAAAAGCTATGTAGCAATTACATCAATTTAAAAAAAAGTACCCACATTAATTTTTCTTAGTAGTGTTTTATTTATAAATATCTTTGCATAACATTATTTGTCAGTTTGTCAGAGGAAGTTTATTAGAAGCATGTTGGTCACTCACGCAATAATTCGCCTTAGATGTGTTGACTGGTTGCGCTCAAAATTATTGACAAGAAAGGATAACTTTTAACAACCATGCCTAAATTTTCTTCTATGTAAGCAGTTTCTTGTGCATATCATAAAAGTGGACTTGAATATAAACCGTAATAATTATTATTTTCTGAAATACAACAATATACTTCAATAGTGTATATATATGAATAATATTAATTTTCCATGACATCATAAATTATAATACTTATATACAATTTATATGTCCTACATAGTAGTGGTATAATACACACCTACTAGTAGCCTACAACTACTACAACTAACTAACACTACCACTAGTACTTAAGCATGACTGTTGTAAAATTTCCTTTTTGCTTTCACTCAATTGAAAGTCAACAAATTATTATGGTATCAGACAGGTGTTGATTTCCCTATTGAAAACTGCAAGCAAGTGCATCTACGTATGTAATGATCTCTCATATATGTAATTTTATTAATCGGGGCACTGGCTAATCAACAAGTGTACTCGTTTTTCTCAATGAATCGTTGCACGAGCAAGTAACTCTCTATATAGAGAAACCCAATTGTAGCTTGGTGTAGATGTTATAATTGTTTGCAACCACCAATTAGGTTAGTCAATATAACCTGTGTACAGCCGAATTAAAGCTGAAAGAAAATCGTTGCTGTTTTCTGATAAGTAAAACCAATTTTGGTAGTAAACTAATTCAATTTACCTAAAATGCTGCTGAAACAAGTGAAACAGAAACTATTACTATTATGATTTAAAGTCTAATATGTTTGCGGAAAAATTATTTTTAGAAGGCTTGGGCACCAAAATATCTGGAAATCTTGCAACAAGTTGATCGCTTTTTCAGTTAACAAATGCATACTGTTTTTCAGAAAATAAATAATTATTTTGTTTCTGTTTACAATAAAATTATTTTATATGCTTGGGGCACTAATTAAATAAATCTCTTGGCACTCAGTATCAAAGAAATTGCTGCTAGAGTTTTTATTTTTGGACATTAGTACAACTTAATAATAATTTGTAGCATCACTTGATAGCTTGTTATAACTACAGTTACATTCATCTCAGAACAATAGCAATTTAGAATATCTTTTGAGTGGTGTATTGAAGATGAAGACATTTTAATGTGATTGAAATAAAAATTTGGTTGCTTAACATCATTATTGTATAACTAGACTTCTTTTGCAATAATTAGAAATGTTCAGAATTATCAGCAATTTTTATTAAAAACCAATCGTAACTTAGATTGTATACAAGATAATGGTATAGATCTAGTGTACGATCTACTTCTAATCAAACTGCTTGGTTTGTCCATTGTATAGCTGGACACAATAATGATATTATTCATAACATCGTTTTAATAAAAATTGTTTGCAATATAGTTGTGTAGAATATAAATAAACGAGAGGTTGAAAAAATACAGTAGTCGTAATTTTGTTATACTTGTTTTATTATTCAGTGGATTGGTCACTGTTACTATATTGTGCAAGTAATAAGTAACAATATTCTTTATTATAAGGTTTATTATGTTTTTATGCGTAATCGTTACACTAACTAAGTCTGTAAAGGATTTCCATGTGGTATGACAGAAATCTTTACTGACACCGGTTGGGAGTAGGAAGTATGTTATAATAAACCATACAAGGTTGCTGAGTGCAGAAAAAGTGATAGCGTTAGCTTCTCAGGGTAAGGCAAATGTTTATTGGTATCCGAGGTTACCGGTACAGGGGTAGTAATCTCCAACATAAAATGGTAACAATGTAGACTATAGCAGTAGAAATATGGTAATGAGAGTTATTTGCTGCGGGCGATCTGTATGGATGCAGACAGATCCATTTTAGACAAGGTACGCAAACTTATCTCCAGGAAACGTGTTATAAACAATTTAGTGCTGTAGGCAAAGCAATCACACTAATCAGAAGAGTTTCAAGTTTAATAACAGTATATTATCGATGATATACAAAACCTTGCAAAGAGAGATAGACCACGAAGCGTATAATAACCTTGACAATAATTAATTAATTAATAATTCAGCTCAAGTAAATCTCAGAATAAACTACGTTATCTCCAGAAAACACACAAGATGAATTCTATAGCAACTCTCAACTAACTCTGGAGCACTGCGCGATCTGCCCTTCTATTTATAAAAAAAACATCACAGCTCAAATTAGATAACAATGATTGGTTAAAAGTTATACAATAGTGATTGATTAAAATATAAGCAGTTGCACTGGAAATCACATTTCTACAGCAGCAGACATAAAATATATATATACATAATGGCATAAGCTGACTCTCAGGAAAAGTCGTTAAATAATAAAGTTAATAAGCATAATTATATATGTCAAAGATGGCAACATTCAATTACCCTAGCTCGGCTCTCCTTCGCTACTATCCTGCATACAGCTGGCATCTTCTCATCAGGCAAGGACTTGGTCTTGGCTCGTTGCTAGGCATCCATCAGGTCATGGTCATCTTCTTCATAATAGTAATAATAAATAGTCCATTGTCAAGCGCCACGCTGCCCTATACAAATCTATCACACAGGCCACTTCAACTATATGTACTTCCGTACTGATAGTTACCAATCACAAAGTGGCCGTAAGTAGATTATGAGTACATAGGGTATATATGGGAGTATATACAGTGGATAAATGAAGGGAGTATGCACAAGGGATGTAAACCTAGAGGTATACATGAGGGTCTCGAGAGACTGTCAAGTGCAGAATTCTGAAATCCGGGAGAGGTGCGTAGAACCGTATGACCCTTGGCACAAGACCATGTGCGCTGGTAAGGAAGAGAGGTACATATGGGTTGCACTACTAAGAGAAACCACTATCTGTACAACCGTCATAGGGAGTTAAGAGAAGAGAGGTAGCCGAATGACATGTTTACCATCCGTAGCATACGGGTGGGCCCCCATTTCTGCGGGGTCGTTGTGACGATTCAGGGGGTGGCTGACTCTCGACTTGTGTGGGGAGGACATGCCTCTACTGGCAGGGGAGAGCACTGCCATCTTTGGCACCTGCCTCTATTGGTTCAATCTCTCTTGAGCGTGTCAGGGGCAGCCGGTGGTGTGTTAGGCTTTTGTCCGTCTGGCTGTTCCAAACTTGGCGTACTCCTCCTGAGAGGGAGAACATCTCCACTCCAAAACGGGGTAGTCCCAGTAGATGGGGTGCCGGTAATGGGAATAGGTGAGCTGGGGCTGTTCTTGCGCTTGCCCCGTGCATGTTAGAGCCCCTTCTTGGCTCCACAGTTGAGGGTGCCTGTCCTCTGGGATCTATACTAGGGTAATATGGTTTGAGTCTGCACTCATTCTGCACAGACCGTTGACCGTGTCTGCTGATTAAGTAGGAATGGTTACCATATGATTCTTCGATCTCATAGGGGCTGATGAACTTGGACTGTAGCTTAAGATTCTTGCCATGGTGTCCGCGACATTTTTCCAACCAGACTTGGTCACTCACTGAAAATAGGCCGTGCTCCTTGCCTTCCTCTGCCCTAACTTCCATCTGTTGCTCTCAAAGGGCCTCTTGCACTTCTTCCAGCCTCAGTTCAAGGTTTTGGGCGTACTTGTGTACGGGCAGGCAATCTGTCAGGGGTGGATGGTAAGATATCTGATCTGACAGCCTCAGTTCCCTGCCCAGCATCATATAATGGCCATCTAACCCGTGGTGGTGTGAGGGGTGGCTTGAAAAGCTCTCATCAAATGGGGTAGCAGCAAGTCCCAGTCACCTTTATGCTCTGCCTAGTCAGATACTGGCATAAAAATAATGTGGTCCCTAGTTTGATTGCACTCTCCATATTAACTATGGAGTCATACTAGTAAAATATCTCCCTCTGCCTTTTCAAAAGAGTAGCCGGTGGAACGGCGGGCATGGGTATAGGGTGCTGCTCAAACAATCTCCGCTTATGAGACCCGTCTTTAGAGTTGCCAACGAGACATAGCTCAAACAAACAAGCAAACAAACCTGGACTGCGCCTCAATAGCAAGGATTGTAGGGAGTCACCCAGCGCCCGATTGTTTCTTTCAACAATCCTGTTGGCCTGACAATGGTACGGGGTGGTACCGGTCTTCTCTATACCCCACAGAGTGCACAGCCCCTTCATCCAGTGAGACTCAAACTGAGCTCCTTGGTCGGTGTGCATCTGCTCTGGGATTCCTGGTAGCAGAAGACTTGGTCATCCAGGGAACTAGCTACTACCGGGGTTGTAGCGTCGGGTAGGGTTAGAGCATCTTTTCATCTGGTGAAATGGTCCGTCAGCACCAGTATCCAGGCGTTGCCACGTTCCATCTCAGGGAACAGTCCCACTAAATCAACGGCCAGCGTAAATCCACTGGCAGCCGGGTGCTGACTTGGTACCACTGCTTTTGGCTCCCTGGCATACCTCGCAACTCCTGACCATATGACTTGCATCTGCCGTCATACGTGGCCAATACCATGTGAGTTAGAAGCGTTTCAGCGTCCGGGTTACTCTTTGGTGCGCGAGAGTATGGGTTTGCCAGATCGTACTACTTCGGAGTCCTGCTGGACAGACCGCACACCAACAAGAATGGTGGTTAGGGGATACTTGCAACTCCAACACTCCATCTGCCCGAAGTCTCATAGCTCAAATGCAATTGTTCAGCCTCCCCAGTTCCGAGCTGCCGAGCTCCAACTGCTCTTTAGTGAGGGTGTGCTGTGTATACACTGCCTGGTAGATGACAGCTACAGCGTGATTGCCTTTACTCTGAGCTCGGACAAGGTTGACATTTGGCTGGATTGGCCGAACTGCAATGGGGGAGCCTGAGAGGCAGAGAGGGTGGTTGAGTGAGGAAGGGTGGGCTAGAATCACACCAAATCAGTGCAGAAGTAAGGGAGAGCTGAGCCTGTGTGGGGGTAGTGTTCAGCTTCCGTTGGACTTCTGCGTTAGAGGGCCCACCATCCCTCTCGTGAAGGCTTCCACACTTCCTGCACTCCGAGGGGCACCTATGACTCAATCCGACTGCGTTGCCGAGCCGGGGGCTGCTTCGATGTTCAATGGTATACTTAAACTCAGAGAGCAACTAAAGCCACATAGCCACCTGACTGGTGGGTTCCCGGTGGTGACACAGCCACAGCAGAGAGGCATGATCTGTCCGAAGACAGAAATGCTGCCAATAGAGGTAAGGGCAGAAGTGCTTGACAGCCTTCGCTATTGCCAATAGCTCTCTCTGAGTCACACGGTAGTTACGTTCCTGTGGACTGAGCGTCTTGCTGTAATAGGCGATTAGTCACTCATTACTTTTCTGTACCTGTGACAACACAGCGCCCATGCCTTCGTTGCTAGCGTCGGTATCCAGGGTATACTGTAGCTTTTGGTCGGGGTAATCAAGCACCGGGGCACACGCCATAGCTAACTTCAGCCGCTGGAATGCGGTGTCCTGAGCGGCTGACCATTCCTAGGATGCATGCTTACTTGTTAGCTGTGTTAGGAGCCATGCCACCATAGATAAGTTTGGTATGTACTGTCTTTAGTACCTTACAGTACCCAGGAACGCTTGCAGCCCTTTCAGCTGCGTGGGTGTTGGCCAGTGTTTGATTGCAGCAACCTTCTCTGGATCCGTGGCCACTCCTGCACTGCTTACCACGAGTCCCAAATACCGGACCTCTGACTTCAGTAACTCACACTTACTTGGCTTGAATTTCAAACAGGCCTGCTCTAGATGTTGAAAGACTTCAGCCAGGCACTGGATGTAAGTGGAGAAATTAGGAGCGATGACGATGATATCATCGAGGTACAGCAGCAAAGTTTTCCAGTGGAGGCCTCTCAGCACCTTCTCTGTCAGCCGTTGAAAAGTGGCTGGCTCTCAGGTGAGACCAAAAGGGAGCACTTCCACTTCCACAGGCCTGTACGTGTGGTGGAGCCAGAGCGTTCACTGGCTTCTTCGTCAAGGGAAACCTGCCATTATCCATTGATCAGATCCACGGTGCTGAAGAATCTACTTCCTGACAGAGCATGCAGACTGTCATCGATGTGAGGAAGGGGGTAGGCATCCTGATGAGTGTCCGCGGTCAGGCACCGTAATCTCTGCAAAATCTCCATTTACCATCCTTTTTCCTTACTAGAACCACAAAGTAACTCCAGGGTCCGGAGGCCGGCTCTATCAGGCCATGTTCTAGTAAACTCTCTACCTGCCTCTTGGCCTCGGCTTCCTTCTCTGGCCCCACCCGATGAGGTGGTTGACAAATGGCTTGGGTTCCAGGAAGAAGAGGAACGCTGTGTGCCACCAAGCTGGTTCCGCCAACATCATATTCTCCTGAGCTAAACATGGCAGCGTACTGTTTTGGCAACCCAGCTAACTTCTGTGCCTCCTGTCTGTCTTGACACTGCTGAAGAGCTGCTGAATATAGTTCAGAGACGTGGGGGGACAGGCGAACGTGGAGAGTGTTTGGGAGGTACGGGCGTCGACATGGCCACAGTTTCTGTTTGCTCCACCTCTTTTGGATTCACGCCTCTATAACGGCTCACAGTGCTGCCCGCATTCAGCCTCACTGGCTGAGCCGTAGGGTTCATGGATCACACTAGCACGTGCCCCTTATCATTTCGTGCATTTAAGCTAGCTGCAATGGGGGGGGGGGTCCTCCCGGACATGATTCTATCAACCCCAGGGGTAGATAACTCTGTATGTTCACCTTACACAAGATGGTGGATTCTATACTGGGTGGTAACATGGTAGGGCGGAGGACCTGGATGTTGTTTATCAATAGGGTGCCATTCTTCTTGGTACAGCGCATCTCTTTTCCTGCTACCTTGATGGCAACCAGATGGCAATCATGAACTGTGAGGAAAGGCATGCCTAGAATTGCGTCCTCACTCAAGTGACTGATAACGAATGGAACCGTAGCCTTCATGTCTCACAAACGAAGAGTGACTCTCACTGTTGCAAAAAAGGAGATTTGAGTGCAGTCGGCCATGACTCCGTGGGAATTACTTTCCTGGACTGACTGTTGCACTGTTTCCAGCAACCGGTTAAAGACATACTTCGACAGGAGGTTGGTGGTGCAACCCGAGTCCACAAGGAAAGTGGCTGGCTTGTCTTCTAGCTTCCCTGGAAGGAAGTAACTTGCTTGGTATGGTCGGTCTTCTTCAATGTTGGACAGACCAGTGGGTTGAACCTTTGAAACTCGGGGAGGCAACGCTTTATTCCTAAAGTGTGAACGGCACTCTCGTCAGCTGGTAGGTGCTACTACTGTCTGTTGGTCCTGAGCTTGAACAGTTCTCCGTTTCTGCGGAGCTACAGGTTACATCGGGGTTTCTTGGGTAATGATGCCGCAACTGTGGGAGTCTGGGAGGCCTCCGTCCCTCCTGCTTTGTCGTGTAACACTGCATAGTGGTTGGAGAGAGAAAGTGCCACTCCTGCTTGTTTGGTACTCTTTTCTTCCTAGGAGGGGACCTCGGAGGTCCTGTAGTGGCGGCAGGGGGTAGGGAATCATCCTTCCCGCTTTTCTCTGTTTCTTTCTTCTTGGAGAGGGGTCTAGGCAGGGCGATAGAAGACACAGGATTGTACTTTTCTAGCCTTGCTAGCTCTGCTTTCCACCTTTCTGCCTTACTGCAGGTAGCCGGTGTGTTAGCTACTGCGGCACTTCCCGTTTCCCGTCACAAGATTTGGTTTAGGCTTGGTGACGGTTTTAGCCTCATGGGACAACTTCTACTGATGTGGCCGGCCTGTCCACAGCTCCAGCACTGAGGGGGGAGCCACTGTGCTGCAGGAAGTGGGTCCTCAACGGCAGGGTGGACAGGTGCCACAGGAGTGTAATATGCTGCAGGCTGAGCGTGAACAGGAGGAGTAGGAGGCTGTGTCACTGTACGAGGCGAGGAGGTACCAAGGGTGGGAGGAGGTGTATGTACCATTTGCTGCCACTGTCTTAACTCTTTCAATTCATCAGCCATGTCTTGAACTGTCTGTAACAATCTGTTCATAGTGCCATCAGGTACTGTTGTGGGTTGCAGGGGTGGAACAGAGAAACTCACAGAGAGGTAATTGCTCACATCTGCATACGAGTGCTCTGCTCCTCTTGGAGCCCGGTTGACCACAGCAGTTGTCTGGTAATGACGGCAATCGAATATGGAAGGTTTAACGTATTCCTTATCAGAATACTCGTCGTCTTGTTCTTCATCTTCTATTGTTCTAACTTTTGTTGACTTGATGTCCGAGAACGCCTTGATGCGGAAAAACTCATTCCTGGCACGAACGGCTTCTTCTACACTCTGGGGATTCACAGCTAGCAGATGACGCTGTAGATACGGTTGTCCCAGTGTAAACAGCAAAGTCTCTAACTCCATTCTTTCCACTTGTCTTGCTGGTAGGTCCTCATAAACAATCCATACTAGTCTTTTGATCTGGTTGACATGCTTTTGAAGGGGAGTCCCTGGCAATTTCTTTAGTCGTGCTATGTTCTGTAAGGCTTCACGACGTGTAAGGCCAAACCAAACACAGAGGTTAGTGAGCACTGCTTCTTCACGGAGTGCTTCTCTGACATGGAGTCGCGTGAGCTGTGTGAGCATACTATCTGTTGATGTCTGTCACTTCTACAAACCGAGTGATGAAATACTCCACATCACCATGACCATTAAACTTGGGTGGTTTGAAATGTGGTAGAGTAGCAGGTCGAGGGGAGTACCGAGTTACATGACATTTTGCAGTGTTTGTGCTAACCAATCCAGGACTGCAGATTCAGAGGCCTGCGGGAGACCGTCCTGCACTTCTTGCTCTGGACAAGAGATAAGGGCTGCGCTCTTCTCCTCACCGTAAAAGTAGCGCTCTGTCAGGTGGGGGGCTCACCACAAAATCAGATAGAGGGTTAGCACAGTATCCGTGGGATGGTAGTTGGGTGATCTACCGGATGACTTGTGTTAAAAGGAAAGGCACTGTTACCCGGGGAAACAGGGGGAAAAGAGTAAACAGTGTGTTTGGCCATTGCTGACTCTCCAACAGTGTCTCGTCATTCACTAGGTATCCCACCGTTGCCACCAATGTAAAGGATTTCCGTGTGGTATGACAGAAATATTTACCGACACCTGTTTGGAAGAGTCCGTATGTCATAATAAACCATAAGACGTTGCTGAGTGCAGAACTAGTGGTAGTGTTAGCTTTTCAGTGTAAGGCAATCTCCAATGTGAAACAATAACAATGTAGACTATAGCAGTAGCAATACCGTGATGACAGTTCTTTGCTACGGGAGATCTGTACAGATCCGTTTTAGACAAGGTACGCAAACTTATCTCTAGGAATCGTGTTATAGGCAATTTAGTGCTGTAAGCAAAACAATCACACTAATCAGAAGTTTCATGTTTGATAACAGTATATTATCGTTGATATACAAAACCTTGCAAAGAGAAAAAGTCCATGAAGCATATAATAAACTTGATGATAACTAGAATACCCACTGATTCAGTTCAAGTAAATCCCAGAATACAGTACGTTTTTTCCAAACGCTCAAGGTGAATTCTATAGCAACTCTCAACTAACTCTGAAGCGCTTGGCAATCTGCCCTTCTATTTATAAAATAACACCACAGTTCAAATTAGATAACAATGATTGGTTAAAACTTATAGAACAGTGATTGGTTAAAATATAAGCAGTTGGACTGGAAATCACATTTCTACAGCAGAAGACATAAAATATATATATACATAATGGCATAAGCTGACTCTCAGGAAAAGTCGCTAAATAATAAAGTTAATCAGGATAATTATATATGTCAAAGATGGCGACTTTAAACTACTCTAGCTTGGCTCTTCTTCGCTACTATCCTGCATACAGCTGGCATCTTCTCATCAGGTAACAACTTGGTCTTGGCTCGTTGCTAGGCATCCATCAGGTCATGGTCGTCTTCCTCATAATAGTAATAATAAATAGTCTATTGTCAAGCGCACGGCTGCTCTGTACAAATCTATCACAAGTCTACAAAACTAATTATTAAATAAAACTATATATATACATGTGTGTAAGAACAAAACATTCTTGTTGCTAATAAAGATACTTATTTACTTGAATGAAGTCTTTGTTAGCATTACCTTGCTTTCATCATTTTTTCTCTAAAACTGATTACGTTGTATTACTGCAACGATTATTCAACTTATATATCCTAGTCACTAAAAACACGAACCATTTTAGCGTTTCTAAATAAGGAGCTGTTTACCCTCGCTTAAAAAAAATGTCTGTATTTTCACTCACATCATTTATACAAAATTTTACAATGGGAGATCTGATGAGTTTGAGATGGACTTAAACTCTACACTTCACACTTCAACTTTTTGACATAGATTATCAAAATTTAAAGTGATGTTAGTCTGGCTGATGAGATAAAAGTGTTTTGAATAATGTTTCAATACACCGTTTTTTATCTGCTTGTAGGTATGCAAATCTTTGTGAAAACTCTCACTGGCAAAACCTTCACTATTGAAGTGGAACTATCTGACACCATTGGGACCGTCAAGGCAAAAATCCGACAGAAAGAAGGAATACTTCCAGACGAGCAGCATTTGACCTATAAGCAACAGAAACTGGAAAATGGCACCACCCTTTCTGGTTACAACATTCAACAGGAGGCAACTCTTTGTTTAGTGATAAAACCACCTGAACGTAAGCCTCAACCTGCCACTAGAAGTGTGAACTCGTTTGTGCTCAATATATATTTACAGACAGTAAAAATTGGTAGATACACAAAGTGTACTTTTTACACAGTAGAATTTGGTAGATAAATAATATATACTGTATATCGAGTAAAAGTTGGTAGATATACAATAGATACTTTGTATACAGTAAAACTTGGTAGGTATACGATGTATAATTTATATACAGTATAACTTGGTAGATATATAATATATATTCTACATACAGTAAAAGTTAATAGGTGTGCAAGATATACCTTATATACTGTAGAAGTTAGTAAACATACAATATGAAGCTTAAACACAGTACAAGTTCGTAGATGCACAGCATATGGTTTATATACAGTAAAAGTTGGTAGATATGTAATATATACTTTGTATGAAGTAAAAGTTGGTAGATATGTAATATATACTTTGTATGAAGTAAAAGTTGGTAGATGTATTATATTGTGATGGATTTTACATAATGTGACCACTGTGTTAGAAGCATGCAGGTAGTTCTTGCTGCTGCTGGCCTCAATCTAGTTTTGATGCACTTTTTGAATGCATACAAAATGAGTCACCGGATACGCTAGCAGACTTGTTTGGACAAGATCTGTCGGTAGCAGTTTAACAGCAGCAGGAGGCATGCAGATGAAGGAGATGAGTCAAGGGAATACCCCCAATACTAACAGATGGATTGACATTCAAATGTTAGCAGTTAGTTATCTTTTAATGTGTCAGCTTGTTGTGTGATTGGTTTTTAATGCGTCAGCTGATTCATGTGTTGCAATCTATTTTTGGTTACAATGTGCTTGACTATTTTTAACCTATCATGACCACGTATTCAGAACTGTGTATTTACAAATCTTACTTTATGATTGTCTGGACAATCGCCTAGAGATGCAGAACTGTTTGTTTATTTGTGCTAGAAGTATAACTGTACAATACATAGATATTGTTAATCTTATGAGAATAAAGTGATTTATAACTATAACTAGTTGCAGTTAGTCTGGCAGGTTGCCTGATTAAGTTCTCCTGTAGTCTACCGAATTCGATAGAACCCCGTATTGCTCAGAGGCAACCATAATCAACAAAGGAGTTAACACCATCCCTAGTAGTGCTCTTTAGACTAAAAGTTGTTCAGTAATAGAACAAGAGTAACACTTGCTTCTCTTTAAAACCAGGCACTCTCTCTAGTTGTTGTTTGGTGACTGATTTTGAAAAATACTTTGCATTGGTTGGTGGCGATAAGATTATCAATGGCCAACCATTGTCAACACTCGTTCCTCTAGCCCCGGGTATTGGTGGAACTCCCTACCCAGTGTAACAGTGCTCTAGTAGCAACCCCGCTACCTGCCACCTGGACACTGCTACACCCCTCTCTCTCCCCTGACTTGGTGCTACCTCCTCCCACCAGGCAAAATACCCCTTTTCCCCATTCCTGCAGTACCATGAGGTTGTTGAATAACACCTGCAGTGGTCCCTGTTCTCGGTTAAACTCGGTAGTCGCTGTACTGACTGCGTAGAGTCATACAGACTTCTTTTACAATCCCCCTGATACTCTTTTCAACCCAGAGCTACCTCTCTTGACCTGGGATGACTCCTCTTTTTTGTTGTACTCTGCAGAAGTAGTCCAGAAACTGTCCTTTCCTTCCTATGGATACGGCCATAGTTTCGGACATTGTGTTTGACACGGTACACTTTATGTTACGGTTACAGTCATCTGCTATCCTTCTGGTACTCCACTCAACCCAGAGTTATCCCTCTTGTGTTTACAAGCACGCTCTCTGACTCCTGAAAACTATCATTCTTTTTTATGGCAGCTCTGCAGTGCAAGACACATCTGCAGAATGTGCAGAAAACCTCACTACAAAAATATGCTATTCAAGTGGCCTATGAAAATCTACTAGACAGGCACTTAAGAGGCGTGACACTGAAAACATTTACTTCTACCCTTGGTCACCCGTATCTGCAAAACTACCTGCTAGCAGTGGATCCACAGATTCTTGAAGACACAGTCTGCGCTGTAGGAGAATGATTTTACATCAAGACAGTCCCTGACTCCAAACAATCCAGAGTGCGGACAATAGATGATGATGACAAAGAAGAAAAATACTGCAAACCTTCCCTGGCCCCCATACCATCATCATCAAACTGCTTTCATGGTGTCACAGACTCTAGATGAAACCACTCACCCCTACCCAGCAGCCAATAACTAGCCCCCATCCTCCATGAGCCATTCCCCTCCAAACCCAAAGCAAGCACCCGCCCACTAAGATTCTGTGTCTTAACTAGTTCAAATGGTACAGAACGTTGCAGTGGGAATGCAACAGATGAATCAGTAGCAGCAAGCAATGCGTACCTCGCCCCCTCCAGTGGACCCAGGTTCCCTTCCCGAGGGACAACCGCTTTCTCTTGGCATGTATGCAGCTCTTCTTAGTGTGTATACGCCTCCTCCTAGTGCGCATACACCCCTTCCTGGTTTGCACCCTCCTTCCACAGTGATGCGCTTTCAACCCTAGGTCCCCCATCAGGCTTCCCCAGCAGTGCACAACTCTTCTCCTGTACCACCTGCCATCCCTGCTGTTGACCGAAAACCCCTCACATCTCACCTCACCACACTTCACCTCACACCCCTCACTCCCACCCATGGCACAGTTTGTGCCTCCTTAGTGTTGGAGTGTGGGCAGCAGAGACTGACAGTAAACCCAAAGACCACCCCTAAATCCAAAGCCACACCTGTGTAGGGAATCAACAAGCACCTGCAATAGTTACCTCCTCAACTAGCTGTAACCGGGCACCAAGGTGGAAGGAAAGATAATATAAAGTGAGGCAGCACAATCCTGTGACTACTGCTCCCTCATCCGGGTCCCCTGGGCCCCCTCCAGGAAAGAAGGCATTGCCTTCTTGCCACAATGGCAACTCTCTACCTTCAATCCTTATGCAGTCTTGCACGACGAAGCAGATGGCCAGAACCTTTACAATCCCTCTGCCGCCATACACTTATTTTTCTACCTACCCTCTTACAGCCAGTCGGTGTTCTGAAGCAGCAACTTGCACTGCTCAGAACCGCCAACCAGCCTTTGCCCCAGTCAGCTCACTAGTGAAGTGCTTTTTATGCCCTAGAAATATGACGCCACTTCCCCACTCTCCAGCTGCTAAAGTTTAACTCACCCTACTGTCCAATCCTGAGATACAATGGCCATACCAGAAAAGCCACTTCTTATCCGGAAAGTTAAAAGGTATACCCTTCACCCTTCTTGTCCATGCTGGTTGCATAATGAATATCCTATCCTAGCACCTATTTAACCAGTTGCCTGAGTTAGTAAAGCAAACAGTACAGGAGAGTGAGTCCCATGGTATCTTTGCTGTTGGAACCCAGATCTCCTTCTACGGTACAGTGAGAGCTACCCTGCCTTCATGATGTAAAGACTGAAGCCACCCTTTCCATCAGTCACATAATTGGGGACGCTATGTTGGAGACGCCCTCCCTTACTAACCCATGACTGTCATACGAAGCTCAGTGAGTCTGCAATAGCAGATGCAGATGCACTGCACTGACAAGAATGGCGCACTGTTGACAAACAACGCCTAGGTTCTTTATACCACCCAGTTTCCTCCTTATATGGAATCCACTATTCTGTGCGTGTTTACCGCACAGAGATGCATACTCGTTGGGTTGATAAAGTCTAGTCCCGGAAGCCCTCCAATTGCCGTCAGTCTGATTGAGCTGGATAGTTAAAGGCACATACTGGTGAAGTGCATGAATCCAACTGTTCAGCCAGTGGAACTGAAGGCTAGCAGCACAATAGGCCACTACAAAGGGATGAGCCCTGAAGAGGCTGAGCAGAGGTAGTTGATTTATCTACCTCTACCCCCCTCAACAACTCTTCTCATTCCCCAGTTCCTTATCAGGTCTCAGAGTTGTATTGGGCCCCACTCTATCAATAGCAAAACAAACGTGAAGCACAGCAGGTAGCTGGGTTGCTGCATCATTATGCTGAAGTGTTCAGTTCAGGAGACCATGATGATGGCCAAACTACGCTTTTTGCACACAGTATTCTCCTCCTCCCAATTACCCGACCTAACCACCCTTCTCCCTATCAACTTGGCCCTGAGAAGGAAGCAGAAGCAGAGAAACAAATAGAACAGTTACTAGTGTGTGGTATCATAGAACTGGCCTCAAGGGACTGGAGTTACCTTGTAGTCCTAGTGAGAAAGAGATATGGTGCATGGACAGTCTGCATAGACTACAGATGACTAAATGCAGTCACTCACCAGGGTGCCTAAACTTTTCCCCTCACCGATGAGAGTTTGGATGCAGTTACTGGCAAGTCCCTTTTGATGAAGAGGAAAATGATCACTCTGCACTTGCTACCCATACAGGTTTATGGAAGTGGAAGGGCCTACCCTTTGGCCTCACTTCAGCCCTGGCCACTTTTCAGTGCCTGATAGAAAAAGTAGTCTGATAGTCTACACTGGACAACCCTCTTGCTCTACCTCGAGAACATTATTGTTATCGCTACTGACTTTTCCAGTAACATTTAACATTCAGCCTTTGCAGCAGTCCAGATTGATGCTCAAGCCCGGCAAAGGTGAGTTGCTCGAGCCAAGGGTCCGGTATTTAGGTTATATGGTGAGCAGCACAGGAGAGTCCACGAACCAGGAGAAGTTTATTACCATAGCCCACTGCATACCAAATGAGTCACTGGACGCACTAGCAGACTTTCTTGGACAAAATCTGGGGGGAGGGTGAAGTGAGGCAGACGAATCAAGGGAATATTCCCACTACTAACAGATGAATTGACATTAAAATCTGAGCGGTAAGCTATCTTCTAATGCATCAGCTTATTGTGCGATTATAATTCTAATGCATCAGCTTATTCATGTGTTGCAATCTATTTTTGGTTGCAATGGGCTTGATTACTTTTTAGCCAATCATGAATACTTATTTTGAACTGTCTATTAGCATATCGTACTCTATAAATGTCTGGACAAGTGCCCACATACGCAGAGCTGTTTGTATATTTGTGCTTGAAGTATAACTGCACAATACACGCATGCTGTTATTGTTATGAGAATAAAGCGATTTGTAACTTTAACTAGTTGCATTTAGCCTGGTAGGTTGCCTGATTAAGTTCTTCTTTAGTCTAACAAATACGTCAGAACCCCGTATTGCTCAGAGACAACCATGGTTAACAGAGACATTAACACTATTCCTAGTAGTGCTTTCTAGACAAAACCTTGTTCAGTAAAATAACAATCGTAAAGCCTGGGCTACACAATTGTAGACATTTACACATTTTACAAGGACATCGTATGCTTTGGTAGGTGCTACACGGTAATATTTGCTATGATGTCATTTGACCAATGAGAAGTTGTCACCTCTTTCATTATTTTCTTATCAATACCAATTACCCTAAATAATCAGTTGAATCTATGGTCAATTTTTGGTTGAAATTATTAATATTTTTTTCATCACAATGATAATTACTCGGATACAATGCACTTTTTAGCCGAAATTAACTAGTATCGTTTTTTTAATAGAAAATATTACTTAGTAAGAAACAATTCATTGTATCTAGACAGCTAAAAATAAAAGCGGTCATTATTACAACTAAAATTATGAATGTTATATGATAGATACTATGTAGTCATTGGTAAATGATGTTGATTGATGCCATATTTATTTAGTTTGTGTACATTGCTATGAACATCCATACATTTGATGCTATCCTAACTTCTAGAGACTGCGTCACTGCAGCAGCCAATCACAATCAATTGTTTACTACGCATTGTGTAAAGTGCAACGTAAAATTTTAACATGTTAATTATTAGAAAATCGGAAGTTTTCCTGGCTGATTAGTAAAATACGATGTTGTCATTATAAATTAACTACAAACCGTGTGGAATAAACGATTATGTAGCCTGGCCTCAAAACCTGCTTCTTATTGCAACTCGGAACTTTCTCTAGTAATTGTTCGGTGAGGGACATAGCAAAAACCTTTACAATATATACTCTGTATGCAGTAAAAGTTGGTAGATATACAATATCTACTTTATATACAGTAGAATTTATTAGATATACAATGTGTACTCAGTATACAGTAAAGGTTGGTAGATATATAATATATGCTTTATATAAATTAAAAATGTTTAGATGTATGATGTATATATTACTGTAGGAGTTGGTAAATGTACAATACATGCTGTAGTGGATTTTTCGGGCTTAAATCCACCAACTAAGTGCTGTGACCAGCTGAACTCTAGTTTGCTGGCACAGGGAAGTCGGTAGCGTTTCGACGGTATCTGCCATCAGTTACCTCTCACCTAGAGGTAACAACAGGTCGGTACTACACCAAATTGGAAGTGAAGGAGTGTTTTCTACTCCACAACTAGTATAGAGCCATCGGCTCAGATGCATAACTTAATGCTTGAAAGTAATATTCCTTTATTCTTCCATAAGAATACTACTAAGTACAAGTCCCAATACAAACTGATTTATCATGGTAAAAAGTTCCGCTGTTTATAGGCAGATCACAGGAAGTGATTCATGGTAATAGCCAATAATACATCAGCAATACATAATGCAAAACAGAACAACCAGATGTAAATACAGGTGAACAAGGTATGGTATATCGGGTTAGATAAATGTGGCGCCCAGAAGTGGTAGGCAGAGGCATAACTCAACTGGTCAATCCTAGGCATCTCTACTTCCTGCTGTTAGTACATAGTTTTTCTAGGCTCTGTTCCTTGGCTTTCTCCAAATATAAGGGTGGATACCTCCGGAATATGATCCTCTGCTCCTCTCAGGCTGCTTCCCAAATCCCAGTCTAGGATAATTCACTTCCTGCCAATCCGGTATGGCTAATACAGGGTTGGTACGGACTCATATACAGGATTGGTCGAATCAATTCGATAATAATTATTGTAGTCATTCTAGCCATCCAATGGCTATGTTACTGATGCCAGAATGGTTGCAAAGCATTTGTGCAGATGTGGGTGTTATAAAAATCAACTACAATACTTTATATACAGTACAAGTTGGTAGATATACAATAGTTACTTTATATACAAGAAAAATTGGTAGATTTACAAAGTGTACTTTATATACAGTAAGATTTGGTAGATTTTGCTGTAGATTCTTATGGACCAAGCCTGTAGAAACTTGTGTCTACATGCATTTATCCAAATAGCAGCTGTCTCTGATTGCCCTGTGACTACTGCCGTATTAACAGGTGTTACCAATACAGTAGCAAATACCATGCAGGACTGGCACTGAAAGATACATGGCCAGTTTTGACCCCTACAGGGCAGGTAGAAAGTCATACTGAGCGGGCTCAAAATGGCAACTTGACTTGAGAACCCAGTCCTTAGCCTGAGAGTTTAAGAAGACTGTATCCACGACTGTATTACTACAGAGAGTAGATTCAAGCAGACCACTAATGAAGAAAACCAAATACCCTACCAGAGATTGAGATGCACTTCATGAGCACTTTTATCGATTGCCTCCTCCTCCCGTTATCATGGGCCCTTGTTAATTAAATGTGTACACTGCATATTATTGCTTGGAATTTTTAACTCTATTATATCTTTCGTGGAATCACTTCCTGTGTACCTCATTGGTAGCATTTTTTTGGGTATGTTGAGCATGACACTAATAACTTTCTGTGCTCCAGCCTACAAAAAGTACCAGACATTGCATAGACTCTTTGCATTTACCTACATACTTTTGCCATTGTTCTCTATCAGATAGCCACAGGGTACTAATAAATGTTGCTGTAAACTTGCAACTGGATTGATCTGTCTTAGCCACAAGCTTTGCATTAGTTGCTAAAGTCATTGCACAGTTAGCACCAACCATACCTCTGGTGTCTCCATTTAGCAGAAGCAGAATACTTGAGACTGGTAGCATTTGGTGACTGTCGAGACCAAAATCTACTAAATTGAAAGCTGCAGTGGATAGATGGCACTTTCTCCTGCTGGGTTTTCCATTCAAGCTATGCTAGCTTTGTGATTGCACTGTATACCATTTCATCTACCAAGATAAGATTGAGAGACTTGTTAGGCACAAGCTGTACTGGATTTCTGTTTAGGATCATAGATTTTCACTCCACGCTGCAGCGACCATTCTGGCTCTGTGTGAAGAGAGAGAGAATTGCCACTGTTGTACAGTGGTATACCTAGCTTCCCTGCAGGCTTATACAGTTTCACTTTGCCCTGCAGGAGTTACCGCCTTTAACTGATGCCAGTGAAGACGTTATGCTAATTGTATAGCTTATCAATAAAAATCAGAAAAATCTTGACTATTATTTTGATTTGAGAAATTTCAAACAGCTTCAACAAAAGAATATTGTTGAGACAGCTTGTGGCAAAGCTGCAATTTCATATGAGAATGCATAATACTTGAGTGTTACTGTGGCCTGCTCCTACAGTCACAATGCATGTTTACATTTAGCAGGATGCTACAAATAACGTGAATGCATGGCGCATCGTTAGTATTTACATTTTAAATCTTTCCAGCCCTAGTTTACAATTTTATGACTTTAAATTAATAGTATCAATTATGACAATGGCCAAATGAGTCTAACATGCAATAAATGACTAAAAAATGACAGTTGTTGAATTTTTCTGCATCCTTAAGTTTTTTATGATTGGTGTGATTCTTGTTGATTTTTTTTACTACAATAGTAATTATTTAATATTCATTGAGCAAAATTGGTTCTTTATAATAATTGCAATTAATATCAAACTTATGCATGAATAGAGATAATTAATGATTGATAAAGAATTAGGTAACTGAAAATGACATCAATGCATAATATATATATATATATAACAACATCAGAAGTTAGAAGATAACTCTTATTAGGTGCCCGTTGTAGAGTTGGATGTTGTGAGACGTGAGTGATACTGTTTTTAATAAGCAATCATGCTGAAAAGCTAGTTAAGGAGTCCAAAATGTCTTTCAAATGGAAAAAAACGTTTTTTGTATTTTCAATTTGCTTTTGGGCTTGTCATCAAATGAATAATTTTGTTGAGCTTGCATTCACCCATTGGTGCCTAGTAAGACATGTGCTATCATAAATGGTTGCTACGTGAACCTTGCCATGTGTCTTTTAAAGGTCAGGAAAAAGAGAATAATGATCGACGGTGTGTTATACTATAAAATACTTTAACCGCAAGACCGTTTCAACAAGAACTAAAAAAGGTGATGGTTTGACACTTCCCACTCTGTAACACATCCACTGCTACATTGTGTAATTACACATCTTTATTGCATCAATATGTGTTCTGGTTTTGCTTGTTAGTAGTGTGCTATTTAGTTTGCTGACTTACGCATTTTATTTTATGAAAACCTAAATAAAGATAATACAATACCTATTTACCGGACTATAATTTAGGTATTGTATACTACAGCATATGTGTTGTATGCTATAGTATATGCAATGTATAGTTTCATTTAGGTTCTGTTTACTATAAATGCGAATAACACTGAATTTTTCACCCGATTAATGCTGATTTTTACGTGCGAAAAATGTTTTTCGTTTCAGAACAAAGTTGTAGTTTTCACACGAAAAACAACATATGTCATGAAGGATTCCACACAAGTAATGATATGTTTTTTGTGCGAATGATAATGGGTTTTTTTGTGCAAAGAATGTGCTTTTCTCGATCGAAAGTGTTTTTGTCCGCGCGAAAACCTGTATAAATTGTAGAGGAGTTTTGCGTGAAAAATTTGAATTTTCAGGCAAAAAAAGGATGGGTTCTTGCGCAAAAAATGTGACTTTTTGCACGAAAAAAATACATGATTTTTGCGCGAATAATGTGTTTTTTCAGGCAAAACATGTTGTTTTTTCGCGTGGAAAATGTGATTTTTGTTTGCACACAGATGGGTTTATTTTACATGAAAAAGTGTTTTCGTGCGAATTATATAGGATTATACAGGATTTTTTTGCGAATAATGTGTTTTTTCAGGCAAAAAACAATGTTTTTTTTGCACAAAAAATGGGTTTATTTCGCACGAAAACCAGTATATATTCTAAAGGATTTTCGCGCTGTTACTGGTTTTTCTTCAGGCAAAGAAATGCTGTTTTTTCGTACAGAAAATGTGATTTTTTTTCACACAAAAAATTGGTTTATTTCGGGCGATAAAGTGTGTTTCCGCGCAAAAATCGGTATATATTATAAAGGATTTTTGCATGAATAATGTGTTTGTTTTTGCAGGCAAAAAAAATGCTGTTGTTTTGCGCGGAAACTGTGACTTTTTTGCAAAAAAATGGGTTTATTTTGCACAAAAAAGTTTTTCAGCGTGAGAACCTGGATGTATTATGAAAGATTTTTGCGCTAATAATGTGCTTTTTCAGGCAGAAAAATGATGTTTTCCTTGCACGGAACATGCGTTTTTTTGCACAAAATGGAGTTAATTCTTATGATGACGTGCTTTTTCCCGGCGAAAACCTGTATGTATTATAACGGATTTTTGAGCGAATAATGTGTTTCTTTCAGGGAAAAAAATGCTGTTTTTTTCGCGGAAAATCTGATTTTTTTCGCACAAAATTGGGTTTCTTTCGCACAAAAAAGGTGTTTTTTTTCCACGCGAAAATTTGTATATGTTATAAAGGATTTTCGAGCAAATAATGTTTTTTTTTCAGGCGAAAAAATTTTTGTTTTACGCACAATAAATGTGTATTTTTGTGTGGAAACCTGTATCCATCATGAAGGATTTTTGCGCGAATAATGGGTTTGTTTTCGCCGGCAAAAAATGTGTTCTTTTTCACACAACAGATATGTTTTTGTTTTGCGCGAAAAAGCTGTATATATGAGAAAGTATTCTCACGCGAATAATGCCTTTCTTTGCTGACAAAACATAATGATTTTTCCCGCAATAAATGTGTTTTTCTCCTTCGCGCGAAAAATTTATTTTGTTCAAGAGCAAATATGTTGTTTTTTCGGGCGACAAAATGTGTTTTTTCAACGGAGAAAACTGTGTATATCTTATAAAGGACTTTCGCACGAAGAGTTTATTTTTTTTTCAGACAGAAACGGTTGGTTTTTTCACGCAAAAACTGTGTTAATTGCATATAGAAAATGTTGTTTTCTGCGCGCAAAAAATTCTGTTTTTGGGCAAAAACCTCTTTATGTCAAATATAGGGAGTTTTCATGTTAAAGAGAAAACAAAATTTTGTGCGAAATTATTTTATGTTATGTAAGTTTTATCGCGCAGATGAACAAACTTATTCAATCTCTTAAATGATGTGAAAAGTTTTTCGGGCGAGCATTTCCATTGGTTTCAGCTCATGTCAATCGATGCAACTTTAGCTATTTAAAAACCAACGATTTACCCAAAAAACATCCACTTCAACAACAGCATCCGTAGGAACAGCATCCATTACAGCATTTACTACAATTACTAGGAGGATTGTCTGTATTAAGGTGAGAAATAATAAATAATTACTTAGTGCGAGTTGAAAAACTTGCCTAATTGCTCTCTATGCAATGTTATGACAGGTGTATTTACTCTAAATTACATTGCATTAGTTCTGTATTTCAATTCAGTTAACTGAAGATTGAAACCGATCACTTTATGATAAACATCATTTTATGAGATTATTTCATGCAGAAATCATCTCATTTTGGAAATAACATTAATTACAACTTTTTTTATAAATTTAAATAATCTGTTATGGCTCCTCACATTTTAGGAGGACTTTCATAATGTGAGCTCACTACAAAATGAAATGCTTACACAGAACAACTCACAAAAAATGCTACGTGAAAATTCTTTGTTATGGAAAATTGTGCAACTTGCTCTATATGCAGCAGCATGTTCAAATACAATCACGGCTCAAGAACCATTTTGGTTATTATTGAAAAGTAAAAGTTGGTATTTTCAACTTACAAGTGACCTTCCAAGCTGAATGTATGTAAAAGAGTGAAATGGGTTGTTCATAGACATTAGATAACCCAAAAACGTAACCTGCTGATTAAGATTAAAAAAATGTAACTATGAGGATTAATCTGATTAACAATTATCAGTTGGTGAAAGCACTGATTGAGGTGCAAAATAGAATAGGATGTGTAATTATCTCTTTGACATATGTACTACGCCACGGACAAATCCAAATGTGGTTGGTGTATTCAATAACTCCCAAACATGGACATCTACATTTGTCTGCACATCAAAATCTATTTTTTACAATATTTAGATATAACTTTAGATACTGCATTTAATTGCTTAACAAGATGCGGAACTACTAGAGTTACCTAATGTCAAGATGCGTCTCTCACAGGGGTATCTGTTGGAGCTTCCTTCACTGTCACATTGCCCCAACTTTCTCTCGCTTTAGACAACTTGTTGACCTGTATCAAATATGAATACAATGAATTATAAGTTTTTATAAGTTTTATGCCAATAATTATTTCCGAAGTATCAACGCTCTAGTACTCTTCAATTACTTTTTTGTTTTAACAAAAGTTCTAATAGTAGTGATCACTGCAATTGTTGTGTTTGCAAAAAATATATCAACTGTAAACCTGTTGCTTACAAACTATGCACTGGCTTGTAGTTCAACTTGGGTAGCAGCTTTTTTTAGTGAAAACATATTTTACATGAATAAAATTTGATTTTCGCGTTTATTCAAAACCCACTCTACGGTGAAATGAGCTAACTTGTCAGATCACAACAAAAAAATTCATTATCTTACAACAATCCAAATGAAAATCTAAAAACATTTTTATGCCTCATACTTCAAAAAGATTACAAAATTTAGATGATTTAGAAATATGATTAGATTTGAAGAGTAGATTTGTTTATATACAAAAATTATGTGAATGGTACTAGCATTATTTCTGTCAACCAGTAAAACATGTTAAAATTTAATTAAAACTTTTTGAAATAAATAAGGTTAACTACTCACCTGGCGCTCAGTGCATTTGAAGCAAAGACCATTTCCTTTGCTCATTGCTACTTTATATCTCGCCAATCGTTTACCTACACAGTTGATATGAAACCAAAATGAGCAGTCATAACATTCAACTCCAGCTTGTTTTTCTCTAACAAATCTCTAGCAATTCTTACATTTCCACCTGACTCTATTGGTCGCTATACTGATAATGACTTCTCCAAAAACTTTCTCTTAATGTTAGTTTTGAACAACAACAATATCAAAGCTGTAATATGGGTTTTTCTGCTTCTCTCTGGGGAGTGTATCTCACTACATTGTCTCCAAGTAAAACCTTGGAGTCCTTCAGTGTGGAGTAGAGTTATTCAGCGACTACAAATAGGGATTGTCTCAAACATCAAGCGGATGAAAAAGTTTGTGTCTCCATTTATTATAAAATCTTTTGTGATGAGATGAGAATGAGAGTATTGTCTAGTCTTGAAAACTTTGGTTGGTAACATGATAGGCTGTCTTTCCTCATCAAACAGATTTTGTGTAAATTTTTTATAGAAATCAAACGACAGTCAGCCATCTACTTTTAACTCTAATATTAATTGATAAACACTTGTTACATGGTGTGATATTGGTGATTTTAATTTGTTATCCATATCATATCGTCTTTTAAGAAACCAAGTATTTTTTTAAAATTTCAAACAGAAAAATATTTGCACTTGTTTGTACTAGCTGTCTGCCTTTTCATATACAGTAAAATGATCATGGTAACACCTGCTATTGTCATTTTACTTCACCACTTATTCCTTTCCGCGTTGAGTTACTTGAAGCGCCCATAAATGGTTTGAAATGAGAAAAATAACTACATAACAATGTAATTGTTGAATTCAATGTTTTTTCCACCATTTGCAAAACTTGTCCAAAAAACTGCTCGAAAAATACAATGATATAAAACACATCGCTCATTCGTTTATTATTTAAGAGTGTGTGATAGCAGATAGTAGAAATCCACAAAGTAAATATATGCTGCGCTATAGCACAGCACAGTATTATTTTACTTCATTATCAGCATAAAACAGTTATTATTCATTGTAAAAATAAATAATTAAAGCCTTTTACTAGTGTTAAATAATTATTTATTATTTTTTACCTTAACTCTACTTAGAGTCCTCCTAGTGGTTGTAGTGATCTAAATAATAAAATAATGATAATACAACCAAAAAATGATTAAAACTTGTAATATTGTATTATTTTACTTCATTATCAGCGTAAAACAGTTATTATTCATTGTAAAAATAAATAATTAGAGTCTTTTACTAGTGTTAAATAATTATTTATTATTTTTTACCTTAACTATACTTAAAAATCATAAAGACCATAAGCCTTCAGCTAGTTGTGTTAGCTAACAGAAAATAAATATTTTTACTCTTACCTTTATGAAGAGGGTGAGCTCCTAGTAGTTGCAATAGAAGGTTTAGTAGATGTTGCTTCTCCGCTAGCCATTGTAGAACTGGATGCTTTCTGTGTAAAAACAGTGGCTCTTAAATAGGTAAAGCTGCACTGAATAAACCCTATGAATCAGCACTTTTTCACGCGAATACAACCCAATGCTTTCGCGGGAATAAATAATTTATTTTCACGCGAAGGGAAACCGTTGCTTTCGCGGGAATAAAGCAATTATTTTCACGCGAATGAAACCCGTTGTTTCGCGGGAATAAAAAAAAAGTTTCACGCAAATAAAAAACAATGCCTTCGCGGGAATAAATAAATTGTTTTCACTCGAATGGAAACCGTTGCTTTCGCGAGAATAAAAATTTTATTTTCACGCGAATACAAACCAATGTTTTCGCGGGAATAAATAATTTATTTTCACTCGAATGGAAACCGTTGCTTTTGCGGGAATAAATAATTGATTTTCACACGAATAGAAACTGTTGCTTTCACGGGAATAAATAATTTATTTTCACGCGAATGGAAATCGTTGCTTTCGCGGGAATAAATAATTTATTTTCACGCGAATGGAAACCGTTGCTTTCGCGGGAATAAAAATTTTATTTTCACGCGAATAAAAGCCAATGCTTTCGCTGGAATAAATAATTTATTTTCACGCGAATAAAAACCGTTGCTTTTGCGGGAATAAAACAATTATTTTCACGCGAATAGAAACCGTTGCTTTCGCGGGAATAAAAAAATTATTTTCACGCGAATAAAACAGGAATATTTCACGCGAATAACACTATTATGATAGAGTTTTCGCGTGAGTGTTTTTAATGGTTATAAACTAAATGAGTAGGAGTGGCTTATAGTATATAAGAACAGCTCTCTCTGCATAGATATCATTCTCTCCAGCAATAACCTCAGGACCATCAACTACTACAACTGATTTCTTGGTGATAAGTTGAGGATTAATAGAAAAACTATTTAATAGAAGTTAAAATGTAATTATTTTACAACACTGATTAATCATCCTATACTAATACATAACATTTTATTTTAGTTCATTATGAGTTCAAAAAGATGTACAATCAAAGACTACCTCCCGAAGATATATCATAGCTATATTAAAGAAAATGTCAAAGTACAGGAAAAGGCTGGATATCGCTTGACATTACAAGCTATATTATTATGTATGACACAACATTTGCTAACTGTAGCTTCTTTATATGGAGAACTTTCTCCGGTACAATACCGACCATACACTACACATAAATACGTTGACAATCCAGTAGAAGTATTTAAGATCATGACTAAAAACAATTTTCAAACAGTTGAAAAAATGTCAAAAACTGTCAGTATTAATGATTACTTAAAGAAAATTCAAAGAAAGGTGTGGAATAAAGAACTCACTCAAAAATTAATTTCAATACAATGGACTAATGAATTATTCTATCATTTTCAATCAGATATATGTAGATACATACAAACGGATGAACATCTCTCATCATCCATTTTTTCATTCGAAATGATATTGGAACTGTTTCAAGTTCATAATATTTAATATTTACTCTTCATGTATCCCTACTTATTATGCAACAAATGTATATAATCATATATTGATTCATTTTAATCAATGTATTTATTCAATGTAGATATATCTCCTCTCTCTCCTCTTTTCTTCTCTCCTCTCTCTCAAGATACCACATGAGTTCGAATTATGTAAGAAATTATCAAAACTTAAATGCCATACATTCAAAATCTATATGCCATATAAGTTCAAATTGAGTAAAAAAATAATCAAAACTCAAATGCCACTTAAATGCCACTTAAATGCCACTTAAATGCCACTCAAATGCCTCTCAAATGAAACACAATATAAACTCGGCGAATTTATTCAACGCCGTAACCCATTGCATAACCCCCCGAGGTCTAATCCACAAAAAAACACTTGGTAGGGAGATCTGCTCATATATTACTACTTCCAGCCCTTTGTTCACTCCCCTTCTGTACTCTGGCAACAGCCCCTTTACCATCGACTGAACGGCCAGTCCTAGAAGCATTCAGATTCTCTTCTGAAGCATTAGCCAACTGCCTGGCTGCCAAAATAGTACCTAAATCTCTCCAGCTAAGTGTAGTCTCTTGCATAAGCATTCAAACCATTCACAGCTAAAGCAATGGAGAAGCGTTGCCTCAACTCATCATTGTTATGCCCAAAATCCATTTCCCTGCTTAATTTCTCAACTCTGAGTAAATATTCCCTTTCATCTTCCCCACAAGCCTGTGACACTGTCATGAACCTCATTGTCTTAACATAGAAACTTTCACTACGGTCGTAGTGACCTTTTAATAAATCTACTGCCCTATCACACCCATCATCAGTTTGGTCATTTAAATCAAATCCCAGTGACTGCAATATCCCTATACCATCACTACCTATAGCACTTAATAGGGCTAGTAGTTTAGTTCTACTGCTAAACACATCTACAACAACCTCATTCCCCTCAATTTTCACCTTCTCGGTGCCCAAAGTTAAAGCTGCTACCTCAGCAGACACCTTATACTGAGTCAACCAATTGTTAATTCCTCAGAAACATTGCTACCCGCTAACCTTAGTTTCGGAAATGACGACAAGTCAAGTTTCCTATTTATCCCTGTTTTAATTAATTAACACAATAATGATCACCCAACAATATCTGTACGATATCAGTACAGTAGCACCTCTCCACCACAGTAATAGCTGATGCACAACACAACAATAGTAACAATAATTCACAATATCCCAAATGATATCCACTGTTCCCTTATCCAATGCACAATTAAACACAACACAATAACCTCCACAATATCACGTGATAACTCCACTGTACCCCTATCCATTGCACAAGTAATCACAGCACAATAATATTCCACAATGTCACTTAATAACTCCACTGTGCCCTTATCCCGGTAAATAATCAGCAACAACGCCACAAACAAATACTTGACACCACGTATAAGCACTGTACCTTTATCCCGGTAAATAATCAACAACAACACCAAATCACCACTTCACCAAAAATAATCAACGCTGCACCAATATCCCTGTAAACACCTAAACACCGAACACGGAGAGCTCACACAGCTCTAAAACACCCAACACCTCTACGCACACCTCTATCACCACACACACCACGGAGGACCCACGCGGCCCTAGTTACTCTACACCTCTCTCGTTTAATGCCCACACGGCAACAAAAGCCACTCACACAGCTCCCTTGTACCAATAACACACAAAATAACAATATCACCAAGTTCTATGCCGACTGCGCCATGTTGGATGAAGGGTTTGAAGAGAAGAAACAAAACACGTCTACTCACCATCAACTAGCAACTCAAGAGGACCGATATTCAGCTCTTCTCCAATTAGCCTAAGTTCCCGTAATCGTGTGTGTGTACCCGTATTCCTTGTTAAGCCAATGCTGATGGAACCTATGTTATAACTTTGAACTTCCTATAACACACAAAGTCGTTATCCAACAATGAGGGCTTTATCTTTGTTAATAATCAAACTATTAATCATTTTCAGTAAAGAAAATTTCCGAAATTTTCTGTTTTCTGTGCAGCCAGTGCTAGATTGTTGTTGAAGTGTTCTAAATCTTGTTTTGCCTATTTTTGCTTTAAATTTTGCTAGTATGATCAAAATTCTGTTTTATTTTCAGTTGTGTTATCAGTTTTACACTTAGTGTGTTACTTTTTTGTTGCTGGTTGATCTGTCAGGGTCACTACTAAAAAAGTGGTCTCAGAACTAAGAAAAACTATAAAAGTAGTTTAGACTGGTGGAATTAATATGCTATTAATTCTCCTCATAGAAAAGAAAAGTTTGATTCATACGAGAATAAACTTATGAGCATATCCTGTATAGATGAATTTTAATAAAACTTTGAAAATTGAAAATTTTTGAACACAGTGGGTGACCGATGAGCTCGTTAGTTGGTGCAAGCGGCTACAAATCAAAGAGCTAGAGGACCAACTATGGTCCCTAGTGGATCTTCCACTTCTTACATACCTTTTAGACCTATCAGGCCTACTACCTTTGTACCCTCCTTCATATCCCCCACTATCTCTAACATGTTTACCACTAGGCCCATGATGGAATTCCTTACCACTATGGTACTCACCAGGATCTGCTACTTCCTTTGTCACAGCGGCAACTTCCTGTTTGACCTTAAACTGACCTGATTTAGCCCGCTCCAAAATGCACTTCTATTCTCTGGCCAGCTTTCTAGCTCTCAGAGTGTCGGTAAGTCCTTTCCAATCTAGGTGTTCCTGTTGCATCAGCTGTGTGCGCAATGAGGACTCTCGCAAGCCATTCACAGCTATAGTTAGTGCAAACTGTTGTCTAACATCATCATTATTGACACCAAAATGCAATGACCTACTAAGTTTTCCAACGCGTAGTAAGTAATCATTTTCAATTTCACCCACTGCCTGATTTACAGTCACGATCTTCATTGTCTAAACATGAACTAATTCCTCAGCACCATAAACATTTGTCAAGAGTTGCATCGTCAAAATCAGCATCCGGATCATTCATACCATAACCTAATGATTGCAAACCATCTCTTTGTGTCTGGCCCATAGCATGCAATAAAGCTAATATTTTCATCCTTCCTCTAAAAACATTCTGCTGTTCTTCCCCTACCTTCTCCTCACTCACTCAATTTCAATGCTAAAATTAAACTCAGTTAACCAAGTTTTCCATAACCGAAATGTATCCTCAACACCAATTTTTAATTCTGAAAGTCCCGAAAATCAAACCGCTTCACCATAGTAATGGCTGGGTGGCACTGTGACAAAACCAGTACCACCTAGCAATTTCTGTAATCAACAAGACCAGTAGTATTATTATGCATAATAGTATTCTAAACTTAACCTGAAACTACACAATACACAATCTGCCCACCAACCAGCTATAACAATCCACTCACCTTATTCTCTCAACACCTGGGGAAAGACTTGAGCACAAACTGTAACAAAGAACCACCACCAGATAGCAAGAGAGGCAAAAAAAATTAGAAAGCGTATTCTTTTGCCTACGACGCCATGTTATATAACTCACCGAGTAGATACGTAAGTCTCAAGGGTCTGACAAGAAAGTTGTTTCAAAGGAAGAGTCGTGGTTTCGTAATGAAATATGGAAAGCTACTCATGTGTACTCAAAACAAACTGAAGACTCAACTGTTTTTCAGCTAAAAGATGAGTATGTTCAGCTATGCATAGAAATGGTGCGGAATACAGGGAAGAAAATTGAAATCAGGGAAGCTGCTTCTGTATGTAGTTTTTTTACTATACTACTTGCGCATTGTGTACTGCGTTGATAACTTTCATACAAACTGATGAAGGCTTCAGTGATAATTTATGCATCTCCTTCCTCACTTTGGAAGAACTCAATAACAAAAATGCTTTCTCTCTCACATAGCTGCTCACTTGTTACTAAACCTAATTACACAAACAGCTAACTACAGCTTGAACACTCGATTAAACAAAATTAAAAACGAAGGACATTACCGAGAACCACACATTGAAAATTATTGTAAACGGGAAAATCATTTGCACAGGATTATATTACACCTCAAAGACTACCCAACAAGCAAATAACATCCAGGGGACATTTCACAACATTGTCTTTATGAAACATTGGCACAAAATGTTTTCCAAATATTGTTGCAACGTTTTGAGATAACGTTTCAGGAAAATGTTTTGCGAAAATGTTTTTCAGACGTTTAGAAAATGTTATTCAAAATGTTTGCCCGGACATTACAACAACATTGTGACAAAATGTTTATATAACATTCGGAAAAATGTTAAGAGAATGTTACTAAGCTAATGTTCTTTTAAAACGTTTAAAAAATGTCCAGACAATAATTGTGCAAATGTTAGTTTGTAACGTTACAGAAATGTTCCACTTGGATGTTATTCCAACATCGTGATGTAACATTGAAATAATGTTACTTTTGAACATTGTTCTTACATTTTAGCAAATGTTATCGGGAGGTTATCACCCGACCTTTTTCTTCAAACCTTTTTACAACATTAAGATAATGTTTTCCCAAATGTTACTTCAGCACATTATGACAATGTTATTGACTAATGTTTAGCAAACGTTTGTTTACAACCTTTGTTTACCATTTTTTAAAAACATTACATCAATGTTTCTACTAATGTGCTGGGAACGTTTTGCAGCCAACATTACGGTCAAACATTTTTGCAATGTTGAGATAACATTTGCTCAAACGTCATTTCAAAACATTGTAACTATGTTACTATGTAATGTTCAGCAAATGTTTGTTTTTGACATTTGTTTAACATTGTTTAAAAACATTACAATAATGTTTTCACCAATATTCTGTGATCGTTTTCGGCCAACATTGCTTTTAATCCTTTTTATAACATTAACATAATGTTTTCCCAAATGTTACTTCTGCACATTGTCACAATGTTATTGGGCAATGTTTAGCAAACATTTGTTTACAACCTTTATTTAACATTTTTTAAACGCATTACAACAATGTTTTTACTAATGTGCCGGGAAGGTTTTGCAGCCAACATTGCAGTCAAACATTTGTGCAATGTTGAGATAACATTTGCTCAAACGTCATTTCAAAACATTGTAACTATGTTACTATGTAATGTTCAGCAAATGTTTGTTTTTGACATTTGTTTAACATTGTTTAAAAACATTACAATAATGTTTTCACCAATATTCTGTGATCGTTTTCAGCCAACATTGCTTTTAATCCTTTTCATAACATTAACATAATGTTTTCCCAAATGTTACTTCAGCACATTGTCACAATGTTATTGGGCAACGTTTAGCAAACACTTGTTTACAACCTTTATTTAACATTCTTTAAACACATTACAACAATGTTTTTACTAATGTGCCGGGAAGGTTTTGCAGCCAACATTGCTGTCAAACATTTGTGCAATGTTGAGATAACGTTTGCTCAAGTGTCATTTCAGAACATTGTAACTATGTTACTGTGTAATGTTCAGCAAATGTTTGTTTTTGACATTTGTTTAACATTGTTTAAAAACATTACAATAATGTTTTCACCAATGTTCTGTGATCGTTTTCGGCCAACATTGCTTTTAATCCTTTTTATAACATTAACATAATGTTTTCCCAAATGTTACTTCAGCACATTGTCACAATGTTATTGGGCAATGTTTAGCAAACATTTGTTTACAACCTTTGTTTAACATTTTTTAAACACATTACAACAATGTTTTTACTAATGTGCCGGGAAGGTTTTGCAGCCAACATTGCTGTCAAACATTTGTGCAATGTTGAGATAACGTTTGCTCAAGTATCATTTCAGAACATTGTAACTATGTAACGATGTAATGTTTAGCAAACGTTTGTTTTCAACTGCTATTTAACATCGTTTAAAAACGTTAAAATCATGTTTTTAAAAATGTTCTGGAATCGTTTTCAGCCAATATTGTTTTCAAAAAATTATAGAATGTTCAAATAACATTTGGGTGAACTTTATTTCAGAACATTATTACTATGTTCCTATGTAATGTTTAGCAAACATTTGTTTTCAACCTTTATTCAACATCATTGGAAAACATTACAATAATGTTTTTAAACATGTTCTGGGAATGTTTTCAGCCAACATTGTTTTCAAACATTTATAAAATGTTGAAGTAATGTTTGCTCAAATGCCATTTTATAATATTGTAATTATGTTACTATGTAATGTTTATCAGACGCCTGTTTCAATGATTATTTAACATCGTTCGAAAATACTACAGTAATGCTCTTAAAAATGTACTGCGAACGTTTTTCATCCAACATTATTTTCAAACGCTTGTGGAAAGTTGAAATAATGTTTGCCCTAATAGTACCCCAGAACATTGTAAAATGGTTGTGAGGCTCCTTGTAGGACAAAATTTTTTGATAAAATTGTAGTATAAAGCATTTGTTTATTTTTATGGAGTAAAGTTGTTTCTGACCATGTTTTTTTGATGAACTTTTTATGCTACTTTGTGACACAATACTAAAAGTACTGAACACACAGAGGTTGTTACTTGTCAGTTACCTCAAAAGCATTTTCTGGCGAACTTGTGATTATGTTTCAGGGTAGCGAAGGGCTTATGCTCCTATTGCTGAACATTTTTTGTGAATGTTTTTTTTTCCAAAATCTTGAATAACTTTTTGACTAAGGTCAAGCGTTGATGAATTCCTGAACAAAAGAACCTTTTTTGTCTACATTAAAACTAGACAATGATCACTTTATATCAGGCTATTGTTTTGCAAAAAAAGGTTTGTGTGAGATTTGAACAGTTTTGTTTACCATATTTTCCATCATTTAAATAATGTTGTATCCAAGAGAAAATCAGATAGTTGCAGGGAACCACATAATGCGTATGTATGCACCAAAGCTTGATTGCTGAAATTTACTAATCTATTTGCTAGCAAAAATTCCTACTTTGACAAAGAAAGTAATGGGGACACAACTTCTCTGAATTGCTGAGCTATACCATGTGCTGAGTGAAATATTCGCCAAGCTCTAATTTGCAACATGGTAAAAAAAACTATACCAGTAAGTAGCTTCAGCCAAGTGGTTAAACTCTGCAATGTGATTCAAGTTTGTACATTAGGCATTAATACAATTGTTTCTTCTGTGTATCAGATTTTATTTATTTTAGGCCCACTATTTTGTTAGAGGGGAAGAAATCATTAGGTCAACAAGGCAAAGCGAGGTAAAAACTATTGGCTGGAACAACATTTGTTTAAGTGCAATAACTAGCTTTACAGAAATAACTTTTTTTTGCAGAGCTCATGTATTTTTTGATTGCATGTTCAGTAATTGGTTATTGCAACATAATTAGCCGAAACCTTTAGTCTCTCAACTTTATTTTAAAGCTATTTTTATTCAGTGGATAATAACAGTATTTTATAAACAAAAACAGTTGATACTCTCCATGTTAAAGCAACTGGTTGATCTTCATTCAACTTCATTGAAAGTTCACTGTCAAACCAAAGGGTAGAATGATCGCGTGCAGATAACTCCTGCATTGCTTACCAGCCATTTGATTTTTCTTTGGTTCAAATGTCAAGAAACGCAATGTTGTTGAAATTAAGCATGGAGTTGCAGATACAGAGAAAAAAATGACATCTGCATGTTCAATTGGTAATTTTGATACTCATTTTAGTTAAATATGTTTCTATGGCAAACGTTCTTGGAAATAGTTAGCCCATAGCAAGACTTCATAATGTTTGAGCTTTATCAAAATTTAGAGGCATTAAACCTTTAGCCTCAAAATCATTGATTCTTCTAACTTCTTAAAATCCCCATCATAGTCTCGAAATGAAAGCAATTGATTTTTTGCTGAAACTGTATTTCATTATGCTTTATGGGTAAAAACCATCTCAAAAAAAGTATAGTGTCTGAATATACAACTAGTTTGACATGTTGGTGACTTCCAATGTGTTTAAACTATTGATCAACGAGTCTTCAAATTTAATAGTACAATCAAGTTGAACTGGCAGTTATTTATTTTTTCATCTTTAATTCAAGTTTTTTTATGTGAAGCCTTGAATAACAATTATTTGGTAGCAGTATACTGAAGCCTGTTGATATTGACTTTTTTGTAGTCATATTGCGCAATAAGAGAAATATTAGCATGGTGCTAAACAAACAAAATGATTTTTTTTGTTTTCATTGCCATCAAGATCTCACAGAAAATATCTGATAAGTGTCTGCAAAGTCTGTGTTATATAATCATGTAATCCTTCTGATCTCCCACTATAAACCTCATTAGTAGAGTATTCAGAAACAATAGCAAAGTAGCTTTGGTTATGAAGCTCTTTGAACAGACGTGAAGGTGTTTCATTGTTAGGCAAAGCCTTTGAAAATGAAACAATTATCGTAGATATCAGGGCAAATTACTGTACAAGGAAAATTTCTAAGCCAACAAATTGTTAGAAGCAAACTTAACCAATAAGTTTCACATTTCAAGTCAATTATGCTACCCTCTTTTTCAACATCGATTAATTTCAGTTTTTATAGACTGTTTCCAAATGCATTATTTGGGGCAGCACCTCTCTATCACAACTTTACTGATTACCCACTTTCCATTGTGCAGTTAACAAGGTTGCTCTGTTTGCTTTCAAACAAACATGAAGAAAAAAACTGTTTCAAAAAATAGTTACTGCACAAATATAGGTATGAAAATCACTTTGCAAAGTTTATGTATGTACCAATGCAGCGCTATTGATCGGAGTTTTTTATCTATCGCCTTAATTAAAAAAAAATTTTGTTTTAGTACTTTTTGCAGCTACACTGAAGAAAAGTTAACTGAAATGATAACTACTGGTTTAGCCCTGGCAACTTGTCATTTTGTTGGATGCTTTAGAATCTTGTAAATGCAGTAATCTTTTGTAAAGTGGTGCCTAGAGATAAAAATCTTTTGATCAGTAGTTTAAGCTAGTTACATAACCAATGTAAAGTTTATGAGCTTGACCTAGAACTAGATTATGGTACAAAAACCTATTTCAAAAATGGCTCTTGACAAAAATGGGTGCAAATTCTCTAATAGTTATCAATTTGTGAGCGATGTGCTGCTGTAATTGACCTTTCCAAGTGTGGTTAGCGTTTGTTTTACAGCTGTTAGATTTTTTCGCAGTCACAATCAAGGTAAAGAATCAAAATAGTTTGAATGCGCTAGATCTATAAACTGCAAGAAGGGAGAGGTGAGAGTAGCTTTCTGGGTAGAAAATTCAGAAGCTCTCTTTTTACTTGTGGATACCATGTACTTGTCTTGTTCGTCAATTAATTAGAAAAAATCACAAGCCCCAAGGTATAGGCCTACAAGCATTTCTTAGCTCTGTGGTGCTCTGTTTTTTTTGCGGCATTATAAGCATTTCAGGTGAATGGACCTGTTTTATAACTTGATGGGTAACCCTCACATGCATTTTGTTTTGAATAATAATTTTGATCCTTGTATTTAACTAAAAACATTTCATTGATATTAACCCAGAGTTATTGAATTGACGGTTTTTTGGTGCTTTTGATTACTTCGTTGATTACCTGTCAATTTTCAGTTTTGTTCTACTTACAACAATTATCTGGCTTTAACCCACGAAAGTTTTTAGGTTTCACAGGCTGTTATCATTACCAAACAAAAACAGATTAGGAGTTTGTTGCTCAATAAGCATTTCCATCTGTCTTGTGTGCCAAAAGTGACACTACGGACATAAAGCTTTCATCATTTTTTTTCCTTATTTCCAGCATCGATGTTTCAAAACTGTCAATTAATGAGTCTCCGAATACTGTTTCATAACTAGCTTGAGCTGTTGATTTTTTAATATTATTTTTTCCAATCACATGTTAAGACCATATGGTAGTTAGAATAGAAATTTTTTTGTGGGAGTGAGTCTCTGCACTTTCGGTAAATATTTCTGCAAGCTTTTTGTGCTCGAATTGGTGCTATCCAAAAGTAAAGAAAATCTTTCATTGTAATATTTAATCAAAGAACAGTGTACTGTAAGTTCTATCACATCTCATAGCTGGTATAAAAGGAGTTACTACAAACATCTGTTGTGTAATAGCAAAAAGATTAATCTATCTCTATCTCACTTTAAACCATATCAAAGCAGTGGGAATAAGAGCATATTCAATTTGTTTATAAGAGAGAGATTGAACAGAAGTGAGGCAATTTGATGGTGCTGTAAAACTGTCTGAACATTCAATCCAGAAACAGGTACTAAAATAAAGCAATTCGTTGGAAAAGGCTTTAAACTCTCTTAATTATAAAAAAACAACTGTTCATGAAACGCTTTTCTTCAATTTTTTTCAATGCCGAACTATCAGCCGTATTTTTACCTGTTGTCTTTTTATCAAAATCGAATGCTGCTAAATTGAAACCCAATCAAAATCAAAGCGTGTAAGGTAACTTGAGAGTTGATTAAGGTGTTCTGCAAACTGACAATGTAGTTCGATAAGTTCTACCACGTTTCATCTGAGGCAATTACTTGTACGCTGATTACAAAAAATTAAAAAGCTATGAATAAAAACTTGAAATAGTTACAAAATAAGATATTACTTTTATCAGCACCACATCGCAATGAATAATATAAAAAGTTAGTTTGCAGATCAGTTTGTTTTTGCGACTCAGCTTTTTTATGTAAAAATAATGAAGCTGCTTAGTAGGTATTAATAATCTCCTGAATTTCTGTAAATGCTGTTAAATAATGATTTTTAACAAAAAAACCACTCTGGATGAAAAAAATGGCGACACAGCTACTGCATAATTTCTGTTTTCTTGCTTTAGTATTAAACTCTCCGAAAACATCTACATGCACCTAACTAACCACATTTAGAATCGTATCTTCAAGCAGATGCAGGATTACATAATCGACAATAAGTCCTTTATGTGCTAAATAGATAATTGACCAATGGGTTCTGGCAGATGTGAAACATCATTTCAAGTACATATTCGGTGTGTTGACAAGTTATGAGAGCTTCAGACTGATAATGTACATTGCAACAGGCATTGTATTTGCTTTCTTCCAAAAGTTTTTGTTACAGGCTGCATTGATTTTGAGACAAAAACAAACCAAAATCATTATTTTTTTTCTTAAAATGTTGGATCTTATTTGTATCTTTGAATGCTTTGGGACATGGTATTTTTGAAAGAAATTTAGTTTTAATTTCACTGACAGCTTAGGTAAGCTAAATTTAATATAGACTATTGCAGTCTATTCCGTTTATTGGTCTGTTATTGTGATCTGAGAAAGAACCTGCCGCTAAATTCAGTTTTTGGCAAATGGCTTTAAATCTAAATAGATTAGCACAACTGTTAACAATGATCAAAGAGGAAAATTAGGAATGTAAGCTATTGCCTCCATAGGAAACCAGTGGAATCACAAGTGTTGGGTTTCTGAGATATAACAAACATAGATGGTGTTCGCATAATGTGAAAAAAAGTTTAGCTTTGTGGTATGTGGTTTTTGTTATTTTTTGTTCTTGACATGCTGGAAATAGCAAACAAGCATAAATTGTAATTAAAAGAATATTGTATTATAGTCAAGCATATTTGCTTGACTGTAAAGCGAGATTATTTTGATGTAAAGTACATGGGCATAGCCCAAAGTTAGTAGAGATGAAGCACCATAATATTGTGGTACTTCATCTCTACTAACTCTCTGCTCTGTTCATATACTTTGCATGAAGCTGGTTTCAAGCTAGATTATTCAAAATCAAGCTATTAACATTGAAAAACTTTTTTCTGTTTTGCAGTGGGCAACAGAAGATATTGGTACATAAAATATTTTTTGCTAATGTGCAATGGAGATTTCATCTACTTGCAAGCCAGACAGCAGTTGGAGAAGAAAATGAGTTCAGAAGCTTGCTTGGCATCCTTTGTCAACCTTTGCCACATATGAAACTGCTTTGTGGTTAGCTTATTGTAAAGCATTATGTAACTCTTGCCTGCGCACAGTGGGGTAGTAGTGCATAGCAACCCGGTTCAAACCATATTTACTTTGGTTCCCTCGTTCATATAGCAACAAATGATTGCTGAAGTCACTACTGTATTGTCCATGTTTTCCGCTTAATTACGTTTTTTCCCATAAACCAAGTCATTATTGACATGCATTCTGATTTTAATGTTTAAAAGGCACAATTTTGAGTGTAGATAATGGTTTGGGCAATATCTAACTCTTAGTTTTTGAAAATGTAACAGTGGAATTCACTTAAAACTTAAAAGTGGCAAGACTATTTCAACAGTGCAGCAAAATGCGACAATTGCATCCTTGGCATTGGTGGATGGATTATTTGCTTACTTCACTCCCTATAGCATAGCAAGGGTACAAAACGGTTATGTAATATTCCACAACATTCTTTGTGTTGAACAAATACAATAATTTGAACTGTCAGGATACTCACAGGCAGGTGCGGTCAGTAGGTCAGTACTTGTTCACTTTTTTATTTCAGTTTCAATAAGTAACAGCAAGCATATTATTGAAATGCTGATGCATGAATAAAGCAATGTAAAATATAATATCCCTTCACAAAATAAGATACTTTGCTTTGCAGACTTTAGCACAAAAATACTCGGGACTCAAAGTTTCTCTCCAGCATTACCGGAATGTGATAATACCGACCATTTGGGATTGTGAATACACTTTACTGACTTATTAGATACATTGGTTACCGGGCTTATATTTAATTTTTTTTATAACAACAGAAAAATGTTATATTCCATACGTCGAGTTTTTGTTTTTCAAGCCATGAAGTCTTATGATGACAAGTTTTCTATTCCATGGAGCACGAAAGAAATGAGTCATATGATTAGCTTCTATAAGGTGGTTTTAGTTATTCATTATGTTGAAAAATTTCAAAATCACTTAATTAAACACAGTTAACTAGCCACCTCAGCCGGAAAATTTCCAAATATGTTGATAAGGATAAAATATATGAGTTTCCATTCTGTTGACTGTAGTGGGATATAATGACTCACACTTAAAGCTAGGGAATTACATAACGAGCCCTAAGCCTGGAGCTGAGAACAAAACATTTATAGCGCTTACCAGCCACAGCTACTAAACAATGAAGTAGTTGTGGCTGAGAGTTTTAGTTAGTTGTTAGTGGCATTGCAGTAAACTTGGCTGCCACATCTTGCTGCGATTTGTGTTAAGTGGAATGGCTCAACCATATTATTGCTAGAATGTGGAAAAGTAACCATTTACATGATATTTTACTTGATCATAAATAAAGCTGAGTTTGAAGGGACTATAAAGCTATCTTCAGGTAAACAGAAGCTGTAGAGTCAACTAAAGACAGGTTAGTTGCAAATATTGAAAAATCATCTTGCGGCAATTACATGTTAAAGTCGCAACTAAACATTGCTAGAGAAACCAGAAGAAACATTGTCCGGTCCAGTTTTGGTCACTTCTAGCACTGCAGATAGTTTCACTTTATTGTGCAATACTTTTGTAACAATTGTAAGAGCAGTAATTTTCTTTGTATGTCATCATTTTTGCTCACAAATTCTTGTATAAACTAGTGGGTAGAGCTGAAATAGTGGTCATATACTTTTTTTGACAAAATTCTCCTGTAGATTGGATGCCTCCGAGAAATGTATCTGAAATAAATTTTCCCATTATTGTTTGCAATCATGTTGTCTATTTTGTATTACGTTTGTTTACACCCTGAAAACTTGAAAATATCTAGCAACTTTCCATGTATAAAATGTGTCTCATGACATTTTTGTGAATTGTCTGCAACACTGTGAATTACATATTATATTCGAAACACACTTGGCCTATGTTGTCTTGCAGTCCAAAACTCTCCTTTTTGTAGACATTCTAAAAGCAACGATACTTGCCAAGTGACAAAAGACAACCTGTGAGGAAAACAACACATACTTGGAAAAGGTAAACTACTGAGGATGATAACTTATGAACAAACACAAAGCATCACTTTGGTCTCAGCTTCTTTTGTATAATGGAAATGCGCAATGCAAGACAATTTCCAATACTTTCAGTCTTTTTTAATAAAACCAGACATGGAAGAGATATGTGCTCATGCAGTCAAAAAACTAAATTATTGTAAAGAAGAACTTTTGGATGCATTCGGTCTGTTGTTGACTAAGTTTTTTAGATCATTGTTTAAAAGACCTAAGCGTTTTTCTATGGAAAAGTGGAGGATATAAAAATTTTGCTGAGTTCAATTTTCATTCTGGAAAACCAAATTGTCAATAAATTTATGTTTGATGGAATGAAAGTTGAGTATCATTGCAATAGGTGTGTCAAACCATCATCTCCTGTACCAAAATATTATCATATATATATATATGTTATGAACTCTTGATTGTTTGGCCACTCCGGTTTCAAATTGTTAGTTCTCAATTTTCTAGCAGATAGTCATTCACAAACAGTCACTATTGCTTATGAGTTTTGTTGTACTAGCTGAATTAAATGCCGTTTATTCTTGTTTACTCTGCGAGCTTTGGATAAAAAGTGTTGCACTGTTTCACTCTGCCTTTGTTTGTAGTCAGCCTGTATGGAAGCCTGCTGATGCAAACATTGAAGCACTCATGGACAAAGGTAATCTTATCAATGCTCGCTAGTGTCACAAGCGCTTTACAAATTTATGTTGAAATTGGCATTTGGAAAAAGAAATGAAAATAGTTTTGTGTTGTTATCATGATTTTTAAGCATTTATATGCACAAGATGCAAAAAATTGAATGGGGTATTTATAACAAGGACAAAAGATTTTAATTTCAAAAACTTCAAAATTTTTGTTAGTAGCAATAAAACCAATACTATCTTTAAATTTTTTATGTGCTAAAACTGACGCATTTTGGTTAACGTTATGGATTTGTTTTGAACTTTTTTTGTAGTTTATATTCTGTGAATTGAAGTGAATTATATTCTAGACCATAGTTTGCGCAACTGAAGAGCATTTATCAATTCATAAAGTTCAATTTCTTGGACTTTGCTTCTCAATTTAAGTGTGTTGGCTTTTAAGAATCAAAGCGAACCCTACATCTCACTTTTTGTGTTAATCGTACTTGAATGTACATCAACTAGGCTTTCATTTTTGTAGTTAGAAAAAATCAAGTATTAAAGTTTTATTTTTATTCTATAATGTTTTGGGCTTCAGTTGCGCGGAATTTCACTTCATGGTTTTTACATACGAGCTTGAAATATAAAATGCAACTTTTTTCACATTTTTTTCATAGTAAACGTGATTGGGGGACCACTACCGCAAGTAAAGCAACAAACACTATTGATGGCATTATTTCTATGATGACATGAAAGAGAAGGTATGTTACTTTTTGATCTTACAATGAATAAAAAAAGTTTTCACTCAATTTTAGTTTTCACTCAATTTGTTTTTCTTAGCTATAATGATTAAGGGCATTAGCGTGCTCTTTTTTACTTCCTTTTTTTCATGAATCCAAGTAATGCTAGGCTCCGAGTTCTAGCAGGAAATTTGGTGAAATTTATATTCAATAAAAGGCTATACCTAAATGGGTGGCTACATACACATACGTTTTGTCAGTATGCGGTGAAAACGTGCTTTTTCTCTGCAAGCGACGTTGTTCTTTTACAAAAAGACGCTCAATTTTGCAGACCAACATGTTGTTCTACGAAAACAGTTTTGCCTGACGCTTTGGTGACTGGACAATTATTATCAAAAAACCATTCTCGATTGAATAAAATGTAGAGACAAAATTTTGACGACTCCAATGAGCTTTTTTTATAATTCAACATTGACTTGGTCATTACTGCTTCGCCAACAGACAATTTGTTACTTCTATCAAAGAGGTTATGTTTTTTTTATAAACAACTAATTATTATTTCTAGGCGTTATCTATTTATTACAGATAATAAATTATTTATTTATTATTATGAACAAATATCATAATTATTTAATAATTATAACTTATATTTATGATAGTTTTCATAATGTCTTCTTTGCCTCACTGGACACTCCGCAGCGTTTCGGTGATCAATCATCTGTGTGTCTAGCAACCAGAGCAACGCTACCAAACGTATTTCCGTCATATTCCTACAAAACGTGGGTGTGTGTAGCCACGGCTTTAGCAGTAGCTATAATAAGTGGTATTTATAAGAAGAGGACAAGTCCAGTACGGGACACTTTTGTTTCGAAAAGTGATGGTCATTTTTTGACTGCAGGATTAAACTTGACACATTTGGTCTTTCATTTAATGTCCAGTAAATCAGAATTTACATGTAGGCCTAATTTGTACTCCATTGTCTACATCGCTGCTTTCTGCACCATCCCAGGAGCTTTTATTACGTGAAAATTTTAAATTACGTCACTCTGCTTTGTATTTTCTTGTAAGAAGATCTCTTCATTTTAGGATGGCAGAATTCAGGGACCACTTACTCTTTGTGTACAAAATTTGTGCTGTCAACCAATTGCAGAGGCTTTTTTTAAATTTATTGAAATGTTTATAAAGAAAATTTCCCAGTAAACTCTGAAGACGAAGGGTAAAAATGACGTAAAAATGAGGCGAAACAAAGCTGAATAGTGTGCTACGAGCTGGTTGTCAAGACATTCATAACTATTTTAAAAGTTTTGCGAAATTTTATCACTTAGAGTGAAAGCTTGTTTTTTTATTCTTGATAGGTCTATGAAGTGCTACGAGAACATGCATTATCATTAATACAGTGAATTACGCTTTGTACGTAAACTATGGCAAAACTGGGGTTTTTGTTGCAAAGTTATCCCCCCTAATTTGAGTAGGTACAACTACCCAGAGCAGATGCTGGCTCCAAATGTGTAAGACATTACAAATGCATAAGAAACTCCTAGAAAAGTGATGGGCAAGTTTTTGTGGTCTTAAAAAAGTTTTAGGACACCGTTGCTGAAAAAAGTGAGCATTAAATCTTGCAGCAAAAACAAGTTGATTCTTTTCTTGGTACCCGCAACTTTCTGTGCTTGTTTTTACGATTCATGCACGCTTTCCGGTTGGTTTTTATTGAATTATTTAGCTTATGTAGAATGTAATTTTAATTTATTTTTATTTGAGTTGCACCATATAACTGCTACAGCAAGTATCAACTGGTGAATAAAGGCCACAAAACCACATAATCCCATCAACATGTAAAAAAATATTGTTTGATCTCCTTTACCAATCTAAAACAGCTAATGCACACTTTGTATTTCAGGACGTGTTCATTGTGCTTTGTGTCAACTAACTCCAGAAATGACTAATGGTGGTAGAGGCAACCGGATCTGGTGTAAAAACTTAAGCATCTAAGTTTTTATACAGCAAACGATGGGCTGTTTTTCGTAAGTTCAACCCTCTAGGAATAAACTTGAGAAATGTGCAACTAATTATTTTCTAAGTTCTGCATCCTCAATCAAACTGGTGACAGATTATGAAATAATAATTAGTGTTTGACAAGTTTGTGTAAAGAAAATACGGCAAATGTGATCAGTTGTTCTAATTCTCATACACAGACTGATTTCATTGTCAGCTGATAATGTTGAAGTGTTGCTAAGACTGCTTCAAGTAACAAAGATTCTCAAACTCACTTTATAACAGTTACTACGAAAACTGCTAGAGCAGCAAGAGTGAGTAAATTCTTTGATTTCTTGGTTGGTGCACAGCCAAACTTTCACTGCCGCTTTATGGAGAGTATTTTACCATTATTTTCTAATGCTAAAAGTGGTGTGTGCAAAAGCTGATGCCAAAAATTACACAATTACGTAGATTGCAAATAATATCTACAGCTAGTTGTTCCGCAGAGCATGGTTTGATAGTAGTTTTACCCACTTTAAACGGCAAACTGAAAACAACCATTTTCATACTCTGACCAACTTTAATTTTAGCTCTGTGTAACTCAAGCCATTGTAACTACTTTTTTTTAATTTTATGCATTTATACTAATTGTCTTGCAGAGAGGAGTGAAAGGATTTATGAGTGAGTACAAAGCACACTATGCCAGGATGTGTGCGTATCAGAACAGACCTGACTTACTAGTGCAATAGCATGGCAATATCTCCTGCATTTTCTGAAGTTAAATTGTGAGTTGCTCACCAGTGTTATTTGTTAGCATACCGTCACACATGCTCATCCATAAACATGTTACAAACACTAGCATACATTATGCACAAGTTTGAGATAAACCTGACCATGCAGTGTAAGTGATGCATAGACAAATATCAATCAGCAAATGGAAATTTGTTTCATTCTGACACGTATGCTGCTTGTTTCAGGGTAATGATGCAATTGTTGCAGCTACTATATATTTCTTTATGACAAAATGGGAAGCTGGATTGCGAGTGACTGTGGCTATTTCTGATCACCAATCCTCAGAAAACTGTAAGCTTGCTTGATCTTAGTCATGACAATTTTTTTATTGTCTCAGTTTGATCTTGAGAGCATATGATTTACTTATTGCAGGTCCTTGGATTGTTTGCTAGGTAAAAGAAGCTGATTTTTTTATACAATAGCTGCTCCTAAGGCATCTGGCTGCTTTAACTCTGGAGTTGTCATCTATTGACAGTATTTTGCAGATCTGATGCAGAATAGTATCACTTCGAGTTTGGTTTATTTGGTTAAAAAAGTGAATGACCGATAATTGTGTGTAGCAGTCAAGTTTTCACAGCAGACAAATTTTACCTTATTTGCAACCTATCTCCTTTAAGAAAAAATAGCAAATATTATTAATTGCAAGCAAATCAATAAGCGTATTCGCGACCTTTGTTCGCCGAGCACATTTCAATAAAAATAATCAGACCGGCAATAAATTTAATCAAAAAGTAATAATTTTGTTCGGAACTCATGGGTCAACAAAAATTGGCTCATTAAACAAAGAAAAAATCAGCAAGTATTTATTTATATTGGTTGTAGGGCGCGAATAAAACTGAACACTAAATAAATAATAATGAGCAAGTTGATTTTTTTCAGTTTCATAGACCGGTTTTAGATCCTTGAAAAATAATTCCAAATAATTGCAAGCTATGCAAATTTACTAAAGCAAAGGGCAGCTTAACAAACTAATACAGTTTATAGCAGTTCAAATTGTATTACTTTCTCGATTATTTTGAAAATTGAGAGTTATCTTCCTTATGATTTGTTCGGTATACTAAAAAATTTCATTGAATATTATGTTGTTCTAAAACTAATGGTCCGTTGCATATGCAACACAGTGAATTACGAACACCTATTATTTTTTGTCTTTTGTTCGAGGAACAGGTTGCGAATACTCTAATTGTTGTTAGAAACCCTTTCAGTCGAAATTCTGTAGCTCAGAACATATAGTGTATTACAAACACAGCTATGGCAATGTTCATGGTGATAATCTGCCTAACACACTTGTTCTTTTTTTTTGATGGCTACCAACCTGAATTTCTATCGACTCAATCAAAGTTTTATTTTTCTTAAAATGACGATTTTTAATATCACTCGATCACCATTTAGTGTGCAATAATTTGAAAATTTTGGGTTTTTGGTTATTTAGAAATTTGATAGGCCTGTGCTTGATAGCTAAGGTGTTATGTGTAGCCTTTTGTAATATCTGATATTTACATATTGATGTCCGAAAGAAATTGATATTGAAATATTCCAAGTCTATTCAGTTGCTATAGACAGTAAAATAGTAATAGAACGTAGAGGAAAATATTTGCTTGTCACTTCTGAGTGATTTTTTCTTTTGTGTCTCCACAAACATTGCTTGATCTCTACGTATTCCCTTGTTTCAGAAGAGAAGAACAGCAACTAGATGTTTTGTCCAATGTTAATTATACTCAGCAGAAAGGCAAGCACTCTGGTAAGTGTTTGTTCCTTTGTGTTGCTACAAAGAATAGGGTAGTGTGTGCGTGGTGCACTTATTTGATTTGGTTACAGCTCCATGAATACATTTGTTCCACCTCATATAAGAAGGTACCCATAGATAAGTTTGATTATACCTCTCTAGTTTACTGATGAACCATTGGTCACATTTTCCAGTTCACTTGAAACTACAACAACGCGACTTTGTCTGTTCAAATTAATATAGAGCAAGAGAAGGCAATTCCGCTATTTTAGTCTGTTTCTTTTGATATAGTGACAAACCCTTTATTGAAAATGATAACTCCTTTATTTCGATGTTTTTTACTTCAACAAAAAACCATATATTTTATTCCATGAACAGTTATTTTTAGGTTGTCTTTCTTACAATAGGTTAATACACTCTTTAATGGTAATAATTTGAGCATTTGTGAACAATAGTGATAAATTGTTTTTTGTATTGAACAAAACTTTTAATGTTTTTGGTGCTAATGAATATGACAACTGCCAGCACTTATTTTGTAGCTCCTCTGGCTCAAACTCTTAGAAATCTGCATCTCCGTTAATGTAGATCAGCATGTGGCATTGCATCTAAAACTTCTGGACGAAGTTCAAGAGGTTAGCTCATTCTAAGGTTAGTTGATTTACTTTAAATGGATGGCACTATGGTTCTTATATCTTCATTTATTTTCATAACTCTCACAAACAATACGGATCAAATTTTGTCAATTTATTACTGTTTAGATTTTAAGTAGACAACTCCAAAATATTGTGAGCCAAAATCTTGGAATTTCAAGTTCAAATTGTTGAAGGATTTTTAGCTTCGTATAACATTGAATTAACGATCATCATATGGAAGTCAAATTAATTAGAAGTAACTTAATTTGTCTTCTTTCCGGCAAGCAGTGAGCGGGTGCAATCAAATAAATAGATGCAACAGCATTTGCAAGAACTCAAGTTCCCAATACGAAACTGTATCTATCTTTTCTTAAATGTAAAGTGGAGTTGAAAAATTATAACATCTTATATTTTGGAATTATTTAATTGAGTAGAACTTGGTTTCATTTGCTATAATTGGTCAACTGCTGAAAAATTGTGAAAGCATCAATTTACGTTCATAGTGATCACCGTTGTAAAAATGGTGGCGGGGGAGTTTACAGCGAAACCCGCATAAATCGATACCGGGGAAATCAATAAACTTGTTTTATTCAAGCCCCAGTTTGAAGTACCGACATTTAGCAAGTCGATACTGTCATCTCTAGGTTGACGAATAATTTTTTTTCAACTTCATGACTAGTTTGACTCTATGACCAGCTTTTCACCGGAGCTCCGTGGAAAGAGTTAAATAAAGCATGCTGTTTGGAATCGAAATTAGTTCTGTTGAATAAACAAGCAGAAATTTTGTTAATGGCATGTTAATGGCATTTTTCTAGATGGCACATTATCAAAATTATATAATCAGAGAGTTATCTCCTTTTGTGAATGACAATTCTTTTGATTGCTTTTCCAACCGTGCCTGAGCAACTTCAACTCGTGGGTTTTTTATTCCTGAACTTTCTTCAATTTGGAATGTAACAAAGACCATATGCAATATCTCAACAATCACCCATGGTTGATAAAAAGTTAGAGCAGTCTAAGCATGTTTGTTCAGATAGATAAAAAAACAGTTGATCAGTGAGTTAGTATTTGTTATTGGAAATTTTTTTGGAATGATTGTTGTCATTTACTGATCAAACATTAACCGATGATGTTGATTTTAAAAATTAAACCATACGAATTTATTCATTTTTATTAGTCATTTATTATTTGGTTCGCATCAAAATAATATTAAATTACTAATTTACAAATACCTATCCTAAATAATGGGCAAATATGCAGTTCTCATTGCTATTAAAATTGATTCACAATGTGAAATAAATCTATGAAATTCATAAGACTATTACATTGTTAGTTGCAATATAACGTTTTTCGGTCGGTTTTAATTGAATTATTTAGGTTACATAGAATGTGACGGTAGTTTTTTATTTAGAGCTGTAGCATTGTAACTACTACAGCAAGTATTAACTGTTGAATAAAGGCCCCAACACCACATAATACTGTCAATGTGTAAAAAAAATATTGTTTTATCTGCTGTATCAATCTGAAAAAATTTATACACACTTTGCATTTTAGGAGATGTTTATTGTGCTTTGTGTCAAGTAACTCCAGAGATGATTAATAGTGGTAGAGTCAACCAGATATGGTGTAAAAAGTTAGGCACTTAAGTTTTCATACAGCAAACAATGGGCTGTTTTTGGTTAGTTTAAGGCTCTAGGAATAAACTTGAGAAAAGTGCGACTGTAAATAATTTGTACGTTCTGTATCTTCAATCAAATTGGTAACGAATTATGAAATGATAATTAAGTCTTTGGCAAGTTTATGTAAATCAAATACGTCAAATGGGATTAGTTGTTTTAATTTTCATACAGAAGCTGGTTTCATTGTCAGCTGATAACTTTGAATTACTGATAAGACTACTCCAAATAACAAGTGTTCACAATCCTGACCATTAGGCTAGAAGAATTGAAAAAAGTTTATCTGACTCATTTTATAACAGTTACTACGAAAACAGCTAAGACAGCAAGAGGGAGCTAACTCTTTGAGTTCTTGGTGCACAGCCGTTTTATGGAATGTAATTTTACCATTATTTTCTCATGTTAAAAGTGGTGTGTGCAACAGCCGATGCTTAAAATCACACAATTACGTAAATTGCAAATAATATCTACAGCTAGTTGTTCCGCAGAGCATGGTTTTGATAATCATTTTACCCCCTCTATACGGCAAACTGAATACAATTTTTTCCATAATCTCACCAACTTTAATTTTTGCTCTGTGCAATTCACGCCATTGTTACTCTTTTTGTTGTTGTAATTTTGTGTATTTATACTACTTGTCTTGCAGAGAGGAGTGAAAAGATTTATGAGTGATTAAAAAGCACACTATGCCAGGATGTGGGCATGTTAGAACAGACATGACTTACTGGTGCAATAACACGGCAATATCTCCTGCATTTTCTGAAGTCAAATTGTGAGTTGCTTGCTCAGTGTCATTTGTTAGCATATCGTCTCACATGCTCATCCATAAACATGTAAAAAACACTACCATGCATTATGTATAAGCATGAGATAAACCTGACCATGCAATGTAATTGATGCATAGATAAATATAAGCAAATGGAGTTATTTCATGCTGACACTATGCAACTTGTTTCAGGGTAATGATGCAAGTATTGCAGCTACCATCAATTTCTTGTTGACTGAATGGGAAGCTGGATTGTGAGTGACGGTGGCTATTTCTGATCACCAACCTGATGAAAATTGTAAGTTTGTTTGATTTTAGTCCTTAGCATTTTTTTCATTGTCTCAGTTTGATCTTAAGTGCATATGGTTTATTGGTTGCAAATCCGTGAATTGTTTGCAAGGTAGAAGAAGCTGATTTTCTTTCATAATATGAGCTCCTAAGGTTTCCGGCTGCTTTAACTCTGGAGTTCTCATCTATTGACGGTCTTTTGTGCATCTAGTGCAAAATAATATCACTTTGAGTTTGGTTTAATTGGTTAAAAAACTGAATCAAAGATAATTGTGTGTAGCAGTCAAGTTTTCACATCAGACAGAGTTTACCTTATTTTTGACCCATCTCCTTTAAGAAAAACTAGCAAATGTTATAAATTGAAGGCAAATCATTGTTGTTAAAAAAGGTTTTCGTCAAAAATCTGTAGCTTAGAACATATGGTGTGTTACAACTGCAGCTATGGCAATTTTCATGGTAATAATCTGCATAAACACACTTATTCAGTCTTTTAGATGGCTACGTACCTGACTGTCTATTGATTTCAAGCGGAGCTTTATTCTTCGTAAAATGATCATTTTTAATATCACTTGATCACTAGTTATTAGGCAATAATTTGGAAATTTTGGGTTTTTGATTATTTGGAAATATGATAGGCATGTGCCTGATACCTAAAGTGTTATGTGTAGCTTATTGTGATATTTGATAATCACATATTGATGTCAAAAATAAATTGGTAATAAAATATTCCAAGTCTATTCAGTTGCTATAGACAGTAAGATAGTAATAGAACAGAGATAGTAATAGAACAGAGAAGAAAGCATTTACTTGGCACTTCTGAGGGAAATTTTTCTTTTGTTTCTCCAAGATTATTACTTGATCTCTAAATCTTGTCCTGTTTCAGGAGATAGTCATTCTGGCGTTATGCAGAGGAGAACTGCAACTAGAGGAAGTCCTTTGACCAAGAGAAATGTTTTTTCCAATGTGTATTATATCCAGCAGAAAGGCAGGCACTATGGTAAGTTTTTTTTTCTGTATAGCTACCAAGAATAGGGTAGTGCGTGCAGGGTGCACTTATTTGGTTACAGCTTCATGATCACATTTGTTTCAACTCTTATAAGGTTATCTATCGATTATTTTGATTTTACCTCTCTAGTTTGCTGATTAATTCTTGTCACATTTTCCAGTTCAGTTGGAACCACAACAACACGACTTGGTTTGCTCAAATTAATATAACGCATGAGAATGCAATTCCGCTTTTCTAGCATGTTTCTTTTGAAATTGTGACAAAACCTTTATTGAAGATGACAATTTTTTTATTTTGTTGTTTTATACTTCAACAAAAACCATATATTTTGTTCCATGGACAGTTATATTTAGGCTGTACCTTATACAATAACATTTTGCACTTTGTAAAGGTAATTATTAGAACAGTTTTCTCATAATCTACTCGTTTGTCTTCAACACTAGCCATAACTGTTTTTTGGTGTTAAACAAACTTTTCAAATTTGGTTTTGGTATTGATGGATATTACAATTCTTTGCTCTTATTTTGTAGCTACTCCGGCTCAAATGAAAAGAAACCTGCTTCTCCGTTAATATTAGGTGTAGCTCATTTACAGGCTCTAGTCAGCATGTGGCATTGCGTCAAAAACTTCTGGACAAGCTTTAAGAGGTAAGTTCAGTCTAGGGTAAATTGATCTGCTTTAAATGGATGGCACTATGGTTCTTACATTTTTGTTTATTTTTTAAACTCTCACAAACAAAAAAAACCAAAGTTTGTATACTTGTCACTGTTTAGATTTTGAGTAGACAACTCCAAAATATTGTAAGTCAAAACTTTGGATTTGCAAATTCAAATAATTAAAGTATTTTTAGCTTTTTATAATATTGAAGTAACAATCATCCTACGGAAGCGAAGTTAACTATAAATAAATTCATTTGTCTTCTTTCCGGCAAGCAGTGAGTGGGTGCAATCAAATAGATAGATACAACAACATTTGCAACAACTCATGTTCCCAATAGGAAATTTTATCTGTCTTTTCTTAAATGTAATGTCGAGTTGAAAAATTATAAGATCTCTTATTTTGGAATTACTTTGCTACGATTAGTCAACTGTTGAAAGTTGTGAGAGCATCAATTTATGTTCATAGTGATCACAATTGTAAAAATGGTGGCGGGTGAGTTTACAGTGAAACCCGCATAAATGGATAATGGAAAAATCAATAAACTTATTTTATTCATACCCCAGTTTAAAGGCCCTGTCATTGACATTTTGAAAAGTGCTTCAAAAAGTCGATATTGTTATCTCTAGGTAGACCAATAATTTTTTTTCAACTTCATGATTAATTTGACTCCACAACTCCATGGCTAGCTTTTCATGAAAGCTCTGTGAAAATTCTTAAAGAAAGTATGTTGTTTGGAATCGGAATTTGTTCTGTTGGATTGATTAGCAGAAATTTTGTCAATCGTAAACCTAGATCGCATGCTATCAAAAATATATTATGAAGTAGTTATATCCTCTTGTGAATGACAGAATTTTTTTATATGTATTTAAAACAGCACATGAGCAACTTCCACTCATGCGTTTTTATTAATAAATTTTTTTAATTCTTTGAATATAACAATAAACCGAAAATAATATTTCAACCACGATTGATAAAAATTGAACGGTTTTTAAACATGTTTGTTCAGCTAGATAAAAAAAAACCTGTTGATTGATTTAGTGTTTATTATTGGATAGCTTTTTTAATGATCATTGTCATTTACTGATGAAACATTAAACCAATGATAATGATTTTAAAATTTAAACCAAGCCAACTTAGTTATTTTTATTACAGTGAGTTATTATTTTGGTTAGCATCACAATAACAACAAATTACCACTTTATTAATAATCATTCTCGATTATTGAGAACACTTGAAGTTGTCATTGTTATTAAAATTTATTCACAATGTGAGTCAATGAAAAAAATGTATGAAATCCATCGTATTATTATATTGTTCATTGCAAAATAACTTATTATTACTATTGTATTTATATTTATAGCCTCCAAAAGCAAATTTGAGCAGTTCAATACCATCCTTAATTAGATGGTTTCTTTTTGGCTCTTCAACATCAATTTATGCAGGTTTCACTGTATTTATTCATCCAATTATTTGATTTTACCTTTATTACAAAAGTCATGGCTTGGAGGAAGTTTTTGTCATAATGGGAATGCTCCATGATTGAAAAACGTAACAACTATGATATAACTGTCTAGTAATAGTTCTAATAACTTTTTTATAATTATTGAGAGATTTTGTTAAAAAAATTTGATTCATTTCAACTTTGGTTGTAATTTTATTATTTTTCTGGATATCTTGGAAACTTTAAACTTTTTTATGTCAAAATAGTTTGCGAAGATAAGTTTTTTGGATGTTTCAGACTTTCCGCTGTTTTAGAAGTATGCACAAATTTTTGAAGTTTTCGAACTATCTACATATGCTTGTAATTGACGTAGATTCATGATGAATTCTGATACTAACCACACGGCTTCAAAAAAGCTAATTTCTACAGTTTGCAAATTTTGCATCGGTGAAAATTAGTTTGATTTTAGAAAGCAATGCTTAAACATCATACGAAAATTTGTTTTTCAGGAGTAGAATATTAGAAACGTTTCTTGGCTATCGATGACAAAAACTGGTTGAACCTTTTGCATTTTTATCTCTGTCAAATGGAGATTTCTTCGTCTATGGCATGAAAGATTTCATTCTTAATGATAGGCAGGTTAATTTGTTACACACTAGAGCAATTGAAATACAATAATTTTTTCAAGGACCATGACAGATGCTCTGTAGTCAGTGGCTTCAATTCTGTACTATATAACAAAATGACTGAATTTTTTATGAAGCTTCAACTTCCAAACTAAAATCGAAAAACTTTGTTGATCATTTAGTGATTTTCACTTATTTTCAAGGAAATGTATAGTGTTCAAGATTTAATTAAAAATGTTCTTGAGAAAAAACACCGTAACAATTATGACTCTCACAACATTTCTTTCCAATCTCATGGTGTTATGAAAGTTCAAATGATCTTATTGCTTAATCAATTTCAAAGCCGAAAGTTAATACTATAATGATAAATATGCTTGGGTTGTTACGCTTTTACCCAAAAAGTTGGTCCTGTTACGGCCCGTGTACACAATAACTACTTTGCACAAAATGAGAGGAAGTGCTGATTCAGAAAATAAACTACAAAAAGATTGAAACTTGTTGCAATCTCCTTTTTTCAATTACGCATATCATCCCATATTGCTGATAAGTGGAAAGCCCAAGTTCTGTGTGAATCTTTTAAAACTCATTTAAAGCTTTATACAACTTGATGAGTCATCTGGAGAAAAAATTGCACCTTGTTCAGCATTGATTGTGCCAAAAGTGATAATTGTGATGTTGAGTGATGGTTTATGACAACTTTTACATCACTGGAGTTTTTGTCTTTCTGTGTTAAATAGTCTTTTCGGTGATCAGCTTCCTTATGCAACGAGACAATTGCTTTTGACCCATTATTTAGTTGCCAGAGCTGTAAAAGTACTACCTCATAGATAGAATATATATATTACTAATAATTACTTGGATTTTTAGAGCTAAGTTTGTATCATTACAAATAGATATTCATAAATAAAGGTCGCAGATGTGAACATCTTCAACACCCTAACAATTAAAATTATTCTGAATAAATAAAAAACTCTCGATTAATTTGAAGAATTCAAATTTTTTTTATAGGTTTGGAATGTCGTGAGTTTTTTCAACCTTGCCTGTTAGAATCACCTCCGAAGGATCAATTCAAAACTGATCAGCCGATTTCTTGATTTGAAATTAGAAGTTGTTTGCCCCTGTATTTCTCTCAGATGAGGAGAAAACTCTCAGTTTTATGAAAAGAAAGTTTTAGGAATGAGTTTTAGCCTTGATTTTACAATAGCTTCAAGTATATGAGAACTTGTGTATTATTCACTCACACAAAATGTTTAAATATTTTGGTCTCCGTCAATAAAATTAGCTAACATCCGATGCAACATTTTCATCCCAGTTGATGATGAATTAAATTTGGTAAACCAATGACGATGAAATTTTTGTTGGTTCCAACATTCCTGAAGCTCAGTGAAAGATCTTATGAAGTAAATTGCTAATTGATGAAGTGTTTTGTGTTTATTTTCACTCAAATTGTACATTTGTCTATTGCAGGTTCGAACTCGGGTGGCTTTCTTGATGCTGCTTCCAATTCCAATTACACTTTTGAGTAATAAATTTAATCAAAAAATATTCATTTTGTTCGGAACTTGTGGGTCCACAAAAAGAAGCTCACTGAATTAAAAAAAAATCAGCAAGTATTTTTTTATATTGTTTGTAGGTCACGAATGAAACAGAACACTAATTAAATTAAAAAGAGCAAGTTGATTTTTTTCATTTTCATAAACTGGTTTTATATCCTTGAAAAATAATTCAAAATAATGGCAAGCTTTGCAAATTTACTAAAGCAAGGGGCAGCTTGACAAACTAATCCAGTTTATAGCATTCAAAATTTTATTACTTCCTCGATTATTTTGAAAATTGAGAGTTATCTTCTTTATGATTTGTTCAGTAAACTATTACATTTCAATGACTATTATGTTGTTCTTAAACTAATATTCCGTTGCATACGTGACATAGTGAATTATGAACACCTATTATTTTTTGTGTTTGGTTCGACAAATAGGTCGCGAATACTCTTATTGTCGTTAAAAAACCTGTTAGTCGAAAGTCTGTAGCTCAGAACATATAGTGTATTACAAACACCGCTCTGGTACTTTTCATGGTGATAATCTGCATAACACACTTATTCAATCTTTTTGATGGCTACCAACCTGAATGTCTATTGACTCAAGTAAAGTTTTAGTTTTCTCAAAATGGTGATTTTTAATATCACTTGATCACCAGTTATTAAGCAATAACTTGGAAATTTTGGGTTACTGGTTATTTGGAAATTTGATAGGCATGTGCCTGATAGCTAAGGTGTTCTGTGTAGCCTATTGTGATCTTAATATTCACATATTGATGTCCAAAATAAATTGATATTGAAATATTCCAAGTCCATTCAGTTGCTATAGACAATAAGATAATAATAGAACGTAAAGGAAAGCATTTGCTTGTCACTTCAGAGGGAGTTTTTCTTTTGTTTTCTCCACAAATATTACTTGATCTCTACATATTCCCCTGTTTCAGGAGATAGTCCTTCTGGTGTTATGAAGAGAAGAACAGCAACTAGATGTTTTGACCAATGTCAATTATACTCAGCAGAAAAGCAGGCACTCTGGTAAGTGTTTTTTCCTTTGTCTTGCTACAAAGAATAGGGTAGTGTGTGCGTGGTGCACTGATTTGGTTACAGCTTCATGATCACATTCTTTTCACCTCTTATAAGAAGGTACCCATAAATAAGTTTGAATTTACCTCTCTATTTTACCGATAAACCATTGTCACATTTTCCAGTTCAGTTGGAACCACAACAGCACCACTTGGTCTGTTCAAATTAATGTAGAGCAAGAGAATGCAATTCCGCTTTTCTACTCTGTTTCTTTTGATATAGTGACAAACCCTTTATTGAACATGATAATTCTTTTATTTTGATGTTTTGTACTTCAACAAAAACCATATATTTTGTTCAATGAACAGCTATTTTTAGGTTGTCTTTCTAACAATAGGATAATACACTCTGCAATGGTAATAATTGGAGGATTTGTCTTCAACAATGGGGATAAACTTTTTTGTTTTAAAACTTTTAATGTTTTTGGTGCTAATGGATATGACAAATATCTTCATCTATTTTACAAACTCTCACAAACAATACGGATCAAACTTGGCAAATTTATTACTGTTTAGATGTTAGGTAGACAACTCCAAAATATTGCGAGCCAAAACCTTGGAAATTCAAGTTCAAATTGTTGAAGGATTTTTAGCTTTGTATAATATTGAAGTAACAATCATCATCCGGTAAGCGGTGAGTGGGTGCAATCAAATAAATAGATACAACAGCATTTGCAAGAACTCAGGTTCCCAATACGAAAATGTATCTATCTTTTCTTAAATGTAATGTCGAGTTTAAAACTTATAAGATCTTATATTTTGGAATTATTTAATTGAGTAGAACTCGCTTCCATTTTCTATAATCAGTTAACTGTTGAAAAATTGTGAATGCATCAATTTATGTTCCTAGTGATCACCGTTGTAAAATGGTGGCGGGGGAGTTTACAGTGAAACCCGCATAAATCGATACCGGGGAAATCAAGAAACTTATTTTATTCATGCCCCAGTTTGAAGTCCCGACATTTACTAAGTCAATACTGTCATCTCTAGGTTGACCAATAATTTTTTTTAACTTCATGACAAGTTTGACTTCATAAGCAGCTTTTCACGGGAGCTTTGTGAAAAGCCTTAAATACAGCATGTTGTTTGGAATCGAAATTAGTTCTGTTCAATTGACAAGCAGAAATTTCGTTAATTCTAAATCTAGATGGCATGTTATCGAAATTGTATAATCAGAGAGTTATCTCCTCTTGTGAACTACAGAAATTTTTTACATGCATTTCCAACCATGCCTGAGCAACTCGTGAGTTTTTTATTCCTGAATTTTCTTCAAATTGAAATGTAACAAAGACAAAATGCAATATCTCGTGGTTGATAAAAATTTAAAGCTGTCAAAACATATTTTTTCAGATAGATGAAAAAACAGTTGATCAATGAGTTAGTACTTATTTTTAGAAATTTTTTTGAATGATCTTTGTCATTCACTGATGAAGCATGAAACCAATGATAATGATTTTAAAAACCAAACCAAGCAAACTTATTACTTTTTATTAGTCATTTATTATTTGGTTAGCATCCAAATAATAATAGATTACCAATAATTTTTTTTTATCATGGGATTGCTTCATGATTGAATAACTTGAAAACTATAAAAGAGTCTGTCTAGTAAAATTTTTTAATAATTTTTTTGTATTTATTGCGAGGCTTTTAAAAAAACTTGACTAACTTCAGTTTTTGCTTTAATTTCATATTTTTTTTGGAAATCCTAGATATTTTTAAACTTTCTTATGTCAAAAGGGTTTGCGAAGACAATTTGTTCATGTTTCAGACTATCCGCTGTTTTAAATGTGTGCGCAAGCTTTTAAACTAATCGAACTGTCTACATATGCTGGTAATTGACTTCGATTCATGTTGATGTCTTATACTAACCACAATGCTTCAAAATAGATGATTTTTACAGTTTGCAAGTTTTGCATGAGGAAAAATTAGTTTGATTTTAAAAGGCAGCGCTTACACATCATTTGAAATATTTTGTTTCCAGAAGTTGAATATTACAAGCATTTCTTGGCTACCAATGACCAAAACTGGCTAAACCTCTTGCATTTATATCTTCGTCAAATGGAGTTTTTTTCTCGTCTATGACACAAAAGAAGTGATTTTTGATGATAGACATCTAACTTGTTGCACACTCGAGCAGATGAAATACAATAACTTTTCTAGGACCATGAATAATGCTTTGCTGTCAGTAGCTTTATCTCAGTACTATATAACGAAATGACTGAGATTTTTATTAAGTTTCCAGTTCCAAAATATTATCTAAAAAGATTGTTGATCATTTAGTGATTTTCACTCATTCTCAAGGAAATATATGGTACTCGAGATTTAATTAAGAAATGTTCTTATCAAAAAAACAAAGTCACAATTATGACTCAGGTAACATTTCTTTCCAATCTCTCAGTATTATAAGAAAATTATACTGATCTTATTGTTTAATCAATTTCCAAGTTGAAAATCATTACTGTAATGATGAGTATGCTTGGGTTGTTGCACTTTCAACCAAAAAATTTGCTCAGGTTACGGTCAGTGTACACATTAACTACTCTGCGCAAAATGAGAGAAGTGCTGATTTAGAAAATGAGCTTTAAAAAGATTGAAGCTCACTGCAATCTCTATTTTGCTATTACACTTATCATCCCACAATGCTGATATATGGAAGCCCAAGTTATACGTAATTTAATCGAATATTCAAGCACTCATTTTAAAGCTTTATACATTTTGATAAGTCATTTGGGAAAAAAATTACACCTGGGTCACTGATTGTGCCAAACGTGATAATCTTGATGTTTGACATTACTGGGAATTATGTCTTCCTGTGTTAAATAGTATTTTCCATGATCAGCTTCCTTACGCGATGAGACAATTTCTTTTGACTAATTATTTAGTTGCAAGAGCTGTAAAAGTACTATTTATAGATAAAATATATCAATTAATGATAGTTACTTGGATTTTTAGAACCACATTTGAATCATTACAAAAGTATATTGATGATGAAGATTGCAAATGTCAAAATATTTAACCTAAAACAATTAAAAATATTTTGAGCAAATGAAAGAGTAATTTTTTTATCGGAGTTGAAATCAAAATTATCAGACAAAAGTAATTTGACTAATTTGAATTTTTTTTTAATAAATTGGAAAAGTTGTGAGTTTTTTCAACCCTGCTTGTTAGCCTTCAATCACTTCCTACGAATCAATTGAAACATGATCAGTTGATTTTTTGATTTGAGATTAGAAGTTGTTTGCCCCTGTATTTTTTCAGTTTGGGAGAAAACTCTCAATTTTATGAAAACAAAAAACTAGGGATGACTTTCAGCTTTGGTTTTGCAATGGCTTCAAGTATATTCGAACATGTATATTATTCACTCACACAAAATGTTTAGATTTTTTTGTTTCTAACTATAAAATTAGCCAAAATCTCCCCTGTTGATGATGAACTAATTTTGCAAGCCAATGATGATGAGTTTTTTGTTTGTGTTAACGCTCCTGAAGCTCAATATAAGATTTTATAAAGGACACAGTTAACTAATGAAATGTTTTGTATTTAATTTTACTCATTTTGTACATTTGTCTATTGCAGGTTCAAACTCTGGTTGCTTCATTGGTGCTGCTTCCAATTCATACCAGCTGACGACATTCAAGTTCAACTTTCTCTTAGGTTGCTTTATGAGTATTATTCTTATGTTTGCATGAAAAATAACGTGCTCTTTGATGTATTGTAGAGATTTTATGACTAAATTGGTGCAACATGCTTATGTGAATGGCTTTTAATTATTTTAAAACAAAATTGGTGAAATCTGTTTCAGGAATCTTTTCGATAAATCTCTTAAAGATATTGGTGTAGCATGTTTTATGAACATTGTGTAAACTTTTTATACCTACATTAATGTAACATTTTCAGCAAATGTTTTCTAAGCATTTTATCATGACATTGGTGTAACCTCTTTAATGAATGTTTTGTAAAAAGTCTATTACAACATTGCTGTGACATGTCTAATGAATGTTTTGTAAACATTTTGTAGCGACATCGGTGTAATATTTTTAATGAACATTGTGTACACATTTTATAGCGACATTGGTGTAACCTCTTTAATGAACGTTTTGTAAACAATCTATAACAACATTGTTGTGACATGTCTAATGGATGTTTTGTAAACATTTTATAACAACATTGGTGTAACATGGTTAATGAACATTTTGTAAACGTTTTATACTGACATTAAGGTAACATTTTCAGCGAATGTTTTGTAAACATTTTATCACGACATTGACGTAACATGTTCAATAAATGTTTTGTGGACATTTTGAGATGACGAATAGTGAAAACATTCAAAAAACATTCATAATATGTTTTGCGAGGACAATGGGTGTAACATTGCGACAACATTGAAAGCCGTGTACGAAAAGTCATGAAATAAACATTTGCATACAATGTCCAGAGGACATTAATTGACATCCAGGCAACGTTGATGCAACATTATTATATATCATTGCCTCAGCATTGTGCGAATGTTTGTGGGTAACATTGGGAGTAACATTGGATTAATGTTTGAGGGTGTTTGCAGAAAGTTGTGAAATAAATGTTCTGCGCACAATGTTTAGGAAATGTTGATGGACATCATGGCAACACGAATACAACATTTTGAATTATCATTACATAAACATTGTACAAATGTTTGTCCACAACATTGGGAAAAACGTTTAAATAACGTTCAAGGGTGTCTACAGAAAGTAGTGAAGTAAACGTGCTGCGCACAATGTTTAGGGAATGTTGATGGACATCCAGGCAATATTAATACGACATTTTGAGTTATCATTACATAAACATTGTACAAATGTTTGTCCACAACATTGGGAATAACGTTTAAATAACGTTCAAGGGTGTCTACAGAAAGTAGTGAAGTAAACGTGCTGCGCAAAACGTTCAGGGGATCTTCACCGACATCCAAACAACGTTTGTACAACATTCACTTGCTTGTTGGGTATACCCGGCAGGCAGCATAAAGCAGGCATTCAATTTGGATTTACATCCACTTCCAAATTGATCAGAAAAAATGCTCTACACTTCATTTGAAGAAGAACAACTGCTTCATCAACTTCTCCCCATACACAATAAGGACTTACCAATGTTATTATGGCCAGCTATAGTTTCTGATGGCAGCTACCGACTGGTGCTAACCTAAAAGTTTTCCAACTACTTTGCATTGGAGCTTTGGAAACGGCTTTGAAGCAAACAATTAAGAAACATACTTTTATATTGTAGAATACACAAATTGACTGTAAAAACTTACCATTCTTGTAAAAGCAATTACAACAACACTATCAAAGCATTATTTCATCCATAATCTGAAACTTATACAAAGTCTGTGCCGCATAGACTTTGGAGGTGAAAGAAATTTCTATTTCAGTCTTCTGACAATATGTAGCAAGGTATTTTCAAAAGATTTGTCTGGTCTTCTTACGATCAGTAAGAGCAGATATAATTTATTTCCTCATTACATCTCTTTTAAGTTTTCAGGTGATGTACCTGCTTTTAAAGGGCAGAGCTAAACAAATGAGCTGAGATTCAATTGAGGCATGCATTGAATAGTGTCATTAACCAATTTTTTTAATTAATCATTTGAAAAGATTAGAAATGAAGAGTCTCACTGTCCAAAAAACTTAAAATATGCAGTTACTGATTAGTGTTAGATGCTGGCAGCTCATTGCCTTTTAACATATACTCTGTGAAGAGAACAAAAAAAAAACAACTGAAGTCATTTTTTATGTTGTCATACAAAACATAGGTTATCAAACATGGAATTGCATCTAAGATAACAAAGTTTTATTGTGTGAATAATCAGAAAAGCAGAAGTGTTGCACTAAACTACAATTATTTAGCAATGATAGCTACCAGACACAAATATCAAACCGTCACCTAATTTTGAATCATAATTTTTTATCTAACAACCAGATAATGGATATGCTTTCATCACTATTGTTTTTTTCTCCTCATGTAACCATCTCCTTCTTTCTTATTTTTTTCGTTTAAATGCGTGATAATTAAAGTTATGGGTACACAGTTTGAATAATACACTAATTTTGGAGTTTATAAAATTTGAATTTACTTTAGTCAAAGTTTTAAAAATCAAAAACCAATCTCGCTAATGCATTGTGAGGTCATCAAAATCTTTATAGTGCGTGTAATAGATAAAAACATCCACAATTCATGTCCTGTGTACACTGTGTAAATGTAGACCAGCATTATTTTGTAGATTTTGGTGGCATCGAGTATATCTGCCAGATATGCTGCCAAACTCGGGAAGAGTGCTTCACCAAGATGTTGTCTGAAAAAGCTGGTAGGCTGTCCTCAATCTCTAGGTACTCTTCCAGATCATTGCGGTAGGCAAACATCATCAGTGACATTCGAAGTCTAAAAAGCATAGGTGCTGATTAACCAAGTTAAGTAATTACATCGCAGTCCATTATAGTAGTAAGAATGGAGCAGCTCTCTGAGATAACACAGATCTGCCAACATACTAAGTTGTGCTCACAGATTTGTAATGTATAGTTTGTGTATATCATTGTGTTGATATTTGAGGGTATATGCATTGTAAGATACTTCTTATCCCTTACTTTTTAGTTTTGGTTAAAAACACAGATCTATCAACATGCCCTGTTGATTGACTGATTAAATGGTTGGTGTACTTTGGTGTTAAGTATAGTTGATATTTTGGACAGACCTGATTGATACTTTTTATCAGGAGAAAATATCTTTGAGCAGAGGGCTGAAAAAAAGACTAGAGAAAAAAAGAGATATTTAACCGATTTGGATAAGAAACTAACAACGAAAATTATCTGCTGGAAAATGAGTCATTAATCCAGTTGACATAGAGCACGTCTTGAGGCTGAATAAAGAGCCTTTCGGTCTTATATTATAGATCATTGAGGCTTTATTGAGGCTTTATTGGAGAATGCAAGAGTAAGGAACAAAAGTCTTCAAGAAAATCTGGTTAATAGTGCAAATATTGTTTTAGACAACTATAAAATCAATAGCGAATGGTACGGCAAGAGACTGCCGGTAAATGAGAGCAGAAAAAAAGAAGAGACAAAAAAAGACAACTTGACACCGCATCAATATTCAATGACAAAATGAGATTAATAAAAGTGAAACACTGCCACTCACAGAGGCCTTCAATGCAATCATCTCCTTTACTATGATGAGTGTAAAGAAATATGTTTTGTTAAAAGTGAAAAGAAGCTTTTGAAATTTCCAATGTAAAACCATCAACTCATGCTAAAAAGTCTCATGAAAATTTACTTGATCTAACTACTATTCGTAATACTTGACTTCAGAAAAAAAGCCTAGAAATCGAATAATGAAACATTTTTTTTCGCTTGACACTTCATCACTAGTGTTTCGTCGGTCCGAAGAAAAACTACAAACATGTTCCACGTTATAAACTTTGCTCATGAATATACTTCTGATTTCATAGGGTCAAAGACTTTTCTGGCTGAAATTTCTGATGACACATTGACGACTCTTTTTACAGAAGAATGCGAGTATTGTATACTGAGTGGCAGCTGTTACAAAAAGACAGCAAGGCTTTTGCTTTTGAACTGTTGTGGTGGATTTTAGTGTACATACTCTCTACGCACACACAGCACCACATTCTGGCATCACTATAATAGCCATTAGATGGCCAGAATGACTAGTAACTACTAACCGAGTGGACGGTAACTATATTTATGCCTATACCGACCCTGTATACACCTATACCGACCCTGTATGCACCTATACCAACCCTGTATACACCTATACCGACCTATACCGACCCTGTATGCACCTATACCGACCCTGTATGCACCTATACCAACCCTGTATACACCTATACCGACCTATACCAACCCTGTATACACTTATACTGACCTCACTGGGCCAGCAAGAAGTGAGTCAGTGAACTGGGTACTTAGAAGTAGCTTGGGAGGACCTAAGAGCCATCTACCGAAGGTATCCACCCTTACCCCTTACAGAAGATGATGGGCTAAAGCTAGAAAGACCAAGGACCCAGAGACTAGCTATGATTGGTGTATGAGCCTATGACCCCGCCTACTATCACAGGGTGCCTATTTCTTTTAAGCCCTTTCTTACCATCTCATTTGTCATGTATTCATGGAATCACTATCATTGGTGTGTATTGTAATATTGTATTGTAATTGGATGATTGGTTCTGTGCACTGCCTATAAAAGGCAGAACTTTGCTCATGATTATCAGTTGTAATTGGGACTTTTGACTCACTCATTTATTCCGGATGAATAAAGGCATATGGACTCAATCACATTGAGATATTCGTCTGAGCCGAGGGCTCACAACTGGTTGTAGAGTAGCAATACTCTGTCTTGCATTCATTCGGTATCTCACCGACCCTGTTGTTGTAACAGGTAAAACTAACAACTGGTGGCAGCAAGCTACCAACCTCAACTAGTGATTTTCAGTCCCCAAAATCCACTACACTGTTATTGTTCACAGGACAGTGCTCAATGCTCGATTTGTAGAAGAAACATGGAGATGACAGATGGTGTACTGCTGATTGACAACTATCAGATGCGATAGACTGGGTTGATAGAAGAACAGTTTTGCTAAAGGTTAAAATGGGATTGTTGGTAAATGACGAATGGATAGACGCATTTCTGCAACTTTCTATGCGCGATTTAAAAACTTATTTCATTTTAAAAAATTACCCATCATATTGAGCTTATATCTGTTACCCTTGACTCAAGCCAATCTCTTTTACAAATGATGGAAGGATTGGTTGCTGAATATAACCAATAGCTGTCCCCACGCATTCAAACTCAACTATGGCTCTGTGGATATCACAGAGGAAGAAAAAATGACACACATGAATCTACATCATTCATCAGTTTACAGCAAGAGAAGTGTCAAATGAATTGCGTAGCTAGTTGATTTTGCTCCAAAAATCGAGAAATTGGCTCTTCAATTACAATAACCTAGAGCATTTGGCTTCTCATTTTGTTAAAAGCATCACCGAAGAAATATTCTTCTTTGTTGAACTTGGCTCATAAGTCGATACATATACAATTGTATTTCAATATCATCATCTTTTGACTGTGTTGACTGTGTAGACAGTCAAAGGAGCTTTGATTCAAAAGTTTGTTGTTCCGAAGACGAAATGATAGGTTTTTTAGATTACAAAAAAGCAATTGCGCTGGTGGACATGAAACAATGGTTGGATGATGCTAAATTTGTTGATTTGATGGAGGATTCGAGTTTAAAATAACTATGCATGGTTCGATGGACATTCTCACATTTCAGTTTTTTAAATGAGGATAGAACCATATTTACATTTTGGTGAATACTTTGATGGAATGGTCAAATATCTCAAAAAACAACCAAATGGCATTAATACGCCAAGAGTTGAATGTTTGTAAATGACGAGAGCACCATTGTATGAAAACCTTAAACGTTGGTGATGAAAGTGCAAACACTTGGGGACAAATTGCACTATCAGATTGCTATTGGCGATTTGATTTTTCAATTTAAATACATTTTTCTACACCGACAACATCAATGGATGCACCGACGGAGCTATGGAAACAGACAGTGTCCTATACTTTGTACTTTTTAAAAGTTGTGTAAGATTGATGCATGAAAATGGAAATACTTATGCCAGAACCTATCCCTCCAACTTTTTGTATTCATACCTCAAAGTTCTTTTTGGATTTGAAAAAATCAGGAATCAAAAAATATATCATTGTGTAATACTCCAACAAATTACAGTAAAATGAGCGGAATGCCTGTTTGGAGTTAAAAATAATACAAAGGTAATGGCGAGTAAGGCAGAACTTTAAAATGAACAATTAAGCACTTTTGACAATGGATCATCACTTTTGATCTGTCCAATTACCCAAGGGTTTGAAGTTTTGGACTGATGCTCAAGATGCAATAATCACTGAAGTCAATGATGTGAAAGGTATTAATTTTTGTTTTTCGAGTTTTGATAATCTGAGGACAATAAAAAGCAAAACTATCATCAGCGGTACCTGTCAAGGAGATAAAAACAGATGTAACCCAAACATTCTACACTCTGAGATAAGATTGTAACATACTAGCCAGTAACATTCGTTGTTTCATTCAGCTAACCTGAGCTGTTAGAATTGCAACTAAAAGAAATACACTCTACCAAAATAATATGCTGACTCAGTTTCTTTCATTCTTCTAGATTTCAGTCATTGACTCTTATTGACAACTCTTCAAATCATTTTATCTCCTTTATGTTTTGACCGCAAGCAAAAAACCCTTGGTGTTCAGAATGTTCGAACAGTATTGCGACTTTTAAACCACGATTTTAAATATCAATATCGGGCATTCACATACATTGCGGAACTTTTTGGAGTCCAAAGAAATTTTTCTACAACAATGGATGAGTATAACTTTATTTTCTCAGAAATCATAGAAATTCTTCACCAACTATTACTTCGACAATGAATACGACTTTTCTACTCATTTTATCTTAAGCGATAGCGAATTGTCACTTAAAAACGCTCTATTACACAGACTTTCTTCTAGTATTGCGTACTTTAAATCAACTTTTAAAAAGTCACTTTTACAGTTTTGCATGCATGATAGATCTTATTAGTGAAAGTTGCGTGAGCGTAGCCGATGAAATCATAGAATATCTCAAAAACCATAGAAATCATCTGACCACTCAAGCTACAACTCCAACGACATTTAAAATTCCGGAGAGACACTTAGAACTACAGAGACACCTAGAACTACAGAGACAGCTACAACTCCAGAGACAATTACAACTCCAGAGACAATTACAACTCCAGAGACGATTACAACTCCAGAGACAATTACAACTCCAGAGACAACTACAACTCCAGAGACAACTACAACTCCAGAGATAACTACAACTCCAGAGACAATTACAACTCCAGAGACAATTACAACTGCAGAGACAACTACAACTCCAGAGACAACTACAACTCCAGAGACAAATACCACTCCAGAGACAAATACAACTGCAGAGACAACTACAACTGCAGAGACAACTACAACTCTAGAAACAATTACAACTCCAGAGATAAATACAACTCCAGAGACAATTACAACTCTAGAGACAAATACAACTGCAGAGACAACTACAACTCTAGAAACAATTACAACTCCAGAGACAAATACAACTGCAGAGACAACTACAACTCCAGAGACAATTACAACTGCAGAGACAACTACAACTTCAGAGACAACTACAAATCCAGAGGCAATTACAACTGCAGAGACACTTACAACTCCAGAGACCACTACAACTCCAGAGACAACTACAACTCCAGAGACAATTACAAATCCAGAGACAACTACAACTCCAGAGACAATTACAACTCCAGAGACAAATACAACTGCAGAGACACTTACAACTCCAGAGACAACTACAACTCCAGAGACAACTACAACTCCAGAGACAATTACAACTGCAGAGACAACTACAACTGCAGAGACAATTACAACTCTAGAGACAACTACAACTCCAGAGACAAATACAACTCCAGAGACAACTACAACTCTAGAGACAACTACAACTCTAGAGACAACTACAACTCCAGAGACAACTACAACTCCAGAGACAACTACAACTCCAGAGACAAATACAACTCCAGAGACAACTACAACTCCAGAGACAATTACAACTGCAGAGACAACTACAACTTCAGAGACAACTACAAATCCAGAGACAATTACAACTGCAGAGACACTTACAACTCCAGAGACCACTACAACTCCAGAGACAACTACAACTCCAGAGACAATTACAAATCCAGAGACAACTACAAATCCAGAGACAATTACAACTCCAGAGACAAATACAACTGCAGAGACACTTACAACTCCAGAGACAACTACAACTCCAGAGACAACTACAACTCCAGAGACAATTACAACTGCAGAGACAACTACAACTGCAGAGACAATTACAACTCTAGAGACAACTACAACTCCAGAGACAAATACAACTCCAGAGACAACTACAACTCTAGAGACAACTACAACTCTAGAGACAACTACAACTCCAGAGACAACTACAACTCCAGAGACAACTACAACTCCAGAGACAAATACAACTCCAGAGACAACTACAACTCCAGAGACAAATACAACTCCAGAGACAACTACAACTCTAGAGACAACTACAACTCCAGAGACAACTAGAACTCCAGAGACAACTACAACTCCAGAGACAATTACAACTCCAGAGACAATTACAACTGCAGAGACAACTACAACTCCAGAGACAACTACAACTCCAGAGACAAATATAACTCCAGAGACAAATACAACTCCAGAGACAACTAAAACTGCAGAGACAACTACAACTCTAGAAAAAATTACAACTCCAGAGACAAATACAACTCCAGAGACAATTACAACTCTAGAGACAACTACAACTGCAGAGACAACTACAACTCTAGAAACAATTACAACTCCAGAGACAAATACAACTCCAGAGACAACAACAACTCCAGAGACTATTACAACTCCAGAGACACTTACAACTCCAGAGACAATTACAACTCCAGAGACAATTACAACTCCAGAGACAACTACAACTGCAGAGACAACTACAACTCCAGAGACAAATACAACTCCAGAGACAAATACAACTCCAGAGACAACAACTCCAGAGACTATTACAACTCCAGAGACACTTACAACTCCAGAAACAATTACAACTCCAGAGACAAATGCAACTGCAGAGACAATTACAACTGCGGAGACAACTGCAACTCCAGAGACAATTACAACTGCAGAAACAACTACAACTTCAGAGACAACTACAAATCCAGAGACAATTACAACTGCAGAGACACTTACAACTCCAGAGACAACTACAACTCCAGAGACAACTACAACTCCAGAGACAATTACAAATCCAGAGACAATTACAACTCCACAGACAATTACAACTGCAGAGACAACTACAACTGCAGAGACAATTACAACTCTAGAGACAACTACAACTCCAGAGACAAATACAACTCCAGAGACAACTACAACTCTAGATACAACTACAACTCCAGAGACAATTACAAATCCAGAGACAACTACAACTCCAGAGACAATTACAACTCCAGAGACAAATACAACTGCAGAGACACTTACAACTCCAGAGACAACTACAACTCCAGAGACAACTACAACTCCAGAGACAACTGCAACTCCAGAGACAATTACAACTGCAGAGACAACTACAACTGCAGAGACAACTACAACTACAGAGACAATTACAACTTCAAGTAAAGATTTTACATGCGAGAAAAAACTTGACAACAACTACATCTCCACCATGTTTTTTTCTAGAGTTTACAAGTTACATCGATATGAAAGATGTTTCAGGAGTGACTCTGTGTAAAAAAAATGAACCGATGAATGGAAGAAGTCTTTCATCATCATCAATCCTAAATATAACAATATTTCTGTTCATGTGATTAAACATCCTAAAAGTTTTATCAAAAAATCAAATGAGTAATTAATGTTTTAAAACAATATTTCTATATATAAATGTTATCCACTTTATCTACTACAAGTGCTACTATCTAAAATACACTTCATCTATAACAAATTTTATCTTTTTTACATATTATACATATTATACATATTATACATACATATTATAATATTATCTATTATATTCATTTTGACCGAATAAATTGAAGAATTCAAACAAGTATCCAAGTTGTTATACAAAGCAATGCATACACATAAAATTTAACGTTTCAAATCAAAATCATAATAGTATAACATATGTCAAAGATTAGAAAACACCTACAAGTGATAGAAGAATAAATAAAAAGGGCAAAAAACAAGCGAAACATGTCAACAAGGATCTAAACTGAGTGAAAAACCTTCAGCAAAGTCGAATAATCTTCGCAAAAACAAATTATTCTTGGGATTAACTAAAATAAGTTTCCGAAAGATCTGTGCTAAAGTATCAAAGACCACTTGTGCTAGTATTTTAATCAACATGAGAAAAAGTATCGGAAACATCTTTTTTCAAAATATCCACCTTAACACCGTAGCACGCCAACCATTTAACAAGTCGATCAACATGGTATGTTGACAGGTCTGTTTTTAACCAACACTAAAAAATAAATGATAATAAGTATCTTACAATGCATATACCCTCAACTATCAACACAACGATATACACAAACATAACGACATGGTAGGTTGGCAGGTCTGCGTTTTGCTGGAGATGTGCTCCTACCTTAAGTACTCATTATGTTTTATATAACAGAAATCTTAAACTGATGGTTGGCAGCCAGGATTTATAGCAATAAGCAGGGTTTAAAACAACTGATATGCTTTTGGGCATGAAATTGCATCGACTTGTCATTCTTAAGTTACCCCAAAAACGATCCAGGACTACATTTTGCCACAAAGAGCGTCATTTTTTTCCAAGTTTATTGAACAGAACAGTATTCATGTATTCATTACCATTTTTAGTCCATATGCCTATTGCAATAAAAAATTAATTAAAAAGAATTAGTGAACTGAAAATATTGAAATAAACCAATCTTTGTCAAACTTACGGAGCTTCTGGATCCGCTTTAGATTCCGAATCTTCTTTCTCTAAAGCTTCATTGTTGAGCTTCAGTGTAACAAACTTGAACAGTAATGTCAGCAAAGATTTGGTATTCGGGCTATTAAAAGCACACTTCTCGATGATACTAGCCTTTTCTTCATCAGGTACCTCATGTATGTATGCCACAGCAACGTCGTCAAATGGCTCCTGCAAAAGTTTTTTCTATTTTAGCATTTTTAAACACCCGAACTCGTTGAATATCAATTCAGTCTCAAAAGATGAATTTCACAGAATAAGTGTTGGTCTTGTATGAAACAAGCCAAAACCAGAGCTGCTGTACATTTCTTCACCTACTCACAGACTAACGCATGTCAAATATGAAGCTCTATATACGAGGTGAAATAAAATGTAAGCATTTTGTTTTAGAAAATACCTGTTGTTTGTGCATGAGGGAGTTTGCTTGGGCATATTTGATGATAATCCACACTGCCAGTATATGTTTGACATGAATCCCGTTGTGCAAATAATTAGGGCTTTTATTGACTGTTGCTTGCATGAAGTCAGAGAGTGGAGCGTCGCCATCAAAACTTGGCATCACGGACAGATAGTTGATGGCAATGTTTAAATCCATCAAATAAGCCGTGAGCTGTTGAATGCTACAAAGGGCAACACTTGATGCCACAGAATCCCGGATTTCAGCACTTGGCCTTTCCTGCAATGACGCATCAGTAAAATAAAATTAAAAACATTACAATAATTCCTCTGTCTGTTGTAAACTGACAGGAAAAATAAACTTAAATAAATATTATTGCGCCTGGTTCTTCAGTCCATTATTGTAAATAAATCAAACTTCATTTCTGAGAAATCCTATCATTTGCTAAAAACTGACATACTTAACAATTTTCAACACCACGGTTGATTGTCTAGTTAACTAAATTGTTCATTGCTATGTAATCTGCTTTGACACCGCTGATTTTGTGAATCAACTTTTAAATTGAAGTTTACGTTTTCAAATTTCAATAAGGAAAAGTTGAAATACCTACTTGCGTTTCTGTCAAAGAAGCTATTTCAGTCCAGAGATTAAAATCTCCTTGGAACACATACAGCGGTAATGCTCTTGTCTGCAACGTTATTTTCATTCGCGCGCCAACAAATCTCAGCTTTGCTTCATTTTCCGCTGCCTCCCAGTTGTATTGGGGCTCTGATGAAATACTTCGCTCATTGTGCCCAGCAATAAGGCTCAGTAAGCTGTCTTTGCTCGATAAACTAACCAATGATGAAGGAGTGATGTCAAACAGAGGAGCTGATTTTCTGAAAAAGCAGCAAAAGCAATGTTTTAAGATGGCAATCTTGCAGACTTATTTCACCACACAAGCAAACATTATTTTGGGGTTCAACAAGTGGATCTGGCAAACTTTGATCCAATCTTGTAATCATAAAATGATCAAAATGGAAAACAATGTCCTAAAGGATATACTTGCCTTTCTCCCAAATTTTGTATTTAATTTGTATATTGTATAGCATATATATGATTCATATTGCTGTGAGAAAAATGTGAAGCCAGCTTCCAGTCTTGTTTCCATAACAAAAAAGTAACATTAATCTCAAAAATGGCTTGTTTTACAACATTTCATTTTTTTGGTGGGAAACAGTACAATTATTGCTAAGATAGCATAGTGGGAGGTGATAGAGTTGCATTACATGTAAGTTGCAAAAAAATTTGCAAACATGTTCATAGATTTCGCTGACACACATCAGTGACCGCACCATCATGAAATTCCCTCTGATAACTTTTGAATCTCAAACATGCTTTACAATAAGCCTGATACTAATTGTATATATATAATTAACCATGTAGCAGAATCCTAGCTCGCTAGCAAAATATTATATCATTGGTTGTTTCATACAAAAGTTGTGACACAATAAGTATAAATAACTATGAAGCATTAAGTTTTGATTCTGAGGAGTGAGCGCACCATATTGGTTGAGTTGAGCGAGTCCACTACAAAGAATTGTTGGTGTATAGAGATGTTGAGTGCCTCTGAGAGGGAAGTTGAGTTTGGTAGAAAGGCCAACAGTCGCTACCAAATTACTGCACCAGCAAACGAAGTGTTCAGCGGGTGGCAGTACACTTTAGTAGTTTTTAACCAACCCCCAAAAATCCACCATATAAGCATTTTTCAATGTATTGTTTTTACTGTTTGAATAAAATAGCTGGTGCTGCAAAGTAATAACTGAGCCATTGCTCTTTAATATCGTTGTTGACATGTGGTATATTTATTGGTTTGACCTAGGTAATTGGTTCTGATAGTTCAATTCAATTTTAGCTGAATTCACTACATATGTTCTTTACTATAAACCAACGCTGATATATAGTGAGGAAATTCAATTAATTTACTTTCCTTTCCCCACACCCCATGGGCCTGCACCCCTTTCCCCATCCTTGGACCTGCATTCCTCTTCCTCCAACCGTTAATGCACTTTGTCTTCCTGTACTTGAAATAAAAATCATTTTTTCCACACTCATAGTGGTCTACCCGATGTAACGAGCAACTTGGGGCCTAAAGGACAATTTCCCCATCCCTACCTACTTACCTATGGTTGGTTGCCAGAATATTTGATAAATAGAGGATATTGGGGATTCGTATTCACTTTCCATCAAATTAGACACCTTTGGGCACTCTAGAAACCTACCTCTTCCCTAAATAGGTTGCTCGAGCAACCCCAAGTGAGCCAGAGTAGCATACTAGGTACCCCGACTTATACTGGGTCCCATTTAACTACTACACAGCTTGTCAATTGGAAGGATCAGCTTTCTGAAAGACTGTTGGGCACAAACAACATAACTAAAAAGTATATAGTAATGGAGGGGTGAATATCCATGAGCAGCCAAAGCTACACAAGAAAGATGATGCAATGTAGTGCAGCACTTCACAGAAGAGGCGGAGCTCACCGAGGAGGACAAAAACTTTTCGTTAGTTTATCATGTAAAATTGTTTGTGAATATCTATGGTAATATGATTGATTTTACAGTATGTTACTGCACGCACTGTACTTTATGAATGGCAATTGGACTTTATTAGCATTTTTATGTCTTTGGAAAATAGTATGAAATCAGACCACTTGGTACAACCTGGTAGAGCTACTTTAAGCCTTAAATTAGAAAGGACTGGGCTATTTGTGTTTTGTTAGAAATAAACTATATTATACTTGAAACACAGTGTGGTCTCCTGAGCCTGTTGGGAAATACTTGGAGGAGGATTGTACTGTGCAGAGGATGGGAAAAGAGGTTGCTAAGTTTATAACTCAGTGATAGTTTCTGAAAGAGCTGGGAGCTGTGAGTTTCGGAATAGGAGTAGAGGAGTTGGTGAAGAACTTGCCTTCAGAACTAGAAGTGTAGCACTTGTTGATATCGCTGGTTAGCAATAGACCGTAGTTGTGCTGGTGAAGATGGGCCTAATTCCTTCACAATACGTTGCATTGCTTATGCCACAAAACAGAGCAATAAATTGGGTTGTTTTAGTAAGACAAACGATAAGCAAAACCAACGCGTTGACCTATGATACAAATTTGGTACTTATTACGTAAGTTTAAAGTTTCTGAAAGACTTCGGGATGAGAAATGATGAAAGTAGAAAATAATCTAAAAATCCCAATGGGAAAGAATGGAATTAAGGGTTAAACTTCAACACCTACAACGTTTCAAAAGTCCAAATATATCTATAACTTGAGGAAACAAATCTTTTTTACTAGAGATCATCCCTATATCAATAAAAAGTACTTACCACGTATGACAGTAAAAATACTTGAAATATGAAGCAATAATGGCTTGCGTTTTCATATTGCAGCATGATGCAACTTGATTTTGACAATGTTAAAATGAAAAGGCAAAACACTAGAAGCATAAAGCCTTGGTTACAAAGTCACAAGTTCGGTGCGATTTGCGTTTCCATTCAAATGCACTAAAATACTAGGTGCCACACCATCGACATGCGATTATTTAATCTACAGCTTAGAGGTACCTTATCTGTGCTGAGACAATATCAAATAATGGTAGCTTGCCTAATTGAGTGCGTTCATATTACTACTAAACCTCACTAAGCTGAGTAGATTTCTTGCTGTACATAGTTATAGGATCAAAATTTTTCAAGTGCACAAGAGTGGGCATACTTTGACAACTACAGCCAATCAGCATTGACCATTGCAAACTGCAAAATGTAAAACATAAGCATGCTACAAATCTTGAATTTGCAAGTATTTTGCCGCAATTTGAAATTTGTCATTCGCAAATCGCAAATAAGATGCGAATAAGCACAAAATTACCTGAGTGTAGCACCCTTCCCCCTCCCCCTTATCACTACACAATTTTTCTTTGCGAAACGTCAATTTAAACAGCTCTTCATTGCTGATTGAAGTAAAAATATGAAAGTCCTCATAGGCTAATCTACATAGCTCTAAGTTTCCATCAAAACTAATAAATAATAATAAAAATAATAGTAAGTAATAAATAACTATTTGTGAGTAATAATTACTCGATAATAGTAAATAAATTCGTTATTATTGTGGCATAATAGTTGTAACAAGATATTTAAATGCAAATTATAACAAAATTGTTATGTAGGGGCATGGTTAAAATCATTTTCCGGTTGTAATAAGTAACTTTTACATTAAGTTTGTTAAATTATATCTCATTTTAGATCTCTAACTGCCAAAAATGATAAATCAGGAATAGTTTTTTTCTTTACTGTCGATTAACATAAGAAATAATCTGAAAACCTTTTCAGCTCTTTGTTTAACATATAGTCACCAGAGATTTTCTGCTGCCACAAGAAGTAAGACTTATAAAAAAGCTCTGGACATGGGTTGTCAGACACTCTAAATTTTGTTGCAAAGGTTTGGTCATCGTATTATCGTGTTATTTGTTAGATAAACAAAACATATATGATATGCTTGGATTGATTTTTCTTATTTATGCGCTTTTACTTATGACAAAATAGAATTGTTTGAAACAAATTTTCCCGATAGCCGGTTTCAATTATCCATTTGTGGAGTAGTGTCTATTTTGAGGAAGAGAGTAAGGCTTCCTTGTCGTTTGTTCAAAGGCTTCTGGTAGTGTTTGGATTTTCCGGGAAAACATTGTCAACCCAGATAGGCAACGGAAGAAATGTCTTGAGGGTTTTCAAATAAAATAAATTGGTAAATGTTCAAACAAATTGTATAATTTGCTTCCAAAAACAGACTCCAAATGATAAAAAAACAACTATATTCAAATGATTTGTATGTAAAACATTGTCATCAGCTTTGCCAGAATTTTCATCCATCAGATCATCAATTATCAAAAATATGTTATTTCCATCTCTAAAGATATTTGTTGTTATATCAATCGTCCCTTCGGGTGAATATCCAGTGGCAGATCTGAGGGGAGGGGGGGGGGGGGTGCGAGTGGTGCGAATGCATCACCTCCTGTTGCCAAGCAGAAAGAAGTATAAAAAATAAGCGCTGTCAGTCTTTTCTTTTAAAAAGAACACAATTATTAATTTGGGGAATAGAATGGATCATTGTCCATATAATTTTATTTTCAGTTTGAGATGTAATCCATTACTCATCACACCATGGCTACAGCATATATATTGCAAGGATTTATATATTAAAACGAAAAGAAAATTGTCCCGAATTCTGAAACAGGAAACTGGCACCCTAGCAACCATAGAACAATGTCAGGGGATAGTTTTATACTGGCAAGCAAGTCTATTTTTCAATCAAAATTGAGCTTAAATGCATATAAACTTAAATGCATTGAACTATAAACCCATGGGTTTATATTTCAACGCTTAAATGTATGTACTCCCCGCAATGTAACATAAAACTAAGGTCATAGTAAAAATTGATAATAGTGGGATCAGCATGCTTCCAATTGTGTTGAATGCAGTCTTGGTAAAAAAAAACGTCTTGGACATGGATAACATTTCATCCGAAGTCTTGGAGGAGAGATACAAGTTACTCTTACTTAGTTAATGGGCCATTATAATAAATGAAGCAGTAACCAACATTATTATAGTTGTTTGAAAAGAAAAAGTTAGTTTTCAGGTTTGTTCTCAAAGTTTGTATTCTCATTATGATAAACTTATTGTACAGCCAGCTAGTGGTGAATAATAATAATAATAGTAATGATTATTATTATCATCGTCGTCGTCGTCGTCATCGTCGTCGTCATTGTCATCGTCGTCGTCATCATTATTGTCATCATTATCTTCATCATTATCTTCATCATTATTGTCATCATTGTTGTCATCATTGTCGTCATCATTGTCGTCATCATTGTCGTCATCATTGTCGTCATCATTATCATCATCATTATCTTCATCATTATCGTCATCATTATCGTCATCATTGTCGTCATCATTGTCGACATCATTGTCGTCATCATTGTCGTCATCATTGTCGGCATCATTGTCGTCATCATTGTCGTAATCATTTTTGTCATCATTGTCATCATCGTCATCATTTCCATTAACATTGTCATCGTCATTTCCATTAACATCGTCATCTTTATTATTATTATTATCGTTATCGTTGTCGCTATCGTTATCGCTATCGTCATCGCTATCGTCATCGCTATCGTCATCGCTATCGTCATCGCTATCGTCATCGCTATCGTCATCGCTATCGTCATCGCTATCGTCATCGCCATCGTCATCGCCATCGTCATCGCCATCGTCATCGCCATCGTCATCGCCATCGTCATCGCCATCGTCATCGCCATCGTCATCGTCATCGCCATCGTCATCGCCATCGTCATCGCCATCGTCATCGTCATCGCCATCGCCATCGCCATCGCCATCGCCATCGTCATCGTCATCGTCATCGTCATTATCATCATTATCATCATTATCATCATTATCATCATTATCATCATTATCATCATTATCATCATTATCATCATTATCATCATTATCACCATTATCACCATTATCACCATTATCACCATTATCACCATTATCACCATTATCACCATTATCACCATTATCACCATTATCACCATTATCACCATTATCACCATTATCACCATTATCACCATTATCACCATTATCACCATTATCACCATTATCACCATTATCACCATTATCACCATTATCACCATTATCACCATTATCACCATTATCACCATTATCACCATTATCACCATTATCACCATTATCACCATTATCACCATTATCACCATTATCACCATTATCACCATTATCACCATTATCACCATTATCACCATTATCACCATTATCATCATTATCATCATTATCATCATCATCATCATCATCATCATCATTATCATCATCATCATCATTATCATTATTATCATTATTATTATTATTATTATTATTATTATTATTATTATTATTATTCTATTGCTATAATGCTAACTTTTATTATTAATTATTGTTATTATTGCTGTAGTCAATTGATTGATTACTGGCTGAACTGGGTTGCAGGAAGGAAATTCTTGATTGGGTAATTTATTATTTGCTGTTTTTACTTACAATCTTTAATGATAACTGTTGTTACAGATAATGATAATAATGATTACCATAACAATTATTGTTATTATTGTTATAAATAATGCTAATAATGATCATCGCTATTTTTTTCTTATTCACAATCAGTTGAATATTATTATTATGATAATGATTACTCTCCACGAGCTAGTTGTAATTACTATAAGTGGACATTATTATTTATTATCATTAACTTTAATGAATAATAATACAAATAAGTACTACTAATCATTATAACAACATAATTAATAATTGATGAGTATACAAGCTATAGTAATTCAAATGTTAAAGTTAATAATAATTTATAATAATGATAAAAGTTTAAATAGTTGTTTATAAATGAAATAAATTTAATAATGGTTTTTTTTATTGTTATCCATTACCATTATTATTGTAATTGCTAGTTTAACTATTATTTTGAATGATAACAGAACTAACTAATTTTGATAACATTAATTAAAAACGGTAACAGTGATATAAAAGAATAATAGTCAGTGAAGTGGTTATTTGTTATTTTTTAATGGTGATGATGATGAGACATTTATAAGTTGAATATTTATTATTTATTTGTTTATTTGTAATTATAATTAATAAAAGTTAATTTGGTAATATTGTGAGGGATGCCAACCCCAACATGGATGATCATTGCCATAACAACATTTTATGCATATACTACGAGCACTCATATAGCCCACAATTCTACAAATATATCAATTTATAATTATTTTCTATATTATTTACGTTCTAGACTAGTTTTTCCACGAAAATATTCAGTATAAACATTTTCTATTATAAAAGCGCAAAGCGTGGCTTGTGAGCATCCTTTGTCCTACTGTTGCATTTAATCTCATGTAACACGAATAATAAAGCAGAGCTAACCTAACTCTCAGACGTACGATTGCTATCAAAAAGAACACGCACAGGGATAGTAATAACTATCGCAATTCTACAGCTCACTCGATCTACAGTGAATAACGGAGCTTAGTCGAAAGGGTGCTTGGTTGATTCAACCTATAACGCTCACGGCCACCGCCGTCGACAATAACCGCCTCTTGTTTTCTACTGAACCGTCGGTACAGTCAGTCGTCCTCACTGCACTCTCTGTAAGAGCCAATTTTGGCAGTAGACAATTACTGCACACAGAATTATTTACAAAGGACTTGCACATTTAATTGTGGTATCTAGTGGTTCGACCTGACAGTGGGAACTGTGGAGTTGTCTGGCTACCTAGTAACAATAAAATCCTGTACACTGGTGGCAGCATGCGATAGAGAAATCCACAAAAGGAACAACTCCCACAAGAAGAAACACGAAGTAACAGATATTAGACACCATGACTACCAGGAGGAGTGCAGTCAGTCTCGAAAGAGGAGCATCATTACAGTTTATGGGGACACTAACAAAGATCTTAGACAGAATGACAGTAGCCAACTCTCGAGACAAAAATCGAGTTCCACAATTTGATGGGCCCTGAGATGTCCACCACTTCATACTGAGATTTCAGGTGGTAGCAGACGCGAATACGTGGCAACCGGAGGAAGCACTCATCCAATCAAGACAAGCCCTATCAGGGAAAGCAGAACAATGCGGGCGTGGTCAGACCTTACAGGCAGTATTAGAAGTACTCCAAGCAAGTTTTAGCCTCAGCAAAACTGAAGCCCAAAACAGACTAATGCACTACAAGAAGACACCAGAGACAGCTTACGGGAACATGCACTAATAGTAGAACAACTGATAGAGGCAGCCTATGAGGAATAGGCTGGAATGGTACTACAAACATTCCAGAGCACACTAGGACATGCCTATCTACAGAGACACTTGATGGCAGTCTGCCCAGCATCCCTGGAGGCAGCAATCCAAGCCGGAAATGAATACTTACAGATCCAACATCACCCCTCAGTGCACACAAACATTCAAATTATCCACGGAAACAGCCAGGAGACAACCCCAACAGAACCAAACACAGAAATCTCCTGCAGAGAAGTGGAGGACTCACCGGCAAAACTCATAAGAACGGTAGAAGGTTTGAGCAAGGAAGTAGCGTAACTCAAAACAGAACCACAAGCCAAACAACCCCCCCCCCCCCCCCAAGAGATGTTAGGGCTGCCAAAATATGGGCCATCTTCGCAAAAAATGCAGAACCGCCCCCTGGACCCCCAGACAGGGAAAGGAGAACAACCCGCAGCAGTAAAACTGTCTACTAGCTGCACAGGGGCATTAAAATATATACCAGCTAAAGGCAGGTCGGCACCTAACTCTGACAAGGAATGGAAGGCAATTCATCGCACATCACCTACGCTGAAACTAGCCCATAGTGCTGCAATTCCCCTTTAGAAACGACTTGCGGTGCTGACAGGAATAGAAGAATACACCCAAACAGACCTGGAAGGAGCAGCGGAGTACCAGGAGGAACCCAACAAAAAGGATGCCCAGACCCAAACCACTCCACCAGAGGAAAAGAAGCCAATGACTATCCAACTGAATCAAATAGAGAGGCTGTATAAGTCTAGCTACTACCTACCCGGACGGGTAGAAGAGCAGGTGGTCACCTGCTTAATCAATAGAGGGTGCGACACCAACTTATTGTCCAAGAGAGAGTTTGACCAACTATTTCACACTATACAGCGGAACCTGCGAGAGTACGATTCACACGGTCTGATGGCAGATGGCACCCAACTACCCTTCTATGGCCTACCCGCCCTCTGGCTGGCTCCGCCAGGTCAAGTACAAAGAAACTTTCGTGGTGAGCCAGGTGAACGAAGATGTCATACCGGGAATGCCATTTCTAGCAAATCAGAAGTGCCAGATGAGCTTCGACCGACCCACAATGATCATTCAGGGGAAATAATTAGTCTGTATGGACCGACATGGAAGAAACCTAGTGCCAAAGGTTCAGGTGCGTGATACGACACCCACATTTCTCCACAAACAGAAGCCACAGTCTCATGCCACCTCAAAACCCGAGAGACCTGCAAACTAGGAATGATTTTGAGAGCATCCGATGAGGTCCCCTTCTGGTTACAAGCATCAACATCCCCAATGAGCAGGGAAAAATATTAGTATGCTGCATGAACCCCACACCAAACAGTCTACAAGTGCCGGCAGGAGAGGTAATCGGGACCTTCACAGGAGTCAGCACAACTGAAGTAAGACTGCTACCAGGCCACCTGCCTGGACAGAAGCCAGTAGGGGGAGAACTCCCAAGGCACCTCCAAGCCACCTTTGTGCAAGCCCAGAAGCGGTGCCAGAACACGCGAGAAGAATATCAAATGAAGATACTACTGATATGATACCAAGATGTGTTCAGTCGCCACTAGGGAGACATCGGGCACACCCACTGAGCCGAACACTCTATTCCGGTGTTTATTGAGATCAAGATAATACGCTGCCCCCCCCCCCCCCACACCGCCTGGGGCCGGAGAAAGAAGCAGAGGCCGAGAAACAGGTGAAAGAACTGTTAGCTAAAGACCTGATCAAACTGGCAGAAGGGGCTTGGAGCTTCCCGGTTGTTCTGGTAAAAAAGAATGATGACTCCTGGAGGTTTGGCATAGACTATCGAAGACTCATTGACCTGACAAAGCAAGACGCTTATCCTATTCCCCGGATAGATGATTCGCTAGATGCCCTCGCCGGGAGTAAATACTTTGCCGCCCTGGATCTCACCAGAGGGTACTGGCAGGTACCCCTGGATACAAACGCAAAAGACAAGGCAGCGTTCATCACCCGGAGCAGACTATGGAGGTGGAAGGTGCTCCCCTTTGGATTAACATCGGCCCCAGCAACTTTCAAACGGCTCATGGAGACAGTCTTAAAGGGTACCCACTGCAAAACTCTACTGTTATATCTCCATGACGTGATCATCATAGCTCCTGACTTCGAAATGCACCTACAGAGGCTAAGAGAGGTACTAGGCTGCCTACAACAAGCCAACTTGAAAGTTAAACCCTCCAAGTGTGAACTGTTGTGCCAGCAAGCAAACACTTGGGACAGATCGCCAGTGCAGAAGGGGTAGCCATCGTTCCAGAGAAAGTGGAGGCGGTTAGGCGATTAGGCGATGAGAAGCCCCCAGAGAAGTCAAACCACTCCAAGCATTCTTCTGGGCAGTAGGGTATCACCGGCAATGCCTCTGGGAGTACGCCACCGTAGCCAAACCACTGACAGTACTAACAGGCGAGGGAATCCCCTGGAAATGGGAAGAGGTCGAACAAAGAGCATTTGAGCCGCTGAAGAAAGGATTGAGTCAGGCCCCCTTACATACATACTGGACACAAATGCCAGTGCAGTCGGCCTGGGTGCCATACTGTCCCAGAGGCAAAACAGGCAGGAACGAGTAATAGCATATTGCAGCAAAACACAAGCACCAGCTGAGCGAAATTACTGTTACAAGGCGGGAGCTACTAGCAGTGGTAAAGGCGGTAAAACACTTTCAATCATACCTCTACGGTCTAGAATTCCGGCTAATGACAGACCACGTTTCACTTCGTTGGTTATGCCAACGCAAGGAACCATCCAACCAGATTGCTAGATGAGATATTACCAGAATTCAAATATACACTGGAGCGCCGAGCAGGAGCAAAACATGGCAATGCTGAGGGCCTCAGCCAACAGGAACCCTGTTCAGACTGCAGACAATGCCACTCCATAGAACAGAGAAATGGTGGACCAACACATGTACAACTGGTCCAGAACAGTACCCAGGACCAAATAAGTACGGGCAGGCCTCCCCCATCCAACCAGAGAAAGTACAGGACCAGAACGCTTGGCCAGAGCAGATGACAAAGGCACCCGAGATCAACAACATAACAAACAACTACCAGGAAAACATAAACCTAACCAATCAACCCCAGAGAAATGAACAAGGAGTTGGCACAGACCCAAAAAATAGGACACCACACTGTGGCACGAATATATGCTGAAGTAGTGACCAGGAGCACCCTCACCCGCCAAGAACCAAAAGAAAGCAACACCGAGATAAGGGTGCTGTACGACAGACGACAGGCCAACAGTCTCCGGCCAGATGGAATTCTAGTGATGGAGCACAAACATCAGGAACAAAAAAGTGTGTCATGCGTCCCCCCCAGCCTGGAGGAAGAAGGTGACCTGGGACACCCACCGCATAGCGCAGGCAGCGATCCACAGGGAAGGGACTACTCCTAGAATGGTACCGGCCAGGAATGTCTAGCATGGTGCGAAGACTAGCCAAGAGCTGCGAGGTCTGCCAGGTGGCCAAGAAAAGAAGCAACCCAGACCAACCCAGTGGACAAAAACTGTTTGCAGGACGCCCTTTCCAAAAAGTGGCCGTAGACTTGGTAGGGCCCCTTCCTCTCACCAAGAGAAAGAACCGGTGGATCCTGGTACTCACAGACCATTTTACCCGTTGGCAAGACGTCATTGCTCTCCCAGATGCTACTGACCCAACAGTGGCAGCTACACTGGACGAGCGCATGTTCGCCTATTGGGGACTCCCAGAGCAGCTACACACTGACCAAGGGGCACAGTTTGAAGTAACCCTACTAGTGAAATTGTGCACCCTATGGAGTATACAGAAGAACCAAACCACCCCGTACCACCCACAGGGAAATGGTGTAGTGGAACGACAGAACCGGAAATGCCTTACGGGCCCTCTTACTATCTAAAGGACAGGACGAATGGGACAGTCTACTTCCCCAAATTATAAGTGCCTGCCGGGGAACCCCAAACTCTACCACTGGAGAAACATCCAACTTATTCATGCTGGGACGAGAGGTTTCCCTTCCCGATCAGCTATCCGACGCTCCACCTACTCTGGATGAACAAGAAATAACAAAGTATATCCTACAAATACAAAGAAACTTGGAGGTAGCACAAGAATACCTTAGACATCAACAACAGGTACGCCAGGAGGAAACCAAAGAACCACCTAGGTTCGAAAAATAGGTACTGAAAAATAAGCGGTGAACTAAGGCGAGCAATCCTTAACTCTAGCCCAGCAATGTAGGACCATATACCATTACCAAGGTGTATCCGAACCACACCTGCCGCTTAGAAAGGAATGGACAGGGTTCAACCCGAAATGGCCACCGCTTGAAGCAATACAGAATGTGTCAAGAACCAGTTGAACAGGCAACCATAAGCCGGGAACCAGCCTTCAGACCAAATATGCGCAGGGCCTAATAAGAATAGACTCCCCACCCACGAAAGGGGGAGACACCACTACGAAAATCCATCACCAGCCCGGAGAGAGCAACCTCCCTCCCCGCCAAAGCCACCGGTGCGGGAGATCCTGTTTGAAAGGGCTGAAACTCCCGCAGAAGAGAGACACAGAGACCCTCCTACCACAGAAACCGAACAACAGTCGGGTGAAACTGAGCCATAGGGGGAGATAACCCACCCACCACAAGCACAGACAGACACACACCCGCGAATAGAAGAATGGCCGCCACTACAAAACACAAACCCTCCACCCAGTGAAAACCAAAGGCCAAACTAACAAACTATCATTGTTATAACACCCAAGAAAAAAAAGAAGTAGATCACCCAGTCACTAGCAAGAAATTGAATGAAGAAGTCATATTGATGGAAAAAAGCAACAAAGTAAAATATCCACCATGGACCAATGCTGCAGACGTTAGGAAAGGAATGCGAACAAATATTGATCAAAACTACCAACAGAACAAAACTCAGTTACAGCCAATACACCTCACATTTGCATCAACAACACAAAACATCAACACTAAGCGCATGAGAAAACGACACATCATATGGCAGTTGGTAGCCATATGGCACAACCAAGTGTACAGCATGAATGTCACAACCAACATCGGGAAAGCGTTTTTAAACCTACTAAATCAGGAGTTTCCGAAACCATATGAACTCAATAAAATATTCAACCGCAACACAGTGAAAGTGAGCTACAGCTGTTGTAACAACATCAAGAATATCATCAGCAGGCATAAAAATTACCAGCTTAACAAAAACAAGCGAGTTGACAACAACGGGGCGTGTAACTGCTGAAATCCCACAAGCTGCCTATTACAGGGATGCTGCTAAGCAAAATCAGCAATATACCAGGCAATCGTTTCATCAGGTAAAACAACAGAGACATATGTTGGACTAACAGATGGACAGTTTAAACTCAAATATAACAACCGTACTGCTTCATTTAGGCACAGAGAGAAGCGGAACAGCATTGAGTTGAGTAAACACATATGGAACTTGAAGGACAATAACATCAACTACTGCAATACCCGGAAAATACTGAAATATGCTAGCGCCTACAATAACGCTACAACCAAATACAATCTCTGCTCCTGGAAAAAAATACTACATTGTATGCAAGCCAGAGCTTTCCTCCTAAAACAAAAGAAATGAAGTAGTAGCCACTGGTAGACATTCAGTCAAGTTCTTATTGAGGAGCTCTGTGACTTAAGCCACTAATTATAAGCAAAAAGCCGTCTAATTATGTTACTGAACGTATGTATATAACATTGTATGTTGCTAACATCTTTTATCGGATGATTGCCCCTCACTAGAGAGGCATGAAACTATTAGTAATAAATTATGGTTAAACTCAAACTTTTAGATTTTATTGAAACATATATATATATATATCGTGAAAATATATATATGTATATATATATCGTGAAAATATATATATGTATATATATATCGTGAAAATATATATATATATATATATATATATATATATATATATATATATATATAAGTAAAAGTATGACTGGGGCACAAGATGTGCACAGGGGCTTAGACTAAATAGAAACAATCAAATAAACAAATAATAAATAATTAATTATTAATGTTAGTTGCCCGAGAGATGGAAAAACCAGTCAAGACTGAAGCAAGTAAAACAGTGCTCTACAAGAAAAAATCGAGGAGCTAGGTACTAAAAGGTAAAATAGTAAAAGATGTTAAAACTATTGGCTGACTACAAGTTGTTTCATGTGCTAGAAAAAAAGATGGAAAAAGAAAATAATTCTAGGCACAATCATCAGGTCGGCTCTCAGCTGTTATATATATCGTAAAAATATATATTATATATATCGTAAAAATATATATATATCGCACCTCAATCAACAGACTAGTATGTCTGAGCCAAGGGCTCTAATATAGTTGCTGTAGCCTTTGCTCAAGTGGCACTGGCCAAGACTACACTGTCTCTCTCTCTTGAGACAGGCATAATGCTTGAACTAAGTGGTATTCTGTGGCAACTGAAGTCAGAATTCAATACAATATGTTTGTGAGGTGCATTTACCTGTCACCATCTGCTTGAGAAATGACCTGGTTGTGAGCCTCAACAAGAAACTTGATCAGCTTTAGCAAATTGGAGTGATACTTTTGATGTTTGTCAATCAAAAAGTGGTGCAGCTCAGGGTTTTGGGTCAAGGCTTTCACACTCTTCATCTCAGCTGCAAGCAGTGACAAAGCAAGTAAGCGTATGATGAAAAACGACTTTTAACCAATCACTTCAAGGAAAAGTATTTTTGTTACATGAAAGGTCTATACACAAAACTTGTTTAATGATGAGCCAAATAATACCATTCTGTTAACACCTGTTGCTATCTTGGAAAGTATTTTAATGTCTGAGAAATGATGCAATGACAATTGTAGAGTTTCCAAAAACTTATGGATATCAATAATTACATATTATTTATGTTGTTAAACAGATTCTTTTTCATTGTCAATTGAAAAGTATTAAAATACACCCATTATCTTGATAAGTTTATTTACAAAAAAAGCTGGAAATAGCTGTTAGATTTCTGATATCAACAACGGCTAACAATAACATCAAATGAAAACAGTGTGTGTTCAAATATGTACAACGATTGAAGTATAATTGTTTAATACTGTTTACTGTAAGCAAATATGAATAAAAAATTTAAAAGTCAATTACTTGTATCAGATAGAGCTGATCAATAACAATCCTATTGTTATTTTGAGCCATACAAAAATGTTTCACGTTTCAGTAGATAGCCAGGCTGTATAAACTGCCAGCAAGGGAAAACTGGGATGGTTTTAATAATAAGTGCACATCTAGAATTATTGGTAAATACGACCTTAGTGGGTTTAACCGCTGAAACTAAGTCAAACATTATAGTTGCCCTTTTTGTGACATTTTTGCATACTTTTGACAAATTTTCAGCTAAATTATTGACAACTTTTTTGCATTCTCACAGTATGAGCAAAAATTTGAGCAGAGAGAACTGCATTCAAATTTTGTCAAATGCTAAAAAGAAATATAAGATAGATAATTGGCTGAAGCAAAGTAAACGCATTTGAAACAATTATGCTTTTGAGCGAACATTGCTAAATCATCCCTCTGCGATCATTAAAGTACAGATAAACTTTGAAACTTGTTTTATTTGACTTTGACTTGCCAACAACCATTACTATAACATTTTGGCTTTTCCAGCCCGTGAGACAGCAATCAAGTAATAAAATTTTATGTGGTTGCTTGAATTATTAAACCTATGTGCATATATTCGGAGTACCATTCGGGCTTCATTTTTGTTGAAACTGGCTCATTTGCTATTCTGTGACAGCTGCGATTATATTTCTGATGCATTTTTTTTTCAAATGTAAAAGCCTGAAATATGTAGTAAGTTCTAATACTTTCTTGCAAAATGGAAAATAGCTCGAGTTTTTAAGAAATTGTATTTCAGGAAAATTGATGATTCAAATTACCCACTAAGAAGATTTTTGATAAATTCTTTAGCTATGACATTTCACTAAATGGCTCATGAGAATTGGAGAACCATGTCCAGTATTTTGTGTAGGTTCTAATTTTATATCCGAACAAGAGCTTATTTTCTGTTTGAAACAAGCGCATGAAAGTGGAAAACTTGCATAAAAAAACCATATAAAATCACCATACATTTTGTTGATTTGATGGCATAGTTCCAGGCTTTCAAAAAGCTTTGCACCATCTTCTCAAGCCTTTGTCTAGGCAGGCCAAGGTCGGAGGAATGCTTGGCCACAAAGTCTAGAATCAGCGTGTCTTTGCTTTGTTTACGAGTAAGGAGACAGTGGAACTTGTTACAGATAACTCTAACCAGATGTAAAATGTCTGGAAGATACTGAACAGCCACCAGAGTGTCACAGTTTTGTGCCATGGATTTCAAAACTGGATAATCCTACAATGTGCAACACAGTGTTAGGTATATCAAAGGAGCGTGAGAGAGCTGTGCAATCTTATTTTTAATTCATTCAAGTTTGCTTCATTCACCGATCAGATGGTGCCACAAAATTTGTTGACAAACTTGATAAGCAACAACTGTCAAAAAAGTTGGTAGTTTACTAGTTTTGATAACAACTTTGGTAGTTACGTGTATATTTGTAGAAAAATAATAGGTTATTGCCTATTTGTGCTCAAGTCAACTCATTTGTGCTGTGTTACCATGTATGTGCAGTGTAAAAAGAACGATATTCTAACACAGGGACTTTCCACATTCAGAAACAGGAAAATAGTTTTTTTCTTGAAAGTATCATTTTTTGCGACCTTGCCAATTGCTGTCAGTTTGAAATATGAGGCACATTTCTATGATGGTTCAAAGCGTTTTGCGATTAGCATTTTAAAATGCCTGAATGTTTTCCAGTCCACTTGAATGCTTTTGCAAATGCCAAAACTTTTGCAAACGTTATGAGCGTTTTGGCAAAACATTTATATAATTTACAAATCCAAGACGGTTAACGATAATGTAAAAATAATATTAACAATATCTTTTTAGACTATTTACTACTGACTTTCAATAAATTAACTAAAAACCGTTTCTTTTATTTTATTATCATTCTTGTAATCCATAAGTATAATTCATTTATATAATTGAAAATTAGCTTCAGAGATTATTTTCAACAATTGGTCATATGGGTAAATAATGTGTTGCAAGTTATGCCTATGTTAGATTTTTTGACTAGCGCTGTATAACTCAATATCCGCCTGACAGCGTTCAATAACAGCTTTGCACAGGTCAGCATTGGCTGACAATAATGAGTGCTGGCCTTGCATAATATTGTGGTGGATTTTAGTGTACATACTCTCTGCGCACACATAGCACCATATTTTGGCATCACTATAATAGCCATTAGATGACCAGAATAACTAGTAACTACCAAACCGAATGGACTATAACTATATCTTTGTCCATACCGACCCTGTATACACCTATACCGGGCCTGTATACACCTATACCGACCTCACTGGGCCGGCAGGAAGTGAGTCAGTGGAGCCTGAGGACCTAAAGGTAGCCTGGGAAGAACTAAAAGCCATCTACCGAAGATATCCACCCTTAAATCTTCCGTAAGATGATGGACTTAAGTTTTATAGACTAAGGACCCAGAGACTAACTATCATTGGTGCATGAGCCTATGACCCCACCCACTAGTACAGGGCGCCTATTCTCTTTAAGCCCTTTCTGATTACCTTATTTGTCGTTTATTTATATAATCATTTTCATTGGCACATACTGTATTGTTATTCTGTGATTGGATAGTTACTCCTGTGCACTGTCTATAAAAGTCGAACTTTGCTCATGTTTGTCAGTTGTAATTGGGACTTTTACTAACTCGTTTATTCTAGAGAAATAAAATCATATGGACTCAATAGCACTGAGTTATGTGTCTGAGCCGAGAGCTCCTACTGGTTGTAGAGTAGCAATACTCTATCTTATATTCATTCGGTATATCACCAACCCTGTTGTTGTAAATGGTAAAACTAACAACTGGTGACAGCATGCTACCAACCTTCCTAGTGATTTTCAGTCCCCAAAATCCACTACAATATCCAGTGATGGGATGGCAACAACAGGCATTAATCACTGGCAATAGAGACAACCAGTCGCCCATTTGCAGTGTTAATTAGCAAAGGAGGGTGTCTCTGAGCCACAGAGACAGTCTCTCTCCCAGTGAGGGCATGTGGGTTTAGGCACCTACAAGCTTCAGTCTATATAATTGACTACAGTATTTTATTGCTTACTTTCTTAGTCTCTGTCCATATGTCTTATATAGGTTGAATGTTTCCTGTGAGCTACTTTGAATTAGGCTGGACTTTAGCATTGCGCATTGCTTTAGCTTTAACTTTTGTTAATTGCTCTATCCATTTTACATTATATGCTCTAGAGATATTTGCTCTAGAGGGTTACAGGGTCAAACACATGTTGTTGTGCTACACGAACTAATATGTCTGAGTCAAAGGCCACATTAGAGTTGCTCAATTGTTGTGCAAGTTGTCAGTGGCAGTACCATTAGTGTCTCCTCCGGAGAGAGGCGCAATACTCAATACTGATGGTGTTTTGCAGCCAACGAAAACAAAATTGACTGCACTGCTATTATTGGGGTTCGTTTTTGTCAATAAAGACAATTATACGAAATTTATCTTAAGAGAGAATTGAGAATCATTTACAATAATTGAATAACATCAGTTAACTGTTAATGTATGCTAAAAATACTTCAATAGTACTTTTTCAGTACAAAATAGCGATGTGAAAATACAAAAACACAGTATAGGCCTTGTGTCAAACTGTTTTGTTGTTGTCCTAAGCTTGTTTGTTGTGAACTTGAAAGTGTCTACGGTGTTGTCACACCAATTAATTTGTTATATCTAACTAAATTTTGCACATGTGTGAAATGACTGATGTAAACTATTTTTTTCTTAAATTTTGTAAACAGGGACAGACTTAAAGGTGTTCTTTTATTTTTTTACTTCAATAAAAAAAATGGAAGTATGAAATCAGGAGAAGAATGCACAGATTGCTCGTAGTCCATTGCTGTACATAGTGGTTGCATTAGGGTCACATGTGTTAATCAAAGATCTTCATATCATATGAATGAAACACAATAAAGTTCTATAAGCAAAGCCTGGAGTCAGACAGTCATGCTCCTACGTCTTGTTTTATGTCTTACTGTGTAAAAACATGGTCAGGGAATAATCAAAACCCAATTTACTAAATTTCATTGTGTGCCCGAGTTGCTGAAGTCTTTCACAGCTTCTCGAGGATAAATTATTGTATTTCTCATTTATTATTGGAGTGAGAAGTGGAGACAAAGGAAGCAGTTCATGTACAAATAGTAGTAGAAGTAACCGAGGTAATAAATGAGCCCGTAGAACACTTATAGTTACTAAGTGATGAATTTTAGACTGGAAGTAAACTAAACTTGTGTAGAGGCCAAAAATGATGAGCAGGCTGGTAAGCCTGTTAGTACAACATGGAACGCTACATAGGAGTGCTAACATTGAAATGCTGTTTAAATGTGCAAGAATTTTTTCAAAAAAAAGATTGCTATCAATTCACAATTGTTTCAATGGGTCATAAATTAGCTATCGCCTTAAATCGTGGGAAAAGTTTGAAACATTTGATGTTAACCAGTTGATTCACAATACAAATACTAGTACCATAGCTAGTAACCACTAGCTCAAAACTTTCTACACTGCTCATCAGTTACTTAACTTTGTTGTCACAATAAAATTTGCTTCTTTGGTAACCAGCCACTGCTTCAGGCAGTAAATGGCAGAGCGAGTTGCTGGTGTGCTTCCTAGTGGAATGGGCCATCAAATTCAGTTCATGCGATTATAATGAATGACGGCTTAAGGCATGCCCTGAACTGTCATATTTTTCACTTGATGTAGATATATCTACTAAGCAGCCAGGGCCTGGTGCCTCAAATCACTGCAGTTCTATTGCACTGTAGGCCCTAATGTCATTTTTCAACCAATTTTACTTTTTATGTCATTTTGTGTTGAAGTGATTAAAACAAAAACGAAAACCAACCAGTGACTGTGGGGTTGTTTTTTGACATAAAAAACCAAATCTTTTTTTAAATTTGTTGGTACAAACAAAGTTAAGCAGCAGGTGAAAAAATGTGAAACATGCAAAAACCAAAAAGAAGTAAAGCAGTGTAAAACCATTGAAATACCTTCTCTAAAGACTCCATCTTGTTTAGAACTGACGGCAAGGTCAAAGGTCGGCAATATTCCCATAGTCCTGCAGAGATGGCCAGGTTTGTGTCATCCAAGGGTTGTTTCTTTGTTGATAGAATATCTTCTAGTTCTTCCAGTTGGTTCGCAGCAGTATCCTTTTTGAGGTTGTGAAGAAGAGTTTCCTACAGAGAATAATCATTGTTTCTCTTATATTTGCTTATTAATTATTGAAGCACTCTTTATCTCTAAACAAGCTTTAGAAACAAATACAATATCCGTAACTAATGCTCGCAGGAAAGACTTGGTTTTTGTGCACTGCAGTAACTTCAAGTTTGATGCTAAACAATTTTTTCCTTTCTTGCAGAAAATAAAATTAATATAAAAGGCATAAAAAATCATCATAAAATGGGAGACGTTGCAAAACCCAGTTTTCTTGCCACACATACCACTGATTTATTTTAAAAGAGAATATGAAACAATTCACAGCACAGTTTATGGGTCAAAATCCGTTGGTGGCAGTATGTATTGGGTTTGAATGAATTTCACCATTGCATTGTATAAAATGCAAAGAAAATGATGATGTTTTCTTTCGTAAGCTTAAATAATCCATCGCAAAGCTTTGAGCAATACGAAGGAGCCTATAATAAGCGTGCTTCAGATACTTGATTAACTATAGCAATAAGAGGGCACATCGGAAATTACATTGTTTAATGCAGAAACCTGGAGGCAATGAGCAATTTAGAGTCAACGATACGGAAAAACGAGCATGGTAGGTTGTCAAAAAAATTGATGTCGCCTTGAGTCAGCATGGAAATCAGTAGCAATTGAAAAAATTTCTACGAGCCAAAATATTACTATTTCACACCCAGGGTTCAAAATCAGATCAAGTTGTTTTGTATACAAATAATGTACCAAACAGCAATATTATTGTAATTAATCTTCATAATAGAAAACACACTAGACTGGGTGGGCTTGAGCTATAGCGATGCCAAAGATGCCTAAAAATATTGCTGTGTCTAATGATTGAAATGGTGTTGTGACTTGAGAGAGAAACAATTGACACAACAAGTGAAATTTTGTACACACACCAATTTAAAACTGGCTCCCAAACATTAAGCATTTAAACATTTTTGTCACACCATTGCGTCCATTCAGACAAGATTTGGAGAAGCAGTGCTTGGGTACATGGCCTTTTCAGTGGACCTTGACACCTAAACTTTGCCGCAGATGCTCTCCATTGACTAGAAAATGCAGCGTTTCTCTCCATATGGAGACGCTCAGTATCTACTGACCTATTTGTCATTCTCCCCGAGCCTTCATCTCCAAACCGCTATTGTGAAATTTTGCACAGCTCTCAGCAATTATAGTCACAAAATAAAATATATAATGAAGTTTATTTATTCCTATTATAAATGGGTGGCTTACATTAGCTTTGATTTGACAACCTACTGCGAAAAAGCTGATTTGGGCTAATGGTATAAAAAAACAGCTGACAGCAACAATAAATCATCCCATAACTTCTCAATTTGATTGGAGAGTGCTTTTGCCTGAATCAGAGGCACAGCCCTCATGGCCGATCAACTTCCTTAGTTAATTTTTTCATAAAACATAACACTGAAAAGTGTGTTTATCGCTATAACTTGATTGTTGAGCTTCATACATGCAGCTTCGCATTTCTATGATTTTTTTTAAAAATGAATCTATGTCTGACAGTTGTGAAAATCACAATATATAAGAAAATACTAAAACTTGAGCAGCGTTATTTGTTTCCAAATAAATAGACATAAATCATTAAAAAATATCATGTTATTTTAGGCTTGTATGTCGGTTCTGAATGTTTGTTGTTATCGCATACAAGTCAGTTTGTAAGCGTTTGATCAAGTGCAATGAATGCAATGCAATGAACGTTACTGCCGGTCACGGCCAGGCTTTACTAATTATAATAAGTTACTAGTACATTCTAACAAAATGATTTAATAAAATTTGTTAGTTGTTACTCTATAGACTACCCGCTTTCGAGTATGATTGCTGGGCTCAAATTTCTTTACAAAATCCCAGTTGACCTCGACCATCAACGTATTCACCACATTCCTGCTAGTCAAAAAAAATTCACTTGATATTATCATTTGATCCATATCACACAATATTGACTGAACAAAACTCAAATGAGGTTAGTGTAGGCAGATTTGTATGGAGTGCAGTCTCAACAAAATTAAATTAAAATGCATTGTATCTATTTTTGATTCACACGTGCAGCAACACCTCATAGGCCTCTCATGACAAAATCATCTGCTCTCAGCTGAAAGAAACTTGTCCAGTTTAAGATTGCGGAAAGTCAAAGCAGCATGTGAGGAAGCTAGAGAAAACTATACAATGTAAAAAAGTTGTGATAAAAAGGTACAACATTCTCCATCATATTGCATCACATATTGTAGTAATCCTGTAATATTCTACTACAACATGGAAGAAGTGTATTAATTGAAAAAAGTACAAAACAATAATACGTATTCTTAGTTCAAAATGCTGCGTATGGAAAGGAAAAGTAGCTTACTATAACATCAAAGTTATTCAATGAATTCATATAGATTACCCAACAAATCATAGAGGATATAACTCTGATTTTTAAGTAATCCCGAAAAAATAAAAAACGACATGGTTATAAACTAAAGTAGCTTGTTTAGTCACCCTTTGATTTAGAACATTTTTAAAGATCACGATTATCTCAATTCACTTCCGAGTAAGTAAAACCGTATTATTAATATAAAAAAAATTAGACTCGCTACAGAAAATTTGTTTAATGTTCAGTTTCATTTGCAACCTAGAAACATTAGTGTGAGTAAATGCTCATTGAAAACCTTTTCCGGCTAGTGACCTACTTTTTCTTGTCCCCAAGAGATCCAAACAAAACTATTATTTTTAATTAAATGTATTGCATATCTGAGTATTTTTACTACAAAACATTTAGCGAACGTTGATCACGAATACTCTAACTGACTCCGATCGTCTTCTTACCTTTTGCTGAAACGTAGGTTTGATGTACTTCTCATCAAAGGCAATCTCCCAGTCAGTTCGTTCTTTGAAGTCATTGAGAGTGCAGCAATCAACGTTCCGGTAGTCTGATGCACCTGAAGCAATGAAACAGGCAGTCTTTATAAACTTCTCAAGTGGTTCAATGCTATCAATACCTACACAAGATTTTGCCTTTTTTGTTATGAACTTCACAATTGATTGTTCTGTGTAAAAAAACCTTACTAAGCAAAAAAGCTGCCACATCTGAAAACTCATTTATGTTTGGTAAATACTGTTTGTAGCGTCAACAAAATATTCCTGGTTGTAAAATGACCAACATGAGCAATAATATGCCAAATTACATAGTTGACATTGAAAAAAACCTTTGACTTCAAAACTTATAACAGCATTGAACCAAAAGAAAGATATAAAAAACAACTAACTGCTAAGATGCATATTGATATATTTGTCCTGGAGGTAATAAATCATGAGTGTTTTATGTTCTACCAGTAAGAACTGTTACAATCTAATAAAAATAATGCATCCCTATAGACGTAAACTGAAGACTTAACTAAAACACCTTCAAAAGATCTGAAAAATAGCTAACCTACTTATTATTGTCTTGAAAGTCTCTGCACAGATACTATAACTGGAATGCCCTCCTTCTATGGAAAAAAAATTCTCTCAACCCTGCTTTGCTTACTTGCATAAGCTGTGGCGTCTTGAAAAACAATTGCGTAAAAGGCAGCATTTATTGCACATATAGTAAAGATGAGTCTAACGAGAGAGCAACGCTGGGCAAAAGTTTTTGCTGCAACTCTCTAGAGATAAAAAAAACTTAGGCATAATTCAGTCTAAAACTGGAGACATAGCAACTTTAAAAAAAAATAAAACGGAATAATAACACATAAAAAGGATATTTTCAATACCAATAAAGTAGTTGGTTCTTCTTTTGCTTAGGTGGAGAACTTAATTTACCAAAGCTTTCAAGTTTTTTAAACTCAGTACCTTTAGCCATCTTGTCAATGACGCTGTGTAGAAGTAAAATGCAGTCATCGATACTCTTTTCACAACATTCTGCTATTTGTTTCAAGTCCATTCGTAAATGAGCATCCAAGAAAGGACCGATGTCTTCTTTGCATCTCAGCTTCGGATCAATCATTGACAGCAGCTAAAATCAGATCCCCAATAGTCAGAAAGCTTTCTGAATTGAAGCGATAGCAAGAAAAATCTTCACTGTTCCTGGGTAATGGCCTAGAAATTCGTTTAATAGAACAAAAAAACTTGATGCTAACTTCTCACAGTAGATATAGACATTGCGATAAGTTCCCCAGTGATTTTTAAGGTTGCCGAACACAGTTAAGTGTGCGTGACAGTTTACTGGTGTGTGAGTGACCTTTTGTCTTCATCACAGTCGCTGTTTAGATGTGTTCATATTAAATCCTCTATGCAAAACTTGATACTTTAATAGTTTGAGTGTGTAATTAAAATTCTTTCCTTCATATTGTTGCAAATTATAATGCTATTAACATCTGCACACATGCTGTACACACATTCTGGCATCCCTACTATAGCCATTGGATGGCCAGAACAACTGTAATAATCAATGCTGAAGTACCAACCCTGGGCATGAGTCAGTGCCGACCCTGTATGAGTCAGTACTGACTATGCATGGGTTAGTACCGACCCTGTATGAGTCAGTACCGACTCTGTATGCATCATGCAGGGCCGGTAGGAAATGAGTCAGCATAGACTGAGAGACAGGAAGTAGCCTAAAAGAAGCAGAAGGCCTTATCCAGGAGATAACCACCCGTAACCCTAATAAAAATCAAGGAACAGAGGCTAAAAAACAAACACCAACAACAGGGGGTGGAAAGGATTATGATTGGTCCACTGACTTGCGACTCCACCTGCACTTCTGAGCGCCATATCTCTTTGGCCCTATATGACCTACTTGATTCGCTTACTATTTATATCTGCCTGATCATTTATGCATTCTATATTACTCTTATACTATTGGTTGATTACTCATGTTACTTCCTGTGATCTGCCTATAAAAGGCAGAACTTTTGCCATGATAAATCAGTTTGTATTGGGCTTTTACGTACTCATATTCTTATGGAAGAATAAAGGCATATTTACTCTAAAGCACTGAGTTATGCATCTGAGCCAAAGGCTCTATACTAGTCATGGAGTAGAGAACATTCCTACACTTCTGCTTCGGCGTAGTACTGACCTGTTGTCATCTGAAGGTTAAAGACACCTGGTGGCAGCATGCCGTTGGATGGCTACAGACTTTAGCTAGTGGTTTTACGCCCCCAAATCCACTACATTGGTGACAGCGGTGGGATCCATTGCACACCCTACTCAGCTAAGTTACGCTGGCACTGCACTCTGCAGGCCCAGCATCCCGACCCTGCATTCACAGTACGGGCCAAGAAACGGAAACTTCTGCGTAAGTCGTTGACGTTTTTCGACTGCAGCAGTGTTCCCTACCAAGTGAGCAACATAGATTTGCAAACAGGCCTTGACTCTTTTCAGCCTGCAACTGTTTGCCACAGCAATTGACGTCAAGTCTAAACTCCGTCTTGCAGAAGCTACACCGACATTATCTTGTTCAGCACTGATAAATTTCTAGACAGACCGACCTTGCATACTACCAGATACTGACCCTGCACTGGTCAATACCGACCCTGCATCAGTCACTACCGACCCTGCATTCGCTAATACCAATGCAGCAAACTGTTTTACAGCCCTACTTGTAGAGTAGACTATGGAGTTGATTACTGCTCTAGTCGGAGCAATGGCGGCCCACGTAGCTTGTAGTGCAGGCAGAGCCCCTGCTGTCACTACAAAATTAAATGCTATGACCAGCTGGCATGAAAAAATCGTAGACTACTAGATTAATTTTACCGAATTACTGAAGTTTACAGCAAAAAAAAAGTAAGAATATTGATAATCAACAATACCATAGATTTATTAAATCTTCGAGTCTATATTAAGACTTTGCTTAATGTTGCACATGGTATAATTTGTCAATACTGCCCAGAAAGTAAAAATGATTTTGACATACAGCTGTCTTCATTGTGGGAGGATAACTCTCAAGTGACTGACTGCTTTGCGCATGACATTGCCTGCTGACCTAGGTTCTGTACAAGCTAGTTTGTAAATGCTAATTCGCTCCCATGAGGCAAGGCTTTAATTTAGTGCTTGAAAATTTTGTTTTTTTAAAAAAAGTGAGCATTTCTTTTTTCAATAAAGCTTTCCGCAGTTAGCTATCCTGTACCCGAAATATATTGATAATGAGGACTGTTCTCTCTCTGGTTGGTTGAGCTCTTAGTTTACTGATAAAAATCAAGAGCGTATTTACCATTGACGGAGCAGGCTTTTCTTTTTTAAAATACTCTTCTCTTTATTTCGAAACACAATTACACTGTCCAGTTTGGTTAACAAATTTTACAAAACAAAACCTGTATAAAAAAACGTGAATCAGTTACAATCCCCTAATGCTAACCAAGCTCATAGCTATAGAAACAAGTAAACTATGCTCAAAAGGTGTTGTGGTCATGGTGAAAAATATAGCTTTATAATCTTTGCACTATTATAGTAGAATTTGTGCAGGCAAATTCTTATCAAGACATCTAATTCTGAAGCTATAAAACTGAATAGACGACTTTACTACTATTTCCGTTCATTCATGTAGGCCAAGTCTTCTGAACTTGGTTTTAAATTTTGAGAAAGGAATTATTGCAAGCTGTTGGCACTTTAGAGAGGATGTTACTTACTTTAACAGGCTCTAGTAACATTGAAGCAAACATCGCCAAATGAGTGAGAGCTCGGAGAACGGAACAGGAAACTGCACTCAGCTGTCGTTCTCCTGCTGCTGAGATAACACGCATATCAACTTTTCCAAGAATATGTCCACGCTTGCTTCTGATAGCAGATCTACAAGTGTAGTAACAGCATGCCTTAATGTAGCTCTTATCTCAGGTTACCATTTATATTAGAACAAAGTAAATAGGGTTCATCACAGAATACCTGGAATAAATAGAGATTTTCTAAAATTACAAAATATTGGAGAATTTTCATCGATCAGCTTGACAAAAAAAGTTCTTTGACACTCGTTTAACTAAATGTAAAGTACTATTTTAAACTTTGGTTAAAAAGCTCCCATCATTCACCATTTTTGTTAAAGTATACCATTACTGGAACAAGTGTTTAATTATTTCTAAAGCTGAATAAAACATTGTCTCCCTAACATTGCCCAGTAGGGGTTTTCCTAGACTCAGATTGCTTTAGGTATTCATTCTGGCTTGAAAAGCATTTACAGAATACTAAAACAAATATACAAAGTGATGAAAATGTTTAAACAATTGTTTACTCACAGATCTAGTTCTGTATTATCTTCGTGAAGCTTATACTTAGCTCCACCGATTGTTTTCCCACACTGAGGGCAATTAGATTTAGTCACTGCTATCCCGCACTACAACATGTTTTAGCAAACAACTGTTAATAGATTACCAAATGTTATACACAGTAATGGAAACAGAAGGAGTTACCAATAATAGCTTTGTGATGTGAATAAAAGAACAATTTTTCATTTCAGTCAAATTTTCTATTAGCAAACAGGTCTAAAACTTTTTGTAATAAATCTTACACCGCTGCATTGCAAATTCAAGTACACATTATATTGATGAGAATTACGATAATTATAATTAGAATAAATAACTTAGCAAATACAGGACCATTGCAAAAATGTATTATAAGAATAAGAATTTCTTAGAAATAATGAATTCCTGAAATTAAATTAAAGTAAACTGCTCACCTCTCCAATGAAGTAAATGTTTCCACAAGAGCAACCTGAAACATTTAAAAGTTGGATTTTTTTCTGGATATGAGAAGAAAACTAAACAGGAAATGTGGGTTGACACCAGTTACAACTATGCCCCAGCTCCTTTTTGAGATACAGCCCTTGGACTTCCAAAATGTGGATTACCTATCAGAACTCAATCCCTGCTTCCAAATAAGCAGCCTTTTGCTTTTTCACTTTTTCCAATTGGGATAACTAATATCAACGGTCACTATATTTCTGGGAGTTTAAACCTAGCATAAAGTACCGTGTTGTATCTCAAACATTTCCTAAAGTTACCACAAATTGACAACCTTTTCCTTGACTTTATGACTCCTGGCCCACAGTTATCCCAATCTAATGGATGTAGTCAATGAAATCTGTACAAACTCAGGGTAGATATAATTAACCAACCGCAGACCGATGAATGATTATGAAGAATTGAAGACAAAAAAGATCCAGAAGGCGGATGCACTACCTTTGCTTAAGAAAACAGAGTAGTATAAGAAATATCTTTAGATTTTAGCATTGATTTGCTGGTCTAACAATAGTTTCTCAGAAATTTATCACGGTGTAGGTGTTTATAATTGATTATACAAAAGGATGAGAAAACTGCTCGCAACTATTTACAGAATTTTTCACAAAGCCAGAAACAACAGCTCCTACAGCCTCTGCATTGGCTAGTTATCCAAGTGACCCCCAATGAACATTTATTTCTTTAATGGTTTATTTCTGGATAGCCGAACAGTTGATAGGATAAAACTCTTTGATCTATTGTTGTTTTATATAAGCTGGGTAGTGATATTTTATGCAAAAGCTGCGTAGATTTATGTTTTTGTATGGCATTACGTGTATTAATAAACAACATTTTATATAATTCATTTGTTTATCAAAGTTAAATACTTCTAAAAAAATGAGATTACTGAATTGGTCTTGCCGCAGGTAGGTATCAGCTCAGTTGGAGCTCCAGTTACTGTGTTGAGCCAAATTGTTTGGAGAGCTCCATAACATTGGAAGTAATGCGAACCAGTTTAGAAAATTGATATTGGGTGTTGGTTGTTTGAAGTGCATTAGCGGTACAGACAAGTTATTGAAAAAGAAGAAATAAATTTTAAAATGCCGGATTTTTTGTGGACGGAGCAGTTACTTAAATATTGCAGACTTACATGTATATATATTCACAAAGATATTATTTACTTACTGTAAGGACGCAGATCTTTGCCATGTAGTCTTTTATTTTCATAAAACAACGCCTCCAATGGATTGTCTACCATTGTTGGTAGCAAATGAGCCTATAAATAGTATCACATTTGTGTTTAATAACCATATAGCTTCATGAAGTACTCCATCATATGATATTGTGGCCAACTTTATTTATTGTACAAGTGGCGAATAACGTTGATAAAGTGCAAAATGCAGTTTTATTGACTCAAAGTAAAAATCTCGATCATGCTTAGAGATGCATTGAGGAAAACCTAGTCATCAAAAGTCAAATAAATCCGCTCCGGTAACTCATCAGTAGTGTAATGCTGCATCCATATCATTATTGTAAAAGAACCAAAATTTCTTCCATCCTAGCATAAAAATGCACATTATAAGCAACTTAACAAAATGCTCCCAAATATTCTAGAAGAGTTTTAATGAAATTCACTATTAGCATGTCAATATTCAAGACTATTGGAGCTTTAATAATCATTTGGCAGTGTGGAAGGTAATGTGTTTCCACAAAAAAGATGCCAAAAAAACTTCATAACTAAGTCAGTTCAACTGTACGGGTGGAATAAAATGGCTATTTTGTATTTTTGTGGGCATGATTTAGTTTTTGAGTTATACAGGTATATCAGTAGTCTTGTGATGCATTTCTCGATGTGCTATAATATAATTTTTGTTTCACCTTTTCATCATCAAAGATCAGTTGCCTTTCAACTGTTGTAATGTTTGGGTGCTTTTAGGTGATTCCATCAAGCAAAATAAATTTTAAAAAAAGAGTGGTTAGTTGGATGAAGTAATGTCAATTTTGTGTTTTTCCTGCTTTATTATTATTTATTACAATCAATAATATTCTTCTCACCATTATTATCATTTATATGTAATTACTGAATAAATATCATACTTGATAACCATTGCTAATAGTATATCAGAGAAACTAAAAAGAATTTTTGCTCTGCTAGTGTTTTTACTATTAATAATTTACAATTGCTGCTTCTTTTTCATAAAAATTTTAAGAGGTAGAGCTGCAACGTTTTGAAATGATTTACACCGACTTGTATCAAACCACTACTAGTTAGTGTAACAGAGACAATAGGACAAGACTATTGTCTGCCCAATACTGCTACACAGTATTGTAACACAAAAACCAAGCTGGACCGAGCTGAACCAAGCTGGATTCTACCAAGGGAAGCACTACAAAGGTAGCACCAACTTCCCTATCAACAACGATGTCCTACAGGATACCATCGAGCTCTTATTGGTTTGGTAGAGCACAGAAACAACTAGTAAAGCAACCTGCCAGACTAATAAGAAGTAGAGTTACAAAGGTATGCTTTTATTTGCCAATACAATGCTACGACACAGTAAATAGCAACAACACAACACAATAGATTGTTTGTCCACTTTCACTGTAGGAGCGCACAAACAGTTCTGCCCACAGAATCATACTGCAGCTATTTTTATGGAGTTGAAAGTTCTGAAACATGCAAATGTGCAGTTAGAAATTGCAGACAGCTCATTGGGTAAAAACTAATCAGGTGTAACAGGAATATATAAAAATAGAGTTGAATGACAAGCAGCTGCATTGATAATTAGTAGGTAGCCCCAAGAATTCAAATGATCCAATCATTCATTAGTAGACGGGGAATTTCCCTGATCATCTGCTTTACTATAGACCACTACTACAGCCAGTACAGCTATCACCGAGCATGCCCAAGCTTGCTAGGGCATCCAAATGACTCTTGATAACCAATAACAAGCATTAAAATAAGCTAGCTAGCAGCATGAAGTGTCACACGCTACTGAACCATAGAGGCCATGCCATGTAAAACCTATTACATAGCCCGCTCCAACTGACCTGTGCTTCTAGTTAACCAATCAGAGAACGGTCACTATGAAATCAAATAATTGAGTAAGTTAGGAATAGAGGGTGAAGGGGTCCCATCAGGAGATCAACAAATATGAGCAAATTGCATAGTCCAGGAAAAGGTTTGTATTGACCATATGCCCGATTCAGATCGCGCATGCAAAACCATGCGTTTGACAGAAAAAGAGGGTGCACATAAAACCACGTGACTGCTGATGAGTGCGGGTAAAACCACATGACTGACAAGAGATGTGCGTCAAACCACGTCAGTGACAAGTGAAGAGATCAGCACAGCTGGTTCTGTCGTAGGAGGTGGGCCCTACTCAGTGAGTGTGGCACAGGTGGGATGGCAACTCCTCCTCTCTTTGGTGCGACAGCCTTCCCAGCAACTGCAGACGGTAATCAACTTCAGTACCAGGCAATTTAAGAGCAAGTGGATAGGAAGAGGTGGCCACAGCAGAGCTCGGACTTGCCTTTGAACCGCCGTGGGTCAGGTGACCTTGGCAGGGGGAGAGAGCAGTGAAGAGCGCTAGAACACTTTGGTTGTACATTAGGGTGTATGTGGGTGGAGGCATGGCACTGCTGGGGAAATGGGCGAAGAATTTGGATGGGGGGGGGGGGGAGGAGAAACTCTGTGGGGACCACATATGGCAGTTGGCTGGGTCAGACTGACTGTTGTACTTAGTACCTCCTGATGCTCTCATTACCGGCAGTTTCTCCTCCCTGTCTTTACTCTCCACATTATGACATATAGGTTGCCATAGTGCAAAGGAGGGGGGGGGGTGACCAACAATCTGACGTGACCGTTGCCCCACAGGACTGGGAGGCTGGGGCGAGGGTCTCTCAGCTGACAGGGAAGACAACTACCGTGTGCTTCTGCCTCTCGCGGCTGAACCTTTAGTCCCGTTCTCATCAAATTTGCATCGAATGATGCGTGCAATGTCAGGTCTTTGTACCTCTGGCGGCTCCAAAACTAGTACACTCTCTACAGGAGGGGACATAAGTCAGCACAGGAGATGGGAAGTTTAGTTAGGGAATGTGCTGGGAGGGAGGGGTGTCACAGGTACAGGTTCCACTCTAGCATGAGCATCACGCATGTTGGGACACCTTCTAGGCTCAACAGCTGCTGGTGCCTGTCCTCTAGAATCAACACAGAGACGGTAGCGCTTCAGGCGGCACTCGTTCTGCACAGAACGCTGGCAGTGGTGGCTGATGAGGTAGGTGTGATTGTCTCACACCTCGATCTCAAAGGGACCAATAAACGTTTGCCTAAAATTTAGGGTTCTCATCACCGTACCTGTCTCAGTTTTCTGACCACACCTGGTCTACAATTGTATATAAGCTTGGCTCCTCCCCATCATCAACTTTACCTGCTATCTGATGTTCCCTCAGTGCCTCGTGTACCTCCTCTTGTCTCAAATTGAGATTTTGAGCATACTCATGCAATGGCATGCAGCCAGCCAATGGGAGGTGGGAAGACACCTGATCTGGCATTTGTAATTCCCTACCCAGTGCCATGTAATTGGCTGTCTCACCAGCGGTGGAATAGAGAGTGGCTCTGAACGCCTTCATCAATTGACAGAGCAGCAAGTCCCAATCACCTGGACTGCACTTAAAGAGCAGGGATTGGAGGGAATCAGCCAGCACCCATATGTTCCTCTAGACAATCCTGCTGGCCTGTGGGTGGAAGGGGGTAGTACGGGTATTTTCTGTAACTCACAGAGCACACAGCTTCGGCATCAGGTGGGACTCAAACTGAACCTTTTGGATGTTGGATGTTGCCACACTGCCTACAATCTGGGAGATACCTGCAACTCAAGCCACTCGTGCTGTGATGTTGGAACCGCTCCTATGCTCAATGGTGTACCTGAACTCTGAAAGAGATTCAAGCCACTTAGCAACCTGGCTCGTGGGCTCTTGGCAGCAATACAGAGACAAAAGGGAGGAATGATCTGCCAGAAGCTGGAAGTGCTGGCCATAGAGGTAGGAATGGAAGTGCCTGGCAGCCTTCACCACTGCCAACAGCTTCCTCCATTTCAAACAGTAGTTATGCTCCTGAAAACTGAGTGTTTTACTGTAGTAAGCGATTAATCGCTCACTACCTTCCAGTACTTGTGACAGTAGTGCATCTACACCAGCATTGCTAGCATCGGTATCTAAGATAGGGCCTTACGGATGGGGTAACCAAGTCAGGGCATGAGTCATAGTTACTTTGATTTATTGGAAAGCAGTCTCTTGGGCTGGAGAGCACTCCCAGGAAACATGGTTGCAAATAAGCTGAGTAGGGGGCTGTGCCACAATGGACAAATCAAAGATGTACTGCCTGCAGTACCTCAGGTACCCAGAAAAGCTTGCAAGCCTTTCAACTCAGTAGGGGTATGCCAGTGGGCATTGAAAGCAACCTTCTCTGAATTATCAGCCAGTCCTTCACTGCTCACCGGGTGTCCTCAATGCAGGACCTCTGGCTTGAAAAACTCACGCTTACTTAGTTTGAATTTCAAACAGGCCTGCTGCAAATGCTGAAAAACTTCAGCCAGGGGCTAGATGTGAGTGGGTAAGTCGGGAGCAATGACAATGTCATCAAAGTAGAGAAGGGTTTTTTGGGGAAACCCTGGAATACCTTCTTCATCAAGCGCTGAAGTAAGGCCAACATGGAGGACTTTCCTCTTCTATAGACCTGAATGGAAAGCAAACGCAGAGCACTCACTTGCCTCTTCATGAAGAGGAACTTGCCAGTTGCCACTAACCAAGTCCAGGGTGCTAAAGAACTTGCTCTCTGACAAGGCATCCCAGCTCTCACTGATGCGGAGAAGGGGGTAAGCATCTTGTTGAGTGACTGTGTTCAACCGTCTGCATTCTATACAGAACCTTGATGCAACATCCTTCTTCGTCACTAGAACTATGCAAAAAACTACAGACCCCGGGGGCTGGTTCTATGAGGCCATGCTCTAGCAGCTGTTCCACCTATTTTTCTGCTTCTGCCACCTTCTCAGGGCTGAGTGAGTGGGAAGGTTAGCCAATGGGTTGAGTGCCAGGGAGGAGAGGAATACTGTGAGCAACCTGGGTGATTTGACTAACATCATGGTCTCCCGAAGTGAACACAGCAGCGTACTGACGTAGCAACTTGACTACCTGCTGGGCTTAACGACTGTTTTGACAGTGAGGGAGAGCAGCTGAATACAGCTCAGAGACATGAGAGGGAACTGGGGAGTGAGAGGGGTTGCTGGGAGGAGTAGAGGTGTTTCAAGCAACTACCTCTGTTTGTTTGACTTCTCTCAGGCTCACTCATTTGTAGCTGCCCACTGTTCCGCCTGCCTTCAGTTCCACCAGCTGGGCATTTGAGTTCATGCACTTCACCAGTGTGTGCTCTTTACTGTCAGGCTTATTCAGACTGGCGGCTATAGGAGGGCCTTTGATACGGGACTCTACCAACTCGAGTGGTAACTCTGTGTGGTAGCCTTACACAGAATAGTTGATTTGTTAAAAAAAAGCATTTTTATTCAGTTTTCAGCCTTGGCCTTTATTAATTTGACAGCAGATCAATAGGCGGCACCAGATGATAATCAACAACTGATGAATCATTCTCATTTTAAATTCATAAATGAAATACTCGATGAGACGGCAATGAGAACAGCGAAGTGGCTGAGATGGTTGATAATATGAATAAAGTAAATTGTAAGTTTTGATATTTGTGAACTTGAAAGTTTTAACATGTAACTTGTAAATTGTTAGTTTGCAGCTCATAAACTTATATTTCGCAAACTAGTCCCTTGTAACTAAAAAATTAGTCAATTGTAAGTTTTTACTCCAACAGCACTTTGAAACTAGACAAAGTTTACTGATAGCAAGATGTAGCTTGTACGGGAACATACTTGTTAATTAGTTTTTGTTGCTGCTCCATTTTCATTTCCAAATCACTAATTTACTGTCATAATGTTATTATATTATTACATTTTTACATGTGTTTAGGTCAAACAAAACGAAGTTGTCCGGTTTGCTCTAAGATATTTAGTGTAAAATGGCATGAAATGTCATCAGCATGATACTCATGAAGAAAAGCCTGTCAAAGAAAAAAACACAGGCAATGACATATATAAATGTGATGCATGCCTTAATGTTTACATGATGAGACAATTCCCAGCAACATTAAAACACGGATGAATAAAAAAATTAAATGACCTGTAAAGAAACAGCGCAACCTTTGTTTTTCAACACATACGAAAAACTATTTGCTAAAAATGAAGCATGCATATTGACAGATTATTATATGATTATTATTGATTATTATAACTGCCAATGGACAGAAATTATCACTTTATGAAAAACATTTTTATAAAATGATATTGATGCCAATAAAGTATTATATATATGTATATATATTGCAATTTGGTGAGTACACTCAATTTTTCATCTGAAGCTAATCGGACTCACTTGGTTAGTACAATCCAAAAGTTTTATTTTGTCGTTATTCTCATTTCAGGTGTAAGAGAAACATGGATGTGAGATAAAATTACTGGTTGGCGACCATTTGGAGGGTAATTGATCGAAGAGGTTTACTGTTTTGGAATGTTAATAGATGTTTGATATAATCAAGCAATACGATACAACACCAATGATAATTTATCAGTATGTATAATTGTTTATCACAAAACAACTTCTTGGTTATACACACCAGTGATTCACATCAACATAACACTAACCATGTGTAAGTAGATTGTCCGGTGTCTGTGAGGCAAAAACGGTATCATAAAAATCGATCATTAATTAAATAACATTTATAAATGATAGTAAAAACTCCATTTTATACTTATTCATGATAATAATTAACAATAAAAGTGGTTCTAAATAATCCTGATAATAAAAATCAGAAATTTAATATAAATATTGTTGTAGATTTTGGTGAAAGATAATAGTAAACAGGGAGTTTGCTACACCACTTCTCCACTCTATGCCCTGGCAATGCGCCTACAGCCATCAGTATGATGCTGTGCCGGTAGCAAAGCTATACTGTGCCGGTAGTACAGTACACAGGGCCGGTACCGGGCCAGTAGTGACCTCTACAGGGTCGGTAGTGACCTCTGCAGGGCCGGTATGCTGACACAGGGCCGGTATAAGATGGCTGCCATAGCTGAGGAACTTCGAAACTAGCTAGGACGTACCACCAAGCCAGGAACCGAAGCTACCTACCTTAACATCTGCGGTAACCAGGATTACAAGCTAACTAGAGCCTTGGGACCCTATAAGACAGCCTGATTGGCCAGCAGGAGACAGGACTCCGCCCTTAGCCACTTGGCACCTCCCTTATTTAACTTTATTGCATTGTTTGATTGGTTCCCTATTTATATAACTGATTGTATTGGCTAGTTTACTTCCTGTGCTCTAGGTGTTATATGTTTTATACCTGTGAGCTCTCCTATAAAAGGAAAGACTTTTTATATATCCATTGCATTCATTCTCATGTCTTGCCACAAACATCCTAGAGGAATAATTACCCTCAGGACTTTGTCATTGAGAATATAGCCACTTATACAAGCATTACGCTGTATTGTTTGTCTGAGCCATGGGCTCTTGCTATACCGGGTAATTCGGTTACCCTGAACACAGTTGTCACTGTCATTCAGCACAGTGTCCTTTTTGGAGAGAGGTACAATACTCGAGACTAGTGGATGTCCGTGGTAACCAGACCGTAATCCATTACAATAATAGTTGTTTTATGATATAAGTAAAATTAATCAATATAATAATAAAAATAGTTACAATAGCAACCATAAATGACTATAAAAATAATCACAGACACTTGATTCATAATTATAAAAAGTCATAAAAAAATAAAAATATCATTATAATAATAGCTAAAAACAACTACTTTTTCTTTAACGAAAATGAAGCCATACAGATGGGCAGTCTGACACAAAAGTTTATCCAAAATGTGGCAAATGCTTTGAAAGTTATGAAGCAAAACATATTTGTGAGGAGTTTACTTATCAAGAGCTAATTAAAATGCCAATTCAGAGTTATAACTAACGGTGCAAGCGAACTTGGCAGCTTTCCAAGGCAGCATCTAAATGCTTGAGTGAGTACGGTTGCAATGAGATGAGAAAATATGACTTGTTTTAGGAGTTGTCTGCTCAACAAGAATTTCAGCACTGGAAAATCAAAATATGTTACTTCTACTTCAATATTACCCTTTAATATTCTATTTTAGCAGAACAAAGTTTATCTTCTTCATTGATTGCCTAAGCCCAAACTACAGAAGATTGTATGACAGCTCTGCTACTATATTTGCTGTTAACATCTTATTTTTGTGTAATGTTAGTAAATGTGTCGGAATCAAAAGAACTTCTAATTTTTATGACAAACTTCAAACAAAGACAGAAAAATGAAAAATGCATATGTAAACTGGATTAATGAGAAGAATCTTTGATAGAACGTCTCGACAAGATGGTAAAATAGTTGGCTTCAAGTTACAACAAAAAATGATGAACAATTAAAAAAAAAAATTCCACGAGTTGCTGTTCTCACAAAACAACTAGCGCAAACAGTACTATGACATTAGGCAACAGTGCGGCATTGCAATGTTTTAAAACAATGTGAACTCATTATATGACACAAGGCAGCTTTGTGAGAATACATAAAGCAAGCCCCTAATTTCGCAAAAAAGTTAAGCAGCAAATGGTGTTGGTGACAAACTTTCTTCTCAGTAGCTGATTGAAAAGTCAACTTTTGAATAGTCTGTAATGGTACAAGCAAACTTGGCAGCTTTCCAAGCAAACTGCTTAATGCTTCTCCTTGTATCATTTGAATGGACTATTAGTGGCTTTCCATGTCTCGACTTTGTAGCACTACATCGTAGCGCCACGGGTTCCCTCCCCCCTTTTGGAAATGAGTATATCGCTACTGCTGTCGTGATGATGCGGCGCTATTGAAAGTAGCTACTAAGTAGTGACTTATAATACTGCCAGACCTCTGCAGAATTATAGAAAAAGGGAATGCCATAAAGCTACTGGTTTGCATATGCGTGTATTAAATTTCCAGCATCACTGCAGTCAAAATAATTAAATACTTTGGGCAGAAACTTCAGTGACATGAGACAGTTGTATTTCAAAACCACTTAGTGTATATTAGTAATAAAAAATAATGCGGAATGAGTGTTCACAAATATAAGTGTGTTTTCAATTCACATTATTTATCTTCTTCTGCAAGTTTTAGAGTTGACAATAATATAACTTGAATAACAATAATAAACAATCAATTGGCCGTAGTTAAATAATAATAAAAATTAGTAAATATTTTAAATTTTATAAAAAAATTACACATTAGCCAAACACTGATACTTCAAAATTTTATCTGTGAAGTATGTAATATAGGATGAAACAAACGTAAGAAAAGCATTTACAAATAATTGTTGGTTGAAACATTTTTCCTTGATACAGTTTCACTCCTTGACCCATTAGCTCAGTCACAATTGACTCGCTAATTAGGGTTCATGACCTTTGGGCCTACTGTATCGCTGGCTTATGGAAAAGCGTGATGGCTTACTGTTATTGAGCACTGAGCCATGACACCATTAGGTAGTGCTACGACGTCGTGACATGGAAAACACCTATGTGACACTGTGTCATGACCTGACTCTAATCACAGGTTTTTGATCAAACTGCAGCTCACTCAAGCACTATGTGTAATGAAGTTTTGTTGTAATATGGGCTTTCCCTGTGAGAAAACCTGCCAGTTTAACATTGAATTGTAACAACTAACGCGGCAGTTTCTTGTAGTTTAAAAGTTCCAAAAACCTAAAAATCACTAAAAGATGCCTTTTGTTAAAAAGATTTTGTCTTTGGCATTGAAACATTATGTTTGCGAACATCCACTAAAGCTGCTCATATAAAAATCATTTAGTTTTCACGAATAATTACTGAATTATTCAGCGGTTAATGTGTAACAAAGTACTTTTGAATAGGTGTGCAAAACAGTGGAATAGCTGTGACATCACAACTTTCATAACATTGAAAAAAGTATTTCGTTAACCACAGACGTGCCAATTTCTAACCAACTATTTTTACAAAATTCTGATTAGTGGATTTTGGGGCTTAGCTACTGAAACTTCCCGAAAGAAAAATAATTATAATAATCTCTAGAAACAAATATTTTCTCTGTAGAGGAAGAAAAAGTGTCCAAATTCGCAAAAAATTACAAAATTTGTTGTGCAATTGAGCATTTGTGAGGATTTTTCCTCTCAGTAGCTGATTGAGCAGGCAACTTGTTAGTTAGTTGTAATAGTACAGGTAAACTGGACAGTTTTCCAAGAAAGTGAGCAAGCAACCACAAAACAGAGTTTTGTTCAAACCTCATTATTGATGCACATGAATAAAAACAATCAAAATGTTTTGTTAAAATCTTATTAATGGGTTTGCTCATCCGCAATTTCCTTTTTCTTCATAATGACAGGACAACAAAATCATAAAATGAAATAGCTCTGTTTTTCTATTTTCTTTCCATAAAACTTAAGTACAAGTGAAGTTGGCAGCTCTCCAAGTAAGGACTCAACTATGATATGCATACTACAATATTTGAAGTTTTGCTTCACTTGTTCGCCAGCTAGCGTAAATTGATGAAAACAATCAGAACTGCCTATTGAAAATAATATTGTTGGAAAATGAAGATATTTCCATAGGAATATGAGTTCTTTTTAAGATAAAAGGAAAAACAAGTCAAAAGAGTTTTTCATTGAACTGATTTTCTGTCAGTAAAATCTAGGCTCTCAACTCCAGGTGACACCAAACACCAGGGTGTGCCACGACCATGTAAAGAAAACATCACAGCTTTGCGTTAAATGACACTGATTAATGAACATAAGATTTATCAGTTTCGTAGTTTCTCGGAGTTCCAAATATCTGAAAATCTAAAAATTGCTTTTCCTTTGCAAGATTTCTTTCTTTGCTATGTAAAAGGTTTTGATGTTTGTGGACGGCCACTAAAACCACAAACTTCAGATTTGCTAGTTTCTAACTAAATAATTTCTGAAAAGTTATGTCAAGTGGATCTGGAGCTTTAGCTACTAAAAAATTATGAAAGAAAAATAATGATAACTAGGAACAATAATTTCCTATGTAGAGAAAATGAAGCCATACGGATATGTAGTCTGAATAAAAAAAACTGTAAAAATTCGATAACAAGTTGGTTCAAGAATTACTTTGCAAAATGTATTTGTGAGAATATTTCCTCTCAGTAGCTGATTGAAAAGGTAACTTTTTGATTTAGCTGTAAGGATTCAAGCAAACTTGGCAGCTTTTCAAGCAAGCGTCGAAGCTATTCATTGTACTACATACAGAGTTTGCTTATACTTGATTGTTGATGCACGTTGATGAAAACAAATACGAATTTTCTTCAATCGTTTTCTAAATGAGAGATCAATATCTTTTTCATTTGTAATTTTGTTTTCCTGCACCATGAAGAACAGGAACATGATCAAAAAAGAAAAAAAACTTCTTCTGTTTTCCTGCAGTAAATCAATGAACAAAGGCTTTTTAAGATCGAGAACATCCATGCCATGAAAAAATTGGTACGGGAAATCACTTTTGAATGTGATTTAGACGTTCGTTCCTGGCATAAATTCTATGCGCGAACAATAAAAATCAACAGCTTGTTTTATGTGGCGTTGTCTTCTTCTTGTTTCTAATGTCGCGGTGAATAGCAAAAGACGCATTCGGTGATAATTATTTTTTGGTTATTAGAAAAAAACAGAAGTAAATTATCATTTAAATAATTATTACTAACTACTTTGTCTTTTACTAGTGCTGTCGTTTGATCGCGTTAATTAAAGAACAAAAACGATCATTTTAAAATTGAGATGAATTTTAAGATTATTTTCTCTCAGATTAATCTTACTTTTGAAAAAAATAAAAATCATCAATTTCATGGAAATAATTATTGATAACGAGTTTTTACACGAAACAATGATAAGATTGTCATTGCATTGGCTCATCGCACCAAATCTCATAGACACAAACAGTACACAGTTTTCTTCAAATAATTACTGGTGCTGGTTTTACAGACGTGTATACGCCAAATAATAATAAATTGGAAGGTCAATGCCAAAGTACATAACCAAAATTCCTAAAGAGTAAAAAAATGTTTATGGTAGGGCCAACAAAGTGTTCCTCATTGTTGTTGTGTACCTTGTATGGAGCTTAGGCTCAATGAAAACAGCACTAACGACAAGTCGTTGATGGTATTAAAACAAGTTATGGTCGCTGAAGCACGCTAAAGAAACTCATGTTATTTTTTTGCTCCAGAGTTACATATGATGTATTTGACTAACTAATCAAATCAATCATGTTTGAGAAAACTTGAAAACTATTTTTGTAATAATTGAATCGTAATTATTTAGTAATTACTAATTTCCAAATAATAATAATAAAAATAATTTACCAATTACCAACCAATGGTCACGGTGGTGATGATTAGTAGTAGTAGTAGTAGCAGCAGCAGCAGCAGCAGTAGCAGTAGTAGTAACTACTACTTTAAGAAAATACTTATTATTATTTGTTGTAGTGATTATTATTGTTGGTTATTATTATCAATAATATGATATTGTGACAAACGGCGCCGTTGCTACCATGTACACTTCTATTATAGCATTCTATGTGAGGTAGTTCTATGTTATATCTTGCCAAACACTGTATCATTATGCTTACTCAACCATTTACCTAGATCACACCTACTGTCTGTTTATTTGTCAAGCACAGCCAACCAAATGTATCAGGCGTGGCTTTCTTTGTTGTATCTAAACCCTATTAAGTAATCCCTTTTATAAATACTGATGTAATGCTGAAATAAAGTCAAAGTTAAGCTTGCACACTTTCAGAAGTTCTTTGTCTTATAAACAATAACTTCAATTGCGCACAGTACATGCACGTACAAACAGAGCACTAGCACTACGAGTAGTAATTAATAAGCAGTTCACCGAACCTCTGCTGGTCGAATATAGCCTTGGCTAGTTCGACCCTCAAAGATCGGCCACTGGCTTGCGCTCAGAGCAGTTAACGCAACAGGCAGTTCAGCAGCAACCTGCAATGGTCGACCACTGTTGCTAAGGGAGGCTGTCGACCTACGGGCGAGTTGTATTGCTGCTAGTACACTCAAAAGCCATCAGCAGTTCATGGAGGCTCTGCAGGTAGGCCAAGCTACCAAGTACATACCCCCACAGTGAAATCCTGCACATTGGTGGCAGAAGCGGGATTGACATACACCCACGATCAGGACCTCCCAGCAGAACGATGGCTCAGAGAAGGCGAGTACTTAGCGCGGACAGGGATCCCTCCAGCCTACAGATGATGGGTACGCTCACCCACATCATGGACCGAATGACGATAGCTACCACGAAAGACAAGTTTAGGGTATTACAGTCTGATGGTACAGGAGACGTGGACTATTTCCTTCAGAGGTTCCAGGAGGTGGCCGAAGCCAACCATTGGCAGGCTGAGGACACAGTGATCCACCTACGCCAAGCCCTAACAGGTAAAGCCGAACGGTGTGGTCGACGCGAAACCATGGAGGATGTAACTCGGACACTCAGGCAACTTTTGGGATGAATTGTTCGGAAGCACAGGCAAAATTGCTGAGCTACCGTTGAACCCCTAAAGACAGCCTCAGAGACCACGCACTCACGGTTGAACACCTCATCAAGGCCGCCCACGGCAGCCTTCCACGGCAGAATAGAGACAAACTGGTGCTCCAGACCTTCCACAGCACCTTGGGGCATACATACCTACAGCGAAACCTGTTGGCCGTACGCCCGCAGAACCTAGAAGAAGCCATCGAGGCAGGTAATGAGCTCCTGCAAGTGCCTCACCAGCCCTTAGGGGGACCCCACATCAGGACAGTGGAGGCCGACCCCATGGAGTTGGAAATGACCCGATGAGAGGAGGCTGCTCGACACCAAGAGGTACAAGACCCCTTGGCACAGCTCCTTCGCATTGTAGAGGGACTGAGCAAGGAGATTGCGAGTCTAAAGACAGAGACAAAGGCAGAGCCCCCGAAGAGATGCTGGGGATGCCAGCAGGTGGGTCACACCAGGAAAGCATGCAGAACCATTCCCTGGCCTAGCCGCCAGGGAAACGACTACCGCCCGCAACAGTAGGGAAACCAACTGGCTGCACACGGGCAACTCCGAACCAGAAGGGAAAGGCACAAGCTCCCTCCAGTGGATCAGCAGCGACGCGGCAAGCAACTTCTCTGGACCTCCTGACCAGTCCCCCTATCGCCCTACACAACCGTTTTGCCAGCCTGTCGGTACCCGACAGCCCAGCGGCAATGGAAACGGACGGCGAAGGGACTCTCGAGCAGCAGGAACCACCCAGGCCCAGAAGGAAGGACAGGCAAACCCAGACGCCCCCACTGGAGAAGGAAAGATTCGTCCCAAAACCTGTGACCCTCCAGCTCAACCAGATCGAGCGACCATATCGCTCCAGCTATTACCTACCCGGAAGGGTGGAAGAAGAAGCGGTAACTCACCTAATCAACACGGGCTGCAACAATAACCTGTTGGCCAAGCGAGTCTTTGATCGACTACCGAATCAAGTGCAACGAAACTTGCAGCATTATGAATCCCATGGGATCATGGCCGACTGCACCAGACTCCCGTTTTACGGGTTGCTCTCGTTAAAGGGACGGATACGTCATGTCAAGTTTGAAGAGACCTTTGTGGTCAGACAAATAAATGAGGACGTCATCCTTGGGATGCCCTTCCAGACGAGCCAAGGATGCCAGATGGAATTCGACCGCCCAGTACCGATTATCCAGGGGAAAGAGCTGGCCTGTACCGACCGACACGGGAGAAATCTTGTGTCCAAAGTGCAAGTCCGACAGGACACTCAGCTACCCCCACAGACGGAGGTCACTATTCCATGTCACCTCAGCTCCAGGGACACGTTCCCCCAGGGAGTGATAGAGAGCATACAAGGTGTGATACCCATCGTCACCAACATCAACAAACCAGATGCCCATGGATGGGTACTGGTGAGGTGCCTGAACCCGACACAGGACACCCTAAGACTACCCGCAGGAGAGGTCATTGGCACCTTTACGGGATTGGAAGAGGGTGGCGTTCAGACGCTGACAGAGCAAGAGGGGCAACAGAGAAGAAAGACAGGAGGAGGAGAGGTACCCCCTCACCTACACGACCTCTTTACCCAGGCCAGGAAAGGGTGCCAGAACCCACAGCAAGAGAGGCAGTTGAAGGAGCTGCTAGTCCAATACCAAACGGTAATCAGTAGCCACAATGGAGATTTGGGTCGGACGACCCTAGCTGAGCACTCTATCCCCACAGTAGAAGGGGCCCGATCCATCCGGTGTCCACCCCACTGCCTAGGACCAGAGAAAAAGGCAGAGCGCCAGATTAAGGACCTCTTAGAAAAGATCTCATAGAAGCAGCCGATGAAGCGTGGAGCTCTCCCGTCGTTCTGGTGAGAAAGAAGGATGATTTCTGGCGGTTCTGTGTGGACTATAGGAGACTTAATGACATGACTAAGCAGGACGCATACCCCATCCCCCAAATCGACAAGTCTTTGGATGCCTTCGCCGGCAGCAAATATTTTACTATGCTGGACCTCACCAGTGGATACTGGCAGGTGCCCTTGGACCCGGACGCACAGGATAAATCTGCTTTTACCACCCTGTGGAAATGGAAAGTGGCCCTTCGGGCTGACATCAGCCCCCGCCACCTTCCAAAGACTAATGGAGAAGGTCCTTAACGGTCTCAACTGGAAAACCCTGCTCCTATACTTGGACGATGTGATCATCATCGCCCCCGATTTCCAGACACACTTACAGAGGCTAGGCGAAGTGTTGGGACGTCTCCGACGGGCTAACTTGAAGGTGAAACCCTCCAAGTGCGAATTAGTACAAGAAGAGGTCAGATACCTGGGACATGTAGTGAGTGCCAAAGGGGTGGCTACCGATCCTGGAAAAGTAGAGGCTGTCCTAAGATTGGAAGCAACCAAGGACATCAAGGGTTACAGGCATTCCTAGGGATGGCAAGATACTACCGTCAGTACCTCCCCGACTACGCCACCACAGCTAAACCCCTCACAGTGATGACAGGGAAGGAAATGACCTGGAGGTGGGGAAAAGAGGAGCACGCAGCGTTTGACCAGCTCAAGACCAGACTCACCCAGGCCCCAGTGCTTGGGTACCCCGATCCCAACCTACCATACACGCTGAATACTGATGCTAGCGCAGTGGGAGTCGGTGCCGTACTATCACAAGTACAGGAAGGGAAGGAGCGCGTAATTGTCTACTGTAGTAAAACACTAGTACCGGCAGAGAGGAATTACTGTGTCACCCGGAAAGAGCTCGTCGCTGTCATCAAGGCAGTAAAGCATTTCCGCCCCTACCTCTACGGACGGGAGTTCAAGCTCCGGACCGACCACACCTCCCTACAATGGCAATGTCGGAAAAAAGAACCATCAAACCAGATAGCTCGATGGCTAGAGATACTGGCTGAGTTCCGGTACAAACTCGAGCACCGAGCAGGAACTCACCATGGCAACGCCGACAGGCTCAGCCGACAGGGACCCTGCGCAGATTGCAGGCAGTGTGGCCCCATCGAGCAGAGAGATGGGGCACCTTCACATGCGGAACTCAGCCGAGAGGCTAAACAGACACCCCAGAGAGAGGAGCGGGTCAACCTCACCATAACAAACCCGGCACAGTCCACCAAGAGCCTGGCTCAAGAGCAGCAGGAGGGACAGGATGCGGTAGGCCGGATCTATGCCGAGCTGAGACGACCGGGGAGCATAACGGAAAGAGAGTTGGCAGAAGGAGACGTGGAGCTGAAGACGCTTTACGAACGGCGAGAAGCCATGAAGATCTGCCCAGATGGGGTACTCATCATAACACTCCACCACCCCTCCAGACTCAAGCATTGTGTGATATGCCCGCCCAGTAGGAGGACTCAAGTTGTCTGGGAGACGCATCGGATGATCCATGCAGGAGTACACCGGACTAAACAGCGTATCCTGTTAGACTGGTACTGGCCAGGCATCTCCCCCTTGGTCAGAAGACTCATCAAAGACTGCGAAGTGTGCCAGGTGGCAAAGAACGGGAGGAAAGCAGAGAACCCCAACAGACAGCGGATGTACGCCGGTCGGCGCTTCCAGAAACTGGCAGTCGACCAAAAGGAAGAACCGCTAGGCGCTGGTCCTTACAGATCACTTCACCCGCTGGCAGGACGCCATAGCTCTGCCCGGCGCTACGGCTCCCACTGTCGCTATAGCATTGGACGAACGGGTAATTACCTACTGGAGGCTCCCTGAGCAGTTGCACTCCGACCAGGGGGCACAGTTCGAGTCAATGCTACTCGAGGAACTGTGTAGCCTTTGAGGAGTGAAAAAGATGCGGACCACCCCCTACCACCCCCAGGGGAACGGGATGGTGGAACGGCAGAATCGTACCTTAGGAGACGCACACCACACACTGATACTGACAAAGGGCCAGGACGAGTGGGACAGCCTGCTCCCGCAGATCATGAAAGCCTGCCAAGGCACCCCCCACTCTGCAACAGAAGAAACCCCCAACATGCTGATGATGGGCAGAGAAATCCGCCTACCAGATCAGCTGACGGGTACACCCCCCTTCCTGGACCCCCAAAATGTCATGGAGCATATGGCAGAGGTGCAAGAGAACTTGCAGAAGGCTCACGACTACCTCAGAAGTCAGCAACAGGAGATAAGGAGCCAAGACGATGAAGAGCCCCCGGTATTCCGGAAGGGAGAACTGGTCGTACTCGAAAATAAAAGAAAGGTGAAGGGCAGCAACCCCAAGTTGCAACCCAGCTTCGTGGGGCCCTACCAAATCACCGAGGTATTTCCGAACCATACCTATAAGGTAGAGCGGAACGGACAATGGTCCATTCAGAACGGAATGCGGCTACGCCACTATCGGACATGCCAGGAGCCTATCGGCCGAGCACCCCCCTGCCGGGAGCCAGCTCTACGACCAAATATGAAGGGAGCCAGGAGGGGGCGACCCCCCAAGGTGCGCAATCAACCCCAAGAGACCACGGAGCATATGGACCCCTTACCACTACCACCGCCGCTAGCTCAAAGGGATGGATCCCCAGCTAACCGGGAGCCCATAAACCCCCTACCACCACCGCTGTTGCCAAGGGACGGGCAGCCCGACCCTCGAGAGCCGACACCCCCACCTGCACTGGCACTACCCCGCAGCCCTCCCAGAAGGGAGGAACCCACAGAGACAAGGATAGAGGACGAAAATCCAATCGAAATGAGCAGTAACAACCATACTGAAAGATCAAGCGAGAGAGAAGACCATCCGTTACCCATGGAGGTCACGCCAAGGTCACCCAGCCCCCAGAGGGCCCCCACCCTCAATGAATAAGAGTGGCCACCCTTAAGCAGGCCCCAAGCACCAACATCCCCACTAGATAGGCCTCAGAGAGAGAGGCATAGACCCAGAAAGTTGGATGATTACCACTGCTACATAGCAAAAGGGGGGAGCACTACCAACCCAAGACCCTACCCACTTGGACAGAAGAGGAGAGGGGAGGACAACAAGAAACAGTAGCCCCCACCCAAAGCAAACAGGTAGCAGAAAACCTGGACGAAATCGGGTGGACAGTAGTAAAAAGAAGACGAAAATATCAAGACCAACTTAAAGAGGGGACGAAATATCCTAAAGAAGGACGAGATAGGAATAATGAACAAGAGGACACCACTCCCAAGAACAGCGAGTTATCGCCCACCAACAAATCTAGCAAAGATACCGCCATACAATGTCACCATAATTCAACCATGTGGGGGGCGGCGCTAGGAAAACACGTGGTCTCATACACCAATAATAATAAAGAAAGGTGGCGAAGCCGCCAACGCTCAATTAACAGTCAGCAGCGAGGGAGTTCACTGCCTAACAAAACAGATCAACTGGACTACTTGCTGCAAGAGATGGCTCGAACGACAAAGATAGCTGCCAAGGAGAAGCTCAGCATTACTTCTACAACAGGTGATGTTGACACCCCGACAGTACAACCAGCAAACAGTGCACTAAGAAAAATATGGTTGAGTGGTGAAACCATGCGAACCATCAAAGAAATGGCAGAGAAGATGGAAGGAGGCGAGCAAGGGAGGTGTAGGAGGTGCAACTACCAACAAGTCAAGAAAAGAGTAACCTACCACGTACGACAGCACCTTACCTTTTTCTTCTGCAAGTGTGGGAAAAAGACCACATCTCGTGACGCTATCCTAAAACACATTCGAACACAAGGAGGCACGATAGAACATGGCGGGAAAAATAAGCCGCTGTAAGAGGTGGATGCCGCTACGTATCCAGAGTTTTTTAACTTTATGGGGTGGACGTCACCGACGCCATTCGGTTTACCGACGCCAAGCATGGAGAAGACGGAGAAAGCACCAATACAGAAGCGACTTGGGGAACGTACTAAGTCATCTCTCCCTCGCAAAAGGAAGCGGACAACTCCCCCCCCCTCCGAAGGTCGGTTTCGCCCAGGAGAGAGAGGGCAACACAAGAGAAAAGAAGTAACTGGCGTGCCGACAGAGAACGTTCGGCGGAAGAAGAGAGAGTCAGAAGGCGAAAAGACAGGCTACAAAGGATGGAGGCCTATCAGAGGGAATTACATGTAGTGACTCATGAGGCATACAAACTTTTACAACGTGCGGAGGATATCAAGCAACAGATGAGCCGAGAATACAGAGACATATAAACACACCCTACCGAGGCCGCCGACATTATTTATTGGCCACCATCGCCAATGGGGCGGAGTGTGTGACGGACGGCGCCATTGCTACCATGTATACTTCTATTATAGCATTCTATGTGAGGTAGTTCTATGTTATATCTTGCCAAACACTGTATCATTATGCTTACTCAACCATTTACCTAGATCACACCTACTGTCTGTTTATTTGTCAAGCACAGCCAACCAAATGTATCAGGCTTGGCTTCCTTTGTTGTATCTAAACCCTATTATGTAATCCCTTTTATAAATACTGATGTAATGCTGAAATAAAGTCAGAGTTAAGCTTGCACACTCTCATAAGCTCTTTGTCTTATAAACAATAACTTCAATTGCGCACAGTACATGCACGTACAAACAAAGCACTAGCACTACGAGTAGTAATTAATAAGCAGTTCACCGAACCTCTGCTGGTCGAATATAGCCTTGGATAGTTCGACCCTCAAAGTTCGGCCACTGGCTTGCGCTCAGAGCAGTTAACGCAACAGGCAGTTCAGCAGCAACCTGCAATGGTCGACCACTATTGCTAAAGGAGACTGTCGACCTGCGGGCGAGTTGTATTGCAGCTAGTACACTCAAAAGCCATCAGCAGTTCAGGGAGGCTGTGCAGGTAGGCCAAGCTACCATGTACATAGGCCCACAGTGAAATCCTGCACAATATAATAAATGAAAATTATCTGTTATTTAATACTTATTATCATCATCGTCTGTCTGTCATTTAATAATCATCATTTATTATTATTAATTCAGTTGTTATTAAAGTTGAAGCATACTGATTATTTAATTTTTCAACTCTGATCCAACTAAATGCAGAGTAATAAATAAAAAACGATTACCCAACATGGAAAACAACATCGTGATAATCAACAATAATTATTTATATTATTATCATTATTATTAATTTGCTAATAATAATAATAATAATTACCAAGCTAATAACAATACAAATAATTGTTGATGATGTTGTTTTCCATGTTGGGTAATCGTTTTTTATTTATTACTACTCTGCATTTAGCTTGCTCAGAGTTGAAAAATGAAATAATCAGTATCATACTTCAAGTATAATAGCTAACAGAAATAATGATAAATAATAGTTGAACTTGTGTTTGTGCTAATACATATATATCTACTAATAATAATGATAATAATTAATTATAAAACTGATTATTATGATAAATGTTCTGTAATAATTGCATTCAGCAAAATAATTGTAATTGTTTATATTAGTATCATTAATAATATAAGTGTATTAGCAGGAGCAATGTTATTGTTTATCATTATTGTTCACTAGTAAAAAAAAACTTGAGAAATTATTAATAGTAATTCATTACTATCATTGATGATAACTACTGAAAAAAAAATTTCATTGATACATTTGTTTTGCAAATATTAAATAATTATCAGCTACTGTAATATTATAGGACGTTTGTTTTAAATAACTGTTTGTGCCCTATCATTGTCTCTGCTAGTTCAGTGCAAGAAATAGCTTATCAAGAGAGCATTACATATAAATGTAAAGTGATAATAGGAAATCTTACTGGTAGATTCTAGAGTATTACGAAAGGGTCATTAGTGTAACAAACTTGGATGTCATTATTTTTTATAAACATACAGAAGTAAACTCCACCTAATGTATATACAAAACAGCTAAATTAATTGTCTAGGAATACTAAACAACCCAAGAACAATTATACGATTAATTTAAGATTAAAAATAATAATCTTTGCGATTAATCCGATTAAAAATTGACAGCGGGTGACAGCACTATATTTTACTAGTTGTTAATTGTTATAAAGTTTATTTTCAATTGCTGTTATCCGGTAATTAAACAGTTGAATATTTGTTTTTCTAGTAACAAAAGTATAATAAAATAATTAATTGTAACCACGGTAACAACTTATAATATTATTAATAATAATATTATTTAACTAACAGTAATACTAGTAGCAATGATTATCATGTCTTTTCCTTAAATTACCATTATTTAATATAATTTTATTAGATAACTCACCATTCTTAATAAATGTGTTCAACAATAGATTCAACATGCTTCAATATTTATTACTATGATTGTTATTAAAAATGAAACTTGTCTTGACGTGAAAAGGCTCATCATTTGCAAAAAATATTTAGTGTGATTTTTGGGGGCCTTTTAATTCATTAACTGAACACTGTCGCCAGCCGAACCTCTCTTTTTATGGCACAGTAAAATAAATAGCGTCCGATAGCTTGCTGCCACTAATGACTTCTCTCTCAGAGGCAGTCCTAGCTCGGTGTAATACCAAAGCTGAAGTGAAGAAATAATCCTAACTCCACAACCCTCGGCTCAGATGCATTACTCAGAGTTTAGAATAAAATACCCTTATTCTTATCCAAAGAATAAGAGTAAATATAAGATCCGATACAGTACTGAACATTCATGGCAATAGCTCTGCCTTTTCCGGGCAGAACACAGGAAGCAACACAGGTAAGTGACCATTAACACATAATTAATAAATAATGTAACAAATGAGCATGTATATATCAATACAAGAGATGAAAACAATAGATATAAAGTTAAACGTAACTGGGGCCCAGAAGTGGTGGTCGGAGTCATAGGCTCACTGGCCAATCCTAGACATCTCTACTTTCTGTAGTGGGTTTATCAGGCTTTCTAGGCCTTTGTCTTTATTTTCCATCGGTATATAGTGATTATCTGGTGGATTTTGACTTCTGGCTCATCTAAGGCTATATCCATTTCCCAAGCTACAGTGGCTAGCTTCCTGCCAGCCCGGTATGGTTGTCGTAGGGTCATTAATGATTCATACAAAATTGGTACGGGACCGATGCAGGGTTGGTATCCTACCGGCTCAAGGTCGGTCATATCGGTATTATTTATAACTGGTGTTCTGACCATCCAATAGCTAAAAGAGTGATGCCAGAACAGTTTGTATACAAGCACACACATGTGAGTGCTATAAAAATTCACCATGCTACTATAATTGAACTGTATGCATTCAAATCAAGATCGTTTTAGGGTGAAGACCCCCTGAATAGTAAAACCACCGTTCAACATAGAGTTCCATGTAGTAGGTTTTGTACACGCTAAAAAAGACGAAGAAATTTGGCTTGTTTTGGCATGGATGTTCTTGATCCGAAAATGCCTAAAGTTGTTTCAGTTTAAAGTTATCTTCAACTTTCAAATGTCTGAAAATTACCAAACGTTGTCTTTTTTTAAACCAATTTTGTGTTTTCATTAAAATTTTATGATGTTTTGTGCACACCGACTAAAGCCACATAGGCTCATGTAAAAATCATGTAATTTTATGATTATTGACTGGATTATTGGCAGTTATTGAACAAAAAAATGACTTTTAAAGAGATGTTCAAAAAGTAAAATAGCTGTAACACTATAACATTTATAACTATGGAAAAAATATTTTGTCCAACTACAGGTATTCCAGTACATAACCGACTACTTTTTATGAAAAATCCGAGGAGCAGATTTTGAGCCTTGGCTACTGAAACTTTAAAAAAATTTGTAATACTAAAACCTGGTAAATCAAAAGCCATACAGGTTATATCTGTACGGCTATTAACTATAAAAAGTAGTCATAACAATAATAATAACAATAACAATAGTATTAACAATAATAGCAATAACAACAACAACAACAACAATAACAAGAATAACAATAACAATAGTATTAATAATAAAACTAATAATAATAACAATAATAATAGTATTAATAATGATAATAACGACAACGATAACGACAACGATAACGATAATAATAATAATGATAATAATAATAATAATAATAGATAGCAGAAGAAACAGTGAGGAGAGAGGAACATGGGTTGTCAAATTACATCAGGTGCGAAGAGAAAGGATGTAATAGATTCTTGAAGAAATTGTTGAAGGAGAAAACGAAAAAAGAATACCAGGGCAATCAAAGAAAAACCAACGAGAAGGAATGGAAAGAGAAGGCGTTACATGGACAGTATACAAAAATAGCAGACAAAACAGGCAGAAAGAAGACCTATAAGTGGATGGAAAATGGATGTATGAGAAAAGAGTCTAAAGGACTGATCACAGCAGCACAAGACCAGTAGTAGTAATATATGAGCAGATCTTCCTACCAAGTGTTTTTTTGTGGGGTCAAAATCCGGGGTGACGCAATGGGTTACGGCGTTGAATGAATTCGCCGAGTTTGTATTGTATTTCATTTGAGGGGCATTTGAGTGACATTTGAGTGGCATTTAAGTGGCATTTGAGTTTTGATTATTTTTTTACTTAATTTGAACTTATATGGGATCTAGATTTTGAACGTATGGCATTGGATTTTTTTGATATTTTTTACATTGTATAAAAATGGAACGTGATATGATTGTATTGTAATTGGAAGTTAAGATGTCGACAGAGGATGATGTTGAGATGAGACCGATGAATGAAGTTGATACTGTTGATGGTACTACACGTGATATGATAGATGTTTTACCGAGTATGAAGCGTAAAGCGTTGATAATTATGACGATTTTGGTATTTGTCGTAGGATTTTCCACTTTTGGAGGTGTTACTAAATTGAGTATGTATGAAGAAGCTATGGAAAAAATACAAAAAGCGAGAAACTCTCCTGTTGGAATCATAAATGAAACTACTGTTGGTTGATGAACATCTTTTTATGATGAATGGGAAACCTGAAGATTATGACCCAAGGATGCGATCTCTTTTTACAGCAATGATTGCGGGACCAACTGGATCGGGAAAGACACAAGCGATTTTTCGAATGATTGAAGCTAGTCAGACTATAGCGCACCCCCCCACCAACAGAAATTCACTACTGTTATGGAGCCTACCAAAAAGCCTTCGATGATATACCAGGAGTGATTTTTCATGAAGGCATGATAGATAAAACAGTGAGTTTTCCCAGAGATGGTCGAAATCGATGGCTGATAATTGATGATCTCATGGATGAAGTTTCTGGTAAAGCCGATGGCAATGCTTTGTATACAAAACATAGTCATCATTTGAACATAAGTGTGTTTTTTATTGTTCAGATTCTGTTTTTAAAAGGAAATCGTACAATTTCCTTGAATAGTCATTATTTTTTTCTTTTTAGAAACCCTAGAGTTGCTTCTTCTATTTCCTATTTGGCTCGACAAGGTTTTCCATCAAAAGTAAAATATGTACAAGAGGCTTTTGAAGATGCAACAAAAAAACCATACTCTTATTTACGAATAGATACGACTCAACAAACGAATGATCAACATAGACTATTGGGAAACTTTACATCCGATCTCCCTATGATATTATATGTACCCAAGTAAAAGGATAAAAAATACAATTACTATTCGTTTCACCTCAATCATATTTTGTTATTCAACGACGCAACACGAAAGCGTTATAATGACTAAAGCTTTGGAGAAAAAGTTAACAAGAAATGCTGCTGTGTTGTTATCACTCAACAATGCAACCTTTGCTATTCAAAAGTCTGTTATAGCCAAAGCCAAAAAGGAGTTTTTTATGACTCTAATGGAATGTGCTAAAGCTATTATAAATGGAACGATACCATTGACAACATCTCAGTATAATCAGTTGCAGCGGAACGCGAAGGATATTAGCGCTTTAGTAAGAAGATCAACATTAGATGATAAGAAAGTTGTATTGCAAAAAAGAGGATTTTTATCCGCTCTACTAGGACCTATTATCAGCAATATAGTTCCTGGAATATTTAAAAGCGTGCTAGGAGGAGGAGCGAGAAGATAAAGATGAAAGTCTCAACACGAATGATGCGAAATAGAATGGCGATTTTAGCTCTGGATGATCTGAGTAAGAAAGGAAAAATCGCTATAGTCAAAAAGGCCAACTCAGATTTGTTTCAATAATTGATAGAAAGTGTTAAAAATATTATATTAGGTAATGTTCCTCTTGATTCTGAGCAGTTTATTGAGTTGCAGCGTTACAAGAAGGAACTACATAAACTTAGTGGTAGAGGGACAGTTGATGATAAGCGTGAAACTTTGATTCAGACAGGTAGAGGGAATCTTTTGGACGCTATTATAACCCCTATTGTATCTGTTTTGTCATCAATAAAAAGATGAATCGTCAGCCTTTAACATTCTCCAGACGTATTTTTATACCGACTGAAAATGAATGCTATAGATTAATGGAAAAAAAGGAGAATAAAACAGTGGTAAAGGAAGAGAAGACCAGACCTCCATTGTATTATAATCCTATGGAAGCTATAACGGTGAGAAATATGAAGAGAAAGCGAAATGATCTACTGGAAACAGCTTATGATTCTGACTTATCCTCGCACGAAAAGTTAGATGAAAATTTTGAAAACCTACGTAGGTATTTGTCTGATGTCAAAAAGATTAAAAATAACCAAAATCAGGCACAAAAGGATAGTTGGAGTCATATTAAGAAAAAAAAGAAGATAGAGTCTACTTCTCCTTTGGCCAATAGCACAGTTATTGATGATAAACCTAATGCCTTCTCACCAAATGTCAATGAAGACAATGAGTTAGAATCAGTGAAAATGAATGATGATGATGATGACAGCGGGATAGAATCAATAAAAGGGAGGTTGTTTGATACTGAAGATTCAACCCTACTTGGAAATACATTTCTTACTGATGGAGAAGATGAGCATGATAGTGAAAGCGAAGATTTAAAAGAGTTTGAAAAAAAGCAACTGATTTAACAACAAAAAAGAGTGATCAAACGATTGCTGTCAGAATGTTGAATAATCTGAGTAAAATTGGTAGATTCGACTCGGAGAAGAACAGACTGAAAATTGGAGAACATTGGTTGAATCCTAAGACTTCCAAAACTTTACTACAAGATGTTCTAACCGAAGGAGGTAAAATACAATCGGGAAATACCAATTACAGTAGATTTAAAAGCTTGCTAACTGATGAAGGAATCACAACTGTCAGGAAATCCCCACGTCAAACACGTGAGAGCCAGAAGAAAAAGCTGGTCATTCCCGGTACTAAGTCATGGACATCGACACGCTAAAAGAGTTGTATTACAATCCTGCATTACATACATCTCTACGAGGAGCTAGAGCTTTACTGAAAGCTCGTAGAAAATGAGAGAAATAAAAAAGAATCCGTGAATGGTTGAGTGGTGAGGATGCCTACACGTTACATAAAAGAGTTGTAACTAAGTTTAAACGTCGTCCTACAAGTGTAGCTGGAATAGGCGAACAGTTACAGGTAGATTTGATGGATGTTCGATCTCGAAAAGAAGAAAATAATAATACAGCATTTTTACTGGCTGCTGTTGATTCTCTATCTAGAAAAGGATGGGCTGTGCCGCTCATCTCCAAATCAGGACAGGTTGTAGCCAGAGAACTGAGAAGAATACTAGAAGGGGAAAACTATAAAGCTTTACAATCCGATAAAGGTAAAGAGTTTGACAACGTCAATGTCAAGACTCTCCTGGCGGAAAAAAAAATCAAGCGCTTTACAACCGAAAATGAGACGATAAAGGCATCAATGGTGGAGCGTTTTAACAGAACTTTAAAAGAGAAGATATATAGATAGTTGACATATAAAGATGATGACAGATACATTGATGTTTTGCCAGAAATGGTTAATGCATACAACAACACAATTCATGGTGCTATAGGTATGAGACCGAATGATGTGAATTTTCAAAATCAGGAACTTGTATGGAATCGTGTGTATGAAGGAGGTGAACATAGTTTAACTAAAGAAGCAAAACTAAAGATAGGGGATTATGTGAGAATAAGTAAGGCAAGAGGAGCGTTTGAAAGAGGATACACCCCGAATTGGACGATTGAGATTTTTATAATCACTGATGTACTTATTGATGAAAAACCTGTTGTATATAAGGTAAAAGAGTTGGCTGAGGAGATGATTGATGGTACCTTTTACGAAAAAGAGTTGCAAAAAGTAAAAAAACCCACGAGTTTCAGAATTGAAAAGATATTGGGAAGAAGAACGAGAAGAGGTAAAAGACAGATTCTGGTTAAGTGGTTAGGTTACGGAGAAAAGTTCAACGAGTGGGTAGGTGAATAGTTTATAAGGAAATAACGCTCGATATAATCATCATACGTTGGGAAAATGTCGATGCTGATAACTTCACCCTCAAACTCTAGCGGTGAAGAGTTTCCTGATAATAACAAGTCCGAATTTACAGTGAGACTGTATAAATATTTGGTTATCAATGGTGGTAAATGGGAGGTAGGTCTGCTAGATATGTCTTATTCTAATAATTGGAAGAATGTTACCGAAGGAAAAATATATCTAGAAAAGACTAATGTCTCTGGTAAAAGCGAAAAGTCCTTCATCTTAATCGGTAATGGAAGATATGATAGTATGGAGGAGTTGGAGGTTATACGAAAGAGAATGAGTGAAATGGATTTAGACAAAAAATTCACCATATCCTACAACAAGATCACCAACACCACTTTACTAATTAACAGCGATCGTGATACTACCGTAAGCTTTTCCAAAGATATAGCATATATTTTTGGATCTGGACCAAAAACTATGTATCCTCATGGTAGATACAATAATATATCACCCCCTGATATAAATTCCGGTTTAACATCTCTGTATGTTTATTCCAACATTGTTGATAATAGAATGGTAGGAGATACGAATGTACCTTTACTGAGAGTAGTTCCGGTTCAAGGAAAGAAGAATAGTGTTGTGTATCAAGAATTTAAAAATCCTCACTATGTCGACGCTTCATCACTAAATAGTGATCTGATTCAACTACTTATAACGAGTGACGACGGCCAACGAATACCATTTGATGGTGGAAAGGTTGTGTTGACGGTTCACTTTAGAGAGAAACAATTATAATGAGTTTGGTACGATACACCCCTGAGGACTCGAAAAATTTTTTTGATGAGTACTACAAGATGCAAGCTGGAAATGGAATTGGAGTGTATAGTGGACGGCGGGTGATGCCTAATATGAGAGGAAATGGGCTTGGTAGTATTTTTTCAAGTATACTTAAATCCGCAACACAAATGCTGAAAAGAGGAGCAATTAGTTTGGGGAAAAGAGCACTGTCTGTAGGTGAAAATGTAGTGCGTGATGTCATCGATGGACAAAGCTTTGCAGCATCAGCAAAGAAGAGGGGGTTGGCAGAGTTGAATGATCTGGGGGAGATATGCTCAATGCAGTCCGTCTAGATAGTATGAAAAGGAGAGAAACAAGAGGTGGAAAGAAGAGGAGAGGTGTTGGTAAACGTGGCATATTTTAATAGCAGCAAAATCCGGTATAAAGACAGCAGAGCTTGATATCTATATTCATTAAGCGATAACGCTTCAAGCAATCATCACTCGCAAAAGATGGCTAGCCTAAATGGAACAACAGGTAATAAGTTGGAAGGTTCTTCCTACAACATAAATCCATCGTTGGATGTATTTGCTACGGAACCAACAAACATATCGGTAGAGAGATCGGAATATGTTGTCATCAGACCTGATAGGTTAGATCCTTATGGTAGTATTGAGTTAACCTTGTCAGGGAGCACTGAACATTACACAGATCTCTACAACTCGTTTCTGCAAGTTGAAGCCACGGTTGTTCAAGATGATGGAACCGATATTGCAGGTAATGATGATGATGCAGCTGTGTGGATGGGGGATTCAATGCATACATTATTCAGCGAGTTGAAAATGTCGATAGAAGGAACCACTGTTGAATACGCTAACAACTACGGTTTACGCTCCTACTTTTCACAACTACTCGAAAACAGTGCAGAAAGAAAGAAATATCAAGGTAAGATGGAAGGATGGATGTATGATGATTCAACTAGCAAAGACGCTGCTAATCACAAAACTGCAGATAAGAAAAAGAGGACAGCTCTAATCATAGGTGGAAAGACAATAGAATTAACTGGAAAATCTCATCTCGCATTATTTCAGCAAAAAAAACTAATAATTCCAGGCCCTAGTATGCAGCTGGAGTTTGAGCGCGCCTCCAGCAAACTAGCTTTGTTTGCTGCGGATGAGTTGCCTGCAGGAGGAGCAAAGATTAGAATTGATGAATTTGAACTTCATCTTTGTAAAGTTAAGGTGAATCCTACAATACAAAACTCCCAACTCAGTTTGGCGTTGGAAGGTCACAACTACATTTATCCAGTTGATCGAAAACGGAAAAAACTATATGGAATTCGTGCTGGTGTTGCGCAGATTGACATCACTTTGGAAGAAAACAAACAAAAACCTAAACAAATTTATTTAGGTTTAGTTGATCACAACGCAATGAACGGACGTTTCGCCTTGAATCCATATAAAATGAAACACCCTAATGTTGATAGTATTGTATTGAGAGTTGGTGATTGTCCAATTGGAAGGAAATTTGAGCCAAATTATGCTAGAGGGATTTTTGGAAGAGAATATCATCAGTTTCTACACGCTACCGGAACTTTGCTTGAAGGTGATAGTCTTGGTATCACGGAAGAACAATACCTTGATGGTACTACACTTTATGGATTTGATTTGACTGGTGATTTTCTTAAAGAAGGATTTCACTCTATGAAAAATGTCACAACAAGTGTGGAAATTCGTTTTAGCACTAACACGGCTGATGGATTATCCCTGGTAGCATACTTTGTAAAAGACGGTGTGTTGGAGATGGATAGCATTCTTCAATTAACTATCGGGGGAGACGCAGTGCTTTAAACAGAAAGTTAGAGATGAATACCATGCAAATTCGTTCGATCTTATCTTCAGACGTTTTATGTCAAAGCGTAGGGATTCGTGTTGGAGCTAGAGAACAGTTTTGGAAGCAAATTTGCAATTTTCCAACAGGATGTTTCGTATTCAACACCCATTATTCTCACCAACCTGGAGAGCATTGGTTGGCTGTGTACGCTAATGATTCAGAGGTGGATTTTTTTGACTCGTTTGGACGTTCTGTTTCCTTTTACCCAGATGTAAATGAAATACTAAGTATTCATGGAGGATATGAAACAATACAAAGTAATGAAACACCACTACAAAATTTTTTGTCAACTGTATGTGGCAATTATTGTGTATACTTTTGTTTACTGAGAAGTAGAGGGTTGAGTATGGATGAAATTGTTAGAAGTTTACGAGATATAGGAGATAGTGAGATGAGAAATCACTCAATACGGAGATTTATCATACAGACTTATCCTAACTTCGAGTTCATACAAGTTAATACAGTAGAAGGAATAGATGGAGTGCATATACAAGGAACTAATTTACTAAGTAAATTGTTAAATAAATTGTTATAATTGATTTTTATTTGTTATAACAAATAAAATGAATAAAATACAGCTTATCTCATTATTTGTGCTAAACACTACAGAACCTATAAAAAACTATTATTTTGTAATGTTCCAAGCAAGAAGTAAATATGATCTTCTCATTTTCTTCCTCAGGAGCGCTCTTTAGTTATATCTAAAAGACATAGTAACTAATGACTCTATCATACATAGTTATATGAATTAATTTTTACAAAAATACTTCGGAATCTACTTTAAATAGATATGAAACTTACCATCATAGAAAACGAGACATGTTCTTTGTGTTATCGATTAAGGTTTCGATGTGCTGTTGTGGACAATTCTTTTTTTCATTTTCATCAAAGTAGGAGAGAAAGGTGTGTTGCAGCAGAGTATCAAACAGTTCGGAGGCTTGAATGAAAGCTTGGAGAGCCGAGAGTAGAATGACGTCGTAGGAAATCGTGTTGTTCGTATTTTGGATTAGTCCTTTAAATAGCTCTCCATTCACCATACATCTGTAAATAGCCACTATAATATCGGCAGTCTTGTTCCAACGAGTATCACATTTTCTTAGCATTCCAGGATTCTCATGCTATAACACTTCCTGTCGGAAAATCGTGTAGGTGGGCAACACTGAAATAAGCCTGTATTTGTCTCAAACTCTTGCCGTACAATGAGTTGAATGGATCGTTGATCTTTCGATTACATCCTTAAGATTCAGCGGTACGAAAAATCGCATCTCCTGTCTTTCCTTCTCCCATAAAAATTAAAACAATTGGACGTGTTTGCTTAGCTTTATTAACAAGCAGTCCTATTTCGGTTGAAACATCACTCTCTCACTCGAGTTCTCTTTTTATCCTTTCGATAGTTGTAAATGATGACACACATTGATTCATCACGAAATTCAACAGACAACACCTCCATAACTGTTGGTACTGGTAGTTCGCAGATTTCCATAGACTCTTCAAGTTTTTCTAGACTATCTGGAGAGAGAGAGTTTATTAACTCGGCGCTATCGTAGGTGAGAGTGGTTAGTTCATTACTTCCGGCATCTTGAAAGGGTAGTCTGGTGTGACGAAAAAGCGTTTCGTCTCCAACATCCGTCAAAACTAGTTTTTTGCACTTCGAGCTAGTTTCAATATAATCTTTTGTCAAATCAATGAAAGATCGTTTCCTCATCAATGTTCATTTTGAAGACAGCTTGTTAGTAGGAAATGTGAATGAAGTAAAATGTAGTTGGGATTCTGGTTCATCAACCACCAATTGACTTTCTGGCATATCAAAGATAGGAGAAGGTGATGGGGAAAGGGTTTGCTAGGGTCCTGCTTCTTCATTCATCGGTTGACTTCTTTCGTCTTGAGTATTCATTCTGAAAAAGAACAACACATTTTGTTTAATTTTTTGTAATTAATTTTAAAAGATCATAAAGATCATAAGTCTTCAGCTAGTTGTGTTAGCTCACAGAAAATAAATATTTTTACTCTTACACTTATAAAGAAAGTGAGCTCCTAGTAGTTGCAATAGAAGGTTTAGTAGATGTTGCTTCTCCGCTAGCCGTTGTAGAACTGGATGCTTTCTGTGTGAAAACAGTGGCTCTTAAATAGGTAAAGTTGCACTGATTAAATCCTATGAATCAGCATTTTTTCACGCGAATACAACCCAATGCTTTCGCGGGAATAAATAATTTATTTTCACGCGATTGGAAACCGTTGCTTTCGCGGGAATAAAAATGTTATTTTCACGTGAATACAAACCAATGTTTTAGCGGGAATAAAAATTTTATTTTCATGCGAATACAAACCAATGTTTTCGCGGGAATAAATAATTTATTTTCACGCGAATGGAAACCGTTGCTTTCGCGGGAATAAAAATTTTATTTTCACGCGAATACAAACCAATGTTTTTGCGGGAATAAATACTTTATTTTCACGCGAATGGAAACCGTTGCTTTCGTGGGAATAAAATTTTTCATTTTCACGCGAGTACAAACCAATGCTTTCGCGGGAATAGAAAATTTATTTTCACGCGAATAAAACAGGAATATTTCACGCGAATAACACTACTATGATAGAGTTTTCGCGTGAGTGTTTTTAATGGTTATAAGCTAAATGAGTAGGAGTGGCTTATAGTATATAAGAACAGCTCTCTCTGCATAGAAATCATTCTCTCCAGCAATAACCTCAGGAGTATCAACTACTACAACTGATAATAACCTCAGGAGCATCAACTACTACAACTGATTTCTTGGTGAAAAGGTAAGAATTAATAGAAAAACTAATTAATAGAAGTTAAAATGTAATTATTTTACAACACTGTTTAATCATCCTATACTAATACATAACATTTCATTTTAGGTTATTATGAGTTTAAAAAGATATACAATCAAAGACTACCTCCCAAAGATATATCATAGCTATATTAAAGAAAATGTCGAAGTACAGGAAAAGGCTGGATATCGCTTGACATTACAAGCTATATTATTATGTATGACACAACATTTGCTAACTGTAGCTTTTTTATATGGAGAACTTTCACCGGTACAATACCGACCATACACTACACATAAATATGTTGACAATCCAGTAGAAGTATTTAAGCTCATGACTAAAAACAATTTTCAAACAGTTGTAAAAATGTCAAAAACTGTCAGTTTTAATGATTACTTAAAGAAAATTCAAAGAAAAGTGTGGAATAAAGAGCTCACTCAAAAATTAATTTCAATACAATGGACTAATGAATTATTATATCATTTTCAATCAGATATATGTAGATACATACAAACGGATGAACATCTCTCATCATCCATTTTTTCATTCGAAATGATATTGGAACTGTTTCAAGTTCATAATACTTAATATTTACTCTTCATGTATCCCTACTTACTATGCAATAAATGTATATAATCATATATTGATTCATTTTAATCAATGTATTTATTCAATGTAGATATAACTCCTCTCTCCCGTCTCTCCTCTTTTCCTCTCTCCTCTCTCCTCTCTCTCTCAAGATATCATACGAGTTCAAATTATGTAAAAAATTATCAAAACTTAAATGCCATACATTCAAAATCTATATGTCATATAAGTTCAAATTAAGTAAAAAAACAATCAAAACTCAAATGCCACTTAAATGCCACTGAAATGCCTCTCAAATGAAATACAATATAGACTCGGCGAATTCATTCAACGCCTTAACCCATTGTCTCAACCCGAGGTCTAATCCACAAAAAAACACTTGGTAGGGAGATCTGCTCATATATTACTACTACCAGGCAATACCAACACGATGGAGAAAAGTAAATATAGAAAAGCAATCTGGAACACCTGTGTGCAGAATGTGTAATGAAAGAGATGAAACAGTGTCTCACATTCTGTGGTGTTCTAAGATAGCTCAAACTGTTTATAAGAAGAGACATGACAAGGTTGCACAATTAGTGCACTGGAATCTGTATAGGAGATATGGACTGCAACATGCTAAGAACTGGTATGAACATAATGCAGAACAAGTGAGCGAAAATGACAAGGCAAACATTCTATGGGATTTCAACATTCAGACTGATCATGTGATACAAGCTCGCAGACCAATGATTTTTATGCAAATATCATTGAATTTAGCCATACACAGCCAAAATCTGATTCGGTTTGCCAATCGAGTAGTAATATATTTTTCATAAAAATAAAGCTTGTAATGAATCAAGATACTACTATTTATTCGATAGCCATTAATTATCATCGATTGTAAATCTTGTTATTAAAAGTATATTATTAATTATTATTTATCATCAGCATTATTATTATTATTAGTAGTAGCAGTTAGTACTAACATTAGTAACAGCAACAACAGTATTATCTAAAAATATTCAGAAGATAGTAACAATGAAAAATAAATTTTGTTAGCAAATATTGCTACCAGTGAATTAAAATAACAAAACATGATAATAGTATTAGTATAAATAAATAATAATAATACAGGAAATGACGATGATGAAATAATAATAATTAATATCTATACAAATAATGATGTTGCTGCGCTTTCAACCACTAGTAGCAGTTCATAGTGTATCCTTAAATATCTTCTGTTCATTTTATTGGTTCAGCAGTCATTTTGCAAAGCAAACATGAAATACAGAAGAAAGTGAAAGTACATCATGGACAAAAGTTGGGCATGCCAATTGATAACTTGCTCAACATCACCACCTAATGCCAAATGACATTCAGAAAATGGGCGAGGGTGAATGTGTTGCAATCAAAGCTTTGTGAGAGTTACATAGCATAGTACACACAATTTTTGGCGTTATTCTAGGTCATTGTGATATAGTTAAAAATGATGGTGGGTGCAATACTCAAGGATAAACTTTTGGAGATGGTTTATTCATTTGGATAGCTTAAAAGGAACTCTGGTAAATTGCTCAATGAAAACAATTTGTATCAAAAGAACTTTGAGGGTTGGTCAAAATTGCATGCTTCCCGTCAGATTGGCCTCGGTTTTATTGTGCTCTTCAATAATTTAGTTTGGCAACTAGTTAGTTGGCGGGCAGTTTCTATCAAATTGCAATGGGGCAAATATAACAAAATATTACTATAGTGATTCACATTTATAAGCAAGATGTGACGCTTTATACTTCTCAATTTCTACTCTAGCAAATGGCCTAAACTCAAAGGAAAACATGTATCCAGGGTATGGCATTCCACTTCACTGTTACCAAGTCCATACAGTTTTGTAACTGTTTCATTGTAACTCACCGCTGCTTGCTCTGAGGAAAAGACAATCTCCTTTAGTGGATGAAGATCCTGCCTAGGAGTACAGCTAGATAAGCCAGTGAATAGATGGATCACCAGCATAGCCAGGTTTGTTCCTTTAGACTCTGCCAGATTCATCTCTGCTGGCAGCTCTCCTTGCACTAGCAATACTCTCAGGAGCTTCTGCAATGGGCAAAAACCTGAATGTTTCTAAGTGATTGGTGATCAGAAATGTAGTGCAGCAGAAAACTATGATTGAAAGCCTCAGCACTGACTTTTCTTTCACTACTCCTGTTCACTCAAGTTTAGCTCACCATTATCACAGACACTTGACTATATGTTATAGCAATTATTATCTTTCATAGTAGTAATTTAATTCTCACTTTGTTAATAGTTTCAAGTAACAAGTATAAAGCGATTGATATACATTATCAACTATAGTTATCCAGAGGCATAACTGAGCATTGAGTGTGATTTTTTTAAAAACTTTATTGAGATTTTTCTCCTCTCACCCCTTGATATTATTACCTCTCATTTCTTTGCAACACAATGTGCATGAAGTCTACATTTTTTTAAAGTAAAAAAAAATCAAGTATTACATAAGCAATATCTAGATACTCCAAAAAAACTTCAAAATTTTTTTAAGTTTCAAAAAATAGCTCCAGAGTATAGTATGACGTCTTGCCACCAGAATGCTACCAAAATTGTCCATGTAGCATTATTTAAAACCACATAAAAATTAATTTTAAAAAGACCTTACAGCACCAATTATTTTATAACTCTATGTAATTAGCAGGCGGATCAGTCGAGCACGACGTTATATAAGAATGCATACGAGCCTTGTTTTGTAGTTGTTGCATAGTAATAATAATGATAATTGAAAAAAATCTGTCACATAATAATATTAATATCATTATTACTTCCATATTTTACAGGACAACATAAGGACCATGAGAAAAAGAAGAGCACAGCCAAAGATGAAGAGAATTTTTTTCTATAGTAGTACTAAGTATATATTTTTTCTATTCACTATAACTTTAATAAAATAATAATAAATAATAATAAAGCAAATAACTTTCAATATTATTATTGTTAAATAGATTGCTCTTATTATTATTACTGATTAATATTTTTCAATGTGTATTGTTAGTTCTGTTTTATGTCTGTCATCTGATAAAAATATAAATTATGTTGTAAAAACAAATACCATGTACCAATTTGATTTATTTCAATGACTAAGGTGATCGTGTAATTTTCACAAATCTTTGCGTAAATCAAAACTGGATAGCAGATTGCCCCGTAGTCATCGACTCAAAAATCACCTGAAATAGAATCACTCAGATATGCCAAACGCCCCGCGCTGCGTGTTGAATTCTTGGCAACAATCTAGCGTTTCCACCCAAATCGCGAAAAAGTTAAAAAAAATAATTACCAGTAAGTTTTAGAAACACCAATTTTCAACCATAAATGTTACACCAAATTAATTATAACATGCAGCAATGACATGATTAGACTTTTTCCGAAAATAATAAACTGATAATATGCTCGGAAGTTGATCGTGGTGCTCGGAAAATAATTGTTTTCATGAAGGACTTCAAATTTTATTTGCCAGCTCCAGAGCCTAGCCTTAGAGTCAAATGAATTTAAAACTTTGGCGGACTAGTATTACTTATTCTATGTAGTTTCGTTTTTTTGTCTAGCTGCCGTGAATCCCAAGCTATTTGAAATATGCTGACAGAAAGTCCGGGAAAAAAATGCCAAAAAAATATTTCAAAATAACGTTCGGAGAGATTTTCACCGATTTTGCTTCGCTTGCGGAAATTCCTGTACTATCTACAATATCAGTAGTGCAATGCTGATCAAACAAGTGAAAAAAAACAACAGAAAACAAATCGTAACTAATTATAATACTAACATGATTGTGTTCCTTGCTAACAAAAGTATTGTGGTAAATTCGCATAAATACTCAACCAAAAACTTTTTCATACTCTGAAGTACTGTAATGGATTCCGGTCTGTTACCACGGACATCCACTAGTCTCGAGTATTGTACCTCTCTCCAGAGGGGACACTGTGCTGAATGACGGTGACAACTGTGCAGGGTAACCGAATTACCCGGTAAGGTAGGAGCCCATGGCTCAAACAAACAGTACAGCGTAGTGCTTGTATAAGTGGCTATATTCTCTATGATAGTCCTGAGGGTAATTATTCCTCTAGGGTTGGAAATATGAGAATGAATGCAAAGAGTAAGACAGTGTGCTCTCCTTTTATAGGAGAGCTAACAAGTACAAAACGTATAACAATCATAGCACAGGAAACAGATTAGCCAATACAATTGATTATATAAATAAGTAGCAAATCAACAATGCAGTATGGTTAAATAAGGGAGGTGCCAAGTGGCTAAGGGCGGAGTCCTATCTCCTCATTGTCCAATCAGTAGTCCTGCAAGGCTCCCAGGCTGTATATAGAGTAGGGTCCATGAAGTTGGCAATCTAAGGGTAGGTACTTCCTGTTCTCGACCTTGACTGAGCTCCTACATACTTTTGAAGATCCTCATCTATGTCGACCATCTTGTGCCGGCCCGGTACAGCTATACCGGGTCGATAGGGGTCACTATCGGCCCTGCAGGGGTCACTACCGGCCCTGTTCACTATGCCACCGGCACAGTAGGACTTTCCACCCAAACAGCTGTTAACCGAACGCTGTTGGTCAAAGTCTAGCGCATTGTCTCGCAAGGTTCTAGAGTAAACGCCCTGTTCACTACTAGTGTGCATCAAAATCTACCGCAGTACGCACTTGGGCTCTGTACATCACTTTCCCTAACTTTTCTTTGGTTCCCTCTCCACCTTTTGCGCCGTGCAACAGAATGAGGAATGCTGAGCAAAGATAAACAAATGGATCAGCGATCAACTTGGGCAAAGGACCAAAAGAGAATGAGTTGACCGTAAACCTGGTAGAAGCCGGCAGAAATATTGTAAAGGATTTGCTCCTTCATTTATGAGAAGCATAACTAACGGGTTGTGACATTAAGAGTTATCTCTCTTTGAACTTTCTACATCCAACCGGAAGTTACCATTATTCGTAGTATAAAATATAGTTACTTCATGCAGACTCGTGACAGTTTTTTCCTGATAGCTTCCATGCTGTCAATCGTATACTATAATGACATCTCCCTAAAAACACTTTAGATTATTTTTAAAGACAGCAGCATCAAATCTACCTGCAGCATCAAAGATTTATATTTTTTCTACAGTTGGTCAATTATTATTTATTACAGTTGTTATCCACGAAACTCCGGGGCTTGCCAAAAAAAGTAACGAGACTATGCGTCCTGTAATAAAACCTGTTCGTAGCAATATCCGGTTGCTTGCAAAAAGTTCAATATGACAAACCCAATTCATTAAAACTGAGTGAAAAAGCTATGTTATTACTAACACAAATAGTAACGGGCGCATCGTCTCCCTTCTCTTTTTCGGCAAGCCTCTGATGCCCGTGTTATCGTTATTCTAACTATTTTTTTATATAGTTATTATAGAAATCTTTTTTTATTTTTATTTATTATAATCATTTATAATTATGATTCTACTGTTTATGATTGCTATTGTAATTATTAAGGTTATTATTGAATTGTTATTAGACAATAATAATTATTAGTGTGATGCTTCTTATAATTTTATAATAATAAATAATAGATATAGTAGTAACAACCTATTAATATTAATAATAATTATTATTATTATTTATAGTCATTATATTAATAAATCAATTATGATAAAAAAATGCATAATTGTTTATATTATTATAAAAAAATTATCACCACATTAAATTCTTATTGTCATTTATAATAATAGTTTCATAGAGGCGTAGATAGATGCTAATGATTAATTGCTTGTATTATTATTATTTCCCGCACAGATACCAGACAATCCATTTACACATAAACGTTGCGTTGAATAAATTAATTATCGTTGGTGTCTCATCGTATTTATTAACTACTGTACCAGCGATCGTATATAATCGCTGACCGCATCGTGGTTATTTAATGATTATTGTGCTCTATAGCTACACTTGTGTGATTAAAATCTTATGTACGTTTAATCTGCTATAGCCCTGTAAACTTTGTGGCTTGTTCAATTATATCAATCGCATTGCAATAGCCTGTTTATTCCAATTGAAACATCGTAATTCCGTGTTTGTGCATTGTACTCTATATAAAACTTTGAACAACTTCCGGTGTGAAGTGCACAGCGCCCCCTATAAGGGGGGATAACCCCAGTCACAACCCCCATTGAGCAGAAAGTCGGCAGAAACTGAGAAGAAAATCATGAGAAAAATCACCTGACCCAAGAGATCCTCAAGGGTGTCCGTAGTACCACACACTGTACGGTCACCACTTTAAGGGTCACCAAATTCCCAGAATTAGATATTTTCTGTGATCTTTCTAGGCCAGTCAGCAATTCTTGTGATTTACACATACATTAACTCCACCCACTGATTATCTCTGATACCTAGTCAGATCTCCTTTACGCCTGTTACTAATAAGTCAAATCTACACTACCCAGAACTCTGCTGACTCACAAGCTACCTTAAAAAAGCAGCCAATTGAACTAACAATGATATTTTTAACCAACATTTCTAAGCAGATAAATGTTAAAAATATTCGTCAGTAGTAATGGTTAAGCAGATCATGCCCGGTGAGTCGTATAATATTTTTTTGCAATCAACTTCACCATAGTTTTCCCATGCTTTTGATCTTGTTGGCACACTGCCTCTTGATTCTTATTTAATTCTCTCTTTTGACATGTTTGCATTTTACTAGTTCTTTTGTATGTTGTGAGCAGATTTCAGGTAATACCAGACCTGTCAACATACGATGTTGATTATTGACAGACTTGTCATATAATGGGCATGAAACTCTATGTGTTAAGCATAGGTGATACTTTGCACAAACCTTACCGAGACTTTTTGTTCCCAAAAGAGTGTTTAGTATTTTATGAGTGGGCCTCTGTTAAAAAAACAGACGCATAAATGTACTGTGTTGATGATTGACAGATCTTTTAAACGATTCTTTGATATGATAAGGTAATCACTGTAGTTGATACTTTTGCACAGACCTGTCAAACACTATTTTGTTAATACCAAGAACAGTTTTTGTGAAAATTATTTGATTATGCTGGAGGTGTTCCTCCCATTTTAGGTTTTGTGGATTTGTTCATTTAGTCTTTGAAATTTTTTCTATTTCTTTTCTATTCCTGGTGGGTACTATTTACTCTTTTACTTGTGATATAGTAATTTGCGTCACTACTTAGTTGCAGGTTTTGCTGATCGAGCGCTTTTGTTCCGGTTAAATATATTTTTTGGTACCAGGTTAAATGTTATGTTTGTCATTTTTTATATCACAACATGAATATTGATTTTAAAGTGGTAATGTATTCAATTAAAATGGATATGGTAGATAGTAGTATGCCTAATAGGTAAAATAGATAACAGTAGTAATATAGGAGCAGACCTCTGTCATGGAGTCTAAGGAAAAGGTTCTTCTGGTTTCAGGTGTACTTTTAGTTGGCACCAGTTACTATGAGTACCTGTGAGGTACCTTTTGTGTGCACCAGTGTTATAATTTTGAATGTTTGCCAAGTATTTATCGTGCATGGTTTGTTTATATTGGGATTTGTTTGTGGATTTAAATGCATGACTTTGTATGGTAATTTAAATGGATCAGATCTCCATCATGGAGATAAGGTTTTCCTGGTCCCGAGTAATGTTTTGTTAGCACCAGTTACCATGAGAACCTGTGAGGTACCTTTTCGTGTGTACCAGTTGTTTAGAATGCATGTTAATTTAATGGTGTTGAATGTTGATTAATACATTGTATGGTGTGTTGGATGTTCTGGAGGTTATCCTGGAGGTATCCTGGAGGTTCTCCTGGTCCATTGGGTGTCATTTTGTGTGCGCCAGGTGTTTAGAATGTGTTTATTGGTATTTATTGATATTTATTGGTGCCTTTTTGCGTGAGGTGTTTTGAATTTTTTTAGTGGTATGATGTTGATTTACACACTGGTTTGTACGATGCTAGATTTGGGGGTTTGAGTATTGTATAGAAATGAAGCGGTTGTATCATGTTTATTTGAATAAAAAAACGGAAGTAGTAAATGTAATAAAGTATGTATTAGTAAAGTATAAAGTGAATGCAATGAAATTAGGTTTAATAGGTTGAAAGGGCAGTATTAAAGACGATAAAAACTTTTTAATTTGTAAAATATTTAATGACATGGCAAGAAATATCGTCACATTCAGGATGAATGATGGTGAGAAGATTTTTTCCATTCTTTAGTTCAGTATCTTCCGATACGGACAGAGATAATCCTGAAAAATCCTCCAAATCGTTATAACTAAAAATCTGCAAACAGAAGGTGGTGGAGTTGTAATTGCTATCGAATTGTTTTTGCATATGATGCGTTTTTCACACATACAATCATTAGTTGTTTCCAGTGTAGTTTCGGTTTCTGTAGAGTAGAGTTGAGTCTGTAGCTCTTGACCATTTCAAAACTAATTCAACGTGAGCCCAAGGGTGTAAAACAAAGGAAAGTGTTGGAAATGTAGTTGGTACAGTTTTTATTGTCGTTGTTGGAGTTGTTCTCATCTTTGAATTCAAAACTGATTCAACTAACTTCAAATTTTCCTTCAGTATGATATGTTTAAGTGAAACATTCCTGTGTAACCAAGAACACAATTTCTCTCCGATTCCTGAATATACTTTTGTAGGCGAGAGCAGGCCAACTAGATGTGGAGGCACAGGGGCTATGTGCGCAGTGGTATGGCAGTGGGAGAGAGCCGTCCATTGAAACTTGAAGGAGCAGAGGCAATTACTATGGAACTGGTTGGTGTTGGTGGGGGGCTGCTGCATCTTACTTCTATTTACTGCAGACCATCGTCAGACCTTGGTGGGTTTCTGTCTGATTTAGAGCTGTTCTTGGCTGCGGGCAGAGGGAGAGGCAGGGACCATGTGATTGTCGGTGATCTGAATATTGACACTCTGAGCTCAAATCCTGACAAATATCTCAATATCATCTCAATATCATTTAAGCAATTACTATGGAACTGGTTGGTGTTGGTGGGGGGCCGCTGCATCTTACTTCTATTTACCGCAGATCATCATCAGACCTTGGTGGGTTTCTGTCTGATTTAGAGCTGTTTTTGGCTGCGGGCAGAGGGAGAGGCAGGGACCATGTGATTGTCGGTGATCTGAATATTGACACTCTGAGCTCAAATCCTGACAAATATCTCAATATCATCTCAATATCATTTAGGCAATTACTATGGAACTGGTTGGTGTTGGTGGGGGGCCGCTGCATCTTACTTCTATTTACCGCAGATCATCATCAGACCTTGGTGGGTTTCTGTCTGATTTAGAGCTGTTTTTGGCTGCGGGCAGAGGGAGAGGCAGGGACCATGTGATTGTCGGTGATCTGAATATTGACACTCTATGCTCAAATTATGACAAATATCTCAATGGAAGTATAACTTCCAAAACTTAATTACCATTCCTACTCGCACTATGGATTTTTCTAAAACTTGCATTGATCATATATTAGTTAACTTCTGCTCTCATGAGGTCGTCAGTGGAACAATTGAGAAGGACACATCTGACCATAAGCCTGTGTTTGCTTTGTTCAACAAAATTATGCCCCATGCCTCAAAGACAAGACATCAAAGATGTTACAAAATTATTTCCAACTTAAATTTAAAATCTCTCTTTGACAAGGTTGACTGGAATGCATCAGTATATAATGCTCAAAATGTAAATATCGCTTATAGTAACTTTCTGGAAAAAAGCTTTGAAATATTTGATGTCCTAGCCCCAATTAAAGAACTAAGATCCCTAGATAGAAAAGCCAGCTCTAGCCCATGGATTACTGGAAAATTGATAGCAGAGATAAGGAAAAAGGACAGAATATTTAGCAAGCACAAAGCTATCCTTTTAGCCCTAGCTTGAAGCCAAGTTATACCGCACAAAGGAACAAAGTTTCAACTATGATTAAAGAAGCCAAAGCAAAGTATTATAAAGAAATTATATCAAGTGAATCAGATACACGTAAGCTCTGGAATATTGTAAACTCTGCCAGCGGGCAAGTAAAAGCATCTTCACAAAACAAATAAAATAGTCAAAGGTGATTTAATATTTACTGATGACTTTTAAATTGCTTCTGAATTTAACATATACTTTACCGAAATCGGACCTAGGCTAGCTGTTGCTATTTCATCCTCTTACACAAAAGGCATTGATTATAAATGTGACTATAAACAATTTGATTTCTTATCATTCAATGAAGCTGATGTACTACATGAGCTAAGATGTATAAACGAAAGAAAAGCTCAGGGAATAGATAAAGTACCACCCAAACTAGTTAAAATTTGTGCTGAATATTTAGTGTCACCCTTCACTTTCATAATTAACAAGTGCTTGAAAAACAGTGCTGTACCACAGAAAATGAAAAGTGCCAGAGTCTTACCTATATACAAAAACAAAAGGAGCAAAGATTCATGCAATAACTATCGCCCTATTTTCAACTTGCCCATATTCTCCAAAGTACTTGAAAAATTAATCAACTCCCAAATTCACAACCACTTGATCCACGAAAATACAATCTCCAAATCGCAATTTGGTTTCCAAAGAAAAAAGGGGATTCTAGAGGCCTTGGTTAAAATTACTAACAAAACATTTGCTGCACTCAACCAAGGCTATGCTATTCTAGATGTTTTCATTGACTTTTCAAAAGCATTTGACACACTTAATCACTGCAATTTAGTAAAAAATTCACTGCATTAAATTTCTCCAGTTCTGCTGTCTCCCTTATTCATAATTATTTAACTGATCTTTCTCAATGAGTAGTAATTAATGACACTATTTCTCAACCCTTGCCAATAACCTGTGGTGTCCCCCAGGGGTCCATTCTTGGTCCAACCCTGTTTCTATTGTACATTATTGACCTAATATTATGCTGTCAAAAATTTCAACTGATTCTCTTTGCTGATGATACAAACTTATTTATAACTAGTAAAGATCTTAACCAAGAGTCAGAAGGAATAAATGCAGAGCTGGATAACATCAAAAGCTGGTGTGACAACAACAACAACAACATTAACCCTGAACACTGACAAAACAAACGACATTGTTATTAAAAATCCACAAAATAAATTTACCATGTACAACACAGTAAAATTGCGCAATACTGAAATAGCTGAAGCCAATTACATAAAACTTCTGGGAGTTACCATAGATAAAACCCTAAATTGGTCTTCCCATATACTACGCTTAAAGAATCAACTCCACAAAAGCCTTGGACTAATCTATCAAGCATCCACATATTTGCCTAGCAGCACACTACTGTTACTTTATAACACCCTGATAAACAGCAAAATTTTGTATTGTCTAGAGGCACGGGGTAATGCTCCAGCTTGCTATACAAACACAATATTGATAGTGCAAAAGCGTCTTATCCGTATAATTTGTCACAAAAAGCCTAACACCCACACTTCTCCTTTGTTCAAAAAGACAAAAGTTTTACCCATCTCTCTGTTATACTAACACCGGCTAGGTTTGCTTGCTTATAAACACGATAGCTTAATATCTTCGCCAGCCCACTCTTATAATACCCGACACTCCCAATATTCTTTGCCGTACTTAATCTCCTCTTCTGCCTGTGGCCGAAGGCAGGTCACCTACCAATCTGCTGATGTATGGAACTCGCTGCCTGTAGGGTTGAGGGTGATGGCCTCAACATCAAGATTCAAAGCGGCCTTAAGGCCTTGATTCCATGTAGTGGCTTATTGCTTCTGTATATTGATTTTTATCTGTTACCTGGGTCCAGCGCCTCGATTAGCTATGCTACTGCGCACACGGACCCTCATCACTGCTCAATTATTGTTCTCACTGTTTTGCAACTATTCATGATGAAACCAAAACAAACAAACAAACGTAAGCCCTATGGTTTAAAGCAAAGGGACGTGTTGAAAATGTAGTTGGTAGAGTTGTTGTCGTCGTTGAAGTTGTCGTTGGAGTCGTCATCGTCGTTAGAGCTGTTGTCCTTGTTGGAGTTGTTGTCGCCATTAGAGTTGTTGTCATCGTTGGAGTTGTTGTCGTCATTGGAGTTGTTGTTGAAGTTGTTGCCGTTGGAGTTGTCATTGGAGTTGTTGTCGCCGTTGTACGAGCAGTTGTTCTCCGAGTTGTAGTTAATGATCCTTCCAGGTATAAACGGATATGAGTTAAAGCTTTATCAGCTTTGCAAACAAAGTAGTGTTGAGACCACCTATCACGTCTGTCACAGGTTCTGTGTTAGTTGGAAAGTTCCATGATACATGTGAGCCTATACATCCGATATTTTAAAGTTTGTACTAAAATACGACTCACTGAATGAACTTCTTCCATACCGAGAATTCCATGATGATAACCTGAAGATCAAGGAGATAAGCTGAGTGGAAGAGTCTCTGTTGCAATACAATATCTGAACAGGATAGGAAATAACAGAAAATAAAATCGGTATTCCATTTTATTGAGAGAAAGAAACTTTTTACGCCAGTTTACGCTTTCATCATCTAGAGTTAACTGTCTTAAATATCAGCTGTATTTGGTTAATATGTTACAATTACCACTCAGTATATAGAATGTTGGGATCGCATCTGTCTTTGTTATCTCTTTGACACATGATACTGATAATAATCTTGTTTTGAACAGTCTTCAGACTTTCAAAACTCGAAAACAACAAATTCACACCTTTGATACCATAGAAATCACTGATGATAGTAGCTGGGTCTGCTTCGATGTTGATCAAACGATTGCACCTCACGCATGCAAAGTCGAATGACTCAAATTCTTCTGTCGGTGGACAGATCAGACGTGAAACTTTGTACTCAAATGCGCACAATTCTCCATTCCAAAATAGTTTGGCATTTCGGGTAACCCCTTCGTATTAATTTTAACTCCCATCACACATTCCTCTTCATTTGGGCTTTATTTTGTTGGAGTATTACAAGATGTCTCATTTCTAGTGGATTTACTCTTGCAAATCCACAAGGCATTTCGGGGAATGAAAAAACCACAATACAAAAAGTCAGAGGGGTAGAGTCTCATGCAGTTATTGTCATTCTCGTCTGTATATCATATACTCCTTTCGAAACGCAATAAAAATAAGACATTATTTCTTTCCATAACTCCATCAATACATTCATCAATGTTGCCAGTATGAAACTTTCCACTAGCATTGAGAAATGATACCATCAATAGCAAGACAAATGTAAAACACATCTCCAAAATGCTTTTGCTTTCAGCGTTGACAACTAAATGCTTTCATTCGTTGTCGATCTTGTCAGTTATACAAAACAACTATTGACTTATTCAGCTCGCTAAGCTGCTTTTGGAGATGCGAGACAATAACATTGAAGTGATAACCGAAATTTTAGTACGGTTCCAGTCGTGTCTGAGACAAAATAATACGTGAAGTTGTCCGCTGAAATGAGGATAATCCTTCTAAAATTGAAATATCTACCAATTCATCGAGCTCAGCATCTTCCAAACATTGTTTTACATCCATCAGTTTGATCGCTCTTTTGAGATCCTCAAAATCTATCATCTTGTCTTGCAGACAACAGACTTTTGGATCAAAGTTCTTAGACCATATCAAGCATTCAATAGGACCCGCTCTTAAAATACAGTTGCAGCGCAAAAGTCTACTTTGTATAGATTTGCGAGCTAGATTGATTCCTAACACGAAGTAAAATACTTCTTCAGTGATGTGTTGAAAAAAAAGAGGACCCACACGTTCCAAAAGAATGTGTTCAAAATGGTTATTTATGAAGTTAGGAACAACATCAACTAATGTGGCAATCGACTTGAACCCTAGAGTTTTTTCACTCATGTTTCTTGTGCAGTTCAGCGATTAATGAAGCAGGATTTTTTGTAACGCTTCTTTTATGAATCCTTGGACACGTTTGTTTAATCAATAGCATTCATCAAGCCATTTGAGTTATCTTCTTTATCAAGACTCTAGGCATATAGATAACCTTCTGCTATCACCAGTAATCTATCTTTTAAACATTGGTAAGACAGTTTACATTGAGTTGTAGGTAGTAGGTAGGGATTTAATTGTGCACGCAAATTTGTTAACATAAAGGGAGACTTTAAATCAACAGAGGAAAGATTCAAAAAAGCGTTAATCCATTCATCATGCACCGAAAACCCCATTTTGGCATCTTTTAAAACTTGTTTTTCATCAATCCAGTCGATAGCAGTAGTAATATATGAGCAGATCTCCCTACCAAGTGTTTTTTTGTGGATTAGGTTTTGGAGTTGAGGCAATGAGTTACGGCGTTGGATGAATTCGCCGAGTTTATATTGTATTTCATTTGAGGGGCATTTGAGTGGCATTTGAGTGGCATTTAAGTGGCATTTGAGTTTTGATTATTTTTTTACTTAATTTGAACTCATATGGCAGCTAGATTTTGAATGTATGGCATTTAAGTTTTGATAATTGTTTTACATAACTCGAACTCATATGATATTTGGAGAGAGAGGAGAGAAGAACAAGGAGATATAACTACATTAAACCAATATATGATTATATACATTTATTACATAATAAGTAGGAAAATATCCTTGTATAATATACCTAGAGTTAGTAAATACTAAGTAATACAAAGCACTACAACTTGTAATGATAATCAATACATAATCTTTTTTACAATGTCATCATTGATGTACTTGATGTACTGATGTTATATCTTAGGAAGGAAGACTTCTGTTCTATGTACTTTTGATTCCATAATGAACTAAAATAAAAAGTTATGTATTAGCATAGGATGATTAAACAAAAATGAAAGTTATGTATTACTTTAGAATGGTTAAACAGAAAATTTAAAACAACTACAAACTTTTACTAAATAGTGTTTTTTTTTTATTAATTATTACCTTATCATCAAAAATTGACTGTTAATCAGATGTTTTTGTAGCTTGTCGTGCCTTACGTTGTTGAGTCCTTACCCTTCTAGCTTGTCTTTGAGCGGACTGTCGTTGCATGTTTCTTTTTTTTAGAGCAAGATCTTTACGAGCACACTCGATAGAAATTGGTGTGCTTACCTGTTCTAGTTGATATTGTCGTTGTTGTAATACATAATGTAACCTCTGAATGTCTGATGTAACTTCATTCCCTAAGAGCTTTAATGTTAGAAAAGATTCAGATCGAAAACTATTTAGCTGTTTTATCAAGTCTTTTTGGATGAATTTACAATTGTTTGAGATAATTCGCACTCTCTCTTCAATTTTTTTATTGCATAGGTTTTGTAGAAGTATCAAGTCCTCTTGAGTCAAAGGTTTAGGCTGAGTTTCTGATTCTGTGTTGTTAACTATTTCCATTTTTTGTGGTTGAATCTAAAAAAATACAGATGATTAATTTTTTTCAGTTGTTTTAGTATAATAAATAATGTATGAGTAAAAACTGTAATTTATTAAGTTTTTACCTTGATGCTCTCCTAATAGCTATAGTAGATGTTGCTTCTCAGTTAGCTGTTGTAGAACTGGATGCTTTCTGTGTGAAAACGATGGCTCTTATATAGCTAAAGTTGTACTGATTAAACCCTATGAACCTCATCTCGTGTCAATCTCTATGAATCAGCATCTTTTCACGCGAAGGAAAGTCAATGTTTTCGCGGGAATAAATGAATTATTTTCACGCGAATACAAACCGCTGCTTTCGCGGGAATAAATAATTTATTTTCACGCGAATAGAAACCAATGCTTTCGCGGGAATAAATGATTTAATTTCCCGCGAATGAAAGTCAATGTTGTCGCGGGAATAAATACTTTAGTTTCACGCGAATACAAACCGTTGCTTTCGCGGGAATAAATAACTTATTTTCACGCGAATGGAAATCGTTGCTTTCGCGGGAGTAAATAGTTTATTTTCACGCGAATAGAAACCAATGCTTTCGCGGGAATAAATAATTTATTTTCACGCGAATGGAAACCATTGCTTTCGCGGGAGTAAATAATTTATTTTCACGCGAATAGAAACCAATGCTTTCGCGGGAATAAATGATTTCATTTCCCGCGAATGAAAGTCAATGTTGTCGCGGGAATAAATACTTTATTTTCACGCGAATACAAACCGTTGCTTTCGCGGGAATAAAAATTTTATTTTCACGCGAATGGAAAGTGTTGCTTTCGCGTGAAAATAAATTATTTATTCCCGCGAAAGCAACGGTTCCCATTCGCGTGAAAATAAATTATTTATTCCCGCGAAAGCAACGGTTTGTATTCGCGTGAAAATAAAGTATTTATTCCCGCGACAACATTGACTTTCATTCGCGGGAAATAAAATCATTTATTCCCGCGAAAGCACTGGTTTCTATTCGCGTGAAAATAAATTAGTTACTCCCGCGAAAGCAATGGTTTCCATTCGCGTGAAAATAAATTATTTATTCCCGCGAAAGCAGTGGTTTCTATTCGCGTGAAAATAAACTATTTACTCCCGCGAAAGCAACGGTTTCCATTCGCGTGAAAATAAATTATTTATTCCCGCGAAAGCAATGGTTTGTATTCGCGTGAAAACAAAGTATTTATTCCCGCGACAACATTGACTTTCATTCGCGGGAAATTAAATCATTTATTCCCGCGAAAGCATTGGTTTCTATTCGCGTGAAAATAAATTATTTATTCCCGCGAAAGCATTGGTTTGTATTCGCGTGAAAATAATTCATTTATTCCCGCGAAAACATTGACTTTCCTTCACGTGAAAAGATGCTGATTCATAGAGATTGACACGAGATGGGGTTCATAGGCTTTAATCAGCACAACTTTAGCTATATAAGAGCCATCGTTTTCACACAGAAAGCATCCAGTTCTACAACGGCTAACAGAGAAGCAACATCTACTACAGCTATTAGGAGGACAACAAGGTAAGAAGCACTAAAATAGTTATTTGTTTTTAATTAATTGAAACATCTAGGTTTTTGAATCTTAGTTTTTAAAAACAATCTTTTAATAAAACAATAATTTCAGTATATTTACATCATTAAACTAAGTTCTTTTACTTTTTGCAGGTATGATGACATCACACTCCAAAGCACTTCCTAAGCTCCATATTGAACCAACCACAGCTACCAACAACACTAACGCTATTTCCACTACAACCATCATTTCCACCACCAACGACATTCACATTGATGATAGAAGACCCAATCCTAACACCTTTAATGATACATCTTCTCGCTCAAACACCAATACTCCTGCTGATATAGCAATGAAACATCATGTAGTTTCAGCTGACTCTCCTTTGAGTCCCACACCGGACTACACATATCTGCATGAGAACAGTGAAGTCAAACGAACGGAGGATAACAAAAAACCGACAGTGACATTATCTCGAGCTTCAATTTCCTTTTTATTCAGCAACAGCAAGAATAATACCGTAAACAAACTTAGAGAGTTCGAATTGCTCGAGATGGGTGGAATAATGACAGGAGCTATGCAAAAAGGAATGTTGGAAATCGGAAATTTTGTGAGTTTGTTGGATTTACCAATTCCTACGATATTGGAGGTTTTCGATGTCAATTACGTTGAAGATTATGGTATATTGGACTATGAATATGTTTTAAAAAACAATCATCGAATTCGAGTCAAGTCACTGATTGACAAAGAACTTACGGTGGAGCTACAGGAACTTGATCCCAGCTCTTCACAAATCCTAGTGTACATGGGAAAGCTAGAAGAAAATCAACCCGATCTGCGTATTGTAGGAGATAATCATCATCAAGGGCTAAAACAACGAGTTATAGCCAAAATCTTGAGAAAAAAATCATTGAAACAGTTGCAAGCATACTTTGATATCATCACTTTCGATAATATTCCTGTCAACACTCTTCTGACATTCACTAGACTTTCAGTTTGGAAAAATTTGAAGTTGAAGCAGCGAAAACGAAAACAAGAAACAATGCCTCTACGTATCACTCACACTGTCACTTACAGATACATGATGAATGATGGATCTTTGATGACTGGGAAGATTGTTGTCCCTCCTGAGAACGTTTTGAAGATCAAAAATCATGAATGCGGTATGATCCACTATAAAAGTACGATGACAACTGAAAGCGGTACAAAGAAACACATTCTCACGATTCTGAGTGTTGAAGAAGCTTTGATGCTTCTATCTACTTCAAGTGAAAAAGAAGGAATAGCTTTCAGACTTTCTCTATTTGACGATGCTGAGCTGATGAAAAGTTATGATGATGATGTTGCTGCTGCTGATGATGATGATGATGATGATGATGATGATGATGATGATGATGATGATGATGATGATGATGATGATGATGATGACGATGACGATGATAACATTGATGCTTATACTGATGATGAAGAAGATGATAATATGACGGATGATGACTCTGAAAACAAAAAATTTGAGGCAAAAGATGAAGTTGTCGACAATGATAGTGAGAAAAGCAATGAAGATAACAATCACATTTCAAGCGAAGCTAGCAGGATTTCGATATCGGAAATTTAATTAAGGTATGTTAATCTTCACTAGTAATAAGTAACTACTAATAACCGTATTTTTCACCATAGTATAATGTAGTTGTTATAACGACATCTATGTATGCTTTTAGATAGAATACGTGTACAAGTGAATAACTGTCGGCTTGCCAAATCTATCAGCAACAACTCATGAACATTAAATTATATATTATTTGTATTGTGCAATAATTTGTATATATTTAGTGTAATAAAGTATTTTATTCATATTTAACATTAGTAATTTAGTCAATTTGTAAAACTTTCGGGGTTACAACTCTAAAATGTTACAAAATTTCAATGTTCCGACACAAAAATAAATATTTAAAGTTATCGTCACATTTTCAAAAATGTTAAGACAACTCCCATTTATAATTTCTAAACTTCGTTTTTGAAAAATATGTAAAAGTTGTCGGTACATTTTGTCAAAATGGTAAGACAACTCCGCTTTTACACAAAAAATTGTGAAAATGTTTTATAATTTGTTTGAGAAACCAAAACAGTAGAGGACTTTTTTACAACCACAAGCATTATACTTTAGGTTTTACAGTTTTGTGAATCGGGTGTTGATAGTTTGTCACGATATGACATAATAATTAAGTAATTATAGTCTTTTTCATAACAATGCTATAGATTCATTAATACAGATGTGAAATTTACTGTTTCATCACTTGGATGCAGTATGAAGGTAGTTGATGTAATATTTATTTTGTAATTTTATGCAAAGTAATACAGTAAGAATGAAGCGTATGGAGTTCTCAACCACAAAACAAATAAAATAATGCATTAGGTAAACTAATGACAGAACAATTTTACATGAAGTGTATACATATGAATAAAGTATTCATAAAAACACAGACTATTGTCTGTATATATAATATATATATAGAGAGTATTTATAAAAAACATCCTATTAACTATATATTTTGTGGTAAGAAATTATAAAATAGGATAGTTGCATAAAGCCTATTCCAGAGCCATGATAATATTAAAAAATATAGTGAAATAAAAATTTTAAAACTCACCTAAGAGTGCAGTTAATACAAGAATTTCTTCTTGAGAAAAATCTGAATTTTTTTGCATTTTCTGTCTAATAGACGCTAATTTCAATTTAACACAATCATTAAAACCCTTTTTTTCAGTCCGTCTTTTATATCCAAAATTAATTTAAGTGAAGTTATATCAATCTTTTGGCTTTGTTTTAAATCCACTTGAGTTTGTGGGTTATCTGTTACAGTATTAGATTCTAAAACACTGGTTTTTGGACTGCACTGTGAACTAGCAACAGAAATTAAGTCATTATTACTTTCCTCAGTTTCTGAAAGATCAGAATCTGAAGATACAAGTGCTCTCATTTTTTTACACTGGTTTTTAAGTAAAGGCTTTCGATCTCCAGCAACCGGTTTTTTAGCTATTGCCAACTATTCACACCCTAATTCAAAATCTAAATCAATGTTTCCAGAAAAATAACCTTCTATTGGATAGAGATATACTAACATAAAATTTTTTGGAAAAGTAATATCCATAACTAACTCAGAATATTTTTTATTAATAAATGAAACAAAATTATTATAACTAGCAATATCAACAATAAAAAACATTTTAGTTTTCAAAATACAACTATGTTGCTGGAGTTCTCTCAAAGTTGTATGTGATTTTCCGCATAAACAATAAAAAATAAACAAGTGAGCAAAAAAATGTCTTGAAAGAACTCGGCCAGGCTCATGCATCTTCCCTAATTTAAACTTCTTACCACAAAATATACACGAAATACTGTCATTTTTTTCTTTCAGTGCTTCGCTCAGCGTCTTTGTACAATATGCTATCAATAATAACGTTAGCACTGAAAGAAAATACCTTGTGTTTTTGTTATCAATATCTACAAGCAAAATAAACAAATTCTCATTATATATATATATGTACATAGATAACTGTCTTGAGTATGGTATATGTATATAAAGATAATGCATATCACTTACACTTGAAGCACTCCTTATCATCTTTTATTTCCCCATCTATAACACTCATGTTTCTGTATTGTTCTAGTTGCCGGTTCTCTGCTTGAACTAAAATAGAAAATACGAATGTAATTATGTTAGTTTTTTGAAAAAAATTTATTAAAATTGAATGAGTATGTAGTAAATAAGATTTTTATCATACTCACATTCAAATGTATGACGGTCGTAGGAGAGAAAGGATTCATCCTTCCCTATATAGCATGCGCTTGCAATAAAGCGTGTAGATGTTTTCTCTACAAAAATAACGTAGTAAATGTAGAGTCGTTATTATTTTACCTACAGAAAAATTTACATTTTTCATAATACAGAAAAATACTTACTCATAGCAATGTGCGTCGTAGCCCTGGTCTTTTTTACCTTCTCTTCTTCACCAAAGCATTCCTCAATCCATCATAACGTTTCATCATCCGTAGAGCTTAATAAAACAATAAATCAAGATTGTGATTAATTAAAAACTCTATATAATACAGTTGAATAATAAAGTTTCAATAATATACTTAAATAGCACTGAAATCTATTTCATCTATATTTAGATCTAGTGCATCATTTGAGGTTGTAGACCTACAAGTAATATATATATATATATATACATTTGTATAAATTTAAAAATGTAACTGCAACAAAATTGTAAAAGATAGTATAAAATAACTTACTCATTTGTTGTAGGAATATTGCTAGCCATTTTGTGTAGTTTCGCAGACTAATACTTGAAATGAAGTACAAATGAAAACTGTTACTGTTTAGAAAAAATAGTTTCTCTTATATACAAAACATTAAAGTCATTTATCAAGATTAATTTGTAGGCTGATTTTCTGATTATTACTATGATAAATTATATTGTTTTTTAAAAAAGTGGAAGTCGATTAGGAAGTTGGTTAAAAAAATAGGAAGATAGAGATTAGATAGATTAGTAAGCTTAACCACCACATACACCCCTGTAAACTTTCTTCCATCTAGCTAAAATTTTTTAATGTAGAGCGTTGGATAAACAAATTTTACAACCTCTAGATTGATACTCTTTTAAATATAACTAGCTAGGATGAAACTTACATTTCATTTGAATGACAACTCACATCCTTCAAACATATTTTTATAGCAACAATTTGATGTGTGATTAACTAGTTCAATTGCAATTCATTGATATACTCTACTACAACACACACTACTTCGAACTATGCTGTCAACTGAAGATATTCACAAACAATCATATAGACACATCAACAGCAAAACATTGATGCGATGTAGTTCCATCTTTATATCATCAGACAGTAAATTAATATGTGAGAGCTTCAATTATAGTTTACAACATTAAGTATGAGTTCGGAATGTAATAAAATACTTTACAGGTACTGATAACATTTAATAACTAGTTCAATTGCAGTTTATTGATATAGTCTACTATAACACACACTACCACAAACAATCATATAGACACATCAACAGCAAAACAATGATGTAGTGTAGCTCCATCTTTATATCATCAGACAGTAAATTAAAATGTGAGAGCTTCAATTATAGTTTACAACATTAAGTATGAGTTAGGAATGTAATAAACACTTTAAAGATATCTGATAGCATTTAAATATGTATATGTAACATATAACTCTTGATTTATTAGACAAAACAGCTTCCTAAAAATAGAAAATATACTATGTATGTTGATACATTGTTTGTATTTCACACAAAAAACAATGAGATATTTTAAAAAAAGTAACAGTCTAACTAATAAAACAAGTGGATAAAGTCATGCTTTGTTCATGTTTTTTAGACGATAGCGGAGATAACTAGGATTAAAAGTAAAACCACGAATCCGTTTTGGTGAAAGGCTGTAGCTATATTAACTAATATGTAATTAAACAATAAAAAACAGGAGATAGATGCAATCAAGTTCTCTTCCTTTTTAGGTTGAATTCGACCTATAATTCCATCATCTATGGACGTTTGTTGTTTTCTTTTAAACAGAAATAACATGATAATAAATAGTGCTTAGGTGTAATTAATGACTTTTCACGAGCGGCTTTATAACACTTAATATTAAAAAGATCAAAACATATAGGATTAAGCGAGAGATGATGATTAATGACTTTTCTGGAATGAGTTTATTAGTAAAGTGACACTTGCGTTATATTATAATTAATTACTTTTTAAAAATGAACTGGTAACATTACGTCGACTGAAATAATACCTAAAACGTCTCGCATAAATTTTGATCTGACTGAAATTGGACTGAAAACCTTCAAGGTGCGTAAAAATTATCGTAACTCGCTATAGCGGATATTCTAAGAAATATTTATTTTCTCGTTGCTAACTTGACGTAAAATATTTTGTAACGGATGTCACACGATCTCAATCGATTTTTTTCAACTGAATCACTTAGTTACTCGTAAACATTTGATACTCGCTTGATTTCTTTGATAACAGCAATATCCCAATTGCGTTTATCGTAAATATTTCAAAAACGGATATTGCGTGTTTCAGTTGGTTTTTCCTACTGAATCACTTAGTTACTCGTAAACATTTGAAAATTGTTTGAATTTTTCGTTGATAAAACATGTTGCAAGTATCTTTTAACAAATATTACCCAATTGTGTTTATTGTAAATATTTCAAAATGGATATTGTGTGTTTCAGTTGGTTTTTCCTATTGAATCGCTTAGTTAATCGTAATTATTTTGAAAATTGTTTGATTTTTTCGTTGATAAAACATGTCGCAAGTATCTTTTAACAAATATTACCGTAATTTCAATCAGTTTTCTTTACTAGATTACTTAGTAGCTCATCAACATTCATAATTGCTTTTATTAATAGTTGTTGCAAAGCAATGTTGTATTTAAATAATATTACTACGATTCCAACCAATTTCCTTACTGAATTACTTAATTACTCGCCAGTATTTCATAATTTCTTTCACTAATAATTACAAAGTAATATTGTAAATATATAATGCAGTAGATACTAAATTGACACAAATTTTATTCATATGATTTTAAAACTTAACTAATGTAGTTTTTTTTACCAAACATCAGTACATCAAAGACATCATTGTAAAGGAACAAACTATGCAATAGCTGTTATTACTTTGTATTTATTACAAGTTGTAGTGCTTTGTATTACTTAGTATTTACTGACTCTAGCTATATTATATGGGGAGATTTTCTTTACTTATTATGTAATAAATGTATATAATCATATAATGATTCATTTTTAATCAATGTATTTATTCAATTTAGATATATCTCCTCTCTCTATGTAGATATAAATATACCCATAAATATGTACATAATCGACCATATGTACATGAATGTATAGAAAACTAAAAGATCTCTCTCATCTCTCTCTTTCTCTCTCTCAAGATACCATATGTATGTATGTATGTATGAATGCATTGATTGTCATCACAAGTTGTAGTGCTTTGTATTACTTAGTATTTACTGACTCTAGCTATATTATATAGGAAGATTTTCCCTACTTATTATGTAATAAATGTATATAATCATATAATGATTCATTTTTGATCAATATATTTATTCAATGTAGATATATCTCTTCTCTCCTCTCTCTATGTAGATATAAATATACCCATAAATATGTACATAATTAACCATATATACATGAATGTATAGAAAACTAAAAAATCTCTCTCCTCTCTCTCTTCCTCTTTCCTCTCTCTCCCTCTCTCCTCTCTCTCTTTCTTTCTCTCAAAATACCATATGTATGTATGTATACATTGAATGTCATTACAAGTTGTAGTGCTTTGTATTACTTAGTATTTACTGACTCTAGCTATATTATATAGGAAGATTTTCCCTACTTATTATGTAATCAATGTATATAATCATATAATGTTTCATTTTTGATCAATATAGTTATTCAATGTAGATAAAACTCCTCTCTCCTTTCTCTCTCCTCTCTCCTCTCTGTCTTCTCTCTCCTCTCTCTCAAGATGCCATATGAGTTCAAATTATGTGAAAAAAGTATCAAAACTTAAATGTCATACATTCAAAATCTAGCTGCCATATGAGTTCAAATCAAGTAAAAAAATAATCAAAACTCAAATGCCACTTAAATACCACTCAAATGCTACTCAAATGCCTCTCAAATGAAATACAATATAAACTCGGCGAATTCATCCAACGTCGTAACTCATTGCATAACCCCCAAGGTCAGATCCACAAAAAAACACTTGGTAAGGAGATCTGCTCATATATTACTACTGATAGCATCTATCAGTTCTTGTTCGTTAGGTGTAGTACCTTCTACAAATTCAGCATATCTGTCACAAGTGTTGCATTGTCGGTCACTGTGTGAACAGTGACAGTTTAGTAGTAATAGATTTGTTGCTTGTTTGAAAAGACTTCCTCCTAGTACAGAGTATACACATTCTTTCGTAAAACAAATCCTCAACATTTCATCAGAAACATGAGCCAAAAAGGCCTTGAAAGCTTTTTGGTGAGCAAAGTCTTCAACACGCAACATGTTTGTTGTTATTCCGTTGAGTTACAAAACGTGAATGATGCAATATCTTACAAAAATATCTGTTCATCTTTAAAAATTCTAATTATTCAAAATTTTCTTTTTTGGAGGTTAACTGTGATAAATATTGTGCTAACTCATGAAGACTTTCATAAATCATTCAATCTCAACTTGACAATCATGGATTGGACAATGTTTTAGTTCTGAAAGCATTCGGTAAGTTTTTTTCTTTGCACTCACTATAGTAAATCAGATGTCCACATGGAAGAGAGATATGATTAGCAGGTACTTTTTTATGTGAATCAGTCACGCATTGAGCAAGTATGCTTTGCTACGACTGATCTTTATCTTTTTTTATCACTTCAGCTGTTTTTGTGTCTAATAAAACTTTTACACCATACTCCTGATTTACTCTCATCCAAAACATAAGTTTCATCGTCATTCTTAAAATTTGTTTTCGGATTCTCATCAGAAGTAGACATAATTTCCAAAGCGTGTGAAGCTTCAATCATAAGACCTATTTGCTCAAAAGGTTTTCCATTCAACACTAAGACGTTTCTGGTATCATTTTGACTATACCCCAGTTTTTTGCAGATAGGTTTTATTTTTCCTCCATATGACTCAAACTGTCGCTCACACTTTTCTGATTTTTCCGTTTGGTTGTAAACTTCCTCAATGTATTTTTCTCCCCAACTCGCGAGTAAAAATGAACAGTCTGGAAACCAATGACAGTGTTCCTCCCACAGTATATCACTCTTTTTCCATTCTTTGAGTTCACTCGAGCAAAAGAAACATCCTACACTATCTCCAAATCCAGTATAGTAAAAACCTGCACTGGAAAGGAGTTTCATAGAAACTTTGCCTTCCACTGAATGAAACTTCCTTCTCTCGCTGATTCAGTAGCGAATCTGGGTGTACCAGCATAATCAATCAAGATACCTAAGGGTAAAACTTCTGCAGTCGAATCCACTGTCAGTCTAGTTCTTTTTTTCGACTGTATAAATTTTGACAATGGCGATGTTTTTCATTTCTTCTTCAGTTAGTTTCCTGGATCTATACAATCAATTGTGAGTGGGAAATCCTCTAGCAGAACGACAATGCGGAAAAATTTTAGCATGTTCTTTTGTTGGATGCTCATCTTCAAGGTTCCACTTTAGTAAAATTCCTCTGCAAAAAGCACATTGAACAGCGCTGTCTTTTCCGAGATTGTAAAATCCAGCTGCCGCTATGTTTTCATCGGTTTTGTCTACCCGTATGACTCCAGTTTGTATCGAACAACTTTCTTCGATAACTCTCATCAAGCATCAAAGTCTCTCTTTCATAAAAAATAGTTCATCGTAAATGAACTTGAAAAAGTCCCTCGGGGAAAGCTCTGCAATATTTTTTTTGTAATTTTAATGACAAAAGTTTACAGTGATCATCCATATAAGTTACCACGACATAAATCATTGCATGGAAAAGAATGTTGTAAAAACAACGAGTGAGTATCAAGTAAACTATCATTCTTCCATTTGATAGGATTCCCAGTATTTTCAAAAGAACGTCAAATTTTTTTTCATCTTTCTTCTCATTGTAGATGACATTCGCTACAAGTCTGTTGTTTGATGCACGACACATGATTTTTATACAATGACGTCTTGTTGTTTTTTCACAGTGTAAAAACAACAAGTAGTAGTAACTTTTCAGTAATTACTCAAGACGGAACTTTTGATGAAAACTGTTCTTCTCCTCTCATCTTTGATAATTATTATTCCAAAATAAAAAAATAATGTTATGATTAAAAAATAAAAACTAAAAAAATCCACTCGGCTTCAAGGTTTTTCTTTGTAGATTGGAATCGATTACAACTGATGCGGTTATAAAGACTTACGTTATAATTGAAAACTTTTTTTTTTGATTTAGATGAATGTTGTGTATAGTTGTTTGAATGTAGACTAAATCCTACTGAATCCTGGTGAAAAAGAAAAGCTATTTTGATTCAAAATGTAAAATAATAATAATAATAAACCGTGTTACTAAAGTTTACACGCGACATATGTGATAAAGACTTACGTTATAAATGTTGTGTACAGTTGCTTGAGTGTAAGCCGTTTCCTATAAGCCAATCCCGACTGAAACCGGGTGAAGAAGCTAATTTTCATTTAAATCTTAAAATCATAACAATAATCTGAATAATAATAATAAAACGTGATACTAAAGTTTACATCTGACATTTGTGATAAATGAGGACTTTTCCTTTTGATTTAGTTGAATGGTGTGTATAGTTGTTAGAGCGTAAGCTACAGATGAAGAAAAAGTTCATTTTCATATAAAATAATGAAATAATAATAATAAAAGTTTACACCTTGCATTTGTGGCTAAATAAATACTATCCATTTCCATTATATAAGCAAATAGTTTTAAAACTTACATAATATTGCATAGAGAGCATTTAGGTAATTTTTTTCAACTAGAACTAACTATTTATTATTTTTTACCTCGCTACAGAGAATCGTCCTAGTAGTTGCGTTAGATGTTGTAGTAGATGCTCTAGTAGATGTTGTTGCTTCAGAGGTTGTTGTTGAAGTGGATGCTTTCTGCTTAAAAGCGTGGGTTCTCAAATAGCAAAAGTTGCACCGATTGACATGAAATGAAACTAATGAGAAGTTTCGCGTGAAAAGCCTTTTATAATATAAAAGAAATTTAATAAATGTGTTCATTCGTGCGAAAAAAACTTACATAACATGAAGGGGATTTGCGAGGAAAAAAACTCCCCTCTATCGCGCGAAAAAAATAATATCTAATATCTGCGAAAAAACTAACTGACTTTGTCTACAAAAACGATTTCTTCGTTCAAAAGTCCTTTATGTTAGACAGCAGTTTTCATGCTGAAAAAAACATAAGTTTTCGGGCGAAGAAGAACACATCTTTAGACCCTAAAAAAATCAATTTTCTCGCGTAAAAAAGAAAAGACAAATTTTGCGCGAAAAACAACGTTTTTTTCTGAAAAGCTTTATTCGTATGAAAATTATTTTTGTGCAAAAAAACATTTTTGGAACTTGAAAAATTACATTTTCACCAAACAGGAGACAAGACATTTTTTGCTGGAAAAACAATATGATTTATCCGCAAAAAAAAACTTATATATATAATAAAGTATTTTTGTGCAAATAATGTTCTTTTGTCTAAAACAAAAAATGTTGTTTTCGTGTGAAAAGAGTGTTTTTTTTGCGTGAAAATCTATATAATATGTGGGTCTTTCTAACGAAAATCAGTTGGCCAGTTTTCGTAATTGAGTTTTTTGTTTTTGTTAAAAAGTCGTTACAATTAATTTTTTAAAATTAATTAACATACTTTTCAAGTTGAAATCATAATAAACTATGTTTCTGCCAATTTTTAGTTCAAGCAGTTGCATATTGGTGAATAATTATCAATTATAAACCCACTGAAACAGCGGAAAACGACGATCACCATGCAAAATACAATGCCGGGGCATACTTATGTTTATTTATTTATTATGCATGGAACATGAATACAACAACAAGACTATCATCATATTAAAGAGAAACAAATGGAGAATGTTCAAACACTTCACAATCAACATCTAAGGCTAGTCAGAGTGTGTAGTTCTATTGTAAAAAATGTGACTCATTATCTTCAATCTGTCGGTGCTAAGTTGATCGCCATACTGCAGTCATGTAATTTTGGCTTGATAATCAAAAGATACATCATTTCTCACCTTCTTTATTATACTAGGTTGAATTTTAATATATTCTTCATCTTCTATCAAGTTATTACATTCCAACTACGCTGAGAGCTTGATTTATTCATAACAATATTTTGATTTCAATTTTTGTCGGTGCTAAAGTTCTGAACAAATGATCAAGTGAAAGTAGTGTAGAGGACCGGCGCCATCTTAAAACATTCTATTAAGTAAGTTCTATCGGAACAGTTCTATGTAAACACTCACTCAGTCTACCTTCTATCGATCGAGCAATCCTATGTGACACTCATTAACTACATTCTTATTTTATTGTATACACTCTAGAGCCGATAGCTCTATGTGCATTTGTCATTACTATTTTAACCATGTAAACTTATATGTTACCCATGTGAGTGCAATCAACCATTAGTCTAAGTGCCACCTCTTATATTTTATTCGCCCACGCTGGCCAATCAATTGTGCCAGGTGTGGCCTCTTTTGTCTGAGCACTTGTCAGTCATCTTGTTATGTAACTGCATGCATAAATACGAATGTTTGTGTCAAATAAATCAGAGTCAGCTTGCACACTCTCAGAAGTTTCTTTGTACATACAAATAACTTCACTGCGCACCATTACTCAAGTAGTAATATACAGGCAGATCAGTCTGAACCTCTGCTGGCCGAACTTAGCTTTGACTAACTTCGCCTTCAATGTTCGACCTCTGCACAGCACTACAAAAGGACAGCCGAACCTCTGCTGGCCGAACCTAGTTCAACTAGTTCGCCCTTCAAAGTTCGAACTCATTGCACACACAAAACAACAGCTAACGCAACCGGCAGTTCACTAGTTACTGAGATGGTCGACCACCATTCTCCAGTATACTAAGTCGACCTGTGGAAGGGTTGTATCGCTAGCACACTAGACACAGTTGCCATTACAGTTCGGGAGGTTGTGCAGGTAGGCCGAGCTACCAACTCACACCCCCACAGTGAAATCCTGCACAGTAGTTACAATTGTTGGTCACATGATTGAAATGCACAAATTCCAATGACATCATACACAACTTCTTACTCCAGCTTGATCTAACATAAATTTTGAGAGTTATACTACTCTGCTGATTAAATTATAATTTTTTCTCTCCTTAAATCCCATGATACGCCATGTTTGCCATTTTTTTCTAGTCTGTGCACTTGATCTGAATTAACTAAGTTCATTTTATAACGGCCAATTACTTGTTATTTAGAGCTGTTATTTGACAAATAACAATTAATAATAATAATAATAACAGTCAGTAGTAGTTAGTAGTAGGAGGAGCAGCAGTAGGTAGTAGTGATAATTTATTATTATTATTCCATTAATACTTTTTTATATAATTAACGATCATAAATTATTATTATCTTCAATAGTTTTCAATAATATTATTATATGGTATTAATTATCAATAATACTTCCATACTTTCAAGATGATTATAAAAAAATTGTTTCCTCTCCAAACAAGTGTTATTAATAAATGAAAATATTTATAAAGTTTAGCGTTGCATTATTATTATAAATAATTACAATAAAGTTAAATAGTTAGTGTTATTGATGATACTGATGATGATAGTGACATTAGTGGTAAATTAACTAGAAATAGTTTTACTCATTTATTATAATTTATTATTATCCATTATCATTACTACTAACAACTACTAAACTAATAATCATAATTTCACTAAAATGATATCAATTAATTATGAAATTGGTGACTTAATTATACTCACTAAGTTGTATTTTTATAGTAACATATAAAAAATTAGGACTATATGAGGCACCAATTTGTTTTTTAATTTACTTACAATTGATTCTCTACAAAACACAAACTCTTACCACCTATCGCAAAGGCTTATTTATTATTATCTTAATATCTGTTGAACATCTTTTTAAATAATTATTACTAGCTACTGATGTTATTGAAGTTATCAGGTACCAACCATCAGCAAGTGATGTAGTGCCGGTATCAGCATATAAGGAAAATCTCCGCAAGCATCCCCCAAGAGCTTTGAAAAATAATAGAGATAAAGAAGATGCTTTTTTCTTTTTTTTTAGTTACAGGTGGTGTCTCAACGAATGACGAAAAGCTGTGTTTTTTGTCAGATATTCCCAAATAAGTGTAATAAAGTTTTGTTTTATTAAAATCGATCCATTCTCATCATTTCCATAACTGCAAATGTTGAAACATGAAGTATACTGTAAACAACAGTGGTTGCATTGAAGCGCGAGCTGAGGATGTCTATAAAAACTTATCAGTTATCCACTACAATGTAGAAACATTTGGTAGCAGAAGACAAGTCAAATCTATTGTGAGCAATGAAGAATACGACAAATTAGCTCCAATAGGACTCGATGTTCCAAGACTGGTGATCTTCATGGGATTTAATCAGGAAAAACATCCGATCTTTCATCCGAACAGATTTCCACCTAATATTTCCGTTGAGCACGCTAAACAAGTAACTAGGATAATAAGAAACAAAACACCTAGTCAGTTGCTCAGCATGGTTTGTATCGCAATTCTCTCTCAGTTTTTTGTAGGTAGTGTAATCAGCTTTCAATCTCTTCAAGTAACTCATCATTTAACATTACCTGATGGAGAAATGGTAATGAATGCGTTCCTGGTGAACTACAGATGTTTGCAATACGACATATTGATGATGGGAGTTCTATACATCCCCGAAAAACACGCTGCTGACATAAAACAAATTGGAACAGGAGTTATTTTTTACGAAATCGAGAAGTCAGTGGAGTTGCTCATCTTTTTCATGATATCATCGCCTTCAGGCCAATGCAAGCAATGGAAGTAGCTCAAAACATATCCGATAAACTCGAGGAATCCGAACAGATGAAATACTTTACTGCAGATGAGATTGCCGAAAACAAGATCTTACTGCTTTCAGTAGGAAAAGTGTCTTCTACGATTTTAGAAGAATCACAAGTATGAGACAGAAATTGTACTCAAAGAGTTCAAGACGATCAATACAACACGGTTAGTGATTTCTCTTTTCTATTGAATATAATCTAACCATTTTAACTAATACTTCAACCCAAATTAGATGAAATAGTTTATACACCAAGTAATTTTTTGTTTTAGATATGTTCGGATAGAGCTGATCAGGGGAACCAAACCAAAATACTCTATTATCGTCTAAGATTCAGCAAAAAAAATCCTGCCATAAAAACATTGTATCTGTTAGCGAAAGGTATTACTCAAACTCTCTACTAACAAACAATAGGAATACTTTCTATTGCAAATATTTTCCAAATATCAAATACTGTAAATTTTTAACGAATATCTATGTGTTCTCTTATGCATATATGTTGTGATGTTAATGGCTGATGAAAATGAATTGACTATTTTTACAACTCAGTGTAAGTTTAGCTAGAGTATTGTGAATGTAAGTAGTATATTGAACTCTTATATAGTCTATGTATAATATGACTAAAATAGTATTGGTACAAAATCGAATCTTATGCTTATAAATACATGGAAATACATAAAGAGCTATCTTCTGTACACACTTTTGAGCTTATGATAAAATTATTCCATATCTATATACAAATTATTGAAGTAAAATAATGTTGGTACAAAATCGAATCTCATGTTTATAAATACACAAAAATAGATAAAGAGCTATCTTCTGTACATACTTTCGTGCTTATAGAAGTATTCATTATCTATCTATAATGTTTTTTATACAATATTGTTACACATGTATTATACTAACAAAAAATCAAAAAAAACAATTACGCTTTTGTAAGAATGGAAAAAATATCAAAAACATCGTCGGGGTATACACTACATCTTTTCTTCTACCAATAGAGCCTATGATAAAGATTTTCATGCTTATATAATACAGTTATACAATAATTCAACGCTTCATTTCTATGCAATACTCAAACCCTCCAATCTAACATCATCATCACACCAAAACATTCAAAACACCTCACACAAAAAAGTACCGGAGGATACCACACCAATAAATACATTCTAAACACCTGGTGCACACAAAAAAGCACCCGATGGACCAGGAGAACCTCCAGGGTAATCTCCAGGATAACCTCCAGAAAATTGAACACACCATACAATGTATTAATCAACATTCAACACTATTAAATTAACATACATTCTAAACAACTGGTGCACACAAAAAGGTTCCTCACAGATTCTCATGTTAACTGGTCCATACTTTACCTGGAGAACCAGGAGAACCTTCTCCTTAGACTCAATGACAGATATCTGCTCCCTTAATACTACTAATAATTTCAGAACAAAAAAAACGATGGATCATCATATTATCATTATATTATTATTCAATGATATCGTCATTTGATGTTATTATTACCTCAATCCTGCTGTTATGTGTCTTTCTGCTGATTTTTCCGCATAGTTACTGTCCAAGTATGCATTCATGCCAAAATCGTTATCAAATGTGAAGAGGTGGTAAAAAGAGGAAGTGACCACAGGAGAAGGCAATTATTGGAGGAGGTGACCATGGGGGGGGGGGGGGGTGAGGCAACCACGGGAATCGGCTGTCACGATAGAAAGTGATCACTGAGGCAGCGGTCTTGGAAAGCAACCATAGAAGGATGCAACCGTGGAAGGAGACTAAGGGAAAAGAGGCCGGGAGAAAGGCAGTGATATGTTTGATTATATATCCTTCATTTTTTGTCACACCAAGTAAGCCAGTTTGTATAGAACCTTCTATATATGCTCTAAGATTAACAGAAGGCGATGTATTCACTAGAAAATCTAGACAGGAACCGCAGTTATACACACAAACAGCGGTATTCACATAAACGTTTATGCAAATGAATAGGCTGAAAAAGTACCAACAAAAATCTATTTCAATCAACCAATGCTGCATAAAAATGTATCCATTGGGCCAGCATGTAAACACAAAACCAATATTTTTGGTTATAATACGACAGCTTATCTTCAGCCAATTAGCACTTTTATTTTCCTTCTCTTGGTTTACGATGTATGCTTGGATGGATTGCTTGAGAAAGGTGAGAGATTTTACCATGTTGATATCATTTTCAAATGTTGCAAAAAGTGGCTACAGTAACCACTGGATACCAATTACCATCAGTTTCGTCTTACCTGAACGGTGGGATCTTTAAATTGATCAGTAGATTTCTCCAATAGCTGGTCACAGACAGCCTGTGGTACTGGCACAGTCACACCAAATGATCTGGTTATCCCAGTAAAGAAGCTGTGTAGAAATAGTTGTTGGCTTTGCTCGCACTTCTGGAATCATCAAAGCCAGCCATTGTTGTAACATAATTTACTAAGATTAACCCCTGTTAACTTGGTTCGATTTTTAATATCTATATTATGGCAATCAAAGCAGGTGCTGACAAATTTCTGTTAAGTTAATTTGCTCTCACAAAAAAATTTTAACAAATGTCTCTGCGATGGAAGATGAAAAAAGTTCGTTTCAGACACAGAGCTTAGTTTTTATAATCATTTGAGTTCTGCTTGAAATAATTGGTATAAACTGTTTGATTGGTCTGTAAAATGAATCTATGAACTTGCTTAGCCCTACAAGCTGATTCATCCCTCACCTGGAGAAAAGTCTTCATTATTTCACCGCGTTTCCCATTGTCTGGTTCTATGACAATTGTACCAATGGCAGACTTCAAACATTCATATTTGTCGCCACCAAACATCATCAGCACATCAGGAGTGTCAAATCTGGACAAGGCTTCTTGGAGGTCTTGGGGAATAATAGACCTATACGGCGTTTTCATCAGGTCTTTTATATAGCCTTCTCCCGCTGTCTTAAACAGCTGTCGCATCATGTAATAACTAAAAGTGAAAGCAACATGCCTTTAGCCAGCACCATTTTCATGATATTACATTAAAGCTACCTCCACACTATGCAATTCCCAGCCGAGTTGGTGAAGCCAAAAATTGGCTCACAAGTGTAAACAGTGAAATCTTAACGATTTCACAATCGGCGGCAGATTGTTTTTCATCGGGCAGTGATGGAGCTCTGTACGATTAATGGCCTGTCTAGCCAATCAACATCCACTTTACAGCTTTTCAATTTAATACTTTTCTAGAAACTTGCAGCTGCTTGATAATTATTATTTAACTAATTTCAGAACATTTTTTGATATTTCCCTCATCAGTTGCAAGCCATGTTTACAAATGGAAAATTAATGTGGGTATACCAGTTATTGTAAATATAAATAGAAAACAACTACCAGCTCCGTGATTATAATAAATAATTGCATTCAAAAAGTTATCATTTATTTATTATTAATTATTTTTAAACATACTAACAATTATTAATTATTATTTGTAATTTATTTTTCATTACTGATGAGTGAAGAAATAGTATAATTTATTGAAACGTCTGGTTATATAAGCTATATCATATTACTATTAATAATAATTTGATGTTCTATAACTAACAATGAAATGGGGTGTCTTGACAACTGTCAAGGCCATGCAATATCGGGCACAAAAAATTGCAAGTTTAAACTCTTGTAAATAATCGGGAGAGCAACTCCCGATTTCTCCCAAAAATCGCATGGCCGAGAATTGCATAGGGTGAACGTAACTTGAGAGAAGTGAAAAATGGAATATGTATAGGATGGCGGTAGCCAGTAAACAAGTAAAAAACAGTTTTGCAAAAAAACTGAGTGCATAGCGCTATATGCAACCAAGTTTCATAATCTTACCCAACTTGAGGATTTCCTGCAGTTTTTGTAGCTGAATCTAATGTTATGTACAGGTCATCTTGACTGTTTGGCGTATGCTGAAACTCTTCAACAGCTTGACTTAAAAGTAATCGCAGGTCAGCAATGATAGTCAGTGCTGCAAGAGTGGGTTGGGTCATTTCATCAGCCGAGTCAGCATAAGTGCTGACTTGAACAGTGAGTGACTGGATAAGCTGTTGGCGTGAATATTCATGTGCAAGGTGGCAGTACAGGTCCTAAAATTTACAACATTTTTATAGACATGTACATGTAGTATAAGCATGTGATAATTAAATAACGGATACTTGTTTTATATCAAGTTTGGGCAGAAATAGCATGCTAGAAGTCTTCAGCTACCTGGTGACAATTCATCACCAACAGCATGTTTTCAAGCTTGTTCAACAAGTCTTCACTTTCACCCCAGCCCTTGATCAAATTGTTGAGATGATCGTGTATAGCAGGATTATTTCGGCATTGCAGAAGTAACTTGATCAGAAAGGAGCGATACACATCTGTAGGATTTACAATTACTTCGTCTTTGAACATGTCATAAGCTTGAATCCCACTGCGAAATGTTACTTGGGTCGATATCCACTCCACTATATCAATCTCTGGGGCCATGCCAGCATTGAAAACCAGCTCAGATACGAAATGGATAAAGAACTTGTCCAAGCGCCCTCGAAATTCTTCATACTCTGCCTTCTTTTCAGAACTACATATTATATAATAAGTGTAAGATCCAGCAAATATACAAGTCAGTTTGATTTTGCAGCTAATACAGGCAGGACCATTGCTGTTGCGCAAAATTTATGTCAGAAAGCTTGTGTCTTTTTCTAGGACTAATAAATCTTGAAAAACATTAGCTGTTTTTGTCCCTGCGCATACTTGTATTTCAATTTTGTTGGGCTAGTATGTGTTCTTGTGTGCACATAGCTTCTGTAAAGCATCGGCTATGCTATCGCAACGTTGTATGCCAGGATGGCTACACAAACAATCACAGCTTTCCAAGTAAAGCCTGGTTCACATTGTCACCGATTGCTACGGCGATAGTGGGAATTGTCTTATCGCCGATAATGTGAACATGCAATACCGTTGTCGCCGCCATAACGCCGCTCTATCGGGAAAGTTTGGCATTGTCAAACTTTTCCGACATCGGTGGCATTACGGCGATGCATTATTGCAATGTGAACCAATGAACGCCGTTTGTCAGCGATAGGTCTGAGTTGACCTATAAAAATTTAACCGCTGTAATTGTCATAACCTTCCACTCGTCGGATAATAAATAAAATAATAATCCGTCATGGACTTTTTATTGGTTTGTTTTCATAAATTATAATAATTAAAAAGAAAATTAGTTGAGACTCTAGATAAAGATAGTATCTACACACCATTGCCGGGTAAGAGATGTCAGATTAGACTGATCTTAATTAAAAAAAAATAATAAAATAAATAAAGTAATAATTGATTTATTATTATTAACAATTATTATTATTACTTGTTGTTGTTTGCCATTTTTTATTCTTTTTGCTGCCGATTTATTTATTGATTGAATTGACTGTAACTGTTATATGTTTTTTATTATCATCATTACTGTTAATTGTTATTAATTATTATAACTACTAATAAAAAATAAAATGAATGATGTAACAGCAATTAATAATAATAATCATTATTATTATTATAATTATTAATTATCATGATAAATAATAATATATAATAATTGCTATCAACTGAGTGCAGCGCATAAATAATGATGACACCCAATTGTAAATTTTTTAACATTTAAAATAATGAAATTCATTATCTTTGAAACTTGTTAAGAAAATAATAAAAAATAAATACAAACAACATTATTATTATTGTTATTGTAATAATAAATATTTATTATTAATAAGTTTAGCACTCACTTCAGTCAATGTTATTAATTATTATTTTGGTTTTAGGTGGTGAAGAGAATTGGCCTAATCAACGATTCTACATATCATAATGATGATCTCTGTGCTCCACTTAATTCAGCTTTTACCACATTTGCCAGAAATATCTCTGTGACTATCACCAATCAGTGTTCGACTTTAAACTAAAATACTTTATTCACATATTTTATTATTGCTGTACCAAATAAGCAATAAATAATATTGAGCTCAAATTGTACTATAGTTTTTTTTATTGTTTATAAATATACTAGTTGAAATGGGGTACGGACCATTCGAAACTGACGTTTCGAAAATGGACACTTCGAAACTCTTTGGGGATGGGGGTTTGGGATTTGGGGGTTCAGGTTTAAGAGTTTCGAACAGTTCATTTTCGAAACGTCAGTTTCGAATCATGGCGGAATCAGTTGAAATTGCTGCTATATTATCACGGTTAATCACTGACTGCTAGTCGCTACCACTGAACTACGTTCTATTGGTTGTTGTGGTTTATAGGTCGAGCTTATTGTGAATGCGGTGTTGTCAGTGATAGCATCACTGACTGCTCCCGATTGTCAGTGGGCTGCATTCGGCGTTGAATTAGGATAATGTGAACATCATTTCTGTGATGCATCAGTGATGATCAGTGACACTGGTCACTGACAGTCCCTGATCCATCACTGACAATGTGAACCAGGCTTAATGTTAGTAGAGAACAGCTACTGCTATCATTGTACTGTTCTCAACTCAAGCAAATATAATCAAAAGCATAATAAAATGATAGATTTCGATACATTGCAAACACATTTAGGAGTATTGACACAAGAAAAGTTGTTTCCAGTTGGTGGTTAAACCCCTGTTGTTAGTTACCATTCACATATTTATAACATACAGTTTTTATGTTTGTGTCATGTCTTGACAATTAGGGAAGTTCCCTTTTTACTCTATTGCTATTGGTCACTTGTTTACTGATGACTCATATGATATTGCCAGCTAGATAGCTGCACTTTTTGGCTGTACACTGTTTAACCTGGTTGTGTGCTAATAAATAGAAATGCATGTATTGCATAGGCATCTTTTCAGTAACAATATATAACAACTGGCGACGAGGATAAAACTATCATTATGGCAGGAGTAGGGAGACTTGATGAATTCGACCCGAAATCCGCTCGTTGGACAACATACAAGATGCGTATGGAGCGCTGGTTGAGAGCCAACAAGGTGACACAGGCACAGCCAAAGCTTGACTGTTTTATAGCTGTCGTGGGGTGCAAGACTGTTGAGCTGTTAGTCAGTCTTTGCACACCTGAGCTGGTCACAGATAAGACTTATGAGGAGCTTCTTCAAAAACTAGATGCTTACTATGACAGCTCAGTAAACAATGTAAATGAAAGTGTGAAGTTTGACATGAGAATGCAGCAGGAGCATGAGTCAATAAATGAGTATATAGTGGCTATTAGTGAACTCTCAATCAACTGTGGCTTTGGAAATGGTGGCGCCTTGTTCAACCGTTTACGTAACAGATTGATCACTGGTATAAGAGATGGCAGTATACGTGAAGCTCTGCTACGAGAAGCTTCAAACGCCGATCCGCTAACGTGGGATAAGGCAAAGAAACTGGCTGTGTCTATGGACAGCATACATCTCTATCCTGGCAAGTCTGATATAAATTCCGCTGCTGTAAACAAAGTAGACGGTGCTAAGGTAAGCCACTATAACTCTAGTTCAAATGCTGATGCTGCCACGAAGGGTCATGGTTCCAAACAATCTTGCTTCAGGTGTAATGGCAATCATGAGCCTAGAACATGCAGGTTCAAGAATGCTAGATGTCATTTTTGCTCCAAGGTTGGTCACATCAGGCCAGCCTGTAGAGGTATGGCGGATGCGTCTAAAGTGGGGGAAGTAACTGCCACTGATGGAGAGCAAACTGTAGAAAACTTGTATACTGTGAATGATGGTGGTAGGCCAATTTCTAAACCCGCATATTATGTAACTGTGAATGTGTGCAATATACCAGTAAGGTTTACTGTCGACACAGGATGTGGCGTTACGCTAATCGACGAGACTATCTACAATACACATTTTAGTGACATTCAACTTAAACGCTGTAGCACTACTCTAAAGGCATATAGTGGTCATGAGATAGAGACAATTGGTGAATTTCGTTCTAGCGTAGAGTATAACAGACAAACTAGTGATAAACTTCGTCTGATAGTGGTAAAAGGTAGCCGTCCTGTGTTACTAGGCCGCGAGTGGTTGTCGGTGATTAGACTAAACTGGCCAGAGATTGTGTGCATGGTCGATCCTGAACCCAAGTACGAATTAACTCACTTGTTATCGAAGCATTCTTCTGTATTTGCTAGTGGGTTTGGTAAAATCAGAGGATACACAGCCACCATCACACTGAAACCTGACGCAAAGCCGAAACATCACAAAGCTAGGTCTGTACCGTATGCGCTACGTGAGGTTGTAGCTAGTGAGATACAGAATCAAGTAGCTAGTGGTGTACTCAAACCTGTAGATCATAGTGATTGGGCATCGCCGTTAGTCATTGTGCCCAAATCATCGGGTAAGGTTCGAATTTGTGCTGACTATAAGGTGTCACTAAACAGGCAAATTGAAGATCATGTATATGTATTACCTACAATAGAAGACATATTGTCGCAACTAAAAGGAGACAAATTCAGCAAGATCGATTTAGCAAATGCCTTTGTACAGCTACCCGTTGATGAGGAGTCACAAAAAGTGCTCACCATGACTACTTTGCAAGGATTGTTTCAACCAACAACATTGCCATTTGGTGTAAAAACATCTCCTTTGATGTTTCAACAAGTGATGGACACTATACTACAGGGGTTAGATGGGTGTGTGTGCTATATCGATGATATATTGACTACAGCAGAAAACGACTCTAAGCATTTGCAGTTACTAGATAAAGTACTAGCACGTCTGGTTAAACACGGTATTCACGCTAACAGGGACAAATGTAGCTTCATGAAAAATGACATAGAGTATCTAGGCTACAAAATTAGCAAAAGCGGTGTGTCACCAATACCAGGACGAGTCAGTGCTGTACTAAACGCTCCTAATCCGACAGGTCGTGAACAACTAAAAACATTCTTAGGCATGGTCAGCTACTATGCGAAGTTCATCCCAAACAGATCACACCTCCTAGCTCCGTTATATCGCCTGCTGCGTGATGATGTTGGATGGAAGAGGACTGCCAACTGCGATGAAGCTGTAAGTGAGGTAAAGTCCATACTTACCAGTGGCCAGACACTAGCTCACTATGACTGTAATAAAGAGCTTCTACTGGCATGTGATGCATCACCGGTTGGTGTTGGTTGTGTTCTTTCACAAATGGTTGATGGTGTTGAAAGACCAGTTGCTTATGCATCGAAGACGCTAACCCCGGCTGAAAAAAAGTACCCACAGATAGAACGGGAGGCTTTGGGTATCGTCTATGGAATTCAGCGTTTCCAGAAGTATTTGTACGGTAGGAGGTTTAGGCTGATAACTGACCATAAGCCGCTAACAGCAATATTCGGAGACCAGAAAGGAGTTCCCGCTCTGGCAGCCCTGAGATTGCAGAGGTGGGCTGTACTTTTAGGTGCTTATGACTATGAGATAGTGTATAGGAGGTCCGAAGAGAACTCAAATGCCGATTACTTGAGCCGTTTTGTAGTTGAGAAACCGGAGGATGGACAAAATGTTGAGAGCACAGATAACTGCTACTCGGTTGTGTGTGACTTGCCTCTCAATTACAAAGACATTGCCAAGTCTACTAAAGCTGATCCAGTTCTGACCAGAGTTCTAGATTCCATTATGAATGGATGGCCAGAGGAAGTTAACGAGGACTTGAAGGTGTTTCAGAGGCGGAAGCTAGAATTGACGTGTGAGGATGGATGTATTCTTTGGGGTTCGAGAGTTGTGATCCCTGACAAGCACAGGGCACAGGCCTTAGAAGAACTTCACTCACAGCACTTTGGTATAGTGCGTACCAAGTCTCTAGCTAGAAGTTATCTGTGGTTTCCAGGCTTGGATTTGGCTATAGAAGGAATGATCAAATCGTGTAGTACATGTCAAACAGTACAACATGAACCGCCAGCGACAGTTAGACCATGGATATATCCTGACTTACCGTGGTACCGACTACATGCCGACTTTGCTACATTCAAGGGCAAAAACTATCTGATATTGGTGGATTCACATTCTAAGTGGCCAGAAGCAATAGAGATGTCTTCGACCACTAGTGCTGGTCTAATACTAGAGCTACAGAGAGTGTTCAGTACTCATGGCTTGCCTGCTATACTCGTAACAGACAACGGACCACAATTTGTTAGCAGGGAGTTTGAGGAGTACTTACGACAAAATGGTATACGTCACTGTACGTCACCACACTATCATGCTGCATCAAATGGGCAGGCAGAACGAACTGTACAGACAGTGAAAGGTATGCTAAAGAAGATAGTAGCTGACAACAAGGACATCCCTGGACTCATATCGGATTATCTTCTGAACTACCGTAACACTACTCATCCGTTGACTGGTAGAAGCCCAGCCGAGCTACTTATGAAACGCCAGCTTCGTACTCGCCTATCACTAGTAAAACCTGGCAAGACACTGGAGATACAATCTAGTCAAACCGACAAGGTTAGAGACCATGGCAGAGTTTTTAAGCCATCACAAACCGTGCGTGAGTAGTAATAAATGAGCAGATCTCCCTACCAAGTGTTTTTTTGTGGAATTGATCTTGGAGTTTAGGCAATGGGTTGCGACGTTGGATGAATTCGCCGAGTTTATATTGTATTTCATTTGAGGGGTACTTGAGTGGCATTTGAGTGGCATTTAAGTGGCATTTGAGTTTTGATAATTTTTTTTACTTAATTTGAACTTATATGGCATCTAAATTTTGAATGTATGGCATTTAGGTTATGATAATTTTTTTACATAACTGTATACATAATTATAACTCATAGGGTATCTAGATTTTGAATGTAAGACATTTAAGGTCTGATAATTTTCTGTAATTCCGACTCATATGATATCTTGAGAGAGAGTAGAGAGAGGAGATATATCTACATTGAATAATTACAGTGATTAAAAATGAAACAATATGTGAATATATACATTTATTGTGTAATAAGTAGGGAAAATCTCTCCATATAATATAGCTAGAGTCAGTAAATACTAAGTAATAACAATTAAGACATAGTCTTTTTTTACAATGATGTCTTTGATGTAGCGATGTTATATCTTAAGAAGGGAGATTTCTGTTTTATGTGCTTTTGAATTCGTAATGAACTAAAATAAAAAAGTTATGTATTAGTATAGAGTGATTAAACAAAAATTCAAAATAATTACATGAATTTGAATTATAGTTTTAGTTACATTGGATAGTTTACATTATATAGAAATGGCTCACCGAGTCACATTGTCCAACTTGTTTTTTTGAATTAGAGACTATCAATCGCTAAAACAAAAAATTATTGGGGTAGAAATAACTACAACTACATCTAAATCGAGTTGAAGTATTATTTGCAATGATTAGAGAAAAACTCTCACCGAGTTTTATCATGTATCTCATCATTTTTTTTCAGCAACATATCCTGTCTCAAAATCATCAAAATCTCCACGTAGAAAATCTTCAAGTTCATCATCATCATCAATTTCTAATATTGTTTTGTTGTGCTTTGCTTGATCACAATATTGTTTCCAATACATTCGACCGAGGCTGTATGGAGAGCAAAATGAAAGATCGTATTCTGTCTTAAATTTTCCGTGGGTTGTTTTTCCTCTGTAGATCATCACACCTGGAGTATATCGGTTAGCTTCTGAAGCATATTTGTCTGGTATGGCAAGCGTCTTCAACAGCGTTTCTCCGCATTGTTCAATGCTATAACGGATACAAATTACATTCGACTGTCCTCCTTTAAATCGATGAGGAACGAATCTATCAACAACATCTTGGTAAGGAAAAATAGCGCCGGGTTGAAAACTATTGCGGGTGTTGATGTTCAAGAAGCGTTTGAGCTGACCTTTAGTCAATGTACTCAAATATAGTGATTCCTCTTCAGCTTTCTTTTTGCTTAGAGGATGTCTGGTAACACGTCTGACATCATACCAAAGAACGCTTTTATTTTTTGGTTTTCCCTTTCTACCCAAATATACAACGTTAAACGGAGGGGGGTAATTATCACAGTTGAAGTTTTTAGCTATTTCAACTGGACAGAGGAGTATTTTGGGTTCGAGTTCATTTATATCTGAAGGATCATGGTAGTGTACTTGAGAATATCTACACTTCTCCTTACTTGATGGATGTATCACACCAGTCACTCGCATAATGCTTGGGATAGGAAGATCTTCAAATGTTTTGCAAATCGGAACTTTTGGTGAGTCAATCACTTGAGAACCTTTAGACTTTTCTAATTCCCTAGCTCTCCTTTCATTGAGACATTCAACTGTTAAATGAGTTATAGCTGCACTCTCCATTGTTTGCTTAGCAACGGAAGTAGTTTGTTTTCTCACTGTTTGTTTTCGTTTCCTTACTATTCGTTTTTTTGGAGCAGTTTTCCTTCTCTTAGGAGTTGTTTTGCCGTTTTTCATTTTATTTTCTGTTGGATATGGATCTGTGCTAAGGAGCTCTTCAGAAAGAGCATCCATAACATTCTAAAAGTAAAAGGGTAATATTTGCATGAGTGGCTAAGAGTGTATTTATTACTTAGAGTGTCTTATATATATATATATATATGTATTTATGCCAAAAGCAGTTAAAATCATAGAGTTATGGTAGATTGAGAATGTGCTTATTAAACTATTGGGATGTGGAGACAAACAACAAAGGAGGCGTTCAAATATATATATATATATGTATTTACTTAATATCATACTGCTTTTAACATCTCAATTGGTAAGAAATAAAATATAATAGTTTGAGCAAAATATTGTAAGATAATAAAAAACAACTAAAAATTTTTCATAAATATGTATGAAACGCTTCTAACATTAGTTCTAAAATACCTACAGAAGAGGATAGAGCTTTATCTATTTGGACGTAATTATAAATATGCTTTCTGAATTTATAAAAAGTTTTTTTGTTCCACGTCATGTTATATAATTTTTTGAAAACTATTTGATTCCAAGCACTTCTTTCAATTTCTTTTAAAAAATTATTAATATTAACGACTTCCACCATTGACAAAACGATTTCGAAACCGTTTTTTATAATTTCATCAAAACGTTCTGTAGATATATCATGTTTCTTACAACACATCCCCATACTCATCATGTGTTGAGTTATACAGAATATTATAACTTGAAATGTCAAACGTTCTACAGCTTTTTCTTCAACAACATCATTATTTATCACATAATTATGATACATTTCTGGAAGGAAGTCCTTTAAGTAGATTGGATTTGTTGTTGCATTGTTCTAAAATACAAGCGATAATTAGATAACTAAAATAATTAAAGGTGTTCAACAGGTGTTAAATAGTATTTTTTATTAATTCTTACCTTTTCATCAGGCTGAGATTCCGACTTTAGATACAATGGTTGACTTTCTACGTCTTGAGTATCCATTCTGAAAAAACAGAAAAAATTGGTTCAATTCTTTATAATCAATTTAAAGATAGATATGTCATAAAGCCTTCAGATAGTTGTGTTAGCTAGCGGAAATAATTGAATTTAAGTTTTACCTTTATGAAGAGAGAACTCTTAGTAGTTGCAATGGAAGATGTAGTAGATAGATGTTGCTCCTTTGCTCACTGTTGTTGAACTGGATGCTTTCTGTCTGAAACCGTTGTCTCTTATATAGGTGAATGTGTGAAAATAAATTTTTTATTCCCGCGAAAGCATCGGTTTGTATTCGCGTGAAAATAAATTGTTTATTCTCGCGAAAGCAACGGGTTCCATTCGCGTGAAAATAAATTATTTATTCCCGCGAAAGCATAGGTTTTTATTCGCCTGAAAATAAAATGTTTATTCCCGCGAAAGCAACAGTTTCCATTCGCGTGAAAATTAAATGTTTATTCCCGCGAAAGCATTGGTTTGTATTCGCGTGAAAATAAAGTATTCATTCCCGCGAAAGCAACAGTTTCCATTCGCGTGAAAATAAAATGTTTATTCCCGCAAAAGCATTGGTTTGTATTCGCGTGAAAATAAATTATTCATTCCCGCGAAAGCAACAGTTTCCATTCGCGTGAAAATTAAATGTTTATTCCCGCGAAAGCATTGGTTTGTATTCGCGTGAAAATAAAGTGTTCATTCCCGCGAAAGCAACAGTTTCCATTCGCGTGAAAATAAAATGTTTATTCCCGCGAAAGCATTGGTTTGTATTCGCGTGAAAATAAAGTATTCATTTCCGCGAAAGCAACAGTTTCCATTCGCGTGAAAATTAAATGTTTATTCCCGCGAAAGCATTGGTTTGTATTCGTGTGAAAATAAAGTATTCATTCCCGCGAAAGCAACAGTTTCCATTCGCGTGGAAATTAAATGTTTATTCCCGCGAAAGCATTGGTTTGTATTCGCGTGAAAATAAAGTATTCATTCCCGCGAAAGCAACAGTTTCCATTCGCGTGAAAATAAAATGTTTATTCCCGCAAAAGCATTGGTTTGTATTCGCGTGAAAATAAATTATTCATTCCCGCGAAAGCAACAGTTTCCATTCGCGTGAAAATTAAATGTTTATTCCCGCAAAAGCATTGGTTTGTATTCGCGTGAAAATAAAGTGTTCATTCCCGCGAAAGCAACAGTTTCCATTCGCGTGAAAATAAAATGTTTATTCCCGCGAAAGCATTGGTTTGTATTCGCGTGAAAATAAAGTATTCATTTCCGCGAAAGCAACAGTTTCCATTCGCGTGAAAATTAAATGTTTATTCCCGCGAAAGCATTGGTTTGTATTCGTGTGAAAATAAAGTATTCATTCCCGCGAAAGCAACAGTTTCCATTCGCGTGGAAATTAAATGTTTATTCCCGCGAAAGCATTGGTTTGTAGTCGCGTGAAAATAAAGTATTCATTCCCGCGAAAGCAACAGTTTCCATTCGCGTGAAAATAAAATGTTTATTCCCGCGAAAGCATTGGTTTGTATTCGCGTGAAAATAAATTATTCATTCCCGCGAAAGCAACAGTTTCCATTCGCGTGAAAAAAAATGTTTATTCCCGCGAAAGCATTGATTTGTATTCGGGTGAAAATAAATTATTCATTCCCGCGAAAGCATTGGTTTCCATTCGCGTGAAAATAAAGTATTCATTCCCGCGAAAGCAACAGTTTCCATTCGCGTGAAAATAAAATGTTTATTCCCGCGAAAGCATTGGTTTGTATTCGCGTGAAAATAAATTTTTTATTCCCGCGAAAGCATCAGTTTCCATTCGTGTGAAAATAAAATGTTTATTCCCGCGAAAGCAATGGTTTGTATTCGCGTGAAAATAAATTATTTATTCCCGCGAAAGCAACGGTTTGTATACACATGAAAATAAAATGTTTATTCCCGCGAAAGCAGTGGGTTCCATTCGCGTGAAAATAAATTATTTATTCCCGCGAAAGCATTGGTGTTCTTCCGTAAAAACAATGTTTCATCAATTGAACCTTATGATAAATGGCATGATTTCAGCTATATAAGAAGCACTGTTTTTACACAGAAAGCAGTCACTTCGACATTAGCAACTGAAGGAGCAAGATCTACTACAACATCATCTACTACAACTGCTAGAAGGACTTTTCTGTTTGGAGGTAAGTCAACTTGATTGAGTATAAATTTAATTTTTATCGATTTAGATACTAACAGCGGTATGATATTGAGTAAATATATATATATATCTTCAAATTGGTTTGAAAAAGAAATCATAACATGGATTTTTACTTTATCTTTTAGAATGTCGACACAAGTCAATACAAAACAACTGAAGAATAAAGAACCAAAACCTTCACAAGATAAGAAGGTGATTGATGACAATGTACTTCTTCAACGCACTATGATTCCCTTTCAAAGCGCCAGTCTGAATACTCTGGCAACTCTCATCATCAAAAGCGCCTCTCTGTTAAGTACTCTATCTCCAGCTTCCAGAAGAAACATTGAAAACATAGTCAAAGTTGAAGATTTACCAATGCCTACAGTTATGCAGGTGTTAACCGTTGAGCTCCATGATGAAACGAACTGCACCATCATCTACAACTATAAAAAGGATGGAAAGGTAGTTAGAGTGAAGAGCACTATTCCATTAGCAGCAGGATTACTTGTCAATTAAGCTTCGCAAATAAGACCACTGGTTTTGATCTACATAGGTGTTGAAAAGACTGGAAAAGCAATTTTTCGTGCTGCTACAGAAACAGGAACTACTTTGAGGTGTAAGAATGTGTTTGATGTATTACCAGAAAAAAGTATGCGACAAATCAATGCTTATTTCGAGGTAGCTAATCTTCAGGATTTCCCAACAGATAGTGTCATATGTTTCCAAAACCCTGAAGTTATAACAAAGTCTGACAGGCGATGGAATGGAAATGAAGAGACTCTTCTAGTTCAATACAGAAGTGTTGTAGATGAAGAATTACTGATCGGAGATATGCGCATTCCTCATCAAATAGCTTCTGCTGTGACATCGGAGAGATTTGGAGTGATTTTGTTCAAGGGTCTGAGTCGAAACGCAGACAATTCAATTTTCTACAACATCAGTGTACTCGCAGCTCATCAAGCCTTCGTCCAAGCCTCGGAACTGGCTGATAATCCAAAATCTGAGGATTTTCTCAACCACTTCGATGATGCTGAAAAAGAAGACTGTGGAGAACAAACTCTCGAGAAGCTAATCTATAACTCAAGGGATTCATATCACTATAGGTAATTTTTATTAATTTTTACCATAATTTTAAAAAGTTGATTTGTGAAAATTTTGTGTATTCTTACAATGAAAAACCCCTTAAAATGATAAATTTGTGAACATTTTTGTAAAACATTTTTAAGTTATATATATATATTTCGAATTAAAAAAGGATTTTGTTGTGTCATCAGTGTATTTTTTTACATAAAAGTTGGAAAAATAACAAAAGGTGATAATTATTTTACAAAAATGTTCAATTTTTCACATAAATGATCAACTCATAACCTTTTTCTGTAAAACATTTTTAAATTATATATATATTTCGGATTAAAAAAAGGACTTTTTTGTGTAATCAGTGTATTTTTTTACATAAAAGTTTAAAAAATAACAAAAGGTTATAATTATTTTGCAAAAATGTTTAGTTTTTCACATAAATGATCAATTCATAAACATTTTTTGTAAAACATTTTTAAATTATATCTATTTCGGATTAAAAAAAGGACTTTTTTGTGCAATCAGTGTATTTTTTTTACATAAAAGTTTAAAAAATAACAAAAGGTTATAATTATTTTACAAAAATGTTTAGTTTTTCACATAAATGATCAATTCATAAACATTTTTTGTAAAACATTTTTAAATTATATATATTTCGGATTAAAAAAAGGACTTTTTTGTGTAATCAGTGTATTTTTTTACATAAAAGTTTAAAAAAGTAACAAAAGGTTATAATTATTTTACAAAAATGTTTAGTTTTTCACATAAATGATCAATTGATAAACATTTTTTGTAAAACATTTTTAAATTATATATATTTTGGATTAAAAAAAAAGGGTTTTTTTGTGTAATCAGTGTATTTTTTTAGCTAGAAGTTGAAAAAAATCACAAAAGGTTATAATTATTTTACAAAAATGCTTAATTTTTCACGTAAATAACACGTTTTATCACATAAATGGCTTATTCATGAGTGTTTGTTGTAAAACATTTTTAAAATTATATATATATATATATTTATACATTCCGAATCCAAATGAAAAAAAAAGGACTTTTTCGTGTGTAATCAGTGTATTTCTTTTACATAGAAGTTGAAAAAATAACAAAAGTTTATATTTATTTTACATTAATTTTAATCATACTATACTAATACATCATTTTTTATTTTAGTCCATTATATCGTAAAAAGAAAACAGAGTAAAGAACTTTCCCTAAGAAATAATGAGCTGAATGATGTAAATCAGTGAGTTATTTTCCTGTTATATATAATGTAAACTATCTAATGTAGCTAAGAGTAAAATTTAAATTCGGTAAAATTTATTTATATAATGAATAACTTTTGTATTTTAGTCAAATATTGGATCACAGAGAATACGGAATACAAGAGTTCCTCCCTGGGTCTAATAATATACCATATCAAAGAAGATATTGTTCAAGAAAAGCGCTTTGTAACCATTGATATCGTAAGCTATAGTAGTTTGTATTACAGAAAATATACTATAAAACAGTTTTATGAATGTAAAAACTAGATATGGTATTTTCTATTACAATTATTTACTTGTAAATTTTATTCATCTAGAGAGGTAATTTGGTGATTTTTTGACAGTTTTTTAAAAAAGTTAAAAAGTACAAAAAAATCAAAAAATATCGAAAACTATATATTAAAATGATTATTCTTTAAAAAGTTCAAAAAATGTAATAAAGCTCTGTTTTGAAACATAAAAAATTTAAAAGGATTGTGTAGGATAAAATTCTCACTCAAAAAATTATTGAAAATTGAATGAAATAAAAGAATATTTTCCCAAATACCAAAGTTTTGTAAATATAAAGTGAAAAACTCTATATATATATGTATTGTTTTTAAAATAATATCGAAAACTATATATTTCAATGATTATTTTTTAAGAAAATAAAAAAATTTAAAAGGAAAGTGTAGGATAAAATCCTCACTCAAAAAATTGTTGAAAATTGAATGGAATAAAAGAATATAAAGTGAAAATCTCTATATATATATTTATTTTTTTAAAAAAATATCTGAAAACTATATATTATAATGATTATTTTTTTAAAAAGTTGAAAAACAAAAAAACTTTGTAATAAAACCCTGTTTTAAAACATAAAAAATTAAAAAGGAATGTAATAAAAGAATATTTTACCAAAATACCACATTTTTCTTGTAAATATCTAGTAAACATTTCTAAAATATTGTTGGTGAAATTTACTGGAAAATGGTTTCAAGTGTGTCAAAGACTAAATATGATGTTTTCATTGAAATGTTTATTTTCAAAAGATCCAAATAATAACATTGAATCAATTAGTTAAATTTAACAGTCAAATTCTTTTTTATCAAGTAGGCTTAATGTTTCTATTGTGATTAATTCTCAAATATTGTAAACTTGAACTATCTAGAGGAGTAATTTGTCGATTTTGATGTGTTTTTTTCTTTTAAAAAAATTATCATGTAATACCACATACTTCAGTTCTAATTCGTTTTGAACAATTTCATGGGAGACAAAGAATAAAAAAGTTACATTGATTTAGTTTTTAGAATTAAAGTTGCTATCGAAAATGGTTTGTTCTTGTTTAAAAAAATTATTACGTAATACCACATACTTCAGTTCTAATTCGTTTTTAGAATTGAAGTCGCCATCGAAAATGGTTTGTTCTTGAATGGGTAAATCCATAGCCTCCTCCTCATCATGACAGAAGCTTTCTGATGATTGCATTTTGAAAAACAAATTACATTGTTTTAGTTTTCCGAATTGAAATTGCCATCGAAAATGGTTTGTTCTTAAACGGGAAAATCCATAGCCTTCTCATCATCATGTCTAAGTTTTCTACCCCAATATCTCCAATCTCTCAGAGATAGAAATTGTTCTGTTTAAAAAAATAATGGAAATTGTATATATAAATGATTGTTTTTGAAGAAAATGGTAAATTTTTGAAAAAAATTTAAAAGAAAAATGCAGGATAAAACCCTCACTCAAGAAACTAATTTTGCATGATAGGTTGTTTACCTAATAATAAGAAAATAATGAATAATTTATATTTAAGCAATTATTGAAAAAATTAATGAAAATTGAATAGAATAAAGGAAATATTTTACCAAATAGCCTGTTTTTTTGCAAAGATATACAAACAGATAAAATTTAACCATTTAAAGGATGATTTCTTTTTTGCAAAAAAAATAATGAAGATTTAATGAAATGAAAGAATATTTTACCAAATACCTTGTTTTTTTTGTAAATTTGTACAATTAGATGAAATTTAACCATTTAATGAAAATTGAATAAAATAAAAAAATATTTCACCAAAATACCTCTTTTTTGTAGATGTAAACAACTAGATGAATATCTAACTTTATCCATTTTTTTCCATTTGGGATCATGTTTTGAAGGTTTTCAAGATAGTTTTAGTAAAAGCTTATGCATTGATTGTCATTACAAGTTGTAGTGTTTGGTATTATTTAATATTTACTGACTCTAGCTATATTATATGAAATTTTCCCTACTTATTACACAATAAATGTATATATTCACATATTGTTTCATTTTTAATCACTGTATTTATTCAATGTAGATATATCTCCTCTCTCTCCTCTCTCAAGATATCATATGAGTCGAATTACAAAAAATTATCAAAACTTAAATGCCACACATTCAAAATCTAGATGCTCTATGAGTTAAAGTTATGTATATAATTATGTAAAAAATTATCAAAACTTGAATGCCATGCATTCAAAATCTATAAGTTCAAATTAAGTAAAAAAATAATCAAAACTCAAATGCCACTTAATTGCCACTCAAATGCCACTCAAATACCCCTCAAATAAAATACAATATAAACTCGGCGAATTCATCCAACGACGTAACTCGTTGCATAACCCCCAAGATCAAATCCACAAAAAAACACTTGGTAGGGAGATCTGCTCATATAATACTACTTGCGTGTAAAGTCAAACACTGGACTATATGAGCTTGGCAAGATTGTAAAAGTGCTAGGTCGTAACCGATTTCTAGTTCGTGTTAGAGGCCGTATCAAGTATACGCATATCGATCACCTCCAGCATACAGAGGAGGTAGAAGACTAACAAACAGTTCATTTACTGGCATATTATGCGTGTTTAACATTCTTGTGTGTTACTGTTGTATTTCTTGTTTTTTTTATTAAATAGTATGTAGTATGCATATGCTCATGTTTGTGACATTACTAATTAGCCGTGGAGGAGTTGTCATGTCTTGACAATTAGGGAAGTTCCCTTTTTACTGTATTGCTATTGGTCACTTGTTTACTGATGACTCATATGATGTTGCCAGCTAGATAGCTGCACTTTTTGGCTGTACACTGTTTAACCTGGTTGTGTGCTAATAAATAGAAATGCATGTATTGCATAGGCATCTTTTCAGTAACAATATATAACAGTTTGCTTGTGTTGGAACTAATAAATCATGACAGCTTAAGTTACTGCGGTGTGCACCTGCTCATGCAATTAAGTTGGTTAGGTTAATAATTAGTTTTTGTCAACCAGGTAGTGGTTTTTACACTTATACATTACAAAATATTGAATTATTTACAATAACGCAAATTTATCCCAAAACTTAATAACAAATCCAGAAAGAGCCTGACTGCATGTTAAAAATTGTTTCTGTTTATAACTGGAATAATAAAAACTACGAACAACATTGTAAATGAGTGAGAAATAAATGAAATTCACTTTTTGATAAAAAATTATACCATTGGCAATAATGGTGATAATTAATCATATATTACTAGTCTTACGGCATTACGACATCCCTTGTATACATTACAGCCAAACTTCAAAAATCAAAAAAAGATAATAATAGTAATATATGAGCAGATCTCCCTACCAAGTGTTTTTTGTGGATTGGATGCCGGGGTTGATGCAATGGGTTACGGCGTTGGATGGATTCGCCGAGTTAATATTGTATTTCATTTGAGGGGCATTTGAGTGGCATTTGAGTGGCATTTAAGTGGTATTTGAGTTTTGATTATTTTTTTACTTAATTTGAACTTATATGGCATATAGAATTTGAATGTATGGCATTTAAGTTTTGATAATTTTTTTACATAATTCTATTCATATGGCATCTAGATTTTGAATGTATGGCATTTCAGTTTTGATAATTTTTTGTAATTCGAACTCATATGATATCTTGAGAGAGAGTAGAGAGGAAAAGTGGAGAGAGAGGAGAGAGGAGTTATATCTAGATTAAATAAATACATTGATTAAAAATGAATCAATATATGATTATACACATTTATTGTATAATAAGTAGGGAAAATCTCTCCATATAATATAGTTAGAGTCAGTAAATAGTAAGTAATACAAAACAGTACAACTTGTAATGACAATCAATACATAGGCTTTTTTTTATACATTCATGCATGTATGGATAATTATGTACATATTTATGACTATTTCTGTATAAATTTTGGAAAAACATCATCAAATTAGCCCTCTAGATGGTTAAATAATTGCAATAGAAAACATTATACCTAATTTTTTGACATTCTTAAATTTTGAGAAAATCATCAAATTAACCCTTTAGATGATTAAAATTTACAGTAAATTTTGCATAATACAAAGCACTATAGCTTGCTTTATCCGCTTGAGACTACATGTCGTCAGCATTCGAGATTGAGTTTACATACCATCAACACCAAGCTGTTCATCAAAATCTTGTAATTCGTTTTCTAGGAATTCCTTAAGAACTTCATCCTCATTATTCGTTTTTGTTAGCTCCTCATTGGAATTTGTTTGTGTGCGATATTGTTCCCAATCACTAGCGTTGGTTGAAGAAATGAAGACGACATTGTGGTATGGAATAGGATTTCCATTCTTACTCTGTTTTTTTCCTTTGTAAATCATCACACCAGGTGCACATCTTTTAGCTTCCTCGTATCTGATTGGTATTAAAAGTGTTCTCGTCTCTCTTTCTCCATCTTTTGCAGCGACATAGCGAATGCACTTTACGATGGATTCTTCTCCATTGAATCGAAAAGGAGAGAATGTTTCAACAACATCGATGTAAGCGAAAATTGAACATTCTTTGAAATTGCTCAGATATTCGATGTCATAAGCGAGTTTGAGTTCTTCTTCACTCATTTTTCTTAGTTCTTCAGCTTCAGCAGTAGCTTCCATTGTGGTTAAGCGTTTTGTGCTGATACGTTTGACATTGTAGTAAGTAGTCTCTGGTTTTTTTGAGTTTTCCATCTCACCCAAGTACAATATGTTGAAAAGCAGTGGGTAGTTATCAACATTGAAGCTTTCAACTACTCTACTTGGGCAAATGACTTTCTGAAAATTCTTTACAGTTTAAATATCAAGATAGGTGAAAATGTAGTAATTTCCATATGCACCAGTACTCTGTTCAATAGAAACGATTTGCAAAACTGATGGAGCAGGAAATGATGATAGTGTAAGAAACCCTCCAATCTTTTTCAAATCGCTTGCCTTCCATTTTTAGAGAGATTTGGCGATCTTGAGAGCTCTATCAGCATCAGTGAGCAATTCTTTTTGTTTCCATAGTGTTTGATGTTGTGGGTAAAACCAGTTTTGGAAGAGCTCGTCTCTTTATTGTTGGTTCTTTTGTGATAGAGTTGGAGTTTTTTCTTTTGGTGACTGTTTTGAGTGTTTTTTGTTTGTTTTCGATAGGTTTTGAATCCATGTAAGAAGCAGAAAAGTCCTCCATAGTATTCTAAAAAAGAAAAAAAATAATGTTTGAAATAATATATAATTCAGCTTTTCATGTGGAACTAAAAGATTATCTATTTTATACTTTACATTATAGCTAAAATATTTTTGATCTTTGCTAGGTAGGAAATAATAAATTTTTTAAATTTTACCTTTTATAAAGAGATAGATGCTAGTAGTTGCAATGGAAGGTGTAGTAGATGTTGCTTCTCCGCTCACTGCTGTAGAACTGGATGCTTTCTGTGTGAAAACAGTGGCTCTTAAATAGCTAAAGTAGCACTGGTTGAACCCTATCTATACCAACCTTCTTTATAATATAACTATGAATCAGCATTTTTTCCACGCGAAAACCAATGATTTCGCGGGAATAAAAATTTTATTTTCACGCGAATACATACCAATGCTTTCGCGGGAATAACTAATTTATTTTCACGCGAATAACAACCAATGTTTTCGCGGGAATAAATAACTTATTTTCACGCGAATGGAAACCGTTGCTTTCGCGGGAATAAATAAGTTCTTTTCACGCGAATAAAAACCAACGTTTTCGCGGGAATAACAATTTTATTTTCACGCGAATGGAAACCAATGTTTTTGCGGGAACCTAAAATTTATTTTCACACGACTAAAAAACAATGTTTTCGCGGGAATAAAAAACTTATTTTCATGCAAATAGAATCCAATGTTTTCGCGGGAATAAACAAATTATTTTCGCGCGAAGGAAAACCAATGCTTTCGCGGGAATAAATAATTTAATTTCACACGAGTAAAACCAATGCTTTCGCGGGAATACAAAATTTATTTTCACGCGGATAGAAATCAATGTTTTTGCGGGAATATTATATTCCCGCGAAAGCAATGGTTTGTAATCGCATGAAAATAAAATGTTTATTTCCGCGAAAGCAACGGTTTCCATTCGCGTGAAAATAAATTATTTATTCCCGCGAAAACATTGGTTTTTATTCACGTGAAAATAAATTATTTATTCCCGCGAAAGCATTGATTTGTATTCGCCTGAAAATAAAATTGTTATTCCCGCGAAAGCAACGGTTTCCATTCGCGTGAAAACAAATTATTTTTTCCCTCGAAAACATTGGTTTTTATTCGCGTGAAAATAAATCATTTATTCCCGCGAAAGCATTGGTTTGTATTCGCGTGAAAATAAAATTTTTATTCCCGCGAAAGCAACGGTTTCCATTCGCGTGAAAAAGAAATATTTATTCCCGCGAAAACTTTGGTTTTCATTTGTGTGAAAATAAATTATTTATTCCCGCGAAAGCATTGGTTTGTATTCGCGTGAAAATAAAATTTTTATTCCCGCGAAAGCAACGGTTTCCATTCGCGTGAAAATAAATTATTTACTCCCGCAAAAGCATTGGTTTGCATTCGCGTGAAAATAAAATTTTTATTCCCATAAAGCAACGGTTTCCATTCGCGTGAAAATAAAGTATTTATTCCCGCAAAAGCATTGGTTTTCGCGTGAAAAAAATGCTGATTCATAGTTATATTATAAAGAAGGTTGGTATTCATAGGGTTCAACCAGTGCAACTTTAGCTATTTAGGAGCCACTGTTTTCACACAGAAAGCATCCAGTTCTACAACAGCGAGCGGAGAAGCAACATCTACTACTACATCCACTAACTATTAAAAGTTTTTCTGTGCGAATTTAAAAGTTTTCATTGAACTCAAGACTTAATTATCTGACGGGCTTTGACTACTTAAAAAGTAATGCTTTCACACAATAATACACTCGTTCTAACAACAGTAACTGAAGACTCAACATCTACTATATAATATACCAACTGTCTGACTACTAGGAGTTTTATTCACAAGGTAAAATTTATCAGCTGAGACATTTAACTTACCTTTCTATGTACTATTGTCACTTCTATTAAAAAATAATGATGTTATTGTTATTATAGCACTATGGAAACAGAAGAGGAGGATGCTGACGTAGACATACATAAGGAATGGGAATGGCTAATGAAAAATCAAAACGATATCAGTTTTTCAAACACTGGTAATGAATACATGAGCGATGAATGCAATGCTGAATATGAAAATGAAATGGGGATTGAACTTGAAAATGCTTTTCAAGACAATCCTTCGACTTTTCAAGTTTCATCATCTACTGAAAATACTATAGCCTTTGTTATGCAGTAAGTTTTTAAATCATAAATTAATAATGTTAGTAGAGTAATTCTTTTTGCTGGTTTTCTATAGACATCTCATGAATCAGCAAAAATAATGCGATATCTCTTTATTGTAGACAGGACTCAGAATATCAGAGAATGAATGTAGAAGAGGGAGTTGGGAATTCATCTCATAGCACACAGTAAGTTTTTGAAGACTTAACTAATAATAATGTTTGAGACATTTCTTCCCTAATTCCATTTTTAAAAATTAATTGATAATGATGTTTAAGTCATTTTTTCTCCTGTTACATTTCATACAAAATGTATGGGAATGTTTTATAGCACAACTATTATGTGTTAACATTTCTATTGTAGACAAAGTTTAAATTATCAGGAGGAGAATGTAGAAGAAAAAACCCTGAAATTTCCCCTAATTGGAAATGGTTGGAAGAAAATCTTATTTGTTTTCGTTTACCTGATGAAACAATCAATCAAATAGGCTTTGGTGCTGACCCTTCACCACCAAACACTAGCATAATAGCTCTAGATATAGAGCCAGTTGTGGAGGATATAGTTGAAGAAAATGAGAATGATCCAATGATAGAAAATGAAAATGAAGAAGAAAAAGAAGGAGAAGGGGAAGGGGAAGGGGGAGGAGGGGGGGGGGGAGGAGGAGGAGGAGGAGGAGGAGGAGGAGGAGGAGGAGGAGGAGGAGGAGGAAGAGAAAGAGGAAGAGGAAGAAGAAGAAGAAATGGAACACTTAAATTTTGAAAGATCTAGCCGAGTATCGACCCTAGGTATTGTTGATGATAGCATAGCTCCAACTTTTCAAGATGAAGAATGGGATGATTTGATAGCTAGATACTGGGGAGCTATGAAAACCAAACATAGAGCTGGAAAAGTCATAGAACTTTTAAATGTAAGACTTTGGGATGGGATTCCAAGAGATCGAGCTGATACCAACCAAAATGACTATCATGATGCAGGAGTGTTAGAATTGCTAAAAAAAGTTTGGAGACAATTGAGCTCGAGAGCAAAAGTCAACTGTAGCGTAGGTTGTATACTACAAAATAAAAATGATGGTGAACTCCGATACTTTCACTCATCATCAAACAATGCTACTGTATATCCAAAAGCTAAACTGATTGAAACTGAAGGAGATCTTGATGAATTTTTTGTTGATGTTATAGAGACTGATCATCGTACTAATAGCTTGAGACGGAGACCAAATACGACTTGGAGATTGATGCGGATCACAAACATTTTGTTTTATTTCTACAAACTACTCGGAATGGGAAAAGTTGGATCACCACCAAAGCATTTACCCTCTCACCTCATCAACAACAGACACATACGAACCATGTTAAAAAACACAATAGGAATACGAATTACTGACAATCTTTGTTTTTTTAGATGTCTAGCATTACACAAAGAACTACAAAAAAACACCGGATTTGCAAAAGATCCGACAATTAAGGATGTGAAGGAGTACCAACGACAATATCATAGTTTCATCTATGGTGATAGTACTGAAAAGTATGATGGGAACGGAGTAACAGAAGCTGATTTATTGCTTTTGGAGCGAGCATTTCAACTGAAGATAACAGCGTTTTCTTTAAATGATGATATGACTTCAACAGTTATTTAGAATTCAAACTCCAGTTACAAGGAAAATCTATATTTGGATCTTTATATCAATCACTTCAGCCTTGGGGAATCTAAAAAGACACAAATGTTCAATCTCAGAGGCAACAACTATGCAGTTTTCTGGAGGACAATACAGTCCTAGCGCTACAATATTCGACAAACTGAAAATTCAATTCGGGATAGATATCGGGTCAGATGATTCCTTGAGATACTATCCGTTTTTTGCAACATTCGACATAGAGTGTTTGTTACCTAATTGCAAAAAAGATCGAGATACAGACACAACCATTTACGCTAACGAGCATCAACTTTTAAGTATTTCAATTTGTTCAAACATACCAGGCTTCAACAACCCACGTTGTATTGTCAATAACAGGGATGATGATGAATGTGTGGGAAATTTCATTGAATACTTGGAAGATATTAGTGAAGAATCATATAGCCGATTGGAAAAACAATTTTCGCAAATCATAAAACAGATAGAAGGTGAATTACAACGACTGGGAAAAGCTGAAGAAAAGTTTCGTAGTGAGTATGAACAAAATCGTTTCAGACGGAGAACAGGAGCTGAAAAAGTTCTGGATGATTTTTACAGCTATATGAAAAAAACTCCCTATTCTAGGATTCAATTCACAGACTTATGACGTCAATGTGATGAAAGGAAAACTGCTTCAAAAATTGAAGGATGTCTCCGACAAAGATTTTGATTTTGTTATAAAAAAGGAACCAAGATGCCTGTTATCGGAATAGGATCTTTTTTGTTTTTAGATTGTACAAACTTCATCGCTCCTGGATACAGCTATGAAATGTATCTTAAAGCATACAAATGTGAAGCCGGAAAAGGATTTTTTCCTTATGAATGGATGAAAGACTTGGAACAACTTAATCAAGAACATCTACCTCCAAGAAAAGCTTTTTACAGTTCTTTAAAACAAAAAAACATCAGTGAAGAAGAGTACATGATTTGTCAAGAAGCGTGGAAAGATAACAACATGAAGATAATGAGAGATTTTTTAAAATGGTACAACAACTTGGATGTAAAACCGTTTGTTCAAGCGTTGGAAAGACAAAGACTGATCTACAGAGAGCAGGGGATTGATATGTTAAAAGATGGTATATCTTTACCAGGATTAGCGATTCGATTGATGTTCAACAAAGCTCCTCAACCACCTCCTCCATACCTCTCTACACACTTGGATTTCCATGAACTTGGTAACTCGTTTCAACAGACTCTCCCAATTTGTCTGATTGGCAACTGCAATGCAGAACTTTATCCTCTAATAAAGAAAAACATAGTTGGCGGGCCAAGTCTAGTGATGCATAGATATCACGAAAAAGGTATAACTAAAATTAGAGAACATTGGTTGGGAAAAGAAGCAAAAATTTGTGATAGAATCTATGGAGTTGATGCAAATGCGCTCTATTTATGGTGTATGATGCAATCAATGCCCACTGGTTATCCTCGAAGAAGAAAAATCGAAAACTCCTTTGTCGCTGAACCAGTAAAATTTAGCAAGGTAGCTCACAGCTGGTTACAGTTCCAAATGTTTTCAAAAAAATCGATATCAGACATCAGCTCAATGGAGGGGAAGTTGATTTTGGACAGCGATCATTACCAGTTGATGGATTCTGTGTTGAAAATCGTCATGTCTTTCAATTCCACGGGTGTTTTTGGCATGGACACAACTGCTCTTATAACAACGCTAAAGAGCAAGAGCTTCAAGCTAGTGGAAGAAAATCAAAAGCAAATCTGCTTAAAACTACGATGGAAAATGAAGAATATCTCCGAGCGCTAGGTTACACTGTAATCTCGATTTGGGAGTGTGAGTGGATGAAACGTGTAAAAACTCATACAAATTTACAAAAATTTGTCAACACGTTTTACAATTCTTTCTACCCTAAAATACTTGAAAAAAAAGCTGAATCAAGAAGAAGTGTTGGAGAGAGTTCAATCAGAGGAATTCTTCGGATTTGTTGAATGTGACATCAAAGTTCCTGAGGAAGAGGAAGAAAAGTTCTCCGAAATGCCCCCGCTTTTTAAAAATACGATGTTAACCAGAGAACACTTGAGCGATGAAATGAAAGTCTTTGCTGAAGCCGAAGGTTTTCTAAAGACTCCTCAACGCTCATTAGTTGGAAGTATGTACGGAGATAAGATATTGCTAATGAGTCCTTTGTTAAAATGGTACTTGAAACAAGGATTGAAAGTCACCAAAGTTTATCAGCTAATAGAATATATTCCTAGAAAAGCTTTTGAAGCTTTTGGAACATCAGTTTCAGACGCTAGGAGAATGGGAGATGCGGACCCTAGTCAAGAATTACTCGCTACTACTAGCAAGTTGGTAGGAAATGCTGCTTATGGAAAAACAATCACTGATAAAGAAAAACACACCACCATCAAGTTCATCGAAGGCGCGAGAAAAGCTTCATTTCGTATCAGAGGGAACAAATTCATCTCCATGGAAAAGATAGCAGATGATTTTTATGAAATCGTAACATGTAAACAACTAGTAAGTTTTAAAACAATTATTTTGCATTTTAAAATTTATATTCTCCAAGTTTACTTTGCTAATCAGTATCACCATCATTTCAGCTAACTATGAATGTTCCAGTACACTTGGGTTTCTCCGTGCTACAGTATGCTAAATTGAGAATGCTACAGTTTTACTACAGCTTTATGGATAAGTAAGTAAAACCTAATTCCCTACCATTATTATGTATAAGTAAGTAAAACTTCCAAATAATCGAAACAATCTTTTTATTTATAGATATACTGACAGAGGTGATTTCCAATATGTTGAAATGGATACAGATAGCGCATACATGGCGTTGAGCGGAATATTAGAAACACTGGTAAAACCAAGTATGAAAAAAGAGTTTTACAATGAATATGGTGATTGGTTTCCACGACCATACTGTGACAAACATAGGGATGAGTTTTTAGGAATCAAAACATTGGGTTTAGAATGGAGGATGCAAGACTGTTGTGAAAAAGTACTAAAACATGGAAAAAGAACACCCGGGCTGTTTAAAGATGAATTTACCGGAGATGGAATTGTTGCGCTTAACTCTAAATCCTATTACTGCTGGGGAGAAAAAGGAAACAAGTTTAGCTCAAAAGGTTTGAGCAAACGAATTAATCAATTGAACAAAGACAGTTGTCTAAATGTATTGAACACAAAAAAGTCGTTTATGGGTAAAAATCGAAAATTTGTAGTAAAGGATAAAAAAATGTTGACATACAGCCAAATAAAGCGAGGACTCACATATTTTTATGCTAAAAGACGAGTGTGTTCTGATGGAGTATCTACCAAACCTACTTTGGCTTAAATAAAAGCCTTCATAATAGTCTTCTTTTTACAACAGTTACTATAACTATATATATATATATAATACAAGAAATCATTCATCATCCTTATAAATATTGATAACAAATAGATGAATATTTAGCTTCATCTATTTTTATGTTTGAAATTATGCTAAAAGTTTTCCAATATATTTTATAGCATTCAATGTACTTATCGTGTAATAAATGTATATATGAGTTCGAATTATGTATCTAGCTATATTATATGAGGAGATTTTCCCCTACTTATTATGTAATAAATGTATATAATCATACATTGATTCACTTTTAATCAATGTATTTATTCAAGGTAGATACATCTCGGCTCTCCTCTCTCTCAAGATGCTATATGAGTTCAAGTTATGTAAAAAAATTATCAAAACCTAAATGCCATACATTCAAAATCTAGATGCCATATAAGTTCAAATTAAGTAAAAAAACTAATCAAAACTCAAATGCCACTTAAATGCCACTCAAATGCCACTCAAATGAAATACAATATTAACTCGGCGAATCCATCCAACGCCGTAACCCATTGCATCACCCCGGATTTTCACCCCACAAAAAAACACTTGGTAGGGAGATCTGCTCATATATTACTACTGATAATTATGGGTAAATTCAGCTTAAACATTTTAGAGTGTCTCAACGAATTAGCAAGACAAATTTTGATCAACTTTAGTAATCCTTGAATGAGCACCATATGTAGCAGTGCATAAAAAAGACTAAGGCGCTAACCTTCCAGTTTAAACTAGATTTTAAAGATTTATACGAGATTGCCATTCTTTCAATAACATAATTGCTATAAAAGCAATCAATGTTGACCTAGGAGCAATTCTTTTTTTATAAGTCATTCAAAAAAACTCTATATAGCTAAAGTTTTGTCATGTTTGCCTACAAGTACGGTTTTCATGTAACTCGGACTTTTGCACAAACTTTTTTTATTGCGCAAAATTAATACGACAATGGAAATTAAAGATTTTGGAGCGGTTTTGTTTTAGTCAGCATTTCTTTCATTTCTCATAAAACTGCAAAAACATGCAACTTTTCAAAAATCAGCGCGCAATTTTTAGGATAAAATTGCGTAAATAATTTTATTGTAGTGTGTGATAAAACGCAATCAGTGCAATTATTTATTCAATTTGAAACTAAAAACTTTCTAAAAATGTTTCAAAGCGAATATGAATCAGGTTTCCAGTTTCCAGAAAAAAGCAGTCTTTTGGTCACAAATCAAATATTTATCAAATGTCCAATGCTTACAACATATAACATAATGATTCAACTGGTAGCTCTGTAGAAGCTTAAGGAAACAAACTTAGTAAGTCGGAAAAAAACTGAAAATGTGGAAAAATGTCGTCATTATGTTTTTATTGTTTCAATGAATTATTTTGGTCTGAAAAGTATTTACTTGGTGACTAATCATTACTTTTGTTTCTGGAGCTCTCATATTTTTGTTACCTATTGTTTCTTTTTAACTTTTATACTTCCTTACACAGTAAAAATAAACAAAATGAATGTTCATTACCGCAAATGGCTAATGTAGCATACAATGCAGCAAAGTGATTCGTTTTGGTGTTCATTTCTATTTGAGTTGTGTAAAAACTTGTTGTGTAAACTTATTGAAAAACCCTGATCCTGATACATGTTGAAAAGTTACCTTCTACAGGGCAATTTTCCAATGACTGAAAACAGTAGCTGAAAATTAAATGTCTACATCGAGCACATCAAAAGTGCTTTTTCTGTTTTGCATAGCATATCATACACACTCAACAACCAACCTGATTGCCTCATCAACAGAAGGGTGTAAGACTTCCATTCCAAGTCCTTCAGCCTGACACCCGCCCTTGGGACACATAGCATGCTGAACCAGACATGGAGCGCAGATGAAGTGACCACATGCCTCAAGCTTCAATGGAACTCCGATGGGTTTATCACAGGCAGGACAGTCAGGTTCACAGTTTCTGAACATAAAAGAGTTCAAGTCTTTCAATGTGGCATACTCAAAAAATTTTTTGGTAAATTTTAGAGACTTTAAACAATTGCTAAAGACAAGTAAAAATCAATAAAATATTTCCAAGAGTTCAAATTTCGTTAAATATATAAAAAAAGACATGTCTGAAGTTGTTTTATGATTTCTTAACAAAAACCATGCAACAACCTTTTTAAAATTTGGAAAATTGTTGCAAAAGTAATTCATTTAAAAGTTTAGCGAAAGTTACGAAAAAAAATTTGCAATGTTTTCAACATATAGTGCAATATTTTAAAGTTCATTTTGTGAGCAATAGGTTATTAGTTTTTCGAACATTTTTTGTCCTTCTGACAATTTTTGAAAAGTTTAAAACATAACTATGGAACATGTTTGGATACAAACATACCTGGTAACTTATCCCATACACTTAAACATATTCCCTACTCCTAGCAACCAGAGACCCATAAAGGTCCTGCCACACACGCATGAAATAGACAAGAATTTCGTGTCACGAAGATCGTGAGTTGTCCGATCGTGCGAGTGCTTGTGCCACACAGCAACTGTCAACTCGTTAAAATGACGCGAGTTAAAGGTATTCACTGCGAAGTTGCTCTATAGTTCTAGAGAGCTATATGTATGCACGTGCACACTTTTTATACGCCTATCAATAAACTGTACCCGCATGTGGTTGTTTCAACTACAGCTAAACGTTAATTCTCAATATGGATCACAGAAGATTACAGCTGTTAAAAAAAAGGCTCTTTTGCTAAAAAAAGAAGCGCCAGACCTCTACAAAAATTCGCAGGAGATACTGGGTTCATCCCATCAACCAATTGAGACACCAGCACGGAATTTGTTACCATTTAGTGTCTGAACTAAGGAATGATGAAGTTACATTCAAACAATATTTCAGAATGACTCCGATCAATTTTGATCATCTACTGTCATTATTGAAACCATACCTGGTCAAGAAGGACACTCAAATGAGGAAAGCTATAGTTCCTGGTTTGCAACTCGTCATAACTTTGCACCACTTAGCAGAAGGTGCCAGTCATTGCGCTGTAGCTGCTCATTATAGACTAGGCAGATCCACAACGTCTGTAGCTATCTACGATACATTGGATGCTCTTTGGAAGGTGTTGCAACCAATATATTTAAAGCCGCCTTCAGGACCAGCTGAATGGAAGCATACTTCTCAAGGGTAATAATTAACTTAAGTTTTAATTCCGATAAAATAGCCAACAAAAGTAATAAAAATCTAAATAAAAAGATTTTAAAATTTTGATAATAATAAATAATGCTGCCATTTGATCACATTTATTTAATATTTATTAAAGAGCATCAGCGAACATCTACAACTAAGAGGATCATTTTTTCTCAGAAAAATTACATTTTTGAAAAAATGATGATGAGAATATAATTAATAAATAAAAGTTATGTGATAGTTGTTATTATTATCCGCTGTCATTTAATTATTATCATTATTTTAATCGAATTAATATAAATAATTGTTTATATTGATGTCATTGTTATTAATACAAGTGTATTAGAAGTTATTGTCTATCATTATTGTGATTGTGAATATTGTAAGTTCCTATTTGATATTTCAGATTTGAGAAGTGGAATTCTCCTCACTGTCTAGGAAGCATCGATGGAAAACACATCAACATTCAAAAGCCTGACAAAGCTGGGTCAATGTTGTTTAATTATAAACAACGGGAAAGTGTTGTGCTACTGGCTATTTGTGATGCTGAATACAAATTCTTGGTGGTGGACATTGGGCAATCTGGCAGCGCTAGTGATGGCGGCATCTGGGAGGTGTCTGATTTTGGAAGAGCTTCAGAAAACGGTAGGTATGCTAGCCTACCATATTGCATACTTATTTTTATTCATACTAACTATTGTTGAGTAAATTAATTAATCTTTTAGATCGAATAAACATTCCAGAAGCAGAGTTGTTGGTCGGAGATGTCTCCAATACTCCAGTTCCCTAAGTCTTTGTTGGACACGAAGCATTTCCCCTAAAGCGTTACCTAATGAGGCCATACCCAGGACGATTCTTGTATAGCGTTGAAAAGCGAGTGTAAAACTATCGTCTTTCTAGAGCAAGGAGGGTGATTGAAAATGCCTTTGGTAAGTTGTTACTATAAGCTGTTTGCACAGTACGGCTACATTTTTGTGTAATTCCTTCCAATTCATCCAATTTCCATTCAATATTGTATAATTTTATTAACTATTGCGACAGTAATAATTTATTGTATTTTTATTGGGATTGGCAGATCTTAATTTTATTTTTTCAATGTGCAGCTAGAGTGACTTAAACTGCTAGTAATAACAGTGGAAGTAGTAGTATATGTAGTAGGGTGCTACTACTACTACTTCACTTTATCTATAAATTTCTCCAAATCTACATTATGTAATTTTTATAGACAAAAATGCACGCATTTTAGTTGTAGAAGATTGTGATTTGTAGCACTCGTTAAGGTCAAACAATGTTTTGCTATTTTCATGATTATGTAAAATGTTGACAAACTTTCCTATGGTGGCTGGTCATAATTATTTAAATGTTTTTGTCTTTAGGAATATTATCTCAGCATTGGCGTATATTGTTAAAGATGATGGTAGTAAATCACACCAAAGCTGTCTCAGTAGTGCGGGGATTATGTGTCCTTCACAACTACTTACGAACTGTTGGTGATCCAGCCTATGTACCCCCAGGCTATGCAGATACACCAGGTGACAATGGTCTGGTACAAGAAGGGTTCTGGAGAGCTGCATCCACTGGTTTGCAAACAGGTTCCAGAGGCAATAGAAGTATTAACACAGATGGAATTAGAGTTCGAGAAATTTTTTGTCAGTACTTCAGCAACTATGGTGATGTACCTTGGCAACTGGAGCTAATAAATCGCAGATAGATTTGTCAAATATATCCATATACTTCAACTGATGCCCCTTAATGTTTAGCAATCAATTCTTTGTTATCGAACTTTGTTTTTCATATTAAAGTCTGTATATGATTAAGTTATTTCATTTATGTTTCATGTGAGCAGTATTTAGATTTATTTAATATTTATTGACGAGCAGTAAAATGAGTAACAATTAAAGGGATAGTCAACAGAGAAAACTAAATTTTGATAAAAACTTTGAATAGCAGTAACAATAAATATGGGAGTATCTTTGTTGTTTTTAACATTTTAGTTTGTGAGATATAAGGGAAAATGTGAAATCGCATTTTGGATATCGGCAATACATTCTTTGGTTCGTCACCGGGATTGGCGTACACCCCAAACGGCGTTCATTTCCTTATACGATTGAATTGTCATAATTGTCAAGCTATCATTTTCCAGTGTTGTTACACCCTTAGTTTCCCCAATTCATGTATTTTTGCTTTGTGGACTACTAAAAAAACATTGAAATATTAAATATTTTCAGTTATTAGGGGCCATTCACTGCTGAAACCGTAATAATTAATTTTTTTGCCAGTTATTTTTTATAAAATTATAATTAATAATATTTAGTATTTTAGTAGTATTATTCTTATAATAATATTACTAAATAAAAAAATTCTAATAATATTTTTGATATTTTTATTTCATAATCATAACAACATGCTACATAATACCAATAGATATGCAATAATAGCGCTTATTATTATTAATAATGATCGATGATAGGAGAAGTTGTCGGTGATAATTATTGTCATCACTGATATAGCCTAATGTGAAATAGCCACAATGCTGATAAGTATCTGTGTAATAATGACGAGGCGTGCAAGCCGTTCCCGCCATATTAGGGGGGTCACTCACAGTCGCGCTCCAGCCGTGGTGGTTTACTAATGTCGCACAAGTTGATTGCACGCTATGTCTGTGCGGGGTGTACCCTCGTTATAGACAACAATGTAACGAGTCTTTGGCGATATTTCTAACAGCGCGAAATTCAAAGTAGATTTGTGCAAACATGACAGTTTTATACTGCTATTTTTATACTTTTGGAAAGTTTTACAATAAAATTTGGTCCCCTATTGGGAAAATCACTGTCTTCTGGTAGCTTATGTATTAAATTATTGCTACCTAACCATTCCAATATCAAATAAACTAGCATCAAAAAATGTCATTTTTGGCTTTCTCTGTGGACTATCCCTTTAAACTGATATAATAAGTGTCACCTATATCCAATACATTAAGTACAAAATCTTCTCAGAAGCACAAATTGCTGTGACCATAAAATAATTGTTTTGATACTATAATAACATTGCGTGCTACTGGGCAATGAAGGGTATTAAAGATTGCGAAAGGTTCTTGGCGATTCTGGAGAAATGAGATCAGAGTAATTTTGTGACGCAAGAGTGAAGGAGGGTGATACTGAAGGTGGTGAAGTTAGCTCTGGTGTAGGTTGAGGGCTTGATGGGAAAGATGTAGATGTAGATGTAGACTGTTCGCCTTGTGCAAAGCTCGCCTTATGGTTTGAGCACTCTAGTGTTTGGTGACGGCAATCCTTTAAACATGCTTTGATGCAATTATTTGTATCATTGCGAGGGTTGTCACCCCTGCTAACCTCTGTACTGCGCTGATGAGGCAACAAATGCCGAAACAGCTGCTGTCCGCAGTTTGAGTGTGTATATATATATATATATATATATATATATATATATATATATATATATATATATATATATATATATATATATATATATATATAAAATAGTGATACAGAAATCTAAAATAAATAACTAGAGGAGGATGTGTGTACTTATTTATAAATTAAAAACAACATAACTTTATTTATTTAATATATTAATTTATCATACTTTATTTATACACTATTCAAAAACAATAATAATAATAAGTAAAATTAAACTAATAACTATACCATCCCAGGTGTTTTGTCCGTCTGCTGGTTAATCAACTGACTGATCTCTTTCCAGTTGTTCATTTTCACAGTTCTGGAGTCTTTATAGTCCGAGTGTTGTTTATCCCACAAACACCTCCTGGGACGTACAGCACTAATGAGGATTTCTTGCCAATCAGCCATTGTAATGTAATAAAAAATTGTAAAATAGTATTTATCTATGGACAAGCATGTGCTGTGTTGAAAAAAAAACGTTAGAAGTGCGAAAGCTGTGAGGGCTGACGTCGGTGTAGCAAAAACCGCGGCCAATGGCATGGCAGCACTCGTGTATCGTGTATGTCAAAGGTCAACATGCACTGCTGCTCGTATTTCGTGGAAATTTGTTTGTGAGCATTCGCACGAGTGGACAACTCGTGACTCTAATCATGTCTATTTCACGTGTGTGTGGCAGGGCCTTAACTCTTGTTTCTAGCAACAAGCAATCTAGTACCTTGTAATACCAGTTGGACTAACAAGCAACTCCAAAATGGTTAAAGTTATTTCTACGGTTACTATCTTTGAAGAAATTGTACTGTATGTGTTTTTAGCTGAGCATGGGGCAGTTGCTTTAGCTTCAAAGCTAACAAGGCCCTACTCTCTTAACAAAACATATTTTCATTGTCTGGAAACTTTCCCAAAAAGAGAATGCAAACTTAAGCCAATCCAATCAAAATGGTTGGTGCTTCCATAAGGATAAACCTTAATTTAAGTGAATCAGTCATTTCAAAAATTTCATTTATTGATAAACAATCTTCAACAAAAACCCATAAATCTAAGACATAACCAGCTTTTTTATGGTAGGATGGGTGGTTGATATTCAGAGGACAGTAATAGTATTGCAATGATAAGGTCTCATTAGCCACAAAGTACCCTAATCTCAAGCATTATATGCCTCTCTCCTGAAGGCACATTACTAGCATTGATGCTGAAAACTGGTCAACTACTGTCGGATCAGTTGGCAAACACACAGCCCACAGAGTTCATATTAGCTCTGCACTACTTTTTAATGATAGGCTAGCATGTCAGCCCTTTTGGTGCTCAAGTCTCTGGTGCCCCTAATGGTAAATAATGGTTTCTACGTCCACCCAAAATCCAAATCTGCCACAGTGTGTTAGGGATATATTGTGCCCTATAATACTGTTGCAAAATTATGGTGGCATTTCCTGAAAATAGCAGACATCGGATTTTGTTTCTTTGTACATTTGGGTTTCTAAAAGTTAATAATAATTTGTTTGTTATCCAGAGACATTGAATTTTACTTCTTAAATTTTTATGCATTATGTACATACTCTCCAGGCTATTGTAACAAAACAACTTCCATGAGTTTGGAGTACTTGTATAGTAAAGGTTGTCGCGCTAGGTATAGTTGTATACAAAATTGTGCAATTTTCAAGTTGGTACTTCTGGTATCCTGTTCGAGAGTTATTAAATTCCAATCATGTCCACCAGAAAAAAAATGTGGCAATTTTACATCGCATAAAAAACACCTCAATATCAGGAAATTATCAAAAATAATTTTATTAAAACAGATGCATCAGCCTGTCTAGAGATATTAATGAATACCTACAATGTAATAATATAGCCTGTTAACAATCATGCTCATAGAAAAAAACTACTCACTCATACATCCGCCTCACTCCTTCTGCTATAACTTTCTTCAATGAAGCAACGACTTTGTCAAATCCAGACTTTTCATTATATTTAGCTGCTTCTCCAGCATCCTGAATGTATCAATAAGAAATATTGTATGTATGCTTAATAAAAAGCGCTGCAAAATCTTTTTACACTGGCTTAGACAAGAAATTATAAATACGCAATTCCTTCATCCACATTGCGTGAGCTGTTTGATGCTTATTGCATGTAACTATTACTATTTATCATGACAAATTATCACCAAATCTCTGTGGTATGTTCCCACTAGTAATTAGCTACAACAGCTTGTATTTCCATGACTAAAATGTTACCATGCCCATGGAGGCAGTTGCATTCAATGCGTTGCTAAGTGCAATTCAGCAGACTAGCGTGGCAGGCTGTTTGTATCATACTTTCTTTTTATATTTTGTAAGAATGAAGAGTTAAGAACTTATCACAGAGTTGTTTGCTGGCAAGGAAAGCTGTGTGGTGACAAGTGATTTCAGTAGTACATTGTCTATCATTCAATAATGAGTGATATTATTTATTAGTAGTTAGTAATCCTAAAAAGGGAACCAAGCGATGTTTTGTTAAAAAAAATTCTACCATTCAATTTTTATCACTGTATCAAGTGCTTACCAGCAGCAAATAGTGGTACATTTCAAAACAGTTGCATTGTTTCATGAATAACAGTGTAGTAAACCACCATCGATCATCGTTGGTAATATTGAGATGGATTTCACAAAATACGGCCGTTGCGTTGAGTAGCTGCATCTGCTTATTAGGTTAGTAAGAATGCAAGCACCTAGTGTGTTGTTTACAAGCAGTGAACCCTGGGAATGCGCTAGCTCAACAAGCCCAACCTTACACAGTTGATAGCACGCGAGTTGATGCAGGCGAGCTGCAGGAAGCATATGATTGTACATGTACTACTAGCAGCTGATCGAAGGACGACTGTACTCTACATGGACTCTCGTTATCGATGGCTTTATGGTATATTTCCATGTCGCCATGTGTTTGTTTATTCGAATGTTGGCAGTTGGCCAGTTTTTATTGTGCCAGCCTGTGCATGTCATTTTTTTAATTTATTGCGCCAGCTTGTTTTTAAGCAATCATAGGCCTGTATGTCAACTGCAATTTGAACTGCACGATTTTCTATAAACAGAGAGAGATTTAGCCCAGTGGGTAGATATGTTGGTGCGCTCATGAAGGATGCTGCTCCCGCAAGCTTTTGTATTGTACAAGTAATAAAGTATTCGTAATTTAACCTTCTCGTGTGAAGTTTGGTAGTTTACTTGTTGGTTCTTCCATACTCGGTAGAACATGGTGTATTTCTTTATACATGGACTGTGGCGTTCAGTATTGCGTGGGCTATGTGGCCCCTAGCGTGAGCTTTACTGTGTTTAGCTGGCTACAGTTGTTAATTGCTCTGTTTTATGTCATTGCTTAATACTCAGCTATTTGTTCCCACTATTTAATATTTTTTTATTAGCTAGTCATTTTTGTTTTGAAACATCGGCGACCTGGTCATTTTTATTGTTACTAGAAGTGTTCATGACAGTGCACCAGAAGATCATTTTTGTTATTTTATTAATGCTTGGCACCAACAGGAGCCAAGAGAGGTCTGTTGCTAATTATAATTAGTGGGTTTTTTCAGTTTCTTTGTGTACTTTTTTTATGATGACGGCAACTGTACTTGTAACTACAGTTTTTTTCCGTCTAATTGTAATCGAAAACACATCTATTGTTGTGGTTCACGGTTCTCATAAATAAACAACCAGGAAAATATCAAACTCTGGTACGGCATTACACGGAGAGTTAATAAGAGCCGTCACTACTGCCTGCAGTAGCGTTCCCGACCCGGTGCAACTTGGTACAGTTACTACCGTGTGTCACAGTGTTTCGTTAAAACACGACAACCTTGTCAGTTGTCAGACTTCATCACACAGGGTATACCTCTCTCTAAAAGTTGTCTGGTAAAGGCACAGAGAAATCCTTTACATTGGTGGCAGCGTTGGGATAACAATGAGCATTGAGACACAGCTAGAGAAGTTATCAACCACTAAACACCACCTGTACTCATTACCCCTCGCCCCGGGTATCGGTGATTTCAACCCCCCCCCCCCCACCCTGAACAGTAACAGTTGTCTGGTAGCAGCCCAACTAACACCCCACGAACAATGTTACAACCTTTCCCCCACCCGGTAGAAGCCCCCCCCCCCCACCCTCCTCTACGGTGTTTGATACAGTGTACGAGCAGTTGCTCACCTCTCTTCTGACACACCTGTCTACCCGGAGTTCTCTCTTCGCATGCTGACAAATACCTTTTCTTCAAAGAATGCACAGAGAACCAGGAGTGCTGGACAGTTGCCAGCAGGCAGAGAAGAAGCTGCAGCCCTAGACAGGCTCACACAAGCACTGAAAGGAGTGTTGCAACCCCCTGCTGCTCCCCCTGCTTCTGCACATAACTTCAAATCTCCCAAGTTCGACAGAAGACTTTATTACACTGTTCCTCGAGGTTGCTGAAGCAAACGATTGGAATGTCCACACAGCCCTGCTCCATGTAAGAGAGTTGCTCAGTGGAGGAGCACAAGACGGCGGCAGGCCTAACACCCTGCAAGTTGCGTTCACAGCACTTTGGCCTTACACGCCGCGAAGACCTACAAGAGTAGCGCACCGGAAGAAGGCACCGAAGACTTTCCTCCAAAAGTATGCTAGTGAAATGAAGAGACTAGTTTGAGTTGCCTATGAAGGTTTGCCAGAGGGACATACAGAACGCAAGATACTAGAGACGTTTTCATCCACCCAGGGTCACCCGTATCTGCAATGGCACCTGTTAGCAGCGGATCCACAGAGCCTTGAAGATGCAGTTCGTGCTGGAGGAGAGTTCCTTCACATAAAGACAGCCCCTGACTCTAAACCATCCAGAGTTTGCGCTGTAAGTGAAGATGAAGAGGAACCCTCCAAACCTTATTTGACCCCATACCGTCATCCTCAGACTGCTGCAGTGGTGTTGCTGGCTCCAGGAGAGATAACTCACCCATATCCAGTTGCTAGCAACTACCCCTCAGTGAGCTACTCTCAACCACCCCGGCAGCCAGCAGCCTTTCGGAAGACGCAATGGCTCAGTTACTTCAGAGGATACAGAACATGATGGTGGAGATGCAACAGATGAAGCAGTGGCAACAAGTAATGCATATGCCCCTTTCCGTGCTACCAGGTCCCTATCCCGTAGGACAGACACTGTACCCTGGCATGTATGGACCACCTCCTAGTGTGTATATACCCCCTCCTGAGGTGTACCCTGCTTCTACAGCGATACAATCTCCTACCCAGGTTCCTTATCATGTTCTTCCTGTGGCTCACCACCCTTCTGCTGTCACACCTACCATCCCTGTCGTTGAACAGAACTCCCGACTAATGACACCACCCCCTGCTACAACACAGTTGATGTTCCCTCAGTGCTGGGGTTGTGAACAGATGGGCCATTACAGTAGATGTTGTTTATCCAAACCAAAAGCTGCACCCACACATATAGCAACATAGGGCACAAAAAGACTAAAGCAGCACAACAATGTGCCTTCCGCTCTTTTAATCGGGTCCCCTGGATTCCCTCCTAGAAAAAGGCGTCACCTTCCCCAACAAAATGGCAGACCAACTGTTATGAAGTTCTACATGACAGAGCAGACAATCCGGAGCCCTATAAACTTCTGCAGCCATACACTCCTTATTCGACCTACCTCCATTACAACCTGTGAGTCCCCTGAGGCACAAGTTTGCCCAGTCTTGGCACTGCCGAACGGCAGTTGCACAGGACAGCCCAACAGTGGAGCGCCCTTCATGCCATAGAAGTAGAGCGTTGCCTCCCCCCTCTCAAGCTGCAAAAGTTCGACCCACCCATTTGCACAACACTGAGATGAAACGGCCATGCCTGTCAAGCAACTTCCTACCAGGGAAACTAAGAGGCAAACCAGTCACCCTCCTCGTCGATACAAGCTGCACCACAAATCTCCTTTCCAAGCACATCTTTAACCAAATACCTGAGTCAGTAAGACAGCCAGTGCAAGAGAGTGAATCCCATGGTATCATGGCGGACATAACCCAGATCCCTCCCAACGAAAGTTACCCTCCGTCCCCGTGATGAGAAAACTGCAGCCACATTTGTTGTCAGTCACATAAACAAGGACGCCATCTTGCTGATGCCCTTTCTAACCGATCATGACGGCCATTTGAAGTTTAGTGAGTGTGCCATTGTTGTCGTTGGCAAGGAGATGCGCTGCACTGACAAAGATGGTACACCATTGATGAACAACGTTCAGGGTCTCCGTACCACTCAACTACCCCCGGTTATGGAATCCACAATCCTGTGTAAGGTTACCACCCAGAGTTATCTACCCCTCAGTAGAATCCCATCCAGGAGGCCCTCCCATTGCCGCTAGTATGAATAAACCAGATAGCAAAGGGCACATACAAGTGAGGTGCATGAGCCAGAATGTTCAGCCAGTAAAACTGAAGGTGGGAAGCACGGTAGGCCATTACAAATGAGTGAGCCCTGAAGAGGTCGCGCAAGCTGAGGCAGTTGCTTTGCTTGCCACTACCCTTCCTAGTCATTTTCTTCACTCCCCAGTTCCCCTTCACATTTCTGTGCTGTATACAGCCGCTCTTCCACAGTGCCAGAACAGACGTGAAGCCCAGCAGCTAGCTGGATTGCTATGTTGGTACGCTGCCATGTTCAGTGCGAGAGACCATGAACTTGGCCAAACTATCCTGGTCGCACACAGCATACCCCTCCTCCGAAGTGCTCAACCCATCCGTAAACCTCATCACCAGTTAGGACCTGAGAAAGAGGCACAGGGGGTGGGACAGTTGTAAGTAGTTGCCACTAGTCGGGATGAGCCAGATAGCAAAGGGGTTATTCTAGTGAGGTGCATGAAGCCAACTGCTCAGCCAGTAGAACTGAAGGCGGGCAGCACGGTTGGCCACTACAAAGGAGTGAGCCCTGAAGAGGTCTATCTAGCTGAGGCAGTTGCTTTACCTGCCTCTACCCCTCCCAGTCACTCTTCTCACTCCTCAGTGAAGCACAGCAGGTAAATAGACTGCTATGTCAGTATGCAGCTGTGTTCAGTGCGGGAAACCATGATGTTGGCCAAACTACCTTGGTGACACACAGCATTCCCTCCTCCCTGGTACTCGACCTATCCGTCAACCCTCTCACCGATTAGGCCCTGAGAAGGAGGCCGGAGCAGAGAGACAGATGGAACAGTTGTTGGAGTGTGGACCCATAAAACCAGCATCAGGAGCCTGGAGGTCTCTTATCGTTCTAGTAAAGAAGGAAGATGATGCGTGGAGATTCTGCATAGACTACAGACGTTTGAACGCAGTCATTAATCAGGGTGCCTACCCCATTCCTCGCATCAATGATAGTTTAGACGCCTTGTCAGGGAGCAAGTTCTTCAGCACTCTGGACTTGGTCAGTAGTTATTGGCAGGTCCCCCCTGATGAAGAGGCCAGTGAGCGCTCTGCGTTTGCCACCCATACAGGTCTGTGGAAGCGTAAGGTCCTCCCTTTCGGCCTCATTTCAGCCTCAACCATTTTCCAGCGTTTGATGGAGAAGGTGCTACAAGGTCTCCATTGGAAAACCCTTCTGCTTTACCTCGCTGAAATTATTGTCATCGCTCCTGATTTTCCCACTAACATTCAGCAACTGGCTGAAGCCTTTCAGCGTCAACAGCAGGCCAGTTTTAGGCTCAAACCCAGCAAGTGTGAGTTACTCAAGTCAGAGTGCAGGTATATAGGACATGTGGTGAGCAGTGCAGGAGTGGCCACAAACCCGGATAAGGTTGCTGCTATAGCGCGTTGGCATACACCCACAGAGTTGAAATGCTTGCAAGCCTTCCTACGTACCGTAGGGTACTACAGGCAATACATTCCTGACTTCTCTACAGTGTCACAGCCCCTTACACAGCTTATTAGTAAGCATGCTCCCTGGGAGTGGTCTACAGCCCAACAGATTGCTTTTCAGCAGCTGAAAGTAGCTATGACCTGTGCCACTGTTTTTGGTTACCCTGACCAGGAGCTACAGTACACCTTGGACACTGATGCTAGCAATGCAGGTATAAGTACAGTGCTTTCACAGGTACAGGAAGGTAGTGAGCGAGTGATTGATTACTACAGCAAGACCCTCATTACTCAGGAGAGCAACTATTGTGTGAAACGGAGAGAGCTGTTGGCAGTAGTGAACGCTGTCAAGCATTTCCGTCCATACCTCTATGGCCAGCACTTCTGTCTTCAGGCAGGCCATGCCTCTTTGTTGTGGCTGTGTCGCCGCCAGAACCCACCAGTCAGGTATTTAGGTGGCTTGAGTCCCTCTCTAAACTCAAATACTCCATTAAACATATGAGCGGCCCCCACAGGGTAACACAGACGGCTTGAGTCGTATGTTCCCCCCAGAGTGCAGGTAGTGTGGCCACATCCAGGAAAGAGATGGTGGACCTTCCAAGGTTGAAGTTCAGCAAGAGCTGACCTCCCCCTTTAAACTTCAGCACTCCTCCGCTTCTGTGTCGACTCGGTATGAGTTTCGGCCGCCACCCCCCCCAACTCAACCACCCTCTCTGCCCCTCAGGTACCCCAATGCCATTCAGCTCGTCCAACCGGATGTCGACCTTGTCCAGGCTCAGAGCAAAGGCAACCATGCTGTGGCTGTCATTTTCCAGGCAGTGTCCACACAGAGCCCTCTCACTAAAGAGCAGTTGGAGCTCGGCAGCCAAGAGTTGAGGCGGCTGAACAACTGCATTTCAGCAATGAGGTTAAGGGCAGATGGTGTGTTAAAGCTCCAGCAGGTCTCTCCAAACGCCGCTCTCGATGGTGTGCGTTCTGTCTAGCAGGGCTACGTGGCAACATGGTCTGGCAGACCCATGCCTTTGCACACCAGGGAGTAAGCAGAACCCTGAAGCACCTCCAGCTCACGTGGTACTGGCCAGGTATGGCGGCAGATGTGGGTCATATGGTCAGGAGCTGAGAGGTATGCCAGAGAGCCAAGAGTGGTGGCACTAAACCCACTCCCAGTCGTCAGCGTTTGTACGTCAGCGTTTGTACGCTGACCGCCCCTGGCAGAAGTTGGCCGTAAATTTGGTGCGCCCTTTCCCTGGGACAAAGTGGGGCAATGCCTGAATCCTGGTGTTGGCTGACTATTTCACCAGGTGGAAAGACGCTCCAGCCCTTCCAAATGCTACGGCCTCGTGGTAGCTAGTGCTCTGGATGAGCAGGTCTTTTGCTATATGGGCATCCCTGAGCAGATGCACGCATACCAGGGGGGCTCAGTTTGAGCCTCACCTGATGCAGGAGTTGTGTGCTATGTGGCGCATAAAAAAGACCCATACCACCCCCTACCACCAACAGACCAATGGGGTTGTCGAAAAGAACAACTGGGTGTTAGGCGACTCCTTACGATCCCCGCTCTTGAAGCGCAGTCCAGGTGACTGGGACTTGCTGCTCCCTCAACTGATGAGGGCCTTCAGAGCCACCCCTCACTCCACTACGGATGAGACAGCCAACAACATGATGCTGGGCAGGGAGCTGCAACTGCCACATGAAGTGTCCTATACCCCCTCTGACTGATTGCATGCCAGTGCATGAGTATGCCCAGAACTTCAAGTTGAGACTGGAAGAAGTGCATGAGACTCTGAGAGAGCAGCAGACAGAGGTCAGAGCCAAAAGGGGCTTAGAGATAAATTTTGCCTTTTCTGTAACTCCTACAGTTTTCAGTGGATCAGGCTGGAACTTTCCGGAGAGGTACATTTCCCCTCTCTCCAGAGTATGGGCAGGTCTCCTTGCAGCTTGCTTTGCTAAGATGGGTGTGGTAGGGGGAAATCATTCACTACCAAGGGGGAACAGTGCATTGCTGTATAGCAAATTACTCTCTTTCACGGGATTCACGTCCAGCAGCCTAACACTGTCTCTAAGCAACCCCCCATGCTTATCAATGTAGAGTAATTCATGACCATCAATTATAATGGTGGAGTCTACGAATCTCATCAAGCAATCGTGGGCTGTGAGGAACGGCATTCCTACAATAGTGTCCTCATGAATGTAACTAATGACAAAATTAACCTAAGTCGGGAGTCCATGGAGCTGTAGAGATGCTTGCAAAGTACCATAAAACAGGAGTTTTGAACCGTCTGCCATCAGACCATGAGGTTCACTATCCTGGAGGGTGTCTTGGACCCTTTGAGGTAGCCTATAGTACGCATGCTGTGACAATAAATTGATTGTGCATCCTGTATCTACTAGAATGGACATTAGACGAGCTTCCATCATGCTAGACAAGAAGTAACTTACTTGATATGGATGCCTCAGACTGCTACTGGCAATTTCCAATGCCTGTGCTCTGGCAGGGTTACTCGCAGGGTTGTAGTCCACCTTCTGACCTCGCTTGGGTGGTGCACCGCCGTCTGCCCTACTGTGGCCGGTAACCATTTCCCTTCCTTGGTGGATGGCTAGCTCTAGCTTGCAAAGACTTTTGTGTACAGGCTCTCTGTACATGTCCAATTCCACCACAGCCAGCCCCAAGAGAGCAGTATGGGTGTGGCTTCCAGTGGTTGAGTGGTAGCCGGGAATTGTCCTTCCTCAACAACTTTATCTTCTGCGTTAAGGTTTGTAAGGTCTCCATTACTAACTGGAGGGGCTCCTGTCCAGTGCTGGGTGGTACACTGACTTGTTGAACAGGAGAGTTAGGGGGGCTGGAGCAAACAGTAAATGAGGAGCAGCGCCTCCGTACTCATCATCTCCGTCCCTGACTGCTTGTACATGAGTGAGGCGCTCCTCATGAGCCGTCTCTATCTGCATGTACTCGCTGCCTGCTCTCAACGTTTCTGCAAGGTCTACTGGCTGAACAGCCAGGAGGTGCCTCTGCAGGTATGCATTTCCTATAGTGGAACTGATCGTGTCCAGCATCATGCGTTGCACTTCTCTGGGTGGGAGGTTTTCGTACGCCAAACAAATCAGATGCTCCAGCTCATTTGCGTGTTCCTTTCAGGAGGTTTTGTAAGACCTGCGAAGACTAGTCAACTTTGACATAGCTTCCCTAGGGGTCACACCAAAATGTGCTCTCATCGCGGTGAGTATCTCTTATAGGTGTCGGGCTTTCCACACTCCAATACACTGCCTCTCAAAGACTCATGCAAGTGAAACATGGCAGTTTGCTGTTGCCACTCATTTGCCTTGGCCACCTTGACAAAGCGTGCGATGAAATATTCCACAGCACCTTCACCTTCGTATCTGGGCGCCTTGAAAGTTGGATGAGCGTTAGCATTAATTGGTCGCATGGCAGCTTGTAAGGCTTCTGTTAAAAGATCCATAGCAGTTAACTCTGGGTTGACAGCAAGAGCTCTGCTTGCACTGCGAGCTATGTTGGCCGTCATTGCTACGACTAGAGGAACAATCAACTATAAAGTCCACAAATGGGGTTGTAAAACAGGTTGTTGCGCCGGTCTTAGCGGATGCAGGGTTGGTAGTAACTTGATGCAGGGCCAATATTGACCAGTGTAGGGCTGGTATAGGTACTATACAGGGCCGGTATAGACTGTGCAGGATTGGTATAGACTGATGCAGGGTCGGTACCGATGGTATGCAGGGTCCGTCTGTCTAGAAATTGTCTGGTGATGATATACTGTCTGTGTAGTTTTCTCAAGACAGACGGTAAACGGTTGCAGGCAGAAAAGAGTCAACACCTACATGAAAATTTATGTAGCTCACTTGGCAGGGAACACTGCTGCAGTCGGAAAACAGTCAATGACTTTCGCAGGAATGTCCGTTTTTCGTCCTGTACTGTAAATACAGGATCGGGATGCTGGTTCTGTTTAGCACAGAGCCAGGGTAATGTAGCTGAGTAGGGTGTGCAACGGAACCCACTGCTGCCACCAATGTAGTGAATTTTGATCAATTTGACAGGCAAGCTGCCACCAGTTGTCGTTTAACCTGTGGCAACAGTAGGTCGGTATGGTACATAAATATGTGTGAAGGGGTATCTCCAACTCTGCAACCAGTAAGGAGCCCTAGGCTCAGGCGCATAACTCAGTGCTATTGAGTATCTATGCATTTATTCATCCAGAATAAAACGGGTAGTAAAAGGCACATTGCAACTGATTTGATAGAGCAAAAGTTCTGGCTTTTATAGGCGATTTACATGAAGTGATTTTGCATACTAACCAATCACATAACAATAATACATAAGGAATGAATGGATAAAGAGATATAAATAGATAGCGAGTAAGATAGAGTATATAGGGCTAAAGGTAAATGGGGCCCTGTAGTGATAAGTCGAGTCATATGCTATTGCACCAATCAAGGTCCTATCTGCTTCCTGTCTCTAGTCCTTAGTCTTCCTAGCTTTTGTCCTTTGTCTTTCGTTGGGCTTACGGGTGGTTATCTCTGGGAGTTGGACCTCTGTTACCCTCAGGCTACTTTCTGGTCCACAGTCTACACTGACTCACTTCCTGCCGGCCCTGCAAGGACGGTAGTGAGTCATACCGGGTCGATACTGCTCCATACAGGGTCGGTACTGCTTTATACAGACGTTCGGTCAATTCGGTATGACACCTTTCAATCACTCTGGCCATCTAATGGCTAATACAAGGAGGCCAGAACGTAGTACAGCGTGTGTGCAGATATGTACAACATTAAAATCCACAACACTATTATAGTACATGATGATCATAAAAATTATTACCAATAAACAATTCAGATAATTGATATTAATAATAAATAATTATAAAACAATAAAATAACAATACTGGGAATGAACTGCTTCGCACTAAATGTCACCCACACGGTTATGTATTAGTTTTATGTTACAGGTTGATAGTTTTCGCAACCTGTTATATGCCTCGCAAATCAATTTACTTTTACCTGTGTGGATGAAGTTTCATAATTCACTTAACATATAGCTATTGACCCATAAGCATTAAATATCTAGTTTGAAATGCTCTTTATTTAATTTATAGTATGGATCGATCCTGCTGGCGAATACACCTACTAGTACTCACATTGAGGAAAGTCACAATCTTATGAGGTAGCCTAGTTCCGCAGTGTTCATCTACTGGGCTTGGCATAATAACGTGCTCAACGTATAGCTTCTTCAGCTCCAAGGTGGACCACTCAGATCTAGAGAACGTATGCAACTTTGGCAACTGGTCCCAATATTGATATCAAAAAGTTATTGAAAGCAGCGGTTTCAAGAAGTGCAAACAAACTATAGTTATCCGCGTCATATCCACCCAGATCCGTAAAGTTCAAGTAACGTACAGAAAAATTTCATTGCTACTCATTGAAACACATCGGTTACAGCTTTAATTTTAGAGCTGCTGGTTACAGCTTCTTGTTCAGCCAGTAAGTTACCATTCTTACATTGATGTACATTAGATCTAATTATGTATAGATTAATTCATTACGTTTTAAGAAACACCACTTTATATGAGTGTTCTAGATAAAGACCTAGCAAAAGGCAAAAGTGGTTACATAGCCCATTTTACCAAGTGTGTGGAGCTTGGAATATATTGGCTGTTTGTACATGTGACATTGTTGTGAAAATTTTATTGTAATGATGGTTACTTAGCTACTGTTAACTTAACTGATGATTGGCAATTTTCATAGATCATTACGCCTCTTCCTAGAGCCCCCTAAGTGGTACTGTGTTGCAAAAGCTGCACTGTTTTATGGGCTAAGAATTAATGTACTTGCACTGCAGAAAAGAGTTTTTATATCACGCTGATGAAAGAATTAAAACTGTTTATCTACGAATAAATTGAATATTGGTTAGTGGCCACAACCATGGATGCGAGAGGTGTTTGGCTACCCATCTGATAACCAGATTTTGCAATCAGATTCCTTGAACGCAAGCATGTGAGATACCACCATGTATTGCAGTGGATGCAAGACAATCAGTATGGGTTACTTTTCTTTCTTGACTAAATTTTAGTGAGGAAATGTGTTTGTTTGTAAAAAGTGTATCGTAATCAACATGGTTTATATTACCGTGTTGTCAATTGTTCATTGTGGAAATTTTAATTCAATAAAAGTCATTCGACAATTAGCTACTGATGAGTTGAAAAAAAGCAAGAACTATTACTTATTTGTCAATAGGGTTGTTTATCACTTGCAATATACTGACATTTATTAGTGATTATTATTAACTAGTATTATTATAACAGTATTATACCATCTATTTTACAATATTTACTAGCAGTATCACGCGTTGTATTGAAATATGCCAGCCAGCTTTATTCTTACCCGGATCTTCCACTACCCCGTCTCGCTTGCCCGCTCTACTCCCCACTCTCTACCCATCTCTACTCGCACCCTTTTCCACCCTTCAGCTGCTCAACTTTCTCCATCTCCAATTCTTTTTTCCCCACTCAATTTACAAAATGACCCCGGAAAGACAGTGTGCTGGACATTGCAGTTGCTGCTGTGTCAACAAACTTTCATAAACAATGCTACATAAGAATATTGCCATATATGCAAACTGGAAAAATAAATAAATAGAGTAATAAACCAGTTTGGAAGTAGTTAATTGACACTCCAACCATCATACATTAGCAAATTGTGATTTTTGTGAGTTTTCTCCAATTAAAATACTGAAACAAATGAAAAATATGCTAATATCTATGGTTTGAAAACAAATTTTAAGTTAAAACCTCGGCCGTGCATCAGATTGGTTCAATAGAATGTTTTTACAGCAGTTGTCATTCCTCTCAGTGTGGTTGTTTAGGGGGATACCCCCATGGACAGAGACCCAGATAGGCTGATATACAGACCAATAATTTTCAGGCTTATATATATAAAGATTGTTGCGAAAAACTGAAAAATAAAGCTTTCTGGTAGTCAAAATTTTAAGTAGCACTATTATTATCAGAATACTATGTAGTGGCATTGAGCACTACATTATTAGATAATAAATAGCTGAAATGTTTCATAAATAATGATAAGATAAAACTAATGAGTCAAAAGAGGAATGACAAAGTATCACAGGAGGACACAGTTCCATACTGTGCAATAGTAGCCGAATCCCTTATTATAGTAGAATCCAATTCAGAGAACTAAACCAATTTGGGTGGGACCTAATCCTCACATTCAAGATATTGCTGTCACATAGTCTGAAAGCACCCCAAATAGTCCAACCGATTTGTTTGAAGTTAGAGCTTGTTAACTTATGTAGTAGAAGAAAAGCTTGCTAGATTATAGTTAACTTATTTGTATTTTTCGACAGTTGAGAGTGCTGTGAGTGTGTGAGGCTAGCCATTTATGGGCTAAGGGCTCATGTGGAGTCACAATTTAGTAATAAATTGGAGGATACAGTAAGAAAACTGTGGCTGCAGTTGGTTTTGGTTTGTTGTTAGATTAGTACAGCTACACATTCATTAATCAGGGTAAAACTTGATTATATCCAAAAACCTAGCAATGTATCTGGTGTTTTCATGAAAAAAATGTATAAACTTTGCTTATGCATGAGCATGAAAAACATAATTTGACGGTAGTTCAAGGAGAACCACTTTTCAAAAACTTAAAAATTGATCAGTTTTACAAGCAACCTTTAAATTGGCAATCATTAAACAATTTTCGAAAACAGAATAAGAATGCTGCAAACATTGTAACTTTAACAAATACAACACACCTTGCACTCTGTTCTGCCTCATTAGCTGGCTCCACAGTTTCAAAGCCAAGAATCTTCTCCATTAGCAGCTTGCACTGATCCACGTGGTCTACCCAAAGCTCTGTGTTAGTTTGCACAGATATGAGCGAGATGTCATACAACTTGGCGACGAGAACTCGCAGAGCGATGATATCCACTCTCTGTATTATAAAGTTGCAAGCGATTTTATCAAGTGCCAAAAATTTTGGTTACACAGGCTGGTTTAGAAAAATTAAATTATTCTGATACATTTTATACTCATCTACAACTACTACAATTCCAAATGAAGCGATTGGAAGCAGTGGAATTTGAGTGAATAGTTCAAAAATTGATACTCCTACACATGACTGCTTGCTAGAGCGCAGAAATCAATGCTGCTTTGAAAATATTTGCCTTGCTGTTGAATGTCTTCCATCAGGGCAACCAGTTTGCATTTTATTCATGACAAACTCGCGAAGCACATCAGCTCACTGACAGACTGCTACTAGGTACAGAAATACTTTCTGCCAGTTTTTCTACCAAAAGGCTTTCTGATACATTGATGTGTTTTCCAGACATTTTTTTTTGAAATCTACGGATTGTTTGTGACCCTTCTGAGGTTTTTTGATCTTAAAACTCCAGAATTTCTGCACTTATGGGCTCCAGACTATATTAAACACCAAATTCCTAACAGTTATCAACATTGACATGTTTTTCAGTCAGGGATGAATCAGGTTTAATGGATACGTGATTAACTATTACTGGGTTAACATTTTTTTGTAGATATTGACCAAAACAATGCTTGTAATTGCAGATTTATTTCTCTTATTATAATTAAACAAGGAGCTATATTATGTTATAACTCCCCGCAAAGCCCAGCTCAATTCTGTTGGGGCTACATTTTCAGCAGTGCAAATTTTCTATATGTGCTATCAGCAACTGGGAACTGGGGGTTTCAGAAAAATGATTGTTGTTGCTGCTGATTTTTCGCCAACTCAGGATGCTTATGCCTTACTTTTTCCTAGTTTACAAGTAAAATTGTGTTATTAACGCCCTTTTCTCTAATTTATTGTTAAGGTTAAAGTTTCAACACTTATTGCAAGAGAGGTTCTTCTTGTTTCTCCATTCAAAAGCATTATTATATGTATATGAATTGTAACACTTTCCCCATCGAAAATTACATAGATCTACAGCTAAGTCCACTTCATGTTTATAGAGCTTGCACAAAAATAGCTAAAACAAATTAGTATAAAATTCCATGGTCGACAAGAAATTGTTCAAACATCTAATTGCATAAACGTGCAGTCGTACCTATGCATTCACACATGTTTAGTACCAATATAAATCCAACTAATGCCGCTAGAATCTTGAGTCCCTCAAATTGGCTTTCATCATGGATCCTGATATTATTTATTTCCTTTTGGCTCAGAATTAGTTTATCAAAAAGTTGGTGTTGAACTTGTTAATATGGAATCAATTTATAAAAAACAATTTAGCCTTACTTTCTATAAAAAATTTACTGTTCTAAAGGGGCTAAGGTCATTATGATAGTAAGTAAATCTACTCTCTTAAATGTTGAATTATGCAGGAGCTCTCCACTTTATTCAGTTACGACTTTATCTTGTTAGCTTTCAGAGGTAAAATATTGTGGAGGTGATCCTCAAAATTTAAAAAAGAAACCTGGTGTTTTTTCCAAGGAGGATGGGGACAGAATAAGGAAAATGGTATAATTAAGCTACGGCTTCAAAAAGTGTGTGGTTTTGCATTAATGCACAGTTGACTGCAGGGATTTGTCGCACGGCAATAGCCAGGCTGTACCTGGGTGACATGACATTGTCCTTAAGAAAATGGAGTAGCTTGCAGTAGGGGCGTATGAAAAAAATCAACAGGCCAACGCAAGATAAAACTGATCACAGCAGCTCTTGCTGTAGACGCATTACAGCACCAAGTATGCCCAGAATGATGGCCTACACAAATTTACTCACACATATTGACCAAATGATCTAAAATGTTTTTTTTACATCTCAAGAAAAATGTAACACATGTAATTTTATAAACCTTTTTTGATTGATGGTGCACAGCAGGAGCTTTTGTAGCATTATGTTTGGTAAACTCTGTTTCTTTTCTGCTACTGGTGTCTTCTTCACTACCATCTCCATCCTCACTCATAGATTTCTGAACCTCATCCATTGGTGCTTCTGCCGCAACCTCTACTTTTGAATGTGCAGCGTCTTCCAAGTGATCAACTTTTTGGAGCATCTCGCTTACTTGTTTCTTCACCTCAAATGCAAGTTCAGTATCATCTTCTTCTTTTTCCAGTTCAAGCGACTCGACATCCACACCAAGAACTGCGGACAGATTCAAAAACTCGGTTTTTAGTTCCTCATAGATGATGTGTGTTTGAGTCAAAGTTGCACTGATGTTGTTCTTGTGGACCAGGTGTTTCAGCAAAGTTTGCTCTACAATCTAAAAAAAAGAACAAAGCTATAACAGAATAGAAAAATTACAACTGTTAAGCCACCAAAATTACACCTTTTTAGTTCAAGGAAGCATCGAATTATTTGCCTTTTTTATGAACAACCTTGGGATGATCATGTGATATAATTTTCTTCCATATGATAAACAGTGTAAAAAGTAAATTATTTAAACATTTAAATGAGAAGTTTGCCATTTGCAGGGATTAATCTTTACAAACCAAAATACAGCCCATAAAAGGGATAAGTTGAGATCAGAGCCAAGCTCTTGCAGATCTAGTAAATGGAATCAGAGAAAACTAGTATTCAAAACAACCTCTCAGCAGTCATTACTTGTAACCCATAATCTGACAATTGCTAATGTATGCACTGTGCAGAAATTTATCATTGCATATAACTGATCACAGATAGCTGCAAACCCTGACAACAATGATCGTCTTACTGTACAAACTGACTTGCTGCGAGTCAACTTTAATGGTTTGACTTGGCTGCTACTGGATAAGTATCAGAGGCCAGCTAGTTGTTAAGTACTGGCAGTTGATGTCCGTTATGTCAAATGGTTACAAATTAATCATTATTGGTCATTGATCGCCAATGGTTGACTAGTCAAGTTGCGGTAGTGTTGGTTAGTTGCATGTACTATATTTAGCACAAAATTTCAATTGGTCAATTGCACTTTATTCAAACGATCATTGGCTAAGTACTTTTTGTATACAACAACATTGTGTTGTTCTACAAACATTGATCAAAATAAATAACTACATGATTGATAACAACAAAAAGTCTATTTACTCTTTTGTTGATAGCCAAACCAGTTTCCATTGTCTGATCGGCAATTGTTAAACTTCATACTTGCCAACAGATTGTATAAAAATGTCAATACAAAATGATGTATGCTGTTGTAGTTTCTAGAATAGTCCTGTAAACACTCCACCTGGAATGATTACAGTTGAGTTGCAACAATGAGATAAACGAACAAGCAAAAATAAAAATGAAAGTTCAAGAAAGCACAATGTATATTAGTAACACTAAGCACTGAATGAATTGACATGCATAATTGACAAGAGTTTAGATGGGTCATCATAGAAAGGATGAATGACTAATGATGATAACTTACATAGAGCATAAAACAGGGTTACTAATTATTGGCATTGATACAAATTTGTTTATGAACTTATCGTCTTTCTCTATCTCATGTAACTTATGCTTGTTCTAACGAATGCTCTCATTAGTGCTGCATTATCCTTACGATGCTAGTTTTTCTCGACAATGTTCAGTGCTGTCTGCTTTGTGTGACTGTCAGCCAAACATAGTATGCAGTTAGGGAGCAGATGAATAGCAGTCGTGTGTTTTGGTGGTGTACATTTTCTTTTTTTTAACTCTAGTTCGAGAGATTGGCAGGGCTGGCTGTTTGCGTGGTCCTAGGCCAGGTTTGGATGCCTTTGGAGGTGGTGGTAGAATAGTGCAGTTTCAGCACTTGCACACTGTGCAGTTCCAGGATTAGCAGTAGCTTTTGTCATCCGAATGCAGATGTATTTTTTAGATGAAGTTTGATCATTTTAGTCTATACAAATCAATGCTTTGTTCGTCATGATGAGGCCTGATTTGACAAAGTTTATATTGTATTGCTGGACTGCCATAAAAGGCATTCTCAAAATCACTTCCTTCTCAGTTTATATAATTGCACATGTCCCCTAGTAGACAGTGTTGCCAACTTTCCCTGACAGGTTGGTCAACCAATCAAAAGGCGGCTAGGTTCCACCAACCATTTGACAATTAGAGAAATGCTTTTATGCTTTTTGCTGTTTCTTTTCAGGTGGACCATGAAAAGTTTTTAGAGAAGAAGTTACTTTTGCACCAAGTGCTCATCAGAACGGTTTGTGACCTGGTGGCACCTGCTCAAGCTGAGTCTATCATAGAGCAGACAGAGCTAATGTTGAAAGATTTGCTCAAAATATTTTCTCTGGTAGTTAACACATGTATGTTTCTTCTGCTTACCTCCAATTTGCTTGAATCTCATTTCCCATTTCCTCCTACCAACTTTCTGCTTTTCAGCTCTTCCACTTTTTTTGGCTTCCGACATTTTCCTTTGTGCTAGCAAAACTTTGGGAGGTAACAACTGGATTTGCTTTTTCTGCTGTGTTGTTGGATCTGTATTGCTGGACTAGCTGCAGGGTATAAAAATCTAGTGTTGATTGCCATTTCGCCAGAAAATTCTACTGGAAGACTGTTTGTTTCTTCTTTTAATCTCCAATCTGACGAACCTCACTTCATTTTCCTGTGCACTGATTCTTTACCCCGTTGGTTTTCCTTTGTCTTTAATTCTTTATTTTTTGGCATCCCTATGTTTACTAACAAGTCTTTTTTCGTAGTTCTGCACTCTTGAAAGGGTTGAAAGTGTCTAAAAAGACTGATGGTTGTCTTCCTAGCCAGTCTTATTCCTCTTTAGCTGTCTCATATGGCATCCTCTCCTTCAGTGTGGTGGCCCTATGCACTTATTAAGCTCTCCTACTGTGGGTCATACTCGCTTGCTGATTAGGTCAACATGGACGTGTGCACTTCTGTAGCTAATGATTGACCTTCCCACGCCCAATCACTCTGTTAGCTTGATGAGTGGGGCCAGCCTATACGCACATTCATGAGGAAAATTGATACATGTCGTAAGGCCTACTCAAGTTTTTAGTTGCTTCAGCTGTTGAACCAGCTACGATTGTGCTTCCATCGTTTAACGTTGTAGCCTTGCAAGCCAATCCTTCTGCAGGCTTTCTCCTGTTGTTGTCACCTGCCGGTCTGCCACCCTAATCCTCAATCCAGGAAAATTAATCATTGGGATCAGTAGGTACTTGGTTTCTGATCTCACCGCATAATTTAATGTCTCTGGCAAGAGTAGTAGAATTTTTTTTGTAATTAGGCGTTGTTCATGTTTGTTTGGAAGTTTTCAGTGACCACTTCTGTAGTTACCTCTTAAAAAGTCTGCACACACTGCCTCTACTAACTTGGTCACTTCCGACGAATACATTTGTAGGATTTCACGAGTTAAGATTTGCTGCAGTGATTCAGTCTGACTTTTGCATGCTTGTTGGTCATTTCAAAGCCGGTCTCAGGAGGCAATTTTCCCTGATACATTCATGGGCTGTGAAAACGGGTGATTGTCTAAGATAGATGATGGGGACAGCTCGTTTCCATGTGTTGGCATAGTTGACCTCCCCGAGTTGATGAAGAGAGTAGTAATACCTCGGAAGCAAGCAAAATGAGACATTTAAAATCTGTCTCTTGGCAAACATCTGCATTATTTTTCAGTCAGTTAAACATAGTTTTGGCAGAAGTTTTGTGTTTTCCTACAGCTCACATTGCTATCTGCAACTTTTGATGATTACTCCTTCCAGGTATGATTTATTTTCCATGCAATAAACATTATTAGTATAGTAGGGGCAGTTTTCTTGTAAATCTTGTGCTGTCTTTTTATTTTGGTTAATGCCTCGGCACTCATGCAGGTTGATTTCACCTATTCACTTTGATATTCATGGTATAGATTCGATTATCAATATTGACTCTTGTTGACACATGGATGGTTCTGATGTTTTGTTATCTTTGAATCCCGGTGCATGGATAGCTCCTGTCTCTCAGTACAGTTTCATCCTCTCTCCTCTTGGCATATGGATTCTCTACTCTTCTGACTTTTAATATGCTGCCTCTTTGCCTATGCTGCTGCTCTCATGTAAGTTGATTTTACATAATTATTTTGCGCATAATGCTACAGAACTGATCTTCAATCATAAATCCAGTTCACATGCTATCTTTGGAGATTGTTTTATCTCCTGACACTTGTCACAAAGATGTCAATAGATATGAATAAAAAAGTGACTAAATACAAAGTATTTGCAAAAGATAACTAATGAGAACTTTGATTCTTGTTTGTATATTACTTGAATGCATCATCTAGAAATATGTAAAAGCCAAAGAAGCTGAACCTAATTTCACAGAGGGGTACTCCAATGTGCAATGGTAATCTAAGTGAAATCAGCCATGAAAACTGATGAAAACAAACAAAAAATATTATTAAACTGTGTAATATAACATATCTAGCAAAATATGGTCATTCAGCATATTAGCATTTCATGTTCAATAATTCTTTATTCCAACAGTAAAAATAACTATAAAAAAACACCAAATCCAAAATATAGACCATTGCAAAAAAGTAAAACCTCATCAATCAGCTACCGTTCAAATTATCTCCAATTTATCATTTTATCTCGCGCCCATTTTTTTCCATTATACTTGAAATGAAATTGATGATGAAACAAATTATTTGAAACTTGCTAACCAAAAGATATTGTTAAGTTTTATTTGTTGAAAAATGACTGCACTTACCATTTGGTGCTGATAAATTCTTTGGTAATGCTGAAGCGAAAACAGTGTAAAGGTAGCACCAACACATTGTGTATAAGAAAAATTGTGGTACTACCTCTGAAAAAGTGTATTGCACATGTGCATCGTAAAAGCGATAAAATAAAGCATTTGAAGTTTACCAACCAGAAGGAACTGATTAGTTTTTGATGAAAAATTGAGTTTACTTACCAATAATAGTTCATTACTTCTATGTTTGCGCCAGAGAAAACACCATGAAAGAAGAAAATGGGTCTTTTCAACGAGTTACTATCCGTACAAACGGTTGACAGCATGATAAAGTTTTTCATTACAACTTTTATTTATTTTTTTTGTGAGAGAGTTTTGGTGCTGTTTAAACGAACAAAATTTTATCGACTTATGAGTTTCAAGTACAGAATAGGAGCAATAATGATGGGCAAATTAAATAAATTATATGCCAGACGTTGTTTAAAAAGTCATGATCCAAATTATTTTATATTCATTCATTGTTACGAGGAGAGTTTGTTTAATTTGATTTAGAAAACAGGCGGTAAAAACTTTTCCTTAGACAAAACAAGTAGCAAAAGTTTTTCACGTACAAAATGATAGAAAAATGCATCTTCTTTATTCACTAGAAGGTATCATTTTACAAAACTATGAGACTCAGCTTTACAATTTTAGGTTCACCAGTTCCCAATTTTGGGTTTATGGTGGCTGTAAAACTTATATTTTACTTTATTTGTGTTATTAGCACACTCAACCTCTCTTCCTGTTTCCATCTCCATTTAATTAACTCCAGTCAGCTGCAATGGGTATGTCTGGTAGTGGTTGCTTTTTGCATATGTACACAAAACGTTATATGAGTTGTGATGATTGTAATGTGTGTATATGAATTATTATGCAATGCGAATCAAAGTGAAAGTGGGGTTTCGAGATGGTATATATACTTCACCAATAGAACAGATTAAATAGCAAATGCAAGAACCACACAACTCAGATGAAGGTCAAGACAGCAACCAGATAGCAGGAGAAAAGCCGAAGACCCATGGCGAATATATATACAACAACTATATGAAACTATAAAAAAATAATTATTATTCTAATTAATAATCGTGTTTCAGCATATCATTAGTTAAATCGCTTAGTATGCAAGGGACCAACTTAGTTTTAGTAATTATGCTGCCGCTATAATGATTTTACACTATCCATTAACAAATTATAGCAGTCTACCTAAATTCTTGCTACTGTTGTCAAGTAGTGACTTTCCATGACGCGACGCCGTAGCGCTACGCCGTAGCGCCACGGGTTTTCCCCTCTTGGAAATGGCTATATCGCTACTGAAGTCGTGATTATGTGGCGCTATTGAAAGTCGCTACTAAGTAGCGACTTATAATAACGCCAGACCACTGAAGCGTTATGGAAATAGGGAATGCCGTAGCGCTACTGGTTTGCACATGCGTATTGTATTTCCAGCATCACTGCAGTCAATATAATTAAATAATTTGGACAGAAATTTCAGTGATATGAGACAGTTGCCTTTCAAGACCACTTATATTAATTAAAAATGATGCAGAATTAGTGATCACAAATATATTTATGTGTTTTATTTTATATTAATTGTTTTTTTCCCTATTTTAGATATTGATAATAATAAAAAGTAAATAATAATAAATAATCAATTGGCCGTGGTTAAATAATAATAAAAATAAATAATTATTTTCAGTTTAATAAATAAATTACACATTAGCCAAGCACTGCTGCTTCAAACTTTTTCCTGTGGAGTATGTAGCATTAGATGAAACAAACACAAGAAAAGCATTTAAAACCAATTGTTTGTGGAAACAATTTTCCTTCATGCAGTAGTTTCACTCATTGACTCATTAGCTCAAAGTCGCCGTTGACTCGCTAATTAGGGTTCATGACCTTTGGCTTTCTGTAATTGCTGGCTCATGGAAAAGCGTGATGGTTTATCGCTATTGAGAAGCACTGAGCCATGACACCATTATGTAGCGCTACATGGAAAGTTAGTAAAGTATAATATTAATTAGATGTATTGTTACTGTGACATAAAATTTTATTATTGGTGGTGGTGGTGGCGGCAGTGGTTAAATCAGACCCTCGCATTATGTAACTCACCAAATATAAATGGGCTACAAAGCCTAAGTCCTTCCCTTGGAAGTAGGACTTTGCTCTCATAAAATTAAGGTTATTCAAGTGGAAACGCTCTCTCACTTATTTCATTAGCACTACTTACACAGCAAACAATATATTACTTGGGCACTGAGTAGCACTGCCTCGCTGATTCAATCTACTCAGTTAGTCTAGTAGTGCCTGAAGAGGCAATAGTCCTCTAAGGTAGTCTGCCAAATCTGGCTTGGTATGCCGGTATGCATTGTTAGATGGACATGCTGAGTAGTGCAGTTTGATTACCAAGTCAAGCCAATATGTAGTGTCAGGCAGTAGTATCAGTCTGAAGTTAACTAGATGGAGGTACACAGGTGCCTAGGATACTCAAAAGAATACAAATAACTCTTGCTGTCAAAATTCCTATATAATCTTTGGCATTGATAAATACGGTTTTATGGGACAGATAACTAGATTTTATTTGTTGTTTATTGTTAATTATAGTGATGCAGTTTTCGCTCAACAATGGGTCTGTCCTACAATGTAAAAAGATCTCTGTCAATACTGCAAAGTGTTTTGTGTCGATAAACACAATTTTTTGAGATAGTCAACTAGATTCTTTAAATTATTTATTATCAACTGTAGTTATGAAGTTCGGGTGCAGATTGGGACTCTCTTAGGATTTAAAAAGTTTGCTCTCAGGACTGCAAAGTCTTTGGCATTGATAAATACTACTTTATCAAATAATTAACTAGTTTCTATTTGTCATTTAATATCAAAGTATAGGTATGAAGTTTGCACTGGAAATTTCTTCCTCGAATCTAAGAAATTTGCTCTCAAGACTGGAAAGCCTTTGGCATTGATAGAGACAGATTTATCGGAAATTCAACTAGATTATACTTATCATTTTTCATTAGTTGTAATCATGTATGTGTTAAAATAAACAGAGATTTGTCAAAAAATTAACTATATTTTAAAACTTTTCATTCTTCTTTTGCGATATATATCGCAAGAGAAGTCCCATCTACAATTTTAATTGACAGTTGTTTTAACGAGAATTTTCCTGACAATTTCCTAATGTTTCTATTAGACCTACAGTAATAGTTTTAACACCATCGTGTAGAGCAGACACTCCTCTATATCTTTGATTTTTATTTGAGGAAGGTCAGTGAGTCTAATCGGAAACAGCTTCATGATAACCGGGCCATGTTCCTTTACAGGGAAAAATAGTTTTTCTTGCTGAGCTATTTTGAAACAATTTTCTCTGCAAAGAACCTTCACGGATGAGATTTGTTCCGATAAATGATTAGATTATATTTATTTAAGCATGCTGGAACTGTGTGGAAGTGAAAATGGGAGTAAGTAAGCTATAAATTAATTATTTGGATGACGACAATAATGCTAACTAGGAATTTTTAATTATTTCCAGTTTTTTGTTCTAAGTGTTTATTATTATGGTTATTTATATCAGAAGATAGCGCTTAAAATTCTCTATTTATTGGTGTAAAAATGATGGATGTTTTTCTTTCCATCTGTAGTATTAGTTTTTTTGTTTTGAGCCTTACTTTTGATGAATTTTCAATGCCAACTTTTAAAAAGTGCAAAAAAAGTGTATCATTAAAAAAATAATTTTTACTATTCACCAGTACAGAATCAGCTTCAGTTGAAAATCTACTTTTAGAATAGGTCTTGGCAGATGCTATGAAGTTCTTTTTAACTCTGTGATATTAACAGTTGATTTTTAAAAAAAAATTGAAAACTAAGATTTTTTCTTCTAGCACCTGAGACCATGGGATGCACTCAGGCATAAAGCAGACGAATTTGGGCAGGGTTTAATAATTAGTTTCTTATGTAGCTGTTTCAGGCAACATTTTGTTTGAAAAAGTCTACTGGTGAAATAATAAAGAAATAGGCGATGCTTGAATATTAAGGATTCAAGTCGCATGGAGCTGACTTGAGTTAATCAAACGCATATGGAAATAACAAAATATGTTGAGGGTGCTGATGGCACAAATGGACAACAATGTAAGTTTCAAACTCATGATAAACCCAAAACTATGAGATGGTGAACTTCAAATTTGAAACTCATAAGTTTTTTATATGATAATATGCAGTAAATAAAAGGACAAAAGGTTGATTCTTATTTTTTAAAAGAAAAAATGTTTGCTTTTCCCATCATAAATTAAATTGAAATAGCTTTCAGTCTGGTTCACATACATTTTGTAAGTGCTCGCAAGTGATCGCAGATCGCCGGGCGACTGCGTGAGATAGATGTTCATATAAGTTATGATCACAACAAGTATGATCACTCTTTTGACTCTGAGGTAATAAAATCCTGAAGCCCGCCTTCGCTTATCAATGTATTACCGTCGTTCAATGAGATCGATCTATTTATTTTGCATGATTATTTCATATCATTATTCAATATTATTTTACAATTTTCAATTCAATTCATAACCATTGTTCCACTCTGCATTATTATTTTTCTTCCCATCTCCTTCATATATCACCTTTGAATCTCAATTTGTGATCACATAATTATTAGGCTATCATTATAAACATTTACAAAACAAATATATATTTATACAATTAAATCAACTATCATAATTTTTCATTCCGGAAATTGATGATGAGTAATAATAATTAATGATAATGATCAAACTTATATCAGTTAAAAATTTATTATTTATTGAACTTTTTTATGGCAGTCATATTTACATGAGTAGCTTTGACGTAGTTGAGGTTTCTTGAGAAGGAAGGCAAAAAAGTTGTACGTACTGTCAAACAACATCGAAGGAAAGTTTGTCTGGCTGAACTTTCCTGCGAGCTTCTGCGACAGCGTGCGCTGTCATACGAGCTGTGCAAATTCCGGGTTCACATACATCGCAAATACTCATACACTGATCAGTGCTGGCTTGCGAGCACTAACGACATGTATGTAAACCAGTAGTTGCTTATAACAATGAATGTAAATAAAAATGATAGTACTACCATGAATTTCGAAACAAGATCCAGCATAAACTTACTGTATTTGCTCTATTTTTTGTTTTTATTCAACTTTTTCTTCCAAATACCTGATTTGTTGTCATAGCAGTTTTCTTTTTCTCTGCTACATCACTGTTTTTCCTTATATTATTACAGTACTTGGTTTTTTTTTCTAGGTAAGAAAGAATGAAGTTGTTCAATTTGCTGAAAGGTTTTCAGTACGAAGTATAGCATAAAATGACATCAACCCAAGGTTCATATTTAGAAGCTTTGCAAAGAGAAAGTAACAGTTCTATCGATGGTATATATGCTCAAAAAAGTTGCAAGACGAGGCGTTTTCAAATGACACTAAAACTCTCAAAAGAAAAAAAATGAAAAAAAGGCCAAATAAGAAAATGCATCCAATGTGGAGCCGCTTTCACCAGGAGTTATTGGTTGAAATGACAGATACGCTTTTCGATGGTGTTTGCTTTGACAGAAACACAAAATCAGTGAACACATATGGAAAAGTAAACTCAATTCTTTAAATTAAAATTAATCAATTTATTTTGGTTAGCGGGCTTCAAATTGTTCATTTCGTTGTTATTACAATGCAAAAAGTGTGATACACTTTTTTGTTCATGAGTAGTCCCCACAGTTCTTCGAATGCACAATGTATGGGATGCCTGCTCACTGCTTCATTCTGATACCACCTGAGAAATGATCAACACAAAATGTTATGTACATTATGTTTTTTTTAAATAAACGTAATCAGTATCTTTTGGTTCACAGACTCCAAGTGATTCATTTCATAATTAATTGGATTCCAGGTGTAATAGAAATAATTGGTGTGAGATAAGATGATTCATCAGAGCTAATTTGGAGCGTAGCTAATTGAGGAGGTATTAATGTTTTTAATGGTAAATACTTTTATTTAGTCTTTCTTTATGGTTACAATAACCATTTATTGAATATTGAAATTTTATTATACTGAATGACTGTACTTTGCTAATTATGTTATACAACACCATTTATCAATACCCTTTGTTCGTCTTAGTTTTCACAGCTAACGTTCATGTAGATTGATCAATGGTCATTGGATTACCAGTATGTGACACTAACTTCAGCTTCTTTTAGGCTTTTATGTATTTTTAGACGATGAGTATAAAAATTTGAAAGCAAGAATCAAAGTTGTCATTAGTTAATGTTTTATATTTAGTCGCTTTTTATTCATATCTATTGACATCCTTGAGCCAAAAGTCCAGAGATAAAACAATATCAAAAGTTCTTATGCCAACAAGCTTTAGTGGATTTTACCGAACACCAACAGTGACCACTACTTTGCAGAAGTCCCCCTGATGGTTGCTACCAACAGGCATGCCTCCTATACATACAATAGAACAAGTTCAGAGTCTATTACAGTTACTATATTGCTTTGAGTAAGCAATAAAGTCATAATTAACCATACCAGCGCAGGGTACTTGTTACCCCGGCCCTGGGTAGCTATCCCGGGCCGGCATCGAGATGGCTGCCATAGCCTGAAGGAGCAAAGATAGCCCAACAACATCTAGGGCCCATATCCATGACCTTACCATTCTCAGATGTTGGAAAAGTGGAACCAAAGGCTCTCAAAGACTAAGGACTATTACACAAAAGAATACTAACCTGCTGCTGGTCCAGACAGCTATAGACTTCGCACCTCACTTCTGGGCACCAGTTCCTTTTAACAAAATTATTCGTATATGATTGGAGATCATTAGTGTACCCATTATTATTGGCTAACTATTATAAATTCCATGTGTAATTGGAGTGTGTGGCAAACTAGGCCATACACTTCCTGTCACTTCCTGTGACTCTGCCTATAAAAGGCAGAGCTTTTTTAAACTTATTTGCATCGAGTGTATGTGTTTGAGCCGAGGGCTCACCACAGTTGGTAAATCAGATTACTCTCTTTACAATCAGTTGTTAGTGCCATCACTGCACAGGATCACCTTTGAGAAGAGGCTGACTGTTTATTGTCAGGCTTAGGAAGGCTGACTGTCTAGCTGTGCCGACAGAAAAGCAGTTTGTGCGGTGACAATGCCTAGCGGAAAGTAGTAGGACGTAAAAAAATCTGCTACATTGGTGGATTGATTCTCACGCTGTGTTAAGCTTTGCTACCTTGGAACCTGCATCAGCAGATCTAGCTACAACAGGCTCTGTACTGTTGGTACAAGCCAAAAACAGGACACTCCTATACAGTCCTAGAGCCTTCACTCCGCCTGCAGCAGTGATCTTTTGTGTGAATGTTCCTACATTAGCGTTGAGCCTCACTCTTTTTTTGTAGCAACATTTTCAGCTCTGTAACAGCTCTACAGGCCCTGCTAACCTCACACCGGCCCTGTCATTTCTAATACTGGCCCTGTTATTTCCCATACTGCCCCTGTATCTTCTGATACCGGCCCAGCCATTCCTGATACTGACCCTGTGCCTTTGGATACCGGCCCTGCCACAAATGATACCGGCCCTGCGTCTATAATGCCGTCCCTGCCTACACTGATACCGGTGCTGTACTTGTCTGTACAGACAACTTGGCACAACTCAGTACCCCAGAGTGCTGAACTAGACATAACTCAGACCAGAAACTAGGCATTCCTGTACGGCCGTTGAGTCTCACACCGCCTGCTGCAGTGATCCCTGTAAAGTGTGTGTAACGCATCACGGCACTGCATTGACGTCAAGTTTCACTCCGCTTTGCAGCCACTATACAGCCGTTCATCTTTTGATACAAGCCAAATATTAGACAGCCAAGCCCTGCACGTGTACCGCAGGCCCTGGACAATTTATCTAGGCTCTGTACGCTACCGTACAGACTGACTTTCAGCCGTGATTTCTCAGCGTTTTTTGTTCACTGATCTAGAATCTCTAGCTTTTCCACTGGACGCTGCAGAGCCCCTGATCCAGTTAATTTTGGCACAGCACCCAATACACTGGCTATTTCTGACACTAGAGTCGAGTTACTCCTCTATATCGCAGCAATGGCTAATCAACGAGCTCAAAGTGCTGACAGAGCATATGCTGTAAACCCGGAACTGAATGTAATGGATCATTTGACCAAGGCTGTGCAAGCCATCATGCGGCCACCTGCCAATGCTAACGCATCATCGAAACCTCCAAGGTTCGAGGGAACTGGTCACGTGGAGTACTTTATAGCCCGTTTTATCAAGCTATGGAAGCCAGAGAGTGGCATGAATGAACGGCTATGTTGCATCATAGAGAGTCGTTACGAGGTAACACACTCGACTGTGGAAAGCCTCCACACCTGCAAGGGGTACTTGCTGCCCTGAAAGCAAGGTTTGGTTTGACCTCTAGAAAGGCTATGTCTAAGTTGACTAACCTCCGCAGGCAAAAGAATACAACCCTGCAAGAACACTCCAATGAGGTAAAGCCATCGATTCGTGCGGCGTACGACTATCTTCCAACTAGACCTATGCAGTGCCCGATGCTGGAAATGCTTTGCACTACCATTTGTAATGCGTACCTACAGAGACGCCTCCTGTGACCATGCGGCCGACAGAGCTAGCTGAGGCGGTACACGCAGGCAATGAGTACCTGCAAGTGAAGACACCCCACGATGAGCTACCTGCTCATGTGAAAACAGTTTACGAAGAAGAGAGAAATAGAGAAGAGAGGAAACCCCCAGCCACTCAGAGCCTACCCACCTTGTCTACCGCTAACTTTACGGCACAGTGTGTGCGCAACATCCCTTCGTTAGCTAAAAGAGACTCCCTGGAGATGATGGCAAAGTAATTGGAAGACCTGGTGGAGGAAACACTATCTCTGAAGAACAACAGGATGCCTGTACTTACACCCCCTACTGAGATCACGCCCGTGCTGCCATGCTCAGGCTGTGGGGAGATTGGACACATGTTGGAAACACACTACCGTACACAGTGGACCACCAAATCCACTCATCGAGATACTCAGGTCAGAACCGACCAACCACCACAGGAAAACTGTGTCTGACTGCTGAAATCAAGAAGTAGTTTCATACCTGAAATACAGTTGGAAAACTCTAGCAAAGATGGATTTACCCCTACAGACATTTCCATGGTAGAGCACCTTGCAAGGATGACACCCGAAACTCTGGGGAGAGGTTAGGCGCACCCTCCCAGCAAGTCCCAATCAAGTTTAACTATGGCGGTTGCCTGCAAAGAAATAGAAGAATCAGTTACCCCTACATCTCTACTGGCTGCAGAGAAACAGAGTTCCCTCACAACAGTAAAAGGGAAACCAAGCAAGGATGCTCTGGAACTACCAGTGGGTGGTGAGCATGTCTATACACAGCAGTCACCAGTTGGAAAGCAGAATACTCCATAAGACGCTGAAGTGGAAGAGTCAGGAGTCCCGCAACCTTCCCCCTGTAAGCCCCGCCCTTACTCATTCCCCAACAATAAGAGCAACAAAGCATCAGCAAACTTCCAGCCAATACCAAGCCATTTGTCTGATACTGGTGAGACAAGTTTCACCAGTTACTTGGTTCTAGAAGGAGCTGATGATCAGCCACTGTTGGAAGCTAAACTGGCGGAGACAAACCCCTCAACACACGAGCAAAAAGAGAAACTGCCGGCTAGGCCAAATGAGGATTTTGTGGCAGAACCTCCACTCGTACCTAAAGGAGACCCTGACAACCCAAAATAAGTAATGACTGCGGGAAAAGTTCCCCAACCAAAAGATGAATTTGACCATGAGCCATTGACTAGGCTGGTCTATGCCACTGGTACCGCCACTAACTGTATTCCAGATAAAAGAAGTTACCAGCGTCGTATACGCACCACAGTTGGTAAAGTAGAATACTCTTTTTACAACAAGTTGCCTGTGCCATCCCAACATGGGGTCACCTCTGGGGAGAGGTTGACTGTTCATTGTCAGGCCTAGGAAGGCTGACTGTCTAGTTGTGCTGGCAGACAAACAGTTTGTGCGGTGACAACGCCTAGCGGAAATTAACAGGACATGAAAATCCGCTGAAGAGCTTCATGATTGAAGATCAGATCTGTAGCATGAAGCACAAAATGAATAGGTAAATCAACTTGCATGAAATCTGAGGCATAACCAAAAATGCAGCCTATTATTTTACAGACATCTGCTCCTATTTTACAAAAAAATCCAGAAGTGTAAAGAATCTATGTGCCAGGAGTGGAGAAGGGGGATGAAAATGTACTAATAAACAGGAAGTATTTGTGCACGAGAAGTTGAGATAGAAAAAAAGAGTCAAGAACCATCCATATTCCAACAACAGTCAATATTTAGGGTCAGATCAGTAGCATTATTTAAAAATGAATTGGTAAAATAAAGTTCCATAAGAGCTGCAACATTGATAAAAAAAAAACAGCACAACATTTACCAAAGTTCTGCTCCTACTATACTAGTAATATTCTCCAATTATTTATTTCTGAATAGCCGGTAGATCACTCTGCCACCAATTATTGAAGCTGCGTGACATTTACATGTCATGTATACCATTGCAGTTGCTTATAGATATCAAAACTTGCCAATGAAAATCAATTTTCTCATAGTGATAACCATTCTGCGCATTTTTGAGTTTTCAAATTGTAGTAGAGCAGAACTGATAACAACTTCATTTTATTTCGTTGTTGGTCAATGATAAACTGGTAAAATTTCAACGCACAATACTAAGGTGATAGGCACGAAGCTTGGCATAAAACTTCAAAGCCAAAACAAAAAATTGCAATGGTTTTTACTAAAGCAAAAAAAAATTTTTTACAGTGATAAATAAACTTATTATGGATAAGATTTTTTTTATTCGCCGACGTGATCAAATCAATCAAAATATTATTAGTTTTCATTGGTGCACAATAATAACTAACAAGCCATATTTTTTGACACGGATATTCATAACCATTCAACCTGAAAAGCTTAATACATTCACTTACATTCTTAAAGTTTACCAGCTATTTGTCTCTTTCAAACGATTGCTATTGGGTCTTACAACTTGACAACTCCATGCAAGAAGAGATGAAGAGAACGTTGTTAAAAAAATACCCAGTGTTCATCCTTTGTTGCGCATGGATGGGTCATGTAGACAAAGTCATGAAGGTAGTTTCGGGACAATGCACCAGCTTTCTTCGTCTTGACTCCATCAATAGCCTCACCAATAGTTGTCCTCCTGAATGGCTGAGAAAGCCATTTACCAGCGTCATCTGTTAAGACATTAAAAAAATTTTGCCTTGGACAAAAAAATCTAAGTGATGGATGGAACTTACCAGGAAACAACCTGTAGTTAATGATTTCAGTTACCGAATAATCTATGGAATTTAGAACAACTTAAGAATCGCTGCTAAAGAAACAAAATAGCAACATCATTAAGGTTTTACTAAAAACATGCAATGATAACCGTATAAGTTTGCAAAGAAAACAAATCACAACATTTATTGGGTGAACTTTATTCCAGACAAAGAACACACGCCAGCTCCGGCAGTTGGTGTTGTAAGCACCATTAACCATGATTGTCCACACATAATATGATATACTGTACGCATACAAATACTTTTTTTCCTAAGCTTCTCTTAGTCTAAAAGTAACAACAGGGTAGTGTTTCACCGCCATTGCAACAATCAAATTGATGCCGCTTTATACTACCAGTTACAATAGTTACAGATGTCAAAAAATTGTTGTTTCTCTTTTCAGCTGTTATGAAAACAAAATAAAACCACCAGCATGACCAATTATCAATTGATCCAGCTCAATAACAGCTGCCATCCAACTATGGAAAAGACGTAAGAATAAAACTTTCAAATAACCTGTCAAATCACTTTGATGTACTTCATAAATGGGATGACGAAAACTGAAATCTAAAAACTTTTAAGATAAAGTTAGTAGCATCTGATGCAGAAATTTTGAATACTTCAAAAATGCTACGGCATATTTAAAACAAACACAATTTGGCTGCTAAAACAGCATCCCTTTGATTAATTATTAATTGTAGCAATTTCATCAAGCTCACAAAAATAGCCATCAGGTATCAGAATCAGTGATATTCGTATTTCCTTCATATAATCAATTTGTCAAGCTGTAACATCTACCTCTTAGCACAAAAATTATCTTGTTTTGTACATTCACATTATAACATAAAACGTTACAATATGTTGAGATTTTGGAAATCATTTTTTTGTTGCCACAACTCATCAAAATGAGGTATCTAATTACAATGTCAAGGATGAATAACGTAGAAATATCCTAGAAATGCTGTTTGCAGCTGCTTCTGAAGTTCGAGTTTTATTAATGATCAATCATCATGCTAATATTTATTGCACTTTAGCTCATCATCAGAAAAAAACTCCAAAAAAAGAGAATCCCTACCTTTCACCATTGTAGCATTCATTGAGACCATCATCAGTTGGTCAAATCTTTCTTTTACCAGCCAGGAAAATGGAAACTTGTTCTCAAAGTCCTTGAACTGACCGAGTCCATTTTGGCACAACATGTAAGTACTTGGCAGTCGCTAGAAAGTAATAGTGATATATTGTACACCAGTGATGTGGACTATTTTCTTTATGCGACACTTATGTTATGATACAGCGACAGGTCTTAACAAAAATTGCTAAATTTTGGCAATAAAGCTCTAGTGACCATTTGGATTTCTCAAATGAGTTACACTATGAGCTGCTGATAAATGGAAAATCTAAATAGAAACCAAATTATTTTCACACTAAATCTCTTGATCAACAGTTTGTCAATTATACCAAAGGTTTCTAGTTGAACATGATGTATCAAGTTTAGTACAAATATTGATGAGCGAGAAGCACAAAAAAATCACATACCAAGTAATGGAGGTTATTTTATTTTAGCAAATGCCACGAAAGTTGACAAAAAAAGAGTGTTGTATAAAATAAATTAATTCTTTAAACAGATTTTTAAATTAATATGATATGATCTTTTCATGAACTAGTAACAAAAGCTTTCTTTAGTGTTTTTTCCATTAACACTATTGATTTGCTAAGTTTTGAGCCAATTTGGCGAAGGTTCAATGTTTGACTCAACTACAAAATAAATAGTTAAACTTCCATAGAGATTGCAAGAGATTGTAAAAAGTTAACCTGTTTATGGTTGAAATCAAAAAAGAACTCTCATTTCACGGCACTAGGTAATGAGGGCTAAGCAACCCTGAGGCATTTTTTATTCTCAAGATTACATATCATAGAAAATAATTTTTCCGCAACCATATACAGTTAATGTAAAGGAACACTTATCCGTTGCATGTATACACTGCCAATTTGACATTGTTGAGTTTCATTCTCTAGAGACAAAAAGCAGAAATAGTTTGTAAAACCTGCTATATTTTTTTTAGCATAAAACTTTAACACAGGTGTTCTTTGAAAGAGTAAAAATCGCTGTACATATTTTTATGTCAAATAAATCATGACTAAAACTTGAATTCATTACTCGTCATCACTTATGGCAGGCTTATCTACATGTAGTGCACACGGTTAATTTAACTGCCAACTTTAGGACGGATGTATGAATATATTCGTATCGAATATCTGTGATGGAATATTTATTTTACGAAATTATGCAATCGAGTTCTTTCTGGATACAGAAGTACTTTGCGTACTAATATTTATTTATGCAAACTGATCACATAAAAGCTTATTGTTTATATCCTTAATGTTCTAGTTTGAAAACTGTAATGCATTATTGTAATGAATACTGTGCTGGAGTGCCGGCTAACACACGTTGTATTAGGAAGCTGCGCGTTGGTTCAGACGTAACCTTAGTATACTTTTGACGTACAGTTAGAGCTCAGGTTGTTTCTCTATGACCAATAAATAATGTTCTGCGAGAATTTGGGACTTTTGTGTTCGCTATCTTCTGTTATATTGTGAAGTATTTCGCCACCTTCACAGTCACAACTCCAGTGTTATAAAGCAATAACACTCACACAAACCTCTTGCTACTGCAAGAGCTAAACTGATTGCTTATTCCACCAAGTGCTCTGCTGCTATTCTCCCTGGCTCACAGTTGCCCGCTGTTACAGAGCCTGCCACTGACGTTCCACTCAGTAAATCTCCTGCTCCTCCTCAAATCTTCCTACTAGCAACAGCCAACAACTTAGACAGACTCCGCAGTGTTCAAGTGATAAATAGTGTTTATTCCTCTAAGATACGATACACGTATATGTTCCTATTGGTGATTAAAGGTGCTCTGCCTGGCCCTACAAATTGGCCAGGCTCAAATAAAATTTACCTAGGATGCTATGCCACCAAATAAAGGCACAACCAATCACATTCAATGATAAAAAAGACATCAATAAATAAGACAATATATGTTTACAAATAAAGCAACATGACATTAAATCGAATAATCTTTAGTCTTTATTTCAGGCTCCCCGCATCTTTCACTCTTGCACCATCATACCATCATCTTCTCTGCTTTAGCTAGAGTTCTTCTTGTGAGTCCATCCCATCACACTAGTAACACTTTTGTGATTGTATTAGTGATGACCCTCAGTCTTGGCAGGAAGTGGCACCATCCTAAGAGGTGATGTAATGCAGCCCGGGGTAGCTGAAAATAGCTCTCTAGAGAAGAAACAGGGTTTTTCTCTGGTCCAAACCAGATTAAAATTGGTCTATTATTGACCAGGCTACCTACAATTTCTAATTGCTAGTGATCCACCAGCTTTCGTCCATGTATAAGAAAGGAGCAGAAAAGGGGCCGGAAACTCGGGGTCCTGTAAAGACAACTCTGCGCAGCTGATTGCTGCATAGGCAGAGACCCCGGAGGTTGGGGGGAAGATGGTGTATGTACAGGGGGGAGGTGGGGGAGAGGGCGTAGTTCCAAGGGGTGGGGGTGTAGGTATTGGAATCGATGTGCACCATGTTTCTCTGCAATATGCTATGGATGTAGCGCATATTGCAGCCTCAATCAGCTGGTTATTGCCACTGTTTCAATGGAGTGAAATATGTCTATACATTATGTTACTGTTGTTATGTTGCTCTACATAACGGTTCAGGTTATCTCAAGAAATTGATCAGCGATAAAATGAGAGTTTTCCACACATCACATCAAGTTGATTGCAAATTTTAAGTAATAAAGCACACTATTATTGCAAAACTTAAAGTCTTGCCTCTGTGAAGTACTTCACCAAAAGACATTGAATCTTTACAAAGAGTAACTTGAACTCACTGATGTAGGTGCTTGGCCGGGAGCAACTTTCGTCAGTTGATCAAAATCAAGTCCAAGCTTTCCACATTTTGAAAATATTTTCAGCCACAACTGAGATGTCACTGGATCAGGGCATAGCAGACGGAGATTAGCTTGGGGGTCAATAAAAGCAATAACTGCAGCAATAGCTGACCGAAACGCTTTCTCTAGTGAATCCTCCATCGCATGCCTAAAAATGTGTAGAATAAACTGAAATGCTTTCTAATTGACATTAATGCAAAAAAAACTCAAACCAGGCAAAGAGTTTAGTAGTACCATGACAGGGTGATTGCTACAGGATGGTTGTTGGTAATTTAGACATGAATTCTATGGCTCATCAGTTGGTGTGTGCAATATTTTTACCTGAGGGTTTCTGACTTCTTCATATTGCTTGCTTTTGCAGCATCAGATTTCACCCAGTTTTTACTTTTCTCACTCAATGTGAAGTTTGCCGAGTCTTGCTCCTCAAGAAGATTGTGAACATGCGTAACGAATATTCGCTGAAACTCTGAAAATTTTAGTATTAGTATATCAAAAACTAAAAAAAATACCTTTCTTATGGTTTTCATTAGTAATGGTGATTTCATGAATTCTTAGTGTCTGCCAATAAATGATTATCAGAAAACTTTGTTTTCTCGCCTAAACTTTTACATAAGGTTTTCAATCATTGCCGTTCAATTCATGACTATTCGGAAATGCTTATTTTCAGCGCTGAAAGGAAGCAGCATAAATTTTACTGAATTAAAAACCTATTCCATTTTGTATCTATACTGTAGTGAAACATTCACTGGTAAATTTTTGTTACGTAGTCGATAGCTCCATAAGTTAGAGGTAAGAGTTACAGCCGAAAATACTACATAAAATCTTGTCACAAATTTTCACACCACAAAAATTTGGAGTCCCACCTTTGGTTTTAAATTGCTTTTTTAATTCTCCTATTCTGTTGTAAGACGACTTTGTGTCACATTTTACAACAGAAAGAGCCCGAGAAAGACAATACTCCTCTATGAACTTCAGTACAGCTTCTGGATCATCTCTTGATTGCGATGAAGTGGCTACTTTTGCCTTACTCATCTTTGCGACAGCACTCAGGTCGGCGTCAAGGTCATGGACACTATCATTAAAAAGTCATGACAAGGCTCACTTTAAATTTAGGCTATGCAAATTCAACTTTACATACATGCACCATTTTTCATTGCTCATGATAAAGCTAGGGTGTTTGAATTCATTAATACTTGTGATGAATTATTGGACAAGTCCGCTGTGTATTGCCAGTGGCATGAACTGCTCTATACAATATGAGATGTATAATTAATTGCAGCAGATATATCTACCAATTATATTGTTTGTGATGAAATAGCTGCATACTATAGACTTTATAGGAATAGGTAGCTGATCTGGTCAAATAAACACCTCTCTATTCATGAAATAGTGTTACACCGATTCTGAACCATCAACAACAAACGGATTCGCATAATCTGTTTTGTCACTCAACTTCATTTATGTGACAGTTTTAATCACTAGTCAGGGTGTGCATGCTTTGATTGATATCAATCCTCAAATGCAATGTTTCACAACTTTGAGTAATCCATGAAAGCTGTTTGCATGTGCGAAACAATTTTATTAAAAACAGAAGCAACATTTGGCATCACATGGTTGTATTATGGATTATAATTTGACTTTTTTACCATTTTCCATTATTATATAACAGTTTTATTTAGCATAAATTATTTTAAGATTGAATATGCAAGCTGGTAATTCAGTTAGAACAGACAAAAGTGAGTGAATACAATGACTCACATGTGTTTCTCCCATATACCAGTTGCATTCAGCTTTGAAAAATTCGCATTTGTATCTTTGTTTATGTAAACATGTTTGACAACCCATCTATTTCACTAGAGTTGATATACTCTTTGCCAAAGCACGATCAGTCAAGAATAGATAACACAGTCTGCACCCTTACAGTGCAACTATTTAGAGTGTATCATTTGATGCTCCTTTTGAACCAGTTGGGAAAAGGTTATTGCCATTAGTAGACTTTTGTTGTCTTTGGTTCAGTATCGATGTTAATTTCCTATAAATGGAACTCTTCACTTACTTTCAATATAATGTAAGATATATAAGTATTTATTAGGTAAAGACTGTTGAGAATGAAAAATAATAAATATTATATATATAACAAGCAGAATAATAATAATTTGAGCAGAATAATGTAATAATAACATTGATTTACCAAAGATTATTAATTATGCAATAAAAACAATAAATATATGTTAACATAAGTTTGTAGTCTCTTATGATAACTTTTTGCAAATTCATCTAATGATTATTTATGTAAAAGTATTGATTGCCCAAGTTCTATAAACTTGCTATATTACTACACTATATGTTAAGCAATTTGAAATGAGGAGCAAATAATTATAAAATATCATCCTTAATGGTTAATAAGTGTTTGTGTTCATTAGTGCTTGATGCATGTTCACATAAGTGTGCCAAAGTATCAAAAATAGCAACTTATTAATGCTACACACTATGTAGATATTTGCAGTGCTAGTGACATAATAATTAGCTACATGGTCAGCAAGGACAGGGTCAGCGGGAGAAAAAACAGTTGCACAGGTTCAGGAATGGAGAAAGAATTAAAGTGCGGCCAGTTTGGTTTAGGAGTATTTTTACTGGTTTCTTTTAGGGGCAATTGTATTTAAAGTTTCCGAAAAAGTTTGTTTTTCAAAGTTTTAAAAAATTAGTGTTTGTTAAAACTCTTCGAATTTCATCCGCTTCGACCAATAAATTACCTCAGCATTCACCCGCTTTTTGCAAAAAAAGTTAAATTTTCAAAATTTTATTAAAATTCACATATATATGATATGGTAACAACTTTATGCTCATATGAATCAGCATTCTCTTTTCTCTTAGGAGAATCAATATCAAATTGATTCCACCAGTCTAAACTATTTTTATTATTTTTTTAGTTCGGAGACCATTTTTTAGTAATGACCTCAACAGATCAACCAGTTACAAAAAAATAACACACTAAATGTGAAACTGATAGCACAGCTGAAAAGAGGACAAAATTTTGATAAGACTAGCCAAATTTGAAGCAAAAATATGCAAGAAAAGTGTTAGAACACTGCAACAACAATTGGACACTTGTTGCACAAATGACCGAAAATTTCGGAAATTTTTTTTTCTGAAAATAATTATTATTTTTATTACAGGCAAAAATAAAGCCCTCATTGGTGCACGAATGAACTAGAAACATTTAGAACTACATTTTGATGTAAAGAACAACATCAGTCAACAACTTAACAAAAATAATAAAAAAAATATTAAAATTAATTATTTATTATCAATGCCGTATCTAAATAATTAATTACTAGCTTACTAACCTTCAATTCCATTATCAGAGAGCTCAAACAAGCTAAGATATTAATAAACTAACTAAATCAGAAGAAGAAAACAATATGCTTGCTCCTTTCCAAAAAAAAATTTGCCCATCATTATCCAAAAAAATCCGAAATTTAAAACAGGAAGTGAGGGGTTAAGGATATTTGGAACTGTTTCCGCTTAGAACGTCGTACAGTCTTCAAACAAAGACCAGAAAATAGGCAATTGTCTGCTCTATACGATGGTATAAAAACTATTTATGTGAGTCTACACAAACGATTGCAAAATGTTCCGAAAACCGGACGAATATAATCACGAGCATTGCTCGTGAAAGATGAATTGGACAGATAACTCCATCACGAGCATTGCTCGAGGTGGAATGACAATGAGCTTTAGTTAAAGCATGCATTGTATGACAGTTTTGTCATGCAATAAACAGACTATTAAAAAGATAAGCACTTGCAAGAATGGAAATTTATCAGGTGGTGTGTGGAAATCTATTGCAACACAAGAAACTACATGCGCACTAACTACTATGCAAACTTTATATAAAAAAAAAAATACAGAAAAATGTTAGTGCTAAGAAAGTGAAAAAGTCAAAACTAAGCTTGTAAAATGGGCTTCGTACTTTCGAGTCAGGTTACAAGAAGATAGAGATTGGAAAGAGTTCCTGTACAAAAATCATTTCTTAGGTAAATTGAGCTTTTAAGCTTTTGAAAGCGGACAAACAAAACTAACAATACTATTTAACCTTGAATGTATCACATGTAGCGAAGGGTTTTGCAATATGAATTAAAGCGTGGCTACACTGCAGCAATGTTTTGGTGCCATTGTACATATGCAATGGATCATTATGATATCCCCATTGGCTACACATGCAGATGTAGCATGGCGATGTACATAGCACAAAGAACCCTTTGCAAACTCAAACTGATCTTTGAGGAATATCTATTCTGTCAGTGAGTAAGAAAGATTGTTACTTGCGTTATGCAGATTATGTGAAAAGTACCCATGTATTTTTATATTAGTGTTATTATTATTAATATAATTATCATTATAAAACTTTGTTTGCATGTTTGTTTGCCTGTTTGGTGGGGAGGGGGCTATCATTGTCAAGTTTAGTCTTAATGGAGTTGTTGTTGTCCTAGCTGAGTTGGTAAAGTTGCGTTAACAGAATAAGCAACTGGGTGTTTAGTCTTATACTATTACCTAGACCTATAAGAGATCTCCTCAAGCATACTGTTTGTTGACAGCTCCCTTTATATAATGCACACTTGCCCCTTCCCCAACTCTCAGTACAAGTTGAAATAGCTGAAAGAGAGTAAACTTCTTTACATTTTTGGCAGCAGTGGAATTCATGACAGCTATCCAACTTGTACCAACATATCTCGCCCCTTTTTCCTCACTACACAGTTCTATCCCATCCTTGTCCCACCTTTTTTCCTGCGCCCTTCGAATCATTTCAATTACTCAATTCACTTTATCTTCTACTCTCTTAATTAATCTCTGTAGGTGATTTGAAAGAATTCTTTTATTAGCCTAATGGCCAGCCTTTGAGCTTGGAGTGCAGAAAGGAACCAAATGGTACATACTGTGAACTTTGCAACTTTAATTTGTTTTTACAGAAAGTTTACAAACTGGTTTCCTTGCACATGCTCCAACCTTTTTATTCAATCTCACAACCTAAAGAATGCTGAACTAGCAAGGTGAAAATTTCTCAGGTTTAAGGCCGTTGAAGACACCAAGTTGTCACAAGTATGCTGTATGGGTGCTGAATGTCAATATTTATATGCCGCAGAGAGTTCAGGGTCACACTAGTTTATACTGTTATCTTGGTATAATCGGGTTTACTGGTATTTGGCCACAGCGATCAAAAAGTGAGGGCTAATCACATGATGCACGGATAAGCACACCGAGGCAGTCTTGAGATTAAGATAGTGGAAAGTGGACTTGTGTTACTGTTCTCTATCTGCAAATCCTTCATCTAACATAGAGAACAATGACCCAGCAAATCAAGGCCTACAAAAGACCACACAAAACCCAGACCCTAAGCCCTGATCATCAAAATAGAATGCTGTTCATAAAAACAGGCCCCTCACCCAGCAATTGTTACACATGTCCAACTACTTCTAAACAACTGGTCCTGTTTAAGAGAATATGACAGTCATCCTTGAGACCTTTCATAGTTAATCAAAAAGGATGTACCAGATCACCAAACAAGAAAATTTCTCACCTCCTTAGTCGAGCAGCTGCGCTGAAAGCTGAGGAACTGTTCACAACTCCCACATTGAATGGCATGGTAATTTTGACCCCACTAAACTGAGTCAAAACTACCATGCTTCTCAATTTTGAAGGTATGGGCAGTTAGATAATTTTCAGCAAGGCTACCCTACTAATCTTACACCCCCATCAGTGAACAAGAAGCACATGGCCTCGGGAAACAAGCAGTGCCTGTAGTAGTTACACTTTCCACTCACTGCTCAAGGACACCATGGAGATATGAAGGGTAAGCAGTAAGGCTAGAATGCCACAACCTATTGACACCTAAGCCCCTTCCTTATCATGGTGATTTTCCATTTTCTCCTCAATGGAGAGACGCCCCTTCTCTTCAGTGAAAAAATATTCCGATTTCTCCTCTGCAGAGAATAATTTTCCACCTCTTCAATGAAAAATATTCAACTGCAATAGATATTCGGCGCTAAAAGACAGCAATCCCTGAGAGAGGTGAAGCTCATTTCCTCCAACCTACAGAAACTGGAAAGTCATAGTTACAAACAACAAACAACCAGCTGCTTTAGCTATGGTTAACCAATTTTGACTTGTAAAACCCCCCTCTAAACCCAGCAAAAGAAGATCTCACTCTAACCCTACCTAAATCAGACACATCAAACTGAAAAATAATCCAGTGAAGGGACCATACCAGATAAGTGACTTTCTTTCTGGAAAATTTGAAGAGTGATCCCTAACATTGTTGATTGAGATTGGTTGTACAAATGCGAACTTGCTTTCTCTAACAGCTTCAACCAGTCATCAGAGTCACCTAAACAGTGGCTACAAGTGAAACAGTCACATGCACTCATGGTAGACAGAACGCAAATCATCTTTTGCAAAACTGTCAGGGATACTCTCAGATTTAGAGATATCAAAGCAGAGTAAGGGTTTGTAGTGAGTCACACCAGTCACACCCACCACTGCCTCGTAAATTTCCTCTAGTCAACCATTATCATTGATTGAAAGGAGTTGAAGTGACCGGATACACATGAAAGACTGTTTACTAACAGTGTACAGGTCCTAAAAGATACCCGGATATTCCCATGAGCCAAATACAATATCTTCTGCAGAGTCAGCCACTGAAGCTACATTTCCCTTGCATCAGTGGTGTTAGCTGCCTGCCTAAAAACACAAACCTCAATAAACTTGACAGATCAGTCAGTGGAGCCAAAGACCAAAAGTACTTTAGGACAATATAAAGGGATTGAATTTGAAGAGACAGATGCAAAAAATATCTTGCTCAAGACCCTGCTCTTTCCCTTTACCCATGGGCACATTACCCTTAGACCCGGCACGTATCTGTGTTACATGTGTGCGCTGCCCAGAACTCCCAAAATACTCAGGGAGTAGAACAAGTAGCTGATCTCCTTGGGCAATACAATGCCATAACAAATGCAAGAGATGATGACCTAGGATAAAAAACACTGCTGTGGTGTCTCACCATGAACTCCTCAATTAGACTAGACCCACAAGTCAATCACCCCACCAGCTAAAACCTCGGAGAACTGAAAAAAAAACGAAAAATAATCAAAGCATTGGTTGGAGAAAGCAATGACAGAGACGGTTTCTGTTGCTTCAAGTACTCTGGTAGTCTTGGTGGCAAAGAAGGATGGGACATGGTGCTTTTGCATCAACTATAAGAAGCTCAATCCTGTTATATACTTTGACTAGTTTCATTTTTCTTGTTTTAACAAGAGTTTAAATGCACTTTTGGCTAGCAGATAATTCTGCATGCTAGATTAGCATCTGCTGTCAAGTCCCAGCAATCGAAGATGCTGGTAAGAGATTGGCCTTTTTTACTCAAAGCGGCATTTGAAAATAGGAAGTGCTACCTACTGGCCTTACTCACGTTCCAACTATTGATATAGTAGTCATGTGACAGTCCACAGAAAAACCTATTCCTTTAATTAGATCATATTATTGTCATCTCCCTCGACTTTTCCACCCAGCTACAACATCTAGCAGAATCTTTGCATAGACTAAAACTAGCAATATTGAAATTGACGTCTAGTAACTGTGAGCTTTTGAAAAATAAATAAGACATTTTGGGCACATTGTAAGTGCCAAAGGTGTTGCCACAGATCCGGAGGAGGTGACAGTTATAGCAGAGTAGCATCTTTTAGGGAGCTGAATGAACTACAGGGCATTTTTCAGTATTGTAGGACACCAATGCCAGTACACCTCTGTTTTCTCCACTTTGGCCAAATCTTTCACCAAACTCGCCAGCAAACAATTTCCGTGGCAGTGGACTGAAGAACAAGATATGACCTTCAGTACCTGGAGACTGCCACGGTACAAACCTCCTGTCCTAAGCTACCCCTAACCCTAAAGTATTTAAGCATTAAACATCAATGCCAGCAACGTTGGTCTAGGTCCCATGCTCTCTCAACTGTAGCAAGGGAAAGAAAGAGTGATAGTGTACTATAGCAAACTCCTGAGACCACAAGAATATAACTAGTGGGTGACGAGAAAGGACTTGCTTGTGGTTGTGAAAACTATAAAGCTTTTCTGCTTCTGCCTGTATGGAAAGCATGTTAAGCCGAAGGCTGACCAAACCTCACTATTCCAGCTTTGCCACTGCAGGAATTCTACCTGCCAGGTAGGAAGTTGGTTGGAAAATTTCGCGGAGCTTAACTACACCATTGAACATATGAGCTGCCCGAAACATGGCAATGCAGACTAACTGAGCCGATATTGTTTGGCGATTGCAAACAGTGTAGCCACATTCAATAATGAAATGCTGACCCCTCTATAGAAAGCATATAGGCAGAGATGACTTTTCCTCTTCAATCATTGGTCTCATCCAAAGCGGCACCAAATTAATACAAGCCCAAAAGGCTGGTAATTATGCCATTTCCGTCATGTACAGGTTTGTGGTTTCTCAATCGCCAAAAATGAAGAGCAAGACGAGATGGATAGTTGAGAGCTAAAGAGAGTAGCTCAATGCAGAGTACCATGAGAAAAAGAACAGACAGATGCTATTCCCCACCCCTCTCCCAAACAGAAAAGCCTAGTGGGTGCCCTTTATCAAATCAGCTTTGGAGTAAACGCCGCCTGGTATTTTTCTCAACCTCACGAGTAAATGGGATTATCAGGTGACTCCAAATTTCTTGGTGCTGGTCAGGGATGACTATCAACATTTACTTGTGGTAAGGAGCTGTGAAGTAGGCCAGAGATCAGCGGAAAGAAGTTCAAACCCCGCCATTGATGTATGTATGCTTTTCCTCCACCCTCCACTTTTGCTAGCAGAAGTTGGCATCAAAGTTTGTTGGCCTTTTCCCTGAGACTGAATGGAAAAATGCTTGAATGTTCATGCTAACAGATTAATTCATTCAGTGGCAGGGTGCTTTAGCCCTTCCCAATGCCACCCCAGTAGTAGCCTATGCCTTACATGTTTCAGTTTTCTGCTACCTTTATATTCTTATACAAATTCACATCAACTGAGGGGCCCAAGATTGGTTGATGCAGAAGAAAACAGAACACACATGCTACCCCTTATCATTAGCAGACAAATGAAATTGTTTATCGGTGCAGCCAAGTACACAAAGACTCCCTCCACTTTTTGTTACTGTGGTGTAATCCAAATGACCGATGCATGCATGTTCTTCCTCAAGCTAATGCATTTTTCAAGAGCCAAGCACCTCACAAGTGAAATTGCCAATAATATGATGCTACGCAGGCAACTAAGGCTGCCAGTTCAGGTGACCTACCACCCACCCCTACTTGACTACATGCCCAGTCTTAAGTATGTACATGTCGTAAAAAGAGACTAAAATATTTTCACGAAACCCTTAGAGAACAGCAGATGGAAGTTCGTGGAAACAACTTAGCACATTTATGTTTGCTCCCAAAGACAGTGTGATTAGAGAAACATAATGGTAAAAAAAGGATAAAAACCTGTGTTTCGTTCTGGATTTGTTCAGCCTTATGAAGTAGAGGAGGCCATTGAAAGCAGCATGAACTCATTAGCAAGAATGGTCAACTATTAGAAAAATCAATCAATTTTTGAAATCCTCCAATCTACGATCAGAGCTAAGAGGTCATGCCTTGGCAGCCATAGAATCTAATCGTCTTGCCAACATGAGAAGTACGGTAGCTAAAAAATGATGCTGGTCTCTATCTCCTAATCAGGAAGCTCTGGTTCCACTCAATGACTTCCAAGTGCTTGTCTCAGACCATTATTCCTACAGAGATATACCTGCTTTTCCAGCTCACAATACATACAGTCGTCTTTTTGCAATTGATTCTAGCCAACCAAATAATTTAGCTTTTGACACAAAGGCTGAGATGGCAGTCCCCCTCTCTTGATGTTACTCTATCCCTACATGCCAAAAGATAAGAGAAACAAAGAAAAGACCCAAACAGGAAAACCACAGAGGAAATTACATTCTATGGACAGTCCGTCTGCCGTAACCTGTGGGAAGGAATTAAAGGATGTTCAATGAAAGAAACCCTATACAATCACCTCCTATTTGCCTTCTTGCAGTGTACACCATGGCGTGAGCCTACCCGAGAGAAGAGCTAAGTATTAGTGCTACTGCCAGCCATATACTCGAGTTACTGCTCTCAATCCGATCGAGGACACAAGGTTCCAACACCCAGTCTTATGCAGCGAAGAAGAACAAGACAGTGGTGAAGGCGTTCTTCGGCGACAACATATAAGGCACTCCCCAATAACCTCCTACCCACGTGCAAAACCAGCAAAAAAAACCCAAGAGATGAGCAGACCCTTTGTTCACCAAGGATCACCTTTATCTGACTCCTCACGCACTCTGACCTCTTGTGAAGAACAATTGGCACAAAGCCATCTGAGAAATCTTGTGGAGATGGGTGTAGACGAGTAGAGAGAGCTACTTGACATACATGGTGGTTGTGGTCCACCCTAGTCCAAAACTATAAATTTCACTCAGCTAAAAATTTCCCTAACCATTGCCTGATGATGCTGAAAGATACCAGAATTTTTCTCAGGAGTCAAAACACCTATAGCCAATGAAACATGGAAGCTCCCATCCGGCTGATTGTGCTGTTCTTATGAAAAAGCCATAGTTGCCTCAACAACCCTTTTTCTTTTCTACTCAGCAGATGACATTTCTTGCCAAGGTTTCATTCTAGAAAAAAAACACGCTTGGTCTCTGTATTAAATAAAATCCTTTTAAACCAGTGCTGGTTAATTGTCGAGTGTTCTAGCCTATTTTACTATAAATTTATTTTAAACTAATTTGTCCACTTGACTTTATATAAAAATAATCAGTTAAGTAGTCAGTTACAAATTGAAGCAACTTACGAAGAGAAAATAACAGCTTTTAGCTTCCCTGCATCCACTCCCAACTCCTCTTTTCAACATTTTTTACTACTTATCTCCCCCATCCTAAACACCCATCCATCCCTAAATTCCACACTTTTGAAAGCAACCCTTAACTCTTTCCCCCTTCCCCCCCCCCCTCCTCACCCCCCCCCCCTCCCCCTCTTGCCCCATGCACTGTAATCCTTCCCACAACCTGTTTCCCAAAACTTGTCATACTCATCCTGTAGGCTAACAACCATTACAACAAAACAGAAAGATTGCAGTTCCTAGCAAGGCAAGCTTACAGGGATAGTGTCTGCTAAGAGAGTTTGGTCGACCCTTACAGGAAAGAAAATAGGTCCCGAGAAAAATAGGATATGACATTGCAGTTTTATTGATGCTTGCTAGCTCATCCATAACTGGGCCATTTGGATTACAAAGCAAGCTGAATAATTTAAGATTAGCAGGAGTCGACACTTTTCATAAACAGAGGAGTGATTTGATCAACTGAGGAGTGCAGGTTGTTCTTAAGAGAGTAGTTGTTGCATCATGCAGTACGAAAGACTGATACCTGTGCAATACCAAGTATCATGTAGAGAGTGTCCGTGTATTTTTGTTATATTATTAATATTAAACTGTGAGCTCTTTAAAACCCCAGAGTTGCTTTTTTGCCGGCTACCAATTTGAGTTTTTTTTTGTCTCGACTGATGGGGTAATTATTGTCATAGAGTTGGTAAAGCAGCGTTGGCAAAATAAAAACCTGGGGACTTAATTTTATGTTATCAATGAGACCTATAAAAGATTCTCTCAGGCTTATTGCTTGCTGACAATCAATTTTTCATAGGGCACCCCTCTCCTATCAGCAAGTTGTCATGTCGAAAAGAGAGTAAAACCCCTAAAAGTGTGTCCTACAAACGGAATGCTGATTACATCTCATTAACTGTTTTGTTTTTACAAAAACAAGAGAAAACGCTTCTTATTATAAATGATATTGTTAGCAAACCAAGGTGTTTCCACTGAAGATAATTGTTTATCTCATGATAATCAGAAAATATTTAACATTAAATATTTAATTCATATTATTTTTCTTCAGTATAACTTGGGCTGATCTGTCCTCACCAACTTTATATTATGATTATATCCAAAACTATGCCAGTTTCACAATGAATATCATACACTTAAGAACTATTTCAAACTAATTCTACCCTATTCTAAATGCCCAAAGCCAGTAATGTTACTAAAAAACTGAAATTGCTAGGGAAAATATACAATTGATTCAGTATTAATATTTTTGATACCCGTGAAAAGCTACTAATGCTGCACAATCTCGGGCACGAAAAATTTGGTCGATGGTTTTGTGCTTGAGCTCTTTAGCGGTTGGTGATTGAAATATGCCTTTTTGAAAAAGTTTTGTAAGATTGGGGTAGCTGTGAAATTTCACTTTGGTGTCTCTGAAAAAGCATGTCCTTAGACTGGAAAACGGTCAGTGTCGGACCAACTATACTTGATGGAAGTGTTATTAAAGACTTCTCTCAAACGTAAACAAGACTCGGAACAAAAGATAAGTTTGTTAATAAGGTCGTGTTTAGTTCATATTTAGTTACTGGTGAACCATTAATAGTGAGGTAAATCACAACTGTTGTTATGCATCACTGAAATAAAAAAAACATCTAACTATGAACTCACTCTTCCAAAATTTGAATAGCTTGGCGAGACATGATATCTGACTCTCTGAGCTGTACCCATGATAGTACTCTGAACTCCCCCTATTTATCCGTTCTTTTGTGTGTAAATATGTATGGTGATTATGATTTGGTTATGTGATTGTATTCTGTTATGTAAAGCATTTTCTTGCAAGTACTGTTTCCGTTACAGTTACATGCCCTTACATGCAGTGACTGTTTTTATGTGTCTTGCATAAAAGGGCAGACAGTGCATGCTGTCTGCTGGAGCAATTTCAAGCTCCAATTAGGGAAAACTGGATTTTTTGTACCATATAATTATACTATTATTTGAAACTTTGCTTAATGTGTTGAGCCTGTTGGGTAATACAAGGAGTGGGGTTGTGTTGAAGGAGGGCAGGAGAGGAGGTTGCTCACTTAAAAAAACATCAGTGGTAGATTCTGCGATACCTTGAAGTCGTGAATCTAAGTGAAGGAGCTGTGGAGTTCTGGGAAAGCTTATCTCTGTTGCTTTGGGTAGTAGTTGCTGGTATTGCTGCCTAGTTGTGTCCGTGAAAATTGGCCAAATTCCTTCACAATATCAGACTCGGAAGTTTTCTAAATTTAGTCAGGGCATAAAGTGCTTGGCAGCAACTATTAGGCAAACCAAAACTGGACCGAAGGAAAATAAACGAAAATGGTCTTCATTACGTTATTATTTATTTGCTTACCTTGCAAAAAAATTTGAGCTTTGAATGTTAACAAAACTTTTACTGTTTCAATCAATGTGCAGAAGCAATAACATGAAAGCAATATTACACCTGTTTGCTTGGACAATGGTCAAACTTATTCGTCTTTTTGAAGTTTACTCAACATGTAGCATTTTCAATGAACCACTGACAAACAACCTTCAATGTTGCGTTTTGACACAAAAATTTTCAGTCAAACTTCTAAAACTGCAAAAATTGTGTTATTGCGGCATTGTTATGATGTCACATGAACCTTCATGTAAAGCCCGAATAATATTATAAGTTAGAGGCTTTTTCTACTTGTTTCTTTCCCTTGGCTATCTAACTGCTTTTGTTTCTGCTTTATTAAATGAAGCTAGACACAGCTACAAGCATTGACTATAAAATAAATGCCTTTGCCTCGAATAATAAGTCTCTTCTAAAGTTACGAACAAACCTTCATTCAAAAACTGGAACTGACTCATTGAAATCAGCACAAAATTGAACTCACCTACTTCTAGTTATAAAGAAACATAACATAACTTGATTATACTACAAAGGAATCCATTGTTACTACTCACAGCTAAGAGCTCCAAACATGGCTGAAGCAATTGATAAACTTGTGGAACTGTTCATGAAACAGCAAGCAAAATGAAAATAGGAAAACCAGCGACAGCAATAGTTAATACAACAGGAAAACTGGCGACAGCAAGAGTTGATAAATCATGTACTTCAAGAGGTAAAAGACAAGAAGACAGCAGCAGTAGCTTTACCAAAATTTCATGATCCAACAACGGTGCTACTCACAAACTATATGGACAAATTCAACACCTTTGTTACTGCAAACTCAGTATCGGAGGAAAAAGTACCAGGAGTTTTTCTGAACAATCTACGACCAGCATTATGCAAACAACTAAGCAACATGGCAGCTCAGTGGACTACACCAGCTCCAATTAATGAGTTGAAAATGACTGGAATAGATGGATTTTTGATTGATCAATATGACCCAGCAAGCTTTTATTGTATGAGACCGCTACAAATACTGGAGTGACATGCAGCACAAACCAGGAGAGACAATTCAAGAACTTGCATTAAGAATAGTCCAAGATGCTACAAAGTGTGCATTTGCTGACATGCAAGACCCACTGGACGAAGCACTAAGAACTAGATTCATACGTTCTGTGAGCAATGAAGCTGTACTAAAATCACTTTTCAAGGTCAATGATGAAGAACATACTTTCAAAAGAGCTATTCAAATTGCACAGGAGACCAGGGAAGCAGCTAAAGTTGTCAAAGACCAACAAAGTTTCACCTAAGATATAAACTTCAACTCTACTGCAGCACCATATACAAGATCCAGCTAAAGAACAATAGAAGAAGCCATGTTAGAAGTGTGACAGCATGGGACATCAACCTAAAAATTGCCGTCCAAGCAAGTAAATGCAGTTTTTGCTCAAAACTGGGACATATTGAGAGAGCTTGTATTAAATATAAAAGAAGTCATTCCATGCCAGTAAAGAAGATTGTCACACTGCACATCATATCGACTGCCACCAAATCTGTTCAAAGACTACATGAGGAGGTAAAACTACAAGGGAAAAGTCTCACCATTGAACTTGACACTGGAGCCTGCGACAGTATTATATCACAACGTATCTGGAAGCAATTAGGAAAGCCTGTCCTTCAACCTTCACATGTCGACTACAAATCAGGACACACTATAGAGACTATTGGAAAATGTGAAATTAAAGCTAGATTACCCTTTAAAGAGGACACAACTCTTCAGTTTGTAGTAAGCACTGTCAAGATCTCAGCTAGCCATCGGCTACACATTTCCGTCAATGATAAATTACAGGAGAAAACCATTTCTACAATAATAGGCAATAAACCTGGAATAAAGCCTTGCAGAAGGAATGCAGAAAACTATGTGGTGAATTTCCAGATTTGTTTAAAGATGAATTTGGGTGTCTCAAGGACTACCAGCTGGAGATTAAATTCAAATCCACAGCTACACCTGAATTCTGCAGAGCCCTCCCAGTGCCAATGCCCAAACTTATGATGCGGGAATTCCGAAGGGTTTTTGGGAACCAACACAGTTTGATGACTATGGAATACCAGTAGTACCTGTGAGGAAATTGAAGTGACCAGGACAGATGTCACGAGACATTAGAGTATGCAGAGACCGTTCTAAGTCGGTAAACCCGCAACTGGAAACACACAGACAGCTCATCCCACTTTCGGAAAATTTGATCCGAAGATTAGGAGGAGGATATGGCTATACTAAAGTAGATGTAGCAGACACCTACAATCAAATACCTTTAGTACCAGCAAGCCAGAAAAGATCAGCTTTGTTTACACATTGAGGAGCCTTTCTACAAAAGAGTCTACTTTTTGGAATCAGCTCAGACCAGGTCATTTCCAGGAGATCATGGAACAGCTAACACAAGATCTTTCAGGAGTTGCAGTCTACTTGGATGTCATTTTGGTGAGCAGGGCAAATAGCAAGAGCCATTTACAGAACCGAAGAAGATTGCTACAATGATTGGATGACAGCGGAATGAGATGCCAAATGTACAAATGTTCATTTGCCCAATCTACAGTGGAGTAACTGGGACATAAACTGACTAAAGAAGGGCTGGAGAAAAGAAATATAGTTGATGCTGTTTGACAGATGCCTCCACCTACCAATGAATCAATGGTACAATTTTTCTTTGGATTTACGCAATGCTATAGCAAATTCTTACAAAATCTTGTGACAGTAGCAGAACCATTGCACATTCTGACTCGCAAGGGCGAATCATGGAGATGGGGTCCAGAGCAAAACTCCAGCTTCAACCAAATTAAGAAGATGTTGTCAGTAGATCAAGTATTGACTCATTTTGATCCAAAGTTGAAAATAGAAATCTCATGTGGCGCTTCAGATTCTGGAATAGGATCAGTACTTTTTCACAGAGAGGCAGATGGATAAGAAAGCCCAATCTCCAATATATCAAAGACCCTAAGCTGTTCACACAAGAAATATAGCGCAATTCAAAGGGAAGCATTATCCATCATTTTCTCACTGAAGAAGTTCCACCAGTTCTTGTATGGCAGAAAATTCATGTCTACTATATGGAAACAGTGTTGTCATTCTTCTGAGTCTCCAACGCCAAGTCCTTCAGATCTTACATCTTGGACACTTTGGTATGGAGAAGATGAAGAAACTAGCTCGTACAGCTGTCACTGGCCAAGAATTGATGCTGACATTGGGGAGACTTGCCAACAATGTACATCATGTGCAGAGCACCAAGGACTACCACCAAAATATGTCAATCACCCATAGATGCTTCCTGAGATACCTTGGAGCCGAGGACATGTAGACCATGGGCAGCAACTAGTTGACTATGACTGATGCTTTTTCTAAACACCCATCTATCAACAGAACCCCTTCAACATCCACTAGGCAACTACAGAAATATTGGAAGAGGAGTTTGCACACTTTGGTTATCTCTACACCATTTTTACTGACAACGCAACTAGTTTAACGTCAAAATAATTCCAAAGTTGGTGCAGAGAAAGAGGAATCATCCACTTGACTGGCACAACATATCATCCAGTAACCAATGGAGCAGCAGAAATACTAGTTCAATTTTTCAAACAAGCTTCAACAAAATCTGACCTACCACCTAGATCAGCAGTACAACAATTTTTGATGCAGCACAGGAGAACATTACCAACGGGATACTAGCTGAGCCAACTGTCGAATGGAAAGCAAATTAGATGCAAGGTTGACACTTTACTTTTATCACCAGCTCACATAGCACAACAAGACCAATCAAGAATGGCACTAGACAGATCTCACAGGACAGTGACTAAAATTAGAAGCTACACTTAGTTGGAAATGCTTGCTATGCACTCTACTACGGACCAAGACACGTTGGACAACCAAGATGGGTTCCTGCAACTGTTACCAAAACCTACGGAATCCGCTGGGTGAATGTGAAAGTTGTTCCACGAGGACCCATATGGAGATGGCACTTTGAGCAGCTACAACCTAAATATCCAGCTGATGCTGAAGCTCAACCTATACCCATACCTTCTTCAAAACCAATACCAAGCCTCTTTAAAAAGAAACAAAACCCGAGTCTACCAGAAAGTGATGAATATGGCCGATAGAATCCACAATGATGTTGATGAAAGAAACAGGCCTTTAACTTGGTCAGAAAGTGTATCTGTATGAGCTCTTTTTTCCAGCAAGAAAAGCTATATTCATAGTTATTACCAACATTCTTTTTTTTACCAAGTTAAGCCCTCAACAACCCCAAACTTCCTAATCACAAAACTATCAAGCTAAATAGGTTACGACTTCAGTTCAACAACATGATTTTTCAAAGTTTTAAACCCTCTGGTGCTACACATCTTCAAAATTTGTCTATTGCTCACCAACTGCCAAATAATTTAGCCAGCAAACAAAGAAGTTGTATTGCATGAGAGTGTACACCATCAGTATATCTTAAGCCTGGTTCACATTGTCACGGATTACTACGGCGATAGTGGCAATTGTCTTAACGCCGATAATGTGAACATGCAATACCGTTGTCGCCGGCAGTGTCAAACTTTTCCGACATCGGTGACATTACGGCGATGCATTATTGCAATGTGAACCAATGAACGCCGTTTGTCAGCGATAGGTCTGAGTTGACCTATAAAAATTTAACCGATCTAATTGTCATAACCTTTCACTCGTCGGATAATAAATAAAATAATAATCCGTTATTGACTTTTTATTGGTTTGTTTTCATAAGTTATAATATTAAAAAAAAATTATTTGAGACTCTAAACAAAGATAATATCTACACACCATTGTCAGATTAGATTGATCTTAATTAAAAAAAATAATAAACATAAATAAAGTAATAATTTATTTATTATTATTGTGAGGGACGCCAGTACTTGGCAAACTCTATGCTTATTACTCATACTTAGTCTAAGCCCTTGACTCAATATCATCTCACCCTTTGTTCTCTTTGTCTACGCAATTGTCTGAGATATTAACTCACTGTCTACGTACGATCTCAATATGTACTCACTTATGTTTGTCTATGTTTGTCCCAGTTCTATTGCTACGGTGTCTATCTAGAACAGTTCTATGATGTGCCCAAATAATAATTATTACTATTTTCTGTTTATACTTTTTCCACGAAATAATTATATAAATGCATTTTGGTGCTAATGTAAGGGCAAGGCGTGGCTTGCCCCAAGATTTTCTCAGGCGTGGTTAAGTAACTTGTACCCGCCTTCCCTGTATAAATATCTGTGTTGTGATAATAAAAATCAGAGTTAGCCTGGCTCTCAGAAGATTCTTTCTCTCAAGAAGCAAGCACCACTAGAAGCAACATAACTACAAGCGCTGACCTGGTCGACTATTGGCAAGCACGAAGCTAGGTGGAAAGTGAGAACGGTTCGCCCTATCACTGCGTGTTCCCTCACCTGAGGTGAGAAATACGACACAACGCTTAGTGCCCTAATAGTTCGGCTCATGCTAAATTCGGATTCGGGGAATCCAACACAAGTTAGGAAGCAATAATTATAGTGCAATTATTATCGTCGGTCTTGACTGAGTCAGATTTGACTTCAAATAATTCCAGCACAATTATTGTCGGTGGCAACAGTTCGAAACAAACTATAAACTAGACAATCACTCAGCACGAGTATTGTCAATAGCAACAGTTCGCAACAAACTATAAACTAAACAATAATTACTGCGCAATTATTGTCGGACATAGACATGTTCGGACGCAGCCAATAATTACTAGATAATTATTGTAAACTGCCAGCATTCAGATTCGACCGCACCTAAAACTGCACAAGCCAATGTACGCACTGTAAACAATAATAAGCACATTATTGAGCGCTGACTTAGGGTCGAAATAGAGCATATCGGGAGAGTGTACAGGTGGCTACCACCCAGACACGAAATCCTGTACATTATTACTAATTAATAGTTATTATTACTTGTTGTTTACCATTTTTTATTCTTTTTGCTGCCGATTTATTTATTGATTGAATTGACTGTAACTGTTATCTGTTTTTTATTATCATTGTTAATTGTTACTAACTATTATAACTACTAATAAAAAATAAAATGAATGATGTAACAACAATTAATAATAATTATTATTATTATAATTATTAATTATCATGATAAATAATGATTGCTATCAACTGAGTGCAGCGCATAAATAATGATGACACCCAATTGTAAATTTTTGAACATTTAAAATATTGAAATTCATTATCTTTGAAACTTGTTAAGAAAATAATAAAAAATAAGTACAAATAACATTGTTATTATTATTATTATTGTAATAATAAATATTTATTATTAATAAGTTTAACACTCACTTCAGTCAATGTTAATAATTATTATTTTGGTTTTAGGTGGTGAAGAGAATTGGCCTAATCAACGATTCTATATATCATCATGATGATCTCTGTGCTCCACTCAATTCAGCTTAATTCAGAAATATCTCTGTGACTATCACCAATCACTGTTCGACTTTAAACTAAAATAATTTATCCACATATTTTATTATTGCTGTACCAAATAAGCAATAAATAATATTGAGCTTAAATTGTACTATAGTTTTTTTTATTATTTATAAATATACTAGTTGAAATTGCTGCTATATCACGGTTAATCACTGACTGCTAGTCGCTACCACTCAACTACGTTCTATTGGTTGTTGTGGTTTATAGGTCGAGCTTATTGTGAATGCGGTGTTGTCAGTGATAGCATCACTGACTGCACCCGATTGTCAGTGGGCTGCATTCGGCGTTGAATTAGGATAATGTGAACATCATTTCTGTGATGCATCAGTGATGATCAGTGACACTGGTCACTGACAGTCCCTGATCCAGCACTGACAATGTGAACCAGGCTTTAAGAAAAGTCTCTATTAGCAGTGTTAATATTTATGTGATAGATTTTACCAGTCACCACAAGTGACCACTACTTGGCAAGGTCCTCCTGATAGCCCTACATGCATCAGGCAAGCCTCATGAAAGCAATTTAACAAGATCGCCATTAATTGCACTCAAGTTACTGACTAAAGACAAGTAATAGAATCATTATTTAGTTACGCCGCCCAGGCATCATTACTATACCGGCATGGGTGACTATCCCAAAGCGGTAACAAGATAGCCGCCATAGCCTGAGAGACAGAACTTAGCCTAAGGACTTTTAAGTCCTCTATCAAGACTGTTAATATTCTCAGATGTTGAGAGTTCGGGAACCGAGGCTGTAAAAGACCAAGATCCCAGGAGAGAGAAACCAGCAGCTATTATTTGCTGGATGTACATTAACTCTGCCCCTTACTTCTGGGCATTAGCTTTCTTTAATGCATATACTTATCTCTCATTAGCTAGTATTTTTATCTGTTTTGCTATTGGTGCAACTATATTATTCGTGCACGTGATTGGAGTGCTTGGCGAACTAAGCTAAGTATTTCTGGTCACTTCCTGTAACTTTGCCTATAAAAGGTAGAGCCTTCCAGCAATTAATTGCATTGAATTTTAAATTTTTCTGTTGCATTCAACATTCCACTTGTGTATATACATGTATGCCACTATTTGTTTTGAATAGAATAAATGTCCTATACCACTCAAAAGCTCCGAGTCTGAGTCGAGGGCTTATTATAGTTGTAAAAGTCGAGGTTGCTCCTTTCCAACTAATTGTAGTGCCATCCCGGCACAGGGTCACCTCTGGGGAGAAGATGACCATTTTTTGTCAGACAAACAGAAGTTTGCACAGTGGCAACGCTTAGTGGAGAAGTAGAGGAGTTGTAAAACTCGCTACATTAAACATCAAAACTGCTAATAGGAAACATTGAAAAGCTCTCCAGCAATAGCCATTTTAGATGTGTTTGGAGCAGTATTAGTCTGTCAAAGAACTTAACTTGACTGTTTTATTTTTAATGGAATTATAGCATAATGATGCTGGGAGAATGCATAAAGGGAGCTATAAGCTTGCATACTGAAGGAAAATTACACTAATTTTTCTTACATACATAGCTATATACTAAAGTGCAAAAATATTGAATGTTAAATAGTAAAATCTTTATCTGCTAGCAAAGTAGTTTAAAAAAGACCCCATTCTTATTTGTAGTTAGCCACCTGCTAAGAAAAACTCAAGATTTAGTAAAAGATTTGCTTTTTCAATCTGCAACTGAGAGAAAAACTGTTCATTATTCTTTTTTTAAAATGTACGAGCTTTTTGTAATGAAATGGCCTATCGATATTGCTTAAATTCTTTACCAGAACAAGCTGGTTTATCTAGTTTGATATAGGGCTCATCAATATCAATATCTGCTCATATCCATGTGTGGAAGTCAATAATCTTAGTTGGTGTTAGAAACATTTTTTTGGTAATAATGAATAAGAATTAAAACTACATAATCTATGCTGCACAGCGTAAAGCAGTGAACGAACTCAAGCTATTATAACATATATGGGAATCAAAGATAAATTTTGTCAGTTAATCAGTAAAATAAATTGTCATTATATATCCATTTAGTGGTGAGAAATTAGCATTAAAAATGGTGCATGTAAAAGCCTTGTCGTGACTTTTTATCTAATAGTCAGGGTATTCCTCGGGCTACAAAACATCAATAATCTATTGTAGGCAACATAACAAAACTTGAATCAATGCAAAACGTTTTTGCTAAGAAAATAATGAAACTGAAATGGGCAGAAATGTTACCGGACACTTCATAAAACAAGTAACCAAAATGAGTTCAAAAGACCTTCATGAGGCTAAGTGACATTATCCCTTGAAAACTTTATAAAGTTATTTTTCAGACTTTATGTTTTGAGACAAAAAGCCGTAAAAACATTAATTTATATGAAAAGAAACTTATCAGCACATTTATTAGAAACAGCGGTTCAAAGTTTGTGATAGCTCGCCATTTAAACCAATCAACTTGGATGTCAAAATGATATTGCAGCTTTTATGTGAACATGTAAATTGCAAGTTCATGGCAGATTGAATGGCGAAAATGGATAATTAAATCAGTTCTTAGGACAATGGCTGACTTCACGAACGAAAACCTGCTAAAGTGAGAACAGAGTGAATAATCCTTCACAAAGTTCCAGAAGCATTAAAACTATGGCATTGTGTTATTTTGATGGGAAACACAATTTTTCTGTGAAACCATCTTTTACATAAAACCTGTACACTTACCTCAACTTTAACATAAACTTTCATGAGAAACTTACATCAGCATCACTATCTTCAAGAGGAGGCATGCTGTCCTCACTAACATCTCCATCAGCACTTGTGTCTTCTTTTTCTGGATTTTCATAGGCATCGTCTTCAGCAGGGTCTGATTCCCTCCAAAAATCTAGTAGACCAGTAAACAGTTCTCTTGGCTTCATTTCCAGGCACTTCTTCAGAGAGGGTAGGTTGAACTGGGGAGGTCTTGGATCATCAATATGTACGCATTTCCATTTACCACCTTCAAAATGAATGATGAATCAGTACATCTCAATAACTTAATGGGTGAAAATCCATACCTGCGTTTCTACCAGTTAAAGTAATTCTATATTCAAATGACTACTAATCTCGTTACAAACCTTGGTACCCATTGAAAGGGACTCCTCTGGCCAGGCTGAGAAGTAGCACAGTGTGGTTGACTGCATCAACAGCTGCTGTTTCTCTCTGAATGATGTATCTCACAGCATCCAATAGCTCTACGTTCTCATGGGCAGCCTCACATTGTATGATCAACAGCTTTGTGCGATCTGGTGTTTGCTCTTCATAGAAATCCCTAAAACACATAATCAGGAAATTTGCAGTCAGAGAACCTCATTTACCAGATATTTTTGATAAATTTTTGTCTATGCACATACAACTGTCCCCGCCGATGGAACAGAGCAATTCAAAATGCGTTTGATTTGGTTTCTTGTGAAATCTGCTAAACAAACATCATCATGTCAGGGTGAGTTACTAATATACTCAAATCCGCAATGTAATTTAATCGATAATAGCATTGGAATGATTAGTGTTTAGCAACTTGCATAGATCAATTGTCATGGAGCACATTCTAAATACTGCAATGATTCAGCTAGTATAAACCAAGCACTATTTTTACAATGAAATAGTAATTTCATTTGAAAAAAATTTAGCCAAAACTTATTTATCGCATATACGGAATTGATAGACCATATGAAAGTTTCTGAAACTAAAACTTTGACTTCAGGTTTAAAATTTCTGCTTTTTGCATACATGTGTGACTTATCAGTTTAAAGCCAATTCAAATTTTAGGAAGTAACACCGCAAATACGAAATAATATTATCTACTCTTCGCATAAACTAGAAAACCTGTCGGTTGCCCAAAAACAAAATTTTGAAGTTGCAATTTTCAACAAATGGAAAGTTGGGTGGCCCAACAGCTAAGTTTTATATTATACTAGCAGAAGTACCCGGCGTTTCCCGTGGAGATGACATAAAAAGTGCGAAAGCGATGTTAGGAAGATCAAGAGCATCTAACATTTCTTGGAATTTTTTGTCCGCAATAATCATAATTTATAGTCGCATGGGTGTGCCAACTTTCCTTTTGTTTCATAATATATTTGAATCTAAAGAAGTGCAACGGTTGTTCCATGCGACATATTGCTCTTCCTATTGCTCACCACCACCCATAACAACAACTTCCAAAAACGTCGGCTTTTCTTTTCGAAGAGATGAAAGCGCACCTCTTTCGTAATAGCTTGAGTCTAGATATTCCAAGAGGTAAAAATTTTTTCTGTAAGGTTCACATCCCCACCAAAGGAAATCGTCAAACAACATGGGTTATATTTCCAAAACTTTAACAAAGTGCTTTGCTGTAGTTGTGCATTTAGTGAATAACCAACTCAAAAAACCTGGTGGAAATTCAAGTGATTGTATTTTAACTTTCCCTATCAAGACATATGCTTAGTGACTATGCAACCCATTGTCAATATTTCGGAAATGTATCTAAGAATGCTGCATCAACTGTGTAAGTAAATCAACAAAACGTGCACTGTTCATGTTGTGGCAACCACAAAGCAATCGAAACCATAATTCACATTCATTTTTATTTTCGCTGAATCTACATAAACGCTGTGGAGTTGGATAAAAACTGTTTGGAATATTTGAGTCAGTTCGTTGTCATTGCATGCTGAGTAGCGGGTAAATTCATATATCATTAAAATTAACAAATTGTGTACAAATTTTGCACAAATGAAGGATTGAGTTCCTCAAACTACTTTTTGTCATTTTTTTATGCAATTTTCGTAGAACATTTCGTATCTATCATCAACCGTCTAACATTAATATTTCAACTATGGTGATTATTACCAATGTTGTGTGAAGATAGGTTGAATAATTATTATTCATGCAGGAGTAGTAATAATAAAAATTATTTAAAAACCTTTACTCAGAAATATTGTAAGTCCTTAAACATATACCAGCCTTGGGTGGCCGTTGTACAACTACCAATGATTATTTAAGTATGTTTTTGTCGTGGTGCACAATTTTTAAAAGCAAATAAAATAAATAAGAAAGAAAAAACTACTGCTGGACAAAGCCGGGGGAAATCGAGAACAACTCTGACACACAGGGCTCTTTATGATTACTTTTCTCAGTCCAGTATATATCATTATTTTGTATGCATTACCAGTGTTGCTTATTCATTGTTATTATTGTTATGGTACACTATGATTTTTATTCATAAATTCCAATGCTTATGTTATTTATGTGCATGTATCAAAGTTGTTTGCTTAAGTTATTGACGAATATAATGATAACAAACAACCTTTAATGAATAGGGAAGAGGTGAGAATATATACTGTAGCAGTACTAACATTAATGAGCAGTATTCAATTACAGTATCATTAACTAAAAATGATTTATTTCTAAACGAAAAAGTAAAACCACTATTTTTATGCAACAATAATTAGGGTAATAATTATTAACAATAGTAACACGAATAATAATAATAATATTAATAATAATCAATGACATTTGTTTGATTAATTATTAATGAAATAAATGTCATCGATTATTATTAATATTATTAATATTATTAACGCCATTATCGCCATTCATTTTATTGCTGTTGCTGCTGCTGTTGCTGCTGCTGTTGCTGCTGCTGGCTGCTGCTTTTGGCTGCTGCTGGCTGCTGCTTTTGGCTGCTGCTGGCTGCTGCTGCTGGCTGCTGCTGGTTGCTGCTGCTGGCTGCTGCCGCTACCGCTATCGTTATCATTATTAGTATTATTACTCTCAGATGCATGATTAATAATACAAAAACAATAACAGTTACTCAAGCATGAAAATAACAATGCAAGAAGAGATGGTGTTTATTAATTATTACTTTGATTATTATTAAAACTAACAACTATTTATTGTTATATATTATTGTGGAGGATGCCACTAGCGCACCCTACATAAACAGTAACACTTAGCACACGAAACTTGCAATCATCTACTCTTACTTCTCACGTAGTTCTATCTCATAGCGTTCTATGTTTATTCCATGTTTTGTTCTATGTCCACATACTGTTCTATTTCAAGCTCCACCCCTTAAGGGCAGGACTACCAATATTGTATTCTAGAGGCTGGCAATACTGTTATATTAGCCAATTATCACGCAGCAGGCGTAGCCTCCCTTTGAGTTGTATTCACCCTTTGTCATGTCAGTTAGTTATAAAATGCTCAGATTACTTACAATAAAGCAGAGTTACTCCACTTACTCTCCGAAGTCACTTTGTTTTACAACAAAATACTTCATTGCGCACATACCTTGAAAGCATATGCTTTATAGCCTGCTATACATATACTGACAAGTGTAAACAGACAAGCATACACCGAGCTACTTAACCTTGCCTAAGCAATGGTTCGACCACTGCAGTGTGAGGCGGATGCATGACTAGTCGACTTAGCTAATAGTCAGCAATGACTCCCTACTAAGTACGACAACTGGTCACGGCTCGTGCCAACATCGCTAGCAAAGTCGGCCTGAGTGAAGGGAGGAAGTACAGGTGCAGAGGCTAAGCTACCACAGAGCGAAATCCTGTGCATTATTATCATTATATTAATCATTTTAATAATATAGCCCCGGGCTTCAAGAAACAACAAACAACAATATCAGGCTACCATAAGCGATGAGATAATGCTGGAATGTGAAAGGCAAGTACATTTGATAGGTGAGTTGGTGAAGAAGCAATTATAAGACCGAACAAAGCCAGCAACTGTAGCAAAACAATGCTGTTTGGTGCACAGATATCAATACTTGATTCGCTGTAGCCACTGCTGACCAATCAAAAGGCTGTAGCATGTCGGAATATAAACAAAATAAACCGAACATGACATGAAAGGCAGAAAAATATGGCCGGACATAACTTGGCGTAGTTGATGAGAATAAGGTTATTATTGAGAATATTGCTGCGATCTTCTAAAAATTAAAAATTCAAGAGTGTTATCACCTAGAGAAGGTAATGACGACTCTGAATATGTATTTTCTATTAAGGTTGATTTAGTAGTGCCGGAGTTTTAGGCGAACATCGCAAAAACGGACTTTCATTTATATATTAGATTTACTGGCAATCAAATTGTCAAACTCACCGTAATTTGTCTGTGAACAGACTCTGTTTCTTGAAACTCTTCAAAAAAATTGCTTCTACGTCATACTGAGGTTCACCAAAGTTGAGGTCATGCTGCAACACGTTGATCTCTTTTGATGTCATGATTTCGGCAAAGGTGGTCACCTAAGAAGACATACTGACAAAATTGTTGTTTTACACGTCAATCAAGCGGCTCCTTATGTTTTTAATTAACGTCTATGTCATCATAAGCTAGAAATATTAAGAGCTGAGGTGAAAATCGGGATATTATGCTCTTTGAATACTTTCCATTGCCTAACTACTGCTGATAGAATTTAAATCCTGAAAGAGTGGCTACATAGAATGGTCATTGTATTAAAAAAACATTGATGTGATTAGACACACTTGAATGTAAAATGAACCCTCATGTTGGTCTAAGTTGGTATTCTAATGGATTTTCAATGACCACTACAAACACATCAGTGCATGAGCAACCAAATAACCTTTCTATTCATGGTATACACTCTGTCACTCTCTGCACATGGTCCGCTTTGCCTCACACTGCCACATAGACACTAACAGCCAGTGCAGAGTCCAAGACTTGGACTAATCATACAATGGTTCAGTATACACAGGGTTTAGACACAATCTGTTCAACAATGTACAACTATGCTCCAATACTCCAAAGATTTGTGTTAAAAGCCATGGCAGCTGTTACCCTTTATATAAAATAAGGAAAGATTATTCCCCCATTCCCAACAATGTAATGAAATGAACTCTGAATTAAAAAAGTACACTAGTGCATGCTCAGTATAGTACTTTTGCTTATGCACAAGTTCAAATATGTCCCTAGGGCAAGGATAAATAACTTTGTATATTGTTGCGATGTAGATAACTCAATTAATAGATATTTAAAAGAAAAGCTTTTAAAATAACAAATAAATTTCTAATTACTCCGATCAATTTTGAGAGACAAACATCTTATGATTGTTCATAGAGTAATTAATTTGTTAGTGGTTCACATTATTTACCATAACCTGATGTCGTTAGCATCACTTTGTGAATGATGCGACTGAGAAGGTACGGGAAGATAAAAAACTCATGCTCCGTCCGATGCAGTTCTTTGCCAACGTGACCTAATCATAACGGGTGGAAAGTGCAATGTAAGAGAAAAAATTATTTTGCTGAGATAGCTGCTGAACCTTTTGTGGATATTCCTTGTGCTGATCACTTTTCTAGGCTCAATACTGATACAGGTAATGCAACAAAAAACCACCTAAATTTTAGTTTTGATGCAACATTTACGAGTGTAGTTGGTATATATTGAATGTTTGCATCAGTAGAGCTTGAATCCAAAGAGCTCATGGTTGAGGAAGTTTCGCCGCCCTGAACTTGTCACGTTGAGTGCGACAGTGTGTTTTCTAGAGTTCCACAGAGTGAGTAATTTGACTTGTATTTGTTTACCATTGCTCTTTTTTAACATTGTTGACCAATTTGTTCACATTTGTATTAACAGGTATTCAGGTGAAGAATTTTGGTGCTCAGGATGCTGTTGCCACTCTTACTAGCTTTTAATGGGCGTCACCAGGAATTTTGAAGGGGGTGCTCTAAAAAATGATAGTTGGACAGGAAGGGGTGCGGGGGAGTGGTGGGGTGCGAGTACCCCTCCCCCGGAAAGGCCCCTCGTTAGCAATAAAATTTGCGAAATGTCATTTTTGAGATGCCTTCTAAGATACCAAATGTAAAAATCGTTATTTTTTTAATAACATACATTACTTTGCAACAGAAAAACTACAGAGAAATTGATATAAGAGTTGAGTTTTTAGATGAAATCTTCGAAGTATGCATTGAAACTAACTTTTGAAGTAAATTTTTTGGTTCCTTGCAACCAATCCAGTCAACTGGATTTTTATAGATTCAAATATGAGATGCTGATTGCTCAAATGTCTTTTGTTCAATTGTGAACTTTAATATTTAATCAAAATTAGTGGTGATAAAAAATTAATCTAGCTTTTTGGAACTAGTATCATTGCCATAACCAGCTCATCACCTTCCTTGACTTTTAATAGCAAAGGAAATCCTGCTGTGATGGAACAAACACTTTCAATGAAATCAAAACCCTAAAAGTGATAAACATAGGTTACATAATATGGTTTATTCATCCACATCTATTCAGAAATTAGTCTAAACGAAACTACCTATTTTAAAAATGAATACACAGTCAAATTGTTAACTCTAACTATGAGAATTAAAAGCAACACTATTGGACACAGAAATAATTGGCACTAAATATACTAAACACTGGAATACATGTATCTTAGCTTGACAGAGCAGAATGTAAGCAGGTAATTAACATGCATGCTAGAATGCTATGACAGTAGAAATGTGGTGAGCAATTACATCGCTACTGCCAACGCACTGGTCATGACTTTTTGCAGACCCACGCTATTAAAAATAAAGTTGAATAAAAGCTTAAAATTTGTAACAGGTAAACACTACTAAGCACAGAGCAGAGTTTACCTCCACCCTCCAAATTTAAACTGGAGAAAGCTTCCAATGCTGAGCTGTAATAATTCATTCAATCAATTATGCATGTCTACAATACTGATTGAGAAAAAAACGACGTTATTGCTACAACTTATTAACTGGCCCAATGTTAATACAAATCAAGAGATAGTAATATAACATAACACCTTATAAAGAGAAACATTATCAAAGGATTAACATTATTCATCTAAACTAAGTCCTCATCAATAATATGTGACACTAATTAATAATCCAATTATTAATTTATAGTTGATCATAATTAAATTAGCAAATTATCAGATAATAATTTCATAACCAACAATGATAGTGATTATTATGTTTTACTATTTAACAACAATATAACAGTTTACTTTTACAGCAGAATCATTCATATTAGAACAGTATTGTTATTGTTATTTACAAAGTTGTTAGCTATTATAACTCAACTTATTATTTAATAACAATGATAATGGTAATGGTGATGGTGAGGGTGACAAGGTGATGGTGACGGTGTGATGGTGACGGTGTGATGGCGATGGCAATGGCGGTGATGGTGTGATGGTGACGGTGTGATGGTGACAGTGTGATGGTGACAGTGTGATGGTGACGGTGTGATGGTGACAGTGTGATGGTGACGGTGTGGTGGTGACGGTGTGATGGTAATGGTAATGGACATGGCAATAGTGATGACCATGGCCATGATATTGGTAATGGTAATGATGATAATGACGATAACGACGATAACGACGATAACGACGATAACGACGATAACGACAATAACGACGATAACGACGATAATAACAATAACAATAACAATAACAATTACAATAATAATAATAATAATAATAATAATAATAATAATAATAATAATAATAATAATAATAATAATAATAATAATAATAATAATAATAATAATAATAATAATAATAATAATAATAATAATAATAATAATAATAATAATAATAATAATAATAATAATAATAATAATAATAATAATAATAATAATAATAATAATAATAATAATAATAATAATATTATCACTTTAACGTTCAGACAGATAAAGTGATAGAAGCGCGAAGACCGGACCTCATATTAGAAAATAAAGAGACCAGCGAATGTCAGATTATAGATATAGCAATACCTGGGGACACAAGAGTGATAAAGAAAGAAGAGGAGAAGATTGATAAGTATAAAGATCTAGCATTTGAGATTGGACGACTGTGGAAAGTGAAACCTAAGGTGATACCGATAGTGATAGGAGCACTTGGGACAATATCCAGCCGTTTGATATCTTACATGGCTGAGATTGGAGTACAGCTATCCTTTGAAACAATTCAAAAGACTGCCCTGTTGGGTACGGCCCAGATTCTACGAAAGGCTTTACAGTAAAACGGAATAGTGATAACCCTTTGGCCCTTAGCTAGGGCCCGGGCTCACTTTACACCAACCGTCAGGTTGTGAAATTTACTTCCCGAATAATAATAATAATAATAATAACAATAATAATAATATCTGTGTCTAGTGAATCTGATTTTAGAAATATTTCATTGCTATGGCACCTAGGAAAGGTTTTAGAGAGAGCGATTATGTTCTTTTATGTACCATCTATTTTACCTACTATTAATAGCAATCAGTTTGCCTATCAAAAGGGTAAGAGCACTGTAGATGCTATAATAAGCGCTATAGACCAGTGGACATCGATCTTTGACCAAGAACATTCAAAATGTTTGCACTCAGCATTTGTAGATATGTCAAAAGCTTTTGACAAGATGGACAGAGGAAAGTTGCTGGAAATACTTTCTAGTCGAGGTATGAATGGCTGTCTGCTACGCCTCATCAAAAGTTTTCTGGACAACCGTCAGCAGACTGTAAGGCTCGGTACAATAAACAGCTCCAGCAAACCAATCCTGAATGGAACTCCTCAAGGAACAATTCTTGGGCCACTGTTCTGGCTTGTGTACATTGATACCCTCGAACTACCGTGCACCATGAAAAAGTATGCAGACGATCTAACTCTCACTGGCAGCGATCTCTATAACACTTAGAGACAAATGCAGTAGAGTATAGATGCAGTAGCTGATTGGTGTGGTGAGTACAACACGCTAGCTTACACCAAAAAGTCTTGCTCTATGAGCATCAGCAACAAACATTCTCGAGTAGACAAATCTAGCAACAGTATGACATTCTCATTGAAAAGTGAGCAGATTCTATCAGTATCAGCAACCAAGTTCCTTGGAGTTACCAATGATAAAAACCCAAGCTTTGACGCTCACATAGACCAAATAAGTAGTGACATCAGACCACTCAAGTATGTGCTACTCAAACTGAAATGGGCAGGAATTCCACAGGATGTTCTCGTAAAATACTACAGCTCATGCATAAGACCAAAGATGAGTTACGGCTGCGCAGCATGGTTTCTCATGTCATCATCTAATGGCATTGATAAGCTAATCCGTCTGGAAAAGCTTACACTGAAAATCATATGCCCAGCACAGGAACACTACGAGGAACGCCTCGCCGCTATGAATATTAAATCCCATAGTCAACATCCTTGACAATATATGTGCCAACTAGTAAACAAAGTTCAACAGCCTAAACACTGTCTCCATGGACTGCTGAATAAATCAGCCCAATCACTGCGTAGGTCATCACACATCAAACAAAGACAGACTGATGTAAAATGTAGAACCAAACTACGAGGTTCTCAAGTATGGAAATCAGGGTTGTTTGAAGTACTCTAAGTAAAGTTTATTATTCTTAATACTGAATCTTTTATTAATTAATCGCCCTTTTTCTTTTTCAAACTCGGGCTGCTATAGATTTTAAAACTACTGTGCTGAAAACCTATAAGGGTTGGCACTTTTTTTAACTGCATTGTGTATGACCAATGGTTGACAAATATATATATATAATACTTTATAGGCATCAATATCATTTTATAAAAATGTTTTTCATAAAGTGCCATAGCTAAAAGAAAAACAAAAATAAAGATTTATATATATCAATGATAACAATTTATTATTCTTATTGTTAATATTACTTCATATATTTATTATAATTATCATCGTAATAATAACATAATAATCATTATTATTTACAAGCCGTAAAATCGTTAAACCACAATGAACAGATACAAAAACAATCGTCATCATAATTAATAACAATTATAATAATATAAAATTCATAACAAGTAAATAAATAATTGTTATTATCAATTATTATTATTTTTTTAATCGAATTATCATCAATTTATGTTATTATTATGAAAAAAAGTAAAAAGTGTTATTAGTCAAGTTGTAATTCCAAGACTAATACAAAGTTCTCCGCATGATGACTGTAACTGTTGATTGAGCCTCTACCAAAACTTACATTTGCAGAACATTATGGATTGCGCTCTAGAGAATGCTTTGTGATTCAACAATTTATTACAATTTTTATAGAAAAAGTCTAAGAACACAGGCCAACTAGTCTCTCTTTAGTGGGAGGTTATAAAAATGTTCACTTCAAAATAATGGTCAAACTTACATAGAAAATAACTCCTGCTGGATCACAGTTTTACTACGAAGATGAAAATGGCTCAGAAAATGTTCTTTTTTTGTCTACTTTAGGGGGGCTCTGCAGAAACCCCCAGAGCCCCCATGGTGACGCCCATGCTAGCTTTGAAGCAATACAATGCTGGTGCTATATTTCAGAATATGTAGGGTGTCCTTGAAGCATGCCAGCACTGAACACTTTTTTGTCAAGTTTCTGAATATTCAAGTCTTAAGCAGCAGGTTGATATATTAAATAACCCTCTAGGCCTACTCAGTCCTGATTTACAAGCAGGAAAAAAGGCCATTGGCCCCCTATGCTCGTCGCATCAGCTGAAATTTAGCTTACTACAACTTCCAATGATTACCGAGTATGTCATCTTCGGGTTGTGGACGTGGTCAATTATAATAAATAATAGCAAATTTTTATAAATGAAGTTACATCGTCTGATTGGGCAATTTATTTAGTCTTTGGTTTACTGAGGGTTATTGCAACAGGAATAAAGAATCCTTGTGAAGACACCCCATCAAAAAAATTGTTCTAAGATTTAATGTTGGGCCTTCCTATTACGTACCATTTTTCATCTGGCTTGAATTTGCACGTTGCACACATGAAATCAGAATTAGTGGTTTCTCTCAATATGGATGCAATTAGCGCACATGCATAGTAAACCAAATCAACGATTGTTTATTACGCAAATTTCATATGGGAAATGGCGACAAGAGACGATTGATAGACCTGTCAGGCGGTACTATGTGATCACAATCACAAGGATCATCTTATACTCTTTCTATCAATAGGATAGAAAAAAATTGTGTTTGTTTCGGTGAGTTAGGGAACATTAAATCGGAATCATACAAGAATGGACAGTAGTATGCGGATTGATAGTAAAAATATATTAATAAAAATAAATAGCGGGATCTGATTGGCCAATTAAATACTGTCCGGCAAAGAAACAAACATACTTCCGATCTGAAGATGATGTCAATTCAAGCAGTGTAAAAACTGGAGAGCATCTCTTGAAGAGGGGTATGTGGTAGGCTTGTAAATCAGCACTGAGTAGGCCGAGAGGGGTATTCAATACATCAGTCTGATGCTTAAAACATGAATATTCGACAATTCAACAAAAAATGGTTCAGTGCTGGCATGCTTTAACATCTCCCTGCTGCTGAGTTGGAGCCGATAATCAGGAAGCTTGGTGATCCTCGTCAGATTGTGATTGATTTATGTCTTGAAAGCTCAACTTGTCTCAAGGCTCTTCTTCACTGTCACTGTATTAAAACTAGTATGAAAACCAAAAATTTCAGCAAATTATGTCACTGTTTGACTGCAGTTTTCTGTTCACTTGATTCCATGATATTGTGAGGGACGCCATCGTTGCATTTCTATGACAACACTGTACACACATTTTATCGTTCTACTCTCATCTCTTTTATCACTACGAGTATTTATTTAAAATCTACAAACAACTTATTGTTTATCGTGATTAATTATTTACGAAATAACTTTTCCACGAAAATGTATAAACCCTATTTTGGTAGCTACAAAGCGTGACTTGCACTTCTCTTTTGCTCCCTTTGTTTTACTCCTGTATTTATGTACCATGATAATAAACCCAGAGTTAGCCTGACTCTCAGAAGCAATCTTACACCTCACGGAGCAATAAGAATAGATACAAGCTGCAGACAAAAGAAGTAACAACTTGGTCTAGTTGACTATCAGTATAAGCAAGACCAGTAAAAAGTGAAGCAGTCATTTCAACCCTCGCTGTGTATTGCCGACAGGAATACAGCACTGAGTCTCTTGCATCTTATTGGTAGTTCGGCCTTAGTCAGTTTGCCCGAACAAGCTGAAGCTTGGTGGAAAACGAGTCAACTAGCTGACCATCACTGTGAATTCCTGTAAGGTGTGAAGCACTGAGTCCTTCACTCTTAATTCGGCCCTTACTGTTGACCTTGTTACGGGACAAAATAGCATGTAAACATCAATGTACTGCCTAAGTAATTACTACAACTGAGGAAGGCTGTACAGGTGAAAGCTACCACCCAGACAAAATCCTGTTCCATATTACTTACAGAATTTTCATCCTTTATTTGTTTCAAGTCCCGCTACAACCTGTGGTGTGTAATGGTGGCTTATTTACTACAATGAGTTTGTTTGTTTCAGCTGTGCCTCGTGGGCAACCCTAAAGGCGGGTCTCATAAGTGGAGCTTGTGTGAGCAGCACCCTATACCCATGCCCGCCGTTACACCGGCTACTCTTCCGAAAAGGCAGAGGGCGATCTCTTACTAGCATGACTCCATAGTTATTATGGAGAGTGCTATCAAACTAGGGACCACGTATTTTTATGCCCATATCCGACCAGGCAGAGCATATAGGAAGCCAAATATCTCGCTCACAGTTAAACGTGTTGGGAATCGAACCCCAGATCCTGGATTGAAGTGCAAGCACTTTAACCATTAGACCACCCTTCATTGTGCTGGCTTGTTCGTTTATATTGTTATTCTATTGTATTTTATTTTACTACATAGTATTTGGGTTAAACAAAATCATGTTGAGTTCAGTGGTTAAGAGTGACTGAACTCTTGATTCAGGAGTCCCACTCTCCAATAACTGTTTGTGAGTAAGCAAACATGTTTATGTTGCACAAATAACATCAAAGTTTATCTAAAATGATTGCCTAGTGTTAAAACTGGGTAATTCTTTTTATCAACTAGCATGATTACTTTGATTGAGTCTTAATTGCTATAGCAACATTTGTATTAAAAATGGCGCTTAAAATGAGTTGATCTATTCTCTGCCACTTGTGTAATGATGTCACTATACAGAATCGATATAGCTGTTATGTAAGACAATGAAGCAACATTTGTATTAAAAATGGCGCTTAAAATGAGTTGATCTATTCTCTGCCACTTGTGTAATGATGTCACTATACAGAATCGATATAGCTGTTATGTAAGACAATGGAGGAACCCCATGGTCATATAAGGTCGCTATATGACCAGTATAACTGTTATATCAACATATACAAGGACCCGGAATCTGATAAAGAGTAAAAACAAAGGATAAAAATATCCAAAAGGTCTTCCATGAACTGAAACTTCCGTAAAAACGCAACTAGCATTTAGAAGGGAAAAAGAGGCATGGGTTTTAAAAGAATAGCTCAATAGGAAGTGAAGGTGGGGGTAGGTGGGTAGACAAGTGGTTAAGGGTAATATGGCAGTCAGGGGGCAGAGCATAGTCAACAGGGGAGGGGGTAAGTCACCAAATTCCATCAAGATCCTTCATATTACATCATTGCAGCTATTGATTTTCGATTTTTTTTTTTCCAATGGAATAAAAAAACCTATGCTAGTCGAGCAAGTTTCCTGAACTCCAACAAACTCTCACACTTTGTTTATCAAATTTTAAACAAGAAAATGACGTAATGAACTGCAGAGTTAGCTTGAGATGAAGTGATTTGTTAAGTAGTTGTGAAGAGGGTTGAAACCAACAGCATAAAGTATAGTGCAGTCTCACCTTTTCTCGCAAAATCGCACATCTTTGAAGAAACATGGAATATGAACATTCGTCAGTTTGCAAAAAACTATCTCAGCCCGTTTATGTAAATCGATTTTCCATACAAGCAGAAACTAATTATTGATACATGTATAGATAGAACGGCTCATACTTCATGTATAGCTTCACACCACTTCCACTCTGATTATTTAATAGCAGATTAACACTCTTTCATGATACCTGGATTAGTAATGCCTTATTGGTAGATTCACAAAGCTGTACATCCAAGTATTGCAGCAGGTTTTCGTGTTGCTGCTCTGCAATGTACCAGCTTTGTATTTTACTCGCTTCGTTATGAAGGTAGGTTCTGTCTTGCCTGAGTACACTCTCTGCTGTTGCACATTGCATCAAATGTTTCTTAGCTCTTTCAAAGATCTAAAATGGGAAAATGAACAAAAACCGGCCTTCAAAACTTTAAACTAGACAATGTATTTAGTATGGGGTCGAACGTCGTCCAGCCAAAAATCGAATAAAATATTTGCTATCACTTTGTGTTTCGATCAATGTATTGATAGAAAAGTAGACAGGAAACGCTGATCTTAAATACCCCCCTTGCGTATAACATTTGACCAAAATGGAACTTTTTTTGTGATTTCAGAATGCAAAACATAGCACAACTTGAAGCTTCATTAAAGCAGAGTAGGCAACCACTAGCAGCTTGCTTGTAGTATAATGAAAGTGTACTTGTGGAATACACGTGAAACTCAAGCTGCATATATTTGCAGCTTAACAAGTTTAATGATTTCAAAACTGAACTCTTCTCAGTCATGAGTGGTTCTCGTATAAAAAACTTTTTAAAAACTTACTGTGTTAGAGAAATTTCTCTTTTCAGATGCAGACAGTTTGGTAGTGTCAAACATGACTTCCTTAGAGGCTGCAGAAACCACAAGAGCAACCATTTCAGTACTGTAGCCAATGATGGATGTTTCCACAGCAGAAGTTTCAAAGTATTGCCTATGTAAAAAAAGATGCCGTCAACTGTACAAGTTTCTCAAAAGTGAAAACTGATCATGTAACATCACTAACAGCTCCAGTGTTTAGCATCATCAACTTTAAAGACTCTGTGAAAACTATTTATTATCAGTCGTGAAGTGGGCTTAAGCTTTTTATTGCAAAACAAAAGTGTACTGGGATGACATCTGCCAACACTGAAGTCTTGAGACGTCTTCAAGATTTTCTAACAGTCCTTTGGTAAGCCTCAAGCAAAATAAAGGGAGATTGAACATTTTGGTGTACATTAGCAGGTTTAATGACTGTTAGAAAAACACAAATGTATGTTCGGGTAATTTTTCTGATACAAGTATGAGAGATAACAAAACTAAGTTTAAAAATGAAACTCCTCAGACTACCTTAAGATTTCCTTGAGCATTCAGGATTAATGAGAACGGAACACAGTGAATACTAGTTTAGCTTTTGGTGATTGATTTGCTAGCATCATCTTGGCACACCACTTGTAAATACACAAGAAAGAGTCTGCTAGCAGCTCTATTGAGTGATAAGCAGTCGTTCAGACAAATAAAAGTTGTAAAAAAATATCTATATTTTTGCACTGTGATTCAGATGCTGTTTTAAGGAATCTGTCTCCCTAAATAATTGCTTGGCAAGAGAGCTGAACACTGCTACTTTTTCTTCAGATGTTACTATAATCTTTTTGCTCGTTCTTTTCCAAAAAAGTGTTAATTGAAAGTATTTGATTATGCAATCTGGTGCTGGGATGACATCGATGGGTCCTGGAATTCTTTTTGCAAAAGATTAAGAAAGCCTGAGGATTTCCAGAATTAGTGATATATGACATTATTTAGCGTACATTTATTTGTGAATTTTTTTAATGCTCACATATAAATTATCACTTTTTGATAATTAAAGTTTTCAATTTAAATAAAGTCTTATGGCAGCTCCTCAAGCATAGTGAGGGCTTCATTAGGACTTGGTCACTCTGGCATCAATGATTCAACAGCACGCGTACACTATATGAGTTTCAGTTCAAGAATGTGATGATTAATGCATCTGGCCAGCAAGGTAGGTAATACTGCAGTAAGTACAAGGACTTTACCTGCAATCACGTACAGAAGTTTTCTCTCTGCAGTTGTGGGGACTGACTGATCACAAATTACTTTGTTTTTTGCAAAGACTCAGAAACAGTAGCAACGGTTTACTGCTGTCAGCTAGATGGTCGCTGTATTTATTATTACTTCACAAAAATCTTTGGTCTTGCATTTCATCTTTTACACTTTTATCATAAACTTATAGCTTTGAATAAATTGAAACAGATTTATTAGTCGCAAGTTCATAATGATACACTGATTTTTTGCAAGTTTTCAATATTTTTTTTCCATCACTATTTATTACATTATAAATTTGTCCATTTCTTACTTCTGGGCAGAGAAGGGGGGGGGGGAGTTAGTGATGGCTAAACCTTCTAAATTAATTATTGTGTGAATTTCACAACAGTTTTTAAAATGTTGATATAATAGCTTATGAACAAACATGGGTAAGACAATTGCACTCAAAGGCTTGAATTATTTTTTTTACAATGTAAACTTTGAAGTTCACCATAACTGCATAAAATTTTAAAATCATAGTGGAAAGAATTATTATTCATGAAATCAAATTTTAATAGTTGACTGACACTCTTGAATTTTTGACAACTGTAGCAAAAAAGTGTCAGTTTTTCATATTGGCCGTACTAATGAGTCAATAGATGGTCTAATGTTTTCATAAAGAAACCTGAAAACATATTTGTCATACAAAGATGATTGTTTTCAATAGTAAACGATAATTGTTCAGACAGCCTTAGTTGTGAAATATGGTGGTTGTTTATTGTCGTTTACACCCTTGTGCCCTTCCTCACCTGTTCTACACTCCTGTTACCCTTTCTCTCCTCTCTTAATTATTTGGCCCCCAGTTTTGACCCCGTCAGACTCAGTTCCCCTGCTTCTACTGCCTGACAATCAATACTTATAGCAAAATGGTGTTCCAACTCGTCCCTCTCCAACAGGGCCACCCCCCCCCCCCACAACCTAGCTGTATAGCAACTCTACAGTCTGAACTCACTTGCAATCGTCTCCATATCTACTACATTTCAGTCTTCTAAAGTAATTAGAAGTCTACCCTTTCCCACTACCGAACAACGGTAGAATTTGTTATCTTTTTACCGGGGCTGTCTCCACTTGAGGACGCAACTCTCCTGAAGTAGATGAGTTGCCGATGCCGTAACTAGATGAGGACAAACTTACCAAGAGAGTGCTGGCGCAAAATTCACATACAAGCAGACACATTAGAATGAGATCATAAGGATTTTCAATTACATGTGCTTACAAGAATCCATTCAGACTGCAGTACTTCAAATGCCCCAAACTTCATAAACAGAGGAACGTATTGTTGTAGTCAGATGGTTGTGAGCTTTGGTTAGTAAGTGTTTTGCTTTATGATATTTTAGTTTGCACAAACATTACACTTTATAAAATTTGTACCATTGCTAAGTTGTCTGGGAATTTGTCTCAGTTACATCTGGTTGTTGGCTGGTAGGTTTGCTGAAGGCCGTGTCCAGGTCAAGTCAAAATACAGTCTAAGCAAAGTGTAAGACAAGTCGAGGTTGTGTGCCTATTAAGCCGTTTCAAGAACCTTTTATTTCATGTAGGAGCAAGTTCTTACTAATGTTTTCAATATTAGGACAACCCCCACTTTACAGTGCATCCGTTTCCTCCATAATACAGTGCAATTAGCTAGTGAAGAGACCAAAGTTCTCTACAGCCTTAAATTACCTGCTCTCCAAAGCCTTGGCGTCTATTTTCCATTCAAATGTCTCGTCAACCTCGTCATTGCAGTCTTGAACAAGACATCTTGCAGCAGTACTTATTCTCTGACGGCAGCAGTCCCCTACATAATGCTTGCACATCAGAAGATACGGTTGTCTGAGTATAGCTGGACAGGCTTGACAATGCATAGGTGCAGCTTTGCTGAAAATAACATTTAAGTGCAACTAAAATGGCAATCTACTGAACTGAAGTTTATATTACAAATATATGTGCAGTGTCTTATCTAACATTGTATATTCATCAACTCTTTCACAAGACATGAATTTTGACATTGCATACTCCCTGAACATAAATGTAAAACTCTGTACCAAAACCTAAAGTAGTTTTTTAACATTAAAGCTTTAATAAATCTGACCAATTAGTGCCCCAAAAATAACTACTTTGATTTGGAACAGTACAATATTATGTTTTGAGTCAATGAATTAGGCATTGTCATGGAAAATCAAATGTATGAGAAATTACAAATTTTTCTCCAATCCTGCTTCATATTAACATTTTTTCTAATTTTTACATAACTTTTGTCGTTTTTAGCAAAAATGAACATATCTCACTATGTAAATATTGTAGGAGGATTTGTTGGCAATCTCTGAATCCTGTTGGTGTAAATTGGCAATGTGTGATCAGTTATGCACGCACAAAGGCGCGCAGTCAAATAATTATACAAAAAAATAGTGTTAGCTCATTTAATCTCGGCCGCTTTATGCCTGAGCGCATCCCATGGTCTCAATTGCTTTGGAGAAAAAATCTTAGTTTTTGATAGTTTTTTTAAAAATCAACTGTTGATGTCAGAGAACTAAAAAAAACTTCATAGGGTTCAACAAGACCTATTTTATTGGTAGATTTTTAACTAAAGCTGATCCTGTACTGGTAAATAGAAAAAATTATTTTTTTAATGATACACCTCTTTTTAAACTTTAAAAATTGGCAACTATATTTTAAAAAATCACCAAAAATAAATAAAAACTAATGCTACACATTGAAAGAGAATTAAATTTTGATATAGGTTTGTACTTTTTAAGAATAATGGGCATCAACATTGGCCAGAACACGACAATGAAAACTGGCGATTGTATTGAGAACATCCCGGAAGACTTTCTAAAAAAAATATTATTTTTTTCTTTAATAATTAAGATACAGCCATAATTTTTACACCAATGAATAGAGAACTTCAAGCGCTATCTTCTGATATGAAGCACCATAATAATAAACAACTTGGAAGAAAGGTTACAGTTATCATCATTATCTAAATAATTAACTTATAGCTTACTTATTCTCATTTTCAGTTATAAATAATTCCAGCATGCTCAAATAAATATAATCTAGTTATATATCAGAGCAAATCTCATCTTTGGAGGCTCTTTTCCAAAAAATTCTTTGAACATAGTTCAGCAAGAAAAAATTAGTTTTTCTCCAAAGAGGAACATGGCGCCGTTGATATGTTGCTGTTTCCGTTTAGACTGTCAAAATTTCTTCAAACTAAAACTAAAGAATAGGAAACTCTGTTCTTTACGATGCTGTAAAAATTATTACCGTAGGTCGAATAGAAACACTAGGAAATTGTCTGAAAAATTGTTCAACGAACAACCGTCAAGGAGACTTGGAAAGGGGTCAACTCCAGCGAGTTTACTCGTACATTGAAAAACAAAGGCTAGCAGAGGCCACAGCTAGGAGAAGGTACAGACTAATCCTACTAATGTATAACTGGGCAGAGCTGTGTACTTGTGCAATGAAAGTGATTGGATATTGAACATGATCTGTATTAAAATTGGCTATTACATTAGATGTTCGAGAAATTTTGATGATGTTACTGGCTGTGCATTATAATGTATAAGATTATGAATTTTATAAAAGGCTATGAATGAGCTAAAGAGCTCAGTTTCAAATATAATTCTCTACTATAAACACTCCTTCTGCTTATCGATTGGGTTGCTATCTGGATTTTCAGCAGCCTCTGACAGCTTTTCATACTATCACAGTGATTTGACAAGCAGTTATTATCACCGTGCCAGCTAGTTGTAGGGTCAGTAAGGCAATTTTTACAGTTTCACAGGGCCGATGTTAAGCCCTTGGAAGGCTAGCAGCATAGCTTGAAGCAATTGTGCCCAGTAGTAATGAGCAACTTTACTTACAAAAAAAAATTGCTACATGGTCTGACAAACGTATAACAAGCTGGTCTTCCCATTTTCTTCAATTGAGATTTTGCAAACAATTATTTTCTAATGAGCAACTGAATAGCGCTAAACAACCTCAGTATTGTGTTTACACGCTTTTTTCACATGAGCAACGAAATGAGATGACTTGAAAACATTTCTGTGGTTCGCATCCAGTACAAAAAAGAAGTCTCTAGAGTTTTCGAAAATGATTTTATTAGAGTTGGTAAACACTTTCAGAATTTATCTAATGGAAAAGGTGCATACACACAAGAGTGCTATGCAGGCTGAAATCAGCACCATTGTAAAAGACCCTAGTGAAATATCAATAATAGACATTTTGTAATTTTGGGCCGTTTCATTGGTTTTTGAACACCATTCCAAACCACCATCAACTTTTTAGCAGATTCTCAATTAGTTACAACAAAAAATTGGTGTATAACTTGCTTATTGCCGTTCACACAACATGATGATGAAAGCACGAGATACCATCGCATCTTTCAACAATGAGAAAGTCAAAATATACTTCACTGGTCAGAACTCATCAAGATGATTCAGCATTGGTAAATCACAATAATTCAACAACATTCTTTTTCCCTTAATTATTTAATGGCAACCGATGGTTTGAATAATGTAAAAATATTATTGATTACTTGAAATAAACATTCAATGGAGCTAAATTAATAACAATTAATAATCGGTACAACACTACAACTACTGTAGACAGTAATTTAGAACACATGGGAATGAAGTAATAGTAAAGACTTCTGTCATTAGTCATTGGCAATATCATTAGTAATGCTATGTTTATGCAGAAAATCAAAATGCATGGATTTTTTTACCAAAGACCAAATGATTTTTGGGCCAAAACAACTTCTAGAGTATGAAGTCATCGGGAGTAAAAGAAAACTCCAATATGAATGTTTGTTTTTTCAAAAATCATTTTAAAGCGTACAAATTTTCAAGAAAATTGGAGATGCTAAACAAAAATTGATGAAGTTGTAAGTGACAATGAGGGTTATGTGCATATTGATGTTTATTGTAATATGACTGTTTATTAGTTGTCTATTAGAAAGCAGCTAACTTGAAATTCTAAGATTTTGCACTCTTAGCACTAAACGTGTTTTCTTTTGAGGATGCAAGATGAAAAATAATATCAATAATGGATAGTTAGACCTTCTAATATTTTTTGAAGTTTATAAAAAGTTGATTTTTTTATCTGGCACCACAATATTTAGATATAAAATCTTTGCAAGCTAAGTATAACTCTCTAAAGATTCTTCAACCATTAACTGCTTTTTATAAACTGATACAGGGTTCAATTTTTGAAGAAAGCCATCCCTGAATATCTTAGCCAAAGTGTCAAACCAAATATAAATTACTTGTTCTCTGTTGAAGGCAGGACGAAACTTTTCATCCAGTGCTCTAGTTTCTTTTTTGCTTCTTTGTCATTAGGTTGAAGCAATGAAGTGGCAGACATGTAATGCTTTTCCAGTCTGTTGATGAGGGGAATTGGAAATTCATTGTAAACTTTGTTTTTCTCTGCAACAAGTACCAACCTGAAAAAAAAACAGATTAACTCATATCAATCGGCAATGACAGAATATCAGAAACAGCCCTAGGCATTTCAACTACACCAAACTCAGTTGGTATTTGGAAGGTTGGAACTAAGACTCATGTTACTTCAGAAATCAAGTGTTAAATCGGCAGAAGCTGTAATAGTGTGGTGGAATTTTATAGATAAAGCCTGTAAACATGCACTACTACAGGCACTTATTTGACTAGAAGCTGTTTCTGTGGGCCAGAGACACCCTCTGGCATTGATTAAACACAAGCAACAGGAGGCTAGTTGTCTTTGTTGCAAGTACTAAAGAGAGCAGTGCTACCTTCCTTGTGTTACAAACAGACAGGGCTGATAGTGACCCCAGCAGTGCTGGTGGTGACCCCGGCAGTGCTGGTGGTGACCCCGGCAGGGCCGTAGTAACCTTCCAGGGCCAGTGGTAACTTTTACTGGGCTAGCACCAAATGACTTACTTGGCCAAAGTCCTAAAATAGCTGTGAAACTTCAGGAGACAAAGTGTAAAAGTTAATTACCTCCAGAGATAAAGAAAGGTGGACATAAGGATATATATGGACAACCCTAAAACTAAGCATGAGATGGAACGCCTACCCGCAGACAGTACAATCATTAACTCCCCCCCCCCCCTCCCTTCATTCTTGGGCACTTAGTCCGTTTAACTAACGGCTTTTTTCTCATGATCGTTATTATATTTAGCCATGCATTGCTATTTGTCTATTTTACTTCCTGTTCACATGAAGGTTATCCTCTTTATTCTAGATATTTCATTGGTTATGACAATGTATACTTCTTGTGCTCCAGCTCATAAAAGGCTGGATTCATTCTATATTCCTTGCATTTGTTGATCGCGCTGACTCTGGTCATTATACTCTATAAGATACCACCCTAAAGCTGCATACAATACAAACAAATGCATATTTACTCAAGCAACTGGACTGATATGCCTGAGCCGTGGGCTCTGTATTAAATCGATAAAGTCATTTGGACAAGTGGCAGTGGCCATACCGGTGGTGTCCCCTCTGGTAGAGTACTCTAGCTTAGTAGTATTTTGTAGCACCAGACTAAAACCTACTACAATAGTAGCAGTTTAACAATGCTTCAAACAACTATGGATTTCTTTTACCCGAGCTACCATGAAAAACTATCACTTGGTATTGAGAATAAATTTAGCAAGGAAGCAGCTTTTTTGAATTATCCTAATATTTTTGTGTAAGGGCCAACTTTTTCTTGTTAAACCCAGGGGGTGGTTTCAATCGGTGATAGGTCCAGTTAGGACCAACTTTCAATTGAAACCCCCTCCTGGTGATAACCCTGAGTTGATGTGAGCTGGCAAGCGGAGTCATCTTCCTAATATTAGAAAGCTAAGCGTTTCACCTGTCCCACTATGAGGGATGGCTCAAAAGGCCCTCATAAGTTGTGGTAGTAGTAGGTTCGCCTCATTAGGATATCTCAAAGAATTCCCCAAGATCCGGTAGTTCCTGATGACCATCCCGTTTGTTTGCGGGTGGTAAAGAGTGGACCTGGTTTTTCTTATTTTCCAGATGGAGTTCCTGCATCTTGAGAGCAGTTTGGTCTACGTGGACCTGCTCAGGGATTCCAAAATATGTGAATATCCTTTCATCTAGAGCAGTGGCCACCATGGCAGCAGTGACATCCGGTAAGGCCAGTGCGCCTTGCCATCTCGTTAAATTATTTGTCAGGACGGGAATCCAATGATTCCCTCTCTCTCAGTTTCGAGCATTGGTCCCACATGTCAATTGCCAACTTCTGCCAGGGGTGGCCAGAGGACATGGACTGCCGACTGGGGTTTGGTTGAGACCCATTAATTTTGGCCCGCTGGCACACGTCACAACTTTTTACCAGTGTACAAGTATCGGCGTATATACCTGGCCAGTATCAGGTCAATAATAGTTTCTTTTGCATCCTTTTGATGCCTTGGTGGGCCAGTGCCTGTGTCTGCCACATCAGAGCACGCCAAAACACACCATCTGAATCTCTTGTTTATCACAATTTGGATCTTCAGGACACCATCCTGTGTAATCCGCATGGAGGATTGAGGGTGAGCAAGAGTTTGTAGCTCAAGTCCCAAGTCTAGTTGCTCTTGGGTCAGTATGTGGTTGTTTTGTACAGCTCTATAGATCAGGGAATCTGGATGTTGCCCTGTTTGTTTGAGTTAGAATAATTCTGTCCCTATGGGGGGGGGTCCTTTAGCATATAACCAGCAATGAATCATCAGCAAGGGTTGCTCCTGCGTGAGGAGTCATCGGGGAGTCTGGGACACCCGGTATAAATTTTTCTATCACCTCTTCTTTGTGGGATCTCCGTCCCTACATTGTATGTTTTGGCACTGTCGACAATCATCTGCTCAGTGCTGGCTCAGGTCTTCTGCATTACCTTGGTGAGTTCCTTTGTGGTGGTCAATAAAATATTGGAACTCTGCCAAGATTTCAAACCACTCGGCACATGGGTTTCTTTTTTCGGCAAAGCCACAGTGATGAAGCATGGTTAATCCGTAGCTTGAACCTTTGCCCGTAAATGTATGGGTGGAAATGACGCACCACTTTCACCACTACCAGGAGTTCCTTCTTGGTGATGCAGTAGTTGCCTTTTGTGGCATTCAGGGTTTTTTTATAGTGAGGAATCACCTATTTGTTGTTCCTCTTGTACTTGAGATAAAACAGCTCCAAGGCCATTGTCACTAGCGTCGGTGTCCAATACGTAGGAACTTTGTGGTTCAGAGTACCGCAAAACGATGGCAGTGGTTAGGGCGTTCTTTAATTGCACAAAAAAATATTTTTGTTCACGCCCCCATTGCCAAGGGTGGTCTTTTTTGCCACCTTGGTAAGGGGTTTGGCAATGGTGAAGAAATTGGGCAGATATTGTTGGTGATACCCGAAAGTACTGAGAATGCTTGGAGATCCTTCAGATTTTTGGGTAAACCTTATTTTTTGATGGCGGAAAACTTGTTGAGGACAATGGCCACTCAAATTTCACTGACTATGTGCCCCAAATAGCGCACCTGCCTCTGCAACAGCTCACACTTGATGGGTTTTAATTCAAACTATCTTTTTTCAGTTGTTCAAACACTTCTGCCAGCCTCTGGAGGTAAGTCGAGAAGTCAGGAGAGATGATGATATTGTCAAGATATAGGAAGAGGATCTTCCAGTGTAACCCATGGAGTACTTTCTCCATGAGTCTCTGAAAAGTCTCCGGTGCCAATGTTAGGCCAAATAGTAACACCGTCCATTTGAACAGTTTATACCGGGTACAAAAAGCAGACTTCTCACTGGCATTGGCCTCTAATGACACTTGCAAGTAATGACTAACTAGGTCCAATGTCCTAAAATATTTACTTCCGGCTAAGGCATTGAGGCTTTTGCCAATGCGGGGTAGGGGATGGGTATCCAAGTGAGTGATGGCATTGAAGAGTCAGGAGTCAATACAAAAACGTCACAACTCATCTCTCATTTTAACGAGAACTACCGGAGAGCTTCATGCACCAGAAATGGACTCTATCAAGTCTTTTTCTAGTAGTTGTTCCACTTGTTTTTCAGCCTCTTCTTTCTGAGGGCCCAGCCTATGTGGGGGTTGGCGTATGAGTTTGGATCCAGGTATGACAGAGATGCTGCGCTCTATGAGGTTGGTGCACCTATCTCTTGATCTTCCGTACTGAAAGTAGCTCCGTACTGTTTGAGCAGTTGCCTCACCTGTCGTTCTCTAGGAGACCTTTACAATTCGGTAGCGCCTTTTGATAGAGTTCTTAGAGGTGCTCAGACACAGGATGAACCTGGGGTCCTTTGGGTCTGTGTGCCAAAGGAGGGGGAAGTTGTGCCTATGGTTTGATCGGCCTTCAAATTCAAAAGTTGGTCATTGGGGTTTAAGCACCATACTGCTAGATGGCCTTGTCCGTTGGGGTGGTTGAAATTGGTTGCTATTGGAGGGGCATCAGCACGACTCTCTACTGAGCCTAGGAGTTGGTGGGTTTCAGCATTAAGTCTGCACATTAATGCAACCGCCGAGCAGGGGGATATGGTGAGCGCCCTGATTATTTGCACGCTATTGGCCAGTAACCTTTCCCCATGGTCGGTGCATTGGAGCTGTTGTCCGTTTATAACTACACCAGCTTCACCAACATTCAGGTGGCACTGGTGGGCATGGCAGAATGGATTGTCAATAATGGCGTCTTCCCAGATGCGTCCAACAGTGAAAATGACCTCTGCTTTGAAGTCCCTCAGTTGGAGGGGCAGGGTGATTATCCCGTAGAAGGGGACATGGGAATCATCACTCACGGTACCGTAGGGGGATGTTATCTCTCAGGGTATTTTTTAGAGCGGTTGGGAAGCACTGGTAGATGTGGTAAGACAGCAAATTGTCCGTGCAATGGCTGACTATGATACCAATAAAGGTCTTTCATTAATCTTTCCAGGCAGATATTAGCCACTTGTTAACAGAAGAGTTGGAACAGGGGTCAGGGCAGTAGGTGATTCCGGTGGCGTGTTTCGGGTGCTGCGACACATCCACAGGAGGCTGAAGAGGATAGAGTTTTTTCAACTTTCCGTTTTGTATTTGTTGGGGGGGGGGGGACAGGAGTGCTTGGGAGTCTTCGTTTGTTTCTAACAGAATTGTAACGTTGTAATCTGGCAAGCTGTTTGGCGTACTTCCATTGGCGACGGCTTTCCTTGTCTATGGGTAACTCACTGGAGTCGAGGTATGGCTTTTCCACCAATCCATTTGGCTTAAAAGGCCACTCCTTCCTACAACTACTTCTGAGAACTGCTTTTGACTCTCTATGGTCATGGGGTTGTGCGGGAGGGGTCTCGATTGGAGGTTTAGCGACGAATGTACCATTTTTCAATAGTTTCACTTCCTCGGTTAGTGCTGGAAACGTCTCCATAATCTTTGTGAGAGAATCCAATCCCATGCCGTATGATACATTGTCATCTTGTCAAGCAGGGGAGCTGTGGGGGGCTGGAGTAGACGGTGTTTGAGGGGCAACGCCTCTGAACTCGTCTTCCTTGTCTGTCTCATCTCCTAGTGCTCGCACGTGAGTGGGGCGCTCATCGTGTGAAGTCCCAATGTGCAAGTATTCATTGCTTGCTTTCACTGCATCTGTGAGGTCTGTTGGTTGCAGAGCCAGGAGGTTCCTCTGCAGGTATGCATTACTTATGATGGAGCTGAAGATATTGAGCATCATGTATCGCATAGATCTGGGAGGGGGGAGGAATCTGCGTCGGCTTTACGCACCAGACGTTTAATTTCATTTGTATGCTTCTATAGGGTTGTCTTACACGACCTTCGAAGACTAGTTAACTTTGACATAGCTTTTTCAAGTACGTACTCTTAATGCAGTGAATATCCTTTGTTGGTATGGGAGTTCTCTACACTCAACTGCGATGTCTCTCAAAGACTCACGGAAATGCAGCATGGCAGTCAGCTCTGGTCATTAATTTTCTTCGGCGACCTCAATGAAGCAAGTGATGAAATGATCAACGTCACCTTCAACCTCAAACTTAGACGCCTTGAATGGTGAATGAACATTGGCATTGGCTGGTCACATAACAGCTTGTAAAGCTACCGTTAGCTGATCCATAGCATGTAATTCTGGGTTCAAAGTGGGTGCTGTGCCGGCACTACTAGCTCTGTTCGCCGCCATTGCTGCAACTAGAGGAAAAATCAACTCTCTCGTCTACAAGTGGGGCTATAAAAAAAGTTTGCTGCACAGGTATTAGCGGATGCAGGGTCGGTAGTGACTGATGCAGGGTCAGTATTGACCAATGCAGGGCCAGCATCGGTAGTATACAGGGCCAGTATTGACTTATGCAGGGTCGGTATTGGTAGTACACAGGGTCTATATTGGTAGCATGCAGGGTCTGTCTAGAAATTGACCAGTGATGAACAGAATAATATCAGTGTAGTTTTTGCGAGACAGCTTACACTCTACGTCACTTGCTGTGGCAAATGGTTACAAGCGAAAAAGAGTCAGAGCCTATTGCAAATCTATGTTGCTCACTTGACAGGGATCACTGCTGCAGTCGGAAAAAGTCAAGAACTACACAGGAGTGTCCGATTTCTTGGCCTGTACTGGAAAAACAATTCCAGGGTAGATGTGGTAAGACAGCAAATTGTCCATGCAATGGCTGCCCATGATACCAATAAAGGCCCTCCGTTAATCTTTCCAGGCAGATATTAGCCACTTGATAACAGAAGGGTTGGAGTAGGGGTCAGAGCAGTAGGTGGTTTCGGTGGAGCGTGTTTCGGGTGCTGCGACACATCCACACGGGGCTGAAGAGAAGGGAGTTCTTTCACCTTTCCATTTTTTATTTGGTGGGGAGGGGGGGGGACAGGAGTCCTTGAGAGTCCTTGTTTGTTTCTAGCAGAATTGTAATGTTGTACTCTGGCAAGCTGTTTGGCCTACTTCCCTTGGCGCCGGCTTTCCTTGCCTATGGGTAACTCACTGGAGTTGAGGTCTGGCTTTTCCACCAATCCATTTGGCTTAAGAGGCCGCTTCTTCCTACAAATACTTCTGAGAACCGCTGCCACCAAAGCAGTGGGTTTTGGGGGTTTTCAATCTACTAAATGAGCACTGTGGCACGGAGGCACGTGTGGTCTAGTAGTCAAAGTGCTTGCCCTTTAATCCAGGATCTGTGGTTCGATTCCCAGCACAGTTATCTGTGAGCGAGATATTTGGCTTCCTATATGCTCTGCCTGGTCGGATATGGGCATAAAAATAACGTGATCCCTAGTTTGATTGCACTATCCATAATAACTACAGAGTCACGCTAGTAAATGATCTCCCTCTGCTTTTTCAGAAGAGTAGCCGGTGTAAAGGCGGACATGGGTATAAGGTGCTGCTCACACAAGCTCCGCTTATGAGACCCATTTTTAGGGTTGCCCACGAGGCACAGCTCAAACAAACAAACTGTCACCAGCCAAACTCCTCATTCGCTGGGAGAGTAAAGTCATTAGCATTGTGATGGCCTGCTGCCACAAGTTACTTCTCTCCTAAAGGCAATACCAGGTCAGTATAATACAGAATCTGAAGTGAAGGGGTGTTCTCTACTCCACAACTAGTGTAGAGCCCTCAGCTCAGACGCATAACTCAAAACTTTATAGTAAAAGGCATTTATTCTTGTGTAGAGAATACGAGTAAGTTTAAGATCCAATACAGTACTGATTGTTCATAGCAAAAGCTCTGCATTGTATAGACAGAGCATGGGTAGTTAAACAGGGAAACAATCAATGATACATAAGTGGGTTACAATACAACAAGTAGGCATAAATATATAAACACTAGCGAATGAGATCAAGCATGTGGGATCAAATTTAACTGCGGCCCAGAAATGGTGGGCGAGTCCTGGGCTCTCAAGCCAATCATGAGCAATCCTGCTTCTTGTGGTTAGTATCCTGGTCTATCATGACTTCGTTTCTTTACTTCTTGGATATACGGGTAGGTATCTTGCAGGTATGGCCTTCTGTCTCCTTTAAGGTTATTTCCTGGTCCCAGGCTGTGGTGACTCACCTCCTGCCGGCCCTGTATGGCTCCAATTGAGTCGGTACTGACTCATGCAGGGTCGGTACAGGGTCAGTATTTTACCGATCCAGGGTCGGTATAGGGTCGGTATAGTACTGATGCAGGGTCAGTATCTTACCGACTCAGGGGCGATCAATTCGGTATGAATTAATACTTGTGTTCTGGCCATCCAATTGCTATATAAAGAAAAATTACTCTACCATGAATTCAATTTTTGTAATACCTCTAGAGGCGACCGCTATCATTTTGCTGTTGTTCACACACAGCTTTTCCATGTGATCGTGTCTTTGCTCTCAACCAATAAAATTGCATTGTATCATGTATGCGCTATCGTTGTACTACTAGTAGTACTAGTACGCACAAATTATTGAAAAAAGAAAAATGAATTGTCATTAGGTTATGAGCAGTACGTTAGAAATATGGGCGTCTAAAGCAATCAGAATATCATCATATATTATGACAAGGCAAAATTTCAATGAAATCAGGAATTATTATTGCATACTATTTAAAATTATACTCAAGAATAAATAAATGTCTGGCATAGATCATGATGTTGGTAATAATAATACAATAATAATAATAATTACGACCCAGATAATTAAATGATCACCATCATCGATATTACACTATAAGAAAACTTAAAAATAAACAGTACTATCAGATGATATTGATCGCTACTTGTAATAATAATTATAATAATAAATGCATGTCATTGATTAATAATAATAAATAATGTATTTTTTATTAATTTAAAACTGTCATTTATTCTTTTTTATAACATATTTATCACCATTAGCACTTTCATCCAGATGGGAGTTATTGTAGTATATAATACATCAAGCCACTGTTTGCGGCTTTCTTTGTCATTTTATCACTAATCCAATTATCATCCAGTCCTTGCCATTGTTATATTCATGCAGCACGCTCTTGGCTATTAACGATGTTTGATTGTCCAATTATTTAGCCGACGGTGATCTTATGCTGATAGTGTGGTGACAGAGTTCAACATGTTAGACATTCACCAACCAAACTATTTCACGCGAACAAGAGCTATCGAGCAATGAGTAATCGCAGTTTTGTTTTTTGGCGACTGCTAAAACATAGGCTAAAAAATACTATCATTATCATTAGTTTGGATGCTTGTGCTAAGTTAAAAGTCACCAAGCAATGTGGTTAAAAGACAAATCACACAGCTACTTTTTCATTTCTACATATGCTAGGTCAAACCTGCTTACACATACCTGAATGAATCATGCACAAATGCTTTCACTCTGTGAGTTCCAAGACCAAGGTCTACAAATTTCTTGTCTCCCCATATGGTGAAATACTGATTTAGGGCATCATAGAGACTTTCGTAAAGGTCATCAAGATTTAATAAAATCACAGGCCTTCCCAACTCCATGCACATCTTGATTCTGTAGACATTGTGACAAACCTAGAAGCAAATAATGTAAGCATTAACATACTAGTTTTCAAAAAGTTTAATAAATTGTTTAACCTTTTTTGATAATCAGATGAGCAATTGGTGGCAATAAAGGGGTATAAAATTTAATTAATGGAAAAATTTTCAGCCAAAAATATAAGTAATTCAGATTGGAGGATATCACTTAGTTATCCTGTTTTTAATTTTCAGAAGTCCTTGGTAACAGGGAGGCTTCGCTAATTGAGCTATTCCAAATAACCACAACAATTGAAAACTTTAAGCAGTATGCAGATGAATTACTACCAAAGGTTTAGATGCTCTGCCAACAATCTTTAAATCACCACTAACTGTTAACCCATCAAATAAATAATTAGATTCTTCAAGAGCAGACGATTACAAAATCAGGAGTACTTCGTGCAATGATGCATTCAGTTGCTGCCAAAGTAAATGTAATCAGAGCTATGTTTTTCTCATTTTAGTTGAAAAAAAAATTACCATACGCAGAGCTACATGTAACAACAATTACTTATTGCAAGCATGAAAAGCGTACTGTCATTTATTGATATGAGTACATCAATTAACTATTGCTTTCAAACAAAAAACAATTTCACATAAAAACATAAATCTTGACCTTGTAGGCCAGAAGTGTAAGTGGCTTAACTTGATTCCCTGAATTTCTGTATGAGCCATTTAAGTCCTGGCACCAAATGGCTCGCGTGTAAAGAAAACAGCAATCCAATGCTGCAAGTTTTTTGCATTGAGGCTTTTTCAGCAGTAACATTATTTTTGTTGTTATTGTTTTGTTTTTTTAGATGGATGGCAAATCCAAACACTCTTGCGTCAATTCAAGTGTTTGGTGAGATTATTATATGCCCTCAAGTATAAAACAAATATCAATCAATGTATTCATATATGCCATCCAGAGCGAAATATTATTGTTGCATCCAAAATTTCCTCTATAACTGTCAATAATTATATATTCCTAAATTAAACAGTTAGATTAATGAATAAAAAAAATAATAAATAGGCAACTGTACTAACAAATTAATAAAATAATTGACCACATTGACAGAATTTTAACTGGCGAGTTTCTTCTATTGTTTAGAAACAAGCGCTTTATCAGTAGCAGTGGGCTTTTAAAATCAATGCAGTGTCTGTATGCTGACTTGCCCTAAGCTATTGCCAAATAGAAAATTTTACCTGGGTGTACGATACATCATCACTAAACTTGCTGCCAAATACCACCTCTAGATTTTCAGCTTTTTCGTTTTCTTCAAACTGATCAAGTATGATGTTGAGGACACTTAAATTCTCTGTCAGAAATAGAAGATATCGGCTGTCGGCTCTGAAACAGGGACATTAAGCTTCATGCAGTGTAATGTAGCCATTACAGTTAGTTGCACCAAGTGTTAAAAATTTAAAATTAGTAAACTAGAGAAAATCTCCTACTATTCGGCAACATAGTCATTTTGATGTTTATATGATTGGCAGGTTTTTTATATTATCAGACATGGTAAATGTTTGATGTTGTTGAGGGCCGTAGTTTAATGGAAAATTTAATTTGTTCAGTTGTGACTAATTTTCAGCTACAATCACACAATAATTTCAAACCAACTGCTAAGGGAAATAATGTAGTAGATTTCGGTTTGGTTACCACAAAATACCTCTAATCTTGAGTATTCTACCTCTCTCCAGAGGGGCACTGCCGGTATGACAGAGGCCACGGCATAGACAAACTAGACAGAGTGTCAGTTTGCTAAATGACTTCATTTATAATCACCAAGTTCTAGGGAGGTAATCCTCTAGAGTGGTTGGCTACACTATACTTGTCGCAGTCACGAATGAATGTGACAATTATAGTGTAAACCAGCCTTTATTTAGGCAAGCTGGCATAAAAGTAATTTGTATGTAACTTATACATTCACGGGAAGTAATTGAACAAACACAAACAGATATATAAAAAGTTAATTAGTAACAATGCAATAAATAATTAAATATACGAAGCACCAAGAAGCTAAGAGGCGAGTCATTTCTCCATTGAGCAATAAGAGGCTCCTGTCAGTCCTAGGGCTATAACTACCCTTGGGTCGACAATATCATTCATCCAAGGAAAGGTACTTCTGGCGCCAGGGCTGGTGAAGAATCTCCAACTACTCTCGAGTTCCTCCGCTAAGACGGCCATCTTGTGCCAGCCTGGCATTGTGCATACCCACCCCACAGGATCACTACCAGCCCAGCAGGAGTCAGTTCTACCCTTGAAGGCTGTGCTACCAGCACAGCAATTTTTACCACCAGCATAATATCCAGTGTTAGAACTGGGGTGGCACTTTATTCCCTCTAGCGCATTCATGGTTGGTGCTTTTAAGGCGAGTACAGGTTCTTGCAAGTGCCATGCACCAAAATCTATCACAGTTTGAAACTAACTTGTTGGCTTTGGTGCAACAGGATAGAAGATAATTGATGCTTTTTGCCATACAATTCAATGAAATTGTGTATTGTAGATTGATTAATTGCTTTCAAATTACTCTGGAAACTAGTGTTTCATGAGAGGTAAAACAACTTCAAGAGCCTTTTAACAACATACCCAATGCTGTCTCCAAATAAGCTCTCTTGTATGAGACCCTCATAATCTGTTGGTGGTTTGTCATCTTCACTTGGCTGAAGTGTGTCATGGATTGGACAAAGAGAAGCAAACATATCCAATGGGTCCACCACTTTACTGTCAGGGTCAAAGCCTCCAAAGTTGCGTTTGATGCTGTGTCTCAATTGATTGCTGGTCAGTCTACCAGTACTTCTAGCATAGTTCACAATCATCTTGATTAGACTACAACAATGAAAACAGGTTGACAGAGTTGTAAAGGTGAAATATGATACAGATTTAAAAACGAAAATGTGCATTTGCAGTATAAGTGTTTCATCAACGTTAACTAACTTAAAATAATTATATTTTCAAAAGTGGTATGTTCATTTTGAGACACGATTTGGCCATTTCAGTGCCACATAAAAGTTTAGCATAGCCAGTTTGGGTGTGGAATCGTTAGTTTCGATGTTATAAAGGTTTAAAGTGGTTATGAGGGTGACATCATCCAGTTAACCATCGTGTGCAAGTAAAAGCCTCTGTCTATTTTTCAATAAATCTCAAGATAATAGGCGTTTTCGACTAAGTTCGCACAAAGAACTCTTCGAATTTTTTAGTGTTCTCGAAACTGGATGCACTCAAATCTGGTAAAACATGTAGTTGTGCATGAAAAAAACTTATCGAGCTGTCTTCTTTTTACAACAATTATATGTCGTACAGGCTAAACATTAACAATAATAAAATAGTATTTATTACTATTAACATAATAAATACTAAATCAATGGAAACAAATAAAAAGTTACGCTTAGCACCACTAATATATTGATACTGTAACTCAAAGATATTCGACATAAAAAAATATTATAATTATTATTGCCATGCATCAACAACTGTTGTTTGCATGATGATGACTCGTTGTGTTTGTTGCTGTAATCAGTACGGAAATATTGATTGCCATAAAACGGCTCCATTCTCATTTGTAAAGCATAAATATAGTCAAAACAACTCCTGATCTTTAAACCAGCGTTGTTTTTCTCTGTCACTTTCACTTTGAATTTCTTACAAAGCCAGAGCATGAAGAAATCCTATTTTGTACTCGCTTCAAAAGGAGAAATTTGCCCGTTTGTCACAATAATACCTATGCTCAAACTTAGCCGAAAATGCCTAATGGCTGGACATCAGTGATTTTTATGGGCTCATCGCAATAAGTTTATGCGTTGAATCTTTTTAGCTCGGCTAAATGCGAAATCAATAATATCTTAAAGGTAAATTTTAATTTTTTTATCATCCTAATTAGTTTTATGGATCATCACTGTTACTAAAGTTTTATTAGTCATCATTATCACAATGAGCTGTTATCATTGTTTTGTCACCTGCGATTTCGCATATAAGAAGACTGATTAAAAAAAATATAATTATATATAAACCGGCTGGCTATCTATTGTAAACAACAATTAATAACATAGTTGAACCTATATTACTGCCCTTCTCCCCAACCGTTTTTGCTTGGTCACATCCTTCCATGATCATTCATTATTGTGATCACTTTCTCTAGTTGCCACCTCCTCCTGTGGTTGCCTCCCCCTGTGGTCGCCTCCTCTTGTGGTCGCCTTCCCCAATGGTCGCCTTCTCCCCTGGCCACCTTTTGCTACAGTTGCCTCCTTTCGCCGGAGCTTCCTACTGTGGTAGGCTGCTCCAGGTACCATTTCACATTTGATTAAAACTATCAAGAGTAACTAGTAAGAAAACACATAACAGCAGCATTGTGACAGCGATTAAATCAATTAACTGTATTAATAAATAATAATAACATGATGATAATGATATTTCATCTGATGATCGATCTTTTTTTGTTACTTAGAACTAATGATGATACATGTGGTAGTAAATCTTTCTGTGATTCTCAGTAACAGCGTTATAAATGTTGTCATAAACTAAGCTACCAAATCATAAACCAAAGAAGCAAGCAATAATGCCAGTAGCTGCTAATAAGTAGTAGGAGTAGTGAATTATAATCTAGCAGCAAGAAAAAATTGCTTTGCTCAAAAATAATGGCAATAACTAAAATAGATAATAGTAAATACGAAGTCCAACAATTATTTTGAATTGAATTAAACAGAGAAACTATTCTAGTACTGAGGAATTTTTTCAGAGTAAGAAACAACCATCACTGAGGGTAATAATAATCAACAGTAGGTAGTAATAATAATAGTATATCATCAATCATCATTATCGTAAATTATTTGCTCAGGAACTCGTATCAGAAAATTTTATGATTATGATAAATATTGTATAATTTTAATAATAGATGTCTTATTTTCAAGTGAAACTAGTAAAATTCATAACTGAGTGATACAAATGTACTAACAAGTAAAAAGAAAATGAGAAAATCCATTGCTGTTAAGGCCAGGCTATACGATCATCTATTTCACATGAATCGTGGTTAATTTATGATGAACACATCATATTTTTCCAGGTAGCCAGGAAAACATCCGATTTTCTAACAAACAACGTGCTAAAATTTCAACTTTGGAAAATACATACAATGATATGTATTATTTGCTTGTTTTGCTCTGTTTGAAAAAATAACTTTAAACACAGTAGTATTAAACAGTATGTAGATAAAAAAAATAATACTGTTAATAGTACATGTACAAAAATACATAGCAGTAAACTTATTTTCACAATCAAATCTTTCACAGTTGTAACATCAACTTTTTAGCTGCATCTAACCAAAGCTGTCAAAATAACTTAGTCTCAAATAGTGACTATCACTTTCCACTACTTACCACTGGACAGGGTGTATTCATTGCCTGTATTTTTTCAGTTTGGTTTACCTCAATAGATAAATAGCCAAAACTAATCAAAATAATACATTGTTACCAACTTCCGCCAGTGAAAAAGTATCGGTTGACGTAACTTTTTCCAGATTGTTCTACCGCCATAACATATATATGTAATTACAATCCATGTGTCTTGTTAAATTTCTAACACATCAACCTTTTGATTGTATTTAAAGAAACCAACTGTAAGTTCTAATTATTCATAGAAATATCTTACTAATTCAGATTAGCATAGGATAAAAACAAACAAAGATACACTTAAAAATCAGTTGGGTTGTAAAATAAATACATAATAGCTGTTAAAACTCTTTGAATTTCAATCGCTGCGACCAATAAATTACAACAGGATTCAGCCGCTTTTTGCAAAAAAAGTTCGATTTTCGAAATTTTTTTAAAATTCATCTATACATGATATGGTAACAAATTTGTGCTCATGAGAATCAGCATTCTCTTTTCTCTTAGTAGAATAAATAGCAGATTGATTTCACCTGTCTAAACTACTTTTATTATTTTTTTAGTTCGGAGACCATTTTTAGTAATGCTCTCAACAGATCAACCAGTTACAAAAAAAATAACACACTAGACAAGAAACTGATAGCACAGCTAAAAAGAGGACAAAATTTTGATAAGACTAGCCAAATTTCAAGCAAAAATATGCAAGAAAAGTGTTAGAACATTGCAACAACATTTGGACACTTGTTGCACAAATGACCGAAAATCTCGGAAAATTTTTTTTCTGAAAATAATTATTTTTATTACAGGCAAAAATAAAGCCCTCATTGGTGCACCAATGAACTAGAAGCATTTAGAGCTACATTTTGATGTAAAGAACAACATCAGTCAACAACTTTACAAAAATAATAAAAAAATATTGAAATTAATTATTTATTATCAATGCCGTATCTAAATAATTAATTACTAGCTTACTAACCTTCAATTCCAGTGTCAGAGGGCTCAAACAAGCTAAGATATTAATAAACTAACTAAATCAGAAGAAGAAAACAATGTGCTTGCTCCTTTCCAAAAAAATTTTGCCCATGATTATCAAAAAAAATCCAAAATTTAAAACAGGAAGTGATGAGTTAAGGATATTTGGAACTGTTTCCGTTTAGAAAGTTGTACAGTCTTCAAACAAAGACCAGAAAATAGGCAATTGTCGGCTCTACACGATGGTATAAAAATTATTCATATCAGTCTACACAACCTTCTGCAATCAGTTCCGAAAACCGGACAAAATTAATCACGGCATGGGCCGTGATAGGACTTTTGGTAACATGGCCCAAATCACGGCCATTGGCCGTGATAGGACTTTTATGATATTTTTCAGTCTAAAATTTTTGTTTGTAACAAACAAAAGGTAGTAACCTTGAGTTGTTCAACAAAACAAAACATGTGTTTACTATGCAATAATGTACAATGAGTGCAACTTCTAGAATATTCACAGAGCAGATGCACATCGATGAGCGCGCCAGGGGCGTATATTACCGGGTCCGACTGACGACTCCTCGTGAGTCAAATTTCCATTGAAATATATATGGGTTTATACTTCAATGCAAATTTCAGTCGTGGTTCATCAGTGAAAAGTCGTGGGTCAGTATCATAGAAACAAATTTGAATTGATTACTCTGTGGCAATAGTAAAACTCAATTGATAAATACAATTGTTCATCTTTTATATGATTGTCGCTTTATTATTAGTTTTAAGTCTATGATGTAAAAAGAGCTACAATTTTACCTCATGTGCCAAAGAAGTCCTAGTAGTTTAAAAGTGTCCTCTATGTTTGAGGAATTGCACTGTAGTTTATCATCAGTCTTACTACTTTCAAATTAAAAAGACTAATTCCCTTTTGCATTATCCTGTGAGCCAAGCTTTGCGTGAAGCAGAAGAATGATGCTAAGAGTGGGCCAACATCTTCTTGGCTAGATAAATAATGCTTGATAGAGAGATGCTCATTGATTTTATAAATAAGGATTGAAATCTCAAACTTCTATTATTATGATTGGAAATATCTAACAGAGTAAGGAAGACTGACTAAATATTTTTTTAAGATTATTATTGCCATCAATCATCATCATCATCATCCCCACTGTCTGTAATAATAATAAATAATTATTAATAATAATAATAATTGTATTATAATTATGAAAATAATAATTATTCACCATCATCATCAGTATGATTATTATTCATTTTATAGTATTAATTAATAATGATAACTAACAACAACAATAATAATAATAATAAATAAATGCAGATAATAATAATAAATAATAATAATAATAATAATAATAAAATGATCATAATAATAATGATAATAAGTAGTTTAATTGATAAATAATAATAAATGATGATAATAATAAATAATAATTATTAATATACTAGTGTGGTGTTGTTATTCTTTTATCATTGTTATTACCATTATTATTATTATTTTTATATAATAATATTATATTGTGAGGGACGCCAGCACTCGCTACTGTACTAAGTAACACATTTATTATTATCTACCCTTGTATCACGCACTGTCTACGTCTGTTCTAATTATTTACCCAAGTGTCTATGTATCGTTCTATGTATTTGGTGCCTAACTACAGGTTCTATGCTGTATCATTATATGCATGCAATTCCTCTCAATTTATTATTATCCTTTTCTCGACGCTCATTGGTGTGTAGCAAGGCGTGATTTATTATTCCTCTTTTATTACTATTGTTCTTATCCACTGCTAATTGGTGCTTAGCAAGGTGTGGCTTACAAATTTTACACAAGGGTGTGACTAAGTAAAACATACCCGCCTACTGTATTTATATATGGATGTTGTGCAAATAAATATTAGAGTTAGCCTGACTCTCAGATGATTCTCTCTCTCTGAAGCAAGCACAGCTAGGAGCACCAAAAACTACCAGCGCTGGACAAGTCGACTATTAGTAAGCACGAGGCTTGGCGGAAAGTAAGATTGTTCACTCTCTTACTGCGTATTCCCTCGACCCGAGGTGTACGACGCAAAGCACCTGGTGCCCTAGTAGTTCGACACACATTGCAATCCGAACTGTGGAGTTCGAAACAAACTTATACAATAATAATGCATCGTAATTATTGTCGGTAATTACAGCACCATTATTGTCGGTAGCCCAAAGTTCGCAACAAACTATAAACTAAACAGTAATTCCTGCGGAATTATTGTGTGCAACAAAGTTCGAGACAAACTTTAAACTAGACAACAATCACGGCACTGATTATTGTCGAGCCTAGAGAGGTTCAAACGCAGCCAATAATTATTGAATAATTATTGCAACTGCCAGCACTTGATCTGCACCAGATTCGGTTGTTCTTTTGCATGACCAAAGTCAGTAGTAGCCTGGTAACAATAATTACACAATTATTGTGCACTGCATTAGCTAGGGTTGGCAAAGCGTTCGGGAGGTGTACAGGTGGCTACCACCCAGACAGCAAATTCCTGTACAATATAATGATTTATGATTATTATTGTTATGATTTTTATTATAATAATTAGATCTTATAAATCATATGTATAATTAATAAATAGGATTATATTATTATATGTGTGTTCAATATATTTATTAAACGTACGAATAAATAAGTGTTTATTTTATAATATTATGATTAAACATAAATAATGCATCCATATTTAACATTATTATTATAATATTATTATCTTATTAATAATTTTTTAATTTCGTTTTTATCACTGGTATTTTTATTTTTCATTTACTAAATTTTTATTTTGTATTACCATCATCTAATGAATATTGTGCAGGATTTCACTCTAGGTCGGTTTTGGTAGCTTCGGCCTACCTGCACAGCTTTGCCGGAACTGTGTGATAGCTAGCAGCTATACAACCCGCCCACAGATCGACAGGCTTTCTTAGCAATAGTGATCGACCATTGCAGGCTGCTGCCGAACTGCCGGTTGCGTGAACTGCTACTGAGCGCAAGTCAGCGTCCCAAACTTTGAAGGCGAATCAGCCTTGGCTAGATTCGGCCAGCAGAGGTTCGGTATGCTGCCTCAGTTATTACTAGTCGTAGTAATGTGCTTTGTCTGTACGTGCATGTACTTAGCGCAAGTGAAGTTTATTGTTTGTTAAGACAAAAGAACTTCTGAGAGTGTGCAAGCTGACTCTGATTTATTATTCACATGACATGGGTATTTATGCTGACAGTTATGTAATATAAAATAGGTAAACAAGACAAGACGAAAGAAAATGCTGTAAGCCACGCCTGACAATAAGACTGGACAAATAGAAAATACATGGGTTGGCTTTACAGCTATGGCTGAATGCACGCACATGGTGTCTGTATAAAATTGTGTGTAAGTAGAACGTAGGGTGAATGTACATAGAACAAATATTGTTAGAGTGTAAGCATAGAATAAAATAGGTAAATATATAAATGTTACGGTCAAGCGCCGTCAGCTACAATATTTGATAAAATTATTATTATGACCTTATTATTGATCATACCTTCTGTTATTGTTCTGTTATTACCATAATTATAATTAATACTAATTATTATTATTATTAATTAATGAATACTGTGCAGGATTTCACTGTGTGAGTTGGTAGCTCGGCCTACCTGCACAACTTCCCGAACTGAGTTGGCAACTATGTCTATCGCTGAGCAATACAACCCGCCCACAGGTCGACTAGTATCCTTGGGAATGGTGTGTAATCATTCCTATTTTACTAGTCTAACTGCCGGTTGCGTTAGCTTGTTTCAGTGTGCAAGGCAGAGGTCGAACTTTGAAGGCGAACTAGGCAAGCTAGGTTCGGCCAGCAGAGGTTCGAACTGTTCTGCTGAGTGCAAGTCAGTGACCAAACTTTGAAGGCGAACTAGTCAGAGCTAGGTTCGGCCAGCAGAGGTTCAGGCTGATCTGCTTGTATATTACTACTCGAGTAATAGAGCATTCGGTGTACGAGCATGTACTAAGCGCAGTGAAGTTATTATTGTTAGAGAATAAAGAAACTTCTGAGAGTGTGCAAGCTGACTCTGATTTATTGCTGCCTTAACACGGCTATTTATACAAAAGGTTACATAATAATAAATTGGTAAACATGACAAGACAAAAGAATGCTATAAGCCACGCCTGATAATTAGAGACTAGACAAATAGAAAAATAGTAGGCTGGCTAAGTAGATATGGCTGGGTGCACTCACATGGCGTTCGTATAAAATTGTGTACAAGTAGACGGTATGAAAAATATGCATAGAACAATTAGGGTTAGAGTAGAAACATAGAACGAGTAAATAAGAAGGTCCGAACATAGAATGAGTAAATGTGAGTATAAACATAGAGTGAATAAATGTGAGTATGCCAACATGGCGCCGTCCGTTACACTCTCCGCCCCATTGGCGACGGTAGCCAATGAATAATATGGCGGCGGCGTCGGTACCTGTTACTGTTCGGTTAGTTGTCTCATTTTCTCCTTCACTTTCTCTGCTCTAACATCTCGAAAGCTTCTCTGGTCAGTCGATGGACCTCTCTATCGTATTCTTCTAGCTTCTTCATTCTGCATTGTCGTTTTCTTTGTCATTCGTCCTCTTCCGATTGTTCTTTCTCCATTCGCCAATATCTGCCTTCCTTCTTAGGCGCTGTCGCTTCCGGGGATGCTACCCTCTTTCTCTTCTGTGTTGTTGGTGGTTCGACCATTGGTCCCAGTCGCTTTTTTATAGACGAGTGACCCTCTTTGTCGAAGTTGGGTGTTGGCGTGCCGAACGGTGGTGGTGCTGTCCACCCCATTGTTCGGCAGAACTCGTCGTAGTTGTGTGCATCAACCTCAAACAATGGCTTGTCTTTTCCCCCATGTTCGGTTGTTCCTCCTTGTGTTCTTATATGTTTTAGTATAGTGTCTCGAGATGCACTCTTTCTCCCACACCGGCAAAAGAAGAACGTGTAGTGTTGCCTGGTGTGGTAGGCTACACGTCTCTTTACGTGTTGGTATTCGCATTGCGTGCATCTCCACTCATCTCCATCTCCCTGGGTCATCGCTTCCTTGATGCGGTTGGCTGTCTGGCTACTAATCCAGTTCTCTTTCACCTTTCGTGTCCGTGCTTCTACTTGTTTTGGTTCATCGACCAGATTTATTCTGTTGACATTCGTTGTTAGCTCTTTCATGCTCTCCTTGTGCGGAATTCGGGTTGATATCCTCTTTGTTGGCTGGTCGCGTCCCCGAGTTAATGATTCCACCGTTACTCTAGGTATTCATTCGTCGGTGGTTGAAGTGATATCCAATCTTTCATACTGTTCGGTAGTTCGAGCCATTACTGCTAACAGTTCTCGTAGTATTTCTTCCGTGGGGAGTGGAGGTTGGTGATCGTCTGGCTGCTGGCTTGGCATTGAACGTTGGCGGGCTCGCCCTCGCTCTTTAGTATTATTGGCTCTGTTCCCCACGTGCTTTCTCAGTACCGCCTCCCACGTGACGAGTTCTGGGTGACGTAACTCCGCGGTTACTAAAGAGTTTTCACCGACGGTTTCTTTGGGGGTTGTTTCCTCCTGCGCAACTTCTGATATTGGCGCTTCGTGACATGGTATGGCGGGGTATGTGGGTAGATCGTCAGTGATTGTCATGGGGGTTGCCTCCCCTTGTGTTTCATTGATTTTTTCGTCTGCACCGTTTTGATGGTTCTGATCGCAGCTCCATTTTTTCTTTCGATTTACTAGTACCCAACCGTTTTCTTCGCAATTTTTTGCATTCTTGATGGTTGGGTTGGTGTCTCCGGGCATCTCGTCTCTCTTTCCTCCTCTGGCTTGGCCAGTTGGTGTTTTCGGGCTAGAACGACCTTCTGTTTGATAACAATGGTAGTCATCTAACCTCTTTGGTCGATTTCTTTCCCTCGTAGGCCGGTTTAATGGGGAGGCTGTCGTTCCTGTGGGGTTGAGTGGTGGCCACTCGTTGACATTTAGGTCAGGGGTCACTGTTGACCTTCTAGTGACCTCGGGGGGTGGTGCCTCGTTCCTTTCCTCTTCCATTGGCCGTTGCTCCTCTTCTTCTGGCAACGTTTCCTCCTCTATGGTTTCGGTGCTCTCTGGCACCCTCCATTCTTCGATGGCTACCGCTGGGGGTTCTTCTTCATTGGTGGGTAAAGGTGTTGGCGCACGTTCTTCATGTGTGGGTAGAGGTGTTGGCGCACGTTCTTCATGGGTGGGTGGCCTCTCTATCCAATGCAGGGGCAGCGGCAATGGGGCGACCGCTTCGTCTGGCCCTGTTAGTGAGCGCTTCATCCTGGGTGGTCGACCTCTCCTGGCTCCCTTCATGTTTGGCATCAGAGCCGGCTCCCGACACGTGGGTGCCCGCCCTACAGGCTCCTCACAGGTGCGGTAGGACCGCAGTCGTTGGCTGTTCTGGATTGACCATTGTCCATTCCGCTCTAACTTGTATGTGTGATTCGGGAATACCTCGGCGACTTGGTATGGTCCGACGAATCGTGGCTGGAGCTTGGGGTTGCTTCCCTTGACTCTACGCTTGTTTTCCAGTACCAATAATTATCTTTTCTGGAACACGGGGGGTTCCTCACTCTCTTGGCTCCTTATTTCTTGTTGACGCTCCCGGAGGTAGCTGTGGGCCTTCTGCAGATTCTCTTGGATTTCGGCCGTATATTCATTAATGTTCTGGGGATCCAGCGAGGGGGGTGTTCCTGTCAGCTGGTCGGGAAGGCGTACTTCTCGTCCCATCATCATCATGTTGGCCGTCTCTCCCGTGGCTGAGTGCGGGGTACCTCTGCATACCCGCATAATCTGGGGGAGTAGGCTGTCCCACTCGTCTTGTCCCTTCGTCAGGATTAGTGTGCGTAGGGCGTCTCCCAGAGTGCGGTTTTGCCTTTCCACAACTCCATTTCCTTGCGGGTGGTATGGTGTGGTGCGGGTCTTCTTTACTCCCCAGAGACTGCATAGTTCCTCCAGGAGTACCGACTCGAACTGCGCGCCTTGATCTGAGTGCAGCTGTTCGGGTAGTCCCCAGTACGCAAATACCCGCTCGTCGAGTGCTGTGGCCACCGTAGGGGCCGTGGCGTCCGGCAGTGCGATGGCATCCTGCTAGCGGGTGAAATGGTCGGTTAAGACCAGGGCCCAGCGATTCTTTCTCTTCGTTAGTGGCAAGGGGCCGACCAAGTCGACTGCCAGCTTCTGGAAGGGGCGTCCTGCATACATCCGCTGCCTCCCGGGATTCTCTGTCCTCCTGCCATTCTTTGCCACTTGACACACCTCACAGTCTTTGATGAGTCGCCTCACCAACGGAGAGATACCCGGCCAGTACCAATCCAAGAGGATTCGTTGTCTGGTTCGGTGTATCCCTGTGTGAGCCATCTTGTGTGTATCCCAGACGACCTGTGTTCTCCTGCTGGGGGGGCAGATCACGCACTGCTTTGGCTTGGTGGGGTGAGTGAGCTTGATGGTGAGTATGCCATCTGGCCGAATACTCATGGCCTCCCGTCTCTCGTATAGGGTCCTCAGCTCCAGCTCTCCTTCCGCCAGCTCTCTTTCGGATATGCTCCCTGGCCGCTTCACTTCGGCGTAGATCCGAGCCACTGGTCCTCCTCCTTCCTGCTGCTCTTTAGCCAAGTCCCTGGTGGTCTGCATTGGGTTGGTCACCGCAATGTTGACTCTCTCCTTCCTCGGCGGGGCCGACTGGACTTCCTGAGCGAGCTCTGCATGTGAGGGTCCTCCGTCTCTCCGTTCAATTGAACTGCATTGTCGACAGTCCGTGCACATACCTTGGCGACTGAGCCCATCAGCGTTCCCGTGGCGTACTCCTGCTCTGTGCTCCAGTTTATAAGGAAACTCAGCTAGCGTTTCCAGCCAACGGGCGATCTGATTCGACGGCTCTTTCCTTCGACATAACCAGCGTAGTTAGGCGTGGTCGGTCCTGAGCTTAAACTCCCGTCCGTAGAGGTAGGGGCGAAAGTGCTTGACCGCTTTGATCACCGCCAGCAACTCTTTCCGGGTGACGCAGTAATTTCTTTCTGCAGGGGCCAGGGTCTTGCTGAAATATGCTATCACCCGTTCTTTTCCTTCTTGGACTTGTGACAGTACTGCGCCGACTCCTACTGCACTGGCGTCAGTATCGAGAGTGTAGGGTAGACTGGGGTCGGGGTATCCTAGCACAGGAGCCTGCGTCAGTCGTGCCTTGAGCTGGTCGAACGCTGTCTGCTCCTCTCCCCCCCATTTCCAGGTCATCTCCTTTCCGGTGAGTACCGTCAATGGCTTGGCTATCGTCGCATAGTCTGGAAGATACTGTCTGTAGTATCCGGCCGTCCCGAGGAATGCTTGCAGTTCCTTCACCTCTCTGGGTGCTTCCCACTTCCTCACTGCCTCGACCTTGCTTGGGTCGGTGGCCACTCCTTGGGCGCTCACCACGTGGCCCAGATACTTTACTTCCTTCTGAAGCAGCTCACACTTGGAAGGTTTCACTTTCAGATTAGCTTGCTGTAGGCGTCCCAATACCTCTCCGAGCCTCTGCAGGTGCGTCTCGAAGTCCGGGGCGATGATGATGACATCATCGAGATACAGCAGCAACGTCTTCCAGTGTAGACCCTTCAACACTTTCTCCATCAGTCTCTGGAAGGTGGCGGGAGCCAACGTCAATCCAAAGGGGAGCACCTTCCACTTCCATAGTCCACTGCGTGTAGTGAAGGCTGACTTGTCCCGAGCGTCTGCGTCCAGAGGCACTTGCCAGTACCCGCTGGTGAGATCCAGCGTCGTGAAGTACTTGCTGCCGGCCAAGGCGTCCAGAGACTCGTCTATGCGGGGAATGGGGTAAGCGTCTTGCTTCGTGATGTCGTTCAACTTCCTGTAATCGACACAGAACCGCCACGAGCCATCCTTCTTCCTGACTAAGACAACAGGGGAACTCCATGCTCCATCCGCGGGTTCTATCAAGTCTTTTTCCAGAAGGTCCTTGATTTGCCGTTCCGCCTCTGCTTCCTTCTCGGGGCCCAGTCGATGGGGAGGACACCTGATGGGTCGAGCTCCCTCTGTGGTAGTAATGGAGTTTTCGGCCAGTGTCGTCCGGCCCAAGTCTCCGTCCTGACTGCTGAACACCGTCTGGTATTGCAGCAGCAACTCTTTGAATTGTCTCTCCTGTCGGGGTGTCTGACACCCTCTTTTGGCCTTGCCAAAGAGTTCTTGCAGGTGGGGGGGTACTCTTCCTCCTGCCTCTGCTCGTTCTTTTGCCCTCCTCGGCTCGTTCAGCGTCTGGACTCCACCTTCATCTACTCCTGTGAAAGTGCCAATCACCTCTCCTGCTGACAGCTTCAGCGTGTCCTGTGTTGGGTTTAAGCATCGTACCAACACTCTTCCTCTTGCGTCCGGTCGGTTGACACTCGTGGCGATCGGTAACCCACCTAGCAGGCTCTCTATCACTCCCTGAGGACAGGTATCCCTGGCACTCAGGTGGCAGGGTATGGTGACCTCCGTCTGTGGGGGCAGACTGGTGTCTTACCGAACTTGTACCTTGGAGACCAGGCTCCGTCCATGTCGATCTGTGCAGGCCAGCTCTCTCCCCTGTATCATCAATACAGGTCGGTCGAACCCTAGCTGGCATTCCTGGCTCGTCAGAAATGGCATACCGAGAATGACATCTTCGTTTATTTGGCTTACCACGAAGGTCTCGGTGAACTTGACATGCCGTATCCGTCCTTTCAGGGCTAGCAATCCGTAAAAGGGTAATCTCGTCCCATCCGCCATGAGACCGTGAGAGTCGTACGGCTGTAGATCCTGCTGTAGGTGAGAGGGTAGTCGATCAAAGACAGGTTTTGCCAACAGGTTAGTGTTGCATCCCGTGTCGATGAGATGAGTGACTGCTTCTCCCTCTATTCGTCCTGGCAGGTAGTAGCTGGAGCGGTAAGGTCGCTCCACTTGATTCGACTGAAGGTTGACAGGCTTGGGTGTGAACCGTTCCTCCTTGGGTGGTGGCGTCTGGGTCTGCTTGTCCTTCTTTTTGGGCCTGATCGGTTCCTGCTGCTCGAGAGTCTCCTCGCTTTCCGATTCCAGTGTGACAGGGCTGACGAGTGTCGACAGACTGGAGAATCGGTTGTGTAGAACGATCGGAGGACTGCTCAGGAGGTCCAAAGTAGGAGTCACCCGTCGTGCTTGATCCCGCTTCCTCGGAGGTGCCTGTGCCTTCTCTTGAGGTGCCCGTGCGCAGCCAGTAGGTCGCCCTACTGCTGCGGGCGGTTGTCGTTTCCCTGGTGGCTGGGCCATGGAGCAGTCTTGCATGCCTTCCGATGGTGTCCAACCTGCTGGCAACCCCAGCATCTTTTGGGAGTCTCTTCCTTCCTTCTGGTTTTGAGGTCCGCGATCTCCTTGCTTAGTCCTTCCACCGTGCGGAGGAGCTGCGTAAGAGGGTCTTGCACCTCTTGTGAACGAGCAGTCTCTCTGGGTGGGGTCGAAGCTAAGTCATAGGGGTCGGTCTCCACTGTCCGAATGTGTGGTCCTCCTAGCGGCTGGTGTGGAACCTGCAGAAATTCGTTGCCTGCTTGTATCGCCTCCTCCAAGCTCTGGGGGCGAACAGCCAACAGATGTCGCTGTAGGTAGGCGTGTCCCAACGTGCTGTGGAACGTCTGGAGCACCAACTCCTCTTGGTTCTGCCTGGGGAGGTTGTTGTGGGCAGCCTTGATAAGGCGTTCCACGGTGTTTGCATGATCTCGCAGGCTGTCCTTGGTCGTTCGTCTGTAGCTCAGTAGTCTTGCCTGTGCTTCGGAACGTGTGAGCCCCAAGGTAGCTCGCAGCTTCATGGTCACCTCCTCTGCTGTCTCTCCTCTTCCACACTGTTCGGCCTTGCCTGTCAAGGCTTGCCTTAGGTGTATCACTCGGTCTTCTGGCTGCCACTGGTTGGCGTGGGCCACTTCCTCAAACCGCTGCAAGAAGTAGTCTACTTCTCCTGTGCCGTCGAACTGCGGCACCTTGAACTTGCTTCTGGTGGAGGCCATGGTCATCCTGTCCAAGATGTGAGTGAGGGTGTTCATCATCTCCATACCGGATGGGTCTCTGTCTATGCTGAGCGCTCTCCTTCTCTGTGCCATCGCTCAGTCGGGTTCTGCTTGTGGGTGTCTCCAATCCCACTGCTGCCACCAATGTGCAGGATTTCACTGTGTGAGTTGGTAGCTCGGCCTACCTGCACAACTTCCCGAACTGAGTTGGCAACTATGTCTATCGCTGAGCAATACAACCCGCCCACAGGTCGACTAGTATCCTTGGGAATGGTGTGTAACCATTCCTATTTTACTAGTCTAACTGCCGGTTGCGTTAGCTTGTTTCAGTGTGCAAGGCAGAGGTCGAACTTTGAAGGCGAACTAGGCAAGCTAGGTTCGGCCAGCAGAGGTTCGAACTGTTCTGCTGAGTTCAAGTCAGTGACCAAACTTTGAAGGCGAACTAGTCAGAGCTAGGTTCGGCCAGCAGAGGTTCAGGCTGATCTGCTTGTATATTACTACTCGAGTAATAGAGCATTCGGTGTACGAGCATGTACTAAGCGCAGTGAAGTTATTATTGTTAGAGAACAAAGAAACTTCTGAGAGTGTGCAAGCTGACTCTGATTTATTGCTGCCTTAACACGGCTATTTATACAAAAGGTTACATAATAATAAATTGGTAAACATGACAAGACAAAAGAATGCTATAAGCCACGCCTGATAATTAGAGACTAGACAAATAGAAAAATAGTAGGCTGGCTAAGTAGATATGGCTGGGTGCACTCACATGGCGTTCGTATAAAATTGTGTACAAGTAGACGGTATGAAAAATATGCATAGAACAATTAGGGTTAGAGTACAAACATAGAACGAGTAAATAAGAAGGTCCGAACATAGAATGAGTAAATGTGAGTATAAACATAGAGTGAATAAATGTGAGTATGCCAACATGGCGCCGTCCGTTACACTACTAATACTACTGTAACTTAAAATAATGATCTTGTTTTTTATTATTATTTGTAGTTTATATTAATTAATTATTATTATAAATATTGTTATTATGATAGCGGTTATTTATATTATTTATATATTTGGCTACATAATAATCACTATTTTTGTTTGTTTTTAATTTTTATTGATAATAACCGGCCAGTGTCACGAAGTTCAAATATTTTGAATCGACAGTTATGAGTAACAACAAAAGGATGACGAGATAAATACCAGGATGTCCAATGCTTCAATCTCCTTTGGCCGACTCAAGTCAGAGGTGTGCTACAACAATGATCTGACATTCAAAACAAAATGCTCGGTTTATCGGGCAATTGCTCTTTCATCTATGTTATATGGAGCTGAGACCTGGTTAGGCTAGCTGCTCACAAACTCAAAACCTATATGATGATACACCTACGTCAGATTCTTAATGTGAAATGGCTGGACTTCATCTCGAATGAGGAGATTCTAGCCCAGTCCAACCTACCTAGTATGTATGAACTCCTCATTTAAAGAAACCTGAGATGGGTTGGACATATGCACAGAATGAAGAACACTAGGCTACCCAAACAGATCCTTTATTTATAACTCAAAGAAGGGGCCTGAGGTATTGGCAGACCGAGACTGAGATTCAAAGACACTGTAAAACGGAACCTCAAGGACAGGAAGATCTGGTTGGAACCTGGCAATCTCAGCAAAAACCAAAGTCAGTGGAAAAGTTTGGTTCACCAGAGGTGATCTTCGGAGACAAAGAACAGCTGATGATGATGGTGATGATCAATGATAATAATTTTGATGATTTGTTCACTATCTATTTACTATTTATCTAATACTGCTATCAGTTTATTGTCATCGTTGATTATTATTATTTATATTATTAATCTGTTATCATAGATTATTTTATAAAATCATGTATATGATCGTCATCTTGTGACGATGACGATAATAATTGTATGAAATTCAAGTTTATTTAACTTGCATAATAGTAGTTAGTGTCACTACCGTTCATCACTGCTAATACTGACTTCTAAACTAAATGTTCACATTACTGCTTTCCAAATTAATACTAGTTGTTGATTGCAACGTTGTTATTTATTATTATTATTCATAAACGCAAATGCATATAAAGACAAACTTATTCAAGTGATGTGTACTTTTACTTGTGGTGCTAAGCAATTTAGTGCTAGTTTGAATGTGCTTTGCATGTACTGCATTTTTGCACCTGAATCGCCATTTCCATGCATCTGAGACACAGTGTTTTCAAAGTTTTCCGCTAGCGTGGGGCATATGTGGGGGAGGGGTGCCCTGCACCCCACCCCTCCCCCGCACCCCTTCCCCTCCCACCCAACAATAGTAGTGAGTCAAATTTTTGAGAACCTACGCCCCTGGAGCGCGCGTAATTAATTACTTTTTTAAAATGTATAGCGAATCAAAGATAAGCTCGCGTAAAAATTGGTTTATTTGAAAACGGGACGAAAAGCTTTATGTTGACTGCGAAAAATTGCCAATTTGTTTAGCATTCATTTTCGAGTTTTCCAATCATTTTTCCGATGACACATAAAGCTCAGTTACCCGTAGACATTTCACAATTGTTTCCGTCTATGCTTCAAAGCATAGTTGCGAATAAACAAAAGGATAGATGATACAACAACGCTACTTCGAAAACTTTTTTAAAGTCAAAGTATTGATAAATAAATCTTACAATTTAAACTTCTTTTGTTATTAATGAACGTTCAGTATGCTTACTATTACTATTTAATTTCATTTCGATAACGTAAACAGTTTAGTCACTTGCAAACATTTGACAATTTTTTTCTCCGATATTTTTAGGCATAGTTGTAGATAAACAATACAGTAGATAATACGACGATGCTACTATTAAAAGACTTATTTAAAGTCAAGTATTAATAAATACAATTAACAATTAAACCATTTTTATCAGTAATAAAAAAACAGTATGCTCACTAATAATAATTATGTGTTTTTCAAACACAAGGAGTTATGTTTTAAGTTTACGTTTTCTCTGACAGTTTTAACAACTCTAGGACATAAACTGATATGAATATAGGTATGGACATGCACATAAATAGGGACATGTCCATGGACATGGATATGGACACAAATAAGGGCATAGACACAAATATATATGGACATGGACACGAATATTGGTATAGACATAAACAGACAGACATGGATATGGACATAAATGGACATAAATATGCACATGAACATGAATATGTACATGGATATGTGCATGGACATGTATGAAAACAAATAACTTAAATTTCATTTCGTGTTATAAAGCTATACCAATAAGTATACAATGTTAATCCAACAATCAAACATGATACAAACACGGTATAAAACAAAAAATGCATACCATGTTTATAAACTACTCAACCCTATGATGTAAATCACCATACAAATCACAATATAAATAAACTCTGCAACATAAATACTTAGTTCAAACAAAAAGATTAAAATTACAATTATAACACCTGGTGCAAAAAAAGAATACTTTTCAGGTTCTCATGGTAACTGATGCCAACAAAAAGACATTTGGAACCAGGCGAACTTTTTGTCCTTGGACACCATGACAGAGATCTGCTCATACATTACATTACATGGGAAACAAAAATTACTGAGCCCAATCATCACTATTCAAGTATATTCCTATATATGAGTAGGGATGGTCAATAAGTCATATGTAAACTAAAGTATGATTTATTCATGGGTCATTTTGAAACTTCTGTTGGGTATTTTAAAAGAGAAAAACTAAATGTAGGTCTTTACAGAAACCAATCAAGTCTCATCCCAATAAACCAAGTGCAACTTCAATCACAACCAGAAATATGGACAAAAATAGCAACTTAAAACTGACCGTAGCTGTTTGCAAGGGGTAGTCGCCAATGTGCAATTATTATGAACTGAGTTTACCGGCTCAATCAAATGTTTTTGATATAACCATACTGAGGGAAAAACAATAAAAAACGTACCTGTAAAAATCTCTCAGCCCAAAAAACTCTGTCAGATCTCGGCCTTGTGGTTTCTGCACTTTGCAGATCTCTTGAAACAACTTTGTCAGATATTCTATCATCATTTCCACATCAGTACATGCTCTAGATGATGACTGACAAATCTCCCTGGGTGATTACATAAAAATTAGTAGGCATTCAACTGGCTAAGAAGTTAGATTAAAGATGACTAAGAAAACTAACAATTTTGAAGTGCTTTGACGTCATAAACCAGATGTATTTGTAAATTTATTCAGCCAGCTAATAAATCTAAAATGGCATATGCTTTCCGTACAAACTTAGGACAGCAGCCTCAGGCAATGATATATTTAGTGGAAACAGTATGTAAATAACAAAATCTAACATATGCTTCACATTCACCAACATCACAAGCATATTCTGCCACATAACAAACACCATAATCTGTGGATTGCCACCCTGCATACTTGCCTGATGATCACATTTGGACATTTTACATTTCATAGTGAAAAGCTCTAAACACCTACTTAGCAATAAACTCAAGCTCATTCTCAGTTGGAGAGCCAACTTGGATGAAGATTCCTCGGTTCATTTTAGCAGGATCTAGAGCCCAGTTGGAAATGCCAATGAAAGCGCACTTCATGTATTCTTCTGGTTCTTCATCTCCAACACAACCATCTTCTAGCAGTGGGTGCAGTGCCTTGATGTAAACAATGTGAAATCATTTGCTGAATAATAAAGGGAAACATTCTGCATAAAAAGAGGTGTAGTCAATGGCACTTTAACCTGCAAAGGCCAATGTGACAATTATTGGATTATTAAGGTGTGACACATAACTTGAAAATGAGAACTTTGAAATCAAAAGGTTTTAAAAAGACTCTATGCAACAATATATCCTACAGTAAAAAGCGGTGTTTAACTGGCTCAGTAAAAATTTGTTATCTAACAAAAAGACTTTATGCTGTAGTGCAAGTAAGAGCGCTATACTTTCTAGAGTGAGATCACTGTGAAGTTAAATGGCCTGATTACATTTATATTTGTACCGACTTCCTGATTCTATGAACATTAAACAGAACTTTTGGCTCAATTGCTTCCAGCATACCTTCAGTGGCATGTTCTCCGAGTCCTCAGCCAAACCAACTTCATCAAGAACCACAACGGAGACAAACTTATTTAAGTCTTCACTTTGTTGAAAGGAGGCACATTGCTTAAAAGCATTAACAATTCCTGAAGCAGATGCATAACGGCTGCACTGGAAGGAGATCATGTAGGTCTACAAAAATGATGTCAAAGAGACCATTGCAATATTAGTGCAAAATTGGAAACTTGCTAAAAAGACCAACAAAAAAGTCTAAATGGTTGAAAAAACTATGCATTCATCTAATGCGTTCAAAAGTTCATTCATCTACATATCCAAATTTTCAACTTTTGGTTTTAATATGTAAAAAGTTTTGAAAAGTTATTTTGTATAGAAATAGTTTCTCCAAGTTCTATTAAGAAATATTTGGTGTTTATTTGACAGGCTCAGAGAAAGATTTAAAAACCTCAAAAACTACCTAAAAAGGCATCCATGCTAATGGGGCCCAGCTCTTTTACAACGAAAACGAGTGATGAGTGCAGGCCTAAGTGTTTTAGTGGTAGAACAATGATGAGACGGGGCAATAAATCCTTCCGGCGAAAATAAAAAGACCTCACATCCACCCTTAAATAGACTGGATTGGACTCTTTTCATGAACATAGTCCAGACTGCTCTATAGTGTGGCATCGCTATACGGAAAACTCGGCTGACTTGCAAAAGTAGTAAAAAAATTAAACAGGATAGTGGGTTTTTGCCAGACCATTATGGTCTCCACACCACCATCGAAGTTATTATCGCCATTGCCAATTACCACAACCATCATCACTATCATGATTGTTATCATCATTAGGCAAACTATTTTTGTGTAATACTTTGTATCTCTTATAGTTTATTACTGTTGTGTCTTTATTTTCCAGGCATGATGCTTATTTGCTTATGTTGTAGGTAGGGATGATGGGTAGCTGCTAAGAGCAGAAGTAATATTAGGTACTAGTTAATTAAAACACTTTAAACAGAGAAAAGTCTCCAAATCTGTGTCAGCATTGCCAGTTGCGAAAGACCTACTCATGATTATTTGAAACTGTTCTTTTTCATGGCATACTGCACACTTTTTATAAACAAATGATATAAATATCAACCTGCTGAACTGAACTAAGGGCGAGTTATACAGAATGGGTTCGTCAATCTGCTCGATTCTATTACTCATTATTTTTAAAGCTATCCATTAGTTGTGTCTATTATCAACATCATTTATTGTTTGTACTCACTCTCAGGATTAAAAATGGCTCTTTTGATTTTTATGCATTACAATAGTTTTTTGACAATTTTATCAGATTAGATAAATGAATATATAGTAACAATGGGGTAACAATTAATCTCTAGCCAGAGAAAAACATTTACAATTATATAAAAAAAGAAACAAGTGGTGTAAAAAGTTTTATTAGATAATAGCAATCGTTATCAATATCTAAGGTTTAAGCCTAGAGAGAAAAGTTTATCTTATGTAACAATGAACAATTATTAGGAGTAAATAATAATAATATAAAAACAGGGCAATTATAAATTAAGTGGTAGTGGTAATCGGCGTGAGCGTGAGGCGTGCGTGAAATTATTTTTTGGGAGTTTTCCACCCACATACTTTTTCTTAGTATTTTATTTGGGGTTGTCTTCTTTCTTTACATTTTTTTGTCCGACTTGGACGAATCCTGTAGGCGAACTATTAAAAGTACCAGTTGTCTCCTTCAAAACTGGCAGTGCAAAATAATTATTATTGTGGCTGACGTCTTTCACTATAATAAAGACGTTCTTTTTTATTTCTTGTGATATGAGCTGTTTCAACATAACCTAATCCACTGACATTGTATAAGGATGATGCAATGTCAAGAATAGTAATGATCAGGATGATAGATACGCTCCTATAATAATAATGACAATATAATTTATTAATAATAATTAATAATATAATAATAAATAATAATTTAAATTTTAACAATAAAAAATAGTATTAATTAATAATAATTATTATTATTAGGAATAAGTAAGAAATAAAATAGTAGTAGTGTGAAGGAAATGCGCCACGACCTCCCAAACAGGTCGACCCTGTGTACATTGTATGGCTTGCCGAACTATTTATATTCACTATTCTAACACTTGCCGAACTGTCTATTTGCACTTATTTACTATTTTATACTTGTACCTGTTTATTTCCATATATTATATTGCTTGCACAGATTTACCATTTACACGCATGTGCTTGTGCAATCAGCCGTGCTGCTAAGCACCTCCTGTTCTATGTTATTCAAGTTCTATTGGTACCCTAACAGCCAATCTGCTACGCAGGCGTGGCCTGCTTTTGTATTCGTGCTGCCAATTATTATTACGTAATGTTTCATGTATAAATAACCCTGTCATGTCCAAAATAAACCAGAGTTAATGCCTACACTCTCACTTGCTTGTTGATTTACTAGCATAAGCGCACTTATGCTAAAGCACAGGTAGCTTGATAGAAAAGATACAAGTAAGCTCTTGCACTGATTGCGCTGGCAGAGGAACTTATCGAGTTCGGATACTTGCACGATAAAATCACACAAGGGAGATTGCACTAAACCCAGTCGACTAGCAACTAGGATAATAGTCAGTAGAAAGTGGTCAGTCGATTCGACTCACACTGCACTTGACCTACGGGCAAGTGATACTGGAACGATTATTCGAACAGCTAGTTCGACCTGTCATAACTATTCCTCCGGAATAGACTGCAGGCGAATTGGAAGGCGTACACTGCACTGTCGTACTTGCTTACTACTGTGGGCCGCTGTACAGGTGACAGCTACCACTTCACCTTAAATTCCTGTACAGTAGTAGTGATAATGATAGAAGTTGCAGTAACTGAGTAATGAACTTTTTTTATTATTATTTATTATAATTCTTTATTTATAGTAATTATTATTTATAGAATAGTAATTATTATTATTATCAAATAATAAACTTATTGTTGTTTGCACAACAATTACATATAATACTAATAAGTTTTATGTAGTGTAATTATAATAATAATCTAATTACAATATCAGTCTCTGAAACATCAATAATATTATATAATAATAATCAATTATTATTATTATATATGTATTATTATTATCTATGTAATGATTAATAATAATAATTGTTGTTTTTATTTAGCTAGCATCAGTGTAATTATTTTTTAATGGACCATTTCTTTTCAATTCAATAGAGTCAGACCATCAGCTTTTAGACAATTTGTTGTCTATGCAATGGTGTAAAACTCATTTGTGTCACACCAATGATTGTTGCTTCATAAAAATAATTAAGAAAAATCACTTCGCTTAAAAAAAGAACAAGTGATTTGAGGTCCCACTGTCAAGCATTGCTGACAGTAATGGTGTTGTTGTAGTGAAGCAAAATCAGTGAAGCTTGATGATGCGTATGGAATAACGCGGCAGAAGCTAGCTGATGGTAAAACATATGAAGTTATTTTGTTCATTCAAAATGGCTCTCCAGTAAAGTTATTTTTTTGTCTACTTAATGTGATTGCCTACGATAAGTAGTATACCACTGGGTTGGTGAAATGCAGAGAATTTAAATAATATATACTTGGGGGCCCATGGCGCGTCAGGACATTGCCGGCTTGCAATGGATTGTCAAACCAAATGTTTTAACTCCACAGCTATGTAAGCAGTACAATGATTGGCTAATGCTCCTGCCAAACGAACCATAATACCACCGTATCTGTTGTTCCTTCACGCATAACGGCACATCCAGCGCAGGATGAAGCAGTTTGTTTGCTACGTCCATTTGCTACGTCCATTGTTTCAGCTACCAGTCAGGCTCGTTTGGTATGCTATCCATTGCCAGATTCTGTCTCTGGGTACGGAGAGCACGCTCGTGTGGCCGGAGTATGAACCTGGGCGGAATAATGTTTACGAAATATAAATTTTTAAATTTGGTTTCTAGAATCTTCTGGCCCCAAGTTACTGGAGAGACAGTCACGGTGGAATATCTGGAAAATCAAAAATCTGTGCGGGACGAAATTATATGGATGCTTTGTCTTAATAAACGCTACGCTCTCATGAGTTCTTAACACGCTATTTTATTATCATTTTTTCTAGTTAGACTACAACAATTGAGCGGTATTACTTACTAATTGTAATATTTAACAAAAATGAATATTATATTATGATTATTGCTATTTAATATTTATTATTATTGATAGTTAATTATTTTGTTAAATACTTCTCAACGGTCGTTATCGTGATCCTCAATCATCGTAAATAATTATAATAATGATAAGTAGTCTATTATCATTGTTATGGTGATACAAACCAAAGCTATAACAATTACTGTGTTGTACTAATCTTATTAAATAAGATTGCAAGATGATTGGCAAAGATAAGTACCCCATACCTATGTGACACTTGTCAAATGCCTGTCACTTGGGAACAGAAATGAGTAGTACTCCGTGAAACATATTCTACATGGTATCATATATTTTGTGAACCCAATATACAAGATAGACAATAATTATCTCGCCAGCAACTATCGACCAGTCAGCCTTACAATTGTCTTCCTCAAGATCTTAGAGCACATTGTAACTAGCCAGTATCTTGGATTCCTCTGATCAACTTACTCCCAGCTGCATGATTTCAGAAGTCGCAGAAGCTGTGAGACCCAACTTGTTGAGCTGTCTTGTCACATCTCTGCACTCATAAATCAAGACGAGGAAATAGATGCCTGCTTTCTCGACTTTAGCAAGGTATTCGACAAACATACCATCCTAAGCTGATTCAGAAACTACTAGATAATGGTACAAACGACCAGACTGTGAACTGGTTTGAAGAACCTTCTCACCTCTGGAGTATCTCAATGATATGCAATCGGACCCATCTTGTTCATGGTATATATCACCCGCCTACCAGATGCAATTGGGTCACATGTTAGACTTCTTTGCGGATGACATTGTTGTCTACAATACTGTGGAAAACAGAAAGCAACTGCAAGATTACTTATCGGCCCTAGAGGACTTGGAACAACAGTGAAGCATGGAATTTAACCCACTCAGATGTGAGCATGTGAAGTTCTCCCGAAAATGGCTAAGAGGGACTGACAACACCTACAACGTTTATGGTATAAATATGAAAAAGACGATCACCGTAAAATACTTTGAAGTCAAACAAGAAAGCAGCTCACGGTGAAATCAAAATACATCTTTCATCCTTGGTAAGGCAGGTTGCAGACTCGGGTACATACAACGAACCACATCACCAAGTCTCCCCCACTTGAGAGGCAAGGCATACAGAGAGCTACTGAGACCTGTGATGGAGTACTCGTGTACCGTGTGGGCTTCTGGCTTAACATCTGCACAGAAAACATCGCTTTAAGCTGTTCAGTGAAGAGCCGTAAGATTCGTAAAAAAATATCAAGCACACCGACTACACCATCAGCACTACATAATTCATCAAAGACTTTGAAAGGGACACACTGTAGTCTAGGCGAGTGAGAAGCAGGCTAGGACTATTCCAACCGAGCTATGCGTTTCGGTGAAGTTGCAACCAATGTCAGCGACTACGTTTCTCTTCATCGTCCCACATCGGTTATTCCAGATTACACTAGCAACAATACATTACCCCCCACTGTAAGACCAAGTTTCAACAAAATAACTTCATGATCTGCACTGCTAAACTCTGGAACAATCTCCCTCCTGGATGCAGGTTCTTGGAGGGACTGTCTCTGGCTGACTGATGTAGAGCTTGGAACATTGCAAGTGGATCCTGTTGATGACCTGAACTGATACATGGCCTAACGGAAGTGCCATTTTGTTATTACCTTCCAGAAAGAAATTTGCGATTACTCGACAAGTACCGAGTAAGTTGTTGTTTTTAACTTTAATCACCAAACATTAGAATCTGTTGACAATGAATTATTATTGGTTGATTTATAAATCACAGATTATTGCCATTAACATTGGTAATCATCTAGACTATAAGTTATTTGTGATTGTGTTTATGAATATTCACTAGTTGGAATGCTACTATTTAATTAATAACACGTGTTGTAATTTATCCTTGTTATAATGTTTAATAATAATTAATATCATTATTTTATAATAATAAGGAAGTAAATGTTCAATCTCTTTTGGTCAATGGCAAGAAGAGAAACAACTCTATTGATTATTCTTGGGGGCCGTATAGGGCTGAGGGAGCTGTGAGGAGACGCTTCAGAAAAAAAATTGCACGTATGTTTAAGATCTATCTTAGTACCTTTTCGGTCAGCTGTGAAACTGGTGAGAGAAGGGATGGCAAGTGAGTGCTACGTGACTGGACGCCACATAGAACGGCTCTTTGTTTGCCCTGATGAAGGTGGTAGGTGGTATCTTTTCATAGATGAAAGTAGCTGTGTGAATGGTAGTAGCGACTATGCAAAAATACATATGTCGCTTGCTTCTTACCTCCCTCTCCTTGGATGTGAAGTAGGCATTGCAGTCTACGCGCTGACGTCTCATTTTTTGGCTTCGCTCGTATTAGGCCAACTCACGGAAACACCATCAAAGGGATTTACACACCTAACAGTAAAACATGTTGCAGTGCATAGTATACGATGAACACTGATGATAATCGATAACTCAAACTTGTGTCTAATATTAAAGCGGGCATATTAGTTCAAATCCCTACAGCAGATGCCTTGTAATCTGTATTTTGTTGACAATATTTGTATTAAGTTATAGCATTCTATAATTATTCACTTACATTATTTTGTTGTTGTTTATTAATTGCATATTTGCTTTTGGACATGTAACGTTTCTCATGTATAGAAGAAATTATTCTTTTTGGCAATCATTGTACAGTTGATTGTATTTGACCCATTCAATTTTTGTCCGATCAGCGACACGGTTTTGACCGATACCGCCATATGAATCTAATTGGTAGTTTGGTCAGAATTGGCAGTGAATAATGTTGTGTACAACGCTTTGAAGACTTATGTGTCTTTGAACCTAACTGTAGGCCTCCCGACTAGTTTAGCTGGGCTGATCTGTCGAATGCACAAATTTAGTAGTGAATGTGATTTAGCCAATTATTAAATGGTGCTGTATAACCATAGAGCGAAGCAATTCTTAAAAGAATTTAATCTAACTCTATTTGGCCTGTTATCGGTCCTTCTACAGATAATCTACCATGCCTATATTGGTCCTTCCACAAGCCATCAGCCAAACCTGTTATCAGTCCACCTCCAGACCATCAACTGAGCCTGTTATCAGTCCGCCATAAATAAAAAGATTTGCTGAATGTGCAATATATAATTTTTCCAAAATTACATTTCATACTCCATTAATTTATGGAATTAGGGAAAGGGAGATCAGAATTTTTGTTAACATTGGTAATGAAATTAAGTTTCCTTCTGAAGCGTAGCATTACCAATCTGGATATACAAAAAATATTTGCAGCTTCTAACGTCACAAAAGTAACTCTAAGCAATGTGTATTTTATGGTTGACAGATAATTTAAATAAAGCTGCCATTGTTTAAAAACTTCATGAATTACTGCTAAAAATGACTTGTTTGATCAAGGCATATGTTAGCCATCTTGTTATTATAATAAATAGAAAAGTTAAACAGCAGTAATGCCTACATTCAGCCAATGCTCAATTTGTTAGAATCAGCATCCTTTTGTTGACTGCTAGGCGGCAGTAGAAGAAAACCTGTGTCGACAATGTTTTACATTCGGCAGTTTCCACCTTTGGATTGTTCATGTTTTAGTATAATGAGATGGTTGTATAATCTCATGAAATAACCATTTGTTGAAGCTTTCCAATATGAAAGTCCTTATGCTAAAGTTGTTCAGAGACATTGGCATTGATTGATTAGGCACAAATTGAAAAGCTGATAACCAAAAAAGTACTTTTTCAAGCAACTTTTATTCTAGTTATTTGAGATGTCAACTCATGTAATCTCTCTGTCAAAGTTGTGTATATTTGTAGAAAACTGAGCCAAGTAGAACTGCCGGTGAACCAGCTAGTCCCTGTTAGGTAGCAGCAACTTACACATCATATACAAAGATTGGAATCAGTTGGTATTGATACAGGCATATGCAGCATGGATGACTACTTGTAACATTAATCACTACACGTTTCACCTTTTCCTGTCAGTTCCCAAGCAATTAAAACAACAGCTGGTTACTAGCTAGCCTTGAGTCAGTGCAACTCTGACCGTGGGCCCTATTTAATAGGAAATTGCCTTCCAGTAGTTCTCGGCAAGCTATTCCAGCCATTTATTAGATTTTACTATAAACTGAGAGAATTGATTTAAACTGGAAAATAGTACGCATGATGTATAATGTAAAGTCATATATTGACAAAATTCAGATATCGAAATCATGGCAACACATGCAATAGCCTGTGACAGTTCATCTAATTTAATCAAGTAAATAACTGACTTGTCTGGCGAATGGCAAAAACATTACAAGCATATTTTATCTATGCACCCTGCGTGATGTAAGCAAGTTAATCTGCAAGTTTCTTTCCTTATCTCCTATGCTTTGAACAGGTAAAACCATTCAATTTTTGCTGTTGCCTTTTTTCCTTCAATACAAAGCTTTTTAGAATTCATGTTTCTTGCTTCTTGTACCAGCACTTGTCCCACTCACACTTGGTGAATGTGTACTGCACATATTACACCTTTTAGGCATATCTTAATGCAATTCAACTTTTAGGAGATAATATTTGATCAGCTGCGGTCCGTTGGTGTTTACAACTGTGTACTTTCACATTAAAACAATGGCTGCTAGTCTGCAATGTCTGTCACTGCATGGAGATTAATTATATCATTAGGCATTATTAGTACTTTGTTTGTAATGTTGCTCAACTACACACTCAGTACTAAAAATGCTATATATGGCACCATTGAGTATTTCTGGGAAATATTTAAAGTTACTTCGGGTAAACTCAAGTGTTACAGATTTTACAACAGTATGTTGCTAAACAAGCTAATAAAAGCTCTGGCAAACATTTTCTTATTCAGAAAATATATTGAAAACTTCAATGCAAAGAGTTGCGGGCTTATTGCGTAATAGACAATAGCTTTTGAAAAAAAGCAAAAAATGCAAAAAAGTGTTTTATTTTAGTAATAGAAGCCACTTTCAAGGAAACCTCAATACATTGCATAAAAAATTTATTTACGTATGGCACCAGTATAGAAGCATAAATAGCAAAATTTCGTTCACCAAGCTTTGGCAGGAACCAAAATTTGCTATGCTTCATTCAAATAATAGCTTGAATTAAATGGTTATCACAATAACTACCAACCAGTAATCATTATTTATTTGGATTTACAACAATCTTTTTAAACACTACTATGTTTAGTTTTGTTAAATACCTGTGTAAAATATTATTCTAGGACAAAAATACTTAGCTAGTAGCATAATGTTGAAACTCCTTATCATATTCCAAAAGTGAAAGGATGCTAGTTCATCAATTAATGATTCTACGTTAATGATGTCTCACTCATGTCAGTTTGAGGTTTACATGATATTAAGTTTTCTTGGATGCCACATGACGACCAGCTACAACTCACCCCGCATTGGGAACAGTACACACTATAAAATTCCCTAAGTATAGAACAATTGGTGTTCAGCTCACTTGCATGTATGTAAATAAAGGTATTGCGGAGGTTATTGGAAAAATTTGATCTACCCTTCGAAAATCTCACCGGCTTGCTGGTGGTACGTATACAGATAGTTGGAAGAGTTTCCATTTTCAAAAATTTGCGCGATTTTGTTGCTTGGTAGCTTATAATTTAACAGTAAATTGCAACATCAAATATGCTGTGATAGTGAACTGCCAACTGATGCTTGCTGTTTGGAATAACTTTCATTTTGCTACAAGAAATGAAATTTTCAAAATGATACAAGAAACCGTCATTTCCACTGCTGTCCTTCTTTGTTAACAAAAGATAATTGCTAGCAATCTGTATGTGAAAATTGAGCAATAAATAATGTAGCTGGGTAATAATTTAGTTACATTACTTACTTACTACTACTACTACTTGAGTTTTTTTGGTGAAACATTAACAAATGATAACGGATAAATAAAAACGACAATAATTTTCGGAGTTGTTTTATCATGTGTAAATTGGCAAGCTTTTCAACGATTTTAAGGGCAAGCACGTTTGTAGCCGTGAAAATTGAATAGTAAAATGAAAAGACAACTCATATTTTTCTTTTATAAAAATAATTTCACGCACACCATCACGTCACGCCTCACGCTCACGCCATCACGTCACGCCTCACGCCGATTACCACTACGTAAATTAAGTTGCAAAAATAATTTGTGATTATTATAATAACCTATAATTATTAAAGTCTGATTTTTCTTTTGTTAATAGTGTGCAGGAATTTATGGTGACAATGCCAGTCAGCCTCGGTAGCCACCTGCACTACCTCGTAGGCATATAGGGGCAGAGCTGTTGTGTACTGACAGACAGCCTTACTGGTAACCTGGCCAAGTCACTGTCCGCCCATCAGCGTAGTTCGGCTGATGGTAGGCCCAGGATGACAGGTGGCCAGACAAGCCTGCCTTCGGCTACCACTCGTCTGTGCAACACAATGTTGTTCCGGCCCGAAGGTCGTACAACTGTTATCTTTCAGAGTAGTAGGGTGAACTTGTGAATCTGTATCGTCTGGTGTAGGAGATCAAGCAAGAACTTGATTGGGTGTTATGATTTTTATTCAGAGAATGAAAATCAGCTGCGCCTCCTAGAACACTGATTTGGATAAGGCTTGCAGCTGCATCTATACACAAGGTTACATAACACATCCTTTGTTGTGATGCTAGTCCTGAATAATAATTATAAATTATACATAGTGACACAAGGATAAAAGAGTATAATAGAGAGTGCGTAAGTAGTTCCTTGATAACATGTAAACAGTATTGTAATGTCTCATGTATGACGTTTTTCCTGTACAATAGACTTATTTTTGTGCTATGCCAGAGTAAACAGCAATGTCAAAAAAATTAGTAGAATTATTCAAGGGCACAGAAGTATATTTGGTCAAGTGTAGCGTGCAACCAGAAGGGTGCTGAGTACCCTTGACCCTTGATTATTATTACTACTACTGTAACTATTATTATAGTTAATAATAATAATTGGATTTTCCCTCACTTTACTACTACTATTATTTATAATCATCATTAGATTATTCTTTATTATGATGATTATTATTATTATAATAGCATAATTGTTATAAATTATAAGCAACATTTAATAACAATTTGAAGCAGTCAAATTATACTATTGTAATTATAATAATAAAAAAGATGATAATAACAATCTTATTATTATAATAAATAAATATATATTAATCACAATAATAAAATAAATAATCAAAATAATGAAATACATATAAATAACAATAATAATAGCAATTATTGTTAATAATTAATAAATTACAAAAATTAAAAAAATGAATAATGATCGGCTAATAAATCATAATATAATACAATAATATCAAACTCGACCCCCTAACGCTCATTGTGGACCCCCTAAAAGGCAACCCCCTAACAGATTCCTCCAATATCCTATCAAAAAATTTTCCACGGTTCCATTTTGTTAGAGGGTTGGATTTTCAACTCAAAACGCCCCTGTTTGCAACAATTCCGCCATGATTCGAAACTGACGTTTCGAAAATGAACTGTTCGAAACTCTTAAACCTGAACCCCCCAACCCCAAATCCCAAACCCCCATCCCCAAAGAGTTTCGAAGTGTCCATTTTCGAAACGTCAGTTTCGAATGGTCCGTACCCCGTTTGCAACATACCTACATACCGACTGATATTGACCAAAATTATCTGGCCATGATCTCTTGAGTTTTTTTAATTCATGAAAAGTTTTAGAACTCAATGAGTCAAGAGAATAAATTGAACACTAGATTTGATTCAAAGAAAAACCAATGAAATGTCTTTAAATAAATCATATACATAATGTTAGTGCGTGTAATACTGTAGTGGCTTTGCAGAGTGTGACTTCTATTTTAGCAGTGGAATTCTGCCTTATTTAACACCTACAGCAACTATTTTTAAATGTGACAACTTGAGGTAAGTGCTTGGTATGTGAGGATATTTTCTTCCACCAACACATATTTGTTTGTAAACTGTGTATTATAAGACTGCGCTAGTAAACTGGGAGACTACCTTGATTGCTCCGTTGGATGGGATTCAACTATTGACTGCCCCTGCAAGTAAGGCGGCAAAGATGAAGGGACTTCTCCTCGACTAGAGTCAGATGCTCGCCTCTGATTGTTGGGTTTACTAACACCAAGTGACTATTAAGCCGCGTTTTCACTAAGTGACTGCGACTCCGACTCCTTTGAAGTTTGCCGCTTGCGACTTTGCGCATGAGGCTGGCGCAGCTTCCGGTGGAGATGCAGGGTTGTCGGAGGCTAAGACGCAGCAACCCAGCAGTGTTGGGTTACAGCGTCAAGTCGCAGCGGCTTCATAGCCACGTGACACAGTTAAACCAATTGAGTTGCTCTATATAGCGGCTCCAATATTTTGTTTATTCTAGCCTGGATATAATGTAAACAATGATTGTTATAAGATCGTAATGTTATTATTAAATAAGTAATTATTACGAGCATTGTAGACATGTGTGCTTATTATTTTTTTTATTAAAAAGGATCAAACTATGTATGTTCAACAAAAATAAATAATTCATATTCAGAGCAGTTATCATTATTATTTTGGATGCAAACACAAAAAAACGTTAGATTTTCTTCCAATTATCATTTAATTTCACTAAGTGGTATTATTATTCATAGATAAGTTAAAATTTCATATTATAGGTAAATAAAAAATCCAAACGACGCATAGAAAACTACTGCCTGGTAAAAAACTGGTAATAATTAAATCATAACTCATCAATCCAACTGCGTGAGCAGGAACACAATTGATTATTTTTTTTTTGCCAAGATGGTTGTGCAACTTCGAAGTCGAAAACCTCAAAAATTTAAGGTGTTGCAGCAGTGTAAAGGCAACATGCGACTGCGACAATCAATAGAGTCGGAGTCGCAGTCGCCTAGTGTAAACGCGGCTTTAATGGCCTGCCTATTTAATTGGGACCTGGCCCTCATGTCTCTTTGTCAACGCAACCAGAAGCAGTCCAGTCGCTAATATAATTTATCATTAGAAATCATGACTTGCTTGACTTGTTATGACAAAAACAATGGCATTGAGAAAGCTCAGGGATCATTATCGCCTTTAAAAAGAATGTTGAACAATTTTTTGGTTGATTTACTTGAAAAAATTCAATTGAATAACTATGCGTATAATTACTTTGCCGTAGAGCCTTAGTTTTGTATTTCTAGTTTGATTAAGTTTGCCAACATAAATTAATTACGGTGCACCCTAGTTGTAGCCTACTTCCACAGTGGCGATGTACTGAGATGGATGGTTAATGTAAGCGGCGCATTGTCAGTATTATGTTCCCATCCCATCTACTTATGAACCGTTAGTTGAGGATTCCATAGCTCTAGTAATAACTAGTAATATCAATAACCAATCCTTTTAACCATCACCAATTCTCCCAAACATGTGGTGCCCTGTGGTGTGTGATTGTTTGATGGCAACTGTTCACTTTTGCTTTATTGTCTAACTCTCAAGATAATCAGTTATTTTTTTGTTTGATTTCATCATCATAAATAATAATAATAATAATTAATAAAGTAAATAAGTTATTTTATGTTTGTTGAGTAAAATTTGTACATTTGTCATCACAACTTGTATCAAATGTGTGCTTGAATGAAAATGATTTAACATTAAAATTAAATAGCTATGATTACGACTCAATAATTAAATCAGTATCAATAATAATAAACGACTGCTAGATGTAGAGGTTCAATTATCCGGTTGCAAAGTAACTCCTAGCAGATCCCTCTCTACTTTATATAGGGACCTGTAGTTAGTATAGTTGATGCTCGTAAAAAATGCTCATCGTCAAACATGCCAAAAACACTTGGAGAGCTATAAGAGACACTGAAGTTCATGCCTTACCAATATGGTAGTGAGAGGAGAAATTTAGAGCAAAGAAAAAAGATAAAATTGGTTGACTTGCGTTAATAGTAATGGTATTGCCTAAAATGGCAATTGGATTTGCGGTTGCATTGAACTAACACTAGGGAGCATTAAAGAGCGCTTAAAATTGGGCGGGACTCCATTTACATTGCATGACTTTCTGTTAGGCTAGTTTATTTTGACTTATTCATTTTTTTTGGCACTGCGATATTTAGCCAATAGCATAACTGTAACTTCAACTTCATTTCAACTGCATTTCTTCTATAAATAGAGATGTACTTCCTGTGTATGCTCAGACTTAACTGTACGCTTTTGCTGTGCTGCCATGTTGTTCTACCAGCAAATACAAGAATTCATACGAAATCAAAGCTAATTGGTCGGACAGGTTGTCCTAATAGGCTAGTGTTGCAGAAGCAGGTTCAGTTTCATTCAGTACTTGATTATAGTTCTAATATTGCTAATAGGTTGATAGCAGGGATGATACTGCTTTAACAAAGCTTCGAGGTCACATCCGACTTGGTTTAGCTCGGAGTTTGAGTGGAAACACTGTGGGACAGTGTTGTGAAGCCACTAGTTAGTACCATGATGGCAGTACTCCTTCCTCTAGTAGTGTCAGTAAAGGACGAGGACAAAATATTTTAAAATATTTTCATGGAAGACAAACTTCTACAATCCTTGAAGTGAAATGATTTTACATGAAACAATGATGTAACTGTGGGAAGCCCAACTCAACGTACGTTAAACGTTTGTTTTTTTGAGAATATAAAAAATTAAATCCACCAACATACAACAGCTGTTTGTACAACAACTTTAAACTCTCTCAGTATAGTAGAAATTAGGATATGTAAAACCGACAAACTCACTTTCTACTTTTTATTTAAAAAAAGAAACGTTTATCGATTTTTCTATTTGTCGGTTTGCCTGTTTACAATGTCCTAAAGCTGCGTACACACTAGGACGATTTGGTGGCCGAAATCGGTGCACTTACAAAACGGCCTAGTGTGAATGCAATATCGGCCGATGATTAGGTCCATCGGCCGGTGAAAATTCCAGTGCTCAAAATCTCCGACGATTTTTAGCAGATTATCAAGGAAACCACAACACAAAATCAGTTCAGAAGTAACTTATGATCACAAACAATGATGATAAAATAATAAAAAATCATCAATTCTCCCAGCAATAACCAAATAATAATAATAATAATAATTATTATTTTAAAACTCACTAAGAAAATTTATTATTTATGTATTACCATTTTTATTTTAACATTGTTGATCAATCATTGATAAGCATAAGTTTAAATAACTTGGAAGTAATTTTAGTTAATTAGAATAAGTATTTAGTAAAGCTAAAGAAAATAAAAAATTCTGTTCAGAACAACATAAATAATTAATAATGCCGCAGCCACAGCTAGTGCATTTACTAATAACAACCATAGACATGGTGAATAATTGTGAAATAACAGACAGCAATATCAACAGTAATTCTATGGTTATGCTGAAGAACAAAATTTATTTATCTCTCTCACCAAAGAGCAAATGTTTTTCGGCCGAAATTATTTTCTAGTGTGTACGCAACCATCGGCCGACAAAGGAAACAACTCCAACATGAACGATTTTTTGATCAAAAATCGTTCTAGTGTGTACGCAGCTTAAAGAAGTTAAATACCATGGTGCCACTAATTGTGAGGTACAAATTCAATTTTTGTATTTGTTCTCAAATCAAAGACGCTGTGGTTTTTATTGCTCAACTTTGCCAAATACGCAACCATTTTCTAGGGGTTGAGTTATATTATCGAAAACAAATTTATTGCTCCATGAAGGAATATGACCATGAAAAGAGACGGAAAATAAAAGACTTGATTATGGAAGGGTATGACAATTGGAGGAGGCAACCACGGAAGCAGTCTACCAAAGGAGAAAGCTACAAGGGCAGGAATTTACCATAAGAGAAGATTTTCCCTATTTATATGTTAGTATTCACATGCATGCATGCCCTTTTAACTCATTTTACACAATTTCATTCAAATTTTTGTCTCATAATAAAAAGACTTGGAGCAGAAGTATTGAGAGTAAAATGTGGTGTACATTAGTTTTTAGAACACAAATATGGTAATACGTATAAGTATGAAGAAATGAAATGATTCAGAATTTTTATGTTTTCATCAAAGCCTCATTATGAATAATTTATATAAAAACTCACATTTTTCAGTTCTCTGAACAACCTTGTCCTGGATAAATCTCCTTTCATAGCATCTAACACCAGAGCTTTTGCAAGCGACTTGGAGCTGCCAGGTTTTCCAATCACATACAGAGGAATTCGGTTTTCTATGCAAACTATCATCATGAACACATTCTCTTTGAGCGATTTGTTCTTGGCAATGTTTTTGTGACTTTCTTGAGTGGCATCTAACACCTTCTTAACAAGCAAATCTTGACAGCTAAAATTTAATTGTGTAGATTAGTTTATACTAACATAAATTAATCTGGTACAAGTATCAACAATTTATTACATTTATGAATAGCTAATAACTGACAAAGAATTACACTTTATAAATAACGTAATTCATTCCTAAATTATCATCGGCCTGAAGTTCAACCACCGGGCGATCACTATGTTTCCATAGTTCGGGGTCGTAAGGGTTGAATTTTGGTTCTGTTGGTAGCGTTCATCCGGATTGCCACTGCTATATGGTAAATTAGTTCAAAATAATATGCCTGATTTTTCCCTCCTGTCCAAATGATAAGTAGGTCACACACTAAATTTATCGCAGTAATACGCGAGTGAGGGTTGTTGTTAAACACTGCACAAACTATTGATAATGATAAAATATATATGAGTAATACTAACAATAACAATATTAACTAATTATAATTATATAATACAAATAATTAACTGATAACAATGAAATAATCAAAAATATTTTACTCAGTTTGCACAACTATAAAACACAGCTTTGTTTCTCCGGACTCTGCCATCAATGCCTCTAAAACTGTCCGTTTCCTAAAAAACTTAATAATTTCTTTGTCGTTAAACTTGCAAGGAATCATTATACAAATATAAAAAATTGCAGTCAGAAAATGAATGAAAGCTAATGAGGACTGGTGAAGCAATAATTAGTAAGTTTTGGCTCGTAAGTAATTTACAGACAACATGTTAGTTTAACCCTTTCTCCGTGAAAGAGCTGTTCTATCGAGTGCACATTCATCAACTCAGAAGAAACCCGTAAATCTGAGGAATGTACAACCAACTCGTGTTGTGCACTCAAACTGAGCTATGATGTGAATGGATGAGTTATCCTATTCAACTCAAATGAAACCGAATCATGGGAACATAGTGATTCAATATGAACTGCGATGGTTTTTGTCAAAGGCAATTAGGACAAGGAAACACCACAGAGACCATGTAAGCTAGTGAATTTATGTTTATGAGAAAAGTACTAAAAACAATAAGTACAAATAATTGGTAAAATAATTATACATCCTTGTAAGGGTAATCTGAGGGCAATCTTTTAAAAGTGGCAGCCAGCTTATAAAAACTGCTAATAAAAACATGAATAATCTTTGTTTTCTATAGTTTCTTACAGAAGAACTTCATCTGTTAGAAATTTGGCTCCATCAAATTCACTTCCTTTTCCCACCAGCTGAGCAATCTTCTGGCTTATATGTTCAGCATATTTTTCTCTTGTGGCTGTCTCTAATCTTGCTAGGTAGCAAACACTGACAGCTAACAGAATGCTCCGAGAAACATCGTCCGCCTCAAACTGAAATAATTAGATCATATGTAAAAAGCAGTGACTATTAGAACTAATCACAAGCAATAATTTGTTACTGCTTTTGCCATTGTACTAACTCTATTAGTCATGCAGCCTCACAGCTGCTTTTCAGCTGTTCAAACTCTTGCCAGGGTAGTTTCAAGTCACCCAAAAATTAGCTAGAGCAACTCAACAACCCCATTGCATATCGTGAGAATAGATTCAACAAATACACTTGATTGTATAATGCATAAAACTAAATCAAGTCTCAGTTGCTTCTCAAGATAATAGGCACTTTCGGCTAAATTCGCATGAAGAACTGTGTGATTTTTCAAATGTTCTCGAAAGTGGATGGACGCAAAGCTGACAAAACATATAGCTGTGCATAAAAACAAATTTATCGAGTTGTTTTCTCTTACAGCAATCATACATCGGATCATATAGGTTAAAAATTTAAAAATTAATATTAGTAAAATAACATTTATTATTATTAACATAATAAATACTTATTTCGACTAAAGCAATGGAAACAAATAAATAATTACTCATAGCACTGCTAATGTATTGTTTCTGTTACTCAAAGATATTCGACATGATAAATTATATAATTATTATGGCCTTGATTCAACAATTGTTGCTTGCATGACGACGACTTGTTGTTTTTGTTGCTTCATCTAAACTAGAAAAGTAGTATAATAGGAGCAGATCAAGCCACCTGGGTTTCTATTGGAGGTGCGATTCGAGATGTTCGCTCGACATCAGTATTTATTGTATGGCTTAATAGTGAAAATGAATGAATACAGCTGCCCTAGTGCTTCTCTTGTCATTTTGTTGTCTTTTTCTAATTTTTTTCCTCTCCTGCATTTTTTAGTATGAGATGAGCAGATCTGGTCACTTATGCAAATTGGTGATTCAATTCAGAATTACCCTCTCGAGCTACAGCCCCTGTTACCATGTCGTTTTTATGCATCTGTATTGCTCAGTTGCAAGTAATGTTAAATTTGATTGTAATATAATATAATAGTTGAAATGTTTATAATAATTGCTACAAAATCAAAGTTTTGGTAACATATTAGCGATAGATATGACAAAGTTTATGTACATGTCAATGTACATATCTATGCCCATGACCATGTATGTCCACTTATGCTCATATTCATGCCCATTTACGCACACGTACATGTCCATGTTCATGTACTTGTCCATAACAATGTCCATTTATACTCATATCCATGTCCATTTTTGTACATATACATGTCCATATTTTTGTCCATTTCCATGTCCATATTCATGTCCAAGTACATATTCATGTCAATTTACATATTCATATCCATATTAACATTGTATAGCTATTGGTATAGTTTTATTACAAAATAAATAAATTCAAAGCTACATATTGGTACAGACTGTATATTGTACACACTTGTTTAAACTGTACATGATAAGGAAAAGCTATGAATCTGGAAATGAACATGAGCATGAACATGTACATGGGGAAAACCATCATACATATTTATTGATTATTTTCACACTCAATTCAAACAATCGTACATAAGCTTCTACTTTGCAATTTATCTGTAAATATCTGTTGACATGAGAAGTGATTGTGCATGAATACTTTTTATTTTACTCATGTTGCGTTAGCAAGAATGAACTCTTTGAGCTGTAGTGCTTTTGCTGTTGACATGGTAATCTAAAATAAAAAAGAAAGAAACTATAAGCGAATGAGAATAAACTTCGAAGCAAAGTAGTGATAATAATTATTTAAAGGTATCATGTCAGCAATTGACAGGTAATTCGCTAGTTGGAGTTGTCTTTTTTAGCGTTAGTACTAAATAGATCTCACCAAGATACCCAAAATAAACATAAGTTAATAGCTAGTTATTTTTTTATAGTTATTGAAAATCATTTTTTCTTTATAATAAAGATCCAATGATGTTTTTTCAGTCCGAAATTTTTTTATTTCAGATGTAAAAATCATTGCTGCTAGTGATGACAATAACGGCACCAGAAAAAGAATCTGACATTTTTTTCTTTACAAATAAATTTTATATATTGTTATTTTAAACGTTTTGGTATCATTTGAAGTAAAAATATATTTTTTAGCTGTAATATAGTTTGAGTTTTTGAAATATTAGAAAAATAATTTATCAAGTGAGGACACATGTGTACTTAATGGCAAACCTATCAATAATAATAAACTAAAATGTTGACTCAACGAAAGCATTTCAAAAAGATCTGAAAATAATGGCAATCTTAAACTTTTAGTTTCTCGAGCTAGTGTTGAATAATTATTTATCAATTCTTACTTTGTTTCTGAGAGTCCTTTTAGTTGCAGTAGATGCTGTAATAGATGTTGTTCCTTCAGAGTTGTTGCTGGAGTTGATGATTTTTGTGTAAAAACAGTGCCTCTTATATAGTCAAAGTTGCACTGATTGACCCAAGCAGAAATGTTACTTGACTGGTAAAATGTTGTTTACTTCGCGCGAGAATCCCATTGTAATATATCACACTTCCGCACAAATAAAAAAAATTTCTTCATGCGAAAATCCTTTTAAAATATATAAAAAATTTGCGGAAATGAAAAGAATTTTTCTTCACGCGAAAACCCCTTTATAATATATAAGATATACATGCAAATAAAAAAAGATTTTCACACGAAAGTCCCATTTAACATATAACACTTTCGCGCGAATGAAAAAAATTTTCCTCGCGCGAAAATCCCTTTATATTACATAGGGTCTTCGCGCAAACAAAAATCTTTTCATAATATATAAGGTTTTCATGCGAATGAAAAAAATTTCTTCGAGCAAAGAAGCTCTTTAAATCATATAAGATTTTCGGGCGAATGAAAAAAAATTTCTTTGCGTGAGAATCCCTTCATAAAATATAAGATTTTCGCAAAAATGAAAAAAAAAATTTTCACGCAAATATTCTTTTATATTATACAAGATTTTCAGGCAAAGAAAAAACTTTCTTTGCGCAAAAGTCCCTGTATATTATATAAGATTTTTGCGCAAATGAGAAAAATTTTCGATGCTCGGCAATCCCTTTATAATATATAAGATTTTCACGAAAATGAAAAAACTTTTTTCACACAAAAATTCCTCTATATTATATAAGATTTTCGCGCAAATGAAAAAATTTTCTTCGCGAAAATCCCTTTACAACATGTAAGAACTCCTACTTGACCAAAAAAAAATTTGTATGCATTGCGCGAAAATCCTTTTACAACATATAAGAATTCTTGCTTGACCAAAAATGTTGTTTTCTTCAGGCGAATGTAACGAGCGTATATATAGTCACTAGATTTCCATGCGTCAAAGTTTTGACGGATTTTTGGATTTTCAAATCTCCGAAGGATGGAAGTCCATGAAAAGTTTGAAGTCTTCAAAACTTCTCTTAACCCTATCGCTAGCTTCCTCGGCATTGAAAGTGCTAATGGGACAGCGTCCTCTCTCAATTTAATATCGTATTTCTCTGAGAGTTTTCCTAACTTGTCATAGAGTTTGGGAAACTTCTGCTCTATCTAAAGGTTGTGGACTTTAGGTATCAGTCCTAGCGCCTCAATCTCTGGTGTTCCTTATAGGTTAGAGGGTGCTTCATCAATCACTTAAAACTCCCCTTTCACTTTCCGACTCCCGAAGCGACTTCTATCTCCGATACTCCTTCTAACGGAAGCAGCCTTCCTCCCGCGTCAACTAATACTTTTGAAGACGATCTAAGTAGCTCCACTAGAATGTTTAGACTTATCATGGTTTGACTGTTAATGATTGACAGGTCGGTTCCTGTATCTATGCAAAAACGTCTCTCTTGTCCTGCGACCTTGATGATTGTTTCAAATCTTTTCTTTGGATCTGATCGGCTGTTCACATTTGTACCATGGGTATCATATAGTCATAAAGACTCATCGCTCGATTGGTTATTGTAGTTTGTTGAAGTCTATGACATGTTTGATGGTCTCTTGCTGTTCTTGAGTCTGACCACTGTTGCATGCTCTTCCGGTTGAATCCGCCCCGGAAACCTCTGCCTCTTTATAGCTGTTAATTATCTATGTATTATGTGCAAAAAGTGTTGATGTGTTTGCTTCACAGTTTGTAGATATAACTTATTTCTCGATTGGATTGATACCATACCAGCCGGTAGTGCCACTATTGATTGATCAAAGATATTAATTATGTGTTTTTTAATCCTATTGGGATATTTATTGATGTCTTTTCTATCAGTTGTTTTACTCTTTTTTCATTGTATTTACCGATATTTTTTTTGTGAATTGTAGCACAGAATTTCTAGCATCTTACGCAAGCAAAAACTGTTTATAAATAACTATAATTCATAAATTACTTAAGGAAGAGTGCAGTAAACAAAAGAAAACTCATTGTTTATATGAGGTCATGTGACCAATCAGTCTAACATTATGGTCGCCCAATTGACGGGTACAAATATCTTGGCCGAAGAGCGCATGCAACTCCAAGTTGCAAACAACGGTGACAACGAAAACAAATCTTCAGACACCGAGTTTTTGCTTCAACTGTGTTGTGGTTGGTGTTGGATAATGTAAATGCCACCAAATCCGAGCGCACAGCAGTGAAAGCTCTAGAACTGCATCATAACTGGCCCACTCAGGCTCCCAACCTCAAATTCTACTATGAGCTGGGGAAGATAAATTCTGTGTTATTTAAGTTAAATATCTCATACAATACACTGATGATAGTCTAGGGACCTAGCCAGCTTGTGGGATTTTGTGGTGCTCCACTATCAAACACCCACAAGCTGGTGGGTGTTTGATAGTGGAGCACCACAAAATCCCACAAGCTGGCTAGGCCCCTAGACTAAAGAACTAAACCCTAAACCCTAAACTACTGTAAAACCGGTCTATAAAAATGAACCAACTAGACTCGCTCATTGTAATTTATGTAGTGTTCAGTTTCAGTTCAGTTTCAAATGAGTGTTGAATATTTTTACTATTTGGAGAGCTACTTTTTATTGGCCCCGAGTTCTGAAAAAAATTATTATTATTTAGTGATTAAATTGATTGCCGATCAGACCAATTACATAATTCAGGTGTTCAAAGCAATAATTAGTGAAACTCCTGATAATTAATGATAAATAGATAGCAGTAGGTTGCATATAGTAAACAGTCTCAAAGACATATATCAATAGTAACTTATGCTATCCATCAACCCATCATTAATAGCCAATAGCTGATTTATCTCTATTTAATCAAAAACTTTATTATGGATAAATAATTAGACAGACATATCGATCGCAATCCACTTTTAACAAATGAACATGCTGCTTCAACAAAATTTGTCAGATAAGGAAAAAGGTTTCGCAATAATCGGTTTGCAACTACTACAGATACCCCGCATCACCGCATTCAAGAGAGCTGACTGCAAAATTGGGGTTATTTAGTGGTTTGTTAAACTCTTCTCACATCCACTTCACACATCCTGTGGCATTCAAGGATGCAACAACTAGCTGAAAGGGCCCAAAGCAACTCGTCAGTTTTGCTTCATTACTTATCATTAAATGATATTTAAACTGAATACCTTGTCGAGCAGCTAATTTATTATTTGCCATAAGGCAGCAGACAAGATTATTTGCAGTTACATATTCAGATGGATTGACCCATCAAAACATAGAACTAAAGTCTGATTGGTATATCTATAGCTTTGGGTCTTGTCGGGCAGCGACATCAAGAGTACAGACCAATGGTAGCTTTTTCCTTGTTAAATTTGGATAATACACTTCATATTATGACAATAATTATTAATATTTTTAATCAGTAATAAAAACTATGATCATATAAATTTCCATTATTTGTTTTTTTTTAATCTCGCTGTTCTTATTTTATTTTTTTGGCAGATGCAAACTGTTGGCATTAATTAATAATCTTTAATTGTGATTTCCTCCGAACCATATTTATTGTGTTTTATTACTTCTCTATGTTGCAAACAATAAATATAAACCTGCTAACTATAAATAAAACTTCATTGCTTTTTCAGCAGTTTATACCTTCCTCATTGATAGTTATTAATTTTCGAGAGGTTTGGCATGTCACTTTTAGCGAGTCCTTATACGCTATTTTTTTAGTGTAACTTAAAAAATTATGCTGTAACTTTAAGAGGAGTTAATTCAGCACATACTCGACACAGAAAAAGTTAATCAACTTATTCTGCTACATTTACATCACGCTGGAAGTCAGGATTAAAAATAAATTGCAACTCGTTCATTGAAACAATTACAAAACTTTTTTATCAGAACAAGTTAGATAGAAGGAACTGTTTTGCAAAGGAAAGTGAGCTGCATTTACTTACATGTTGAGCAGCTCTTTCAGCATTTCCTTCACTGAGAGTGAACTCGTCTGGTTGGTTCAGTTCATCCATCATCGGATACAGTAAAGTTCTATGGAGATAGAACCATTTTGCAACAACTAGTAATCGCTCAATGTCTCTAAGGCTTACAAAACTACACTCATCCTGCAATTACACCAAAATATATATACAGTCATGTAAAAATAAATACAATAAGAGTATTCGCGACCTGTTTTTTGAACAAGATACAGAAAGTAGTGGGTGTTCGTAATTCAACAGAACATTGGTTTAGAACAACATAAATATTCAATGAAATGTTATAGTTTACCAAGCAAATCATTAAGAAGAGAAACTCCCAATTTTTAAAATTCTCAAGAAAATAATAAAACTTGAATTGCTATAAACTGGGATAGTTTGTAAAGCTGCCCTTCAATTTAATAAAAGTCGAACGCTTGCCGGTCTTGAAAATGAAAAAAGTTCCCGACCTACGAACAAATAAAGGAATACTCGTAGATTATTTTTTTTATTCAGTGACCTAATTTTTGTTGACCCACGAGTTCCAAGCCAACTGATTATTTATTGATTAAATTTATTGCCGGTCTGATTATTTTTATTGCAATGTGCTCGGCAAACAGAGGTCGCGAATACTCTTATTCTTTTGGGTTTTACAACTAACGCTCTTTCCAAGTATTGCATAGAACACTAAAAACTAAAAGGTGCTTTCAGATTAATTGAAGAACAGCCATAGTTTACCATTATTATATAGCACAACAATGGGAGTTTTGTGTAGAAATATTTATATACATTGCTTTTCCACTACCAGTCCAGGAACATACACATAGTACAATGCAAAATCTATACAAAATGCTATTCTATTCATTTTTGTTTTAGAAAGATACCTGCCAAAAATATTCTTTATCGTACCCCCCACTTGATAAAGCGATTTTAGAAAAACTCAGGGCAATAAAAGTTTATAATTTAACCTAGAAAGTAAACGTTTTTTTACATGAATATATGGAACTAACTTTGGAAAGGGCAAAACTAACAGTCAGCACATCTTTTCCAGCTCCATGATTTTTTGCACTACTGTTACAAGCAAAATACTTAACAGAAGAAAATTGTTTATCTTTCAGTGAGAGATATTTGATTTAATCTCCCCTGTAACCGCAATTTTCACCATCTGCCTATAATACTAATACGAGCCTACAAAAAGACAAAATGTTCCTAGTTGTTTCTGCGCACTGCTATGCTTTGACCCTTCTTTATAATGCAAAACATTAGATCCATTAGAAGGTAAAAAACAGTTAGAGGAGTCTTTCCGATAAGCAAAAGCACAACAAAAAGATGAAAACCACAAGTACGACAATATATGAATGTGTAAAAAATTTTACCTAAATCATTATAAACTTCTTTTTGATCTTCAGTTTTTTTTTATTTTTCATCAGTCATTACTTTAGACAAAAGATATACTACCATTATTATAAGCAAGAAGCTATTAATTAATTTTTTCAAAATTACCGTCTCACAAATCGACCCTTATCAGGCATCTTTGGATCAAGAACGTCCATGCCATGAAACAATGGTACGGGAAAGTGCTTCCAAATGCAAGTTGGACAATTATTCCTGGCATAGCTTCTATGCATGAACGTTCAAAACCATCCGCTTGTTTCATACAGCGATGTCTTCTTGTTTTTGTTCTAGTGTCGCAGTGAATGGTAAAAGATGCATTCAGGTGACAACTTTTTTTTGTTATTTATAAAAATAATATGGTAAATAAAATAACAATTTTAATAATTATTACTAACCACTATGTATATTACTATTTACTATTTGTCACTTTGTAGCTATGTTTATCATCAGCTATTCTTATTTTGCTATAACACTTGAATGATTAATTTTTTACTAACACAAGTAGTGTAATAAAATACTCAAGTATAACAACAATAACAACTGTTTCTTATATTATAATAAGATTAATAATAATATCATTTGAAGAAGAGTAATACTAATAATAATTACTATCATGTTTTTTCATTTCATTATGATTAATATTCATTATAATCTTATTATAATTTTCCATATCTAGTAAATATGTCCAAAAATAATTTCAACATGTTTCAAGACTTATTATTATTTATTATTATTATTGATAGAATTGGAACTTAGGTCTTATCCTTCTTGTCTTGTCATTATAGTTCACATAAAAAGGCTCAGTATTTGCAAAAAAACAGTTTATTGCAGTTGAAACTGTACGCGTTCAACCAAGAACAATGTAGAGTGGACAGCCTCCTGAACGGTTAAACCATCGTTCAGCATAGCGTAGCGTTCCAAAAAACAGATTTTAAACTTGCAGAAAAAAACTATTTTGCCTGGTTTTGCATGGACGTTTTCCATCCGAAGATACCCCATTGCCTGACACATTTTTATGAATCATTAGTTATTAGGGCAGTAAACTACTGTCAAAATGGCTGCTTGAGCGCCTCCAAATCATGAAACGACTAAACATGCAAAAATGATTATGATGTATATTCGCTTGGAGAATCGATGCAAACACTTAATCAAATAAATAATATTTCTTGCTATTTCTTAAACGCAAATATTTTGGTAGCTGTGTTTTACACGAAGCACATTTAGAGGTCACAAACACTACCAAGCCATAAAATAAAGTTATTACATAGCCTTATGAGTGCCATTTATTTCAAAGCAGTTCATTCCCGGTATTATTATTTTAATACCATTTAATAAAAATATAAATTACACGTATTGTTTATTATTATGAAATAGCATAATTATCACCTAAAATATTAGTTTGTTGTAAATAAATTGAACATCCTAATAAAAATGCAGAACCACATCGTTAAAGCAATAAAAATAATTGTCATAGTTGATCAGTAATGAATCGCTTCAAAATAAATGTCACCAAGTAAGTTTTTATTCTTTGGCTCACTATCAATATCTGCTACTTTCCGTAGTATCACTCAATGAGTACCAATAAAAAATCAATGACATGATAAGCGTCTTGAAATGCTTACACATATGAAAATAATTAGACTCACTACAATGCTCGCGAAAATTTTATGGGTTCACAAACTGATCCAAACTGAAGGATATAATTTTTACTATGATCTAATAAAATTTAAAAGCTTGGATCAATGCGTTTGCGGCCTACCAATATAGGCACCAAAAAATAAATAATCGCGGCTGTTCAACAATCCAGCCGAGGGATGCACCTTATATGTTTTTACTCACAACATTGAAGGAATTGCAAGTATTTGAATGAATTGGAAGTAGTCAAAAGCAGCAGACTTGAGCTAAATAAAATGACTCAAAATAAATTTTATTCTACATGGTTCGACTTTCTAAAGATTCAGTAAAAGCTATGCAGCAACGACGACCAACCTTTTGGTTTCGCATAAACCACTGTGATAGAGACAATAGCTCAGTCAGTTTCCTCGTCAGTTCTTGGCCAAAATGGAGTTCATCTGGTTTGTTAGTCTGATCCTGTATGTGTATTGAAAAATGTCAGAGGAATAATAAAACCAGAGAGATTTGCAAACATTTTTACAAACTCAATATCACTCTTGTAGTTTCTAAGTTTAAATGAAATAAATAAGAATTCAATCAGCCAATGTCATGTAATCAAAGCTGTCCAAACCAAAAACTAAGTAAAGCACAAGAATACTAGATAGCAATGGTGTGCACATTAATTTATACTCAGTAACATTTTTTTGTTGTGTGTTTCACTTGGAAAAAACTCATTGCCAAAAGCATTAATAATGAAAAAATCTGGCAAATTTTTTCTCGGCAGCAGACATATTTTTTCTGATCTAGAGGCATTTCGCCTTTAATATTGCTGATGTTAGTTAACATACAGTTTAATAACTCTGTAGTCGGAAGAAAAATAATGTATAACAAAGTTGTTACTCCAGCAAACAATCATGGTCAATGAGAGAGCATTTATGATCGTACAGCCTTGAGAAACTATTAGACCGCTTTTTAACTTCTCTTGACAATTTCCATCGAGGTTTGATAAAATTGAAAAGTAGATTAACGTCAAAAATTGGTTTACAGATATAAATCTATAGTTGTATTTTACATCATCGCAATTTTATGTAAGTCAACTTGGTAGTACACATATTTTTACAATTGCGTGAAAACAATGCCTGTTGAACTTTGGCTTTCAAGGAATACCAGGTGCACGTAAGGATCGACACACTACAAAGTTAATATTATTCATCGAACTCATTTATCTGAGAATGCTTCATCAATGCAATATTGCATTAGATTTGCCTAGATAATTAGTTTCAAAACTACCATGTACACACCTGTATAATTTTCATGGTATTAACCCTTCAAGCACACTATTTTTACCCTCTCTATAACTTTGAGTTTGTTTCCTTGCTTACATATTAATCCGTTGATATTGTTTGCTTGAGACAATACCCCTTTTGTTCGCAGCTAGCCTAATCAAACAACTCTTGCTAAAGACCCCTGAATATGAAATGTAATCGGAAAATATCTTGGAGTAGTGTAAAACACACCTGAGTCTTTACAAGATTAAAAAAAACCAAGCATACCAGCCATTTCAACCTGTGGAAGCAAGAGCTAAAGGTAGGTTTTTTAGTAACTCTAGGTGAATTATACTGAGTGCAGGTTGTTTTACCTCAATTTTTTGGCAAAAAACAACTGAATCTGAACAAGCCTGAGCTGAGGTCAACTTCCACTTATGCATTATAGAGTACAGTGTTAGTGTTTGACAAGAGGTAAAGTAATCAAAAGTTATTGTAAAGAAATATTAAAACCTATCTAGACTTCATTATTTATTTATTCTGATTTTTTCTTAAACTTCATACCTGACCATTTAAATGAGTTTTTTTATACCTGTTATATTGCTTTTATTTACATCAATGTGCTGATAAATCTGTGATAAACAGGGAAAGATCTAGAAAAAAATTGAGGTGGTGCTTTTTCAAAAAATGATTTGGGTGGGAGGGTAGGGGTGCCGGGAAGGGGTGGGGTGCAGGGCACCCCTCCCCTGCATAAGCCCCGCGCTAGCGGAAAATTTTACAAACAGAGTTTTTGTATTTTATAGTTTTGTTTAAAGCTTAAATAGGCAAAAGCTCACATTTCTTTAATCATCTATTATTAGTTTTTATATTATTGAATGCTTCAGCTTAGCTAAAGTTCTAATAGATTAACCTTTTTACAGCAAATTGTCTTACCATCTTCGTGATCATCTCCTCTATATATTTACCCTCAACACTTGTTCTAGTCTCATCAGACTGGAGAGTTCCAAAGTCCCAAACAAGTGGTAGAAGACTTGGAGGCAAAGCATGTACTCGGTATACAAGATGTCTTAATGGTATTTTCCCTGAAAGCAAATAAAACTATTGTGTTCCATAATGTATTACTTGTAACAACAGTATTAGAAGTGAAATGTTTTTTTAATTTCATACTGCTGCACCTTTCATCTAGTGGTAATAATTTTAAGAAATATTGTAGAAAGAAAGCGGTTTAAAACCTTGTCAATGTTGCTGATGATGTAATATAAGACACTTATGACCAATCCAATTCAAAAGCAATGGTGCAAATAGGCAAAATACAGATCGTAGTTTTATTTAACAACAGTTGAATTTTTTTACTTTAATCTGTATTTGATGTTTCAGCTGCCAATTTGGTGCAGCTCATAGCAGAAAGAACAAATGGCTATTTGACTTTGAGAGCTGGAGATAAATGATGCTGCTCTGAATGAACACACATAGAAAATCTTTATTGTAATTGTGCCAATGTGCTCTCTGTTTATATTCACCTTTGAAAAACTTTATAATGCTTATCAACAACTAGACATACATCTTATTTTTGTACTTCAATTGTCTAAAATACTAAATTACTACATTCTGGTTCTATACTCACCAAACTTTTCTGTGGTGTCATTTTCTCCAACATTGTAGCCAAGACCAGCAGTTTTTAGCTTTTTAATCATAGCGGGGGAGTGCCTAAACATCAAACAATGCAAAAAACTGTCACTTAGTAAGTTGTGTCACAAGTATGCGCTATATAACAAAAATAAAGTGATGTTCAGCATAATTTTATTTTCATAAATGTGATCAAGTTTATGAGCCAAATGTTATGGTATGGATCGAAAATTGTGTTCTGTATAACAACTCAACAGGAATAGCAGGTTCCAAAATAATTATTTTCCGTAATTTTAGGCATACTTCCTGTAGGGGTTACATGCGGCAATGATTTTCAGCGATGAGTCAGCTGGTAGATCTACACCATCCATTTGATGGTCACACATAATCTCCTTCACCAGCCCAACAGCTTCTGTGGTGTTAACTTCATCAAGAAACAGTATGGTGTATAGTGCTGGGGCCTATTAATCAGTTTATACATTTGTATTTTCAAAAATTTGCAGTTTAGTCACAAGATTTATTGAAGTGTTTTTTCATCGTACCTGGATTGCTTTGCATAACAATCTATAGTCATCTTTGGTTTTCTCGTCTTTAGGATTCTTGAGTTTCCTGTGAATCTCATCATCTGTATCATCTTTAAAGGGCTAAAAGTGGTACAAAAAATGTAACAAAAGTGTAATGAGACTTCAACATCTACATTTTTCTGTTAATAGCATCCTGCAGATGCTCTACCAGACCATAATCTCACCCTGTTGTTAACTCAACACTAAATAGGTGTGATTCGTCTCCTGAACAGCAAATTATTTGTGATCAAAATGTCTACTGGCTCTGAAATACAATTACAAACTGCCTTTCTCCCATTATGTGTTCGCAAATAAAGAATAGCCACGAAAAAATAATTGAAACATAAAATTCATCGTTTAGATGATGAATACCGTGCAAAAAATGTCCTTGGGTTTTTGTTGCAGACAGCTCAAAAATCAAAATGTAGTGGCTCATCAATTTTTGGTAATAATTTGTTCACAAGAAGTAATGTGCAAGATTCAAATGGGTTGTTGAAGGGAAGGGGTGCCAAGGGAAAGAGCTCTGTTTAAAGATGAACTACGCTCCCGACACAAGAATATATTTTCTGGGGCAAATAAACCTGATTTCTTTAAAGACAGAGTTACTTTTCTATATTTGTCTGCGCAGCTCCGGAATAAAACTGGTATAATTTTGCATAGCCTCTAAATAATTACAATGGTTGTTACACGGCAAATACCTTTGTTTGTGAAGTCACACTGTAATGTTTGATCATTAGGGCTGCAGCAGTATTAAATTTTTTTATTGAAAATATTGTAATTTAAAAACTAGCATTATAGGGTAATCTCTGTAAGCTACAGAAACAGAAGTACAGAAAAAATTCAGAGAAAGCTGTCCGTTAACAAGTAAATAGTTAGTTGATTGGTACAATTGACGAAAACTGAGATGGAAAACGATCAAGTTTCAGCATAGCGATCACCGAAATATAGTAGTAGACTAACACCGCCTACCACAAGTACAACAACGATCTCTATGTGAACACCCCTTGTGATCACTTCTGTATTTCTTCTCAGGTGCTTCTCAGGGCTCTTCATTGACTCCTATGGAGTCAAATCCACTCAAGGCCTACCCCCGACACTGAGTTTATCAACTGTAATTGAGTCTTCTACTCAGACTAAATACTCCACCGTATAAGAAAAAACACTTCATTAGACACAACTTACTTAACAATATAAAGTATATATACACAATCCATAAGCCTTGTAAATTCTCAATGCACAGCAGCTCTTTTTATAGGAGGTACAAAGAAACACTCATCCGTTGATTAGATATGAGCCAATCTCATACACATTACACGTAAGGTGATTTCAACAGGCTGATGCATCATGAATTTTCTCATATTGATTTGTTGCTGTTTGGCAAAAATCTCTACTTTTATTCATCAGAAAACCATCTAAATATTCCAAAAATATTTAAAAAAAAAAAAATGTATTTGGTGATCGACGACCCTTTGAATCAAGGTTTCAGATTTGGTATATAATAATTCATTATGACCCATGCTTAAGTTTGTATGGCAGTGAGTAGTAATATATGAGCAGATCTCCCTACCAAGTGTTTTTTGTGAGGTCATAATCTGGGGTGATGCAATGGGTTACGGCGTTGAATGAATTCGCCGAGTTTATATTGTATTTTATTTGAGGGGCATTTGAGTGGCATTTAAGTGGCATTTGGCTTTGATTATTTTTTTACCTAATTTGAACTTATATGATGTATAGATTTTGAATGTATGGCATTTAAGTTTTTGATAATTTTTTACATAACTCGAACTCATATAGTATTTTGAGAGAGAGGAGAGAGGAGTTATATCTAGCTTGAATAAATACATTTATTACATAATAAGCAGGGGTAAACCTTCCCATATAATATAGCTAGAGTCAGTAAAGACTAAGTAATACAAAGCACCAGGTCTTGTAATGATAATCAATGCAAAGTCTTTTTCTTTACATTGCATCTTAAAAATCCTCAAATTAGCTTCTATATGGTTAAAATTTACAGTATTTGGGAAATAATTGTAATAGAAAACATTATATCTATTAAAATTTACTGTAAATTTTATGTAGTACGAAGTACTATAACCTTCATTTATTCACTTGAGACTACATATCATCAGCATTTTGAGATCAAGTCTATATATATATATATACGATGAATGATTTCTTGTATTATATATATAGTTATAGTAACTATTCTAAAAAGAAGACTATTATGAAGGTTTTTATTTAAGCCAAAGTAGGTTCGGTAGATACTCCATCAGAACACACTCGTCTTTTAGCATAAAAATATGTGAGTCCTCGCTTTATTTGCTTGTATGTCAACATTTTTTTATCCTTTACTACAAATCCTCGATTTTTACCCATAAACGACTTTTTTGTGTTCAATACATTTAGATAACTGTCTTTGTTCAATTGATTAATTCGTTTGTTCAAACCTTTTGAGCTAAACTTGTTTCCTTTTTCTCCCCAGCAATAATAGGATTTAGAGTAAAGAGCAACAATTCCATCTCCGGTAAATTCCTCTTTAAACAATCCAGGTGTTCTTTTTCCATGTTTTAGTACTTTTTCACAACATTCTTGCATGCTCCATTCTAAACCCATTGTTTTGATGCTTAAAAATTCATCTCTATGTTTGTCACAGTATGGTCGTGGAAACCAATCACCATATTCATTGTAAAACTCTTTTTTCATATTTGGTTTTACCAGTGTTTCTAATGTTCCGCTCAACGCCATGTATGCGCTATCTGTATCCATTTCAACATATTGGAAATCACTTCTGTCAATATATCTATAAATAAAAAGATTGCTTCAATTATTTGGAAGTTTTACTTACTTATACATGATAATAGTAGGGAATTAGGTTTTACTTACTTATCCATAAAGTCGTAGTAAAACTGTAGCATTCTCAGTTTAGCATACTGTAGCACGGAGAAACCCAAGTGTACTGGAACATTCATAGTTAGCTGAAATGATGGTGATACTGATTAGCAAAGTAAACTTGTGGAATATAAATTTTGAATTGCAAAATAATTGTTTTAAAACTTACTAGCTGTTTACAGGTTACGATTTCATAAAAATCATCTGCTATCTCTTCCATGGAGATAAATTTGTTTCCTCTGATACGAAATGAAGCTTTTCTGGCACCCTCGATGAACTTGATGGTGGTATGTTTTTCTTTATCAGTGATTGTTTTTCCATAAGCAGCATTTCCTACCAACTTGCTAGTAGTAGCGAGTAATTCTTGACTAGGGTCTGCATCTCCCATTCTCCTAGCGTCTGAAACCGATGTTCCAAAAGCTTCAAAAGCTTTTCCAGGAATACATTCTATTAGCTGATAAACTTTGGTGACTTTCAATCCTTGTTTCAAGTACCATTTCAACAAAGGACTCATTAGCAATATCTTATCTCCATACATACTTCCAACTAATGAGCGTTGAGGAGTCTTTAAAAAACCTTCGGCTTCAGCAAAGACTTTCATTTCATCGCTCAAGTGTTCTCTGGTTAACATCGTATTTTTAAAAATCGGAGGCATTTCGGAGAACTTTTCTTCCTCTTCCTCAGGAACTTCGATGTCACATTCAACAAATCCGAAGAATTCTTCTGATTGAACTCTCTCCAACACTTCTTCTTGATTCAGCTTTTTTTCAAGTATTTTAGGGTAGAAAGAATCGTAAAACGTGTTGACAAATTTTTGTAAATTTGTATGAGTTTTTACACGCTTCATCCAGTCACACTCCCAAATCGAGATTACAGTGTAACCTAATGCTCGAAGATATTCTTCATTTTCCATCGTAGTTTTAAACAGATTTGCTTTTGATTTTCTTCCACTAGCTTGAAGCTCTTGCTCTTTAGCGTTGTTATAAGAGCAGTCGTGTCCATGCCAAAAACATCCGTGGAATTGAAAGACATGACGATTTTCAACACAGAATCCATCAACTGGTAATCCTCGCTGTCCGAGAGTAACTTCTCCTCCATTGAGCTGATGTCTGATATTGATTTTTTTTGAGAACATTTGGAACTGTAACCAGCTATGAGCTATCTTGCTAAATTTTACTGGTTCAGCGACAAAGGAGTTTTCGATTTTTCTTCTTCGAGGATAGCCAGTAGGCATTGATTGCATCATACACCATAAATAGAGCGCATTTGCATCAACTCCATAGATTCTATCACAAACCTTTGCTTCTTTTCCCAACCAATGTTCTCTAATTTTAGTTATACCTTTTTCGTGATATCTATGCATCACTAGACTTGGCCCACCAACTATGTTTTTCTTTATTACAGGATAAAGTTCTGCATTGCAGTTGTCAATCAGACAAATTGGGAGAGTCTGACGAAACGAGTTACCAAGTTCATCAAAATCCAAGTATGTAGAGAGGTATGGAGGGGGTGGTTGAGGAGCTTTGTTAAACATCCATCGAATCGCTAATCCTGGTAAAGATATACCATCTTTTAACATATCAATCCCATGCTCTCTGTAGATCGATCTTTGTCTTTCCAACGCTTGAACAAATGGTTTTACATCCAAGTTGTTGTACCATTTTAAAAAATCCCTCATTGTCTTCATGTCGTTATTTTTTCCATGCTTCTTGACAAATTATGTACTCTTCTTCACTGATATTCTTTTGTTTTAAAGAACTGTAAAAAGCTTCTCTTGGAGGTAGATGTTCTTGATTAAGTTGTTCCAAGTCTTTCATCCATTCATAAGGAAAAAATCCTTTTCCGGCTTCACATTTGTATGCTTTGAGATACATTTCATAGCTATATCCAGGAGCGATGAAGTTTGTACAATCTAAAAACAAAAAAGATCCTATTCCGATAACAGGCATCTTGGTTCCTTTTTTTATAACAAAATCAAAATCTGTGTCGGAGACATCTTTCAATTTTTGAAGCAGTTTTCCTTTCATCACATTGACATCATAAGTCTGTGAATTGAAACCTAGAATAGGGAGTTTTTTCATATAGCTGTACAAATCATCCAGAACTTTTTCAGCTCCTGTTCTACATCTGAAACGATTTTTTTCAAAATCACTACGAAACTTTTCTTCAGCTTCTTCCAGTCGTTGTAATTCACCTTCTATCTGTTTTATGATTCGCGAAAATTGTTTTTCCAATCGGCTATATGATTCTTCACTAATATCGTCCAAGTATTGAATGAATTTTCCAACGCATTCATCATCATCCCCTTTATTGACAATACAACATGGGTTGTTGAAGCCTGGTACGTTTGAACAAATTGAAATACTTAAAAGTTTATGCTCATTCGTGTAAATGGCTGTGTCTGTATCTCGATCTTTTTCGCAATTAGGTAACAAACACTCTATGTCGAATGTTGCAAAAAATGGATAGTATCTCAAGGGATCATCTGACCCGATATCTATCCCGAATTGAACCTTCAGTTTGTCGAATATTGTAGCAGTAGGACTGTATTGTCCTCCAGAAAACTGCATAGTTGTTGCCTCTGAGATTGAACATCTGTGTCTTTTCAGATTCCCCAATCTGTCATAACAAGTAGAACAGGTTGGACATCTGTAGGCTTTGACATATCCTTCCAAGTTTGTAATAAGACTGAAGTGATTGATATAAAGATCCAAATATAGATTCTCCTTATAACTGGAGTTTGAATTCCAAATAACTGTTGAAGTCATATCATCATTTAAAGAAAACACTGTTATCTTCACTTGAAATGCTCGCTCCAAAAGCAATAAATCAGCTTCTGTCACTCCTTTCCCATCACAACTTTTACCACTATCACCATAGATGAAACTATGATATTGTTGTTGGTACTCCTTCACCTCCTTAATTATCGGATCTTTTGCAATTCCACCATTTTTTTGTAGTTCTTTGTGTAATGCTAGACATCTAAAAAAACAAAGATTGTCGGTAATTCGTCTTCCTTTTGTGTTTTTTAACATGGTTCGTATGTGTCTGTTGTTAATGAGGTGAGAGGGTAAATGCTCTGGTGGTGATCCAACTTTTCCCATTCCGAGTAGTTTGTAGAAATAAAACGAAATGTTTGTGATTAACATCAATCTCCAAGTCGTATTTGGTCTCCGTCTCAAGCTATTTGTACGATGATCAGTCTCCATAACATCAACAAAGAAGTCATCAAGATCTCCTTCAGTTTCAATCAGTTTAGCTTTTGGATATACGGTAGCATTGTTTGATGATGAGTGAAAGTATCGGAGTTCACCATCATTTTTATTTTCTAGTATACAACCTACGCTACAGTTGACTTTTGCTCTCGAGCTCAATTGTCTCCAAACTTTTTTTAGCAATTCTAACACTCTTGAATCATGATAGTCATTTTGGTAGGTATCAGCTTGGTCTCTTGGAATCCCATCCCAAAGTCTTACATTTAAAAGTTCTATGACTTTTCCAGCTCTATGTTTCGTTTTCATAGCTCCCCAATATCTAGCTATCAAATCATCCCATTCTTCATCTTGAAAAGTTGGAGCTGTGCTATCATCAACAATACCTAGGGTTGATGCTCGGGTAGGTCTTTCAAAATTTAAATCTTCCATTTCTTCTTCTTCTTGTTCTTCCTCTTGTGCTTCTTCCTCTTCTTCTTCTTCTTCTTCTTCTTCTTCCTCTTCTTCTTCTTCATTTTCTATCATTGGATCATTCTCATTTTCTTCAACTATCTCCTCCACAACCGGCTCTATATCTTGAGCTATTATGCTAGTCTTTGGTGGTGAAGGCTCAGCACCAAATCCTATTTGATTGATTGTTTCATCGGGTAAACGAAAACAAATGAGATTTTCTTCTAACCATTTCCAATTAGGGGAAATTTCAGGGTTTTTTTCTTCTACATTCTCCTCCCGATAATTTAAACTTTGCCTACAATAGAAATGTTAACACATAATAGTTGTTCTATAAAACATTCACATACATTTTGTATGAAATGTAACAGAAGAAAAAATGACTTAAACACCATTATCAATTAATTTTTAAAATGGAATTAGGAAAAAAGGCTCAAACATTATTATTAGTTAGGTTTTTAAAAACTTACTGTGTACTATGACATGAATTCTCAACTCCCTCTTTTACATTAATTCTCTGATATTCTGAGTTCTTTCTACAATAAAGATATAACGCATTATTTTTGCTGATTCATGAGATGACTATAAAAAAACAGCAAGAAAATTACTCTACTAACGTTATTAATTTATGATTTTAAAAACTTACTGCTTATCAAAGACTATTGTATTTTCAGTAGTTGCTGAAACTTGAAAAGTCGAAGGTTTGTCTTGAAAAGCATTTTCAAGTTCCATCTCCATTTCATTTTCATATTCAGCATTGCATTCATCATTCATGTATTCATTATCAGCGTTTGAAAAACTGATATCATTTTGATTTTTCATGAGCCATTCCCATTCCTTATGTATGTCTACATCAGTATCATCCTCTTCTGTTTCCATAGCGCTATAATAACAATAAAATCATTACTTTTTAATAGAAGTAACAATAGCACATAAAAAGGTAAGTTAAATGTCTCAGCTAATAAATTTTACCTTGTGAATAAAACTCCTAGTAGTCAGTTGGTATATTATATAGTAGATGTTGAGGCTTCAGTTACTGTTGTTAGAACGAGTGATTTATTGTGTGAAAGCATTACTTTTTAAGTAGACAAAAAATTAAGTGAGATAATTAAGTCAGATAATTAAGCCTTAAGTTCAATGAAAATTTTCAAATTCACACAGAAAAACTTTTAATAGTCAGTGGATGTAGTAGTAGATGTTGCTCCTCCGATCACTGTTGTAAAACTGGATGCTTTCTGTGTGAAAACAGTGGCTCTTAAATAGGTAAAGTTGCACTGGTTGAACTCTATGAATACCAACTTTCTTTATAATATAACTATGAATCAGAGTTTTGTCCACGCGAAAACCAATGCTTTCGCGGGAATAAATAATTTATTTTCACGCGAATGGAAACCGTTGCTTTCGCGGGAATAAATATTTTATTTTCGCGGGAAAGGAAACCGTTGCTTTCGCGGGAATAAATAATTTATTTTCACGCGAATAGAAACTGTTGCTTTTGCGGGAATACAAATTTTATTTTCACGCGGATACAAACCAATGCTTTCGCGGGAATAAATACTTTATTTTCACGCAAAGGGAAACCGCTGCTTTCGCGGGAATACATACTTTATTTTCACGCGAATGAAAACCGTTGCTTTCGCGGGAATAAATAATTTATTTTCACGCGAAAGCATTGGTTTGTTTTCGCGTGAAAATAAAATTTGTATTCCCGCGAAAGCAACAGTTTCTATTCGCGTGAAAATAAATTATTTATTCCCGCGAAAGCAACGGTTTCTATTCGCGTGAAAATAAATTATTTATTCCCGCGAAAGCATTGGTTTGTATCCGCGTGAAAATAAAATTTGTATTCCCGCGAAAGCAACAGTTTCTTTTCGCGTGAAAATAAATTATTTATTCCCGCGAAAGCAACGGTTTCCATTCGCGTGAAAATAAAGTATTTATTCCCGCGAAAGCATTGGTTTGTATTCGCGTGAAAATCAAATTTGTATTCCCGCGAAAGCAACTGTTTCTATTCGCGTGAAAATAAATTATTTATTCCCGCGAAAACATTGGTTTGTATCCGCGTGAAAATAAAATTTGTATTCCCGCGAAAGCAACAGTTTCTATTCGCGTGAAAATAAATTATTTATTCCCGCGAAAGCAACGGTTTCCATTCGCGTGAAAATAAAGTATTTATTCCCGCGAAAGCATTGGTTTGTATCCGCGTGAAAATAAAATTTGTATTCCCGCGAAAGGAACAGTTTCTATTCGCGTGAAAATAAATTATTTATTCCCGCGAAAACATTGGTTTTCGCGTGGACAAAATTCTGATTCATAGTTATATTATAAAGAAGGTTGGTATTCATAGAGTTCAACCAGTGCAACTTTAGCTATTTAAGAGCCACTGTTTTCACACAGAAAGCATCCAGTTCTACAACAGTGAGCGGAGAAGTAACATCTACTACACTTTCCATTGCAACTACTAGAAACTTTCTCTTTATAAAAGGTAAAATTTAAAAAATTTATTATTCCCTACCTAGCAAAGATCAAAATTAGTTTAGCTATAATGTAAAGTATGAAATAAATAATCTTTTAGTTCCACATGAAAAGCTGAATTATATATTATTTCTTTCTTTTTTAGAATACTATGGAGGATTTTTCTGCTTCTTACACGGATTTAAAGCCAGTCGAAAACAAACAAAAAACATTCAAAACACCCTCCAAAAGAAAAAACTCTAACTCTGTCACAAAAGAAGCAACAATAAAGAGACGAGCTCTTCCAAAACTGGTTTTACCCACGACATCAAACAATATGGAACAAAAAGAATTGCTCACTGATGCTGACAGAGCTCTCAAGATGGCCAAATCTCTCCAAAAATGGAAGGCATGTGATTTGAAAAAGATTGGAGGGTTTCTTACACTAGCATCACTTCCTGTTCCATCAGTTTTGCAAATCGTTTCTATTGAACAGAGTACTGGTGCATACGGAAATTACTACATTCTCACTTATCTTGATAATTCAACTGGAGCGAATTTTCAGAAAGTTGTTTGCCCAAGTAGAGTAGTTGAAAGCTTCAATGTTGATAACTACCCATTACCTTTCAACATTTTGTACTTGGGTGAGATGGAAAACTCAAAAAAACCAGAGACTACTTACTACAATGTCAAACGTATCAGCACAAAACGCTTAACCACAATGGAAGCTACTGCTGAAGCTGAAAAACTGAGAAAAATGAGTGAAGAAGAACTCAAACTCGCTTACGACATCGAGTATCTCAGCAATTTCAAAGATTGTTCCATTTTTGCTTACATCGAAGTTGTAGAAAGATTCATTCCTTTCCGATTCAATGGAGAAGAATCCATTGTAAATTGCATTCGCTATGTCGCTGAAAAGAATGGAAAAAGAGAGACGAGAACGCTTTTACTACCAATCAGATACAACGAGGAAGCTAAAAGATGTACACCTGGTGTGATGATTTACAAAGGAAAAAAACAGAGTAAGAATGGAAATCCTATTCCATACCACAATGTTGTCTTCATTTCTTCAACCAACGCTAGTGATTGGGAGCAATATTGCACACAAACAAATTCCAATGAGGTGCTAACAAAAACGAATAATGAGGATGAAGTTCTTAAGGGATTCCTAGAAAACGAATTACAAGATTTTGATGAACAGCTTGGTGTTGATGGTATGTAAACTCAATATCAAATGCTGACAACAGGTAGTCTCAAGCGGATAAAACGAGCTATAGTGCTTTGTATTATGCAAAATTTACTGTAAAATTTTAATCATCTAAAGGGTTAATTTGATGATTTTCTCAAAATTTAAGAATGTCAAAAAAAATTAGATATAATGTTTTCTATTGCAATTATTTAACCATCTAGAGAGCTAATTTGATGATGTTTTTCCAAAATTTTATATAGAAATAGTCATAAATATGCACATAATTATCCATACATGAATGAATGTATAAAAAAAAGCCTGTGTAATTGATTGACATTACAAGTTGTACTGTTTTGTATTACTTACTATTTAGTGACTAACTATATTATATGGAGAGATTTTCCCTACTTATTATACAATAAAATGTATATAATCATATATTGATTCATAGAAAAGTCTAAAGGTTCTCAAGTGATTGACTCACCAAAAGTTCCGGTTTGCAAAACATTTGAAGATCTTCCTATCCCAAGCATTATACGAGTGACTGGTGTGATACGTCCATCAAGTAAGAAGAAGTGCAGATATTCTCAAGTTTGCTACCATGATCCTTCAGATATAAATGAACTCTAACCCAAAATACTTTTTTGTCCAGTTGAAATAGCTAAAAACTTCAGCTGTGATAATTACCCCCCTCCGTTTAACGTTGTATATTTGGGTAGAAAGGGAAAACCGAAAAATAAAAGTGTTCTTTGGTATGATGTCAGACGTGTTACCACACCTCATTTGAGGATTTTTTAAGATGCGATGTAAAGGAAAAGACTTTGCATTGATTATCATTACAAGACCTGGTGCTTTGTATTACTTAGTCTTTACTGACTCTAGCTATATTATATGGGAAGATTTACCCCTGCTTATTATGTAATAAATGTATATAATTATGTAAAAAATTATCAAAACTTGAATGCCATACATTCAAAATCTATATACCATATAAGTTCAAATTAAGTAAAAAAATAATCAAAACTCAAATGCCACTTAAATGCCACTCAAATGCCACTCAAATGAAATACAATATAAACTCGGCGAATTCATCCAACGTCGTAACTCATTGCATAACCCCCAAGATCAAATCCACAAAAAAACACTTGGTAGGGAGATCTGCTCATATATTACTACTGCAGTGGTATGAGCACAACATATTACAGCACAGATTAGTATGGCTTGGGAAATAGGATCCAACAAAATGGATACTGATCTTGAAATGGTGGTATTCTATATTTGTGTAGTGCGCATACATTGACATTTTAACGAATGATTGAAAAAGAGGTTATAGTGATGTGACAAAATATTTTTTACACTCAGATGAAAATTAAACTAATTATAATTGATGTCTATACATCCAGCAGGTCAACATTCGTGATGTGACGTGATATGACAACGTGATTGATGAACAATCTGAACCTGAATAACACTGACGCATCAGCTTGTTGAAATCACCCATAATACACCAATAGTAAAATACAAGACAAATGCATAACACAAAAAATAACCAGTTGTACAGTTAACACATGGTTCGGCTCTTCCAGATCACGCCTCAGCCATTTAGAGGTAAGGGGAAGTTTGTCATTCATATAAGATTAGTCTAGTTCCTCAGCCTGAAGTTTCATCTTCACTTTCACTCACTCTTCTATCATATAGATAGGTAATCTGTCTTCTGGCTCCCAGGCTTCCATTTTTGGGGTTCCACAGCTAATTAGGTCCGGTTACTGGATTAAGGTATGATCATTGTATCATAAAAATTTGATCCCAGGAAAGATGATGAGCCGGTATATTAACCTATACTGGGCTGTTATAGATCATACAGCTTATAATGGGAGGGATACTGAGTCCTATAAAAAGTAACATTTAGGGGATCTTATTGGGGGGGGATGGTTTACTGCACTATTCTACGGTCAGATTTTCCCACAATAGCTTTATGGTAGCAATACTAGCTCAGGTGCATTCTCAAAGCGAAGGCCCAATGGTTCCCTCATTTTATTTCCATTGGATTGTGTCTTATAATGGCTTTAGTCTATGATTAAAAAGATCTCATTGGGGATTGTAGCAAGGGCATCCAATAATTGCTGCCTGTACAATATATAGAGATAATATGATGATCTGATCGGACCACTGTTGTTGACATGTGCTTATATTGATTCATGATGAGACGAGATCGCGCAATTTGTATATTTATGTTATTATCATGCTTTGGATGGAACTAGCTAGACCAACTTGTTCACCTTCATTTGTTAACTACAATATATGCTAATACATGTTAGCAGATATATGTTTGCATATATATATGCTAATTACAGGAGCGGCGTTAATTGTTGTCATTTTAATGCAGACTTATTACATCCCTGGTAAATTACAGTTGACGTAGTGGTAGTATTGTAATAATAATTATAACAAATTTTATTTATTTTTCTCATTATCACTATTGATTAGATTGTTACTTATTGCTGTATATATGAATAATAATGCAACATTTATTTTTATTTTATCATATAATATAGTTAATATTGATTATAAATAAACAATAATACCAGTAATGCCATCATGATTATTTATTGTACGCATATATAACATAATAAGAGTATTCGCGACCTGTTCAACGAACAAAATACCAAAAATAATAGGTGTTCGTAGTTCACTATGTCGCGTATGCAACGGTACATTAATTTAGAACAGCATAATATTCAATGAAATGTTATAGTTTACCGAACAAATCATAAAGAACAAAACTCCCAATTTTCAAAATAATCATGAAAATAATAAAATTTGAACTGCTACAAACTGGAATAGTTTGTCAAGCTGCCATTCAATTTAGTAAATTTTGAACGCTTGCAATTATTTTGAATTATTTTTTGAGCATATAAAACCGGTCTATGAAAATGAAAAAAGTCAACTCGCTCATTATTATTTATTTAGTGTTCAGTTTCATTCGCGACCTACGAACAATATACATAAATACTCGTTGATTATTTTTTTTATTCAGTGAGCTACTTTTTGTTGACCCACAAGTTCCGAACAAAATGATTATTAATGATTAAATTTATTGCCGGTCTGATTATTTTTATTGCAATGTGTTCGGCGAACAGAGGTCGCGAATACTCTTAATATAATAAAACAGGAATAATAATGAGCGCCACCAGCTGGTCTAAGCTTTTACGTGAGTTCTAAAAAATTACAGTATGATGCCACATTTCCGACATAGCAAAGATTAATTCAATTTTGGTTGCTATGCTTTGTTTTTAAACATACAAAAGTACTCATTTCAGGGTGCTGCTGAATTGAAATGACAAAATATTGTGGGGTGAACATGCTAGTTAAGATGTGTGCACATTTTTTGTTCTTTGCTTGCAATTTGCAGTAGCAGCAATCACCAGCTGTGAAAGGTATGGTAAAAGTATGAGTAGGTCTATACGCACATAACAAAGCTTCAATAGACTCAGTTTTCTATGAGTGCAAGGAAAAAGAAAAAGATCGTTGAAATCTAAAAAAAGGTGAAGATTGGGAGGAAAATCGATTAAAGTTTGTTGGGCTGTAATAGGAAGTTCAGGAAACAAAAGCGTATACATGGAGACAAAAGGTTTTTGAACTTTGTTCTGTGAATATCTATCAAACTGGTATGTTGCAAGATTTACCAAATATTTGTAGCTAGTACCTAAAATGTGTAGTATAAAAATAAATCAAACTTTCGCAGCAACTTCATGCAGAAATCTAGCTATAGACCAATAACAGAGGATTTAAAAAGTATTTGGATGAACAAGAAAGTCGCTGGGGAGAGGTGGGTAGGGGAGGGCAGGAGAGGGGAGGGGAGGGAAGGGAGGGGAAGGGGAGGGAAGGGGAGGGGGAGGGAAGGGGAGGGGGAGGGAAGGGGAGGGGGGCGGGGGTGATCGAAGAAGGTTTAATGTTAAATGTTTTCTCTACATTTGTGATTGTGTGTCAATCAATTTTGACTGAAAACTGTTGATTAATTAAGAGTTTATAAATATGTTTATTAAAAAAATCAACATACTTGTAGAGCTTCGTACAACAGGGGGCATTCAGTCTGACTTCCCTCATTTGAATCTACCAAACGCTGAACTCTCCTGATGTTTCTCACATTGTCATCATCTGTCGCAACATCAATCTGGAATAATAGCATGAAAAGCTATATAAAGTGTATCTCTAGTTAGCAGATGTAAAATTTATTGTAAGCAAAAACATCCCAAAGATATTGCCGTAAGAATTTTAGTTACAAGCAGGTTAGGCGGCCGAATCTCTCACGCTCAGCTACACTGGAATGCTTAAGGCAAAGCCTCATCACTAAACAGACTATTAAAATGCCTTTAAAATTCTGATTAATTATTCATATCTGAATGTGATTTATAAACCAAAAAATTATGTTAATAATAACGAAAAATACTTTCTAGCTCTAAGGCATTTTTTAGAAAATACCAATCGCTGATAATGGAATGTCAGTGAACTTTAAAATAGACCCGATCTTGCCAATTTTATCCTGCTGGCAAGCTTTCTGCAGCCAAATGTCGTGAAGTAAAACATTGTGCTCCAACGTCATGTAGTGCTTCAAGCACAGCACAACAAGAAGCTAATTTTCTAAATACTTCAAGTAATAAACTCGAAGTTGCTAACAAAATATCAAGATTGTCAGACAAGGTGGCAAGGTCAGTTTTTTTATACTTAATAAATAGCATGATATAATTTTTCTAATGTATTGTTTCATTTGAGACTTGTTATCAATTTTTTTGTTTCAACTTTGTGATGCAGTGTTTTTATTTAAACATTGTATAGCTAGTACAAGTGCAATTTTTTTATTTTGACAATTTTTTCTCAAATAGAGCATCAGCTTTAAGAAATGTTCGTTGTCCATCCAATGGTGCAAAAATTATTTGTGTCACACCAGTGGTTGTCTCAGAAAAATAATTGAGAAAAAGTACTTTTGCTAGCAAAAAAAACCATGGTTTGTGGTCACAGTATCAAGTAGTGCTGCACGATAAAACGATATGGGCCGATATGGTTCGATACAAGGAAGGGCGATATGTCTACCGGGCATTATTTGCCAGCGATATCATTATCGTATTATCGACCCAGTTAGATTTTTGCAGAAGGACAGATAACTCTTAATTAATTTCATGACGCTGAAAAGTTGTTTGCATGCCTTCACACATCATTATCCTTCGTGCTGCCAAAACACAGAGCTTGGTAAGTTAGTCAGCCAGTTTGATTAATTTTGCTCATTGTTCCACTTTCTTTCACGAACCCTTGTGGGTCATAACAATCAAAATTAATTCGAAGCAGTTTTAGCACAGTCATCATGTATGTTAGTTAGCATAATAGTAGTAGTAGGTAGTATGTATTTTATGGAATAAATCAAATAATTAACAATAAAAGAAGATTTAATAAAAAAATTTGTTACCTACCTCCTTCCTACCTATTACCTGATTATGAATAATTAATTAATAATAATACTACTGAAAGCATAATCAGTTATTATTATAATTAATTTAAGTATTTACAGACAGTAGAGTAGTAATAATAAATAAATGATAAAATTAAAAAAATAATAATAATTATCATAACCTCTGCCTCAATAATAATAATTACTACTACTGTGACTAACTACTATCAATCTACTATTCACTTCATTCATAATAATAATATATATTATACATATAATAATTAATATATATATGTTATATAATATATATATATCAGCATTGGGAATTAATTGTGGAATAATTTACATACATTAATTTTAAAACTCACTGCATTTCCTGTCAACCAACAACAACTGTGCATACGTTCAAACTTTATTATTGTTTTGCAAATTATCTAGATGTTGTTTTGCAATGATGAATGAATTGGACAAAAAAAGTAAGAAATGCTGTTTATTAAACGGTTTGGTATTAGTAGTATGAGCTATTCGCAAATTGTATGAACTATTTGAAATTAGTCTGAGTTGTTTTAAAAATATCTAAACTATTTTGAACTTGCTAAAAGGTTTGCGAAAAGCACTTTTTAAAGCATTCAATTCATTCAGACATTTTAAAAATAAAACGTTCTTAGCCACCATAGTTTGCGCTGCACATATCTATTCTTTATTTTTAGGTCAAGTTGAAGTTTGATATATGGTTGCTGCCTGGAGTACTTATGACATCCAAGTAAGAAGAGAGCAAGATGATTAGTCTGATGGTTGACCACGGAGGTGAAAGTCAACACTACTAATTACGTCATTTTACCACCACGCCTCATTGTGTGCATATGTTGTTGTGTGATCTACCTTAGCCTACTGTTACACAGAACTTTTTGGCATTATTCACTGCATTTATTGTACATCTGTGGTGATTTTTAGGTTGTTTTGGTTGCATGCGTGTGCCTAGATATTGAATACAAAGTTTATTGTTAGGCACACCTTAATATGTGTACTAGTTTTATTGTCTAGTTATATTTGAGTTAATTGCATAAAATGTTTCCTTATATGATGTTTGTTTTTTGTTGGCTGTGTCTCATAATACATAAATGCAAGTAACACAGGTTCATTTGATAGAAGCTGTATAAATTCTTAACGCAAACTTTTATGTTCCTATGGTTAATCTATCATGAAACATGGGTTATTCAATCAATACACGACCATATTCTCCCCAAAACACGATATTGCCCCCATATCGACCCACTTTCACCTGCAACAGTATATCGAAAAGAGGACAACTCCAAAATTCGATATAAAACGATATTCAATATTTTGCATGTAAAATATTGAATAGGCATATGCAGTGATATTGAACAGCACTAGCGTTGCTGACAATGGTATTGTTGCAATGAGGCGAAATCAGTGACGCATGACCATGCGTGGCAGAAAGTAGCTAATGGTGCGGTATAGAAGTTTTTTTTATTTATTTGAATATGACTCTCCAGTAAAACATATTTTGCCCACATAATGTGATTGTTCGATGATAAATAGTATATTACTGGGTTGGTAAAATAACAGAGAATTTGAATGACGTATACTGAAATCTTAGGCGCCTACAGTGCAATAGGAAATTGCAGATTTACTATGCATTCTCAACTCATTATTTTTGAGGTCCACAGCTATGTAGGCAGTACAATGATTGCCTAGGCCAACGCGGTAAAGTGTGTCAACTTTATAGTTTTTTAAATTTTGCTTTCAGCAGCTTCTGGCCTCAAGTTATTAAAAAAGTAGCCACGTGGGAGAATTTCAAAAAATCAAAAAACCGTGCGGGATTAATTTACATACAAATCCTTTGTCTTAATAAACACTACACTCGTATGATTTTTGTACACTCTGCATTGTAGACTTAACGGTCCTTGTGTTGTTGTTTTTGTTGTCAATAAAAGCTACTCTGCTAATAAACCAGACTCAAGAATCAGTGCAATCCCCTCTTCACTTACAATCTTGCGACAACTTTCTAGAGTTGTTAAAGTCTGCAGTAAAGTTGCTAAAAATCAACAAATACTTTTGGTGAATTCTATTGACATCAGGTGAAAAAGAGACAATTATACAAAGAAAACAAGCCATTTATTGCAAGCATGATTCATGAGTATAGGATTACATGAGATGATATCATTATTTATTATTATTAGCTTTGGTAGGGGCTTTTTACTTTGAGAATGTACGCCTTTTGTATTTATTTCAATTTAAAACAGGTATCGGATTTAACAAATTTTAATAAATGTTTCAGCTATTGTTAAGATTAATAATGTAATTTTTACTTGAACATTATTATCACTTATCACTACTTACCATTATTGTTTGCTTATTTATTATTTACACCTAAACTATTAACTATAAACCTGACTTTTAACCAAAGTGATAACAGTCCATGTTAAAAACTTTCACAATAAATTTTTTTAGCAAGGTTTTTTGCATATAGATTTAGAATACTGAGAAATATCACTTATCGTCTTATTTATTGATGCGTCATAATCATTCAAGATTATTGCCACTTGATTTTTTATCACCGCATATGCCTCTGTAACGTATTTGCCCACTGATTACTCCTTGTACTTACTTTCAAAGCATTTATTGATGACCAACTTTTTACAAAATGTGAAGAGATTATCTTAGGAGAAGGTTACGACAAGAGAGAGTGACAGCGACAGGAAGTGACTGTGTGAGGAGGCTGCCACATTATGTGAGAGATCACAATCAATAAGGCTACCACTACAATTGAATATAATGGGAGAAACCTATGTGGAAAGAGTTTTCCGCAGGAGGTAGAAGAAGGCAACTACTCGAGTCAAATTTGAGTCTAGAAGACAATAATGATTTAACACACTTAAGCAATGATGTTGTTGCAGGCCATTGTTGAAACTAAATGCCGGGACTTGAGCAGGTATTTTATAACTCATACCATATGCAAGTGAGCAGTCACATGATCCCACACTTGATTGAGCCCAAGCGTACTCCCAAGTTGCATTGTTATTCGAAAAAATATTGTCATCATATTTATCAATGTAAGTAACTGCAGTAGCAATTCATATCAATTTTTGATAAACCTAATCGACTAAGTCAGGCTTGTTACTCATCTTCTCTTATGATTGTCGGTGGTCTTCCAGTCAAATGCCCAATTAAAACTTTCGTTTTTCAAATTTTCAGCACTTTTTGTTGATTTTAGATTTTTTTCTCTGAAGCCTAATTTTTTTTTCCTATTTTTAATTGACGACTTTGGTGTTCTGAGAAAGTGGCGAAATTTCCATTAACATAAATTTCATACACTCATACAACTCTAATTTTATTCACCATTAGTCGTTCCCTTCCAATCCAGCAAAGAAAGTGCTTCCTACCTACAACTACAATATAGATAGTGGATGTAGAGTCCACTGCTGGAACTTAGGAGAAGAAACCATCTCTCTTACAACCCGTTCTACTACATCTCACCCATCACTTGTATTTATCACTAAATACAAGAGATGAATTAAAGCTTTTCGCCATCAGATTTGCTGGTTAGCCTATATACAAGTTAGTGTAAGCGTTTTTAAGACTAGCAAACGAACACTTTTGTATCATTGAGTAGTAATAACGTACCAGCTTAACTTAAACCTAATGTGAATCAATTTATTATATTTTAAATTAATGGAAGCAGCACTGCTCTATTTAGGGTTCTTTCAATATAAAATTGGTTATATTTTTTCGACGGTTCATGGGAAATTCACAACACTAAATTTTTAGTGTTTGTCCCCACCTTTCAAATGCAAAATGAACTAGAGGAAGTTGTATTCACAGGTGAAGACAAGCGTATTTTAGAGAACGAGTCGAGTGAGAAATGAATCCTGGAACATGGATAGTCAAACAACACACTCCACTAGCTACGCCACCAAATTCTCCCTGATAAGTGTATTTAAAATACTCTTAACATTCCTAGCCATAAGATTTATCAATAAACATATCTTTGCAAAAACGCTTAATGTGAAAAGAATTTTAATCCCTCAGAATCGCACCGAGACCCTGTGCGCAGCAGGTCACAAGGCTAACCGTTACGCCATTCAGCATCATTGACATCTATACATATCATTTTGCAAAAGACTGCTAGAACTTTTCAAACTTTTTTCAGATTTGTTTATTGTGACCCCATGAACACTATTTCTGATAATATTTTGACAAACATTTTACAGCTCCAAAAACTGTAAATAACAAATATTTGCTTCACATGATGTTTCAGTGTGAGTTTTTCCTCATTCATCGAGTATCTGAACGGAAATAGACATTTATCCAAAAGACGGCTACAATGCAAAGGCAACTAGGCGTCAATCATGCAAATTGGAGTAGCGGTCGTCGATTTATAGTCATTTTTTTGGTTTTAAAGACTTCTTTTAAAAATGGAATATCTATATTGTCAAAATTAGGAGAAAGTTGAAAGATCAGATTTTTGAAAGGCAACGCAAAGAGCCACATGGCTAACAGTTTCACGTTGCTCTGACTTTTTTCATTTTAGTTCGAGAAAGCATTGAAAAATGCTACTTTCTGTGAATTTTCATAAATTGAAAATGGAAAAACTTGAAACTGTTTTGCGCGATTGCTTTAAAGCCCAAAATGGTACATCGACGCAGTAATGCACAATGTACGGCCTATTTCAGCTAAATCAGCCAGTTGGTTCTCTAACACAAAGCTTTTTTATGCTAAAGAATGTTTTACATCAAAATCTAAAATGGCCGTTACTGCATTGATTTTGAAAGTCATTTCATCAAGTGATATCATAAGATAAGGAAAGTGCACCCTCTACCGAAATTTTGTCATTTTGTCACTCTATGTTTTTCAGGCCATTCAGAGGCTAAAAAAACGTTTTCTTACCCATTTTCACACTTGATTTCCTGTGTTTTGGAAAGTTCTATAAATATGCAACTGAATTACTTTAATGCCCACTACCTGACAATCGCGTCGTCAAAGGTTTTTTAGCTCTATTTATAATGGTTTTGAGAAAAATTACCAAGTGTGTCGTGAGGTTCGTTGTTAAAGAATTGGAAAAAAAAATAACAAAAAAGCAATAACAATAGTATCTTGCATTCTTTGTAAAATACTAATAATACTAATAAAAACACCAATAACAATACTATTTTAGATTTTCCAAAACACTAATTACAGAAAATGAAAAACAGTCAGTTGTTAAATTTTAAACTAGAGCAATTCTGTTGTATCATTCATTTAGGTTCAATCAACAACATTTTCTTTCTGTTCAATTAATAATTTGAACTAATGCTTTACCTTGTTGCACTGAAATAATTTCATGAAACCACTTGGTACAACTTTCCTTATTATCAAAGTAGTTTTACCATTGCATAAATATGAAAATTGCTCATTGGTTAGAAAATCATTGCTAAGATACACCGTACCTGCAGAATTCTTCGTCTTAGAGCAAACTCAATGATTGCTGTTTGGTTCCTGGCAGCCAGAGTTTGGGCTCTCATCACTTTTGCAACAATGTCTGTTTCAGTGGTACCACCATGAATCTGCAAAAATTGTTTTAATCATCTATAGAACACTATGTAATACAAATCATAGCACAAAGATTAAAGTTCCTGTTCTCCACATCAAACTTCTGCCTTTAAAAGCTGCTAGTGCTGTCATGTTTCCAATAGTATTATGAGATAGTTTGTAGTCAAGACGACCAGAACCCCCCTCCCCTCCCTCCCCCACCCCTATCCATCCCTTGCCTCAGTTTCCCCCGACACCCCTTCCCCATACCCTAGTACCATTTTTATATGGACATGGGATTCCCCCTTTATACTATATATCAGCAATACCGAGTAAGGGCAGTCAATTATATCGTGTCACATCCAGGTTCTATGTTAACCATGGATCCCGCATATAAAGCATAGAAGACTTATCCTGGGCCAGTATTCAAGCCTAGTTAGCAGGGATAGCTGGAAAAGATAGCCTGAGGGCCAGAGGACTAGAGAACCCCTTATCAAGGATGCAGACAAAAGTTGGAATGCAAGGCAACAGAGTCAGAGGAACCAGGATTACCTTATAAGAACCAGCTGCTTCCACCCCTTTGTGATTGGCTGGAAGGAGGCAGGAGCCACTCGGCCATGTGGATGTGCTTTGATTGGACAACATAGTTTTTATATATTGTATTATATGTTGTGTTTTATGTCCTGTTTCTGTTATTGTGCATGAGGGGCTCACTCCTAATAATGGGATCAGAATTCCTGATATGCCTTTAAATGGAGATGCTGTACATTGAGAAGTCAGAAGTCTTGTAGATTTTATACATTAATTATCTTACATTGCTAGAGAGAATTATTTAATCAAGTGTTCACTATCTACCAGTTGTGTAGTCTGTCTGGGCCGGGGACACTGTGGAGTTGTTAGGGTCTATTTCGGAGTAGACTCCGGGCGTTTGGAGTAAAGGAGAGGAGTGTGTACATGAGGTGTACACGGAGGGTTAGCTGTTGGGTCAGTGGTAGAGGACTCGAATCTACTACATTATCATTCACCACAAATAGTTTGTAAAGATACTTTTCTCATAATGAAACAGATAAACATGCGCACATGTGTATAGAAGCATACTTTTGTATGTATATATGCATGTATGTATAGGTAACGAAAATATATAAAATGTAGATAAAGGATAGCTGCCCTGTCTGGTCATTCATCCTTATAGGAACATCTTCATTGTGAGCTTATTTGGCAAACTTTGAGAAATTTCCGAAAAATTGGAGCAAAACTTTTTCAGTACATTAATGAGATTTTTAAATTATCAACAGATTCTTATGTTAACGAGCACAAAAATTAGTTGAGATAAATATCGGCAAAAAAAACGTAAATGGACAACAGAAATTTCAGTTGCAGAGACTGAAAAAATGTATTTTGCACTGTAAGTCTGGCATCAGTTATCAAATCACGATTGTTTTGACTCGTCACTGTCTACAGCAAAGGCTGTAAGTAGTATAGTAGGAGCAGATCTCCGAATAATTTATCAAGACAATAGGACTCATAGCTCCCAAATAACCTTTTTGTTCGCAAACCATCAAGATAACCCAGTAATTATTTTTTTATGTGCACCAGGTGTTTAGATTACCGGTTTTTAAAATTGTATGACTTATGGCGTATGTATAATTAATTTTGAGTATTGATATAGATTTTAATTGATATAAAGGACAAGGGGGTTTTTCTGAGTGTTTTTTAGGGCAAGATAATTGTTGTTTTTTTTAGTGGTCTCTATCACTTGAGAAACCCAGGTGTTTTTGTTATTCACTGTGTCAAGTATTATGATTATACTCTGGTTTGTATCATGGTTTGAATGAAATAATCCTTTCAATTGAAATTGTTATAATATACATTAGCGTGTATATTAGGTAAAATAAATAGCATTAGTAATAAGAATAATAACTAGATATTGATTTGTGTTTGCGAGCAAAAACAAAAGTATTTTAGGGAATTGTAAAATAAAAAATGACGCTGAATGGATTTAAACACCTGTACTGGCTGCGGTGATTCTTGTACGAGATCAATTTCACCATCAACCTCTGACTGAAATAGCACGATTTTTGACACCCTCATTATTGCTAAACATTATCTTTAGCAGTAAAGTTGTACTTGCAAAGACTTGTTCCGTGAAAAAAATTTCTGCCGCTGGGAATCATTCCCAGACCCCTTAAACAGCAGGCAACCACTTTAGCCATTGGGCTATACAGACACGTTGCTGATGGACAACCTAATTTGGTACATACTGACAACTGTTTGCGCGAGCTTTACTTTTTGCAAAAAGCAGATTTTTGAAGTTCCTAGATGCTTTTTTTGTGCTGGGGCCACACAAGCACATGCTTCACAACTGCCAATACAACCTGCACTCCTGCTACTACATATATTCGTGCTGACTTGGCTCCTCCCTTCTGACAATAGTTATTTTTATGCGAAAAATAAATTCCTACCTGGGAATCGAACTCAAACCCTGCCAACTGCAGGTCACAGTGCTAACCATTTAGCCATCTAGCAATGTTGAATGTGGTTCATAAACAGCTAAACATAAAAAGGAGGTATAACCTACTTACAAAAAACTATTTTGGAGTGCGAACATCACTAAATACTAGTAGTAATATATGAGCAGATCTCCCTACCAAGTGTTTTTTTGTGGATTTGATCTTGGAGTTGAGACAATGGGTTACGGCGTTGGATGAATTCGCCGAGTTTATATTGTATTTTACTTGAGGGGTACTTGAGTGGCATTTGAGTGGCATTTGAGTTTTGATTAGTTTTTACTTAATTTGAACTTATATGGCATATAGATTTTGAATGTATGGCATTCAAGTTTTGATAACTTTTTTACATAACTCGAACTCATATGGTATCTTGAGAGAGAGGGGAGAGGAGAGAGGAGAGATGGGAGATGAGAGAGGAGAGAGAGGAGAGAGATTTTTTAGTTTTCTATACATTCATGTATATATGGTTAGTTATGTACATATTTATGGCTATATTTATATCTACATAGAGAGAGGAGATATATCTACATTGAACAAATATATTGATCAAAAATGAAAATTATATGATTATATACCTGATTACATAATAAGTAGGGAAAATCTTCTGGAGAGAGGGGAAAGGAGAGATGAGAGAGGAGAGAAGAGAGAGGAGAGAGAGGAGAGATTTTTTTTTAGTTTTTTATACATTTATGTATATATGGATAATTATGTACATATTTATGAATATATTTACATTTACATTGAATAATATACATTTATTACATAATAAGTATATTAAATGCTATAAAATATGTTGGAAAATTACCAAATTAGACCTCTAGATGGTTAAAATCTACAGTATTTGGGAAATAACTGCAAGAGAGGAGAGAGGAGTATTTGGTAGAGGAGAGAGTATGTTGAGAGAGAGGAGAGATAAAAAGAGGAGAGAGGAGAGAGGAGATATATCTACATTGAATAAATACAGTGATTAAAAATGAAACAATATGTGAATATATACATTTATTGTGTAATAAGTAGGGAAAAAATTTAAAGTAATTACATGAAATTGAATTATAGCTTTAGTTACATTGGATAGTTTACATTATATAGAAAAGGGAAATAGCTCACCAAGACACATTGTCCAACTTGTTTTTTGAATTAGAGACTATCCATCGTTAAAACACTCATCATTTTTTTTCAGCAACATATCCTGTCTCAAAATCATCAAAGTCTCCACATAGAAAATCTTCAAGTTCATCATCATCATCAATTTCTAATATTGTTTTGTTGTACTTTGCTTGATCACAATATTGTTTCCAATACATTTGACCGAGACAGTATGGAGAGCAAAATGAAAGATCGTATTCTGTCTTAAATTTTCCGTGTGTTGTTTTTCCTCTGTAGATCATCACACCTGGAGTATATTTGTTAGCTTCTGAAGCATATTTGTCTGGTATGACGAGCGTCTTCAACAGCGTTTCTCCACATTGTTCAATGCTATAACGGATACAAATTACATTCGACTGACCTCCTTTAAATCGATGAGGAACGAATCTATCAACAACATCTTGGTAAGGAAAAATAGCGCCGGGTTGAAAACTATTGAGGGTGTTGATGTTCAAGAAGCGTTTGAGCTGACATTTAGTCAATGTACTAAAATATAGTGATTCCTCTTCAGCTTTCTTTTTGCTTAGAGGATGTCTGCTAACACGTCTGACATCATACCAAAGAACGTTTTTATTTTTTGGTTTTCCCTTTCTACCCAAATATACAACGTTAAACGGAGGAGGGTAATTATCACAGTTGAAGTTTTTAGCTATTTCAACTGGACAGAGGAGTATTTTGGGCTCGAGTTCATTTATATCTGAAGGATCATGGTAGTGTACTTGAGAATATCTACACTTCTCCTTACTTGATGGATGTATCACACCAGTCACTCGCATAATGCTTGGGATAGGAAGATCTTCAAATGTTTTGCAAATCGGAACTTTTGGTGAGTCAATCACTTGAGAACCTTTAGACTTTTCTAATTCCCTAGCTCTCCTTTCGTTGAGACATTCAACTGTTAAATGAGTTATAGCTGCGCTCTCCATTGTTTGCTTATCAACGGAAGTAGTTTGTTTTCTCACTGTTTGTTTTCGTTTCCTTACTATTCGCTTTTTTGGAGCAGTTTTCCTTCTCTTAGGAGTTGTTTTGCCGTTTTTCATTTTATTTTCTGTTGGATATGGATCTGTGCTAAGGAGCTCTTCAGAAAGAGCATCCATAACATTCTAAAAATAAAAGGGTAATATTTGCATGAGTGGCTAAGAGTGTATTTATTACTTAGAGTGTCTTATATATATATATATATATATATATATATATATATATATATATATATATATATATATATATATATATATATATGTATTTATGCCAAAAGCGGTTAAGATCATAGAGTTATGGTAGATTGAGAATGTGCTTATTAAACTATCGGGATGTGGAGACAGACAACAAAGGATGCGTTCAAATATATATATATGTATTTACTTAATATCATACCGCTTTTAACATCTAAATTGGTAAGAAATAAAATATAATAGTTTGAACATAACATCTAAATTGGTAAGAAATAAAATATAATAGTTTGAACAAAATATTGTAAAATAATAAAAAACAACTAAAAATTTTTCATAAATATGTATGAAACGCTTCCAACATTAATTCTAAAATACCTACAGAAGAGGATAGAGCTTTATCTATTTGGACATAATTATAAATATGCTTTCTGAATTTATAAAAAGTTTTTTTGTTCCATGTCATGTTGTATAATTTTTTGAAAACTATTTGATTCCAAGCACTTCTTTCAATTTCTTTTAAAAAATCATTAATATTAACGACTTCCACCATCGACAAAACGATTTCGAAACCGTTTTTTATAATGTCATCAAAACGTTCTGTAGATATATCACGTTTCTTACAACACATCCCCATACTCATCATGTGTTGAGTTATACAGAATATTATAACTTGAAATGTCAAACGTTCTACAGCTTTTTTTTCAACAACATCATTATTTATCACATAGTTATGATATATTTCTGGAAGGAAGTCCTTTAAGTAGATTGGATTTGTTGTTGCGTTGTTCTAAAATACAAGCGATAATTAGATAACTAAAATAATTAAAGGTGTTCAACAGGTGTTAAATAGTATTTTTTATTAATTCTTACCTTTTCATCAGGCTGAGATTCTGACTTTAGATACAATGGTTGACTTTCTACGACTTGAGTATTCATTCTGAAAAAAACAGAAAAAATTGATTCAATTCTTTATAACCAATTTAAAGATAGATATGTCATAAAGCCTTCAAATAGTTGTGTTAGCTAGCGGAAATATTTGAGTTTAAGTTTTACCTTTATGAAGAGAGAACTCTTAGTAGTTGCAATGGAAGATGTAGTAGATAGATGTTGCTCCTTTGCTCACTGTTGTTGAACTGGATGCTTTCTGTCTGAAACCGTTGTCTCTTATATAGGTGAATGTGTGAAAATAAATCTTTCATTCCCGCGAAAGCATTGGTTTGTATTCGCGTGAAAATAAAGTATTCATTCCCGCGAAAGCAACAGTTTCCATTCGCGTGAAAATTAAATGTTTATTCCCGCGAAAGCATTGGTTTGTATTCGCGTGAAAATAAAGTATTCATTCCCGCGAAAACAACAGTTTCCATTCGCGTGAAAATAAAATGTTTATTCCCGCGAAAGCATTGGTTTGTATTCGCGTGAAAATAAAGTATTCATTCCCGCGAAAGCAACAGTTTCCATTCGCGTGAAAATAAAATGTTTATTCCCGCGAAAGCATTGGTTTGTATTCGCGTGAAAATAAATTATTCATTCCCGCGAAAGCAACAGTTTCCATTCGCGTGAAAATAAAATGTTTATTCCCGCGAAAGCATTGGTTTGTATTCGTGTGAAAATAAAGTATTCATTCCCGCGAAAGCAACAGTTTCCATTCGTGTGAAAATTAAATGTTTATTCCCGCGAAAGCATTGGTTTGTATCCGCGTGAAAATAAAGTATTCATTCCCGCGAAAGCAACAGTTTCCATTCGCGTGAAAATAAAATGTTTATTCCCGCGAAAGCATTGGTTTGTATTCGCGTGAAAATAAAGTATTCATTCCCGCGAAAGCAACAGTTTCCATTCGCGTGAAAATTAAATGTTTATTCCCGCGAAGGCACTGGTTTGTATTCGCGTGAAAATAAAGTAATCATTCCCGCGAAAGCAACAGTTTCCATTCGCGTGAAAATTAAATGTTTATTCCCGCGAAAGCATTGGTTTGTATTCGCGTGAAAATAAAGTATTCATTCCCGCGAAAGCAACAGTTTCCATTCGCGTGAAAATAAAATGTTTATTCCCGCGAAAGCATTGGTTTGTATTCGCGTGAAAATAAATTATTTATTCCCGCGAAAGCATTGGTGTTCTTCCGTAGAAACAATGTTTCATTAATTTAACCTTATGATAAATGGCATGATTTCAGCTATATAAGAAGCACTGTTTTTACACAGAAAGCAGTCACTTCGACATTAGCAACTGAAGGAGCAAGATCTACTACAACATCATCTACTACAACTGCTAGAAGGACTTTTCTGTTTGGAGGTAAGTCAACTTGATTGAGTATAAATTTAATTTTTATCGATTTAGATACTAATAGTGGTATGATATTGAGTAAATATATATATATATGTATATATATCTTCAAATTGGTTTGAAAAAGAAATCATAACATGGATTTTTACTTTATCTTTTAGAATGTCGACACAAGTCATATCAAAACAACTGAAGAATAAAGAATCAAAACCTTCACAAGATAAGGTGATTGATGACAATGTACTTCTTCAACGCACTATGATCCCCTTTCAAAGTGCCAGTCTGAATACTCTGGCAACTCTCATCATCAAAAGCGCCTCTCTGTTAAGTACTCTATCTCCAGCTTCCAGAAGAAACATTGAAAACATAGTCAAAGTTGAAGATTTACCAATACCTACAGTTATGCAGGTGTTAACCGTTGAGCTCCATGATGAAACGAACTGCACCATCATATACAACTATAAAAAGGATGGAAAGGTAGTTAGAGTGAAGAGCACTATTCCATTAGCAGCGGGATTACTTGTCAATGAAGCTTCGCAAATAAGACCACTGGTTTTGATCTACATGGGTGTTGAAAAGACTGGAAAAGCAATTTTTCGTGCTGCTACAGAAACAGGAACTACTTTGAGGTGTAAGAATGTGTTTGATGTATTACCAGAAAAAAGTATGCGACAAATCAATGCTTATTTCGAGGTAGCTAATCTTCAGGATTTCCCAACAGATAGTGTCATATGTTTCCAAAACCCTGAAGTTATAACAAAGTCTGACAGGCGATGGAATGGAAATGAAGAGACTCTTCTAGTTCAATACAGAAGTGTTGTAGATGAAGAATTACTGATCGGAGATATGCGCATTCCTCATCAAATAGCTTCTGCTGTGACATCGGAGAGATTTGGAGTGATTTTGTTCAAGGGCCTGAGTCGAAACGCAGACAATTCAATTTTCTACAACATCAGTGTACTCGCAGCTCATCAAGCCTTCGTCCAAGCCTCGGAACTGGCTGATAATCCAAAATCTGAGGATTTTCTCAACCACTTCGATGATGCTGAAAAAGAAGACTGTGGAGAACAAACTCTCGAGAAGCTAATCTATAACTCAAGGGATTCATATCACTATAGGTAAGTTTTATTAATTTTTACCATAATTTTAAAAAGTTGATTTGTGAAAATTTAGTGTATTCTTACAATGAAAAACCCCTTAAAATGATAAATTTGTGAACATTTTTGTAAAAAATTTTCAAGTTATATATATATATATATATTTCGAATTAAAAAAGGATTTTGTTGTATCATCAGTGTTTTTTTTTACATAAAAGTTGGAAAAATAACAAAAGGTGATAATTATTTTACAAAAATGTTCAATTTTTCACATAAATGATCAACTCATAAACATTTTTTGTAAAACATTTTTAAATTATATATATTTCGGATTAAAAAAAGGACTTTTTTGTGTAATCAGTGTATTTTTTTACATAAAAGTTTTAAAAAATAACAAAAGGTTATAATTATTTTGCAAAAATGTTTAGTTTTTCACATAAATGATCAATTCATAAACATTTTTTGTAAAACATTTTTAAATTATAGCTATTTCGGATTAAAAAAGGATTTTTTTGTGCAATCAGTGTATTTTTTTTACATAAAAGTTTAAAAAAATAACAAAAGGGTATAATTATTTTACAAAAATGTTTAGTTTTTCACATAAATGATCAATTCATAAACATTTTTTGTAAAACATGTTTAAATTATATCTATTTCGGATTAAAAAAAGGACTTTTTTGTGCAATCAGTGTATTTTTTACATAAAAGTTTAAAAAATAACAAAAAGGTTATAATTATTTTACAAAAATGTTTAGTTTTTCACATAAATGATCAATTCATATACATTTTTTTTGTAAAACATTTTTAAATTATATATATTTTGGATTAAAAAAAAGGGTTTTTTGTGTAATCAGTGTATTTTTTTAGCTAGAAGTTGAAAAAAAATCACACCAAATGAAAAAAAAGGACTTTTTCGTGTGTAATCAGTGTATTTCTTTTACATAGAAGTTGAAAAAATAACCAAAGTTTATATTTATTTTACATTAATTTTAATCATACTATACTAATACATCATTTTTTATTTTAGTCCATTTTATCGTAAAAAGAAAACAGAGTAAAGAACTTTCCCTAAGAAATATTGAGCTGAATGATGTAACTCAGTGAGTTATTTTCCTGTTATATATAAAATGTAAACTATCTAATGTAGCTAAGAGTAAAATTTAAATTCGGTAAAATTTATTTATATAATGAATAACTTTTGTATTTTAGTCAATTATTGGATCACAGAGAATACGGAATACAAGAGTTCCTCCCTGGGTCTAATAATATACCAGAAGAATATCGAGAAAGATATTGTTCAAGAAAAGCACTTTGTAACCATTGATATCGTAAGCTATAGTAGTTTGTATTACAGAAAATTTACTATAAAACAGTTTTATGAATGTAAAAACTAGATATGGTATTTTCTATTACAATTATTTACTTGTAAATTTTATTCATCTAGAGAGGTAATTTGGTGATTTTTTGACAGTTTTTAAAAAAGTTAAAAAGTACAAAAAAAATCAAAAAATATCGAAAACTGTATATTTCAATGATTATTTTTTAAAAAGTAAATTTTATTCATCTAGAGAGGTAATTTGGTGATTTTTTGACAGTTTTTAAAAAAGTTAAAAAGTACAAAAAAAATCAAAAAATATCGAAAACTATATATTTCAATGATTATTTTTTAAAAAGTTCAAAAAATGTAATAAAGCTCTGTTTTGAAACATAAAAAATTTAAAAGGATTGTGTAGGATAAAATTCTCACTCAAAAAATTATTGAAAATTGAATGAAATTAAAAAATATTTTCCCAAATACCATGAAAAACTCTATATATATATATATACATTGTTTTTAAAATAATATCGAAAACTATATATTTCAATGATTATTTTTTAAAAAAATAAAAAAATTTAAAAGGAAGGTGTAGGATAAAATCCTCACTCAAAAAATTATTGAAAATTGAATGGAATAAAAGAATATAAAGTGAAAATCGCTATATATATTTATTTTTTTAAAATAATATCGAAAACTGTATATTATAATGATTATTTTTTTAAAAAACTGAAAAAACAAAATAATTTGTAATAAAACCCTGTTTTAAAACATAAAAAATTAAAAAGGAATGTAATAAAAGAATATTTTACCAAAATACCTCATTTTTTTTTTGTAAATATCTAGTAAAAATTTCTGAAATATTGTTGGTAAAATTTACTGGAAAATGGTTTCAAGTGTGTCAAAGACTAAATATGATGTTTTCATTGAAATGTTTATTTTCAAAAGATCCAAATAATAACATTGAATCAATTAGTTAAATTTAACAGTCAAATTCTTTTTTATCAAAAAGTTGAAAAAACAAAAAAATTTGTAATAAAACCCTGTTTTAAAACATAAAAAATTAAAAAGGAATGTAATAAAAGAATATTTTACCAAAATACCTCATTTTTTTTTGTAAATATCTAGTAAAAATTTCTGAAATATTGTTGGTAAAATTTACTGGAAAATGGTTTCAAGTGTGTCAAAGACTAAATATGATGTTTTCATTGAAATGTTTATTTTCAAAAGATCCAAATAATAACATTGAATCAATTAGTTAAATTTAACAGTCAAATTCTTTTTTATCAAGTAGGCTTAATGTTTCTATTGTGATTAATTCTCAAATATTGTAAACTTGAACTATCTAGAGGAGTAATTTGTCGATTTTGATGTGTTTTTTTAAAAAAATTATCATGTAATACCACATACTTCAGTTCTAATTCGTTTTGAACAATTTCATGGGAGACAAAGAATAAAAAAGTTACATTGATTTAGTTTTTAGAATTAAAGTTGCTATCAAAAATGGATTGTTCTTCTTTAAAAAAAATGATTACGTAATACTACATGCTTCAGTTCTAATTCGTTTTTAGAATTGAAGTCGCCATCGAAAATGGTTTGTTCTTGAATGGGTAAATCCATAGCCTCCTCCTCCTCATCATGACAAAAGCTTTCTGATGGTTGCGTTTTGAAAAACAAATTGCATTGTTTTAGTTTTCCGAATTGAAATTGCCATCGAAAATGGTTTGTTCTTAAACGGGAAAATCCATAGCCTTCTCATCATCATGTCTAAGTTTTCTACCCCAATATCTCCAACCTCTCAGAGATAGGAATTGTTCTGTTTAAAAAATAATGGAAATTGTATATATAAATGATTGTTTTTGAAAAAAATGGTAAATTTTTGAAAAAAATTCAAAAGGAAAATGCAGGATAAAACCTTCACTCAAGAAACTAATTTTGTATGATAGGGTGCTCACCTAATAATAAGAAAATAATGAATGATTTATATTTAAACAATTATTGAAAGAATTAATGAAAATTGAATAGAATAAAGGAAATATTTTACCAAATAGTCTGTTTTTTTTGTAAAGATATACAAACAGATAAAATTTAACCATTTAAAGGATGATTTCTTTTTTTGCAAAAAAATAATGAAGATTTAATGAAATGAAAGAATATTTTACCAAATACCTTGTTTTTTTTGTAAATTTATACAATTAGAATAAGAAAATAGTGAATAATGTATATTTAAGCAATTATTGAAAAAATTAATGAAAATTGAATAGAGTAAAGGAAATATTTTACCAAATACCCGGTTTTTTGTAAAGATATACAAATAGATAAAATTTAACCATTTAAAGGGTGATTTCTTTTTTGCAAAAAAAATAATGAATATTTAATGAAATGAAAGAATATTTTACCAAATACCCTGTTTTTTTTGTAAATTTGTACAATTAGATGAAATTTAACCATTTAGATGATGATTTGTTTTTGTAAAAATTAATGAAAATTGAATAAATCGAAAAAATATTTCACCAAATACCTCTTTTTTGTAGATGTAAACAAATAGATGAATATCTAACTTTATCCATTTTTTTTCCATTTGGGATCATGTTTTGAAGGTTTTCAAGATAGTTTTTAGTAAAAGCTTATGCATTGATTGTCATTACAAGTTGTAGTGTTTGGTATTATTTAATATTTACTGACTCTAGCTATATTATATGAAATTTTCCCTACTTATTGCACAATAAATGTATATATTCACATATTGTTTCATTTTTAATTACTGTATTTATTCAATGTAGATATAATGAGTCGAATTACAAAAAAATATCAAAACTTAAATGCCATACATTCAAAATCTAGATGCTCTATGAGTTAAAGTTATGTATATAATTATGTACAAGATTATCAAAACTTGAATGCCATACATTCAAAATTTAAAAGTTCAAATTAAGTAAAAAAATAATCAAAACTCGAATGCCACTTAAATGCCATTCAAATGCCACTCAAGTACCCCTCAAATGAAATACAATATAAACTCGGCGAATTCATCCAACGCCGTAACCCATTGTCTCAACTCCAAGATCAAATCCACAAAAAAACACTTGGTAGGGAGATCTGCTCATATATTACTACTAATACTTATCAAATAGTTTCAATTTTTTTTCAGAATTGTTCAATTTGTCGCCTGTATACTATTTGTGCTAAAGTTTTGAAGGAGAAAAAGTTTTCCGTTACATCTGTTACTATCTATACATTACATACATCTATTACTGTCTATACATTACATACATCCATTACTAACTATACATTACATACATCCATTACTGTCTATACATTACATACATCCTTTACTGTCTATACATTACATACATACATTACTGTCTATACATTACATACATCCATTACTGTCTATACATTACATACATCCATTACTAACTATACATTACATACATCCATTACTAACTATACATTACATACATCCATTACTGTCTATACATTACATACATCCATTACTATCTATACATTACATACATCCATTACTATCTATACATTACATACATCCATTACTGTCTATACATTACATACATCCATTACTAACTATACATTACATACATCCATTACTGTCTATACATTACATACATCCATTACTGTCTATACATTACATACATCCATTACTATCTATACATTACATACATCCATTACTATCTATACATTACATACATCCATTACTAACTATACATTACATACATCCATTACTGTCTATACATTACATACATCCATTACTATCTATACATTACATACATCCATTACTATCTATACATTACATACATCCATTACTAACTATACATTACATACATCCATTACTTACTGTCTATACATTACATACATCTATTACTATCTATACATTACATACATCCATTACTAACTATACATTACATACATCCATTACTGTCTATATATTACATACATCCATTACTATCTATACATTACATACATCCATTACTGTCTATACATTACATACATCCATTACTGTCTATACATTACATACATCCATTACTGTCTATACATTACATACATCCATTACTGTCTATACATTACATACATCCATTACTGTCTATACATTACATACATCCATTACTAACTATACATTACATACATCCATTACTGTCTATACATTACATACATCCATTACTATCTATACATTACATACATCCATTACTATCTATACATTACATACATCTATTACTATCTATACATTACATACATCCATTACTAACTATACATTACATACATCCATTACTATATATACATTACATACATCCATTACTGTCTATACATTACATACATCCATTACTATCTATACATTACATACATCTATTACTATCTATACATTACATACATCCATTACTGTCTATACATTACATACATCCATTACTAACTATACATTACATACATCCATTACTGTCTATACATTACATACATCCATTACTATCTATACATTACATACATCCATTACTATCTATACATTACATACATCCATTACTATCTATACATTACATACATCCATTACTATCTATACATTACATACATCCATTACTGTCTATACATTACATACATCCATTACTATCTATAAATTACATACATCCATTACTGTCTATACATTACATACATCCATTACTGTCTATACATTACATACATCCATTACTGTCTATACATTACATACATCCATTACTGTCTATACATTACATACATCCATTACTGTCTATAAATTACATACATCCATTACTAACTATACATCACTTGCATCTATTACCCTTTTTCATACATTACATTTCATACATTGCTATTTACCTCATGCACATGTTAACCCAAAAAAATCATACTAACCTTGGCAATCTCCATAGTTGTGATTTTATCTTTTAATTCAGTGGGTACTTGTAACTTTGACATAAACTCTATCAGCTTTGTCTTGCCACAACCAGTTTCTCCCATGATGATAACCGGAATGTCGACTCTGTAAACCATGATAGTCAAAAAAGTTTTAACTGAAGCTTTACAAGCTCTCGCACTGATAAATGGATAAACATTGACTCATTTATTGAGTTTCATTTAAAAAATAAGAAAATGTGACAATTTTTTTTGTATAGTGTGGCAGATTTACATAAACTAGAAGGAGAGACCCAATACTTGAGACAAGTTGCAGTTTGTGATTATAAACCGGTTTACCTAAGCCTTTGATGAATGGCCAAAATTTTCTTAGCGTTGTCCATTGTCAGCACATAGTTCTTGTCTGGATCATCATCTGGGTCAAACATTGGCTTTGTGGGGCATATATTTCTAACCATCACAGTTCTTAGCTTTTTCAGTTGCTCGCTCCTGTTTTATATCGAGAAACATAGTCAACATAGCTGCCCAGCAACGATTAACAAACTAGGAAGCAAACAAAATCTCATTAAATTTCACCTTGATAACACTTCAAAGTCTTCATTGAAAGGCATTCTTTGCCGATCTATGGCAGCATATAGCTGTTTAGAAACTGGCGAATAATTGTCAAACTTCTTTCCGCCAGGCTTGTCACAAAATACGTAGGAAGAAGACTCTAAAAGTAAATTGAGGTGTAAAAATTATCTATATGATATAAAAGTACTGTAGGCTTTTCTCCATAGTATATTGCAATGGGTGGTGTCATTATTGTAATAGTTGTATTGAAGCTTGAACTTATAATATGACAGCAAACATCCTGCTTCTCTCAGGCCAGGCTTTTATAGTTTTTTGGAGTGTGATGGCAACTTACACTACTCTACAAACTGGTATTAAGAACTTCGGAAAAACCTAAACCATCTGAATTTTCCTAAAAATGATTATGATAAAAGATCAACAGTAAGCTTATCTATCAGGGGTGGCATGAGAATAGGACATAATATTGACTCATGCGTACCAGGCAGTGGTTTAAATCCAGACCAGTGTGGGCCAGACACATCACAGAATAAAACAATGATTTAATTAATCAAGTCTTTTTAACAGGTTTTAGTAGATATATTTAGAAGCTAGTCAAGATAATTTATTTTTACTTTTACTAGCCAAACTTAGATTTACACCAACCAACCTAGTCCAGTCTGGACTTCAAATTTTTTGACTTCCCAAAACTGACCTAGTTGTTCTCTCTCTTAACATTTTCTACATATCTTAAGTACTGCATTTTCATTTGAGCCTGGTTCTCAGGAGATGTGAAGCGAATATATTTAATTAGGTTTGACATTTTGACAACAATCCATCCTCCTACTTTCATATGAGTACTTTTGGAAATAGTATTTCTCCCACCGAAGCCAATATTGAGTGTTTATTATACCTGGCTTCAAGTGAAACCCAATCGATGAGAAAGTCTGTCCGTCTTCATTAAAAAATAAGTAAGGATAGTTCTTTTGCTCCCAGGTGTTCTTCACAGTTAGATTTTTGAGAAGAGCATCAGTGCCACCAACAGTCACCTGAATGAAAAATAATTTTTGCAAAAATTTTGTAAAAAGATTGCGAAACAGCTAACTTATTTATATGCAAAGCTGTGCAATTTTTTACACAAGTTTTTTCAAATTGAGCTATATTGGAGCTCGACTAGTTTATGTGTCATAATTTTAGTTCAGATTTATCAACCTACCTCATTAAGGTTATGGCCCGGAGTTTCTTCAGCAATTGTCAGAGACCGTGTGGAGAAATCCTAAAACATAGTAGATTTAGAACAGAAACAACAAAGCATTTGGTCTTCATCTTGTTTTACTCACGCCTTAAAAACTGTTTCATAATTTTCAGAAACAAATCCTGTATTAAAAAATTATCCCAAGTAATCCTGTAAAAAAGTGTCCCATTTTGCCTTGCAACTATAAATACACAACCAAAATTACCCATAAGCCCTGCAAAACATTTCATTTCCCATATTGCAGTATTTTTTGATAACAGGTATGACCTCTTTCTGCAAGAGCTCATTCGCATTTTTGACATGAATGCTGATGCTTATGCATTTAAAGGTTTGGTTTGGGGTTGGTCTGACATCGAAAAGCTAACATAACCATCAGATTATCCAATGTCTTTAGTGTGCCCACCACAAATTTTAAGTCAATCCATCCATCACAAGCCATGTGGCAGTTTTTTTTGTACACCAGCATTTGATAGCTGGTTGACAAACATTCTTATATATTACAGTGATATTACGACGTCTGTTTTTGTTGTGTACTATTAAAATTTCTGTTATTAGCCAATGAGCATCTAGCTACTGGGCCGTGATTGGTTACATGTCTGAAGTGCAGTGTAATAATGCTAGTACTACTAGTATTACTAACCAGATTATCTAACGAAACCGTTATTGTAGATTGAGTTCGATGAACTGTATCAATGTAGTAGGGCTTATTTACTACTTGCAATCCTTCAATCGTATCTATGAGTGATGAATAGTTAATTATTCTCCATTACACAACGCTATGCAGACAAGGCGTTTCCGAAGTTCAACCAATCACGGCCCAGTAGCTAAATGCTCATTGGCTAATAACATAAGTTTTAGTAGTACAGAGGAAAAATGATCGTCACGATATCACTGCAATATATAAGATGGTTTTTCAGCCAGCTATCAAATGCTGGTGTACAAAATAAGCTGCCACATGGCTTGTGATGGATGGATTGACTTGAAATTTGTGGTGGGCACACAAAAAACATTGGAGAATCTGATGGTTGTGTTAGCTATTCGATGTCAGATCACCCCCAAACCAAACTTTTAATACAACCACCAGCTAGTTCAGGCATACTAAATGTGAAACAACCCTAGGGGTAATCTGTAATGAAAAGGTCTGTTTTTTTCTCTTTGTATTTTTCCTCATGGTGTTCTTCTATTATAAATGCATTCTGTTTAACTTTGAGAAAATGGTAGAGCACCCCTTACGTAATATTTTATTCTTCTGCTGTAGAAATTCTCAACAGTTTATTATAGTTTGTCTTAATTTTTTTATAGGCAAGTACACCGGAGAAAAAAGAACATTTGATTGAATAAACAGAAGCTGCTTCTTATATTACATAATTTTCTGCTCTGGAGCTGTGTTTTTTTTTAAGTCTTCTTTAATTTAAGCATTGGAACATATTTGGTCCATTTGCATGAGTGTCTGCACTTTTACCAGATATATTGGGTTTACTTTCCAACATGGTCACCATTGAATGAAGTACTTTGCTTCTTAATGAGTGCCACACTTGTTCACAAATGGATTTTTGGTCTAATTGGTCAATTCATGGAATTTAAAGTCGAGCAATTGCAAAACACTGCTAGCCTAAGATTGAAGCTGATGAGGTTGCCTCACAGACACAGCGAAAACAAAACCAGTATCTAGAGGTCAGAAACAACGACTGATTAATAAGTTCTAACCAATCTTAAATGGATGTCGTAAGGGATTTATGAACAGATATGTCCAAGTACGGAGACCAGGAGAGTTAATTTTTTATATTTCATAACATATGAGGAAAGAAAAGAGGTTTATTAAGAAGGCCTCTTCATTTAACATCAGAGACTTGTGCAGCAACAAAATCAGACAAAGTGGGACTAAAGGCATGACTTATAAGGTGAATCTGAGTTGGTTTGCTATGTACATATATTGCAGGGGTTATTATATTCTGGCTTTAAATTAAGCCAAGGCTTGATAAGCTCTGCCTCTTGCTGTGGTTTTTTTGTGAACTGTAAGTTGGAGCCAGATTTTTTATTGGTATACAATCATTTTTTCAGAAGTTTGCATCATGTATGTTAATTTTATGGCCCTTTAATTTTCGAAGTCTATCATAGATTTATAGCTCTCTGTCTTCGGAGGATCCAGAGACCTTATGAGGATATGAAAAATTGTGCTATTGAGGCCATTTGTGGAAAGTAAAAAAAATAATATTTAAGCATTCAAGAGGAAAGAGTGCATATTGTAGTAATTTTGGAACAAGTTCAAAACAATTTCAATTTCTTACTTGCAGCAGTGACCAAAGATGCTCAGAAAGTGATACTGGAAAATATATATGTCATCTATAACTTGCTTGTGTCTTAACAGAAAACATATATAAGGATGACAAAAAGCTTATCTGTACTTACTTCTGACATGTGCAGCATAAAGTCAACCACGAAACCTTTGAATCCTGGTAGCACATCAGCCGTCTGGGCACCACAGAATGTGGAGTTTATGGCATTATTTAGCTGGTTGCTGAGGAATGACACATAGTGTCTCAGTTCAGACCATGTTGGTTTTTTCAGACCACAGTATCTACAAATTAAATAGCGTGTAAGAAATATACAAATCATCAGTAGTGCTTTTAAAAGCACTACTCTCAACATAGGAGTTATAAACTTGGTGTTGAAAAATTGATAAACATGAAACATAAACATTGTGGTACAAATGCCTGGCTAGTAGTTTTCTTCGCCTTCTTGTACCCACTCTCAGGACCCCTTTCATTTCTCTTCGCTGTTGTTTACCACCTAATTTAGCTTCCGAGTCAATTAATTGTTGACCAGATTATTTTTTTCTCATTCACATTTACCCTTTCCCACAATCCTAAATGCCGTACCCCTATCCGTACCTCAACCTCCCCAAGTTGCCTTGCTTTACTAATTGCGCATCAAATCTATCCTCTGGGCTAGGAATGCGAGAAGGCAACCAGCTGATGCAACTGAAGCAATGGCCTTCAATAAACTGGCTCTTACCCTTTAGTAAACACACCTTTCTCCTCCACCTACACTTGCCAAAGCTCTCTTTGAGTCCTTCTAGTACGATTACCTGTTTTCTGGAGTTTTTTGGTAAATTGAACACCATCCAAAAATTAATCATACTGCTGGTGCTGCTTTTTTACCAGTAAAGTGTCTCAACAATGAGTTGCCCTGCTCCTGAGGGATACCAAAACTCCCAGCAAGATAATGCTACCAAAGTGGAGAAACTGGTCTCCATAGCTTATGACTACTGGACTCCTACCAACACATTGAGTGCATGATATTAGAGGCATTCATGTCTACCCTAGCCCAACCCCTTCTCCAAAGACACTTGCTGGCTATTGGAGAATGCTGCACTGGCAGGCGGAAAAAACTTTCGGATTGATGCACCAATAAACACCAAGCTATCACACATGGGCCAGGCAGAAGAAGTTATTCAAAATACTCAGGGCATATAATTGGTGGTGGCGAGAATAAGGCTGACCCAGCAAAGGGCAAAGCGATTGTTGACATTCCCTTGCCTAGCAATAAGGAAGATCTGCATAGTTGCTTGGTATGGCAACATGTTGTAAAAATTCTGCTCCAATCTGTCTGACATCCCAACTTCCCTTAGAAAACTAACAAGACACGATGTGGAATGGTACTGGTGTGATATGCAGACCGAATCGCTAGACAACCTGAAATCTCTGATATCTTCAAGCCCAACGCTAAAGGTGTTTGACCCGGATGCGCCAGTGGTGTTATGGGTTGACTCCCGCCAGTTTGGAATGGGTGCTGTTATAATACACAATGGACAGTCCATTGAGTATGTAAGCTGTGCACTCACTGACACACAAAATAAATTGCTCAAAAATAGAAAAGAGTATCTGGCTGTTCAGTTTGGTCTACAGTGATTTCGTCAATATATTTACGGACAGCATGTCACTGTAGAGACCGATCATCTGTGTTCAATTGGCATAATGAAGAAGAACAGTAGCTGCAGGTTGTTGAGAATGAGGTTACGCAATCAAGTATATGACTGCATCTTAGTACATAAGCCTGGAAAGACATTAGTACTAGCACACACTTTGTCAACGGAGTTTTTGCCCAATCATTGTGAAAATGCCGAGCAATTTGAAAAAAATGAACTGTGAACAAATACATACAGTCACCACTGGAATATTTTGCAAATCACACTGAAGGACAAACTAGCTAGCGCAAGTTATTCAGATGACTTTCTGTAAATTTTTTTGCCATACATCCAGAATGGCTGGCTCACTAGACGTAACATGTGTGTTGAGCTTCCAAAGCCCTATTGGCCAGTACGATACAATCTGACTACACACGATGGCCTCATTCAATCAAGTCATCTTTCCAGTGGCTATGAGAAAGCTTATTCTTAATATCATCCACACAGGCAATCTTGAGGTTCGAAAGTGCATTGAAAGAGCAACAAATGCCATGTACTGGCCAGGATACCGCACCCAGGTGAATGATACAGTTGTCGGATGTGCTAATTGCCAAGAGAAACATGAGAGTAAATGCACAATGCATTTTCAAACCCTTTGATGTACCTGAATATCCAATGTACTTTGTTTGCATTGATGTGTTTTACTTTGATGACAAAGAATATCTTATAACTGCTGACAGGTACTCTAAATAGCCAGGATATTATGAACTCTAATCTATGAGAACAAACTAAATAATGGCAATGCTACAGAGAGAATTCATTGAGTTTGGAAAACCAGAGCTCCTGGTGAGTGGCAATGCAACATACTTCACCTCATTTAAGTTCCAAAACTTTATGAAAAAACAAGAAATACAGCTCGTACATCAAGCCCTTATTACTCACAATCAAATTGGTTTGCGGAATGCATGAATTGGACAATAAAGGTTAGTTTGAAGAAGGCGAGGGAGTTGAATCAAACACTCTTTGATGTACTAACAACTCTCAGGTCAGCACCACTAAATAACAAACTTCCATCCCCATCCATGCTCTTGTGGTCTAGAAACCTTTAAGGCCACCTTCACATCATGCCTCAACAGCTGAAAACTCAAAAGTTAGATCTCAAAAACGTAGATGAGTTGTTCGGACAAGGCCAGGCTGAGACTGCATTTCACAGCATCCCTACAAAACTGGCCACCGAGTTTGTGAAAGGGATAAAAGCACGGTGTAGAATAATAGGTCATTGAAGGTGGACTGAAGGTGAGATTGTAGAAAATGCTGAAACTCCAAACAGCTTTTATGTTCACATTGGTAACGGCAGAGTCATTAGGAAAAATCAAAAATGTTTAAGAGTTTGCCAGCAGCTAACACGGAAGCGGAACAAAGAATACAAACCTACACCGTCTAGTATGGAGAACCGAATAGGAGTAGCCGCTACAATTAACCCTAATGGCCAAATCAACAGCTAATGCAACAAGCCATGACATGAGTATACCTTCCTTTCGAACTGTAAATAACCACCCACCGGTGGAAACTTTAGCTCATACCACGATCAACAGTGCGTCACCAAAACCACAGGTTCTAACCACTCATTCAGGACATATATCCAAACTCCCAGTTCGTTATGGCCAGTAAGACTAATATGTGTCAGAATAGTGACACTGTATTAAATCACTACTATGATCATTGTGAGCTACATCAACCAGCTGTATTATAAAGTTTCGTATTAAACATTTATTTCTTTTTTTCTGATTTTGTATTACCCGAGTTAACCATCTTGTAAGGAAAGAGCGTGTTATGATGTGCAGTGAGTACATCTGTATTGGACTAAACAGACTAGTACTCATTAATAGCTACTATTAGCATGAAACTACACTATAGCCATTGCACAGTCTAGATTACACTCTCTTACAGTCGTGTTGAGTGTTACTGCTCTGTACACTGTTTTATACACAGTCGATACATTTACACATTACTAACTATCATGTATAGCATATTCTATCACCACATACCACACTGTAACACCTAAACAGGGAGGTTTTTCATTTTCTCGTCAGCATTGAGATACACCCAACTTTCCTTGACAGAGAAATATACCCACTTCTCCTCGGCAGTGAGATACGCCCATTTCTCCTCAATAGAGAAATACTTTCATCTCCATCATGGACAACATCCACCCCAACAGCTTTTTGGCTCTACAAGACAGCTACGCAGAGAGAGGTGAAACTTCGATTAACTCCGTTTTTAGATCTACAACCTCTCTAGCCCACAGAAATTTCAAAAGCCAAACTACAAACAATAGACAATAGACCCTTTCCCCTTGAGCTAAACCCCGCAATCGACTTGTGGACCATACCCCTAAACCTCGGCCCTGGTCATGTTCTACCAAGTAATGGAGAAAGTTCTACAATGACTCCATTGGTACACCTTACTCCTCCACCTAGATAATATTTTTGTCATCTCCCTCAACTTTTCACTCAACTGCAAAGTCAGATGGGAATCATGCAAAGACTAAAGCAATCAGTATTGACATTGGAGACCCACTTTTGTGAGTTGCTGAAATCAAAAGTGAGATGTATTGCAAACATGGTAATTGCCAATTAAATAGCCATGGACTCAGGGAAGGTGGCAAATGGGAGTCCCCTAAAAGATTGAAGGAACTCAGGCTGTTATCGGTGTCATAGGGTAAACAATCCCAACAGAATACAATACATCCTCATTTTTTTCACTTTAGCCAAGCCCCTTTTCATACATTCCATGGCAGTTGATGACAGAACAACAGATGTGTTTCAGGATCTTGTAGGCTGCTGTGATCCAAGCTCCTGTCCTGGCTACCCTGACACAAAAATAGTTACATTTTAAATATCGATGTAAGTAATGTTGGCCAAGGGTCTCTGCTATCTCAATTACAGCATCTCCAGTAAAGGGTGATAGCTTATTATAGTAAAAGGTTAAGTTCCAAAGAATGTAATTATTGTGTGATGATAAAAGAGCTGCTTGCAGTTGTGAAAGCTGAAAAGCACATTTTCCCCTCCCTGTCCTGGCAAACATCCAAGTTGAGAACAGACCATTCCTCACTACTGTGGATCTGCAACCGTAGGAAGCCCACCAGCCAGGCGGTCAGATGATTGAAGATTTTGTCAGAAATTGCCTACACAGTCAAACATAAGAACGGCCCAAAGGATAGCAATGCGGATGGATCGAGTTGATACTACTCCCATATTGCAAGTTGTGTGGCTACATCCAGCCACAAGATAATGCTCTTTCTATATAAAAAAAGCTGGCAGAGATAAACTTTTCTTCTCAACCCTTACCACTCCCCCCCCCCACAGCCGCTGCCCTCACCAGTCCAGTTAACTACCCTTCTGAATGGATGTGAAATTGTTCTTTGCCTGATCGACTCCTTTCCCACAATCTGCCCAATCCGACCTGATAAAAGCTTCGTACAGACTCAGAAGACTGGTAACCATGCCATTGCGGTTGTGTACAAATATGTGGCCGCCCAAAGCTCCTCACCAAAAAAGAAGCTTAATCAGGCAGTCAAGAGCTAAAGAGACTGGCCTAGTACAGAAAAGCCATGAGAATGAGGACAGTCACCATCATGGAAATGCAAGTGTTTCTCAACAAAATCATCAAGTGGTGTGCCTTTTGCCCAGCTAGCTTGAGAAGAAATGTTATCTGGCAAACCTATCTGTTCGCCCACTTAAGAATAAATTGGACTTTTACAGTTGGCCCGACTTGAAAGGCGTGGTAGCTGGAAGAGAGCTTCAACCCTTGTTTTCTCATTTAGAAATACTGACTTTCAAACTTCCAAACAAGCAAATTCCAAGCAAATTTCCAACTCCTATCACAGAGACACTCCCTCCTGGAGAAAGATAGCCATATCCCCAGCTCACAAAACCCCCTAGTGAGACTGATACTAGCCAATTGACAGGTCTAGCTACTAACACTGATACTACATTAACACAGAAAATGTAAAGTTAATTAACCAACTCTATCTTCACTAGAGCTCACTTAAGTCACCTTTTTGCTTTTCCACTAACTTTGGCAACTCTAGAACAACTTATGGGAGAAAGCAGGAGGAAAAAACTGGATGAGATAAAAGTAGAAGACTAAAGCAAGTAAAGGGAGTCGCATGGTAGAAATGGTCCACTCAAGTTTAGTGCTAGAGACTTTTCCCCACTTAACACTTCCTCATCATCTCCTGCTCTTGCCTACCAAAGTTCCTATCTCTCCCACTCCAACCATCTCTATAAAGAAAAATGGTTGCCTCAAAAGCCCTTACTCTGTTGAAGACAGAAGATGACCTCCCCACATGTTCCCATCCCACAGACAGTTTAAACTGTTTGTAAATCTGACAATCCCAAAATCCCAAGGGCGATAGGCCCCACTTTATCCTCACCAAGTTGGTGGGAGCCTACGTTATTAGTTCAACTTAATTTAATGTTAGTTACTTAGGGATTAAGTAACTAATTAAAGCAACCTATGTGGAGATGATGGCCATGGACAGTAGTTCTTCTCGTCCCCTTACATCCACCAGTAGTTCCCCTTGTTCATTCCTCCTCTCTGTCATTTGCCCCTAGATTTACCACACCAAGAACAATGCTCTGACTTGTTAGCATAGTTCTTGGTTTGTCTTTATATAAATCAACAAACGCTGAAATGGTTCGTACTGTTCTATTGTTTGCATAGTACTATGCAAAGAACTTTTCATAAACGAAATAGCACGAAATTCACTTTTAAAAAATGTAATTACTTGATTAAAAGGTGTAGGGCTTCCGCTTTATCAGTTACAGTTGGAATTCTTTCAATAGAGTAACTTGAGTTTCCATTCGATCTACATTTGAGATGCTTGAGTACCAATTGCCAGTTTGGATCTTTCAGTACTTCATCGTCAAAGCCAATGAAGGATTCTGCAATACAATACACAGTGTAATTCAAAGTGAACAAGCAGAGACCAAACTTCTCCGATATAATTGTAAAAAAAATTACGGCCATGGTACAGTTTTTCTTTCAAATTAAATTATAGTAGTGAGCAAATTTCCTTGCTTCAAAGTAACCTTGACATAGCTTGGTGGCTCACAACTTTTGTTATCCTTTCTCTTGCACACAAATTTGAAACACCTAGTTGGCAGGTAGAAGCATCTTTTGTAATTTCTCTGAGCCACTGTGGCCCAACATAGTTCCCTTTACCTTCCAACGCTTTTAATATTTGCTTGGGATTTTTTGTCTACACTTTTAGAAATTTACTTGCTGTTTTGGCATGTAAGTATCATTGGTGGGACAATGCATTGTTTGCTTTCAAAAGCTAAAAAAACTTTGGCTTCAGATCGCCATTTGAAAGTTTTTTGATGTTACAGTCTGCTGTTTACTCAAACAATCAGATAGTCATTCTATGTAGTTATAAACTCTGTGTAGTTGTAGCGTTCTGCAACATTATGGCTCTGATACGCTACAGAGAGGCAACCATGAATTAATTCCAATGAATGGCACCATTCAATGGTATTCGTGAATTATGTACTAGAAAAAAGTTCAAATAGAGCTTACAAAAGTCCTTGTAATCTCTAGCTGCTCTACCTTTACAAGTATGACAATAAAATTAATCAACATTGTTTTGTCATCATCAACTCCAAACTGAAGTTCTTTATATACTAATCACAGAATATTTTTGTGGTTTCCAGTAACTGAAACGATGATTATGCAATGGTTTTGGGTTATGAGACATGAGAATAGGATATGTCAAAGTGAAGCCTTAGTTACACACACCGAGAAGTCATTGGTAAGTAAAAGCTGACGGTTGATATATCAATTAGTTTCTCAGCAATTCGTAGGTGATCATGTTTGACTACGCTTTACAGTCAATAAACGATGCTTTTATGATTGGTTCACTTCTTCGTTAACTAAATTATTATTGTGAGGAGAGTGCTTGTTCCGAATGAATATTTTAAAATCGACTTCTACTGCTTTTTCACAAATAAGAGCATAACAAACAACTCATTGTTGTGTGTAACTGAGCCTTGGCATCTCTGTTTTTCCAACCACCATGCCATTTGCGTTTAAGCGGCAGTAAGACGGCCTGAATTGACCTGATACAGGGTTGGCACATACTTTTTGAAGTGGACGGTACCAAAGTTTGTTCATTATTGCGAATGAGACAAAAAATTAGAGACATGTAATGAAAACTCTTTCTGCCTATGTAATGCATATACCTGTAGATGTAGTGCGTACACCTGCGGTTGTAGCGCATATACATGCAGTTGTAGCGCATATACCTGCGGTTGTAGCACATATACTTGCGGTTGTTGCACATACACCTGTGGTTGTAGCACATATACTTGCGGTTGTAGCGCATATACTTGCGGTTGTTGCACATACACCTGCGTTTGTAGCGCATATACTTGTGGTTGTAGTGCATATACTTGTGGTTGTAGTGCATATACCTGTAGATGTAGTGCGTACACCTGCGGTTGTAGCGCATATACCTGCGGTTGTAGCGCATATACATGCAGTTGTAGTGAATATACCTGCGGTTGTAGCACGTATACCTGCGGTTGTAGCGCATATACCTGTGGTTGTAGTGCATATACCTGCGGTTGTAGCACATATACTTGTGGATTTGTGGATGTAGCGCACATACCTGAGGATTTTTTTGAGTACATCTCTTCAGCCATTGACGGAGTGACACACACAGTGGTAGGCAACAAGTCCAGTACCTCATGAGCGCAACTGCCGTTCTATTAAAATTAAATGTAAAACAATCATAAAGCCTTCATTGCATTAAGAGACTTGCCAATGTTATCGTGGTGCAGAAAACCATGTTTCGATCATGCATCATGAGGTAGGTAGGCCTTAATCATTCCGCTAGAATGTTTTTGTAGATTTAGCTTACAAAACACATCTTACTTTACTAGTTAACTTTTAGAAAGGCTGCATCTATTTATCTATCTATCGATTTACCTATTTATGTTAAAAGTTATAAAAGAAAGAATAGCTCGTATCTTTGTATGTTTGTTTGGTAGCTTAGCCAATCAGTTTAGAGTTTCCTTTCCGGGCATGTCCACACTCAAAGCTTTGCAGATACATGGAAGTCAACCAAAATGATGACGAAGCAAAAGGTTTTTGTGGGTATCTAAAGCAAGATCAAAAAACAGGTTTAAACCTCATAGTTTTTCAGTGCAGTTAAAAGTTAACCAAATATTTATTTCTCTTTTGTCTGCAGTATGTATATTGAGGTGATTGCACACACATCTTCAGTAAAGAGCATGTACTCAATGACATGGTAATACTTACATCCTTAGTAAAAGGCATGCACTCAATGATATGATAATACTTACATCCTTAGTAAAAGGCATACACTAAATGATATGATAATACTTACATCCTTAGTAAAAGGCATGCACTCAATGATATGGTAATACTTACATCCTTAGTAAAAGGTATACACTCAATGATATGGTAATACTTACATCCTTAGTAAAAGGCATGCGCTCAATGATATGGTAATACTTACATCCTTAGTAAAAGGCATGCACTCAATGATATGGTATTACTTACATCCTTAGTAAAAGGCATACACTCAATGATATGGTAATACTTACATCCTTAGTAAAAGGCATGCAATGATATGGTAATACTTGCATCCTTAGTAAAAGGCACTCAATGATATGGTAATACTTACACCCTTAGTAAAAGGCATGCAATGATATGGTAATACTTACATCCTTAGTAAAAGGCACTCAATGATATGGTAATACTTACATCCTTAGTAAAAGGCATGCACTCAATGATATGGTAATACTTACATCCTTAGTAAAAGGCACTCAATGATATGGTAATACTTACATCCTTAGTAAAAGGCATGCACTCAATGATATGGTAATACTTACATCCTTAGTAAAAGGCATGCACTCAATGATATGATAATACTTACATCCTTAGTAAAAGGTATACACTCAATGATATGGTAATACTTACATCCTTAGTAAAAGGCATGTACTCAATGATATGGTAATACTTACATCCTTAGTAAAAGGCACTCAATGATATGGTAATACTTACATCCTTAGTAAAAGGCACTCAATGATATGGTAATACTTACATCCTTAGTAAAAGGCATGCACTCAATGATATGGTAATACTTACATCCTTAGTAAAAGGCACTCAATGATATGGTAATACTTACATCCTTAGTAAAAGGCATGCACTCAATGATATGGTAATACTTACATCCTTAGTAAAAGGCATACACTCAATGATATGATAATACTTACATCCTTAGTAAAAGGTATGCACTCAATGATATGGTAATACTTACATCCTTAGTAAAAGGCATGCACTCAATGATGTAATACTGAGTTGGCTTAGCTTGCCATACAACTCCTTCACTGCTCACCAGACTCCTCAGTATTATGAGGTTGAACAACAATTCATCCACTCCTGTTTCCACCTGCAATTACAGAAACGTTTTGTGTACCGCAATTTGAAATGTTTCTTTCTAATTGTTTTGAACTGAATTATGTGATGTAGTTGAAAGTACTGAAAACAATATCTTGCCCGCAGATACATAGTTTTCATCATGGCAAAGATCTGGTTTTTATATTTTTGAGCTGGCTCATTAAAAGTACCTTTTAAAACATAGCGTGTGACATTATGTTGATCAGCAAAGTAAAAGCGCATGCGCCGCAATTTTTGGGAAAATTATTGGATGTTGCATAAGTAAACCAAATATTTACCATAGCTTCATTTTTCTATGTTGAACTAGATTAAACTGGTTTAATAATAAAGAAAGAACTACAACTGCTCGAGTGATTTGCAGTTTTTTCAGTAATCTTACAATTTCATGTTAATTTACTGTTTAAACCGCTTGTTTGTTTGTTCAATTGTTTGTTCGTTCTTTCGTTCGTTCATTTGTTACTAAGAGACCTGGGCAAATTGAGTCTTTTAGTTAGAAGTTGGCGAATTTTTAATTAGGATGTATCTTTTGTGGTATTTCTGACTCATTGTTACAACAACCAAAAAAAATGTTTTCACATCCAGGTTAAAAAACCCGATGTAAAGCTGTTGATATAGTACTGCCACACAGAGGTGTATTGAGTACCCCCGACCCCCCCAAACAGTCGGGGGGTACAACTCCCAACCCCCTAACGTTAGGGGGTCAAATTTGTCGGGTATTGTTTTGGTTTGCGGAGATTGATTTTTCTTCTGATTATTGTTTGGAGTTATCTTAGCATTACAACATGAAACATAGACCTAGCTCAACTACATGCTTTTACTTTTTTGTGGATTGGCATTGACCCACCTTTGTGATAAAACAATAAAATTATCAAAAAACTAAAAAGGCACATCATTGGCTCATGAACATACGGTTGACCAATCAAATAAATGAATATTCGTGCATTCGGATAAAAGCTCTACCCATACAGAAACATTTCTCTACATTATTATTATTGAACAACACGCAAATAGAGCTGCTATGCAACAACTAACAACTGACTGTATGTGGCTTGGTGGTTAAAATTATTATTACTACTACTGTAACTATTATTATAATTAATAATGATTGGCTTTTCCCCCACTTCACTACTACTATCTTTTATAATCATTATTATTATTAACATCAATAATCTAATAATTTATTAGATTGTTGTTATTAATTAATTATTATTATAATTATTATGATGGTTATTATTATTATTTATAATAATTGTTATAAATAACAGCTAATAATAATTTGAAGCAGTCAAATTATATTATTATTATTATTATTATTATTATTATTATTATTATTATTATTATTATTATTATTATTATTATTATTATTATTATTATTATTATTATTATTATTATTATTATTATTATTATTATTATTATTATCATTATCACTACCACTACCACTACTACTACTATTATTATTATTATATTAAATAAATAAAAATATTGTGACGGACGGCGTCGACACTACGGAACATTCTATTACACAATTACTTACCTAACTGTCTACATGAGTAGTTCTATGCCCACGCTTTAGGGCAGTTCGTTCTATGTGCATTTATTATTATTTACTTAACATGCAATTGTATACGTGTGCCATGTGCAACCAGTCATCCATTTATTCTAGTACCACCCTTTGTGTGTGATTTGCTCATGCTAGCCAACCAGTTGTGCTAGGTGTGGCTTCTTTTGTTTATCTGTGTCTATCTAAAATATGTTATGTAATCCTTTTTATAAATAGCCGTGTTAGGCAGCAATAAAGGCAGAGTCAGCTTGCACACTCTCAGAAGTTTCTTTGTTCTCTAACAATAACTTCACTGCGCTAAGTACATGCACGTACAACAAATGCTCTATTACTCGAGTAGTAATAAATAAGCAGATCAGCCTGAACCTCTGCTGGCCGAACCTAGCCTTGACTAGTTCGCCCTCAAAGTTCAGCCTCTGCCTTGCACTGAAACAGATCAGCCGAACCTCTGCTGGCCGAACCTAGCTTGACTAGTTCGCCCTTCAAAGTTCGGCCTCTGCCTTGCACTTGCACTAGAATAGCTGACGCAACCGACAGCTAGATAGTAAACTAGGATGGTAATGCACCACTCCCAAGGATACTAGTCGACCTGTGGGCGGGTTGTATTGCTGAAGCGATAGACACAGTTTGCCATCACAGTTCGGGAGGTTGTGCAGGTAGGCCGAGCTACCAACTCACACCCCCACAGTGAAATCCTGCACATTGGTGGCAGCAGTGGGATTGACAGACACCCACAAGAACGACTCCCTAAGGATGGCACAAAGAAGAAGAGCGCTGAGTATCAACAGGGATCCTTCCAGCCTGCAGATGATGGGGACGCTCACCAACATCCTTGACCGCATGACAATAGCCACCACACGAGACAAGTTTAGAGTACCACAGTATGATGGTACTGGAGGGCGGAGGGAGGGAGGGAGGGAGAGCGAAGGGAGGGAGGGAGAGAGAGGGAGGGAGAGGCGGAAGCAGAACGCCAAATTAAGGATCTCTTGGAGAAGGACCTGATCGAGCCGGCCGATGGAGCATGGAGCTCCCCTGTGGTGCTGGTGAAGAAGAAGGATGACAAATGGAGGTTCTGTGTGGATTACCGGAGGCTGAATGATATAACCAAACAGGACGCCTACCCCATCCCCAGAATCGATGAGTCGCTGGACGCCTTGGCCGGTAGTAAATACTTTACTACGCTGGACCTCACTAGTGGATACTGGCGGGTACCCCTGGACCAGGACGCCCGCGATAAGTCGGGCTTCACCACCAGAAGCGGCCTGTGGAAATGGAAGGTGTTGCCCTTCGGGCTGACGTCAGCTCCCGCCACCTTCCAGAGGCTCATGGAAAAGGTCCTCAAAGGTCTCCACTGGAAGACACTGCTCCTGTACCTGGATGATGTGATCATCATTGCACCCGACTTCCAGGCGCACTTACAGAGGCTAGGCGAAGTGCTAGGACTACTCCACCAGGCAAACCTGAAGGTGAAGCCCTCCAAATGCGAGCTGCTGCAAGAAGAGGTCAAGTACCTCGGACATGTAGTAAGTGCAAAAGGAGTGGCCACCGACCCAGGGAAGGTGGAGGCCGTCAGGAGATGGGAAGCACCTACGGACGTAAAGGGACTGCAGGCGTTCCTAGGAACGGCCGGGTATTATCGCCAATACCTCCCCGATTACGCCACTATCGCCAAACCTCTCACAGTGATGACAGGCAAGGAGACACCTTGGAAGTGGGGGCAAGCAGAACAGACAGCAGAAAGCCAGACTCACCCAGGCTCCAGTACTCGGGTACCCCAACCCCAACTTACCATATACACTGGATACTGATGCCAGTGCGGTAGGAGTCGGTGCGGTGCTCTCCCAAGTACAGGAAGGAAAGGAACGCGTCATTGCGTATTTCAGCAAGACGCTGGCACCAGCCGAGAGGAATTACTGTGTCACCCGGAAGGAGCTGGTCGCTGTCATTAAGGCAGTGAAACATTTCCGTCCCTACCTCTACGGGCGGGAATTCAAGCTCCGGACGGACCACGCCTCCCTACGCTGGCTGTGTAGAAGAAAGGAGCCATCGGATCAGATAGCTCGCTGGTTGGAGATACTGGCTGAGTTCCGATACAAGCTCGCGCACCGGGCAGGGACTCACCACGGTAATGCTGATGGACTCAGCCGACAAGGACCCTGTGCGGACTGCAGGCAGTGCGGCTCCATCGAGCAGAGAGATGGGGGACCTTCCCATGTAGAGCTACAGCAGGAGGCTGGGCAGAGACCTCCGAGAGAGGTGAGAGACGACCTCAACACATTGAACCCGGTACATTCCCCCAGGATTCGGCTCAGAAGCAGTCGGAGGGACGGAATGCGGTAGGCCGGACTTATGCCGAGTCGAGACGGCCGGGAGACATGCTGAAGAGGGAGTCTGAGGAGAGATAGAGGAGCGGGTTAACCTCACTGTGACAAACCCGGTACATTCTGCCCAAACCTTAGCCCAAGAGCAGAGGGACGGACAGGATGCGGTAGGCCGGATTTATGCCGAGCTGAGACGACCGGGAAGCATCACAGAAAGAGAGTTGGCTGAAGGGAGTGTAGAGCTGAAGACACTCTATGAGCGGAAAGAAGCGATGGAGATCCGCCCGGATGGGGTACTCACCATCACGCTCCATCACCCTTCCAGACCAAAGCGCTGTGTAGTTTGTCCACCCAGCAGGAGGACGCAAGTCGTCTGGGAGACACACAGGCTGATCCACGCAGGAATACACCGCACACGGCAGCGCATCCTACTAGATTGGTACTGGCCGGGCATTTCCCCCCTGGTCAGGAGACTGATAAAGGATTGCGAGGTGTGCCAGGTGGCGAAGAACGGAAGGAGAGCAGAAAACCCCCACAGACAGCGGATGTATGCCAGTCGACCGTTCCAGAAGCTGGCGATCGACCTAGTTGGTCCCCTACCTCTGACTAAGAGGAAGAACCGCTGGGCGTTGGTCCTCACAGACCACTTTACCCGTTGGCAGGACGCCATAGCGCTGCCCGATGCCACAGCACCCACGGTCGCCGTAGCACTTGACGAGCGAGTGTTCGCTTATTGGGGTCTACCCGAGCAACTACACTCCGACCAGGGAGCACAGTTCGAGTCAGTGTTACTCGAAGAGTTATGCAGCCTGTGGGGCATCAAGAAGACGCGAACCACCCCCTACCACCCGCAAGGGAACGGGATGGTGAAACGCCAGAACAGGACGTTGGGAGATGCGCTTCGCACGCTGATACTGACAAAAGGGCAAGATGAGTGGGACAGTCTGCTACCGCAAATCATGCGGGCATGCCGCAGCACCCCTCACTCGGCAACAGGAGAAACACCTAATATGTTAGTAATGGGACGGGAGGTCCACCTTCCTGACCAACTGACAGGCACGCCTCCTTCTTTGGACCCTCACAATGTCATGGAACACACAGCAGAGGTACAGGAGAACCTCCAAAGGGTGCACGAATATCTCCGACAGCAGCAGCAAGAGACCAGGAGCCGAGACGACGAGGAACCCTCCGTGTTTCAGAAGGGAGAACTCGTCGTGCTCGAGAATAAACGAAGAGTAAAAGGCAGCAACCCGAAGCTACAACCCCGCTTTGTGGGGCCCTACCAGGTGACGGAGGCCTTCCCCAATCACACCTATAAGGTAGAAAGGAACGGGCAGTGGTCCATACAGAATGGAATGAGGCTGCGTCACTATAGGACCTGCCAGGAGCCGGTCGGCCGGGCACCCCCCTGTCGGGAACCAGCCCTCCAGCCCAACATGAAAGGGGCCAGGAGAGGACGACTCCCAAAGATACGCCAGGCACCCACCGAGACCGTAGAACCTCTACCAGTCCCATTACCATTGCCATTGCCGTCACCCCCACGGGATAGATCGCCACTGGTCAGGGAACCCCCTAGTCCACCACCGATCCAGGAACCTGGGAACCTCCCCTTGAGAGGTGAGACACCCTACACCCAGGAGCTGTCACCCCCGCCTTCGCCTGCGCCCAGCCGCAGTCCAACCCAAAGGCCCGAAGCAATGGAACGCGGTAGCATCGAAAGAGAAGAAAGAAGAAGCTTAGAAAGAGAAAACACACCACCCCCAGAGGTAATCCAAAGGGCACCCAGCCCCCCGAGGCCCCCAACCCTCAATGAAGAGGATTGGCCAACTCTGCAACAGAGCCGGGCCCCCACCTCACCACTAGATCGACCACAAAGAGAGAGGCAAAAACCCAGGAGGTTAAACGATTACCACTGCTACACAGCAGGGGGAGAGCCTCACCTACCCAACACCCCACCTACTGGGGCAGAAAGACAAAGGGGTACATCACAGCAACCCTCAGCCCCCACCCCAGAGAAAGAAGTAGCAAAAAACCCGGCCGAAATCGGTTGGGTAGTAGTAGAAAGAAAAAGAAATAAGAGAAAGCTACAGGAGAGGGAGACGAGTTGTCACGAAGGGGGACGAGAAAGAAGTAAACAAGAGAACACAACTTCCCAACTTAGTGAACTTGTCGCCGAAGAAGAAAAACAGCAGGGTAGCATAACTCCCAATCACTGCGAACGAACTTCCGCCGAAGAAATTGGCAAAGAAACCGCCACCCTACGTCACTCTAACGGAACCACGTGGGGGGCGGCGAAAGGAGAGCACGTGGTATCAAACACCAATCAAAATAAAGATAAATGTAGGAGCCGCCAACGATCAGTTCGCAACCAGCCACGGAGGAGTTCACTACCCAGCAGAAAAAGAAGTGTAGATCAACTGGACTCTCCACTACAACAACAACTACAGCAGAACATGGCTCGGGCAATCCAACACATTAGAGAAAAGATCGACATTACGTCGACCACAGGTGAGGCATTACCAAATGTCACCCTTGAGTCACTTACTAAAGCACTTGACGATCATCTGCGAACAACCGTAACTGTTCCTCGTAAAGAGGATATGATGAAGAAAATCATTCCTTCACCCACTATCAACATAAGGCGCATTGATGTTGCAGATGAGACCGACACACCAGCACTCACACCAACAACAGGTGCAGAGAGAGAGATATGGCTGAGCGGTGAAACCATGAGGGAGATCAAAGAGATGGCTGTACCAGTAGAGGGCAGTGAGCAGTGGAGATGCCGACGGTGCAACTATCAGCAAGCTAGGAAAAGAGTGATTTATCATGTACGACAACACTTGACGATCTTTTTCTGCAAGTGTGGAAAGCGAAGTGCGTCACGCAACGCTATACTCAAGCACATTAGGGTGCAGGGAGGCACTCTGGAACATGGTGGCAAACACAAGCCACTCTACGAGGTCGATGAGGCAAGGTACGAAAAGTTTTGCAAGGTGATGAAGTGGTCGACACCCCCACCATTTGGTGTACTGACGCCAATCATCGAGAAGGAGAAGGAAAAGAAGAAGGAGGTGGAGAAAACTCCCGTACAACAGCGACTGGGAAAGTTAGCAGAGTCATCACCACCACGCAAACGGAGAAGGACAACTCCTCCTCCCAGGTCGGTGACACCACCAAGAGAAAGACAACCGTCTCATTACAACTGGCGAACCGAGCGGGAACGTTTGGCAGAAGAGGAAAGACAGAGAAGACATAGAGAGCATCGACATAGGATGGAAGCGCTAGATAGAGAACTGCACGCCATAACGCACGAGGCCTGCCAACTCCTATTACGGGCAGAGGACATTAAAAAGGAGTTAATCCGCCCTTATAGGGAATAAGAGACTGCATCATCGACGCCTGCTTCTTCATTGGCCACCATCGCCAATGGAGGGGAGTGTGTGACGGACGGCGTCGACACTACGGAACATTCTATTACACTATTACTTACCTAACTGTCTACATGAGTAGTTCTATGCCCACGCTTTAGGGCAGTTCGTTCTACGTGCATTTATTATTATTTACTTAACATGCAATTGTATACGTGTGCCATGTGCAACCAGTCATCCATTTATTCTAGTACCACCCTTTGTGTGTGATTTGCTCATGCTAGCCAACCAGTTGTGCTAGGTGTGGCTTCTTTTGTTTATCTGTGTCTATCTAAAATATGTTATGTAATCCTTTTTATAAATAGCCGTGTTAGGCAGCAATAAAGGCAGAGTCAGCTTGCACACTCTCAGAAGTTTTTTTGTTCTCTAACAATAACTTCACTGCGCTAAGTACATGCACGTACAACGAATGCTCTATTACTCGAGTAGTAATAAATAAGCAGATCAGCCTGAACCTCTGCTGGCCGAACCTAGCCTTGACTAGTTCGCCTTCAAAGTTCGGCCTCTGCCTTGCACTGAAACAGATCAGCCGAACCTCTGCTGGCCGAACCTAGCTTGACTAGTTCGCCCTTCAAAGTTCGGCCTCTGCCTTGCACTTGCACTAGAATAGCTAACGCAACCGACAGCTAGATAGTAAACTAGGATGGTAATGCACCACTCCCAAGGATACTAGTCGACCTGTGGGCGGGTTGTATTGCTGAAGCGATAGACACAGTTTGCCATCACAGTTCGGGAGGTTGTGCAGGTAGGCCGAGCTACCAACTCACACCCCCACAGTGAAATCCTGCACAATATAATAATAATAACAATAAATAATCAAAATAATAAAACATATAAATAATAAAAGTAATTATTATCATCATTAAAGGGCTTAGGAGGGGCTTTTCAAGACGCACTTTGTGTGTAGAGTTGTTTTCTCATCAAGCACTGAGAAAACTCACTCGCGTCAACAAGACACCAATAGGTATCATGTAGAGTTCTATGGAGGTCTATGACAATGCGTTCGGCAAAAGGGACTATCTGAATTATGATATTCTATAGTATATTACAGCAAGTAGTTTGTACCATTTTTGTTACTTTTTCAGTTCCAAAATACTTTTCAAAAATCTTAATTATTATTATCGTGTGCTTTTGGAGTTTTTTCTTGGAAAGATAGCCGGTATTTCAGATTTAATTATTATCGTTGTTGTAAAAAAAAAACAACGCCGGAAATAAAATTTCGGCAATGTCTTTTTTTCACCTAGTATTATAATGAAAGTATACTAATGTTATTGATTGATTAACTTTTCACATGAAAATTATTATTTTGGTAAAAAAAATTTCATTTTTTCTTTTGATTTTGATGACCAGCACTATCACGTGAACGCCAGTGTATACATAATAGCGACTTTACCAAAGATAAAACAAATTGCTGACTTGAGAAAAACAGCTCCAAAAAAATTAAAATTTGTTGCAATATCATTTTTTTGCGATCAAAAGAGTCTCTGCACAAAACTAATATCTAGGACGTCAAATTTCTATGCGAACAAGCCAAATTTTTGAAAACTTGCTTTATAGCTCTATATAACTTGGTGCGTCTTCGAGAAAAAAAGGCGTCTTGGCAAGTGCTGACTGCGTCTATAGGAATCGTCTTACTGGTGAGAGGGCAGCTCCAGATAAGTTTTCTGAATACATTTCAACCTCAGAAAGTTCAAATTAAATCAAATCCTCTTCAAATTAGCTGTCATAGGCCCTTTAATAAACTACAAAAATTAAAAAAAAAGAATAACGATTAGCTAATAAATAATAATAAGGTATGACATTAATAAAACTCGACCCCCTAATATTCATGGTGAACCCCCTAACAGGCAACCCCCTAACAAATTCCTCCAACCCCCTAACAAAAGATTTTCCGCGCTTCGCGCGGTTCTATTTTGTTAGGGGGTTGGATTTTTAACTCAAAACACCCCTGCTGCCACATTTTGTTTGTTCTGATATATTATTTCAACTTTTATTGGTGAGATCTGTAAATAGTTGAATTCAGCAGCTTTGCGGCAATACGTGGAAATTTTTTTACAAAATCCGCGAAGTCAAACTGCCAACCAATATAAACTTGTCAATGTTCGTGTGTGGATAATGATGACTTTTGCTGCTACAATAGTACAAAACATTTTTGTGTCAAACCATTTGTGAGCTAGATTCTTGCATTTGTATTAGACACTTCTTTTCCTCGCATCATACTACTGCTATTACCATGTTCCTATCCTGTCAGTTTACTAGGCGTTGTGCTAACCAACGTGAAGCTATAGTTTGCTTTTTTAATTGTTTAAGAGAGTCTTCTCCAAATGACTCAACTTGCTGAGGTTGAGGTTGAGGTTTCACCCAGCTAATAAAGATGTTCCCAAAAACTGTAACCTCACCAATTCCTCCCACAAATTCTTTAAAACAGAATAAATGAATGCATAAAATTCATTAAGACCAATGATTTGAAGCCATTATTGTTACTCAAAGCTCATAACATTGTTTGCAGGCCTTGACATCGAAAACCTAAAGCCACACACATATTGTTTGTAACATTCACTTTTCCCATACTCTATAGCAAAACACGGTCTAGTAGATTGTGCGAAGAAATGCGAACCAGCTGGTTAGTAAAGCTAACTAAACAGAACACCTCAATATTGAAACTAGAGAAGCTTGTTCCACAACCACAGTAAAACCAGCCACATCGGGAGTAAGTAGGTAACCAACACAGTGATTTTTAATCATTTCAGCCAGAAAATCTAAATTTTTCTGAATATTTATCCATTTTACAGTAGTACACAGCCACTCACTCCTCTAATTCTTGAAGTGGAAAAAATTTGCTCTCGTTAGTATTTTATTGCCATGACATCCATCATTGTAAGGGTAGGAAATTATTAGGTTAGAGACGTACAACAGACCCAATCATTTTTGTGTCATTACTTTAAATGCTCAGGTTTGCCTGTATACAAAAAATATGGGTGTTTAGCTCAATCAATCCACATTATTAGTTCAGCAATGTCAAAATTGTATAAAATTATTGGCTAATGTTAAGCAATTTTTACCTGCATGAATTTTACTACAAAACAGTTTTTTTAATACACCTAACCAAGGGGGTCCATAACTTTAGGCAATTGACTGAATATTAAAGCAATCTGAAATTTAAGCCTTCATAGCTTTGATTTTGCTGAAAACTTAGTTGAATTATACAGACATTTCGATCAATTTTTAACAAACGAATTCAGCTATCCGGATCAACCAGAAAATTCATCGATGTAGGCATTGATAAATAGATGGAATGCCTGTAAGGACAATCTCCTGCCGCCTTAGAAGTAGTAATATATGAGCAGATCTCCCTACCAAGTGTTTTTTTGTGGATTTGACTTTGGAGTTTATGCAATGGGTTACAACGTTGAATGAATTCGCCGAGTTTATATTGTATTTCATTTGAGTGGCATTTGAGTGGCATTTAAGTGGCATTTGAGTTTTGATTATATTTTTACTTAATTTGAACATATAGATTTTGAATGTATGACATTTAAGTTTTGATAATTTTTTTACATAATTCTAACTCATATGGCATCTAGATTTTGAATGTATGGCATTTAAGTATTGATAATTTTTTGTAATTCGAACACATATGATATCTTGAGAGAGGAGAGATGAAAAAAGGAGAGAAAGGAGATTGACTGAATACATTGATTAAAAATGAATCAATATGTGAATATATACATTTATTGTGTAATAAGTAGGGAAAATCTCATATAACATAGCTAGAGTCAGTAAATATTAAGTAATACAAATCACTACAACTTGTATCCTTTACAATGATTTCATTGATGTACTGATGCTATATCTTAGGAGGGAAGACTTCTGTTCTATGTGTTTTTAATTGCGTAATGAACTAAAATAAAAAAGTTATGTATTAGTATAGAATGATTAAGCAAAAATGTAGAATAGTTACATGAATTTGAATTATAGTTCTAGTTACATTGGATAGTTTACATTATTAGAAAAGGGAAATAGCTCACCAAGTTACATTGTTCAGCTTGTTCTTTCTTGAGCATTATTTTCACCAAGTGCTTTTGATTCTCTTTCATCTATCTAAAAAAAAACAAAAAATACTTGCTTTATAAATATGTTGTAAAAAATACACTAATTACACCAAAAAAGTACTTTTTTTACCTGGAAAATGTATATATTCAACATTTTGTTGTAAAAACTACACTAATTACATCGAAAAAGTTCTTTTTTTTACCTTGAAAATGTATATATTCAGCATTTTGTTGTAAAAAATACACTAATTACACCAAAAAAGTCCTTTATCACCTGGAAAAGGTGTATATTCAGCATTTTGTTGTAAAAAATACATTATTTACACCAAAAAAGTCCTTTTTTCACCTGGAAAATGTATATATTCAGCATTTTGTTGTAAAAAATACATTATTTACACCGAAAACATTAATTTTTAAATTGAGTTGAAGTATTATTTACAATGGTTAGAATTTATTAAAATTACTGCTCAATCCTTTATCTAACATCTACAATAATTCTTAGTAATAGTAGTGTAATCAGACTGAGTAATAATCTACACACACCTTGTTCACTCTGTATGCTGTAGTACATGTTATTCCTTTAGTTATCTGCAGTTACTTCAATTGGATCTTATCCGGATGTTTTATAGTATTTGCTGCTATTGCGTTTTGTCTCAAACAAGAGTCCAAAGTAGGCATTGTGTCTACAGAAAATACAAAAAAATTGATTGTTACAATTGATTCATTTATTTTCATTGGCTTTATCTACATATACATAAAGTAGCGAAGAAACAGTTTGTGTGAGTATGAAACTATCTAGTAGAGATAAATTTATATCTTGGTTCAACTAGCATTAAATAATTATTTATTATTTTGTTAATAATAAATAATTAGAGTCGGTTACTTTACTAGTGCTCGGACAAACACACAATTTTGTTAATGCCAAAGTCTGTGATCTTACAAAGAAATAGCTTAGACATTATGAGCATAAAATTATCTAGTAAAGATAAATCACCTAGGAGTGAATTCTAGTTGAGGTTCGATTTTTTTAATAATAAATAATTAAAACCGCTTGGACAAACAGACAGATTTGTCAATGACACAGCTTGCGTTCTTGCGAGCGAACAGCTTAGACACTATGCGTATAAATTTATCTAGTAAAGTTAAAATTATGTCTAGAGGCGAAAATGGAGGACAACTCCGTATCGCAACTAGTTGAGCTTTTCTACTAGCGTTAAATAATTATTTATTATTTATCTTTAAAAATAAATAATTAGAGCTTTCTACTAGTGATAAATAATTGATTATTTTTTACCTTAGCACCACTTAGAGCCAGATGATTTAATTAACTAAAGACAAATAATTATTTTAGCATTTCTTACCTTGATGCTCTCCTAGTAGCTGTAGTAGATGTTGCTTCGCCGCTTGCTGTTGAAGAACTGGATGCATTCTGTGTGAAAACAGTGGCTCTTAAATAGCTAAAGTTGCACTGATTAAACCCTATGAATCGGCATTTTTTCCAATGCTTTCACGGGAGTAAAAAACTGTTTATTCCCGCGAAAGCAACGGTTTCCATTCGCGTGAAAATAAATTATTTATTCCCGCGAAAGCAACGGTTTCTATTCGCGTGAAAATCAATTATTTATTCCCACGAAAGCAACAGTTTCTATTCGCGTGAAAATAAATTATTTATTCCCGCGAAAGCAACGGTTTCCATTCGTGTGAAAATAAATTATTTATTCCCGCGAAAGCAACGGTTTCTATTCGCGTGAAAATAAATTATTTATTCCCGCGAAAGCAACAGTTTCTATTCGCGTGAAAATAAATTATTTATTCCCGCGAAAGCAACGGTTTCCATTCGCGTGAAAATAAATTATTTATTCCCGCGAAAGCAACAGTTTCTATTCGCGTGAAAATAAATTAGTTATTCCCGCGAAAGCAACGGTTTCTATTCGCGTGAAAATAAACCATTTATTCCCGCGAAAGCAACAGTTTCAATTCGCGTGAAAATAAGTTATTTATTCCCGCGAAAGCAACGGTTTCTATTCGCATGAAAATAAATTATTTATTCCCGCGAAAACATTGTTTTTTATTCACGCGAAAAAACAGTTTTTATTCCCGCGAAAGCATTGGAAAAAATGCTGATTCATAGGGTTTAATCAGTGCAACTTTAGCTATTTAAGAGCCACTGTTTTCACACAGAAAGCATCCAGTTCTTCAACAGCAAGCGGAGAAGCATCATCTACTACAGCTACTAGGAGACCATCCAGCATCAAGGTAAGAAATGCTAAAATAATTATTTGTCTTTAGTTAATTAAATCATCTGGCTTTAAGTGGTGATAAGGTAAAAAAGAATCAATAATTATTTAACACTAGTAGAAAGCTCTAATTATTTAGTTTTATTAAAATTAATTACAAAAAATTAAACAAAATCTTTGTTTTTTTTTCAGAATACTCGTGACGAAGGATGTCAACCGATGAATGAAGAAGCAGGATCCCAGCAAACCCTTTCCTCATCACCTTCTCCTATCTTTGATATGTCAGAAAGTCAATTGGTGGTTGATGAACCGGAATCCCAACAAGATTTTACTTCATTCACATATCTGCTACTAGGAGAGCAACCAGCATCAAGGTAAGAAGTGCTAAAATAATTATTTGTCTGTAGTTAATTAAATCATCTAGTTCTTTGGAACTAGTTTTTTATTATTATTTTATTATTTAGATCACTACAACCACTAGGAGGACTCTAAGTAGAGTTAAGGTAAAAAATAATAAATAATTATTTAACACTAGTAAAAAGCTCTAATTATTTATTTTTACAATGAATAATAATTGTTTTATGCTGATAATGAAGTAAAATAATACAATATTGAAAGTTTCAATCATTTTTTGGTTGTAAAGTTCAAAATCGACCTGTAGTTCAAGGCATCATTTAATATGCTAACCTATTTTTTCTCTTGGACATACGGCAATTCTGTCAATCAATGTCAAAAAACTGCGATCTTGAGCGGAAACAGGATAGGTTCTATGAGCATAAAATTATCTAGGAAGGATACTTCTATGGTCAAGAGAACGACTCCATATCGTAATAGGAGGATAACTCCATAGTGCAACTAGTTGAGTTCTTCAACTAGTGTTAAATAATTATTTATTATTTCTTACCTTAATACAGAAAGTCTCCTAGTAGTTGTAGTAGATGTTGATCCTTCAGTCACTGTTGTTGAAGTGGATGCTTTCTGTGTAAAAGCGGTGCTTCTTATATAGCTAGGTTGTACTAGGTTGTACTAGGTACCGATTGACACGAGTTGATTCCAATGAAAAGCCTTTATAATATATAAGAAGGTCTTTACGCGGGAAAACTCACGCGAAAACTAAAAAACATAAAAAAGATTCTTCACGGGAGTTTTCCGTCTTATATGTTATAAAGGCTTTACGCAAAAAACTCACGCGAAAACCGAAACTAAATAAAAACTTCTTCGCGGGAGTTTTCCTTCTTATGCGTTATGACAGCTTATGCAAAAAACTCACGCGAAAACGAAAAAAATAAAAAAACTTCTTCGCGGGAGTTTTCCTTCTATGTACTATAAAGGCCTTATGCGGAAAACTTGCGGCAAAAAAATTTGCGTGAGTTTTCTGCATAAAGCCTTTATAACATAAAAGAAGGAAAATTTCCGCGAAAGAATTGTTTTATATTTCCCGTTTTCGCGTGAGTTTTCCGTGTAAAGCCTTTATAGTATATAGAAGGAAAACTCCCGCGAAGAGAATTTTTTTACTGTTTCACTTTTCGCGTGAGTTTTCCGCGTAAAACCTTTATGACTTATAAGAAGGAAAACTCCCGCGAAGATTTTTTTTTCAGTTTCGGTTTTCGCGTGAGTTTTTTGCGTAGAGCCTTTATAACATATAAGACGGAAAACTCCCGCGAAGAATGTTTTTTATTTTTTGTAGTTTTCGCGTGAGTTTTTCGTGTAAAGACCTGCTTATATATTATAAAGGCATTTCATTGGAATCAACTCGTGTCAATCGGTACCTAGTACAACCTAGTACAACCTAGCTATATAAGAAGCACCGCTTTTACACAGAAAGCATCCACTTCAACAACAGTGACTCAACGAACAACATCTACTACAACTACTAGGAGATTTTCTGTATTAAGGTAAGAAATAATAAATAATTGTTTAACACTAGTTGAAGAACTCAACTAGTTGCACTATGGAGTTATCCTCCTATTACGATTTGGTCTGACCATAGAAGTATCTCTCCTAAATAATTTCATGCTCATAGAACCTATCCTGTTTCCGCTCAAGATCGCAGTCTTTTGGCATTGATTGACAGAATTGTCGTAGGTCCGAGAGAAAAAATAGGTTAGCCTTAAATGACATCTCGAACGACAGGTTGATTTTGAACTTTACAGCCAAAAAATGATTACAACTTTCATTATTGTATTGTTTTACTTCATTATCAGCATAAAACAGTTATTATTCATTGTATTTAATATGAAAAATAATTTTTACTGATGATGATTATTATTATTATTCTTATTATTATTATTATTGTTAATATTATTGTGATTTCATTTGGTTTTCATTGTTACTTTATTGAATTTTCTTCAAGTCTTGTGATCTAAACAATAAAATAATAATAAATATTTATTTACCACTAGTTGAAAAACTCACCTACTTGCACTATGGAGAAAATAGCCTCCTACAACCAAATCCGTTTGTGTTACAAACCCTGTCTTTGGATATTGATAAAGATGTTATCTTCTTTGTATTATGATTAAATGATAATAAATAGCTCACATTTTTTAAAAATATTTTTTATATTCTGTCTTTTTAGATTGGATAGTTAAGATGACAAAAGTCAATCAGTGATTGAAAAGTCAGAGATCGGGAATTTATTCCTCTACCTTCATCTCCCATCTACAATCAAAGAATGCAAAACCCAACCAAACTGAACTCTAAAATCTCGGATTTTGAAGACAGCACACTTCTCCAACACAGCAAGAATTTCTTTCAAGATCTACCACCTACTTAGATGATACCAAACCAATGAAGGCTCAAACTACATGGATTTTGAAGACAGCACACTTCTCCGACACACCAAGAATACCTTTAAAAAAACCAAGAAAACTACATGGATTTTGAAGACAGCACACTTCTCCAACACAGCAAGAGTTCCTTTCAAGATCTACCACCTACTTAGCTCCGACACACCAAGAACCCCTTTAAAGATGTTACACAACATGACTTTCTCTCCTACTTATATGATGCTAAACCAATGAAGACTCAAACTACATGGATTTTGAAGACAGCACACTTCTCCAACACAGCAAGAATTCTTTTCAAGATCTATCACCTACTTAGATGATACCAAACCAATGAAGACTCAAACTACTTGGATTTTGAAGACAGCACACTTCTCCAACACAGCAAGAATTCCTTTCAAGATTTACCACCTACTTAGATGATGCCAAACCAATGAAGACTCAAACTACATGGATTTTGAAGACAGCACACTTCTCCAACACAGCAAGAATTCCTTTCAAGATCTACCACCTACTTAGATGATACCAAACCAATGAAGACTCAAACCACATGGATTTTGAAGACGACACACTTCTCCGACACACCAAGAACCCCTTTAAAGATGTTACACAACATGACTTTCTCTCCTACTTAGATGATGCCAAACCAATGAAGACTCAAAGTACATGGATTTTGAAGACAGCACACTTCTCCAACACAGCAAAACTTCCATTCAAGATCTACCACCTACTTAGATGATACCAAACCAATGAAGACTCAAACTACATGGATTTTGAAGACAGCACACTTCTCCAACACAGCAAGAATTCCTTTCAAGATCTACTGCCTACTTAGACGATGCCAAACCAATGAAGGCTCAAACTACATGGATTATGAAGACAGCACACTTCTCCAACACAGCAAAACTTCCATTCAAGATCTACCACCTACTTAGATGATACCAAACCGATGAAGACTCAAACTACATGGATTTTGAAGACAGCACACTTCTCCGACACACCAAGAATACCTTTAAAAAACCCAAGAAAAACCTACATCAATTCAAGATTTACCAACAGCTATGGTGGTGTTCACCATAACCTACCAACTTCCAAAAGACTCCACTCACACCTATTCTGACTTTCATTCAAACCTCTGATACGATAGATGTCAAACACCATAACGTTCTCTCCTACTTAGATGATACCAAACCAATGAAGACTCAATCTACATGGATTTTGAAGACAGCACACTTCTCCGACACACCAAGAACCCCTTTCATCAGACAGAGAGCATCCGCTTCAACAACAGTGACTGAAGGATCAACATCTACTACAACTACTAGGAGATTTTCTGTATTAAGGTAAGAAATAATAAATAATTATTTAACACTAGTTGAAGAACTCAACTAGTTGCACTATGGAGTTACCCTCCTATTACGATATGGAGTTGTTCCCCTGACCATAGAAGTATCTCTCCTGAATAATTATTTGCTACTTTATGTAGATAAAGTCAATGAAAATGAATGAATCAGTTGTAACAATCAATTTTTTGTATTTTGTAGACACGATGCCTACTTTGGACTCTTGTTTGAGACAAAACGCAGCAGCAGTAAAGACTATAAAACATCTGGATCAGATCCAATTGAAGTAATTGCAGATAACTGAAGGAATAACATGTACTATGGCATACAGAGTGAACAAGGTGTGTGTAGATTATTACTCAGTCTCATTACACTACTATTACTAAGAATTATTGTAGGTGTTGGATAAAGGATTAAGCAGTAATGTATTAGCAAGCATTAGCAATAAACATAGACTTTTCAACAATGACATTAACCAAAAAAATAGTATAACAAAGTCATGTTTGAGCTAACAAGTTGTTGCTAAGATGTTTGAGTTAACAACTAGGTAGCTAAAATAAGTTTTTCATGAGGATCTCCTGACAGTTGTGATTCCTTGAGTGGTGAGCAGACTTTTAAATCTACTGTAGTTATCTTTTGTTGATCTTATTGAGTCTTTATCAGTTAGTACATCTTGCAACAAATTATTTGATAGCTTAGTGCTAAGCTATCTTCCCTTGAGTTTTATCCTGTCAGTATCCAGATCGTATTTCCCAGAGTCTCTCAATCGATACAATATTTTTACACCTAACGCTTGATTGTCTTTGCTAGCTGTCATGTTGGATATTTTCTTTTTAAACTCTTCTAATCGTTGCATCATTCTCCCCGAATCTCTATTGCTATCATCGTCAATTGTGTTTCTATCAAACGATGATGGTGAGAGCTTTGGTGTTTTAGCAGAGCTCCAGCTCTTTGGTTGCTTGTACTCTCCCCTAATCTTTCCAACATCACTCCGATAGGTTTCTGTGCTTTGAACATTTTCATTTGTCTTTTTGCGCTCAAGCAACTCGTTTTTGATTCCCATTACTATTTCATTCGTTTCAACCAAAATATTCTGGATTTTCTCGATATCTCTCACCATTTTGTCTTTTGTCGGGTTGTCATACAATGATGACGCAAATTTGTCATGGTCGGTTGATTTAGCACCACTGATCTTTTCCATCAAACTATGATACTCCTCTTCTGGTATAGCAAAAAAACGTCCATCATATTTTAAAGGCGGAAGATTCATCTTGTATTGATATTAAAACCTGTGCAATCAGGATGATTATAGGGTCTAAAAAAAGCTACCTCTCCCAATCTGCATTAAAATTGTTGTTTGTCAGCAATCAGTGTTTTGTACCTCCTTGAAGCGCTACTACCTAATAAACTGAGTTGTGTACTGATTATTTTTTTGTAGCTCCTTTTTGAAGCGCTACTACCCAATAAACTGTTCCGTATCTAAGAAACATTTTCTAATATGCTGTTTTTGTGACACAAAATCGCTGGCATGATTCCTTTAATTAATCATTATCAACATATTGCGTTGATGTTTATTATCATTTACTAGTTGCGTTGTTTTCTTTTGATTTTAGATTATGATGACAACAACAAAAAGCATGAATTGGATATAGTCATAAGCGAACATGTACATAGCTATAAAATGTTAATATGGACATGAATTTGGACACGGACATGTACATAAATATGAACATAGTTATGTACATAAATGGACATGACTATGTACATGAATATGGACATGTACATAAATGGACATGAATATGTACATGTACATGAATATGGACTTGTGCATGAATGGATATGGATATGTACATAAATTGAAATGAATATGGACGTGGGTGATTTTCCAACATATTTATAGCATTCAATATACTTATTATGTAATAAATGTATATTATTCAATGTAGATATAAATATATCCATAAATATGTACATAATTATCCATATATACATGAATGTATAGAAAACTAAAAAATCTCTCTCCTCTCTCTCTCCTCTCTTTTCTCTCATCTCTCTTCTCCCCTCTCTCCTCTCTCTCAAGATACCATATGAGTTCGAATTATGTAAGAAAATTATCAAAACTTAAATGCCATATGAGTTAGAATTATGTATAGAATTATCAAAACTTAAATGCCATACATTCAAAATATATATGCCATATAAGTTCAAATTAAATAAAAAAATAATCAAAACTCAAATGCCACTTAAATGCCACTCAAATGCCACTCAAATGCCCCTCAAATGAAATACAACATTAACTCGGCGAATCCATCCAACGCCGTAACCCATTGCATCACCCCGGATTTTGACCCCACAAAAAAACACTTGGTAGGGAGATCTGCTCATATATTACTACTCTTAGAACCTAACCGTCGATTCAACATGAGGGGCACAGTGAGGAGACAACAGCAGCAGCCAGAGCTTATCAAATCAGAGTTTCCTCTTACTCTATTTTTCAAAGAATTTCCGTGTTTTCGAGCTGCCCCAAGTTGGCACAGGGTCCAGCCAAAAATTCACCCCTAGGCCTTAACTGCCAGTGATGGGAAGCAAGCTCCATCACGCTAAAGAACCTCTTCCAATGCAAGTCTCAACCGGCAACGTGAAAATAAAGTCTGGACACAGTGTGCCACCCCCCCCCCCCCTCCCATACCCCCTCCCCACTTAGTATGGCAAGGTTTATTGCCACCAAATAGTCAGAGAAGACTTCACCTATGAACAAGAATTCACTATTTCACCCACCAAATAAGGCAGCCCACCAGTCCTTTACTACTGTTTCTTGTTTCACCCAGACAAGTGAGAACTACTATCATCCAATTCTACCCTCCAATACATCCCATACCTCAATAGCCACAGAGGGAGTATGCGAAGCAAAAGCCCACTAAACAGAAACCTATTCTAAAACAATAAAAAAGAATTCTCCTTTCTACAATATGTACATACTTGAGCTCACAGACACCCCGAGTCATTTATTCTCTATCATCGTGTTTGTTCCTAAAGACTGGGTGTCTTTAGTGGCGATAGCTGTGTGATAAGTTTTATCGAACATGAAACATGATCACCACGTACTAAGCTTTCCTTGATAGCTTGTAGGCATCAGTCAAGCCTAATTGAAGTAATAAATTAAGACCAACATTGATTGCAAACATCCTATTAACTTAAATAAGCACTAGAATCACTATATAACCAAGCTGGCACAGTTCGCATTAGTGTAACCATCATGGGTAGCTATCCTGGACCGGCAGCAACATGGTTGGCATAACCTGAGAAATAACATGTAGCCTAGGAGTCTGCAGGACCTGTACCCAGACTTTTATAATCCTCGATTGTCAGGATTTCAGAAAATAAGGCCGCCAAAGACCAGGTTCTCTAGAGGAACGAAAGAACCACCTAGAAAATTTTTTACTGGCTGGGAAATCACTAACTCAGCCCTCATTTCTAGACACCAGATATTTTTAATTAATTACCTTATACTCTGTTGTTCACTATTTATGCCTATTGTGCTTATTTGTCTATTTGTAATAATTTTGCCTGTTTTTAGGATACTTGGTTAATTAAGCCAAGTACTTCAATTCAATTCCTTCAACTCAACCTATAAAAGGTTTGATTAAATTATTGCATTTAATTTTTAGCATTGTGTTTGACAATCGATCTTTTAGTAATGTCACTATTTGCTCTGGAATGTAGTAATGTATACTACTCAGAAGCACGGATTTGCATCTTAAAGTTGAGGGCCCAGCGCAGTAGTAAAGTTTAAATTGCTCCTCTGCAGTCGTTTGAAGAACCATCCTGATGTTGGTTCAACTGTGGGGAGAGGTTGATTGTTGGTCATCAGGCCTTGGAAGGTTGACTGTGTTGTTGTGCGGACGGGCAGACAGGAGTTTCCCCAATGACAAACGTCTAGTGGAAAGTAGTGGAAACATCAAAATCCACTACACAAGGAAATAATGCCAGAAACGTTTGTTCAAAATGCATTTGAAAGAGTATTTCTATGCCAATATGTGTGATGGCATAAATGTTCGCGATCCAAAAGTGCTATGGACATTTTTACATTGAAGTAAACTTGTAGCAAACGGCAAGTGGCTTAATTTGAACTGTAGCAAGTAAAATGGACACTCAATGATAAAAATATCTGTGGTCAACAAGTTGCTAACAACTTTCCGATGATTATGGCAGCTTTTGTTTATACATTGTTGGATGTCTATCAATAAACCACAGCCCGCTTATATTGGCTAAAAGATAAGATTGGTTGTCACATCTTGGCTCGATTTTAAAGAAAAATGCTATTTATTCTATTACGGTAGTGCAGTCTTTCTCAGGTTTATGGTTTTTAAAAAAATAATTGCCCCGTTGTTAAAAGCACCCTAAAGATCTTAATAAAAATTTTTATGGGCATAAATACCTGAATAAACCAACTTTTACATCCGAGAAATGAATATAGTCATTGTTTCTCGACTGACAAAAGATGCTATTTCTGGCTGAAATTAATGCATTAACATCTTGGAGATCAGCACATACCTCGTAAGCAATATCCAAATGGATGACATCATATGTTATTTCTAGGCCACTGCTTTCTGTTACCTCGGTACATAATCTGGCAATAATCTTGTCAGTGTTGACGAATCTGTGTATGGGAATAGTGATGTCTTTGCCAGGCATGTCAGGCTTTACTCTGAGTTTTTTACAGTGGTTCTTTTTCAGAAGTGACTTTCCTACCCCAGCAGTTGATGAACGAATAAGCCTGGTTGTAGAGCTAAAAAGAAAAGTAATAAATCTTCAATGTTTTATAAACAGTTTACTGTCATATAACATTTTGAGTGAGCAATTTTGTTTTCTAGAAAAAAATTGTTTCAATGTAATTTAGTAGTCTGTTTATCAGCCATTGTAAAGGGGTGGCTACACAGGCCAATGTTTTGCTTCGGAAGGCTTTGCGATGGGCTTGCCCGATGGGCGTGTCCACTTCGGCACATCGTGGGGCCTGTTCATGAGCATGACCGACATGTTGGTCTATGCCCGATGCCGAAGAAACATCGGCGTTCTCTGATTGGTTTAAACAAAATACTTTCCCAAGCTCATCAAGTTTAACCATTTACAACGCATTTCTGTTAGAATTTTTGTCAACAACGAGCATTCACTGCAAATTCCAAAGAAATTATTATGTTATAATAAAGTTTGAACAGTGAAAATTTTACATGGCTCATAGAACAGTGATACAGAATCAAAAAAAAATATTGAAGGCAATGTTTTCATGGTGAACAAAAACAGCCATACGTCACAGTGAAATTGTTCTTCAATTATTGTTATTATTGTGATAATTATTATATCAGGGAAACAAATAATTTGTTGTCGGAAATGGAGCAGGCAAAAACCCGCACTTTGTGCTGTATGATTGGCTAGTTCAGTCGCAGCTCACCGATGTGCTCGAGTACATCGTCACGCTACTTCGGCCTGTGTAGCCACCTGCACATAGCCACGAACCATCGCATAGGCACATCAGTATCAAAACATCGGTGCAGTGTAGCCACACCTTAATGTCTATGTAAAAACTGGTATTGTGTAATGTAAGAGAAGACCAACAAGTCTATTACACATTATGATGAAGTGACCCAACTTGCAATGCACTCATTAAAACAAATTTCCGATAGTAGCAAGCTTCAATAGTTATGACTGTTACATATCATAAAAGGCAGTGCAGAACCATTTTTAATCTCCATGCATCATACATGTACATTCGTTGTACAAGCGATTTCACAAAAACAAAATCACAAAAATTCATTGCGTTACGTGTAGTTTCTTATAGGGATTGAACAAACTATGAGATAAGGAGTTATTGTGAGAGATAAAAACTAGGTTGTTGCCTTGCGCAGAACTGTAAATTTTCTATGATAAATTGGAAAGAAACCTGGACATATACACAGATTTGAAATTAATAAGTAGTATTGGATGAGCGGAAGTCTGACAGAATCTTTTCGATAATGATAACAAGGTAGTTAAAATTGCTGTGAACGAAGAAGAAAATCAAAAAGGACACCAGATGCCAGCTTTTATAATCAAATCAATTTGATCAGAGCAGCATCAAAATTTCATCACTAAACGTGTGAGCTTCATGAATCAGAAAGATTAATGTATGGTTTTTACAGCCCAATCAATCTAACAATTGCTTTCCGGCTGTTTTTAACGAAACGTGATACCAATATAGAATTTATGAGGACATTTTTTTTAGTAGAGGAATCTTCTAAAACTCAATAGAACTGTGCTCTTGCAAAGTATTAGTGGCTTTCCATATATCCCACGTCGTAGCACTACCTAATGGTGTTATGGCTCAGTGCTTCTCAATAACGATAAACCATCACGCTTTCCCGTGAGCCAGCAATACAGTAGGCCCAAAGGTCATGAACCCTAATTAGCGAGTCCACAGCAACTTTTAAATAATGAGTTCATCAATGAAACTGTATCAAGGAAAATTGTTTGAGCCAACAATTAGTTTTAAATGCTTTTCTGGTGTTTGTTTCATCTAATGTTACATACTCCACAGATAAAATTTTGAAACCGCAGTGCTTGGTTAATGTATAACTCATTTATTAAATTTAAAATAATTATTAATTTTTATTTAACTATGGCCAATTGATCATTTATTATTATTATTATTTAAATTATATTATTATCAAAGTCTAAAATAGTGAAAAAAATACTATGAGATGAAAACACATACATATCTCTTTGAACACTTATTCGGCATCATTTTTTCATAATAAAAGTGGTCTTGAAAAGAAACTCTCATACCACTGAAATTTCTGTTCAAATTATTTAACTTTCTTGACTGCAGTGATGCTGGAAATTCGATACACGCATCTGCAAACCAGTAGTGCTATGGCATTCCCTTTTTCCATAACGCTTCAGTGGAGCGGCGCTATTATAAGTAGCGTTTAGTAGGGACATTCAATAGCGTCACATCATCATGACAGCAGTAGCGATATACCCATTTCCAAGGGGGAAACCCATGGCGTTACGGCGTAGCGCTACTATATATCTGTTACAGTGCAGGCCTATTTGCTGGCAAGGAAAGTCTCACAAAATCATTACATTACAATTACCTGTCTTTATCAACACAACAAGCAGCCTTATGAACATCTTCAGGAACAGTCAAAATCCTTTGGACATAATCTCTGAGTATGCTATTATTAGCAGGCTCACAGTTTCCAACAGAATGGTTGTCAAGGAAAGATCTGATACGTGAGTCCTTGGCTTCTTTATCGTACATGAAGACCAATCCATAGGTCAGGTTTTGAATGTCACTTGCAGAGCTCAAACGATTTTCAATGATTCGGCAAGATTCATACTTGAGTAGATGGCAGTTCACCATGCAGTAGAGAGAGACTGAGTCGTTTAAAGCTCTGTTCAGAAACATTGTCACCTACAGTACAGAAAAAAAACATTACATAAGATATTGGTAAGCTATGGTAAAATATTGTGCGGGTTTTCGTGTATGTACTGATACAGGCGAGCTATCAAGCACCTGCACTTCCCTCAGCTCAGATGAGAGCCAGCAGGCTCCGGTAAAACACTTTAGGCATCACTAACTAGCAGTGCCGGCCTGCATTGCTGCGTACTTGCTGGGTCCTACAGAAGTGTAGGCCACGTGATGCTGGACCACAACTACAAGCTTGTTATTATTGTAAACTTATGGTAATGCAAAACAAGAGAGTGTGTGGTTGAAAGTAACTATATTCTTCAATTCTTCTGGTTTGGCTCCTCCAATTACTCTGAATTATTATGGAGTTTCAGCTAGTATACAAAAGGTTATGTAATAGTTTCTTTGTTCTTTCAAGCGCAGCCTTAGGCAATATAATAAAGGGTTTGACTGGCTTACACAAAGGAATACATAAAGCATAGAGCACAGTGACTATTTAGTTATTACTTTTGCTAGCAAAACTCAAGTTTTAAACAAAAAACGAAAAACAAAAAATTATAATAATAAGCAGATGGATTAATGATAACTTTTTTACATTGCCTATAATAATGATAACGATAGTAGTAGTAACAATAACAGCAAAAGTAATAGAAATAATAATAATATAAAAACGACGACGACGGCGATAATAATGTAATCACAATAATAATTATACGAATCAATTCAGGGCAACACGCAATAATTTTGTCACTATTGACCCATCATTTATCACTTGTTGATTGATTTCCATCAAATTAAAGGTTCTATCATAATAAACTACTAAGGCATTGACATAGTTGAAAAATTCCAATGGTACCCCACTTTTGACTAAAAACCAAATTGTATCATTTGTGTTAATTGGGGAAAAAATATAACTCTCAATAATTGTCTCGAACCAAATGCAGGATGAACTTCCTCTTATATCATTTTATTCAAGCAATCTGACCACAAAATGGGCATTTTCAAATGGGTTGCTAAACACCTCTTATTTGATCGTTTCATTTTATGATGCAATGAGTTATCAAAACTGCGGGTACTCAGCTGCATTTTTCCAATTACCATGAATGATGTAAAACTACTACAGTACGCAGTGTTCGCTAACTAAACTCAATATGTATTCAGCCCACAAGATACATAAACTGAGTTTTTTGCTTTCATACCTGGTCTTCCCTTGTCTGTTTGTTGCACACCAGAACTTGATTTCTTGTGGGGTATCTGTATTTTGGGTCAGCTGCATACAGTGTCAGAACCATCTTGTATGTAAGGTCTGTATCATTGTAAAAAAAAAACTTACATATGTATATGCACGGAAATTGGTGAGTTTCTTATAACATCGCAGACAAAATGTGTCCGCTGTCTACATAGTTTGTAGGGACTGTTACAGTTGATGCAATCAATGCTTAAATGGACACTTACCAAACTCTTGCTGAAGTTCATAAAATAAATGAGTATCAATGAATAGAAGCAAAAAGAGTGCCAATAGCAAAGAGCTGAAAAAAAAGTGCGCAAATTTTTATTGAAGTTGCACCTATTTTTGTGAGCATAATAATAGTGAGAAAGTACATATTTAAAAGCACTAAATAATTGAAGTAATTAATCATATATGATGGGTTTGGATGAATGAGCTCCAACTTTACTACTCAGATTTCCATTGGTGATGAAGACAGAGGTACACATTTTATGAGTTATTAGAACTAATAGAATTAGACACCAGGAATTTTTCGTGACCCAGCTTATTGATATGAGAATTTGCTATCAACAGGTGTAACCCTATGTAGTGGATTTTAGTGGTTCTGCTATTTCTCTGCTAACGTTGTCACCTTGCAAACTGCTGTCTGCTGGCACAACAAGACATTCAGCCTCTCAAAGCCTAACAACAAGCAGTGATTCCTCCCCAGAGGTGATCATCAACGGGGATGGCGCTTGCAACTAGTGGTAAAGAAGAACCCTCAACTTTAACAACTGTAACGAGCCCTCAGCCCAGACAACACTCGGTACTTTTGAGTAATATAAACATTTATTATTATCCAGAACAAAAGGGTGGCATGCAATAGTAACCAGACTGATGCTGTACTTTAACGCAATGCAAAGAACTGAAAAGCTTTGTTTTTTACAACCAGAGTTACAGGAAGTGACAGGAAGTGTTTGGTCTAGTTTGCCAAACACTCCAATCACGCATAAGAATTACAAGAGTCGGTCGATAACAACATGTGTAAAAATACCAGCCAATAATACATAGAGAAATGTGTTTAAAGGAAACTGGTGCCAAGAAATGATGGGTGGAGTTTATGGGCATTCCAGCCAGTAATAGCTTGGCATTCCTCTCTCTAACAATTCTTGGTATTTTATGGCCTTTTATCCTGGTTTCTTCATTTCTGCGGATGGTAATCACTTGGATATGGGTCATAGAGGTCCTTAGGCTATGTTTCTTTTTTCAGGCTATGGCAGCCATCTCGACGCCGGCCAAGGATAGCTACTCAGGGCCGGTATAGTAATGATGTCGGGCTGGCATAGCAGTAAATGTCAATTCCATTGCAATTTTAGCTAATAATGTGATTGAAATCAAGCCCAGGCTTGCTGGATTGCTCAATCACGCTTGCCTGGTGCCTGCAGGGTATCAGCGGGACCTTTATTAATTAATGGTAACATGTGGTGACTGGTAAAATCCGTTACAAATCAAACAATCAAGAAGCCCTGCAATCAATTGCAATGCATTGTGTCCATCTGCGTAATTTTTTAGAGTGGTCTTCCCTTTGTAGGTCATTCCTCTTTTAACCTTGCCAAAAAGTACTGCAATACAAACTTTGAGGGGTGTTTCTTGTGTGTAAGATACAAGTTTGTTCTGCTCACAAATTAATCATAATCGCATATCCATTATTTATTCTTGTACAGCAAACTGCCAAATATAGTAAAATCGTGAAAACTTCCAAATTTGAGCTAAATGAACTTAAAAAGACTTGAAACAACAAAGTAATTCATTCAATGTGTTTTTCTTCGTGTCATTGCACTCACTTGTGCTGCAAAATAATCACTCCAGGATGTTAGCTGTAACCAAATTAAATTAATAGCAAATTTAGTGGTTTAAACTGAAAACTTACTTTTTAGTAATTCTATTTATTTTTAGCTTACTGCTATGAGTTTTTTTATTTTTACAATAGAAATAAAAAATTAATAATCATAAATCATGCCAGCACAGATCACTTTTTGGTGGAGTTTCTGAGTATTCAAGTCGTAAGCAGCAGATCGATGTATTAAATAACCCTCTAGGCCTACTCAGTCCTGATTTACAAGCCAGTCAAAAATTCATTGGCCTCAAATGCTCGTCGCATCATCTGAAATTTAGCTTACTATAACTTCCATTGATTACCGTGTATGTCATCTTCAGGTTGTGGGCGTAGTAAATAATAATAAATAACAGCAAAGTTTTATAAATAAAATTGCATCTTCTGCATTTAAAATGAAATCTGATTGGGCAATTCATTTAGTCTTAGGTCTATTGAAGGCCATTGCAACAGGAATAAAGAATTCTTATGAAGACGCCCCATCAAAAATTAATTCTAAGATTTAATGTTGGGATTTACTGTTACGCCCCATTTTTCATCTGGCTTGAATTTGCATCCTGCACGAATAAAATCGGAAATAGTGGTTTCTATCAATATGGACGCAAATAATGCAAGCGCATAGTAAACAAAATCAACGCTTGTTTATTACACAATTTTCATATGTGAAATAGCAACAAGAGACGATTGCGGGATTTGTCAGTTTGTCCAATGTGATCCTAATCACAAGGACCATCTCATCTTTTACTCTTTACATCAACAGGATCGAAAAAAATTGTGCTTCTTTTGGTGAGTAAGGGAACAATAAATGATATTCATACGAGAATGGACAGTAGTATGTAGGTAGAATGATAATAAATAAAATAATTATAAAAATAAATAGCGGAATATGATTGGTCAAATAAATACTGTGCAGCAAAGACGTTAATACCCGAAGATGACATCAATTTTAAGCGGTGTAAAAATTGGCGAGCATTTCTGGAAGAGGGGTATTTTGCAGGCTTGCAGATCAGCGCTGAGTAGGCCGAGAGGGTTGTTCAATACGTCAATCTGCTTAAGACTTGAATATTCACAAATTCAACAAAAAATTGTTCAATGCTGGGATGGTTTAATCAGTTTATGCCACAAACAATGCCACAAAATAGACTTCTTCGGTACTACTACCTTTTTGGAAGGCAAATAGCTTGACTTTTAGCAGTGATCAGCCCTTTACGTGTACTTTTAAACTACCAAAAAGATGCTAAACTTGGGGTTGATGAGCATTGAAAACGCAGTCTATAATAGTAGTAATGTCGGAGCAAATCTATGGCATGGAGTCTAAGGACAAGGCTCTCCTGGTTCTAGGTGCCTTTTTATTCGCACCAGTTACCATGAGAACCTGAAAGGATACTTTTTTGTGCAACAGTTTCTATTGTTATTAGTTTAGTTTCTAATTGTATGATTAACTGAGTATTTATCGTACAGGGGCTGTTTTTATTAGGATTTGTATAGCGGTTTAGATTGGGAGGGTTTGGGTGTTTTATAAAAATGAAGTGCTGTATTATTGTATTTCTAGTGATAGACAAGTTTGTACATATCCATGTTCATGTCCATGTCTATATTCATATCCATTTATGCTCATGGACATGTCCATATCAATTTCCATTCATGTCTATATTCAAATTCATGTCCATGCCATATCCATGTCCATATTCATATCAATTTATATCTAGGACTATATTCATTTATGCACGAGAGTTTTTAAAATTGTGAGAAAAACCCAAACTTAAAACATGACTCTTTGTGTTTTAAAAACCAAATTAATATCACTGATAAAACTGATTTAAGTATTAATTATACTTATTAATACTTGAATTTAAAAAAGACTTTTAATAGTAGCACTAATGCATTATTCACTACATTGCTTATTTGCAACTATACTTACAATTATCGAAGGAAACAATTGTCAAATGTTTACGAGTAACTAAGCTTAATATCGACGGAAACAATTGTCAAATGTTTACAAGTACCAAAGATTTATACGTCATCGAAAAAATTATTCGAAAACTCGAGAATAAACGCTAAACAAACTGATGATTTGTCGTAGTCGACATAAAGTTTTAGTCTCGTTTTCAAACAAATCAAGTTTTACGCGAGTTCTTTTTGGATTCGTTTTATGCTTTACCAAAGTGATTAATCATACACATTAATCGATATGCATCTGCTATGAGAATATTCTGGAAGGCGAGCTCATTGAACATTATTACATTCTAGACACTTGTTATGCTACACAACCCAACGTTATTCCCTTTTTTTGTTTTAAACAAAACTTTTAGACTGAAAAATCTTGATTAGTTCTATACGTATTCATTTTACAACCCAGCAGACTTTTAAGTGCAAATTTGTTTTTTATTGTATACTAGTTTGAGTTGGTGAAAGATGTCTGTGAGTATTTTAGAACTTATAGTTGATACCTCATAAATTCAACAAGACGTATGGAATAAAAATATATACGAATACATACATATTACTATAACTGATAGGGCACAGAGTATGCACAGATGCATAGAAAAAAATAAAAACAACTAAATAAAAATTGTTATTATTGGATATCCAAGAGATGTTAGAAGCAAATCAAAACTGAATCAAGTAAAACAATGTTCAACAAAAAAAGTTTGCAGAGCTATATGCTAGTAGCATATATATAAATATATATGTGCTATGGAGATGGAAAAATCTGAAAAAATTTGGTTTTTCTAATACTTATTCACTGGGGAAAACTAAAAGCAATGTATTATTTTGATTAGTTTTTGTGACTTGTTATCTATTGAGGTAGACCAAACTAAAAAAAAACACAAGCAAAAAATACACCCTGTCCGGTGGTAAATAGAGGAAAAGCGATGGTCAACTAAAGATCCTGAGACTGATTTGTTTTGACAGTTTTGGTTACATGAAGTTAAAAAGTTGATGTTACAACTGTGAAGCAATTAATTGTGAAAATGAGTTCACTACTAATTTTACATGTAATATTAATACTATTATTTTTTTATTTACATACTGTTTAATATTACTATGTTCAAAGTTATTTATTCAAACAAAGCAGAACGAGCAAATAATGCATATCAGTGTATGTCTTTTGCAAAGTTGACATTTTTTTTTGTTATTTTCATTTTTTACATAACAAATGATTGACTCAAATTTTTAAAAACTAATAATGTCAATTACAATATACTACTTTTAAATGTAAACGTAAAAAGTGAAAACTAAATGGATAACTATAACTCGTATGACTTAAAACAATAGTTTTGTGTAATGCAATATTGTAGTAAAATATTTAAGAGGAGGTTTTGCGCTTAATTGCATTTTATGACTGGTTTATGAGGCTTTTAAGTGCAAAATAAAAAAGAAACTGAATGGACAACCATAACCAGTATGACTTGTAAAAAAGGAAAGCAATAGTTTTGTGAAATGTATTATTGTAATAAGTTATTAAGAAGGGGTTTTGCTACCAATTGCACTTGGAAACGGACTCACTACTCAGCAATAGGTCTATGATAGTTTTAAAATTTGTTTATGAAACAGACAATTGTCCTAGACTGAAAGTGTTATCCACTGAAAGTTGTAATCTGGAAGTGATATTTATCATTTTGCGGTTCATTGGCTCTGGTTAGAAAATCACTCGCCTGAGTACCGCTTTTGAAATATACTCATAAATTATTCACTGGAAGCGGTGCGGCAAAGCAATTATTATTGATTTTGTGATGATAGATTTATAGAAAACGTAATACTAGTAAATGCTGGAAAAGGCGTGGTTGACTAGTGCTTTGATTGATCAAATACCCTATTTGCCCTAGGTTTTAGTCATATAAAAATGAAAAGTTTACTACTCAGCATCAGCTGCCTCTCAATTCCAGCAGTAAGAGTCTTATTAAGAGTAGTAATTAAAAAATTTCTAGCAATTACTATGCAGCAACAAATGAGTAAGTTAATTTATTCTAATTTTCTTGCATAGTTTTATCTATCTCTCACACACACACGCACACATACACTCACACAAACACATACACACATACATATATATAGTTGCATAAAATTTTAACCTTATAGATATGGAACTTCTGAGACAAACTTACCTGAATGTGTTGATCTTAGTAATATGTAAGTCTCATATCAAACCCTTAACCACTGTTTTATGAATCTGTTTTATATAAAGTTTATAATTAAATACTATTTTGGAATAACTTTTTTATCAAGTTCCATCGAGATGAAGCCCTTCAATTGATAAACAGTTGTCTAAGAAATAATGTAAGGAATGAGAAGGAGGCTGTAAAATAGACAACTAAAAGTAAGTTTGCTTTGTATACCGAAATTGTGAAACACTTTATACTTTAATGTAAAAAGCTTACTTAATAGAATAATACTGTTATTTTGTAGAAGAGCAGAAAAAAATTTAGCAGATAGATTGCTGTTTTTCATTCTGAGTGAAACATACGTATGACTGTAGGTAAAACGAAAGGATTTTATCATATAGTTGATTAATTTAATGAATTTGAATTAGCCATTACTAAAAGCATTTTTTTCATATTTTAGATTAATCGCAGAACCTATTACTGAAAAGATTTGATTTTGATCTGCAGTAGTCGAAAGGGAAAAGAAATTGAGTAGAGCTGATGCCGACTTCAAATGTAAGTCTTATTTATAAATGTATATAAAAAGATAATTTAAGTTGATATTAAAAATATTGCTTGTATGTAGAGTATGAGTTTCTGTTCGGTAGATATAGATAGCAAGGTGTCGAACTGCTTTGTTTTGATACTAACAATGATGTGGTTAAAACACTGCAATGTAGTGATATATGTAGCAGTCAAAAGCTGCAGCAGGATATTTTGCCCGTTTTGTGGTAAGATATTTAAACTGAGGATATAAGGGAACCCGGTAGAATTATCTCAAGACGATTTTATCCCGAGTTGATTTTTAATCACATATGTGGAAAATCTGAGACAACTTTGAGAAATCTCCAACGACATAGTTTTATTATTCATTCAAATTAATTTTTTGTTGTTGATGTTGCCAGCTACAATAATCTTAATTTTTTAATAATAAAAATAACTTTGACTTAACTAAGGATTTAAATTTTTCAAATACTTTTTCATTAGAGCATCTCTATCCTATTGAGGGTTGTTTCGCAAATAAAATTGCTTTAGACTTTGAATTTGCTATTGGTTGGTTCACACTATTTAAAAAATCAGTTGTAAAAAATCTAATGATTTTACTTAATAATCAAATTAAAAAACAAACAAAAAATTAGATTAATTAAAAGCACTTGTAACTTCAGACTCTGAGAAAGATATTTCAAAATTAAGCACTAAAAGTGTTACTAGTGAAAAAATTGACCTAAGCTTATATGTACAAGCAGAAATTAAAAAAAGGCTCTAAGAGTTCTTTCAAATTAAAACTACATGATATTATAAAAAAAATGAGAAAAAGCCCAGAGTTTTTTTCAGGAAGAAATTTATGTTTTGACAGCTTTAATGGGAGATTTATACACTATTTATTAATCCATATTTATTATTATTATCATTAGTCTTAAATGTACTCTATATATATCCGCAGTTTTTGTAATATCTTGCCACAAAACTTTTATGCAACTTCATGACATGACAATCAACATCCTGCTTTCAATTACCAACTGGTTATGATTAAATTATCACTTCTATCCCTGATTAGATATCTATGCTTATATCAATATATTTATAATATCGTTACTGCCTGAATTTTTTGGTTTGTCATCTAGTGTAAACATACATACTATATGTGCATAGCTACTGTTTTTCATCTGTTTAATTTTTATACTTCGTTAAAATAAACTGTTTAATTTGTTGAAAATGAGAAAATTTTGCAAAATGTCGAAAGTTGCAAAATTGACAGAGCAGTGAGAGCATAACTTTCACAATTTTGCGATTTGTTAAAACTTAGGGAATTGGTTTTTCACAGTTTCAATATCCAGTTGATTTATTTTTTTGCCTTTCATAGTTGACATTTAAAAATTAAAACCACGCTTTCTAATAACAATACTAATAATAATAATAATTGAAACATTAATAAATTGTTATATTACAATAAATCGATACAAAGTGATGTACAATACAAATGACAGAGTCCAAAGTTAAATGTTAATGTTTTACGGATCATCAGCTCTTGCCATCTCTAATAACTCATCATTCATCTAGCTGTATACCGGTTCTGTCTAAAAGCATACATAGACATTGCTAAAGTAACAACAACGCGTTATCATAAAAGTAAAGTTGGTATTATACACTGGTAACTATCCAGTTGAGAAGTAGTTAAGCTGTAACAGTATTATAATAGGACTAGTTCAAGATCCACGTACCTCGTTCAGACCGTTGATATCAGCATTGTGTTCTTCGTATTGCGTTTGCATTCATAGTGATCATTATCATCACGGTCATTGCTATTATCACTGTCATCAACATCATTGACTTCGGAGCTATCCGCACTCTCACAATCTTCACAATAATTTATCTTCATCCTTGTCACCAACATCATCGAATAAAAAAATCTCTAAAGCTGTTCCTTCTTTTACACCCAAGTCGCTCAACAACAGCGAAGCTTCTTTGTTCGATAGGACCGTAGCATTATGTTTTTTTCACTTCACTGCTATGTGTTATCGCATTTTTGTAGTGAAGATTGCCTTGTCCTTAGTTTTTTATTGTTGAAATTTTCTCAGGAGAGATGATAAGCTTTCCACTCATCAAACAACCATCATCTGTCATGAATCTGTAGATGACTGTGTGAGCAATGCGTAGAGGTGTCGTCCGATGGCTTATCTTCAATTTTTTCCAAGCGGAGTCTGCTGAATGTCAGGACTGTGTTGGCAGGGAAATTATCGACAGCGATGATTTCAAAGTACGCATCCATTTGGTCAGGGACTTTTTTCGAGTCTTGGCTAAAACTCGCTGTTGTTTCACGGTCTGGTTCTAAATGTTGCTGATAATGTGAAGTTTGAGTTGAGCCTGCTCTTGCACTCCAATATAGACTATCGTATGCGGGGTAGACCATTGCAGCTCTTCAAACTTTATCATAATCTCTAAATCGAACAGTGACTTCACTCTAATCCTATCTCGATTTTCCAAAACGTATTCATATTCCAAGATGCCGCAATGTTTGGTGAAAGCAGAGCCAAAACATTTGTACACTGTAAAAATCGGGAAATCCCTCAGACTCACAAAATTCCCAATCTCGAACAAGCCTTTTCTCATACCGCCCGTCATTCCTCAAGACAGTTGATTCAGGTGAAACTCTTCATGTTTACTCGCTCGCATCTGTTTACTTTCATCCTCAGACTTAAGGAGGAGGATTGATTCATTAGTCAATGAATTTGATATTGTCCTGAATGGGTTTGATGTTCTCATGATAAAAGTTTTATTTTGTTGTAGGCTCAAAGGAGAGTCAGTAAAAGTACCTGTCGTGTTCGTCGGCATATCAGAGAATGTGTTGCTGCTGCTGGTGGAGGTGGTGGTGTTGGAGGTGGGGGTAGTGTCAATATCAATATCATCGATAGCAGTGACGGTGTTGACGTTGGTGTCAATGCTAGAGGTGGTAGTTAGTAATGGTTGTGTTAGAGTTGGTCTCGATGTTATACGAGGTTGGAAGGTTTGGTTTGATGTGTGGTCTTGGAAGTGGTTTGGGGTTTGAAGTCACCGTGTCTACAAAACAAAATAAAAATCGTATTTATTTCAAAAATGTAAATCGGACAGCAAAAATATAAAGAATAAATAATAGATTGCGACTGTTGACTCTCTGACAAAGACTTTGCAGTTCTGAGAGCAAGCCGGATAGGTTTTAGGAGTATATCCTTTTAGAGTACAACTAGATGAGTTCTTCAACTGGGGCTAAATGATTATTTATTACCATTTACCTTAATGCTGAGAGTCCTCCCAGTAGTTGTAGCAGAGACTGCTCCTTCAGTTACTGTTGCTGAACTGGGTGGCTTCTGCGTAGAAGCAGTGGTTCTTAAATAGCTAAAGTTGCACTGATTGACCATATCTGAGATCGTGGAAACATCCCTCATCAGCATATATAAGGGTTTTCTCGTGAGTAAAATTTTTCGCGCAAAAATCCTCACATGAGATAACGAGATCTTCCCCTGAAAAAAACAAACTTTTTGCGGGAAGAATGTGGTTCTTTTGCGCGAAAATCCTTTTGTAATATACAAGAATTTTCGCGCGAAGAAAAATTTTGCAAAGAATGCTGTTTTTTTGCGCGAAAATCCTTTTATAATATATAAGGATTTTTGCGCAAGTAAAAAACTTTTTTTGAGCGAAACTTTTTATATCTTTTATGGAGAGATTTTCAAGGAATGTCGTTTTTTCGCGGGAAGAATGTTGTTTTTTTTTGCAAAGAATGTTGTTTTTTTGCGCAAAAAATTTTTTTTTCCGCAAAAAATGTTGTTTTCTTAGCGCAAATAATGTTTTTTTGCCCCAAATAATTTTTTTTAAGCAAAAATCCCTTTATAATATATAAGAATGTTCGTGAAAATAAATCCTTATGTATATTAAATATATAATAAAGTTATACAATAATACAACACTTTATTTTTATACAATACTCAACCCCTACCCAATCTAAATCATCATCAAACCCTTATAAAAACAACCCCTGCAATAAATACTTAGTTAATCATACAATTACAAACTTAACTAGATATTGATTTGTGTTTGCGAGCAAAAACAAGAATATTTTAGAGACTCATTGATAATCATAGGTGAGAATTGAAGACCTGACCTGGCTGCATTGAGTCACACACTCCACCAACTACTCCATCAACCACTCACTGGTAAAGGACAGCATTAACACACTCAATATTCTTAAACATTATAGTTAGTAGTAAAATTGTACTTGCAAAGACTTTTTACGTGACAAAAACTTCCACCACTAGGAATCGTACCTGGACTCTTGAAACAACAGGTGCCACACTTAGCCATCGAGCTATAGAGACATGTTGTTAATGCACAATGTAATTTAGTACAAAGTGACAATTGTTCTGCGATAGCTTTATTTTTGCAAAAAAACAGCTTTTTCAAGTGCCCAAATGCTTTTTTGTGCTAGGGCCAGACAAGCACACATTTCACAACTGCCAATACAACCTGCGTGCCCGCTACTACATATACTCATGCTGATTTGGCACCTCCCTTCTGAAAATATTTATTTTTATGCGAAAAAGAATTCCCTACTTGGGAATTGAACCTGAACCCTGTCACCAGCAGGTCACAACGTTAACCATTTAGCCATCTAGCAATGTTGAATATGGCTCATAAACAGCTAAAGATTAAAAAAATAGTAGTATGGCCTACATACAAAAAACTATTTTGGTTTCGGACATCGCTAAATACTTATCGAATATTTTCAATTTTTTTCAGATTTGTTCAATTTGTCACCTGAATACTGTTTGCGCTGAAGTTTTGGAGGAGAAAAATTTTTCCGCGGTGAAAACGGTAAGCAACAACATTTTTGTCACACATTGAAAGCCGTGTGGGCTTTGACTCTTTCACCAAAGATTAGAAAATTGACGGATGTTCATCTGAAAGACGGTTACAATGCGATTGCAACCATGCAAAATTTATGCAAATCGGAGTAACCGTCCCCGAGTTATGGTCATTTTTCCATTTGGAAGACCTCTTCTGAAAATGGAATAGCTGTGCCGCCGGTATTGCGAGACACTTGAAGTCACTGATTTTAGAAAGTTCAAGCATTGGGCTATGCTGCCTTATAAATTACTTGTCGCTGATTAGTTCCATTCTAGTTTCGGAAAGCATTGAAAATTGCTGTTTCTGTTCAGATTTTCAAATTTGAAAATGAAAAAACTTGAAACGGTTTTGTGCGATCGCTTTGAAGTTCAAAATGGTACATCGATACTCTATGGCACATGTTTGTTCCAAACTTCAGCTACTTCGGCCAGTTGGTTCTCTAACGGGAAGCTGTTTTATGCTAAAAACTGTGATTTTCACAAAAATCCAAGATGGCTGCTTCCGAACAATTTTTTAACGACGTGTCATGATGTCGAATCAGAAGGTAAACAAAATGCACCATCTTTCAAAATTTCGTATTTTTTGGTCAATCGCGTCTGCGTCTTTTTGATCACTTTGATGCTTTGAAAAAACGATTTTTCGCCTGTTTTCGCACCTAAATTGTGATGTTCTGGAATGTTCTATAACTTTCTAAACCAACTTATTTTTTGTCCCGATGCCTATCAATCCTGTCGCAAAAATCTTTGTAGCTTTATTTATTACGGTTCTCGAGAAAACCTGGCAACAGTTCGGCAAGGTTTGCGCGAAAGAATAATAATAAGAAAAAAAAAAGAAGGAAGAACAATAGTATTTTAGATTCTCTAAAATACTAATTAATAACAATAAAAAACTGGCACACCAAAAAAGTACCCTGTCAGGTTCTCATGGTAACGGGTGTAAATAAAAAGGCAGCTGGAACCAGGAAAACTTTGTCCTTAGATTCCATGCCAGAGATCTGCTCCTACATAACTACTTATAAAATGTCAATAATCCATTGGCTAAAGACCGGCCATTAATATTTCAATGCCAACATTGTGCACATCAAAAACATTTACCAACATAACGCAACTCTTGAGAACTCGATATCATTTTTTGATTTTTTATTAGCCTTTTTATAATTCATTTGAAAACTGCATAAGATTTTCTGTACCTGCCAAAAGTTTTGAAAAAAGATTTTAAATTCTTTAAACCAAAGTGCGGATACTCACGGTTTTCTACACTGATAAGTGCTGGTTTTCCTCTTTCTAACCAAGATGGCAATATTCTGCTTTTCTCTGGTACCTGACTCATAACTAAAATTATGAAACGAGCAATTTAATCTAAATTTTATGCCATTATGTGAGCAATCTGCAATGGCAATATCGAGACAGCTTCATCTACAAAAACTTGAACTATATATACATTGTGTTAGCGTAGATATCCACTCACCCATTAGCTTGCTCAAAACATAACTCAGCTGAGGAATGCCCATCAAGTTTTTTATGCTCTTGCTTGTGTCATCTATGAATTCTGTCCAAAGCAAGTCCAAGCGCTTCTGCAGGGATTTACTGAAACAGATAAGCTGAGTTACCAATAGTTTAGAAATAATACAGTACACAAGTGTGGGACAAAACTGGTGTTTTAAAGCTTTTACAATGCATAATCAAACTCGATAATAAAAATCCTTACATAAAATTCAGGCTTTACAAAAAATGATGCTATCAACACACTAATAAGTCGAGAGATGAAACATGTCTCCAGTAAACTCGCCAACATCACATAGATAGCAGTTCTAGTCTTCGTACTAATCAACCTGTCTTCAATGAGTTACAATAAGAACACTCACTTTTCTGAGCCAGCAACAATTTTAGATAGTACTTCATCTGAAGCACCCCCTCCTTCAGCTGCTTTTTTAGCAGCTTTTCGCTTCTCTATAAGCCACTTTTTGACTTTATCTGCAACAAAACATGAAACCACTTTTAAAAATACTATACTCACACTACAAGGAAAAATCTACCACAGTATCCAAAAATAAACGACATTCTAACCCAAATCTGGAGTCGCTTTTTCTCCAAATACATAAAATGCTTCAACTGCATCTTCTCGTGAAATGCCTGGACATTCCCCAAAGATGTAGCCGACAGCATTTTTCTGTTTCCTGTTCATTTTTTCATATGTTCTTGCATCAGAGCCATCATCTGCATTTTTGCTTGCTTGCAGCTCTTCATAATCTCTGATTATTGTCAAAAGTTCATCTGCAGTTACGGGATGGATCATGGCCAACAAGCCAGGAGCCTAAATAACAACCAAAAATTTAATGAATATTCCCGGATGAGTTTGTTCTCTTTCTTTTATAAAACTGTCAAACTTTGCTGGCTATCTAATTAACTCAACTACAAAGAAATGAGCCAAATTCTAAAGATTTGTTCAAGTTACTTGAAAAAAGACTGTATACCCTTTATGGTTTAGCTCAAAAATATACAACTCAATTTTCTTTACTGAAGGTTGAGGCCCTGTTTGCACTGGTGCACACCATAGCGTAAATGTACACTCAGTCAAATGTGAACACTAAAGTTTGCTGTGAAAATGCCAGGTGTTCAAATAAGTTCGCACCAATGCCCGTTCCATGTCGTCTCAAAACTGAAATGGGGCTTAAGGTGTTTTATTACAGATACGGAATTGATGCACTATACAAATGTTTGTCTAAACAGGCACTTGGGTGCGGACCAGTACCGAACCGTAGCTGTTATCAAATTCTATGGCATTTCGTAGCGTACTAGTGTTAACTAAGATTGAGGTATTTGGATTAGCTGTTAAATAGTTTATTAATTAAAGATTAAATTGGTAGTAATTCATTTTTTCAAAGTGCAGAGTCATATTTGAATATCTTACGCAAATAGTTGCTACTTCCAATTATTCGGGTGTATTTCTCTTATTAACAAACCCAACTAAATATAACAAGGCTTACCTGTACAAGGCATTTGGGGTCCTTTTCAAAAGAGAACCAGCCCAGCTCCTTTCTAAGCTTTACAAGCTGTTCTGTGGTGAAGATATTCAACTCATGGTTGTCACTGTAACAAGATTTGGATAGTACATTGATGAGCTGATAAAAGCCGAAACCTTGAAACTTTGTGGTATTATTTCAAAGATGGTAACGTGCTTGAGGAACAACAACTATATTTTACTTGTTAGCTAGATTCACTTTTTTCAAGTTCCACAAACATATTTACACAATCACCATTCAGTTTTTTTACCGATCTTGGTTAGATTTACTTGAATAGTTCTTTTACAAGAAAACTAATCTCAAGCTCATAAAGATAAAACACACCCCTCAACTCTCAATTTCAATTACATAATGATATTAGCTGGTTTTCAAAAGCAATCAACAATGAATTGACATAGTCAGACACATCATTGGCTTCTCCAAAGCCCATTTTCCCTTGGTCTCTTCCTCCCAAAGTTTTCTCATCATATGGAAGGCTTTTCCCATGATACCCTTTTGTTGCAATGGCCTTTAGTTGCGATGACATTTTGTTTTGACGGCTTTTTGTTGTGATAGTCTTTTGTTGTGATGACCTTTAGTTGCGATGGCCTTTTGTTGTGATGAACTTTTGTTGTGAACAGCTTTGCGAGTGGTAAACATAATAATATGAACGCATTCAATCAATTTTCATTATTTCAAAACTACTAATGGAACAATTGGTAATAAATTTTGCTGTGATTATTTTTATTATAATCAAGGTTTCTAATCGAGCATGAAAAAATGAGCAGTAACAATAGTAATCAGTAATAAGGAGCAATAAAAAGTAATAAAACCGTAGCGAGCTGTAGCTTGTTATTGTCTGGGTACGTAAAGCATTAAGCATCAACGCTTAGCAGATCTGAGCAAATTATTACTCTAATGTCAAATGATGTCAAGCACTAGCATTTGTATCAAAACTTCACAGTCAATGATCTCACCTGCACTAACGTCACAGAAAATCACTACTGGTTTGCTTACACTTTTTGGTGATTGGAATTTTATATTGACCAATGGGGTTATACCCACTACAAATGGGTATAATCCCATCGGTCAATATAAAATTGTACCTAGCGTATGCCTAGTTTACTAGTGTGTTAGCAATGCATGATTTGTGGCGCTTGACAACCGCTAGTCAGACCACCAAAATGATATCCAGGCTCTTATGTTTAGTTTTAAAACAAAAATTTGTGTAACGGATTTTGCTGCTGTCCTTGACCAAACCAAAGTGAGAAGTACTTTTCAATAGAGTGTCCAATCTTTTTATAACTGCAGGTGCAAGTTAGTAGATGCTAAAAAAACCTGAAGTCGGATTCCCAGCTCTTAGTACTAGAATGGAACCAATACAAACTGAAACAATAGTTTGATAAGTCTGAATATGAATAATTCCCTTTAATAACTAGAGTTCACAATCGATTGCAAAAGGTACAAACCACAAATACATGCAACTCTACTCAACGCATGACAAAAACTTTAAAGAATGACCAACTGTAATGACAAGCAATGGCTATTTACAAAAATTAATGTGAAGATGATGCGGTTAAAATCTCCAGTCAATCAACAGCTGATCCAAAAACAATACATCTCTTGGACAATCAGGTTATATAGTCCATATTATTTCTAAATGGATTTAAAGGGCCAGCTTATACCATGATAACTTCTTTTTTCTGCCTCAAACAGCTCAAGCAACACACCATTGGGTGGTACAGCACATCTACTCAACTCCGAGCTGATTTTGTGCAACTTATGCATAATCTAACATAGGTAACTCCAATCAGGGGCACTACCTGTGTATAGCTGCTCGTAATTTTTATGGGGCTGCGTGACCTGCTCTTTCAACAGGCTGCCAGATAGCACTTTCTGACCAAACTTACATAAGCACCGCTGTAACTGGGAACATGATGAACTACTCATAGAAGTTCCATGGAAATTGGGCTAGCAGCCCAACTGGGGAATCTCAAGGGGAGTAATTTGGGAGAAAACTGGTGTTGACAGGAGGGTTGGCTGGGCAAGTGTAGCAGGTTGGGTCATCTTGGGGTCCTATATGCAGTCATTGGGGCATGAATAAAGGTTGAGAAGACAGGAGATATGTGCATGAATGAAGTACCTCAGGTATGGGTGGCTGGCTGGGTAAAGAGGAGGGTTTATCCACCTCTGTGTGTGTTGAAATTTGCTCTAAAGAAACAGGGTCTTCTCCATTGTTGATAATGGCAAAAGACCAGGTAGCTATCTTGATTTAAGGTGTACATATAACTTGTTCTATGATGATTCTCTTTATGGGTGCGCTCACTCATTTACTGCAGGTAATATTATACCCTATCAATGTTACAACTACTGCAACAACACTGACAGCAGTATCGAACATGGTGCTGATGTAGGTGCATGGAAAGCTTAATCATGTTCTTGGCAGAGAGGCTGCAAAGTGGACAGGTACTATTTCTAGGGCTATTCAACTACCATTATAGAAGTCACCTGAAAATGGATATATTTTTCCTTCTAATGACTCTAGGTTCTTTGGCTCATCCCTTACTATAAGTGAGAGGGGAGAGCGCGTGGACACATCCATAAAACAAACCAATGGGAAACCACAGTAGGCTAGGCATTAGAAGACTTCCTCCTTGGCATTAGATCTGAATTGGGTGCGTTGATGGTGCAGTCTATTGCCCTTGAGATGGGAAAAATAAAGAGGGCAGTGGAGATAACCTACACTGCCAGGAAAAGAGGTGGGACCACTGGCAGATGCTGTGGATCTGGGAGTTGAACTTTTCTTTGATGGGTACAGAAGTTGAGCTGACACCTCTCCTTTCAGGTGCTGAAACTTTCCTGAGCAAGTTGGTGCTAGTTTGGAAGACATGGTAGGCAGTTAGATAGCATCTGAACTACCACAAGATCCTGAGTCAGAATAGGAGTCTCTTGGGTATGCAGGTGCTCCGCAGGGTCAGGAGAGAGCTATTCCTGGTCTAGATCGGGCCAGGGTTCTCTGGCAAAAATAGGACACAGAAACAGTTTGCTTCAAACTCTAGATGTGAGTTCTCTTGCTTCCGGTAGGTTTCAAAGTTGTGATAAAGAAGAGATTGAGAGAGGAGAAGAAGAAAATTTGTTGAAGGCCACTAGGAGAGGGGTTGGACCGGTTGAGAGCAAAAGGATCTCTGGCAAAATATTGTTACTAGATACACCTCTCAATCAATGCATTTGCTCGGTGCTTGATTTCATTCCATTCAAAAGCTCTTCTTCTCAGTGATTCTCACAGAGTATGTCTCTATCTTCGGTTGTAGAAAACAATGTCACTTCCTCCCCTTGGAACAGGTTAATTTTAGTTGGGGATAAAGAGGTATGGCCTGCTGCTTTGTCAATTTACAACAGAAGATCCTCGTTTGTCCCTTTAAGCTGTAAGCAGTGTTCTGCATGGTTGCTGCCTAGCTGGGTGAAATTGGTTCGCGTTGTACTAGAGAGCTGAGTGTGAAACACATTTGCTTAGTACAGGATCTCAAGTGGGTATAAATTTGGTGACATTGTGCAATCTGGCTTGATCCGGTTTGAATTTACTGCTAACTTTACCCAGAGATGTAAGTGAGGTGGCTAATGGGTGAGTATAAGCATACTTTGTGTGACTAGTGTTTGCTAGAAAGGTAAGATTTTTTAAAGATTTTTGGTAAAGGGGTTTGCCATGATTTGTATTACCTCCTACATCCAGAAAAAGAGGTAACTGGCTAAATTTCTTGTGGTATAGCCATACTATTAACTTCTCCCTTTTTTGGTTTATTTCGCCTGACTTTGGAGGGCCAGCGCGCATTGGAAACTAATCTGAAGGTTGTGAAACGTCAGGGGTAGCAACAGTACTCCATGGGCTCTTGTAGATACCAAAGTGTGTGGATTTTTTTTTGTAGTGGGTTGGACAGGAACTGGTTTGATTACTTAGGACTTCGGTCTTTTTCATCCAATTCTCTTTCTCGTTTTCTGTATCTGTTACTTGAGGGCATAGTGAATTTCTGTAATGCAAGGATCATGCAGTTTTCTTGTCTGGCCATTGAACCATAAATCTATGCTCATTGTTTTTAGTTCCTTGGAAGAAGGGTACCTCAATGGGGAGAGAAAATAATTCTCGTACATTTTCGCCTCTGCCAGTAAAACGGTTTGACTGATTTGCTTCTGACTTACAGGGGGGAATGGCCAGTGCACTAGGCCTTTGTAATACATACTGCTCTATTGCGGGTACACAAACACTCTAAGGGAGATCTTGCCAACTTGTCAAGTAGTCAGTCAACACCATAAAATCTCTGGGAAAGGACTCACCAAATCCACTGCCAAGTTCTGCCAGTGGTGGTTAGCATACATACTCTGATGGCCAGGACTGACTGGGCTTAGGACTATCATTCTTGGCTCTCTAGCATACATCACAGCTCTTGATCATCTTGCGTACATCCACCATCATCCAAAATTGATGCCAAGTGACCTGTAGGTGCTTTAATGTCCGGGCCACTCATTGGTGAGCTAAAAATGAGTCTGTTAAAGCTTGTTGCCGTGAATGTTTTCTAAACAGAACTCACACCAATGGGAGCACCGGTTGAGAAAAAGCTGGAGGTCCAGTACACCATCTTTCCGGATTATCATAGCTCCAATACAACTATTCAGCTGTTCCATCTTCCGACTACCTAGCCATAGTTGCTTTTTAGTCGATGAGCGCTGTAAGGGGTTGGACGGGTTGAGCTGCATTGAGAGTACCTGGATGCACACATTCACCTGGGCTAGGAGGTTGCGGCAATGACTCAAACAGAGTCAGAGGAGAAGAAAAGAGTGCAGGAAGGGGTAAGAGAGGTAAGCTCTACATTCACTTCTTCTTCTGTTGGTCCACCATCCTGCTGCTCAACGATGTCGCATTGCCTGCATTCTGCGAGGCACTGATGACTCAATTTGCCGACATTCCCCTGCTGGAACTGCTCCTATGCTTGAACGTACACTTGAACTCAGTGAGAAATTCAAGCCTTGGGGCAACTTGGCTCATGAGCTTCCTTTGGTGGCACAGCCACATTAGCCAGACATGGTCAATCCTAAGCCCAAAGTGCGGATTATACAAGTAGAGATGGAGATGCTTGACAGCTTTCGCCACTGCCAACAACTCTCGTATGGAAGCACCGTAGTTTTACTTTCAGGGACTAAACAAGTTGCAGTAGTAGGTAATAACTCACTTCTTGCTTTCTTGAACTTGGGATAACAGTTCCTAAACCCAAGTTGCTAACATCCTTGTATAAAACGTACTTGGCTTTGAGCTCAGGGTAGCCCAAGATAGGGTCTTGGATCAAGGCTAACATCAGTAATTGGAAAGTGGCCTGATGCTCCGGAGACCGCCCCCAAAGAGTTTCAAAGACTGAATGCACATTGGGCTCCTCGTCAAAGGAGGTCTGTTAGTATCCGCTTACCAGGACTAGTGTACTGATGTATTTTTTCTTGGATAGAGCGTCGAGACGCTTATTGATTAAAGGGAGGGGTATGTATCCTAATGAGTAACGACATTCGATATTGTGTAATCTACACAAAACCTAACACAATCCTTCTTTACCACAGTCCTTCTTTCTTATTAGAACCACCAGAAAATTCCACGCTTCCCATGCTGGTTGTATAAGTCCTCCCTCGAGCTACTGTACTACCTGCCTTTCTGCCTACTATTCTGTCTAGAGCATGAGCCAGTGGGGGATTGATGGATGGCGGTTGACGGATGGCTCTCATACTCGGTAGGAGAGAAATACTGTTCATAACCAAAGTGATCTGTCCCAGTGCTGAACACCGCAGCAGACTGTCATAGCTATCCAGCTATCTTTTGTGCTGCTTGTCGATTCTGATAATGTTGAAAGACTGCTAAATAAAGTGCAGACACATGTGAGCAGACAGGGAAACAGGCATTGGGACTAGAAGGTGGGGGCATACTCTCGAAAATACTTGGCTTGTTCCACTTTTCAGTGTTCATTTCTGTGTAATTTCAACGGTAGTTCCAGCCTTGAGTCCTACCGGCTGAGCAGTCAAACTCATATATCTCACTAGGATGCACTTTTTGTTCTCAGGTTGGCTTAAACTGAATGCTATAAGGGAAACACTGGATCGAAGTTTTACCAAGCTGAGAGACAGCCAGCTCAGATTAGTGAGTTTATAAAGGATAGTAGACTTCATACTCAGGAGCAAATAGGTATCATGGAGAACTTTGACTTTGTTAACTAACAATCTGCCATTTTTGTCCTGACAAAGCAACTATTTCTCGCCTATCACTATGACTAAATCAATAAACTTCATATGGCGATTGTGGACAATGAGAAAGGGCATGCCGAGATTGGCATCTTCATTGATGTAGGCCACAACAAAGGTTGCTTTGTTCTTCAAATCTAGGAGACGGTGGGTAGCTTTCGCCATACCATAAAAATTGATTTGAGAGCAATCGGTCTTGATATCATGGGTCTCATTCTTTAGCACAATCTGCTCGGCAAGTTCAGCTGGCTAATTGAAAATGTGTTTAGATATGAGAGTTATTTCCAGCCCCTGTTCACCAGTAGTTTTATGGTTTTTCCTTCTACATTTGCTGGAAAAATAGCTGGCCCACTATTTGGGAACTAAAAATCGGGATCTGCTGGATTTTAGGAGCTTTGGAGGGAGGCAGCTTCCTTATCTGAAACAAAAAGGAGTATCTTCAGGGAGGCTCATTGACCTGGTTAATGAGGTGCTGTTTTCAGCAAAAGTTTTCGCGGGCTTCGACAAACCAGGCGGCTGGAAACAAGTAGTTCACACAAGCAGGGTACAGTGGCAGAGGGTTTGTGAGAATCCTGGTCATTTTTTTTATCTTGCATGATAACAAAATTGTTGGATGTTACGATTTCTCAATCAAGAAGTGAAGGCTAAGTGTAGCTGTGGGAGCTGTGCACCCTCTGGGGAGATCTATTGTGGGTTATTCATTGTTTTTCATCACATCTCTTTCTCTTCCATCCCTTCTACCTATTTAGCTTGCCCTTAGCTATATTTGTGATTTGGTTTAATTTGTTTTAAAGCTAACAATTTAGTTTCAGTGATGCCGTTGAACATTTGGATCAGTTCTGCTTTTGTACCTCAGGAGTATTAATAAGATGTTGAAGGTGAATTCAACAGGATATTGTCAATTGATACATTTGTTTACTTATATTTTTGGTGAACTAAATAACTGTGTTTCACTGATTGTATTGTCTGTTATTACAGTCTAACAATATAACCCTATCAGCTTTTTGAAACCATCCACATTTGCTACCCTGAGATTACACTAAGCTCTTTTACAAGAAGGTGATCCATGAGGCCTAGGAGGAGTTCAGCAAGTTACTGGATCATACTTTTCAATCCTTGCCAACCAGCTTTTTACCTCAGTCTCCCAATGTAGCTACATGTATGTAGTTGGGAAGACAACTGGTGAGGGTGTCAGTTGTTTCCTAAGGCAGGTGATGGTCTGAGAGAAGATCCAAGCATCAGTATGGATGAACATCCTCTCTGATATTTTTCACTTTGGCCACAACCCCAGCAATGGGGTTGAGACCTCTGGAGAGCGAAGCTTGCTTGCACTGAAGATGACGTAGCTGCTCCTACAGGAAAGGGAATGCAATTGCTGGAGTATTAGTCCATGCTTTGTGAGGCTCTTTACTATCTGTGACAAGAAAGATACTTGGTCATCTGATACTTATGGCGGTTAATGCCAATGCGCTGTAGCACAATTGATGACAATTGCATGGGTGTAAGGGACCTCCTGGAGGGTTATTAATTGCTATTGGGAATGCTAGCAGAGACTGTAACCATTGCAGTATCAATGACATGGGCGGTAATTGCTGCAGAACTTTTAGAACTTGAAAGGGGGTGAGGGGAGGAGTACCGGAGGGCAGTACTGACTAATAGATAAAGCTCAGTAGCTGTTTTGTGTTGTGTCTGTAGGTCTATAGAATTCCACTGTTGCCACCAACGTGAAGGATTTATCTGCTGACTTTACCAAACACAATGAAGAAGTATTTCTGAAAGAAGGGTCCAGCCTTCTATTAACTACAAGTTCTGGTTGGCATTGCTAAAAAGAATCTTGAGTTTTATTCTCTACTTTTAGTATTGGTAAGGCCACGCCAGACTAACATGATATTTTGATAGAGTCATATATAAATATCCTATCAATTGCAAAAGATACAAAACAGCAATACCTTAAATTCTACACAGCTTCGTACAACTCTGTTTGATGCTAAGCAATAGCTCTAAACGAACGATGATTGGTAATAACAGTGTGATGAGTATTTACAAAAAAAAGTATGTAAATGATGCAGTTAAAATCTCCAGTCAATCATTCACTGATCCCAAAATAATACTTATCTAAGACAGTCAGGATATATCGTCTACTTTATCTCCAGCTTGTTTCAAAGTGCCAGCTTATACTATGATAACATTTTTTCCTTTCCGCAGCAAGCAGCTCAACACACACACACAACTTTGGATGTTCCGGCACATCTACTCAACTGCCAGGGAAACTCTCCTGCACTCTATACTGTCAGTGGTGAAACTTATGCAAAACTATCACAACTATAATTGCTGACTGAAATAATTGATGCTTATTGAACCCATCAACCATTCCAATTAAAATGGATGAAACTGTTACAAAATAATGAGATATTTTGTTTATAGAATGAACTATCATCACTGTTAATAACTATAAACAGTGAAAATATCTCCAAATTTTGTTTGCTTCGACTGGAGAATTTGGATTACAGTAAATTATGTGTTTCCGTTGCACAATTTTCTTTTTACAAGTTACATAAATGAAATCAATGAGCGAACAAGGTAATGTACTAATGAATATGATATATAAACATAACTATTGATTAAAATATTAGAAAAACAATTATAGGTTTAACAGACTGAGAAGAAACATTTTTGCAATGTTTTAAAACTTGCTCCCCTTTGCAATGTCATATCAACCAATAATCATTGCAATATATCATAATTTTGGTATACTTCATTACAAATAACTCGGATGAACGTGTAAATGCGTTAAAAACAATATAAAGATAACTGAAACAAAAATTCTTTGGCCTGAGAACAAATGGAAAATTTAAACTTCCATCATACATCTAGTTGGGTCAATGGCATGCTTTTATTGCAGTTTTTATTCCTCTCAGCATAGCAATTTTAAAATATATCAAAGTGGAGTTAGAGACTTATGCATAGTATTGTATACTGGTGCTTTTCATGCTTGCATACATAGACTTACTTTATTGTCCATGTACCTGATTCGTAAAAATTTTGAATAAAAGCTTCAAGATTGACAAATAGTGTTAACAAGCCTGTTGGTTTTAACGCAATTTTGTCATCGCATGAAAGCAAATAAGACTTAGCCAAAGCAACTTAACTGATTAAAAAAAATGAAAGACCCAAGAGAAAAATTTCAAAATTTAAAAACAAGTTGCGACTGCTCATCAAGGATTTTCCAATAAAGTAGCTCAGAATTTGAAATTAAGCGTTCATCTGCAATCAATCCTCAAAGTCATTTGCGTCCCCCTCATCGAATAGAAGTGTTGAAAACTTTTATCAGAGTCACAACAAGTGCACCCTTGCAGAGTAGGAAAGAAAGCATGAAATTTGGGGCTGGTCGTATATTAAAGTTGTAATGTATTGTTAGCAGAAAATCTACTGGTCAAGCATAAAATCTTAAAAAACCGATAAATTATATTCCACCACACCTTCTTTTTTCATCCATACTTTCGCGCCACCTTTGAGCGCAGGACCTCATGTAGTTGTAAACATCTTCACAGTGGTTGAGAGCACTCTTTTCTTCCCTTTTTCCACTCATCGTCTCTCCAATAGATTGAAGTTTTATTTCAAGAGCTAAATCCTGGTCTACATTACAGTGGACTACCACCTTCATATCATCAAACTGGATACATCCTTCTTGACGGATTTCAATGTAAGCTATGGCAAGGTTCTCTACTGCATCTCTTATCTATGAGAATATACACAAGACTTGAAAATATGCACAATAATTTCCAAGAACCCAAAATGGAATGATTTTGAGCACCTTGACCACTGAACAATGTGAATGCAAAAACCATTAGCAGACTTTTGTCCCTACTTTTTCGAATAAAGAAATTAAGACAAGGATAATTTAAAAGTTGTTTTCATGTTTTGTAAAACCACAATTACCTCATCAAAATCTCTTATGGTGTCAGCACTCTGCTGCTCCTTGTCTCTGGCTACCAGGGCCAAGCGGCTTTGCAAGTCAGTAATGTCTTTGAAAGAGTACGTATGCCTATTTTGTTTCTTGGAGTCAGTTCTATCATCAAGAACGCATGTGAGCCTTATGACATCATCTAAAGCCTAATAAATAAACAACAATATTTACCTGTGTACAGGTAAGACATCAACAATGTATAAGTTTTCTGTTACTGGACAAGTTTTTTGCCGAAAAGAAGCAAATTTATGGTTTGTTTTATTACATCTAAATAAAACTTTTGTTTTTTATTGTTTTATGAGATATAAGTACAGGTAGGTTATTGACTACATGATAAACTATCTTACTATTTGACTTTCATGATTTACGTAACAGTTCCATCCATTCATTTTAGTAGACATGTGAGTTGTTGCAAATAGCTATTAAATTTAATCATTGTAAATAATTGTTTCAGTTGTTATCAATGATAACATTTATTTTCCAAGTCATTATTATCATATTATCACTTATTATTAATACTTATAATGGGCTGCTATTATTATTGATGGCTTTTTTTGTTTATGATTATTATTAGAAACTTTGTAATTGTTGAAAATTATTATGGGAAAAGTTGTTGCTTTATTAGCAGTCCCAATGCTATATTGTAGAGAGTTAAAGTTTTGGTTCCTTCTTTTTTCACTGTAATAGATGATAAACGGGGCGCTGTACAGTGGATGTAAGCACAAAAGATAATGACAATTACTTGCTTCTATGGACTCGACCTGAACTGGACCTCAACAAGGCTTAGACTTGACCCTTTGCTGCTTTATCAACCAACAGTTAGATGTAACCAAGGCACCTGGCCAGATATACTATTCAGTGGTAAAAAGTATATACAGTTTAATATTGTAGGAGATTTTGTACTCAAGATGACCAGAACTCCCGCCTCCTTCCACCCCTTGCCTTAGATTCCCACTATACCCCTTCCTCCAGTACCAATTTAAAGCCTGGTTCACATACATATCGTAGATGCTCGCAAGTCATCGCGGATCCCTCCTACGAGCATCTGCGATGTATGTGAACCTGGATTTGCAATGGCTCGTACGACGTCGCGCGCTGTCGTAGCGGCTCGTAGAAAAGTTCAGCTGAACAAACTTTCCTGCGACCCCCGTATGATAGAGAGTACAATTTTCTTACTTTCCTTCTCAAAAACCACAGTTAGGTCAAGGTTACTCATGTAAAAATGACTGCCATCAAACAGTTATAATAAATAATAAAATTATTATTGTTTAATTACAAATATTGATTATTATTTATTCTTAATTTTCTGAGTGAAATGTTGTGATAGTTGATTTAAATGTATAAATATATATGTTTTCGGTAAATTTTTATACAATAGCATAATTAGTGTAAATTATTATAGATTGAGATTCAAAATTTTATATTAAGAGATGGTAAAAAATAATAATGCACCATTGAACAACAGTTATAAATTTAATTAAAAAATATGGAATAATATTTAATGATAATATGAGTAAAAATATAGTAAATTTTTCAAAATTGTTAAAAATAATAAATTATTTGGTGTAATTGAACAACGATAATTCATTTAGTATGTGTATAGTCGTTGGTTAGTGAAGACGCTCTTCTAGATTTTATTACCTCCCATTCAAGAGAGTGATTATATCTCTTGCGATCGTGAGTTTGCTAAGTTTATGTGAACATGTATCGCAGATCTGTCGTACGAGGATCGGCGATCACTTGCGAGCATCTACGATATGTATGTGAACCAGGCTTAATATGGACCCGGGATCCCCCTTTTATGTTGTATATTAACTGTACCAGGTTTAAGAAGTCAGTTATACCAAGCTATACCGGGTCATTCCTTAACCCTGTATCATGCATATAGAGTATATAGTGCTCGTCTCAAGCCAGTATCCTGATCCAGGTAGCTGGAGAACTTGGAAAAGAGACGCCTGAGGTCCTAGGATCTTCCAAACCCATCTACCTATTTTAGAGAGTGAGAGTGATTGGACCTGGAATTTAACTAAAAAACTAGCCTGGCTAATATGGATTTCTGAATTCTCTCTGCCTCTGATTGGTCCAAAGAAGAAAGGGAACTGTTGTGCAATGTGCTAAGCCTGGGTTGATATGATTGGACCCATATTTTATTGTGTGTTTGTACTGCCTTGTTTCATTGCTGTGCTTGATGTATCATTGTATATGATTGGCTGACCCCTAATAAGGGGTGAGTGTTCCCCTTTTCCTACTATAAAAGAAGCTCCTGTGTTGTTTTGTCTTATATTGCTAAATAGAATTGTTTAATAAAATGTTTACTCTCCACCATCTTTGAACTCTGTCGACGTGAAGTTGGTAGTGTCTAATTTGGGGTAGATCCAGGGTGTTTGAGAGGAGAGGAGTGTGTACAAGTAGTGTACATGGAGTGTACACAGAGTGTTAGCCATTGTGTCAGTAGCAGAGGACTCGAATTTACTACAGTATGTGTGAAAAATACAAAATTGTAACATAGAACATTCACTTAACAAAGCTCATAACCTACAGACATTATGAGCACTGTGCTCATGTTTATAGAGTTGGGGTGCAATCTAAATACTGAAGTCTGATTGGCTGCTCAGTATTTATCACTAGATTTCCATGCGTCGAAGTTTCGAAGGAGCTTTGAACAACGGATTGTTGAAAACTTCGAAGTTTTGATTTGCCGAACTTCCATTATACGAACTTTTGAAAGAATTATGCAGAGTTGTCTACACCAAGGAAAGGATAACTACGCAATGAGAGTATGAGTGATTTGGCGGCTTCATCGTCATGGCATTGTTGTGGCGAGAGATGAGCAGTTTCTATTGAAACGATAACATCATTGTGAGAAAAATATTGTTTTCACAAGTGTGTGTTGTCACTAACTTACATTTCAAATCTTGTGGTCTAAAATTAATTACTAGCACAGATGATGAGTGTTTTATGACTTATCAACCGGTGTATGTATGACTTTTCAAAGCCAACTGAACCTTATTAATAAATAAGTAGTCGTTAGTTGTCAAACTCTGATATAAAGAACTAATAATAATTTCTTATTATTTACTTATTATTATTTCAATGCCATTGATTATTACTTTTTTATTATTTATTAACATGATGCTGAGGACCTTATATTTTCTCAATATTGTTTCCATGGAGGAAGAAAATTCAGATTAAACATAAATAATAATTAATTTCTGGTGATTCTCACTAATGTTGTTAATTAAATAGTTTATTATCATGAAAACTACGAAGTTTTTAAACTTCCATGATCCTATCGTCAAAAGTTCGCAGTTTTGTATCATCGAACAGTTGAAAAATTCCACCATTGAGATCGGAGCTGTGAAAAGTTCAGAGTTTTGAAAACTTCAAACTTTTCATGGACTTCCATCCTTCGAAGATTTGAAAAATCCAAAAATCCGTCTAAACTTCGACACATGGAAATCTAGTGTATGTGCACTTGAAAAGCTTTTGTGTTCTTCTCCCAAGGGGTTGGTTTCCACAGGTATTATTTCAAATTGTCCCAGTGCATCCGTCATCAACATCCAGGTTCTGGTGTTGCCTATGTTTCTGCTTATAAGAGTTGTCTTACCGAGGGAAAACCACCTAGGTAGTTTAGATAACAGCTTCTGGTGTTGTTTGGAAAGGGAAAAAACAGACTTCTATTTGCTTCAGAGGGCTGAAACTTGAAAAGGAGAAGTTTCTTAGAGTGGAAGAGTATCATAGAGTGTGATAAGCTGGCCAGAGAGAGGGGCAATGTAAGACATTCCACCCGGAGAATAAGTCGTTATAACAATCAAGGAAAGATAAGAGGAACTTTTGAGGCCATTTCTGTGTGAGTAAAGATTTTCAGGAAAGGGGATTGGGTAGCTGGAGTGTAGAATAGAATGGGGGGGGGGGGGGCAGGGGTTCAGACGAAAATATTTGCAAGCCAATTTTCACTATAATGTGATGCTAACGCCAGGTTATGTTTGCACTTTAAATTGTTAGACAAAATAACAAAATATTGTAATGGATGTTACATAGAGTAGCCACAGCGTTGGTTAGTTGCAAGCATCGCTTACTAAGCTAGTGGCGACTTGCAACAAATATGCTGTTAGATACGCTTGGATGCACTAGCTGAACACGCTTGAGCTTGTTCAGTTGATAGCGCTATTGAAGAAGATGTTAAGATGCTAGGCTAGGGAAACCTACTTATCTGTAACCCTGGGCATTGATAACCATTTAGTATACTTGTTATTGTTTTGTGTAGCATCTGCTTATTGCTATTTTTATGTTTACTTATGTATGTATGGCCTGATGTTTTGATCCAATCAGATTCTAGTAATTTTCAACTACCCTTTTGCATGTTTCACTGCATAAAGGTTGAGACATTTAACCCAGTGGGCAGAGTTGATTGTGAACTGGTACAGAGAGCATCTAAGCAGGCTTTTGTATCTTTAGACTAATAAAGTATTCATAATCTGAAACTGTGTGTTTAGACTGGCAGGTTGCCTGCTATTGTTAGTTCATCTGCACACTGCAGAACTCGGACCTTTGTCTATACATAGCTAGCTGGTAGAAGAGCAATCACTACTGTCATAAGTAGCGCTCATTAGCAAGTATTGTTATCTTGCTCACTTGGTACACCTTCTCTAGTAGCTGTTTGGTGAAGGCACGGCAAAATCCTTTACATTATTGAAAAAGCTGCCTATTACGTTCAAAATTGCTAGATGTGTTACAAAAAAAATTAGCCAAGTTGTCATGTATAACACAAGGCTCTTTTGTAAGGTAAACTGCCACTACTATCAATGCTGCCTAATTAAAATACAAATAGTTTATTAAACTGAGAACTTTATTCAAATCATCCTTGATAAAGATTTTGGTTAAGGATTGTTGATTAGGTATTACTGTTCATCTTGTTATCAAATTTCTCACTGATAGTCTCAAAGTAGTAAAAAATGATAAGTCATCATTGTATTATCATTTTATTTTTTATAATTTCTCAAAAATACTCTGATCCAATTTGGTCAATTTCACAAATTCTGCTATTAAATATTCATCTACTGATTATTTTTGACTGTTACTGTCAAAAGATGGATTTAGAACAATATCGCAGTATTATTTTTGTTATACCATTCAATCAAAGTAAATAAGCAAAATAAAACCTGAATAATAAGAAACTAATTTAAATTTTATTGTTACTAAATAATCAGGCGTGAAATCAGAAAAATCTTTTGACATGGAAGTGATAAGTAATCGATGGCAGCTTTCGAGAGGAGCAAACAACCAGAAGCATTGTAAGTGGTAAACAAAGACGTAGGAGATGTCGGCCATCGGAGAAAGGGACCACTGGCAAAGGTGAGTAAAGAACAAGGTAACCATGGAAGATAATTATGGTTGAGGGCTACCAGAAAAGAGAATACTCTGGGAGAAAGCCAGCATGAGAGAAAAGGTCAACAAAAAAAGGCAACAGATTGGTTTGACTACAGCCATTTACTTTGGTGCACAACCAGTGGTGCAGCTACTTTCAACAGCACTAGTATGCACTGGCAGCTGATGGCATCCTATTGGATGTTTTTATATAAAGATTTTTTTTCGTGCACGCGGTGATTGGTTCAAAAGTTCTTGATATATGCTGGTTGTTGGCTCGTCCTAAATACAAATAAAAAAATTTATAAGAAAAGTAAAAATTATTAATAACAATTGATCAATACAATAAGTGGATTATATAAATTACCATAACTATTATAAATAAATATATTGACCAATCAACATGTGTTAGGATTTTAACCAATCATCGTCCGGGCGAAAAACTCTTTTTATAGAAAGATTCCATCCTATTTAGTAAGGAGGTTCTGGCCATTGTTACTATTGTTGGATTGATAATAATTACTTGCAACCATATTTTTTATACGCTTTATTTTTTTCTTTCATTGCATTACAATGCTTTTGTAAAAAACTGCAAATAATACACGTAGAATCAGGTGCTAAAATATTACACTGCATGTCATTTCTGTTTCATTTCATGGACCGTATATGAGTTTGACCAAATCAACACAAAAGTTTTAACCAATCACAATTTTTAAGCTCCGCATGTAGAACAGCTTGTCACAGGTAAAAACCTAACCTGAAGCAATAATTTTGTGTAAGGAATACAAAGTGCTAGACTTTGATTATCAAATCTTTGATTTTCGGCATTATTACAGTTATAGCTTTTTTTCTAGGGTTTCAATGCAAAATAAAAATCGATACAGTTTCAAAAGAGGTTGTTCAAAGTTTAAAATAAACATTTTTGTATAAAGAACGGAGGATTTGACCTACCCAAAGTGGTTTTTGGAAAAAGAAGACATTTCCAGATATTGGTTTTGCTATGCTTATCGAAACAAATAAAAGCATTTGTAAGTTGTTGCTTAAAAATAGCAACAATCCAAGTTTTCAAGCTGCAGTTTTTTCCTGTTCTTGTATCAAGGTTTCCGTGTTGACATATAAGGAAAAGAATAGACAAAAAAGAGAATAAATTTTATACCTTGAAGTCTTTCGTGTGGCCATGTATGTTGCCAATCTCGTATCTCCCTGTGGCATTGATTGCCGCTGCTTGGGCAACTGTAGAAATTTCGATGCTAGCTAGCTCACTCTTTACTCTCTTAAACTGTGCAACTTGTGATGCAGACCATCTCTACAAGTATTCGATTTCTCTTCATAAGCACATTGCAAAAAGTGTCTGTTAGCTTCTGTTGTTGTAACTAAAAACAATTTTGTGAAGTATCAGGTATTGTGGGAGACTTTTACATAAGCATTCAATTTTACCTCTCTCCCCTTCCACCCCTTCCTTCACATCCACTCTTTTGATCTCCACTTGTTTTATTTCAATGAGCCGCCTTATCGACCAATTCGGGATTCCTCCACTATGACATGTATAACCTATCCCATATTAAGACCCCCTTTTTATCCCGAATCGGTATCGAAATTCAGGGTCCATCATATAAAGTATAAAGAGGCTATACCCAACCAGTATTCAGGTTTAGTTAGCCTGTGATCAACAGATGGGAAAGCCTGAGGTCCCTAGAAGTAAGAATCCCTTATTGAATGCTAATCTCTTGTTTAACTTCTCAGTAGGACCGTATACCAAGGAACCCTTGTTACCTTAAATGGAGTGACTTACTCCCCTTACTCCTGATTGCACTAGGATCCTTGCCACGCAGCTAGTTTATATGCCAATAATTTGTTTGTTTGGTTGTTACTGTTTACATGGATACGTATTGTTGTGGATTTTAGCAACACTTGCTGACAGTTGACTCTGACTGAGGGATTCAGTCAGACAGAATTCCCAAAGTAATGGCACATAGTGCTATCATTATAGAAGAAGGAGAAACCCTGCTGGCCCTGCGAATACTATACCAGCGCTGCATCTTTCCATATCAACCCTGCAGTAACTTTTACCAACCCTGGAGTGACCTTTACTAGCCCTGGAGTGTCGTAACGGGTTGGCAATAATATGGGCGCCATAATTAGAGTTCCAGAAGTAGCCTAAGTCGCTTGAAAGGGACAGATCCAGTACCGATCTACCTTTACAAGTTACCCATCATGTACCTGAGGCTGCCAAAGACTAAGAACCTTATTTATAGTTGTATTCCTTGCCACTAGGCACTTTGTATGTTTATCTTGTGAGTTATTGTATGCATTGTTCATGTGTGGTATTTTGATTGGTTCATTTTACTTCCTGTAATGTTTACTGGATAACACATGATCATGCAATCAACTTCCTGCCACCAGCTTATAAAATGCCGGTTCACTGTATGTTCTATGCCACTTATCTACTATTGCTACTGCTGTCAACTTTTCTAGGCAATTGCCTCCCTGGAGCATAGAAATGTGTTTATCAATTACAATCTGTAAAGTTTGATTAAGCCGTAGGCTCATTAGTTGTGAAGTTGTAAGCAACTTCTCTATTGCATCCTGCTGGTTTGACCGGCCTTGTGCTACCTTTTGGTGAGAGGTTTTGTTTGGCTGTGCCACAAGCTGCGTGCTGTGGACAGCTGTTCATTGTCGGACGGTAGTGGGAGCCCTACCGGCATGACCCATTACAGTATTATCAATTTTTATTTGTGTATTCACTGTATTGCCTTGCATGATTGGTTCATTTCCAATAAGAAAATGAGTATTGTTCCTGTCTCCTATAAAAGGAGCCGCACTTCCTTTGAAAAAGCGGAAGTCTTGTGGAGTTTGTATCATTTACTTGCATGTAGCTAAATATAATAGTTAATTAAATTATTGTTGATCTGAACACTGGTGTAGTTTGTCTGAGTCTGGGACCCAATCTTGTTCGATGACGTCTGTCATTTGGCGTAGCCCCGATCCCGATCCAATAAGTTTAATCGAAGCAATTTGAAAGTCATTTTATTAAAGCAGTAGGTATGACAAAAAATTGAGTTCTATAAACACATTGTTTTAAAACTCACCATGTTTGATGCCAAATTTGGATTGTTTTCCAAGTTGAGCCAAACTTTTCTACATAAACCCAAAAAGCTGTCCAAGTCTGACATCTCAGGAGTGAAGTCATATAGCAAAGGGGAATAGCCATTCAATGTGTTCAGCAGATAATGTGTTTGCTGCATTTCCACAGCTCCTTCTCCAAGTGTTGCTCCAGTCAAGTCCACAAATATTCGAATTTCGTGTTCTACAATGTATCAACCAGTTAGTCATATAGATGTATGTTAGCAGAAATTTATAATGTATCACATTTAATCAAGATGAATACAAAATTGAATCAGATTCGAACATTAAGCATTCATAGAGTTTTCAGTCAGGGAAAGCAAATTTTTCTGTTTATTAAACTCAAAATATCACCAAGTGTAAAAAGCAAGAGATCTATTTACTTTTGAAATATTAGCTGTTCACCAGAGAGAAACTATTAGGAAATTGTACTCATTCGGTGAATGCTATTTTAGGTTTAGGTGCGACAACACAAACAGGTCTTTTCCATATTTTGCGATTTTGACAAACCGGTATTTTCAGTGGTATTGAAGGGCCTGCTAGAACAAAAACTAACTTTTGACTTCCGCTCGAACCCATTGCACAAACTCTCTACAATCTTCATGTGCAAAAACCTGCAGACATTCCATCTCCTCTTTTGTGATATTCTTTACATCTCCTGCTTGGGCAATTAGATCTTGATTACATTCTTGGAGTTGCAAGGAATTCTCTTTCTGGAAGTATATGAAAACGGAGAAATAGGATAGTCGTTATCAAACTGAGTAAGCTGGCAAGATAGGATAATTTTTGCAATGTTTTGGTTATTTGTGCTAACTGAGTTTCGGTTATTTGATTAAAAACTCATTAACTGCAAGTATACTAAATATATCAACTCATCAGCAGAAAGTGCACATGTAGACAATTTACCCATTACAAATTGTTACAACGATATACATGTTGATATTGTGTATGATAAACTATCATCATCTAAATCTTATTTAATGGTAAAAATCAGAGACTATTTAATTTTTAGGGTTTTTATATATGATTCGAAAGGACCTGAAGTCTGACAATGAAATAACAACCTGATAAATCTCCTCAAGCAAGCTCATTTACATTGCAAAGACCATTGTAATAAGAGGATGTGTTTAAAACTTCTTCAACCCCCAATGACAAACTTTTTTTTGTGGATATTAACGATCAGATTGTCTAAACACTGTATCAAAAACAGTTGAAGCATGTGCAACTATTTAAAAAGCATCGCAATCATAATATTGTGACATAAAAACTATTCTGTGAATAAAGAGAAGTACTATTACTTTGTCTAAGCTTGAGCTAAACAGCTGTAATTTGCGTAAGTGGATGTTTAGATTTTGTTTTTCAAATAAAAAACTCGAAAGAAATGTCCGTAAATTTTTGGAACTATCTCAAAAAGTGCGCACCAGCTTAGCGTTTTTTTCCGCATAAAACTAATCCCATCCTTTAAATCCAGTTTTGCTACCACTAAATTTACCGCCTGTTTAAGTTTTTCAATGTCTGAGAAGTCTCCAGTTAAGCCAAACATTGTCTTCATCTCTAGCAAAGCTTCTGCACCAGAGTAGTATTGCTCTAGCTCAGAAGCTGTCTGTATCTGACGCATCCTTTCTCTACATTTCTCTTCATCAGTTATCATGGTAGGCAAGCACCTCATTAGCTCTTCTCTGCTGTCATCAAAATGGACTCGGAGCAAATTGTTCAATGAGCCAAGACTTATTGAGCCTATAACATATATAAAAAGTACATACAGTGAGTGTAGCAAGAAACGTAAAAGTACAACACATAAAGATTTGATTAACAAACTTCTACCTTTTTTCTGTTATTTAATGCGTTGTCTGAAAAAATAGACTACAAAGATTGTCAGTATCATGAACCGTGTGAATGCTCGCCTGACAATTAATTAGACTCATTGTTAGTAATTCTTAAATCTTTTTCCCTGCTCATAATCTTTTCACTCTAATATTTTAAGCAGTACCTGTGGAAATTGACTCAACCAGCAGTTCATAGCCTTCTATTGCTTCTGAAATCACTTTTATCACCGCCCCCCAATCGCTTGGTTCACCGATGTTTGCCAAAAGTACATTCTGGAAAAGTCTTTGCTGGTTGCGTTGACAGAACTCTGGAAGAATCTCTCTGATATTATCGGGAATGTACTCGCAGATAACTTTTTCAGAGGAACTATCTATGGTTTCCTTAAAACTCAGTTGGTTCAGTGGTCTGTTCTTCCACTCATCAATTGTTTGAAAGTCTACAATTTGATTTTCAATTATTAGATTTGAGAGCGCCAAAAAATATTTAGACAAAATCACATTTGCATCGAAAAGAGTGAAAAAAAATTAAAAATAGTCTAATGACCAAAATTAACACAGTAGTACCTTGGAAAGATGGTCGTTTACAAATTTGCCAAAGGATAGTAAAGTTTGAGAGAAATTTCCGGTAGATTTCAGAACATTGCCTAAGCTTTTGGAAAGCAAGCCTCACATCTTCTTTTTGGGAGTCTAGATCAGCGATATCACACAGAGCCAAAATACCGCTAGCATGTGGTTGCAAGATGGCGAAGTCATTCAGAGTGATGGTCTCATCCAATACAGAATGTATCACTGATACAAATGATTCAATTGAGTTTTGCAGAATTCTTATGCTAAATGAAGAAAGTTCTGGCATGTCACTCTGCTCTTGTAACATACCTACAATCACAATTGACTGATTCACCCTTAGTAACTAGTGGAATAAAGCCAGCAAGTCTCATTTTTTAAAAACCGGAAGTTTCTTTGAAGGTATATGGTACTAGAAATTTAAGCGATAGTAACCCTGAGTGGTTTGGTTTATTTTTTCTAGGTCAAGCTGCATTCAATTAAATGATCAGTTTGCTTAGCAGCTTTGGGTTTTCACTGATAACATTTAACTTGATAAAAGATTTGTAATAGTTTTCGCCTGCAGTTAAAATATTGCTAATTACAGCTCAAAGAAGTAAGTTAACCAAGAAATTAGATAACGTTTCGCCAACACAAAAAAGTAGCCAGCTTGGAAAAAGTTTTGGCATATTTAAATGGTTTACACGCAACAATTTGTTGTTATTTAAAGGTCCAGTCACACTTTGAAAATATTACAACGAAACGTATAGCTGCACCGATACCCATAACAGACGAGGATTCAACACTTCATTGAGACACCGGTCAATTAGCTAGGAATATTAGTGTGTTCATTCAGGCGCAAGGTTTGCTATTGACAACACTATGCAATCGCTTTAGGGCCAACAGCATTTCAAAATCATTGAGTCAACCAATAGTATGCCTCTGATATTGTTAGCAACCTAGCACTGCCAGGTCTTACCAAAACATCAACAAGAGCCCTTGCTAAATATTGTATAATTTATATGTTTCGGTATGTTTTGTTGCAAAATCGCCAAAGTGTGACTGCACCATAAATGCGACAACTTTCAATCAGCTGCTATTTCTTTATTCAACTTACGCTTGAAGTTCCACATTTCCGAAAATGATTCTGAGCTGCTGATCATCATTAGCACTATTTCCATTCTATCTTTTCCATGAATGTTCCATCTGCTTTGTAGCAGTTTGTCAAAAACTGAATGCATATTGTGAGTTGCTCTCTCGCTTTGCCAATACTTGCGATTCTGGCGCTAAAAAAGGTCAACTACCTAAAGTTTTCATGATCCTATCAAAATTGCTTGTCTGAAAATGACACTAAGATTTTTTCTATATGCTTATAGACTTCGTCATAAATGCACTTGGCAAAAAAATTTTGCAAGCACTCCGCTTACGATAATTGGAATGTATCAATTTACAGAAAACTAGCACGCAAACAATTTCACGTCTCCTTGTCTGTAATTGTGCATGTTTTCTGAAGCTTTTTTCAAAAATAAATTTCTACCAAGAGTGAACACTTTAATTATTCCAACAAACTCTAGCCAGGAGAAGCAAATACCAAAGTTTAATTTGAAGTTGAGACCGCAATCATTTGTACTTGAAAATAAACAGATTAATAAAAGATCGCTAGCTAAACTTAAATTTCATAGCCATGGAATGCTGAAAACACAAAATAAATTTTTTTTCAGAAATTGGAAGATCAAAGTGTGTAGAGAGCTCGATAGTTTCAGAGAGTTGGCCAGGATACATAAACAGTTGTATCTTTATGGACAGAAGAAACATGTATTATGAGAAATAAAATTAAATGTTTTGATACAGCGTTTAAAAAAATTCATCACAGAAAAAAAGTAGAGATGTTAGTACCATGTTGCATAACAGTCGATTTTCTATCAATATTTGTTCAAAGCATTTTGGCTAATGAGAGTATTCGCAGCGTGTGTGCCAAACAAGGGATAAAACGTATTAATTAATAAACTCTTATACATTGTCGAACAATTCATGAAGAGGATTGCACCCAATTTTCAAAAAAAATCAAGAAAGAATAAGAATGGCGCTGTTATACACAAGTGAACATAACCCTTTTATTTAGATGTTTTCAACGTTCATGATTATCACAAAATGTTTTTAAGGATATAAAACCGTTTTATTAAAATGAACAAATTAGACTCACTCATTATAATTTAATTAGTGTTCAACTTCATTTACGGGAAAATAAATAAGTGTTCTGTGATTTATTTTATTCACTGAGGTAATTTTTGTTGACCCCAACTTTCAAACAAAATAACAAATTTAACGATTAAGTCTCTCGCCAATCTTTTTACTTTTTTTACATATTGTTCAACAAATATTCTAAATGGTTACAAGCTCGAAACCTAGCGCCATCAGTGTTTAAAATATGACATGTGCACTGACTCTAAGAGTTGGAGTTTTCAAATATTTCATGGCTAGAACTTTGAAGAATCGGTGATAAATTTCTCAGCTAACTCTACAATTTAGAAAGCTACAAAGGTTACTTGTCTTGAGCTGTATTGGGTTTTTACCACAAAAGTTGCTGAATTTATTCGATTATTGGAAATTTATTGTAGGCTCAACGTCTGGTCCTTTTGAAAACTAAAGTCCATCTGTATTAGGCCATAAAATTATTTTGGAGAACAGAAACTGTTTTTTACTTGACTTCACAAAACAGGAAGCTTGTGAGCTTTATTACAAATAATCGGTTACCTCAAGCCACCAGTCGTTGAGAGACAAGAAATACTCGTCAGCTGTCATGTTCATTTCTGGAACTGCATATCCTGCTCCAAGTAGTACTTTGTCAGCAATTTCTGACGGTACGTCTAACTGTAAAGTAAACGAATTAAACTTGTGAATAATGATGAGATTAATGCTATAATGAGGCAAAAATGTGGTTAGTTATGCTAATCTTCATTTGTGTTGTGTATATGATATTTAGGTAAAAATATATGTACATTATACATGTCTCAGCATAAAAAAGTCATAGATCGTGAGCGTTAGTAAAATAGTTATATTATTATTCAGTTCATGGCAGCGCGAGATGGAGATATGTTTATTATTAAACCTTAAAAAACTGATTTCAGTATGTTTGTCTGCCTGTGTTTCCAACAGAGAACTTGACAATAGTTTCATTGCATATTTGTATCTGAATTTGCAATAGAAGTTCACATAAGAGGAATGGAAATTATTTTTAATAAGTTGCAACAAACATGCTTTTGCATTCATTTCTTTTCAAAAAACACTGTTTTAATGCAGCAAGCTGCAAGTTATGGGGTTGTTTGATTTTATATAACAATTATTTGATGGGAGTTGTATCATATCGTGAATATTTGGCTTAATTTTAATTATTTTGAACTGTTTCAAAGCATAGATCCCTATGTTAGTGTATAGCACTTACATTACAGTTTGTTTTTTTTTGGCCGTCTGTATCAATCTCGGACACCTTGTATCCACCCTTGGCCTTTCCATCCACCCCTTCTACCCATCTCCACTCCACCTCCCTCAGGTGCCCAGCCTCTGAAGAGTCTGCTCCCCCCATTTGCAGTAGACATCCCTCTCAGCCATTACAGGTTGGTTTGTAACAAAATAGCGTTTACTTACAATCATAATTAACTTTTGGCCAAAATTGGTGCTTGATACTTGTGTTAATGAGCTTTTTAATCAGGGAAGTTTTACTGAAATTCTGTGATTTGTGCCATAGACAAATATATGCAAACTTTTTTACAGTTTCAAACACATACATACCTGACAGACTATGAAAAGTGGATTTGCAACTAAAGTTTTTTGTAAAAATAGTGGCCAAAAACCACACATACTTTTTACAACTATGTGGTCATAGGTCTAGTTTATAGTTGGTACAGCACACAAAAACTATTTACCAACGAAGTTGTCATTTTCAAAAATACCTAATTGAGTGATAATTGATATGGGTGGCTGGTCGACGGAATGATGATGCTTTAAAGCCTAGTGTGTGAAGCGGAGACAGGTGTGTGCTGGTTTTACTGGAACCATTGAAGCTTTCTTGGATGATCAAGTGAAAATAGATACCTGTTGCAAAGCCTAGTTCAAGTGCACAAAATGTGATTTATCACTTTACTATTTAGTTGGCTTTTTAGGCATCAGAATTGAGCGCTTAACTTGGCGATTAAAAAATTCCCAGTAATTTACTGGAAAATGTATTTTTTGCATATTGTATCGAAACACGAAGTCAAAAACTTGACTATGAGCGTAAGCTTTTAAGCTTTGGAGCAAGTGCTGAATTTTCCCAACTTTTGTTTAAACTAAAGTCACAAGTTTCTACTTATAAACTGTTGATTTTTCTTACATTTGCTATAATAAGCAACATTGAAACTGAATAAAACATGTCAATAAGAGTATTCGCGATCTCTGTCCGCCGAAAACATTGCAATAAAAATAATCAGACCGGCAATAAATTTAATCAATAAATAATCATTTTGTTCGGAACTCGAGGGTCAACAAAAAGTAGCTCACTGAATAAAAAAATAATTATCAAGTATTTGCTAATATTGTTCATAGGTCGCGAATGAAACTGAACACTAAATAAGTAATAATGAGCGAGTTGGTTTTTTTTCATTTTCATAGACCAGTTTTATAACCTTGAAAAATAATTCAAAATAATTGCAAGCGTTCAAAATTTACTAAATTGAAGGGCAGCTTGACAAACTATTCCAGTTTGTAGCAGCTCAAATTTTATTATTTTTGTGATTATTTTGCAAATTAGGAGTTATCTTCTTTATGATTTGTTCGGTAAACTATAACATTTCATTGAATATTGTGTTGTTCCAAACTAATGTTCTGTTGCATACGCGACATGGTGAATTACGAACACCTACGATTTTTTGCATTTTGCTCGACAAACAGGTCGCGAAAACTCTTATTGTCAAAGTTGCAATAAATTTAATCAATAAATAATCATTTTGTTCGGAACTCGAGGGTCAACAAAAAGTAGCTCACTGAATAAAAAAAATAATTATCAAGTATTTGCTAATATTGTTCATAGGTCGCGAATGAAACTGAACATTAAATAAGTAATAATGAGCGAGTTGGTTTTTTTTCATTTTCATAGACCAGTTTTATAACCTTGAAAAATAATTCAAAATAATTGCAAGCGTTCAAAATTTACTAAATTGAAGGGCAGCTTGACAAACTATTCCAGTTTGTAGCAGCTCAAATTTTATTATTTTTGTGATTATTTTGCAAATTAGGAGTTATCTTCTTTATGATTTGTTCGGTAAACTATAACATTTCATTGAATATTGTGTTGTTCCAAACTAATGTTCTGTTGCATACGCGACATGGTGAATTACGAACACCTACGATTTTTTGTATTTTGCTCGACAAACAGGTCGCGAAAACTCTTATTGTCAAAGTTGCAATAAATAAATACTGATTTTTAATAAAGTTTTTAACAACCAAGATAGGTTGATCATGGTTCTCTTTTAAAGAAAACTTGCTAACCTCACAGACATCATAATTGCTACAAGTTTTAAATGATTACACAACTTGCAATATCAGAATTGAAATTAATAAAACGTGACCACAAAACAAATTATAAAAATATTGCACTACCTGAAACAATCTCTCTAGAAACTTCTCCTGGCAGAGTTTGATCCAGAGTCGGTCCACTTCCAGCTGACCAGATTTGCATTGAAACTGATCTTCCCAAAGCTGTAAAAATGCAGGTTCTATACATGTGTAAACAAGGATTGTTACTAGTTTTTTATCAGGTGGACTGACTCTAAGTTGGTTTTTTAGAATCTTCTACTATCATGCTAATTGTTTCTGTTAAAATCGATCTGTTCTAAATTTAAGTGCATTCACGGGCCGGATTGAATATACAATACTTCTCGCAACTTATTCAAAGGAAAGGAGTCAGTAGCAATATTTTAAGTGGATCGCAAAAAGCCATCCACTGGAAAAAAAAACTAATTTGTGAAGCATTATTGTAGGTCGCGAACACTACCGATCCACCACATAAAAACCAACACATATCCATGTTGGTGATGTTAACACATATCCATGTTGGTGATGTTAATTTCAAAGCGGTTCGTTCTCGGTATTTTCACTTTATGGTTATTTATTATTAATGTAGCTTATAAATGTTGTTTATTATAATTAATTACAATGATTATCATGTACAATTGTAATATATTGTAAATAGATTGATTATAATAATAAAAAACAGAGCTATTTTGTTGAAACAATATTAATAAGTGTTATTGTTATAGTTAATGAAGAATGAGCCTCTTCGAAGTGAACATTGTAAACCGGACAAGTATAAAGTTGTTTATTCTTTGATTCGCTATCACTATTTGTAACTTACCGATGCATCATGCTATGATTGCCAGTATGGAACTACCAAATTCAATAATCGTCGTTGGTGAACTGCTTAAACATGTGAAAATAATTATGCTCGGTACAATACACAATACATATTATTTCTTATTAATTACATAATACAATATAAGCGCCTGGATCAATGCGTTTGCTGCCCACCGATGCGAGTTCAAAATATAGATAATAGCAGATGTTCCTCAATCCAGCTCTTGAATACATTTTTTAAAGGTAAGAATTGAGAAAATTTGTATTCAGTAATTTTTATCGAATTATATTTCACATCCAATAAAATAGATAAATTGTTAACTAAATTAATTCTATTTAGTTATTTTACCAGCCATTCACGGTCGATTTGTTTCTGTTGCTTGTACTGAAGCATTTCCTGGTTGGCTCTCTGGCAGAAGAAATTTAGCAATGGCTTGAAGCGCTCAGCAGTTAGCAGCTTCACATCACCTGAAGACACTATTGCAGATATGTGCAGGTATGTCTCAGCAACTGTTAAACCATCCTTCCAGGCTTTGGCATACTCAGGTGGATCAAACTGTTGTAGCAGTTGTTCAGCTAGCTCTTGAACCAATTGAATGTCACCAGTCCATTTCCTAAAAATAGCAAGTATGGCTATTTTGAGTTCAACAAGAATTATGTTGTCTTTTTCAGATTTTCGATCGTGGAATGCTGCAGAGCCAGGTTGCCTAACCATTAGTATTACATTGCTTATTACAATCAACGCCAGTTTATTGAAGTTAGTTTTTATTGGAACACACATTTGTGTATGCTTATTACACCCAGAGATATCATTGCTAGATCTTTAGGCATATTACTTACCAGTTACGCTCTTGGACATGTCTCAGCCAGTTATTAATGGCAACAAAGAATTTCTAAAATATAAATAGATAGTTACATGAAGCAGCTATTTTTTGCAGTTTAGTACAATTTAAGGCAAGATTTAACTTGTTATGGCTGAAAAGCTGAATGCCATTACAACGGTTGACAACTTTGCATGAGCACCGAAATCTATAAAATTAAAAGCCATTTGACAAAATATTTGGCAGACTTTTTGTACAGTTGAACAATATAGAATGGGCAATGTATTTTCAAAGGATTGTATTAATTCTTTTATATCTTTTTGATGATCTAGTGCCAACCACGGCTATGTTTGAGTTTAAATTATTGCACTAGCAAGTGAGTTTTTTCGTTACTTACATAGTTCACTGCACTACATATCAAATGATGCCTGGCGCAAGCAAGAACTCCATCCAACAACAAAATCACCTCTCCTGTCTCAGTAGAACTGAGAAAATTGTGAAACATTTCATCACTGAGCAAGGCTAGAAAGGTGTATGGGAGAACGGGATCGATGCCAAAGAAAGGGCGCAAGTGATTTAGCCATGAGGTCCAAGAGTAATCCCTACCAAATAAGGAGTTCACAAATAATGACAGTCCTAGTAGTTAAGTTAATTATCAAATAATTAATCAGCTATCACAACAATCATTTTAATTTTCAATCATTAAAAAATCAAGTGCAATACATATCCAAATAAGATAATAGGTATCAAAAGAAAATTAGTGTTCACAAAAAGTTGTGTAATAGAAGCGTGAAAAGTAACTGTCTATCTGTATCTTTGTAAGTCTGTCCGTGAGAATGTTGTTTTGATATTTGCTTTTTCCATTATGCTGATAATGTAAAAAAACTGTTGTTTGACCATTCACTGTTCAGCTATAAATCTTTGTGACTGGTTTATGTGCAAAATTTTGTGAATGAATGAAACTAGTAATAAGGAAGCAGATCTCTGTCATGGAGTCTAAGCAGAAGGTTCACCTGGTTCTCAATGGTAAATTATGGAGGATTTACCATGAGAACCTGTGAAGTACCTTTTTGTGTGCAACAGTTGTTTAGAATGTATGTTAATTTAATAGTGTTGAATGTTGATTAATACATTGTATGGTGTGTTGGATGTTCTGGAGGTTATTCTGGAGGTTATCCTGGAGGTTCTCCTGGTCCATTGGGTGCTTTTTTGTGTGCACTAGGTGTTTTGGTGTGATGATGATGTTAGATTGGAGGGTTTAAGTATTGTATAGAAACAAAGCGTTGAATTATTGTATAATTTTATTATATAAGCATGGAAAATCTTTAACATAAGCTCTATTGGTAAAAAAAGACCTGGTGTGTACCCCTACAATGTGTTTGTTATTGTTACAATTCGGACAAAAGTGTAATTGTTAGTTTTTTTAATTTTTGTTAGTATAATACGTATATAACAATATTGAATAGAAAACATTATAGTTAGTTATGGAATGTTTCTATAAGCAAGAAAGTATGTACAGAAGATAGCTTTTTATGTAAGCTTTTTTATCTATTTACGTGTATTTATGAATGTGAAGTTCGATTTTATACCAATATTATTTTACTTCAATTGTACATAGACTATATGTAAAATTAATAAAGTATTTGCATTAGTTTAGTTAATTTGATAATGGATGTTAGAAATAATCTACTCATTATCATCAGCACTGAGTCCTGCTTCAAAATCACCAAATTCTTCCTCTAGGAATCCTTCAAGATCAGCACCAATATCTGGTTTTGATATCTCCTCATTGAATTTTGCTTGCTCGCAATTTTCTTTTCAATTACTGCTACTGGTTGAAGAAATAAAGGCGAGATGGTGGTATGTATGAGAATTTGCACCTGCACTCTTTTTTTCCCTTAGTAAACCATCACACCCGGAACACATTTTTTAGCTTCTTCTTTGTATCTGATTGGTAATAGGAATGTTCCCACCTCTCTCTTTCCATCTTTTTCTGAGACATAATGGATGCAATTTACGACAGATTCTTCTCCATTGAAACGATGAGGAATGAATCTTTCAACAACATCGATGTAAGGGAAAACCGCACACTGTTAGAAATTACTGAGATATTCGATGTCGAAACTGAGTTTGAGTTCCTTCTCGGATATTTTTCTCAATTCATCAGCTTCAGCAGTAGCTTCCATCGAGGTTAAGCGCTTTGTGCTAACGTGTTTGATATTGTAGCGAGTAGTGTTTGGATTCTTTGTGTTTTCCACCTCTCCGAAGTACACAACGTTACAAGGTAATGGATAATTGTCGATATTGAAGTTTTCAACTACTCTATTCTGGCAAACTACTCTCTAAAAATCTTTTACATTCGAATTACCAAGGTAGGTGATAACGTAGTAATCACCGTATATACCGATATTCTGATCAATAGAAACAACTTGGATAATCGTTGGAACGAGTGTTGACAGCGTT